>JARWIR010000046.1:1340763-2681527 GCA_029959085.1 Nemophila menziesii | reverse complement strand
CTTTAGATGAAATGTATTGACTAGAATTGTTCAGACTTATATCATAAATGGAGATGACCTTAATATTCAAAGTAATAAAGTCCTAGCTAAGTTCCTAGAGATTGGTGGAAGTATTCGTTGAAAATTTAACACATATCATATGGATGACGAACCACTCACGCCAACTATTTTAGTATTCATGGAGTAACTGGGGTGAAGGGAAAACCATGGCTAGATTTTATTTAGCTAAATTATTTATAAAATTATAATAGATAATGAAGTGTCTTCACCATAAAATACCCATTTAGGATAAAATTATATTGTAATATTGATCTAATTGATGAAACTGGGATCTAATAAAGGACAGTATTACCATGAATTACTGAGAAAGACTTTTATAACAAGTTTAGCTTGTGTTCGTAGGAGACGACAATCTGAAACGTACATTCATATACGAACTAAAAGAAACATAGGAGTATATACGCCACATAGATTTATCCTTAGAATATAGATAAGAAATTTCATTGAATCTGCTTGGAGGCAGCTAACGGACGGCCAGATTATATCACTTATTATGAATTATACTAAGATGGATGTTCCAGCTTCGAAACATGACATCATGACATGTGGGAAATGAGTAAAAATATTATCTCACAGGGCATCATGACTATGAAGTTACCAATCTACACATATTTTTCAATAAGACTTACATGGGAATCCATATGAGTTTACATGGAATTATATGTAATATCGTGAATATATAATTCAAAATTATAAAACACGAATGATAAGAATTTGTGTTGATCACCCCCAAAGGTCTCCATAATCCTCATGTTGTGTAATGTGAGTCATAGAGCTATGTGGTATCCACCATGCCGTGTTCCTTGGTTTATTTATAAATATAGCTTATACCTATATTTAAATTGTTTCCTTAGTGTATGTGAGTAACTCATGAGATTTATGTAATTAGCTTCATAAAACCTATATTTAGCTTAGATCACTCACAAAAGTTCAATAATTCCTTGTTGAATACTATCAATCCATGCTACTAGTGACATGTTATCGTTATTGTTCCAGAGGCCTTAGTAGGGATTTAAATCTCATTTAAAGCATCTTGATTCCTTTGTGATGGATTATAAAATAGACATGAAGATAAATGATTAAATTCGAAAGAGGGTGGACTAATTTTTAACACTAAATAACACAGTTATGAACCATAAATTACTTAGAAATGGTGGGAGATTGTTAGTGAATTTATATTTATTTATTTGACTTATTTATTAAATAGAGTTATTAAACATAGAAAGTCCTATTTCCATTAGAAAATGTCTAGTCAAGTAAAAAAATAAGAGTCTATATGATATATTGGGTTTAAATAAGTTATTGAAGTATTATGGAACTCATATATAAGATGTGTGGTTTACACCAAGGTTTGGACATAAAATTAATTAAACTAAAATCACTTACTCAATAAATTTTATAAATAATAAAATAGAGCCACGAGTTTAATCAAGACAGAGTATTTCTAAAGCTACTACAATATTAGTACCCATAAATCTCTCTTGAAAGTAGGTGGAATGAATAGCTCTCGTTCTCAAGCCTGAATATTTAGAAGTAAGATGATTTATCATAACAACCGTTTAGCAACACCAACACTATGTATGTTATTGTTTTTATGTTTTATAAGTAAGGTTGGGGATGCTTCAAAATGTAACCCCTCCTCCCATAGTTGGGGTTTAATTTTTGATCCCCTCTATGTTTAGAATGTCCTTCATTGTTTTTTATATTACAATTTTTTTTCGTGATTACTATGTGTTTTTGTAATTTATATAGTCATGAATATGTTCCTTAAAATTTCTTAAATATTTAAATTTTCCTACTTTTTGAAGATTTCACGTTGTTGGGTTTATGACCTTGGCCTAAATTAAAAAATAAGGAATCCTAACATCCAAGACTACCCAATGCGGGTATGAAACCATGAAACCAAGAGGGAAAATAATAGGTCTATTACAATATTCCCCTTATAATTGTAGCATAATAGATGAGGGCAATACCTTTTTATCAAACTAATTTAGCATACAAGCCTCGGGGACCAGGATCATCAAATTGGAATGTTAGTGGTACTCTCCAAGTTTTGACTATCTCCTCTAGGATTTCCTATATTCTTGACATATTAACTTTATATATTAAATGATTAGATACACTATATGTGATGCATGTCATCCCATTATATAAATAGGGAACACCTTAATTGCCACGACCTCCAGTATGTGTAGATGCTACTATGTGCTTATTTGGCTGGTCATGAACTACATAAGCATTGTTAAAACTAGTTGTGGTAAAGGATTTATTTGTAATATATATTCAAAACCGAAATTTAACTACCTTACACCTTATAATCACCAAATTCTATTTGGGGGATCAATCATAATAGCTTTCTTACTTGATCTTAAGAGAACCATTATATTTGTGTCCTCAACGGGTGCTAACACACTTTCTTTATTCATATATCTAACAATTTTGCAGTTAATGGTACACACGAAGAAGCTTTCATTCGATCAACATGTTTCTATATTTATTAGTAAAACATTTACTTCATGGAGGTAACTGATATCTACTATTTAACTTTCTCTTTAACCTTCCTTTATGGGTTATTTTGGGGGAATCATCTAATACAAACTCGGTTTCCTTGAGTTTTGGAGTACCAAGGGGGTACTACTTCAGGATCTTCTAATACTCTTACGTTGTATACAAGAATTACATAAGAGGTACAAATGAGTAAATGCAATCAATCATACACCATCCTTTAAAGCACGTCAAAATATGTGTTTGCACTTTCTAGGTACGAACTAGTCCAAGGAAAAAAAAACTATACCATGAGGTTCATGTTAGTATTCCCCTTATACCTGGTCCATCATAGATAGTATCCTGTTAGGTTCTGCTAGATTTCCAACTAAGGATCACCACCATGGGTACACAAAGAATACAAACCAATTACCCCTTAGCTACAAGGGTGTAACCTTTCTCAAGACATCTCCATAACATGATATAGTGATCATGATTCAGAGCCACAATAGGGTTATTGACCCTCTAATAGAAGCAGATAATTTTGTCGAGTTGATCGAAACTCTAGAAACAACTAGAAGACCCTAATTTTTTTGACGATGATTCTATACTTCATTTCCACAAATTTATAAACCTTTAATAATCGCAACCAAGGATGGATGAATAGATCACAACCAATATATCAAAATATTCGAAAGTCACTTGTCCGGACATTGTTTATTGATGTGCCTTTTGTCAGATATTTCTAGAAGGGGAGAAAATGGTTTTTCAAGTTGGAACCATACCACATCAATAGTTTCTCAATACTAAAGTTCAATTTGATTACATGCTCGTAGCTATTCAATGATGATGATCTTTGAATAATATCCTACTCAATATTATCTAACACTTAGGGAAGTCACTTCGCTAATACACCGTCTACTTTAGTTACATAACTTATAAAGTTGACAATCTAGAGTAAACTATATCTTATATCACCTTACAATATGGGCATGGTGTATTACCTAGATGCTTAGAATAAGTTACTCCTCAAATGAAGAGTATGACCTAGAGGCTTGAAGATAAGAAACTTATCAAGGATCGAGTGTATAACCTACAAAATTATATATAAGTGACTCATCAATGATGGAGTGTGTGACCTAAATGGATTAGATACTAGAGTATCATTAAGTTATAATTGTATGATATTGATGTTTTGTGATAAACGATTAATTAAGGGTTGGAAATGTGGCATAAAGGCATAGAGACATAGAGATAAGTGACACATGGAGAGATGAATGTGTGACCAAAATTCTTAGATATAAGAAACCATCTTGGGTGGAGTGGGTAAGCTAGAGGCTTATATATAAATCATCGATGATCGAGCATTTAATTTAGAGGATTAGAGATATGTGACTCGTCATAGACAAGTGTTAGACTAATAATCTTAGAGATAAATGCCCTATCGAGGGTTGAGCGTTTGAATTTGAGACTTAGAGATAAAATACTCATAAAGATCTTAGTACATGACCTAGATAATTTGAGATAAGAGACATATATTGGGCTTTTTCTATGGCTTGAAAGATTATAATATATAGAGTTATCGACATACGAGTGCATTACCTAGAGGCTTTGTTACAAGTGAATCATCATGCTTGATCTTTGAACGAGACTCCTCAATTTTAATTTTGATCAATTACTTGATATTATATATTTTCACCTTTGGCGCTTATTTCGGAATATCAATCATGTAGAATTATTCTTACATCTATGGGTATTGCACTTTCGCCTCTTTTACGACACTTATATTGTTAAGAAAGTAGTTATATCTTCAATATGCAAGGCTTTAAGTGCGAGTTTGACCTAAGATGTAGGTAATTTTTCATGTGCTTTTATAGGTGAAAAAGGTAACAAATCCATCACTTTAAAAATCCCCAAACCCATCGATTTTGTAATAGAAATTCTATAAAATGTTATAGATAAAGAAGGTCATATGATTTGATCTAGGGGTGTTGGGTATGTGGTTGCTTAGTCCTAAATATCATCATTGACTGTTGTCACCATGCAATCTTCTTTCCTTTTGTTGTGGTGATGTTGTTAAGAATGTTTTCACTTCATCTTCATCCTCTAACCCTCTATGAAGAATTTCATCTTGTGTTCTTATTTATAAGTGTGTCAGTTATTAATAACAACCTTACCATAACTGATACAAAAGTTCCCACAAACGGCGATGAACTATCATTGCACCATTTGTTATCTTGAGACATTCTCGAGGGTAGCATAATCAAATATTTTGAGATTCTTATTTGATCCTTCAGGTAAACATGCAAAACTAACAAGATCTTAATATATCGAAGGAACATGATCTTGATGATACTTTAACGATCAAGATAAAGGTGGTAATATGCGTACGATCCTCACTACAAGGGAATCATAGGAGAGAAAATATTGTGTGTACTTGTACCGTATGGATAAAAGTCATGTTACTTAAATTAGGTGCTTGTACTTTAATTGTGTGTGCTTGTACTTGTAATTAAGGTAACTGTTATTATCCACACGATATAAGCACTTACGTTGTTTTATATCTTATGATTCCATAATATTGAGGACCCTTCAAATATTATCTAGAAAGATATTTATGGTGATCTACAATTAGTGTGGTTAATATGTGCTATTCTTGAACTACATATGAGGTAACGTCAGGCCCACAATATTAACAATCATATATAGAGGGAATCTACTTCACTTAACATAGTTTCACAAAAAATAGCCAAACCCGGCCTATACCGAGCCAAAACCAACTTGATATTGGACACTGCTTAGGGGGCCCTAATCCACTAACAATTTCAAAAGATTGTGCTCATATTTTCTTGGAGTCTTTTACAAGGGATTGGTCGGTTCCCTTTTGTATACTCTCATGATCACTATCATCCTCCTCCGCGTCACGCCACCAAACTTGAAAAACATTTATTTCTCCACATCTCCCCCCTACAAATCTTTATTATCATTCCCTTTGTTAAATTCAAAGCTACCATCTTCCTCCTCCGGATCCATTTTCAAATCATACTTGTCCTCCAACATTTCTGCAACCTCATCAATGTCATCATTCAAGTGATCCTCCTCCATACCATCTTCAGTTTGGTTAGTTTCTTTGTGTTATTGTTATGTATTAACATCATCCTCCAAGTCGTCAATAACCCGTAATTTCTTGAAGCTTCCAATCTCGATCGATTTACCCTTATTATCACCATCGCCACAAACCTTATCTTTAAATTCTCTTCTCCTTTATATAGCTTTTTGTTTGTCAGTCATATATTCATTACCGAAAGATATATCACCTCCTTGGTTCACCATATTTTAAACTTTATGGTTTCGTTTCTCCACACTTCTATTGTCTTCACTTTAGACCCTGGTGTTGCAGCTACCCTCGCATTTCCATGCTCTGTGATCTTCCTAAATACATCAATTCTACGGGTAGTACTGCGAATATCCTTCCGCGGTTACTCCACTCTCCTGTTCCAATCTAACAAATTTGTTGTTTTCCAGTTTCATCAACCCTTTGGGTCTCTTGATTCTATAAGCTTAAATATTGACTTTGTGTAGTTTTTTCTATATCTATCACTCTTCATATATCATATTATTACTTAAATATTAACTTTGTATAGTTTTTTCTTTATCGATCACACTTCATATATCATATACCTTACACTAACTATAATATGAATAGTTAGTAAAAACTTCATTTGATCCATAAAAAGGAAGTAACTTCATGTCATTAAAATAAACTAACATCATTTCATCCATAAAAAAATTTTAAAAAAGTAGAGTAACAATTCGAGTTCATTTCATCGATTAAAAAGGAACTACTCATGAACTATTAAAGTTTTCTGAAGTTCAACTAAAAAAAGTACAAAATACCTCACTCAAATTTTGTTCAATAAATATAAATAAACGCTATTAAAAAAATTATCCAATACCCGAGGGTACGGATTCTTCCTTAATTAAACTAGATAGTCTATTTGCGATCGTGTTGAAACACGTGACATTCATTATGCCTAAAAGCTTATATCTGGCGACCCAATCAGCTACCCTCTTACTATTTATACTAGTCCATATAAAGATAGGAATACAAATTTCAGAAACTAAGTAAATACTACTAATGATATTACAATTTGCGGGATTAATAATTTGTGATTGACTCTATAGAGGTTGCATAACAAGTAAGTTTTCACTTTCCACTATCACTCTTTTATCACCTAAATCATGAGCAAGTAGATAAGCTTTAGAAACACCTAGTGCTTCAGATTCAAAAGGAGAGTCTACAGATATATCTCACAAATTGCAATCAACCAGCCTTGCTAAGTGATCCCTGGATACACACGCAATAGAAGCATTTTTATCATTAAAAGCCGCATCGAAATTGATTTTAATGATATTGAGAGGAGGAGAGATCCATTTCTTACTATTTTAGTAACTTGTATTTCATCATTTTCATTTGTGCTAGAGTTTTCACTTGAAGGGACAGGGTGTTGATACACTTTACCCTTCAGTTTATTTATTACATACTTAGGGTAATTCTCAATTTTGTATGCATTCCATTCTTTAGTAGCTCTTTCAATAGTATTTATAGGGTCCATTTCTTTATATTTGAAATTTTTATTATTTCTATCCTTCCAAACTTACCAAGCAAGTGCGCAAATCTATTCTAAAATATATTTTTCTTCAGGTGTATCTTTCTTAATTAGGTCTATTATACTTGTCATCCAAGTCTCAATTCTAGTGGAAAACTAGTTGCTAGTATAAAGACTAAAAGGTGAGGCAAACTATACAGCTCTGACCCAGTCACATTCAAGTAACAAATGCTCAATAATTACAATTGACTTATTACATATATCACAAATAGGTAAATCAATCGCCCTTCTTTTAAACACATTCTCATTAGTAGGTAATTAGTTTTTAACTACTCTCCATATAATGTTTTTTATATTGGGGGAAACTTTAAGGTTCCAAATCAGCTTCCATACCTTAGGGTCAATTATATGGGATGAATTGGCCTTCATATCACTTCTCCCAGATTCCTTTTTATCTGCACTTTCTTTTAGTAACTGATATAAATACCTTCTCTACCTATAATCCAGATAGGTTTATCCTTTCCTCCTGAGAAGGGAATATAGGTTTTTAAAACGCAATTTTCTATCTCAGGTGTGTAATTATTCTTTACAAGTTCTATATTCCACCTTCTATCATTATCCATTATTAGATCATTAAATTTTCTAACATTTCTATTGTTTGGTTTTATAATTCATCGTAGTTTATTATCCATTTATCAAAATGGAGATTTATACTGTATCCATTACCAATTATATCTTTAAATAAAATGTCTCATCATGCCAGTAGGCTTCTCCACCCCCAAGAGGGTGAGTTCCCTAATTGAGCTTCCAAAAGAGGATTTAAAGGGAAATATTTACCGTTCAAGACTTTATACAATAGAGAGTCGGTTTTGTTGAGTAAATTCCAAGCTTGCTTCCAAGGAGAGCAAGATTCATAAGATGTAAGTCACGAAAATCCTAGACCACTTGAGTATAACTCTTGATTAGAGATTTCCAACTTCCCCAGTGAGTTTTATTATTTCCTTTACTAACCCACCAAAAGTTAGATATTTGAGAGGCAATCAAATCACATACATTTTCAGGTATAGATTAGGAAGGCTTTGTAATACAAATTTATTGAGATTTCTTTCCTTGCGTCAGATAAGAAAGTTTTTCCAATTACCCATTCTTTTTAAAGTTATCTCAACTAATAAATTAAGGTCTCTAACCTTATATCTTCCCCACTCAGTGGGAAGAACTAAGTAGTTACCTAATAAAATCTACATGCCATAAAGGTTTATCTGTTTTGTAAGGAGTTCCACTTACAAGGACTGAGTAGGATACAGAGGTTACACATCTCATAATCTTACTTATTTAGTTTTTATTAAATACCATTTAATTCATCATTTCCTCAAGAAAATCCCATACCATATTTTCATAGGCGTTATGTATATCAGCTTTAATAGTTATATGAAATGTATCTGTATTTCTATTGTCTTTAATATTATTATTAATTTCATTTGAAATAATAGTATTATCTTTTATATGCCTTTCAGGTAGGGTTGTAAATGAACCAAGCCGCTCATGAGCCGCTCGAGCTCGGCTCGAGAAAAAACTCGTTCGAACTCGTTCGTTTATATAAACGAACAAAAACTTTGTTCGAACTCGTTTGTTAAAAAAACGTGTTCGTACGAGCTCGTTCGTTAACTCGTTAAAAATTTAAAATCTATAAATTAATGTTTTAGTTATAATTAAATATATTGTTAAACCTATAAAAAAACAAATTATTCGTTAATAACTCGAGATCGGCTCGAAATAAGCTCGTTCGATATGTTAACAAGCTTGAAAATTTGAGCTCGGCTCGACTCGTTAAAATTCAAGCTCAACTCGGTTTGTTTACATCCCTACTTTCTGGTATAAAAGTTGGTTGATTTCATCAATTAGTTGGTTCATAATTAGTTGCAGCCTGTTTGCAAGAATTTTGGCTATAATTTTATATATAAAGTTAAAACAACTAATAGATCTGTAGTGTTTTATACTGGTAGGATTAATAATTTTTTATATAAGAGAAATGAAGGTATGGTTAATACCTTCAACTGAATCTTCATTATACCAAAAACTATTAATTAATCTTATAACATCCAATTGTATAATATTTCAATAATTCTTAAAAAATAAAACTAAATATCTATCATATACCAAGGCCTTATGGGTGCCAAGCTCAGTTATTGCTTTAGTAATTTCTAAAGGCTTATCAAGTAAATCATTCATATTTTTATTAATTGTAGGTAATATCAAATTAACAATCTTACTGTAATCCCTTTTTCCCACACTTTTAAAGATATTATTGGAATAAATTTCTGATTTTCAAGTTAATCTCATCTTCCTTTTCAATCCAGTTACCATCATCTTTGATGAGTCTCATTATTTTATTATGTTTTCCTCTTTCTTTAGTTGATACATGGAAAAATGCAATGTTCATATCACCTCTTTTGAACCAGGTAATTCTGGATTTAGAAGCTTCTTCATTTTTCGTGTAATTTTAGCTTTTTTAATAATGTCATCATATTCATCCCATTTAGAGGTATTGGGATCATTATAAAAATTTCCAACTTCTTCATATACTGATAAATCTTTTTATTATTATTATTGAACTTTTCTTACTCCATGAAGTAAGGAGAATGCTACACATTCTTAATTTATTAGTAAGGATATCTTTTCTAGGCCAAGGCTACATTTTTTATTGTTCCTAAACTTTATAATAATTTCAATGCATTCAGCTTTCTCAGTCCAAATATTTTTAAAATAAAACCTTATGTCTTTATTATGTTTATTATCTTTCATATGAAGAATTTGTGGAGGGTGGTATGATCCTAGAGCTGATAGAAGAGCCACCCATGTAGTAGAATATAAATCACTCCAATTCTTATTACAAAATGCTCTATCTATTAGTGTTTTAATCATTTCCCCCATCACTTCTTTTATTGGACCAAGAGTACTTGCAACTTTTAGTAACTATTGCTTCCAGTTTATTGTGTTTTATAAAGCCATTAAACTTAATCCTAGATTTCTTAAAGCCACAATCTCTCCTTTTTTTATCTGATATAGTTCTAATGTTATTAAAATATCCAATGAGATTCCAGGGCTCATCAATAATGGGACAGCATTTACCAAAAATTTCTAGGAAAATATCTTTCATTTTATCATAATGCGAACAATATACAAAAGTAGTAAGCATAATTTGGTTCCCACAAATATAGAGAAATGTATATGATTAACAGATTTATTAATTACTTTAATATTAATTCCTTCTTTGATAAACAAAGCTAAACCTCCACTATTACCCACAGGTTCAACAGTTTCAACTAGTTTCATTTTAATAACATTCTCGATTTTCTTAACAATACTAAAAGAATTTTTTGTTTCAGATAGAAATAATACGTGTGTCTGGTATATGAAAACGATACCAGTAAGAATCTGGACTATCAAGGATGTGTGTCAATTCCTTCGCAGTTCCATGCAGTTTGTATCATTGTTCTTCTTGGGGTTGATCTAGGTCAACCTCGCAAACCTCTTGGTTAGCTTCCTTCATCTCATTAGTCTCATCACCATCATTATTACGCGTACTCTCTTGATTCTTCCTATATCGTGAGGCCCAAAGAGTTTTTTGTCTCTTCACACTGACTTGAGTTGACCCACAAACTTTAGCTTCCTACTCTTCGTTTGACTTATTGTCTACCCACTGTTTCATCTTTATTTGAATCTTTGTAGCTTTTTTTAACCTTGTTACCCTTTTTCTTACTTGAAGAATCTCTAAATTGGAAGAGGTTTGATATGAGAGATGGTTTATTACCAATGCAAGAGTTTTTTGGAGTATTGATACCATCGGAGATAAAAATCCTCTGATTGTGATTGATTATTAGGGGTGGAATTAGGGTTGATTGAATTGGGTGAAGAGAGGGGATGAGAATGTGATGGGTTACTTTTAGTTAATGAAGCTGAAATGATTCGAGTGTTTCATATCTCTTAGAGTCATTACTATGGTTTGTTTTAACTATAGTTGAGTGAAAGGTAACATTTAGGATTTTAATAGTTGGGTTTGACCTAGTAAAGCTACCTAACAAAATCTCTCCATTTTGAGTCAGTGAGGTTTTTATTTTATTAAACATATCCTCTACCAGCTTGGCAAGTTGTATCTCCTTTTATTTATAAACTTTGTCCTTTTCAATTATCTTTATCTTCTCCTTTCCACCATTGTTGTCTCTCTCTATGTCTGTCTTTGTCTCTCTCTCTCTTTATTTGTCTGATACTTGTCCTTTTTTTCATACCACTACCCTTAACCGTACCAAATTAAAGCACTATGTTAGAACCTTTAACTCCGTCTAATTCCTATAGGTTCACTCGGGTGAACTGGAATTAGCACCTCTAATCAGCTATTCAAATTCTTTTCAACTGGCTTTCTTCCTATGGTAAGATTTGTATTTTCCGTACGTTCAACGTTGGATTTCATATTCAAATAGGACTGAGTTTGACCTCTAGTAGAAATTCGGATCCATCCCCCCAATTTAGGCTTAATTTTAGGGTTCATACATTCAGCTTCTTCATGACCAAAATCTCATCCATAACAAACTTCACCTATATTTTCGTAACGAAATTTAATCCAAGCATGGTTGTTTTCAAATTCCCAAAAATTGATACCTGGTTTTAGAGGCTTTGCTAGATTCCAGTGTAATCAAACTCGGCTCATGATAGAGTCGTTAATTTCCACCTATTCAGGTAGTTCAATAGAGTGTACTTGCTCGAAATAGCTTAGTAATTTTTGATAGTTAATAGATTCGGTAGAATCCCTAATAGTTGGATCCATAGAGTGGTATTGTTAACTTCACTCATCCCACCTGCATTATGTTGCTTTATAGCAAAGTGTTTACCTTGTATAGTTCAAGGTCTTTGTTCCCAGGCCTTGACTTTGTCTTGTATGAGCAGTTTAGCTACAAGATATCACTGGACAGCTACAAACTCAACCGAGAAAGACTCGAGGGAAAAGAAAAGAGATGGAGTGAAAAAAGGGTCTCTGAATTCTGTATTTTGTTGAGTACTTTGTATAAGAAACTAAATATGAGTAAGAATCACCAAATCTTAAACAAGCTTGAAGCTTTAGCATCTAATTCTTGTCAAAAAATTTATATATAGAAACCCTTACTCCCAACCCTCCCTTCCATTCCTTTCCGCTACATACCTATATGCCTTGAAAACAATCATGTATATGAGCTTAAAAAGATAATCTTTAAACCAAAAAGTGAAATGGTACATTTAGCCTTAAAAACATGGTTTTAAGCATGAAATATTATAACTTTTATACTTTGCATTTAAAACAATCTATACTTGAGTTTGAATTACAATTTTTACCATGATTTTTCATTTAAAAAAACATGAATAAAAACATTGCCAGATATAATAACATAAATGAATCAACCAAGTAAGAAGAGACACTATTAATAAAGAAAATTAAACTCAAAAAGATAATAATATATCAAGATTTCAATTCTCCTTCCATATTCATATGGTAGTAGTAGTAATAAACACAGTTTTCTGATAACAATATTCCAAAAACACATACTAATCAAAAACCTAAACTGAGATACTATCAAAGACATGAAAATTTGAAGCACCGGATCCTTAAAGCTCATTACTGGAAATTTCACTTCTTTGATTTCTTCGATCCCCTGAATATAATAAATAAACATTTCCTTTTAGATCATATATTCTTCCCATTAGTATAAAATTATTCAAAATCATACTTACTTTGTTGGTTTTGCTGCTGCAGGTTCAGATGCAGGTGTGGCAGCTGGTGGTGCTACAGCAGGTTGTTGAACTACTTTCTCCCCAGGTCCCTGAAATATAACTTAATTGTTAAAAAAACCACATTACTCAAAAGAAGTTAAGTTTTAAGGGGATTATTTTACTTGAGCCAAACGTTCTTCTCTCCTAGCATGCTTCCTTTCTCTGCTTGCCTTATTCTTAGCACGTTTAGCTTCAAACTGATCAGAAAGTGTCTTCTCACGAGCCTTCTCAGCCTTTGATTTGTGAATACTCTCCATAAGTACACGCTTATTCTTGAAAACATTACCCTTAACCTTCATGTACATGTCATGGTACATGTGTTTGTCAATCTTCTTTGACTCTCTGTACTTACGTAATAAACGTCTAAGTACTCTTAATCTCCTCATCCATAGGATCTTTGTTGGTAACCTTGCTTCCCTTGTTCCCTTACGCTTACCTTAATTAACACAATCCTATGTTAATTTTATGTAATTTGATGAACATAAACAATAAATTATTATAAGATGAGATGAGATTTTACCATATCCAGAGTGACGACCCTTCCTTTTAGCTTCCTTCATCCTACGTGCACGAGATCGTGAATGAATCTTTGTTGGTTTCCTGATAATGAAACCATCCTTCACAAGCTTCCTGATGTTTTGTCCTGCGCATTTAAACAAACAATATACTTACATATCCATAAACAATATGCACAAAAAGAAACTTATTTTGCTATTACAATAACTAGCATCAAAGACAACCAATGAAAATAATTTGATATAATTTTCACAAATAAAAAACGATATGATACTCAAATAGCTTGGAAATTTACAAATTTACAAAATCAAATGGGTCAAAACATTTATCAAACGCGATTAAAATAAACTTTTTAGGGTTAATATGAATCGGAATATGAGTGAATTAATCTTCAACATATGTAATAAGTCTATCTCAAGTTATAAATAATTAATTACGACAGAAAATAACAAGTTTATATAAAATGAATTGATTTACAACAAATGAAAAGAGAGATGAGTGAAAGAAGCTTACGAGAGTTGGCCATGGAGATTTCATTGCCTTCATTAGGATCTAGCCACACCTTACCACGACCGCACTTGAGAACGCTGGCGGCGAGCCGCTTCTGTAATTTCAGTGACACCATCTTCTTCCTCCTCTCTCTCTCACTTCTCTCTGTGTGGCAGCTGCTACGTGAACAAGAGTAAGTGAGCTAGGGTTTGTGTTAAAAAGGAATTAGGTGGGCTTGCAGGTGGGCTCAAGCCCAACTTGAATCTTATTACCGATATTTTTTTCTAACTTAAAATACAAAATAATTATTTAGCGAAAAAAAAAAAAAAAAACCTACTGTAATATAAAATTAAAGAACTTAATTCAAAATATAGGTAAAAATTATAAACTTTTATTAAAACTTTTTGAAATTTTTATTGGTTATAATATAAGAGTAATGCTGGATATCATCCCAGATTAATTACCTTTTTATCACCTTTTATATGGATTTTAAATTAACTAATTATATAATTTCTCTTTCCCGAATTATCATTTTCTCTCTTTTATGATTGGTCCACATAAGAGGTGATGTGATTTGGGGTGATATCCAGCATCACTCATATTATAATATGAAGAAAAAAAAAATTGTTAATAAACAAAATCACGATTACATATTCCAAGTACTACTAATATAAGAAAAGAAGTTAAAAGAGTTGATGACCGAAGTATCCTTCCATCCTGTAATGTTGATATTTTTCCTAATACACTAGGCAAGTTTGTCTTCCATGGAGTTGAACCTTCTATTGATGTACAAAATTTTCCATAACGGGAATCTCTGTTCACTATTTTTGATCTCCTCGATAATTGGTTTTAAGCTCAAGTGGAGCCTAACCTGATCCTGAATACCTTGAACAAGCTCAAGGTTGTTCGAGTAAAAAGAACTACTTTGTATGCTCGGAGATCCCGCCGATCTCAGAGCTAATAAAAGTGACAATGCTTCATCCTCGATAACTCTTCTAATTTGGCAACGACAAGTTTTCCTCTGACTAATATTTCTAGTTTTGTCAATGTTAATTGCAACCACCGCTGTTGGTTCCAAATATTTTGTGAAAGATGTATTGCTAAACCAGACCATTTCAGCATCATTTGTAACTTCCAGATTATTATGCTGATTGGAGCTATCATCAGTCGCCACTCGTCTTACCTTGAGGGTTTTATTTTTTGTAGGATCAAAAAGTCGAGATACTAGATCCTTCGTATTTTGAGTAATCAATGAGACCGTCCACTTGTCTAATCGAAAAGACCCCTCATTATTTCTTTCCATATATTCCATGTCGTTGTGGGAATAAAAGTCGTAGCTCTTTTTTATCCCATCCATTATATGTATAATTATTTATCGTGTCAATTAGCCAAACTGCGAATCTCTCTCTATAATCTCTATCAATTTTAATTTGTAACGATGATTCATCCCACGCTTGTATACTAAAAAGGCATTAATACCTTGATAAAACATAGCTAACTATAAAGATGGGGTGTAACTGTGGATTGGATATCTTGCTAACTTCTGTTGAAACCTTGTACATGCGTCTCCTACTTCTTCATCATTCTCTTGCCGAAAACTAGCAAGCTCCATCTGATCTTTCAATCTCATACTCTTTGGATAAAATCGGTTAAAGAATGCGGCTTGTAGTTCATCCCAATTGTTAATTGTGTTTGGTGGTTGTCTATCTAGCCAATCACCAGCACTTCTGGTCAAGAAGAACGAAAACATATGACAATACAGTGGCTCACGTGTAATGCATGGAGTAACGTAGGCACACAAATCTGCATAAACTTCTGAATTGATCCTACCAGATCTTGAATCGCTGCACCACTATAGTGTCCATAACTCGTAAATTGACTGAGCATACCCGGAGCGGGTCTGAACTTTATATTTTTTATCACTGGAGGACGATACCCTAATGGTTGAACTCGAAAAGGTGCTCCCAAGCGTGATAGATCTCTTTCATGACGTTGATAGTTTCTAGGCTCTCCCCCTGGTGGTTCTACTACTTGAGGAATTGGTAAAACCTGAGGAAAAGGTATTCTTTGATTGTTGTTATTGTTAAGATTATTTTCCTCACGTGTAAATTAATCATCCTCTACGTTAGACATGGCTTCTCTTTGCTCCTTCTCTTCTCTTAAGCGTTTGTTGTAAGCCCTGAAAACATTTTTGAGATTCTCGAGCATACACTAGAACTTACTAGAGACAAAAACAAAAAGAAGCGTATATCCAAAAAAAATAACTAAAAACTACTACACTAACAATTAAACGCACACGCTAACGAGACACAAGTCCCCGGCAACGGCACCAAAAACTTGGTGGATGGTAGGGTGTGATGAAATAATGATAAATAAAGATAAGAACTAGCACCCAAACCAATCACGTTACTCACACAAGTATCACAGATCGTACGCAAGTTTACATGATTAGTAAGATTTGTTCTTAAGAACTTAGTGTGTTATAAAAATGGATTAGAAGAAAGCGTAGTGAGAGTTAGTTGCAAAGAATTAAAGACAATAAAGTAAATATGAAAAATGGTGGAGAGAATAATGATTAAACTAAAGACTAATGCAAATAAATAAAGATGTAAGAATAAGATGAGATATATAGCTCAGGTTTGCTTGTATGCACTTATCCTTCTATTTATTCTACTAGTTATAAGGGTGATTAAAGCTCTTAAAGTAAGTAGCCAGGATTCTATATTCCTCATAACCCACTTCTGGATGGACTTAGGTGGGGTCCTAACAATTACCAGGGGACTTAGGTAAGGGTACCTTGCGCAATGATCGGTGGTTAATCTCAAACCCTAATGACTAGCTAGTTAGGCAAGCCCGTCAGGATCACTACTGCACACTAGACGTTTATGTGGTGTTTCAACAATTAGACACCCCTTCTGGGTGACCATCCAACTGTTATTAATGGGATATTCTATACTTGTGCACTAGCAAGAACTACAGTCAATACATCAAAGCACATAAAACAAATATAACGGTTAAGAAGATCAATAGATTTAAAAAGGTTTTCCCAAACAAACTTAGATAGAAAAAAATAAAATTCAAAGATTATACATATACAAAACCCAAGGTATGGGAAAATTAGTTCATGCTTACAAAAAATAAACTAAAATAAAGATACATATTGTCAACTTGCTTCTCTTGGTGACTTCTAAGAGTAATATGAATTAAGTACTAGGCAAGGACTAAGATTTGGCTTAGAACTGAGCAAAAACATGTTTAAAATGATAAGAAGGTGTATTTATAGGTGTTTTTATAACCCTAGGTCAAAATCTTGGAGTATAAAGCAAGTAATTTGAGTCCAAGTCTAACTCAAATTCGTTTCCTAAAATGTAGGACATGACAAACACTGCTCACTGTTTTGGTCATATCTTCTTCTTGATTGGGCCAATTCTCGACCACTTTATATCAAAACGACCGCAACAGAAATATCCATCTAAATTGTTAAAGGCTCATCCAAATTCGCATCCTATTTGAAGTAATCTTAAATTTAGTTGACGTAGCTGTAGAAATGACAGATTTTCAACTTTACTTCCTTTTATCTCCTTATTTATCCTATATCTTTTTTCCTTAACTCCTTGGAATTGATTTGGCATCTAATTATATTCCACAAACCTTAAGAGCTTCACATTAACACACAAATCAAACCACATATGCTCAAAAAGTTATAAATCATCAAATCAATACATGAATTAAGAAAATATCTAATAAAACTGCAAAAACCTTAAAAATTAATGAAATTCACCTAAAATAATGTCTTAGGGACACATAACCTTCCTTGGTTTATTACCCAATACATAGAATGTCGTAGATACATTTCTTGCATGGAGGGTCACTGTTCCCTTTTTGAAGTTTATGATGCTTTGACTTGTGGCCAAGAACGGCCTTCCAAGTATGATCAGAACGTGCTTATCTGCATCATAATCAAGTATAACAAAGTCAGTAGGGATATTCAAATTTCCTACTTGTACAAGCACGTCCTCCACGATTCCCCATGTCTTTGCTATTGAGTTATCTGCAAATTGTATATTTACGAAAGCCTTATCCACCTTCTTGATGCCAAGCCTCTCGAACACTAACTTGGGAATAAGGTTCACACTTGAACCCACATCACACATTTCTTTCATCTTTAGATTAACAATGATTTGTAGAGGAAAGCTAAAACTTCATGGATCTTGAAGCTTAAGTGAAGCTTCTTTTCAACTTTCTTCAAGACTCTCTCAGTCTGAGAACAGTCTCAGCCTTGACTTGTACACTTGCACCCTTTTCCAGAATAGCTTACGTGAATACTTGTTGCGGTGTAAGCCCTTTCTCAACAATCTAAAGCACTTAGGCATTGATTTTCTCTTCACTATACGCATCTACAAATGCCATGAGCTCGATTTCACTAAGTGGAGATTCCACCTTTTTCTATCCATCTTCTTTCACTTCAAGTGCAACCACTTCTCCCTTCTTAACAATTGAGGCTTCTTCCTCTTTTTTGATAGCTTTGCTAGCTTGACACTAAAACACTACTCTGATCTCTTCCTGCATTTCTTTGAGTAGAAGTCCAAAATCTTATTCTTCTGGGCTAGGCTTGGTTGGTTCTTCATTGATCTTTGGAACCTCCACGACAATTTTTGCAGCAGGTGGTGATTCCACAACTTCTTCACGTTGAAGGCAAATAGCCTTACCCTCTTCAAACCCATCACTTCTATCGCTATTGTTTATAGACTTCACATCATTTTGCATACCTACGACAAATTCCAATATATCTTTTTGCAACTTCTCGAAAGCATTAGTTACTTAGGTAACTTGTGTTGGTAATATCTTCAATGCAACAGATTGTTCGTTGAATCTTTTGTTATTTATCCGCGTGTTATCTTGAGTTAAAGACCAAAAATCTTGCATTGATTTCTAGAAATCAAATCCATTGTGGATGTTATGGCAAGCTTTCTAAGCTAAAATATCTACATAATGATGTATCCCTATTTGTTCTAATTATTAGCCCTTTGGAGACATCCTTTTAGGGGAATAAATGACTTATTTGATAGACTTTTAGGCTTAATTGATCATATTGCACTTTCTCCCCTTGGAAATTAACTATTTGCGTTTTATGAGCTTTTGTGCATAAATTTGATTGTTTTTAATGCAAAGTTAGTAGGTTCTTGAATTTCATGAAAGACCAATCCAAGGAGGAGAAGTGAGAATTAAAATCTTAGTGTATTTTAGTGTGTTAGGAAATGTTTTTACTCGAGTTTCTATTTTTAGAGTGCACTTTCCTATTTCTATTTTTTGATTTATTGATTTATTCTTTTTAAAGCATATGTGGTTTACTTATTTATTTATTCTGAAGCTTTAAAAGATAAATAATAATTACTTAGAGACCAAGTCGAGATAAGGAATTAAAGGAAAGAGGATTTACATGGAAATAAGAAGATTAAGGAAGGATATATGCAAAGAAGGAAAAGATAAAGCTGCCTTATGAATCTGAAATTCCAGCCACGTTTCAATGACGAGTCCATAACTAACGATTGGCTAGGAATCGGGACGATTGGTCTGCACCAATAGAAAGCTCTTTCCGAGATAAGCAGTTTCATATATTGGAACTTCTCAAACGGATAAGTATTGAATGAGATATGACCAAATCAAATCAGCATCCGAATCTTACCTTTCCTAGAATTTAGGGCTACGAATTTGAGAGTTCTTTACTTGTCTTCCACTCCAAGTAAATTCGACCTAGGGTTCCATAACACCTATAAATACACCCCTTAGACTCCTCTTTTCAAACACTTCAAAGAATTATACAAGAGGCTTAAGGTTTTCAAGTCAGAGCAAGAAGGCAAGGAGAAGCTAGTGCTGGAGGAGTCCTGTTCTTCCATCATCAGTCATCTTACCCTTTAGGTTATCAATTTATCTTTTATATTTGAACATGAATTCCTTTAGTTTAATTTTAGTTTTCCATTCCGTTATGAACTAATTTCCTTAGTACATGAGAATCGCTATATGGGTTGAACTTAATTCTGTTTAATTTATTTTTTCTGAATTTGGGATTTAATGGTTTAAATTAGACTAGGTATTTTTGTTTTGACTATTATTTTGTTTTAATTACTAATTTTGAAGTCATGAATCAAACTTAGCTCATAGTAATTAGGCTATTCCATATAGTGGCGTATGGATCACCTTGACGGGGGGTTTAATTACAGACTTAGATAATAGATGCATAATATCCGGTATTGACCCTGACGGGCTTAACTAACCATGCAGCCAATGAGGTAAATTAGTATTCATCTGAAAGTAGCTTATATTCACCCTGACGGGGTTTGTAATACCGTAGGATAGCTCTTAGGTCCACCCTGACGGGGGCTAGGAGATATTAGAGTCCCAACTAGCACAATAATACCAGTTTAGCCCATAAACAGAAGCATAAATTAGATAGATTAGGTGAAACCCTTGCGAGGATCAAGTACTCTTTCTCATCTGAAGTTTCAAGTCTCTTTTATTTGCTTTCTTTTATTTCCGTAATTTATTTTCTTGCATCTTTTAATTTATAAAAAACCAAACAAAAATCTTTATTTTATTTTTCTGTCAAGCAATTATTCTTACTTTTTGATTAATACATGAGTTGTGCCTAATCCGTCCCTGCAAACGAACTCGATTTATCGAATATTACTTGGACAACCGTACACTTGCGGTTAAGTGGTTCCTTTATTTCCAGTACTTAATTTATAAACACACCAGGATCCACAACATAAGAATCATAAGTTGGTTGCGGTGGTGGTGGTCCTGGCTTGTTATAACCTTGGCCCCCTTGATAAGAACCTTGAGATCGCTGCTAGAAATTGTTGGGTTGAGATCGTGGTTGGTAAGAATTACCCTGATTCACGTCCTTATTCGGATTAGACCATTGCATTCCCGGATGATTGCAATTACCAAATTGGTAATTCCTTCAATCGTTTTTCCACGAAATAAATGGATTTTGGATTGCCTACACACTCTATACATACATGATCGTTTACCCCATACTTTGAGCAACCTTGTGCTTCTTGCACTACTTTCATCTCAACTTGTTTCCCTTGGAAACCCTTCTTCATCATGAGCGACATCTCTTTCATTCGATTCTCCATTGTGGAGATTTTAGCTTCTAAAGCAGTTTCAACATATAATCGCAGCGTGCCTTTGGCATTTGTAATGAGAGCTCGCGACTCTGGCCAACTCCTTTCTGTTTCGACTATTCGTGCCATAACAGCTGCAACTTTTATAGGATCAATGGACACAAATCCTCCTCCTCTAAGATTATCTTTCCTCAGTCTTCCTTTCAGCGTTGATGCCTTGATAGGACATTTCTAATTGAAGTCCTAGGGTATAACCATGAAGTAGACATCTAGATAAATTCTTTTGGAATCTTGTCCATGCCTCTCCCACACTCTCGCCATTCTCTTAGCGAAAACTCACAAGTACCATTTGATCCATCATTCTCTTATTATGTGGAGAATAGCGATCAAATAAATGGACTTGTAACTCGTCCCATGATGTAATCAAACTTGATGCTTGACAATCCAACCATTCACTAGCACCTCTGATCAAGAAAAATGGAATCATGAAGTAATACAGTTGCTCACTTTTAATGCCTTGAGTAATGTAGGCATCAAAAATCTGCGTAAACTTTTGGATCGACCTTACGGGATCTTGATGTGCTGCACCACTGTAGTGTCCAAAGCTAGAAAACTGCAAAACATACCCTGATCGAACTTGAATCTTACGGCTTGGATCACTGGAGGGCGAATCCCTGTTAGTTGTACTCGAAAAGGTACTCCCAAACCTGGAAGACCTTGTTCACGACGTTGATAATAGGTGGATTCCCTCCTTGTGGTGGTACTACTTGGGGGATTGAATTTTGTTGATTGTTCTCCCTAAGTGGTACATTATCTAACACTAAATTATCTACGACTTCAACCATCGCTTCTTTCTTCCTCTGCTCTCTCTCGTTTTTCCTGAGCTCGGAATAATCTCTCGGGGACCGCGAGCATACACCAAAACCGAGAAAGAAACCTGAAAAGAGACAAAGACAAGAACAAGCGTAAAACTAAAACAACTAAAAACTACTACACTAAACTAAACACAATAACTAACTAGAAAAATTCCCGGCAGCGGCACCAAAAACTTGGTGGTGGAAAAGGTGTGATAAAATAATGATAATAAATGATAACAAATAAGGACATACACCCACTACTATCACGAAAAATTCACTGCAAGTCCACAGATCGTTTGCAAGTTATAGTTGATATATAAGATTCGTTCTCAAAGATTTATCGGTTAGCTCAGACCCGTGCTTAGATAAGAAATTGTAGTAGAGATTAATTGTTTAGACTAAAAGACATAAATAAATAAATAATAGTTATTTGGTTTTATAATAAGGAATACAAATAATAAGTAAACTAAGGATGCAAATAAATAAACTAAAGTGAATGGAGATGATAATATAGCTTAGGTCTACTAGTATGCACCTATCTTTCTAAATCGTATTCTAATTATAAGGGTGATTTAAGCAAATATAAATTGTCGGGATTTTGTAATCCTCCTAACTTTCGTCAGGCTAGACTTAGGAAGCAACCTCAACTCTACCAGGGACTTGGGTAAGGGGAGCATGCGCAATGATCGGTGGTTAAATTAAATCTTAATGACTATCTAGTTAGGCAAGCCCGTCAGGATCACTACCGCACACTAGACTATTATGTGGTCTTGTCTATATTTGAATCCCCTGTCAAGGTGACAATCCAGCTACTAAGGGCAGTCCTAAGATTGGTCAGATATAGGGCTGGATTTGGCAAAAACACATAATACATATATGTAAATAAGAATCTCAATCAATTAATTGTCACTTCCCAAATAACATAGAATATAGAAATAGAATTCAAGGATTATACATAGTACAAACCCAAGCTATGGAAAAATTAGTTCATAGCTAAAGAAATAAAACTAAAGAATAACGAGTTCAGAAACATAGTTAAGATATAGATTTAATACAGATTACCCTATTGGTAGAGGGATAGAATGGAGAAGAGAAGTTTGTCACTCTCAAACTTCTTGTCTTCCTCTACTGGTCAACTTGCTTCTCTGGATGATCTCTAAGTGTAATATTGATTAAGGACTGAATAAGGACATGCTTACAAAGGTAGGTAGTCAAATATATATATATATATATATATATATATATATATATATATATATATATATATATATATATATATATATAGGTTTTAGGTCAAAATCTAGAGTGTAACCTAAGTCTTAGAATCCAAATCTAACTCTAACTCGTTTTCCTTTTAGATGATTTTTGGAGTTTGAAATAATCAAAACTCCTTCATTACAACTCCAAATCCAGTGATCTTTATATCGAAACGACCGCAATTCAAAGACCATCTGAATCTAAAAGGGCTCCTTCAAATTTCCTTGTCGATTTTTCACTTTCCTAAAACCAGTTTCTTTCCTTTTAACTTTTGATTTCGCCTTGGATATTATTTCCTTAACTCCTTAACATTTATTTGGCATCTAATATCATCATTATACTAAGAGCTTCATATTTAAAACAGAAATTACACCAAAAATTCTCTAAAAGTAAGAAATCTCCAAATCAAGGCATGAATTAAGAAACAATAATCAATAGGAAAATAATAGGGCAGCTCACGGGTCGGTTAACCGACCCGTAGGGGTATACCCAAAACCCCACCCGGTAGCTCGGCTTGTAATTTTCTTAACCCAATAACCAATTTTTTAATAAAAACCACACGGGTTGGGTGTATGCGGGTTGGGTCGGGTTCTGTTATGGTCAACAAAAGGTCAAAACATCTAAAATAGTTAAAAAAATACCATACATTCATTATAAACTTTCCATAAATAGAAAGTTGCCTAACTTAGAAAGTTTCTAAATATAGAAACTTTATCAAAATAGTGGGTTTTTAGACATATTTCGTAGTTTCCCATCAAAATTAATAAATTACAGTACATGGATTGATACAAAAACTGAATCACTACTAAAATTACAATACATTTCAATTTGTAACCTAACTTGTGCAAAATTAACAACTTGTACAACTTTGGGTGCAATTGTTGTAGTGATTCCAAAAACAAACTTCCAATGGTTGATTATTCCTGTAGACTTGCGACAACAAAAGAGAAGAACCAAATTAGTGTCATCATTGGCTTCAATAGCCTCAAATTTTATATCTTCATTGGCCTTATAACCTTAGGGACCTGTTAAGGGACAAGGGACTTATCTAACAACTTACAAGAAATAATTTTCAACTCAATTGTTGCCAACTCAACCAATTTTCCACCTTTTATAACTCATTCATCATAAGATAATCATTGTATTTGGGACAAGTGAAATGGGAGATGCAAACAAATCTTTGTTGTTTAAAATTGTTAACTTGTAAGTTGTAATAATATATTTATATACCTTAGGTTATTGGTTTCTAGCTTGTTAAAGTGGACTCTTGCGAAGTCTCACGTAACTCGTCTAAGCCATAATAACCTGCAAAATATGAGAAACACCACAAATTCAAGTAAATAAAAATTAATCAAATCAAACTCAGAAATGAAGTGTAAATGAATATTTTACCTAGCTCAGCCTCCAAGTCTTGAACCAACTCCTTAGATGTTGTAAGATTTATAGGAAGAGATGATTTTAACCAATTTTGAGTGCAAATCAGTGCCTCAACTATCATAGGTGAAAGAGAACTTATAATCAATCAAGTACCCTTCCACGTGTACAAAGGCAGATTTAGAGGCAACAGTAGAAACATGGATAGCTAAAACATGTTTTGCCATCTCAGATAAGTGTTTGAACCTAGCGGCATTATTTTTCCACCAACTCAGAATATCAAACTCAGAAGTCATTTCTTCAACTTCTTCATTTAGATATCTTTGAAGTTCATTACCTTTAGCAACTTGTTTTTCCTTCATGAAAGATTGAAATCAGCCACCCAAAACAAATAGAGATTCAATGGGAGCCACTACACCACTAGAAGTAGGAGCAACTGTTTTAGAGTATTGGGCAAACATTCTATCTAATGCATCAGTAACTTTAGCAAGCAAATCAGTAGCTTGAGAAGGAGTATACATAAAGTTAAAGTAGCAAGTTAGGTATTGAAATTTTTTCTAGGATCCAAAGCAACTGCAACATACAAAATTATGTTAATACTTTGAATACCCCAATATTTCTGAAACTTAGCTTTCATTTTTCCAGCCATTTCTTTCAAAACCCCATCCTCTTCCTTACACAACTCATCAATCTTCTCCAAAATTATCACATCAAAGAACAGATTTGTAGTAACAAATAGTGTACCAGAAAACTTTTTAGTAGAGTTATAAAACAATCTTAGAAACTGTACAAAAGAAGCCGCATTTTGCCAATCAACAAAGTCAGGTGGTATTCTTAATGTTTCATCAACAAAGAAAGCTTTAAAGTTGTCATCATGTTCAGACACAAAGAATACACAGTTTCAAACTTGATTGTAGATTCAAGCATTTTATAAGTCGAGTTCCATCTCATGGGCACATCAAGGAACAAAAGTGCCTTAGACTCAATAGAACAAGTGGATATTGCATCTTTAAATGTTGTAGCACAAGCTGGAGAAGAGCTCACATATCTAACAACCTCTCTTATGTTTTAATTGCACCCTCTAATTATGTCATGCCTTCTCGTACAATTAGATTTAATATATGCGCACAACATCTTACATGGAGAAACTCGCGATTCAATATAGTCTTGGGCTTAAAACCTGATGATTTCACCAAGTATTTGATAGTAACCATATTAGAAGATGCATTATCCATAGTCAAACACATATAAGTATCCAACTCCCAATCTTTAAGAATTGATTCAACAAATTTACCAATTGTTTCACCCTTATGATCCTCAACCATACAAAATCCTATTATTCTTTTTTGTAATTTCCAATCATCACAACCAAAATGTGTAGTTAAACACATGTAATTCAGATTCTGATTTGAAGTCCATGTATCAGTTGTCATACTTATCCTCAATCCCTTCATCAGTTTTTTCAACTTAGCCTTTTCTTCAGCATAAATTGACATACACTTCCTCATAATTGTCATCCTACCTGGTATTTTAACAAATTTGGGTTGCATTACATTATAAAACCTTTTAAATCCAATGCCCTCCACAAATCTAAATGATAACTCATCAATAATCACTATCTCAGCTAAAGCTTTAGTACAAGCCTCAACTGAAAATATGTATGGCACCACACCCCCACCATCCTCATCTATTTTAGACATCAACTAACTCTGTCCCTCTTCTACAAGGGGATAGAAACGATAATTCTTAAACCTCCTATGGTTTATATGGTTTAACATGTTTGTAGTACCACGTATTTTAGAATCAGCAGCATAACTTGTGGGATAATATTTACATTTGCCTCTCCTTTTATTTGACTCATCAAATATGGGTTCAAACACTGTCCAACAGTTGTCTACGATTTTCTTAGGCTTCTTGAAATCAGGGGTTTTGTTACTAGATAGGGGGTGGATGGTCTTAGGGTAGGAGAACTACCCTCTGGAGTTGGAGTTTGGGTTGTAATATCAGTAATAATCTCATTTTCAGTCTCCCTTTCAAGTAATTATTCTACAAACAACACAACAAATTGATGTTAGTATTCGCAATAAAATAATAAACTAAACAACTAATTTATGATTTGTATAAGTGTTAATCAAATACATCTTGAATGAAATCACCACTGATTTCATACAAGATGTATTTGATTAACACTTTACAAACCATGTATCAGTTTTTAGTTCATTTCTTATGAGCACTTGAACAAGGAAGTGAAATAACTTAAGATTTGTATGATTGCTTAAGTGTATTACACTTAAACAATCATTCAAAACTCAAGTTATTTCACTTATTTGTGCAAGTCTTCAAAGTAAATTTAAATGATTAAGTGTTTAACATTTATTGATACAAAGTTATAATGGAAATGAAAGCTAAGTGCAAAACATATATATGCAAACAAGAAAGATAAGTAAATACCTGTAAAATGTAAATGGAGCAACAAATCAAGCTTTAAACAATCAAATCCAGAACAGGTCCATTAACAACAATTGCGAGATCAAGCAAGTAAATCAAGGACACATTCTATTAGACAATATTCAAACCTCAAATAAAAACTAAGTGCACAACATCATCCTGTAAACAAGAAAGCTTAGTAATTACCTTTAAGTTGAGTAACAAAGCAAGCACAGGTCCAATACCAACAACAAGGCAACAATAGCGAGACCATAAAAAAACAAGGTAAACAATCTATTAGCCAATATCAATTATCAAATGAAATATTAATTAATCACAAATACCAATACTAGTAAAAAAACACTTAGAATCCTAAATTAGTTTCGGGTTACGAATTGAAAAACCAGAAAATCCTTTAATAAACCAATTATTTGTTTCTAAACCATAACATTTACACAAGTAATCGATTAAAACTCAATCAGAATTACAGAAAACCAAAACACACATCTTAGGGTTTCGAATATCAAATTACCTTTCGAAAGGGTCTTTTAAGGGCAATAAGCCACCGCCTAGCCATATAAAGGCTTCATCATCCTCCAACCCACGGACTAAATCTCTAACCATGGTTAGATGATTAAACCCAGAACCCAAAGGACGAGCTTTATTAGAGCAATAAATGCGACCCATAAAAATAGGTGAGGAGAGTTTAATGCGGTGTACAATATCGCTAAAAAACGCCAGCGAGATTTGATGGGGATGGAGAAGAGCCAGGGCTAGGGGCTTAGGGTTTTCGAGACCCATGGAGAGAGACATAGAGAAGAAGAGAGAGAGCGACGTGAGTGAGGTGAGAGAGAGAGGTCAAAATGACCTTTCGTGTACTGAAAGGGCAAAACAAAACGAACGGGAGAGAAGGGTATCCCATACACTCAACCTTTTGTTTTTTTATTACTAAATAACGATATATTATACCGATATATATAAAAAAAACTAATGGGCAGGTCGGGTTCGGTTACCCGCGGGTTTGGCGAAGCCAATCCCATCAACCGGCCCAATACCCAAAAAATTAATTTTTTTGGCCCAATGGGTTCGGGTAGCTTTAGGGTTCGGTTTTTTCGGGCCCGGTTTGGGTCGGTTTGGGCGGGTGGGCAAGTTTTGGGTTCCGGTTGAGCAGCCCTAGAAAATATCCCTTAACTAAGAACATAATGCACCTAAAATAATGTCTCTAAACTTGATTAATTTTTCACAAATATGAAGACATTATAGGGCCGAAGGCCGATCCTAAAGGTAGACTGAAGAGGCTTTCGCATCAGGCTTTCGATTTTTTAATGTTTTAAAGGCTCCTATTTTATAAACTTTTTTACATAGAGGAGTCTCCTTTTCTAAATTTTCTATGGGCCCATGTCAGGATCGACTCTTATAGGATCTTGGTTATTGTCGTGTGAATACATGTATTCCTTCATCGAGTAATAAAGGCTCTAAATTCTTACTATTGCAAGTAAAAGGTAAAGAGAAAGAAAAACACATAGGCGAAAAGCTCATAACATGAGAAAGCACCAACCTAACATCTTACTTTGTACTAAACAATCATATAATAAATGAATTAATTCGATTAAGTGGTAAGTTTTTTTTGTTTTTTTTAGAGTAAGTACTAAATAACTATATAAATAACTCTTTGCAATTTCTTTGTAAGAAATGTTCAACTCGTGTTGCACGCAAATACTGCTAAGTTTAAGTTATCAGTTATGAATAAAATAGTATTAATGTGTCCAAAATTAAAAAAAAAAGTATTAATTAGCCGACAAGTGAGAAGTCAAGTCTTAAATGTTAATAGCATCAGGAAATAACGAACCCGATTATAAAGCCTCATCTCATCTCATAAGTATTGTCAAATATGATGTCCGATTCTACCTCTCTCTTGTTAGTTGTTAGGTGCTACTACTGCTGTGCTGTAGCTAATAAACAAATCTCCTCCAAATTCATCTACCTCTTGGCAGGCATTGAAAAACACACCTAACAATATCACTACAAAACTATATTTTAATCAAAAGTTAAGCCATAAGATAAATTTATATAAATGGAAGAGCCTAAAAAGACATGCCATAATCAAGAAAAGAAGAAGAAAATGGTTATAAAGATAACCACAGGTAAAGGTGGTGGTGGTGGTCTTGGAGGTATAATTTTTCTTGGTGCAGTCTTAGCTATTGCTGCTGTTTCATCTGCTTTCACACTTAAAAGAAGACACCAAAAGTCTAACACCAATAATCAAAAAACCTCACCAACAATTGAAAAATCCAAGAATGATAAACCTACCACAGGCCTTCAAATTCTTGTTTCTGATATAGACACTCATAACTTCAGGTTTGGTTTCTACATACCCTTATGTTCTTTGCTTAATTCCTTTATGATTGAAATGATAAATCTACAATTATTCAATTTTAGCCCAAGGACAGCTATGAGCAAGACTGATTTACCATGTCGTGAAATTTCGATTATGGTAATTCTCTTAACTTATCTTTAATTCTGAATATAATTCTAAAGCAAGACTGATATTTTATAGAGTGATAAGAAGATAGAATATGAAACTGATGGAGGAAAAGGGGACGAGGTTGTTATTCAAGCAGCGAGTAGTCCTTTTGTTGATGAATTTATGATCAATAAGGAAGAATTTACTGTTATTGATGAAGTTATAGCAGAGGAGAACCAAAATAATCAAGTGATTATTACTACGGATGAGCAAAACATTATAATTGATTCGTGTACACAGGAGAAGAGTGAGATTGATGTGAAAGAATTGTTGCTATTATGTAACAATAATGGGAAGTTAAATTACGTGTGTGACCAAGTAATCAAAAGGGACAAACAAATTGAGGGTGATCAGAATAAAGAGAATGCACAAGTTGTGTTAAATAAACAAAAGGTGAGGAATGATGAAGATATTCTTACTGAAAAATGTGATGGTATGTCTAAGATAGAGGGAGCAGATCAAATATCTATTTTGCTTGATGATCAACAAGTGATAAATTCAATGGAAATTCAGTGTGATTTATGTCATTCTGACATTACGTCTACCATTTATGAAGCACGAGATTCTATTGGTAAAGAGGGAATAGTAGATGGTGAAGAAGAACAGTGTGATGATGCAGATGCTTATGATATGCAAGATGATCAAATAGCACGATTAAGTGATGAAGCAGAAAATGTCAATGAGGTTCATGATTATGATAAGGAAGAAGAAGAAGAAGAAGAAGAAGAAGAAGAAGGTACCCCAATTATACAGTGCTTTGAAAATGATGATGATGATGAAGGTAACACATTTGTTGACAGTACACAAGCACTTGAGATTATATCGGATATAATTAGAGAAGAAAATGACATAGAAGAGGAGATTGATGAGTATGATGGTGATAATGAAGGTGAAGCTGATGAAAATGATGATGATGATTCAGATAATGCTGACAAATTTGAAGTGAGTTCACAGGGAACAAGAGACTCTTCAGCAGATTCGAGTGCCGAGACAATTTGGCCAATCGAAACACTTGAAAAATTGTCAATGGCCATCAAAGAACAGAACGAGGAAACAGGCGAAATACAACACGATATATATTACAAATCCATCGAGGATGTTAACACACAAAAGAAGAATAGTAATGCCAAGTTGAAGTCGAATAAGTCTATAAAGGGAAGAGTTCTCACTGGATTAGTCGCAATAATACTGTTGTCAATGGGCTTCACTCTCATAATGGTTTTAGCTACCATTCTCTCCAGGGTCCATGCTTTTTAAATCACAATGTTTTGACGATAAAAACAAGTTTGAACCAAGCATTAAAATATATACATGTTTGAATTTGAACCAAGCATTAAGATAAATACATAGAGCAATAAGTAGTGAATTGCTGTTTTCTGCTATGTAACTAACTGCAAATCTCTTTTCCATTTTCAAGTGCTTGTAATTGTTTTGCTTTTTTTGAAAAGACCTTTCCAAGTATAAAAACCAACCTATTATATAGAATACCCTGACTACTTTATAGAAGGTATATGTACGATGAACCGAGGAACAAAAGTAAAAGAAAAATAAAATGTTTTTTGAGGACCTCTTTCCAGGTATGTTTGTGTTGTAAATACTTAAACCAATTATTCAAAATGTTTTGTTTGAAAACAAATAATAACACCAAGAACAAGAATAATAAATTGCAAAAAAGTAAGAATACAAAGATTTATCATGGTTTAACAAAATGTAATCGCAATCAAGGAACTCCATTATGAAATTCTCTCAACCCTCCCCTCCTTTTCCTTCCCTTTTTTTATCAAAACAATTTTTTTTTTTTCCTATATAGAAGCTTGAAACTAGGGGTGAGCATGGGTCGGTTTTACCCGGTTTTGAAGTTAGGGTAAACCGAAGGTAATATATTTCGTTTTAAGGAATTGCTTAGGTAACCCAAGGGTAGGGGTAAAAAAAAGTTTACCCTCGGGTTAATTCGGGTTACCCTTCGGGTACCTTCGGTTTACCCTCGGGGTCAACTATGGTCAAACTTTTTTGTAACATAAAATTGCTATTATTAAAAATCAAACTCGAATTACACCTATCTCAAACGAATAACTTTACAAAACAAACTTTTGATAATTCGAGAGTCTAAATGGTTTGTTAATTATAGACTATGTTAGATTTTTTTTTTAAATGTTTTCACCTTAAATGTAAACATTATTATTTGAAATCATTAATTTACGGTTTTTTGGTTTGGATTTACCCAACCCAATGGTTTGGGTAATTTATGGGTAGAATAGTTGGACCCGAAAAATTAATAGGTAACCCGAAGGGTTAAGTTGGCCAAGGTAAAATTACCTTTGATTTTAGTTCGGTTTGACTGAAATTCGGGTCGGTTTTCGGTTTTGTTAAAATTATGCTCAGCCCTACTTGAAACCCAGAATTTGGTCCTCTAAATCCTTCCCGTGTTTTTCTTCTCTATTGTTTCTTTTCTGCCTTTTCCTTTGTCATTTCGAAATTCTTTTCTTCTTCCCTTGTTTTTTTTTTAATAATCAAACTTATTATTAAGACCAACCATTGTAATACATTCTAAGCCAATGAGACAAACAGCTCACGCTATATTATTACAAAGACATTACAACATTGGAGAAACGCTAAAGATTAACACTATCACTTAAACATATTACATAAATGCCAATTTAGTGCAACTCTACCCCTATTACTCTTTCGTTTGAACCTACCACAGTTGCTCAACTTAGCACTGAGAAGGAATTGTATACTTTTCATTACTTGATCTCATTTAACCTCTTTCCATCGTGTATAGCTGCATTACGATTGCTCCAAGTAGTATATATATATGTAGTGAATCAGCCTGCCATTACACTCTCCATAAACCTATCCTCTGTTCTGTCAAGAATATAGCCAATCAACTCATCCCAATCTTGTATGTTAGGCATGTTCGACTCACAATTATCAAAACATCTCTTCATAATGCGTTTTGAAAAAGGACACAATATACACAAATGATTACTATTCCCCATTGATCCATGACACATCTCACACAATGTATTAACTTGAACACCCCACTCACTCCTTCTTGCCTTAGTTGAAAACCTATTGAGGCAAACTAACCAAGTACAAAAACTACACTTAGGAACATTTTTCTTACTCCAAACCACTCTAGTACAATCCAAACTCGGCCCACTCTCTCTAATTTGATGAAATGTTTTCTTGAAGGAGAATCTGTTCTTCAGACATGCACTCCAGCAAATTTTGCCAGTACATGTACTGGGATTTGTAGGTACAATCTCACTCAAACCATAGAGAATATTAGGAAAGTGCCATCTTCTTCTTACATAAAAACTTTGAACTGATTTGTAGCTCCAAATTTCACTAACTTGAATCTTTCTATTCAAAGCTGTTTGCACAATATTACCACCAATCCATTGATCCCAGAATAGAAAAGTATATGCCCCATTGCCAATCTTATGAGTTATAAACTGATATGCACAATCTCTCACTTTCAAACTCTTCTTCCAGGTCTATGTAATGTTATTTTTAATTGTCATACTCTATATCCATTTGCCCTGTATTATATTCTTTTGTGCCCATATACTCAACAAATTTTCATCCTTTTTGTAAATTCTCCAGAAGATACCAAGAAGACAAGTTTTTTTTAGCTACTCCAAGTTTGGTATATTTAAACCACCTTCAAAGAAAGTTTGCGTACACTATTCCATGATAATTTGGCTCCCTTTGCCCCTTTCAAGTTTCCTTTTCAGAGAAAACTTGCAAGTAATTGATTTAGTCTGTATGTAACATATTTGGAAAGCATGATACCCTGCACCCGTTGAGTATCTTACTAATTAATACAACTATGAGAAGCTCTAATCTACCACCAATAAGTAAGCAGCTTATTGCTCCATGATTAATAGCAGTGTTCTAAAAATCAGCCTAGGGGCGCTAGAAGGTAGTGTAACTTCCAGAAATGATCTAGGCGGACTTCAGACGGACCCCGAAGGTCCTAGGCGTTCTATAAACTAAAAATAAAAAAATCCATTTTTAATACAAAAAAATAATAAAACTATTTTTTAATACAAAAATTATATAAAGAGCCAATTGTTGATTGATGCCTATTAAAAAACTTATTTAGAAAAAGGTGCCTTGGAAAAAATATTTATTGAAAACAGCCCCATCCCAAAATTACCCTTATAATTAACAATTAAAAAATAAGAAAAAAACTAATAATCACACGCGCGCGTCCGTGAAATTTTTTTTAAATCGTCATAACTAATTCAAAAAAAAAAAAAAAAAAAATTATATTTGGAAAAATCAAATTAATATTTACGTCTATGATTTTTTTTGGAATTTTCTGAATTTTTTGATTTTTTTGATTTTTTTTAATTTTTTTTTTCGCAGATACGAAATTCCATGTTTAAAACATGGAATTTCATGTTTATTTCACGGTTTAAAACATGGAATTTCATGTTTAAAACATGGAATTCCATGTTTTAAACATGAAATTCCGTGTCTGCGAAAAAAAAAATCAAAAAAAATTCAAAAAAATCAAAAAATTCAAAAAATATCAAAAAAATTCATAGACGTAAATATTAATTTGCTTTATTCAAAAATACAATTTTTTAAATTTTCTGATTTTTTTTGAATTAGTTATGACGATTTTAAAAAAAAATTCACGGACGCGCGCGTGCGATGGAATTAGTAGTAGTAGGTGGTGGTGGTGGTGGTGGTGGTGGTGGTTGTGGTGGAGGTGGTGATGGTTGTGGTGGATGTAGTAGTGGTTACATACATGGTGGTTGTGGTGGTGGTTGTGGTGGTTGTGGTGGTGGTGGTGGTGGTGGTGGAGGAGGAAAAAGAAGTACCCTATTATTTGTTTAATATTTAAAAATTAATATTGTATTAAAATAAAATAATATATTTAATAATAAGGGTAGTAAAGGTATAGAAAATATAAAGGGGATGTTTTCTATAAATAATTACTTCATTAGGTAATTTTTTATAAATAAGATTATTGAAGGCAAAAAAAACAATTAGAGAGTTTTATGAGGATGTTTTCAACAATAACCCCTTATATAAACCCAAAAAAATATTTAAATAAAAATAAAAACCGCCTAGTAAGAATTTTTAAACAGTTTTATGTATTATTTGTTTTTAGTTGCGATCTAATTTTCTGTGACAAAAAAAGTGTAAATACTATAAAGAAATTAATCGATACTCTTTATTATATTAAAGATCTGATTATATAATTTAAATATTATAGATTTGTAGTTTGTTGATTTGTTATTGTTAAAATCTGCTATTATTTGTTGTTCTTATGACAATTTTCTATTTATCTACTAAATTGAAGTCTTTTTTGATGATTTTTCTATTATTTTGTACTCATCATAATAAATCATAGTATAGTTTTATTAATTTTTAGTATTTTATTCACAGATATAAAATCGATGGTCATAAAATTTCAACAAAGGAACACTGATAATTATGTTGGTGTGTCTTTCATTTTTTAATAATTATATAATTGAAGTATATGATATTATCCTATCTAGAATTCCCACAAAAAATATATAAGTCATTGCAATATGAATGTTAAATAATATGCATTTCGTTCTTTATTATTTTTTAATTTTGTTTCCTCAAGTGTTAAACATCAACTTTATATTTATAAAGATTTATATTTTAAACTAATTACTTTTAGATTTTAAATTTTTTATATATAAATGACCTTACTAAGTCAAGAAGATAAGTTGCACTTGTCTCCAAAGGACTAGCAAATATTCTATTGTTAGCAAATATTCTATTTTTTAGGGGTAGATTCGCAACGTTAATATGTAAGGAAAAATAAATGGGAGTTTCATCTATATTTAAATATACAGGTGTGCATTTATACTTAAGTGTGTATGGATTAGCTTGTGTATAAGTTACAATTATGTATGTAACCTTTAGAGTTGTAACTTTAAATTACTATTCCCACATCGAATAATGTGAGGACAGTTGAGTAATTGATAAATTTGTATTGTAGGCTTATACAATAATATCTTGGGCTTACTATTTTACGTGAGAGTATATAAGGGGCTCACGTAGATATTCTCTTAAGCCTTATTATTGGCTCTCGCAAGCCTCTTTTGTAATTTAATCATTGGCCGTTGTATTATGCACTTTGTTTCTTAAAGTAGAATATATATAAACTATTGTTATTCCAAAAATATCAAATATACCCTTGTGGAGGGTTCCATTTTCTCATTATATTGTAACACATGTACATTCATTACTTAACAATATACATGGGTGTTTTGGCCTTCGCATAACTCATGGATTAGTTGTGCAATTAATTTGATCCCTTTATGTATTGCGCCATACTATTTGTATTTGTGTAACACATGTACTTTAACTACTTTACAATACACAGGGTATATATGTCCTCTTTCATAACACTCTGATACATATAACCTAGCTTCTTTATTCATCTCATCATATTCTAAGCGCCTCACTCATTAAACTCATACTTTCCGAGCATTTTAAGGTGATTTCCTACTTAATATGTTTTTAAATATATTTTAATTTCAAAGATTTGTGCACTATACTTTCTATTTTTAATACACTGTGCATTATTAAAAAATCGTTGCACTATAGATCGGATAATTATGTCCGTGTAATTTGGAGATTTTATGTATTTTCTGCTTAATTAACATTTTCTATATACAAACTAATGATTTTTAGTTTTATAGATCAAAATAAGACATGTTACATCTTCTATATCTTATAGTATTCTTTTCGGATTAATTTTTTTTGTTCAGGATTAAACTAGCTTTCCGGGGATATAACAATGATGACATGGCGAATCTGGATACCCTTCATGAGAGGTTTGGTTCTGTAATAGTATAACCAAGCCCGGGTCCATAAAGCTAGAAAAACTTCTTCATCTGGAAATGTAATGAGTATGATTGGAACAGAGTATAATACTCGAGCATCTCATTCATTCAACTCAAGTGGGCCCTCCAAACTAGTCATATTCAATTCTAAAGACTTTCCATGCTTTAAGAGAGTTTATAAACAAGATAAAGACCATGATCTTGCTCATTTTATCTTTCAATGGCTAGGAAATGATGGATTCAATCTCGATTTGGACACTGTTCAACAAGTTATAGGTAATTTTACTGTTTTTATAGTCTCGTTTAGCTTGATTTTTTTGTGTGTAATCTAATTTTGTTGAATATTTCCAGATCATTGTGGAACTGATTCAGAAAGGTAAAGTAGAAAGCATTTTTATTTTCATTCTTTTTTTTTAAATTTAATGAGTTAAAGAATTGTTGAAGTAACATTTTCTTCTTGTTTTTCCTTTTTTGCAGAGGATTGAAACATTAATGGATATATCTCGGAGCAGTTTTCTCCCATCCAAGAATGTAAATTCTTAACCATTTATTTAGCTTCAAAAAATAAAATGAATCAAAAAACAATTTCAAAACTCATCTTCTACTTGTGAAACACCCTTTAGAGAAGAAGAATTTGAAAACAGATCGAAGAATCTTTGGAATTGCGTTCCATGTAAATAGATCAAATTTACATGACAGCTTTTCCTTTCCTATTTTATCTCTACTTCCTTTTATCTCTTGATTCCTTCCATATCTTCTTTCCTTATCTCCTTAGAATTGATTTAGGATCTAATTATATTCCATAAATCTCAAGAGCTTCACATTAACACACAAATTAAACCAAATATGCTCTAAAAGTAGTAAATCATCAAATCATTACAAGAAATAAAAAATTGTCAAATATTGAATAGAAATCTATAATTAATTAATCAATTACACCTAAAAATGATGTCTCCAACCTAGATTATTATATCAAAAATAGGGAGAAATCAACCAATCTGATTATAACCTGAACAACCATTGAAGAAGCAATAGTACTCTCTTCTTGCAAGCTTATCTAACATCTGGTCTATGAATGGTAAAGGAAAGTGATCCTTTTTCTTGGACTTATTCAACTTCCGATAATCCATACACACTCTCCACCCAATAACAGTTCTCAAAGGTATGAGTTCTTTTTGATCAATAAGTACGGTAGTAATTCCTCCCTTCTTCGGCACATGGTCGCCCCTAGAGTGTGATAAATATCAACACTAAAGAAGAGAAGAGACTACCGCAAGTGTACGGGTCGTCCAAGTAATAAATAGGATAAAACGGGATAATCGTCTCCACATGGATTGCGAGGTAAGATATTTGTTTTTAATTTATAAGTAGAATTAAACGCAATTGTGATTATCAAAGAGAAACAACCACAACCTCTCCGAGTCAAGTAGTTCCTACACACGAGATGAGTGAAGCTTCTAAGGCCTTATTATCCATCACCAAAGAAAACATGCCTGGATTAACACTTGTTCATGAGAAAAAATTCGTAAAGGAAGTTGGAGAAGGAGAATAGAAGAGATTTCTAGAGTGGGGTGAGAGATTGGGATGAACCACATTCATGATAAGGCATTCAAGTTTATATGTTGAGTTAGTCTTATGGGTTCTATCTAGGCCTCTTTAGCCGAGATAGTGAAGGTCGAGTTCATATTTGAGGAAAGTTAGTTCCTTTCACAATTGATGAAATTCCTAACCCCTTCGAGTTCAAGTAATTGGTTAGACCATGCAAATAATAAGACCTACTATACGAGAAAGTGTTGAGCAGAGAGTAAGTGAAAGAACACAAAGGAGAGTTGAAGGCGCCTTGGCTTTACAAGTACCTTTAACTTGATGTAAAAATATGGCACAAATTCCTCATATTAAATGTTTGGGGGAACACTCACACCTCAGAAGTAAGTAAGAAGTTCACCCTTGTTTTGAATTGTGTTTTACGAGAGAAAGAAGTAGATGTAGCGCAAGTAATATTTGATGAGGCTATGCGATTAACGATCAAACAAACAAGGGTGTTTAACTTGAGATACCCATCGATGATTACGAGCCTACTGATGTCTCCCTAAATTTTCTAATTTTATACCCTTGCGAAATATCATTTTTGGTGTTTATTTGACTATTTAGATAGGCTTTTGGTGTTAATATGCAATAATTCAATTTTCCTCTTTAAATTCTAGTATTTTTTATTTATTAAACTTTTACGCATAATATGGTTTATTTTGAGTGAAAAGTTGTAGGTTTTGAATACTAGCTAGGAGAGGAATATAAGATTAAAGTCAAAGATTGAGTAATGAAGTCAAAGCATGAAGAAATATCCCGAAGAGTTGACAAAATTTGAGCTGAAAATCTAGAAGGCTGATGGAAAGTGCTGATTTCGAGCTACTTAAAGATGGATTCGGCCTTTGAGTTATGAAGAAGATTCATACCTTATCGAGTTACGAAGAATTAGCAAGTTGAATTAGTCAATTCGGAGTTATATTGAGAAAGTTAAAGCCGTTTTTGTGAAGGGCGTACAGCAGTTACGGGTTGGGCTTAAGTAATGGACTTGGGCTTTCTAATTTTCATTGAATCCTTTAGACAAGCCCTAGTCCGAATTTTATATTATAAAAGGGCTTTTAGACTTCTATTTTTCCACACAATTCATACGCTTAAGAAAAGAGAGAAGTCAGTACACCAGAGAAGAAGCTAGAGCAAGGAAGAGAAGAAGCCAAGAGCTGGAGAATTCCAACCTCTCCATTCTCAGCCAATTCAACTCCGTAATTAGGTTCTTCTATTTTATTCTGTAAAACAATTATGAATTTCTTTTATTTTAATTTCTTAGTTTTTCGTATTAGTATGAGTCAAACTTATAAAGTGCTTGAGAACGCTTAATGGGTTAATCCCAATTCTATTTCATTTCATGTGTTTGAATTTGGGATTATAATAATTGAAATCAAATTGGGTAATTAGTATTTTTCCTTAATTTGAATTTATTGACTATTAGTGAAGTCGCGAATCAACAATAGGACTTAATACTTAGGCTATTCCATTTAGTGGCGAATGGATCACCTTGACGGGGGATCTAGGTATGGAACCAATTAATGAATGTAGGATAGAAATTAATGACTTTGACGAGCTTAATTAATCTTATGGCCTATTGGGTAATAAGAACTTAATCATTCGAAGGTGGACTATAATCACCCTGACTGGGTTTGTAGCATCTAAGAATAGCTCCTTAGTCCACCCTGACGGGGGTAAGGAGAATCCCGAATCCCGACCATTACTATTTATCGATTTGTCCCTTAAACAAAACATGGAATGAATAAAGTTAGGTAAAATCCTTACGTCTCTCAAGTACTACCTTTCATACCTTGCGTCTAGCTATTTTATGTACTTGCGTTTAGTTTAATATTCATATTAATTTAGTCTTTTAATTTATTGTCTTAGTTATAGAAACCCAAAACAAACATTCTTAAAACCATTTACCTGTTTAAACGTGCAATTAATCACTATTCGATAAGCATTAAAGTCAACCAATCCGTCCCTGAGAACGAATCTGTATTATCACATATATTACTTGGGACAACTATACACTTTCAATTGTGGTTCTCTTTTCCTTATTGCATTTATTTTAGAAAACATAAAGGACCACCACCTACTAAGGTAGGCGAAGGTGGAACTTGGTGAGAAGGAGAAATTTGTGTACAATATAAGTACAAATATATCTAAAGCATGGATCAAGACAATTCTAAGAGGTGAGATGCAAAGATTCCTCCAAACATAGAGACTTCTCGTGAGCGAGAGTTAAGTTTGAGAGAAGAGGATCTTGCATGGCGAGAAGGAGTAAGTGAGCGATTTAATCGAGTATAAGCATCTCGAAATTTCTTAGCCGATGATTTGGCACAAATCAAAGTAAATCAAATGCGCATCATGGTACTCATGGACAAATAAGTTGTGATATCACGAAATACCCAATGCACCCTATCTTGGGTATCGATCACGTGAGGCAATAGCCTAGAGAGTATGTTTCCTTTCTTCTTTACCATTTCTTAATTTCAATATATGTGTTAGTTTTTTAAAAGAAAAAATCGAATCTGTTTCAAGTCATGGGGACATGACTCATTTTTGAGTTGGGGGTGTGGGGATTCGTTGTCCCTCGTCTCCATTTTATGTGATTTATTGCTTTTTAGGTAGAAATAAAAAAATTTGGGAGATGGAATTTATGTAGATTGTGTTTAATAGCCTAGAAGCATAAATTTAGTGAGTTAATGATACCAGGTAAATATTAATGAACTAGTTGGTTTGTATGCTTAAAGTATGAACATGAAAACACACCTTGATAGTAAAGAAAGTATTAGTAAGCAATGCGGTAGAAGTAAGTTTGATCTTGGGGAGCTCTGAGGGGTGTGTAGATTGTGAGATACGAGCATTTGATAAACCCATCTAATGAATGTGCTAGAGGTGAGAAAGTAACAAAATTGCATAGTTTAGGGAGTGCTTAAGGCGGTTCTTTGATAAGCCTTTATTGGCTTTTAGCTTGTTGTCCATTATTAATTGAATTATTACCCGTCTCAGCCCCTTATAGCCTTTCTAACAACCTTTTTATTAGCTGCATTACAAGCCATACCCTTTAGATTATAGGAATTTTCTATATGACCTGCACTCTAATCGCGATGCTAAGGCAGTCGTCCTAAGTGCTTAAGTTTGGGTTGGTGGGTTTGATTTATGGGAAACATCATTGGGTTGGGTATTTTTTATTACGCGGGTGGTCAGGGCTAACACTTGACTATTCCCACGTCTGGTAGGCACACCTCAACACACCTAACTCTAGGCAAATTAGAAGTAGGTTACCCATGTTCTGGGAGGATATTCAAACCCTGTACCTCCTAGTTAACACACAAGGTCCTGTCCAGTTGCATAGTGTATGAACCTAAGTTAATTAATTGATGATTCTTAGTTTTCAGGAAAGTTTCCGTACTTAAATAATTTTTCTTAAATTCTCGTTGATTATATCTTTATGCCTTAAAGATATTAACGCCCTTATAGTATAGTAATAGTAGCTAGATTGTCTCCCGAGAGGGGGATTTAATTGTAGATCTAGCATATAACGCTTGCTACGAGCCAATGAGCCGGGAGGCCTTGACTATCCAAGTAGTAAATAGGGTAAGAACAAAGTCGTCCAAAATCAATAGGGTCACTAGAGGTGGAGGATAGCGTCCTACTCACCCATGAGGGGTTAGAAGGAGAATTAAATCCATACTATCGTATAATTACCTTTATGTCTAGAAACATCTAATTAATCAAATTAGGGGATTACCAGGAAGGATCAAGCACTACTCTCTCATATCACTCTTCTATTCTTAGTTAGTTTGCATTTAATTCTTAGTTAATTAACATTTCATTATTAGTTATATAAGTTTGTCTTTCAATTTATTCACATTAGTTTAATCTTAATAAAACCAAACAAATATTTATATTTCATTTTATTGTCTTTGCAACTAAGCCACGATTCTCTAAATAGAATCATCGTAATTTTGCTAATCCTTGAGAATAAAAACCCTTTACTTACTCATTCATATTACTTGTCAACGAACCCCGTACACTTACTGGTAATTAAAGTCTTTTTATTTTACACATTATTTATCATAGTCACAAGACCGACAATCATCTCCAAACATCTTGCTCAACCACCCATTCTTCATTTGCTTTTAGATGTCATTACTTAATATTTCTTTAGCTCTAAGCATCATAATCTAAATTTATAGTTGAGATTAAATACAAAATAAATAAATAAATAAATAAAATTGACAGTGGAGATTAAAAAAAGTAAAATTCTAATTTTTTTTTTCAAATGCAAAATATAATAGATAATAAAGAAAAGGTTACAAAGTTTAGCCCACCCATATGGGTTCAGCATCAAAACGTAAGATAGTGGCCAGCTGGGGAGGAATACATGTATCCCATTTACCAAACAATGTGCTAAGTAAGCTCCTGTTTGGCAATCCAGTCGGCTGCCCTATTTCTACCCATAGGAATAAGTCAAAACGAAGGGGAAGATAATTCAGCAAAAAAGTAAATATTACAAATAACATTTTTTATTAAATGACTCGAAACGTGTAGTCCTGAAGATAGGGGCTTCATGATGGTTTTGGAGTCATTCTCGATGATAACACTCCCAACAGGAAACTCTGAAGCCAATTCAGTAGCTTTCAAAATCCCTATGACTTCTGCCTCTAACGTCGAATCTGCTACAATTTTCCAACTTTTACCTGATACAAATTCACCATTAGAGTTTCTTACTAAACAAGCAATTGCAGCTCCTTTATCTGAGAAAGCTGCATCACAATTAATTTTATATTTATTAAGTGACGGTTTTTTCAATTTATTTTTTGAATTTGATATTTTGTTTGATTTCTTCATTAGTGGTGCTTCCTAAATTATTAGTATTATTATACCTAATTTGTTTATCCACAAAATTAGTATTATTAGGGTTAGAAATTTTATAATATTCTTTCCAAACTTCTATAACTTTATTGATTGTAGTCATTGGTTCACATTTTTTGATGTTATAGACAAAATTATTCCTATCTTTCCATATATTCCACATAATTATACAAATAAGTTCTGGGACCCAATCATCTTTATTAAATATTTTAACAAAATCTTGTACCTATTTTAAAATCCATTGGTCTAACCTAGATGTAGTATCATTGTCAGATTTGATATTAAAAGGACTAGTAAACCATACACTTTTAGCCCATGGGCATCGAAAAAACATATGTTCTACTTTTTCAATGTTTTTATTACATATTTTGCAAATACTAATGTTGCTACATTTACGCTTAAAAAGATTTTCATCCGTGGATAAAAGATTTCTAATCGCTCTCCACATGAAATTCCTAATTTTTGGGGGAGTTTCCATTTTCCAAATTAATTTCCAAAGGTTTTTATCCCTAGTAATTGATATTGTAGGTTTATTTATGTCTTTAATATTTTGATTTTTGATTTCCTCTTCTTTTAACTTATGATATGCTTCCTTGACGGTATATGTTCCATTTTTATAAAAATCAACACATATTAAATCTTCGCAATTAAGTTTAGGTATTATCATTTTAATTATTTATCTTTAATATCATTAGAATAAAGGTTGTTTAAAATCTCAATATTCCATGATTTGTCACTTTTTTATAAGTTGATTAACCCAAATAAAATCAAGGGTATTTGGTTTAAATTTTTTATTGTTATTACAGATCCAATTATGCTCATGGATTTTTATGTTTGTTCCATTACCTAATTTCTATTTTATATTTTTATGAAATGTTTCCCTACCTATGAGAATACTTTTCCACCCAAGAAGGGGAACTTCCAAGTTTAGCTTCTAGAAAAGTACTATTGTTGAAGAATTTCTCTTTTAATAGTTTATAAAGTAAGGAATCTTTTTTATTAGTTAGATTTCATGCTTGCTTTTCTAACAAAGCTTTGTTCATAAAATTTAAATCTCTAAAACCCAATCCATCTTCATATTTTGATATAGTAAGTAGGTCCCATTTGGCCCAGTGAATTCTTTTTTCCTTTATCACCCCTAAAAAATGAGCAATGATAGAGTATATTTTATTAATAATATTTTTTGGAAGTATGAAATTAGACATAATATAATTAGGTAAGCTTTGAATAATTGCTTTTATTAAAATTTCTTTGCCTCCTTCAGAAAGAAAAAGGGGTTTTTAGTTTTCAAATTTTTGTAAAATCCTATCAATTAAAATTGAAGATCTTTCAATTTTGTTCTACTCCATTCAGTTGGGATACCTAGGTCATTACCTAGGTTATTTGTTTTTTTTTCATATTTAATCTTTTGGCCATCATATTTTGGATAAAAGTTGGTGTATTAGGGCTAAAAATAATCCCACATTTGTTAAGGTTGAGACATAAACCAGTTGCATTTTTATATTTATTCATAATATCATTTAAAGATAATATTTTAATATTATTTGCATTGAGGATGAAAAGACTGTCATCAGCAAAAAGGAGGTGAGTAATTTTGGACAGTTATTTCCTATCTTAATTCCTTGTAAAAGTTGTTTCTCTTTTTTATCTCTAATTAAATCATTCAAGGTTTGTGAAATTAGACAAAAAATCAAACAGGGAGAGAGGGTCTCCTTGTCTAATTCCTCTAGTAGGTTTTTGGATTTGATGAGTTTCTCCATTAATCAGGAGGACTGAGTATGTAACAGAGGTGATACATACCATAAGTTTCCTTACCCAATCTTGATTAAATCCTATTTTAATCACGAGATCTTGTAGAAAATCACATTCTATATATTCATATTCTTTTTTTTATATCATCTTTCACTGCCACCATATATTTTTTGGTGTTTTTTCTTCTCTTAATGCATTCATGTGCTGTCATAGTATTTTCTTGTATCATTCTATTTGGTATAAATGCACTTTGGTTTTCTTCAACTAGTGAAGTCATAAAGGGTTGTAATCTGTTGACCAAAATTCTTGCAATAATTTTATAAATAAACTTAGAGCAACTAATGAGTCTATAGTGTTTAATATTAGAAGGTTTATTAATTTTGGGGATCAAGGTGATGAGTGTTTGATTAATATTTGTAAGATCACCTTTATTGTTTCAGAAATTGTTTATTACTCTCTTAAGTTCAAGTTTAATAATGTCCTAGTAGGTTCTAAAGAAGTTTCCATTATAGTCATCTGGTCATGGTGCCTTGTTAGGCCCTGGTTCCCATGTAGATTTTTTAACTTCTTCTTCATTAATAGGATTATTGAGATTATCTATTGATCTTTTATCAATTTTACTAGTTATAATATCAATTGTATTTTTATAGTCTCTTTTTCTCACTGTTGCGAAAATGTTATTAAAGTAGTTAACTATTTCAAAATTTATATCATCTTTACTTTCAAGCCAAATACCATTATCATTAGTAAGATTGACAATCTTATTTCTACTCCTTCTTTATTTGGTATCACCCTTTTTAAGCCAAAGGTTTCTGGATCTATCTTTCCAAAAACTTTCTTCTCTTTTTCAAGTATCTTCTAGATTTTTAATAATATTGTTATATTCATCCCAATCATAATTAGAGACATTTGCATTAGAAATGATCTCTAATCTTTTTTTATTAAACTTTCAATATGGATTTTGTTTTTACCAAAGTTTTTCTTATTCCAATTTCTTAAGGCAAGGCTACATTTCTTCATTTTATGGTTTATTACTGTATTAGAGTTTCCCCTAAGTGTCTTATAATCGTCCCATACTTTTTTAATAATATTAAGACAATCAGTTTCAGTTGTCCAGAAGGATTCAAAGTAGAATCTTCTTTTTTTATTGTTATTGATTATATCATGGTGTTGAACTAAAGGACAGTGATCAAAGCCTATGGTAGGAATCACTTATTCACTGCTATCCAAGCATTTGGAAACAGGGTGGCCCATAAATAATTGTGTACTGCCCTGTCAAGTTTTGCCTTTATCAACTTATTACTCGTTCTTTATTGGTCCAAGAGAACCTACAACCATAAAAGGTTGTTTCCTCAATATTATTGAGGTTTATAATTTTTTAATAGATTTTTTATGGGGAAAATACCCCAAAAAATCATATTAAAAAAATTTCAGCCCAATTAACTCAATCAGGAATATTCTTCCCAATAAAATCATTTACTGAATTATTTAAATAAAATATCCCTATTTAGTTTATATATTACAAATTTACTTAATATATATAACCTAATTATTATAACACTTCATTTGACTTATCTTTCTTTCTTTCTCTTCCTCTCTCTTCCTCTCTCTATCTGATTACCTCCATCGCCGCTGATAACAGATTTCTTCATATCTCCATGCCCATGGCTGCTCAAAGTTCTCTCTTCCTCTCTCTATTAAATCAACGCGTGCTCAAAGTTCTCTCTTCCTCTCACTATTAAATCAATGCGCGCCTCAAACACAATCTTTGTTATCCTTCTCTTCACTACTAGTAAGTAATTAATCAAAGCATTTTTCAGTATTTTTTCAATTATTTTTCAGTGTTTTTGTGATTTTTCAGTATTTTTTCACTACTAGCGATTTCTTTTCCAATTATCCCCGATTCTTATATTTTTAGTTTCCGTGCTGCTTAAATTTTTAGTTTCTTCAATTTGATTCAAGCTTTTCGGTAGTATATAGGTTATATTCGTCTTACCTTTGTTTAATTTTGTTTTTCTTTTGCTCGATCATAAATGTTTTTCATTTCGTTGTGAGTGATTGATCTGAGTAATGTTTGAACTGATTGTGGACTTATTGAACTGATTAATGTTTTAAGTGAACTAACAATTTAATTGTTATGTTCCTGGACTTAGCAACTTGTTAATGTTCTAGTGACTTGTTAATCTGCTTGATTTAGATATCTAATTTGATTTAGTATTCTTATTGGATTAAGTTAGTTGATGTTGTCTAGGAGTTATATATGTGATAATATTATTTTTTCACGTTAGTTGATGGGATGTATATGCATACTAGTAGTTATTTACAGTTGGTGTTAAGATTTTTAGTTTATGGGATGGATTTATATGCATGATGCGAGTTGTATGTTAGGTGATTGGAACAATATTTGTGATGGGATCTAGCTGTTTGTTGGGTCTCACGTAGGTGATAGGATTTATATGCTTGACGGGATGTATATGTGTATTGATGGGATTTTTACGTTAGTTGATGGGATATATTTGTTTGATAGGACCCGAGTTGTTGATGAGACTTATATGCATGATGGGATTTATACGTTACTTGATGGTATTTAATTGTTTTATTTTGATGGGATCTATTTGTTTGACGGGACCCAAGTAGTTGATGGGACTTATATTTGTGATGGGATTTTATACGCTAGCTGGTGTGATTTAGTTGTTTTCTGTTAATGGGATCTTTTGTATTGATTGGACTCGAGTAGTTGATGGACTTAAATGCGTGATGGGATTTTATACGTTATCTGATGTGATTTAGTTGTTTTCTCTTGATGGGATCTTTCTGTATTGATTGGACTCGAGTAGTTGATGGACTTATATGCGTGATGGGATTTTATACGTTAGCTGTTGGGATTTAGATGTTTTCTTGGAGCTATACAGTTATGTTTTCTGCTTTTATTTCTTTTTCCTTTTTCAGGATTTTGTGATGGGATTTTAGATATTTAATGGGATTACATTAGTTGATGGGATTTTTTATTTTGATGATGGGATTTATACAATTTAAGGGATTTTAGATGTGAATTGGTATTTAGATAGCTGGTGGGGGTGAGGTTTGTTAATGAGACTTAAGATAGTTAATGTGATTACATTAGGTGATGAGATTTAGACATTCTTCGCAATTATTTGTATTTGTTGCTTATGAAAATCTCGTCCTCGTATGTTTGTATTCGGAATAAGGGTGCAGAAATGCTCAAGATGATAACAAAAGAGAGTCCTTCAAGTCCAGAGGTTCTTGGAGAAATTGAAGATCCATTACTCAACAAAACGGAGTAACAAAATAGACACCTGAAGCGTTGTTTGCAAGAAGTTTGTTGTCCAGGTTACATCGCTTGAAACGAACACATCTTAGATACCAACATATGGTATATACTATGTCTATCTTAAATTTTCATATTTTGGATAATAGAGGGACTAATGCTGCAAATTAACTAGAATAGTTATAATAATCCCCTCTAATAGATTAGTCGGTAGGCCTTCCAACTTTTTTAGTTTTAAGATTCAGTTTTTTATTCTTCTTTAGGATATATTTCTTGGAGAAATAATTGGTGCAGTAATCATTGCAAACAATCATTCAATTCTCAAAGCTTCCTTTAATACAAAGCCTATGAAAGTATATGCAACTGGATTTGAATGGGAAGATGTGCGAATGAATATTGATGAAAAGCAAGGGAAAGTGGTTAAAGTATTGGAAGATTTGAATGGTATACATTGCATTAACATTAGCAATGTATAGATTTTATTTGTATAGATTTTTTTGTTTTAACCATAGATTATAGTGTATAGTATAGGGACTTATAGTATAATTAGTTTAAATAAATGTATACGGGGATCTTTATTACATTTTTAGCATAATATTGGGACCTATATTGCATTATTTATATAATATAGGACCTGTATCGCAAATTTTGTATAATATAGGGACCTATATCTCAAATTTTGTATATTACAGGGACCTATATCGCAAGATTTTAGCCTGATATAAAATGATCTCTTGATAACATCTTATTTTTAGGTGACAGGATTTGTCGGGTGACGGGATTCGCCGGGTGACTGGATTCGTCGGGTGACGGGATTCGTCGCCGTGACGGGATTCATCGCCGTGACGGGATTTGTCGATGTGATGGGATTCGTCGCATGACGGGATCCGTCAGGTGACGGGATTCCTTCGATGACGGGATTCCTTGGGTGACGGGAAAGGGTAAAGAAGTAATCTTTACCTATCTGATTAATTAATGATTCTTTGAGGCAGACATAATATTAATTTGATTTTTTTGGTCATTGGCCCTTTTTTATGACAATTAATCCCTCCTAATTTTTCTTTTAGATATCTAATACAATTAAAGTCCCCAATTATTGACCAAGCAAAGTTAGAGGGTTTAAGTGCATTTAAAAAATTAAACGAGATTTCTTTTGTTTTATCATATGGGTCAAGATAAACAAAAGTATAATAATAATTTTTATTACCATCACCATAAAAACACGTGTGTATATAATAGTCACATGCAATCCACTGCTAATCTTTTTTGGTTCAACATTACAAATAAGGTCTATATCAATGGTATTAACAATACTATACATTTTATCAATGGAATTTTTTGCTTCGGAAAGGAACACAACCTCTAGCCGGTGATTGTCGATGCCTTGACAGTTCTAGGCGATATGAATCATTGAAAAGGATGGGGTTGATAAGGAGCAACCCCAGAAGACCTTCTTTCCTTTCACTATGGAAAATTCCTCCATAAAATAAGACACAACTTTTTGAACTTTAAAAAAGTTTCATAATCAAACTAAAAAACTGTTTTTCACCTATAACAGCTATTTTTGTGACATAATACCTATCACATTAATATTAATATCAATATCCATTGTAAAAGTTGAGACAATAAAAACAATACAAAACTGTTATTTATCTAAATCGGCTAATTTTGTGACAATATTTCCTATCACAATTATAATAAATTGCATATAAAGAGGAGATTCAGGAGAAAACGAGTTAGTTTCTGTTTCTGGGCCTACTCATTTTGTGTGTCTGAAATGCAGTTGGGCCTGGTCCCTTTGGTGTAGGCCCGAGATGCGAACGGTAGGAGAAAAACAGGTCCGGTCAGAACTGAGGCGGCCTGAAACATGGCCGGATCTGAGGCTGACTGAAACGTGGCCGGATCTGAGGCGGACTGAACTGTGTCCGGATCTGAAGCGGTCTGAAATGTGGCGGGACTTGAAACGGTCGAATCTCTGACCAGCATTGTAGCGGCTGAGTGCAGATATTCGAATCTATGGTTTTCCGAGTATGATAGAAACCTGCTTATCTGCATCATATTCAAGAATAAAAAATTCAGTAGTATATCCAACTTACCAGCTTGGACAAGAACGTCCTCTATAATTCCCTGACGCTAAAGTAATAAACCCTTATTTTTTATTTATGTGTATTACACCATTACACAAAACAGTCGGTTTGTGTTTTCATATGACACACAAAATCAAAGACAGAATAAAGCCTGATTAAAAGGGAATACGTGATTTTGTGTGATTTCGTAATACACAAATTATTGTCTAGTGTTTTACATCAACACACAAATTAAAAGAAAGGGATTGAACAAAAATAAAATATATCAAGATAGTTAAAAACAAGTAAGAATAGGGTATAAGCGGTCAATAAAGAGAAAAAAATGATTTTATTAAAGAAGAGAATGTTTTAGATTGTTTCCATGATTTTGTGTATTATGGGAACACATAAAATTGAATATCAAAATAAAATAAAATAAAATAAATCACATATGTAGATATGAACTTTCCCCGTCCAAAAATGCAATCTTTTTATTTATTTGATTTTTTTGGTAGTCAATAAGGTCAGGAAATTAATTCACCTGAAAACCTCAGGCATGTAAGGTGAGCGCTAAGATCACCTGTGCGGGGACTTAGAGTGCATTTGAATCCCAGCTAATGTGAACACAACCACTCGCCCTTATCATTAACAAGGTTAATTAGTGGCACAACCTATTACTAAAAATTTCCTCAAGTAACCATCTCATATAGTCCGTCCTTTACTTAAATCACTTAGTTTTTTATCTTTAATTCTATTTGATTACCTTAACTCTTAGCTTAATGTTTTTTGCATTTATTTTATCCATAGTTGTTATTCATAATTGAAAACCAAACAAACATTTTCAATTTAGTATTTTGTTATTTCATTTACAAACTTTACGTATTTACACTAGAATAAACACCATTAGTCACAATTAATCCTTGAGGAAAACGATAACCCTACTTATCACTTTTACTTGTCTTCGATTCGTACACTGAGGAGTTGTCACCCCGTTTATGTTACTACTTTATTTGGTCATACACTGGGGGATGACACTGGGGACGACAATACCTTAGGTAGTGAATTAGACCTCCAAGAGTTCAAACCACTTTAAATACACATGTAATATCTGTTCATATCTCTTTATTATTGTCTCAAATTTGTTATACATGATTATCTATCAAACCAATACTATTTCTATTGTTTATTTTGTTAGTGTTTGATAAATTGCCTAAGAAATTTCTTACTACTAATAATTGTGTTTAAAGATTTCAATTAGGCGAAATTGATTAGTGTCCTATTCATCTCCCCTATAAGATTTAAATAGTACATTTATTTTAGTAATATACATCTTAATATACCTAAAGTACATCACTTTAACATAAATAAAATAAATTTTATTATAAGATAACATTTCATTAGTATTAACTCAAAATATAATCAATTTAATAAATTTGGGATTCGGTTCTTTATTTTTTAAATTTAGTTTATTCTTGTCACGCATTCAAATTTTAATCTAAGTTATTATTTTTTATTGTGTTTATGTGTTGGGTTGGGTTAATATTTTATTTTATGCAATGGGCTAGAGAGCTGGGTAATAATTAGATAATAGGCTTTAAAATATATTATTGGGTCAATATGTCATCCAATTGGTCTAGGCATCTCTTTAAACGGGATGGTGGTCCATTAATCTTGTCTAAATGGAGTTTCTAACAACATGCTATAGTGATTTCTAGTGGGTTGTACTTTGGAACACTTAGACCATTTTTTTAGATCATTGTCATTTTTCAAGGTATGGACGGTATCCACCTAGGAACCCTAAACTGCCTAGGAGTGTCTTAGCGGTGTGTGCCTGCTCATAATTTAAATTATCCAAGTTTAGTTGTAAAAACACACACATTTTTTGATGATTGACATCTTACACAATATATAACGTGTCTTGTTAGTATAAACTATTAAAACCTAAGTCCATCTTTTTGGAAGATTATGTAATCTAAACAACTAAAGTCTAACATAGTGTGATAGTATTATCTTGTAAGAAATGTATTTATCATCTATAGAGGGTATTATTTTAAAATAATTTTTTTTAATGACATGTTTTTAAGTTTGCACAAAATAATTTCTCCATAAATAAATGCGTGGGAGTCAAAGTGGACAAGTATCGTTTTCATAAAATATATAAGACAAATGTCATCTCATGTTATTATTGGTTGTCAAACTGTCCAATTTATTCAATATTAGAAAAATTGATGGACATAAGTCCACTTATATCATATTTAATCAACAAAGAACCGGCCCAAACAATATCACGTTGTTAGAGCCCACTGCACATGCTATTCTTAACATCTAACCCAACCTAATTCCTTGAAACCCTAATCTTAGCATTATCAAAAGACTAATATACCCTTTTCAAATAAGATGAATTACATTTAATGTACAACCCAAGACTAGAAACGATATCGTTTTCTTAAAACTACTCTTGGACATAACGCCGCACGCGGTTTCTTATTAATCCACTCCCCTTTTTGTCATTCTCATACTCTATTAGAATTGTTTACCTACTGCAAACACTAAATCTCTCTCATACATTCTTTTTTCGATTTCCTCTGAAATTATCTCCTCCGATGCCATCTCATATTCAAATTTCAAATATGTGAAAAATATGAGAATATATGCTTCAGATGTATACAATACACTTAGATTCAAGATTTTTTGCAAAAAATGGTTAGTCATATATGTTTTAGGTGTTTATTTTGTGACATCATTTCATTACGAAGACAAAAATGTTTAATTCTAATATCTTCCAAAACAGGTTGATGTATGGAGTTGTAGCTGCTATCTATCAGAAGGAACAGATTGATGATCATTACATTTTAATAAAATCATATTTTACAACTTATATGGTAAGCAATAAACTCTTTAAAAGTCTATCCATAACATTAAATTTAAGTTGATATTTAAAAAAAAGTACCAACTGTAAACTCATTCTCAACTATAGGGGTGTGCATCGGGTTAGGAAACCCGCATAACCCAACCAACCCGATTTCACTAACCCGAAATTATACGGGTTAGTTTTTTATTGGGCGGGGTGCGGTTTATATTTTAGAAAAAATATACATTTTTTGCGGATTATGGATTTTAAACTTGAAATCCGCAAACCCGCATACCCGATTATCCTATAATATAAAAAATTAGAAAAAATCGCATTGCTCATTTTATTCAAATAAAATAGTATGGGTCATATGCTTCTCATAATCATTTTTTTAAAACTTTTTAAATCCGTCAATATTTTAATAATATTTTGTCTAATGAATCTGTTTTTCATTTCAATTATGATATTATCTCTGTTTTTGTTTAATTCATAAATTTATTTTCCTAAAATCTCATTTTATATATTTTTTTAAAATTAGAGATGATTTGAAGTGTATATGAGTATTCTAAACTATTATTTGGTTACAACTTTCATTTGTAATATAAATTTGACCAACCGAATGAATATGGATACAAAATCGGCTCATTTATCGAACTAAATCACCCGCAATGCACCCGCAACCCGTCCAAACCGAAACTCAATGGGTTATATAATGTATTGGGCGGGTGCGGGTCTCATTTTCTTAAACCCGCACAAGAACAGGCGGTTTGTGGGTTGAACATTTTTCATCCAAAATTGACCTGCGCACACCCCTACTCAACTAGCTTTACAATTTCCTTTTTTTGACAGCTTTACAATTTCCTACTACCTTTTTTTTTATTTTTTTCTTTTTTTTTGTCAATAATTTCGTACTACCCTTTTCTTTTCTTTATTCAATAATTTCCTACTAGCCGAACTTAAGAAAAATGCTAAATGCACATAGGTCCCTTGCCTTCTAGAATTGCACGCAAACTTTTTACTGACAACTACACTGCTAACATCAAATTCTACCAAGTATAATAATTGGTCCCAGGGCCGGCCCAGGCCCAAGGCAACCAAGGCGGTCGCCTTGGGCCCCACATTTTTGAGGACTCATAAAAAAACTTTAGTATAAATTGTGTATGTATATTTTACGCCTCAAAATATTAACAAATGTAGAAATGTAGCTTAGTCGGATTGTGAATGTTTTTTGAGTGAACTGATCCAAGTTCGAATCTCTATGATTTGCGTTTTTGTTTTTGAATACACATGCAACGTTTTGTTTTTTAATTCCACACGTAATTTAATTTTTTTTTTTTGAAAAGTCTTCATGTTATGCTAAGTCAAATAAAAAAAAAATCTTTTCCAAGAAAAAACAATTAAAAGGTAAGTTTCTTTTCTATTTTTTATATAATTAATTAAATTTTATTTTATTTTTTAAGATTAGATTATATAAAAAATAAAACAATCTCCAAAAAAAATTTCAAACTATTTTTATATAATTGTGTTAAATATAATATCTTAATTTTTTAGAAATAATTGTTTATTTCAAGAATATTATCAGTAAATATTTTATATATGATTTATTTGGTCAAAATAGGATAATTTATATTATTATAAGATAAAAAGCCTCATTTTTTTCTCGTCTTAGGTACCCACAACGCTCGGGCCGACCCTGATTGGTCCTCAGTCTTCTGGGCTATATCAAACACTCTTTTCATTTCTTTTACACCACAAATGGTAAATTAAACTCCTAAAGGCTGTCTTGAACATAGTTGCATTGTCTGAACTCCTATAGTCCTATGTCATCCCAAGTTAATAGCTGTTGCAGAATTGCACATTTATCCAAAAGCCTAGAAGAGAAGCTTCAGGAAAAGAGCAAGTGCTCTCTATCCTCAGCACAATTTTTGCAGAAAACACACTATTTCCCAGGCAACAATTCTAATTGAACTTTTGCCTTAGTATACCTCCACCTCTCCAGACAAGATCAAACCATATCACTTCAGGATGCTTCTCTCTTACTGCTTGATAAGTATCATGAAAGGAAAACTCACCATTCCTTGAATGCATTCACTGAATCATATCTTTAATCTCAGAATTTGGAGAAGAAACAAATTGAATTCCTGTAGGTCATTTCCACTTTTTCCCGAATATATTCTTATTACATATGGATTTTTCTTGTGTAGGTTGCTAATCACTGCCGTGATCGTCTTCATTCAGTATTACAGGAGGAAATAAACATTACGAATGAAGGTTCCATTAACGAGAAGTGGGAGAAGATTTTCCTAAACTGTTTTGGGAAAGTTGATGATGAGATAACTGAATTGTATGAAAAGGACATTGGATCAACGGCAGTGGTAGCTCTTGTTTTCCCCACGCATATAATCGTTGCAAACTGTGGAGATTCAAGGGCAATTCTGAACTGTGGAAAAGTAGCTGTCCCATTGTCTGTCGATCATAAAGTAAGTGACCGATTTATTGTCTTATATGCCTTCTCATCTTCTAAAATTGTTATCATAAATATAACCTCTTTCTCTTCTCTTGCAGGCAGACAGGGAAGATGAATATGCACGAATTGTAGGTGCTGCTGGAGGGTATGTCGTCAACTGGGATGGATATCGTGTGTCTGGTGTACTCGCAATGTCAAGATCAATAGGTATGCATACTTATTACAATCTTGATTTTATGGATATCTTTATAAATTAATCATATGCTGGCTTAACTTCAGGTGATAGGAATTTAAGGTCGTATGTCATTCCAACACCAGAAGTCATGGTGCTTCCAAGAACAAAAGAAGACGAGTGCCTCATTCTAGCCAGTGACAGCTTATGGGATGTGATGACAAATGAAGAAGTTTTCGATCTAGCCAGAAGGAGGATTCTCTTTTGGCATAAGATGAACAGTGCTGGTGTACCTACTGAGAGTGCTGATGTACCTGCTGAGAGTGCTGAGGGAGTTGCTGTGGGTACTGCTAATCCTGCCGAGAGAGCTGCTGAGGGTACTGCTAATCCTGCTTCTGCTGATCCTGCAGCTCAAGATGCAGCAGAGTATCTCACTCAAATTGCCCATCAAAGGGGAAGCAACGACAACATTTCGGTGATCGTTGTTGATCTTAAAGCTCAAAGGAAGTTCAAAACTAAAAGTTAAAATTTGATTAAGTATTGTAAATTACTCATTATTATTTCTTTTTCAACTTAATTAAGTTTTCCTAGTTTGTACTCAGACTGTATCAAACATCGACTTCAGTTGCTTTTTGAAGGGAATTTATTTTTGCCTTGTTTTCTAAAGGGGATAAGAGAGAGTGTATGCATTTCATTTGTAGATTGATCGTGATAAAAAGTTTTTTATTACTGATTGTTAAAATTAGGGAGAACTATTTGGATGCAACATTATGCATTCACCAACATTATGCATTAATAAATGACGTTTCACTTAAAACTTTTGGTAGGATGGAGATGGTAGGATGAAGGTGGCTGTGGTGAGAAGATTGTGATGTCAGGAGGCGGCTTGGCAAGGCTACGGTGGTGGCATTGGGTTGCAGGCCGTTGGAGGTGGTGGGGGTAGCGTGTAGATGCGATTTGGTGGGGTGAATTAAAGAGACAGTAGGGTGGGTTGAAAGGGATGCTGAAAGGTTTCTAATGGGATGGCTGAGCAGCCCAGCCCATCGGAGAAGGAACGATGGGGCTGGGTAGGGCACATTTGGGCTTTCTCAACTTGCAAATTTTTATCAAATCTTAAAAAAAAAAAAATTAAAAAGATTGATATTTATAGGAATCGGTTTGGGTTGAGAAATATTAAGCCAAAGAAAAGAAAAACAAAGGTCGGTTGCCAGTGTTTGCTCCAGAAGTCGAAATCGAAGTCGGTCTTCAACTTTTATATATATATATATATACTCGTTGCATTGACAGGAATCCGATGTAAGTATTATATTTCTTATTTTCAAATCAATTGCTTCCTAGTTATTTAGTTTAATTAGAATATTTTTGTTAAAAATCAAGTTTATTAAATTTTCGATCCCAGCAACAAAGATGGGACGGCGATTAGAAACAATGAGGCAAAGGGAGAAGAGGCAAAGTGAGAAAGATGATTTGATAAGAGGAAAGAAATTGAAAATTGGAAAGGAAGATAGGAAGATAGGTATAGTGATTGAAGAATCAGAATCAAAATCAAAATTAAAGGTGGAAGATAGGATTAGTCTGCTTGTAGATGACATCCTTATTCACATTCTATCTTTATTGACTATAAAAGAAGCACAAAAAACTAGTGTTTTATCCAGAAGATGGAAGTATTTATGGACACATAGAACCTGTCTCGACTTCTACTTAGACTTTACAAAATATTACGATCCAAGAGAGGAAAAAAAGTTTGTAAATTGGGTGAATGAAGTGTTGTCATCAATCCAATCTCCAACTATTGACCATTTTATAGTTCACTCTAGTTACGTTTCACACGATGTAGTCACTCTCGATGAATGGGTTGATTTTGCCACGAGAAAGGGTGTTAAAAATCTTGAGTTGTCTATGATGGACTCTTCAGGTCATTTTTCTAGAGGTTATTTTTCTAGTCGCCCTGTGTTATCAGGTCTTAAACAATTGAGATCACTTGTTTTAAAAGATATTAATATATCAGGTGAAGACCTTCAGCATTTTCTTCTCCATTGTTTGTCATTAGAAAAATTATCTATTGAGGGGAGTATTTATTTGATAACTCTGAAAATTAAAGGTAATCCATTGCATAATTTAAAGATGTTGAAGATATTTAATAATCTTTACCTAGAAGATCTTCAAATATGTGCTCCTCTTCCAAAGCTCTCCAGTTTTCAATTTCAGGGTCTTCATCGAACCCACATATATATTGCTAGTGCTCCTTTGCTTTCTCACATGTATATTGGTGGATGTAATGGTTATGATATTAGTTACATCACTGGGCCATTTGGTCAACTATCTACTCAACTTTCTCAAATTAAAACTCTTGAGCTAACCTTGAAAACCTTATACCCTCGTCTCGTTCATCAATTTCCCCCATCATTCAAATTATCTTCTCTAAGGGAATTGACAGTGACAGTTTCTACAACTCAGGAGACTTATCAGAGACTTTGCCTTCTTTATTCCTTATTAAAATCCTCTCCTTTTCTCCACAAGCTTAAAGTCGAGGTAATTTCCTTTCCATGTGTTTATTTATTTATGTTGTTAGTAGGTAATTCTCTCAACTCTTTTATCTTGTCTTTTGCAGATTCAACTTTTACTTAGATATGATGAGTTACTTATTATAAGAGTAGAAGAAGAAGAAGAAGAAGAAGAAGAAGAAGAAGAAGATGCATTATGGACACATCAACATCTCAAGGTGTTAGAAGTTGCTAAATTCTCCGAGAATCCAGTTATTGTTAATTTTGTCAAACATATATATAGGGCTGCTGCACATATACTTGAGAAAATTGTTATTGATCCAATGCCACTCCATACTCATACTACACTACTACCTTCTCCTACTCGGATACTATATACCGATCACTTTGAAGAGCTCTTCGAGGAGGAGTTGATTACACCACCCATCAATCAAAGGATTGAGTTTATCCTCTAGTTGAGGGGTCTCTCCGCTGGATTTTTTTTATTATATGTTTTTTTTTCTTTTTCTTTTTGGACAAAGTTTTATGTTGATCTTTTGATTTTATTACTATTATTACTTTTTTAATCATAAAATCTAAATTTTTGTTCATCTCCAAATCAAACAACACGCTACACAACTAAAAGTATGGCTCACCTTCCATCTATATAATGTGAGTATAATAAAGAGATTTAGGGGTTAATTTATATAAAACTAGATATGGCCCCTACCTACCTGAAGTCACTATCAAAATAAAACACTTGTCTGTTATTATTTTACGTAGATTGAGGGTGCATGTGCAAAGTTACTATTCTATTCTTGATTGATTATATAATTAAAGTGGCTAAATTTTTTATTCATTGTACAATAGATATTTTTTGGTTGACATATTCAAAATTCTAGATGCTCATAATGCAACTAAACATGCAAGTGTTTAGTTTTTAAGATGATTTTTGTGAAATTTAATTATATAATATACCAAAATTAGCAATCACCAAGCGTTAATTTTTCACCTGCGCTTTTATATAAAGTGGTGAATGTCTAAGAATCTAGCCTACTGTGTATTAGCATTACAATAGCATTGATAGTAACATATTTTTACTATGATTTCGAGTAATACTAATCTACAATAATATAATAATAAAAACCAAGTACTAACAACCTCGATAAAATTTCAATAAAGGGTATCTAAAATAAAAATATGTTGGCTAAACTCTCAAAGTTACGAAAACCACAAATTAAACTTCAGGAAAGGTTATCGAAAAATAAAACCGTGTTGGTTAAACTACCAAAGTTACCAACACCTTCGACCAGGCCTCGGAAATGGTAGAATAATATAAATTGGTTAAACTCGCGAAATTACCAACAACCTTGATTAAACCTCAAGAAAGGTTATCAAAGTAGAAGTTTACGTTGGTTAAACTTCTGAAGTTACCAACATCCTTGATTTTTTTTTCGGACATTGTAACACACCACACGGTTTAACCTATAATAATTAGCCATGCCCTAATCAAGAAAACTAGGGTACTGGACGATGGTGCCCCTCCTCCACCATGACCCTTTGTATAGAATTACGCGCAGTTTGATCTGTCATCCCATTGAAGCGACGTGGTATATGTTTGAAGTGCATGTAACCATGCTTTTCAGCAATAAGTTTGATTCGCTTCGCAAATGGTCTGACTCTCCACCATGCACCTGATATCGAGCTAATACTTTGGATTACTTCAAGGTTGTCCGAGCATATAATAGTTTTTCTTCCTCTATCCTGTCTGCACATCTTCGTTGTTTCAAGAACTACATCAGTTTCTCCTCCCCCAACGGAATCCACCAGCAATTTGTGGAGAAAATCATTTGACTGTCCGATGGTGTATCTCGTTTGACTAAACCTCCTGTATCAACATCTTTGATTAAGCCTCTGGATAACTTATCGAAATAAAAATATGTTGGTTAAACATCTGAAGTAAAAAACGCCCTCGATTAAACTACATAAAAGGCTATCAAAGTAAAAAAAAAATGTGTTGGTAAATCTCCCAAAGTTAGTAACACGACCGATTAAATCTTAGGAATGATTACAAAGTTGAAATATACGTCGGTTAAACTACCAAAGTTACCAACATCACTGATTAAACCTCATAAATGTTATTTAAATAAATATATGTTGGTTAAGCTCCCGAGTTAAAAACATAAACCTCTAGAAAGGTTTTAGAAATAAAAGTAATTTTGTTAAACTCCCAAAATTACCAACACTTCCTTTTAAATCGCTGGTACGGTTATCACAATAATAATATGTTGTTTAAACTCCCAAAGTTATAAAGATCCTTGATTAAACCTAAGGAACGTTTATCAAAATAAAATTTTGTTGGTCAAACTCTCGAAGTTACTAACATCCTTGATTAAGTCTCATAAAAGTTTATCAAAGTAAAAGTCGATCGTTAAAGTCCCGAAGTTACCAACACCACTAATAAAACCTCATGAGGAGATATCGAAGTAGAAATATATGTTGGTTAAACTCCGAAGTTATGAACATCCTTAATTAAACCTTAGGAAAGGTTATCAAAATAAAAATTTGTTGGTTAAGCTCCCAAAGTTAATAAAATTCCTGATTAAACCTCAGAAAAGGTTTTAGAAATAAAAATATGTTGGTTAAGCTCCCGAATTTACCAACACTTCTGATTAAGCCTCAATAAACGTTATCAAAACAAAAGTATATTGGTTAAACTCTCAAAGTTACCATATCATTGATTAAGCATCATGAAATGTAATCAAATTAACATTATGTTGACTAAGCTAGCAAAACTATGTTTTAAAGATGACACTTGAATATTAAGAACCTTAATGCCCTTATTCTTCTAGGTATAGTATCCCTCTTCTGTCAAAACATATGGCTAGAATGAAACCAAATCTCCAACCTACTTTTGGGGAGAATCTAATTAGATGTTCTTTAACAAATAAAGTCGTTATTATCTTATTATATTTTTGAGTTATTTATTTAGAAGTACAAATTAGGGTTCTAGAAGAGTCAGAACATGCATCTAAAGGTTATGAAGGTTAGATAGTGTTGTACCTTAGATGTTTTTGACATGGGTATGAATTAACCCTTTAGTATGTTCATATATATGATATTTTGAATGTTCACTCTTTGAGTACTGGTCAGTTATTTCCTAATGCTAAGGGTAGGATTATCACCTTTTAATTTTTTGCCGGAAGAATTTTATGTATAATCTTTAGTCAACCTCTTTTGTGTTTGTTTAAGATAGTGTTAAGACCAAATGTGTGATATATAAATGATAAAAAAGCACATACCTAATACCACTACTCAAGTGCACAGATAGTTCGCAAATAATAGTTAATAAGTAAAGTTCTTTCTCATGGATTTATTGGTTAGCTCAACCTTGTGTTCAAATATAAACCTAGAAGTAAATCGTTGTTTAAACTAAAAATATAAATAAAAGGAAATATTGGTGGGTCCTGGTGTGTTATAAAATAATACGATAAAGATTAAGGACTCACAGACCGCAAGTGTACGGTTGTCCAAGTAATACTCCGATAAATCGGGTTTCGTTCGCAGGGACGAAATAGGTACAACTCAAAATTAATCAAGTAATAGATATAATTGTAAACAAGAAATTAAAATGATAAGATATTTGTTTTGCTTTTGTTTTATAACTAAAGTGCAAGAAAATAAATTACTGAAATAAAATAATGCAAGTAAATAAGGCTTGACGCAAGATGAGAATGGTACTTGAGTCTCGCAAAGGATCTACCTATATTTATATAATTAATGCTTCCGTTTAATGGCTAAATTGGTATTTATGTATTAGTCGGGACTCTATAATCTCCTAACCCCCGTCAAGGTGGACTTAGGAGTTATCCTACGGTATTATAAACCCCGTCAGGATGATTATACCTACTTTCGAACGGTTTTAGTCTCTTACTCAATTGGCTGTATGGTTAGTCAAGCCCGTCGGGGTCACGAATACCACACGTCTATTACCTAGGTCCGTAATTAAACCCCCTGTCAAGGTGATCACTTCACCACCAAAGTGAATAGCCTCAATCCTATTTATAATTGGCCAGAATGAAAATAGTAATTAACATGTGATAATAGTCAATACAAAATACACAATTCAAATTAAATAATCCCAAATTCGAAAAAACATCAATTAAAATAAATATGGGTTTAGCCCATAATTGCGATTCTCAAGTGCTTAATTGTTTAGCTCATCGTCAAAGGAAAAATTGAAACAAAATAAAAAGAATTTATAATCCTAAATTACAGAATAAATCTAAGAACCTAATTGGAGCGTTGGAATTGACTTCTGGTGGAAGAATGAAGATTCTTCACCCTTAGCTCCTTCTTCCGCCTCCTATTTTTTACTTTAGATCTCAAATTTAAGCGTAAAATGAATTGTGTGTAAAGTAAGAGTCTAAAGGTTTATTTATAAGAAGTAATTCAGACTTGGGCTCTTACTAAAGTAATTAAGTTAAATATTAAATAGCCAAAATCCAATCTTTTAATTAAAATCCCGTAATTGATGTGCAGCCCTTAGTAAAACGACTGCAACTTTCTCAAATCAACTTCAAATTGACTCATTCCAGTTGCTAAATCTTCCTAACTCAATAAGGAAGAATCTCTATTTCACAACCCAAAGGCTGAATCTATGTATAAGTGACTCAAAATCAGCAATTAGTATCAACCTTCCAGATTTGCAGCTTTCCTAGTTAATTCTTCGGAAAATCTTTTCTCGCCTTTGACTTCTTCACTTGATCTAGGACTTTAATTCTCGATTCTTCTCCTTGTATTGGTGCTCCCTAGAATCCATTGACCTAAGAACTTTTCACTAAAAACAAATGAAAAAAGCTCTAAAAGGAGAGAAAATAAAATATAATAAAATAAGCCTAAAAGTCTATCATATAAGTCAACTAGGTATAAACCCGTGCCTAAAGCCACTCTGAAAAATTTAATTTACAAAAATAAATTAAACATTTCATAACAAACAATCCTTGAGATAAAAACAAAGTAAAAAAAATCCAACCAATCACAAAAAGTAGAGTGCATATTACACAAATATCTACATAAACTATCAATCAATCAACAAAATATATTCTTAAAATATCAAAAATAAAAATCTCAAACAATTGAAATGACATAAATATAAAATAGCTTAAAACAACTAAATGCCTTTTTTGTGAATCCTTAAATAGTGTTATTTTGTTTTCGTCTCATAGTTTTACAAAACTTTGATATATGACATAAATATGTATATCGTTTAATTTGAGAAACGGTCTGTTTATATGAAATAGATTAGATAAGTAATATGTATTATAAATACGAATCATGTAAATATATAAAAATTAAATTTAAGATATAATTAAATACTTTACATTTTAAATTAAATATAGGATTGTATTGATAGCATATAAATATTGATGGATTATATTTTGTATGAAAATATATAGATCGCCAAAAATATAAAAGAAAAACAATTTTTTGTTGCAAAAAGCACGCCATATTGTATGAAGTGTCCATTGTTAATAGTCAATTGTTAATTTTGTGGACTACAATGGATAATTTTATAGTCACGAATAAAAACGTCAATAAAATCAATAATTAAATAAGAATCATGATGCAATCAAATAGGTGAATTGTATTCTTGACCCATTTTTTTAATATTTAAATATTAAATTCATAATTATAAAGTCTTTTTTGTTTTATAATATAATATTGTATCTTGTTGGTTTAAGGAATTTTCTACAATGAACTCTTACCAACTATTTGATTTTTCTATTCATATCTAATTCTTACTTTGTGTTTGTAATACAATATTGTATCTTGTTGGTTTATGGAATTTTCTACTATAAGCTTTTACCAACTATGAACTATATCATGTAGGAATTATTAAGCATGTTGAAACAAATTTTTTTTACTATATTTATCAAAGGTTTGAGGCTTACAATTTAAAGGTCAAACAATATTAAAAATCGAAATTTTAAAAAACTCAAAAATCTGTACCATATTTTTTTCACCAATGAAGTTTTCAAGCTTACCCCAATTACATAAATTCTTTCATAAACGATACAAATTTAAGACACATTCTTCAAAATTTTGGCAAGTAATGGCATTCTCTTCTTTAAAGCAATTGCTACAGTACTTAAGGATAAAAGTATCATATAAAGGAATCACATCTCCAGACAACAAATATCACATGATAATGGGCAAGATCATTACGTACACACAAATTATTTCTCAAAATAAAAGGTTAAAAGAATAAACATTAGGTGGGTCATGCTCTAACTCTGAAACAATAGAATTTAGAAAATAAAAAAATAGGTTACTTAAAGTAATAAGGATGATGATTCCAGACATTTCAAACAAATGACGATGACCAACGATCTGAGTACGTGATCACCTTCTTAGAATTTCGTTACTCCCTGCCCTACACTTTCAACAATCCTGCAAAATAGCCACAGGAGGTCTCAACATTCCACATTTGCCCCAATGGTTTGGGGGTAATAATTATATGAACATAATTTAAGATGTGTAGTTTTATAAAAAGCCGTCGTTGAAAACCGATTTTGGTCCTTTATCTGTAACAATTTTGACAATTAGTCCCTTTGTGAACATAACATTTTAGTCCCTTATCTCTTGAGTAAGAAAATGCTGGTCTTTATGTTCTTACATAACATTACATTATAGGTGTTAGATCCATGTGATTAAGAACTAATTTGTTTAAATTTACAAAAATAAAGTACCAAATAGTTATTTACCTTTACGAAATGTTATAGCGGGAAAGGGAATATAGAATACAAGAAGGTACTTGTAGTTAAAAGCAAGTTTCACACATATAACAAAACTAATTTGTCAAAATATACAAAGATGAGAAACAAAATTTGTTATTTACTAAAAAAAGACCTTCATCCGTAAAGAAGAGATCAGACGAAACAACCATAGAAAAGCAAGTTTCAAATAGATAAGTGACCAATCTAAATATTATGCTCCATACATATTGGGCTATCTTTTCCTTTGTCTCATAACCTCACAATTAAAAATGAAGTTATTTACACACCTTGTTTTGTATTGATAAATGAATTTCTGTAATCTTAAACGTAGGTGTAAAGTGTAAATTCCTTCGTGATTTATTAAGAAAAAAAAGTAAAAAAATATTAAAAACATCTCAGAAACATAAGATAAATGAAATAATACACAATTTATAATTAATATAAAATAAGAGATAAGGCAAATTAAAGCAAAATTGCCTGAACGAAAAAAAAGGGCACATTTCTTATGATCGAGATCCACAAACCATGGAACTAAGTAATATGAAAAATGTTTACCTCAATTGGATCATAATCTTGCACCTAATAACCTGATAGAAGACTCAGTTGATCCTCTAAAAGTAACCACCTACACCAATTTACTAGCGGAGCTTTTTCATGAGATAAATTCCCAAAACCAAAAATATTAAAAAAAATTATCAGCAGAGAAATATGTAACTCATCTACCTGTAAAAATGCATTTACCAATGCTACTGTAATATTGTGCAATAACAAAAACAATCAAATTGAACCATCTACCATTTGTCTTTAAAGGTCTCTAAAGGTGGATTTTGATCAATTCCAGTGCCCTCGTATGAAGTGATGTCTCCTCTTTTGTTCTATATACATGCCTCTAGGAGACATCAAATTAGGTGATTATCTGGCTGTTTCGATAGATTTTTAGTAATAATATGCAATATTTCATTTTCTCTCCTTAGATTTTAGTATTTTTGATTTATTAAATTTTTACGCGTAATATGGTGTGTTTTAGTGAAAAGTTTGTAGGTTTCTAATACTAGCAAGGAGAGGAATCGAGAATAGAAGTCAAAGATCGGGTCAAGAAGTCAAAAGCTACAAAGAATATCCCAAGGAGTTGACAAATTTGAGCTGTAAATCTGGAAGGCTGATGGAAAGTGCTGATTTCGAGCTACCTAAAGATGGATCAAGCCTCTGAGTTATGAAGAAGGTTTCGTACCTTATCGAGTTACGAAGAATTAGCAAGTTGAATGAGTCAAATCGGAGTTATATTGAGAAAGTTACAACCGTTTTCGTGAAGGGTGTACAACAGTTACGGGATTTTGGGCTTGAAGAGTGGACTTGGGCTTTTAGTATTTGCTTATTCTTTTAATTAAAAGCCCTAGTCTGAATTTATGAGTATAAAAAGGCTTTTGAACTTCTATTTTCACAAACAATTCATTATTCACAAAGTCAGACAACTAGAGAAGAAGCAGAAGCAAGGAAGAGAAGAAGCCAAGAGCTGGAGAAATTCAACTTCTCCAATTCGCAGCCGAATCAACTCCTCAATTAGGTTTCTTATCTTTATTTCTGTAAAAAAATTATGAATTCCTTTACTTTTAATTTCTTAGTTTTTACGATTATGAGCTAAATTCAATTGGTACTTGAGAATGCATTAATGGGTTGAACCACAATCTATTTCATTTCATGTTTTTGATTTTGGGATTTTTATAATTGAAATCGAATTGGGTAATAAGTTTTTTTCCTTAATTTTCAATTATTGACTATTATTGAAGTCGCGAATCAACAGTAGGACTTAGTACTTAGGCTATTCCATTTAGTGGAAAATGGATCACCTTGACGGGGGGTCTAGGTACGGAACTAATTAACGAATGTAGGATAGAAATTATTTGACCTTGTCAGGCTTAATTAATCCTATGGACAATTGGGTAGTTATGATTTAATCATTCGAAGGTGGACTATGTTCACCCTGACGGGGATTATAGCACCTAAGAAGAGCTCCTTAGTCCACCCTGATGGGGGTAAGGAGAATTCCGAATCCCGACCAATATTATTTACCGAATTCGTCCCTTAAACAATACATGGAATGAATAGATTTAGGTGAAATCCTAACGTTGCTCAAGTACTACCTCTAATACCTTGCGTCTAGCTTAATATTTGCATTAATCTAGTCTTTTAATTTATTGTCTTAGTTATAGAAAACCAAAACAAACAATCTTAAAATCATTTACTTGCTTTCACGTGCAATTACTCACTCTTTGATAAGCATTAGAGTCAATCAATCCGTCCCTTAGAACGAATCTGCTTTATCACATATATTACTTGGGACAACTGTACACTTGCAGTTGTGGTTCTCTTTTCCTTATTGCATTATTTTTAGAACACAGAAGGGACCACCATAAAGTTCCTAAGAATATCATCAAAAAGCACATAAGTCAAATAAATAACACAAAAAACATACAGAATAAGTGAAATTTAAAGGGGGGAATTATTTGATACTTGGAATATATTAATCCACAGGTTTTTTTAGACCTAAAATATATAGGTAAGATCAATTTTCAGTTTTTATTATATATAAGCCTTTTCCCCCAGCCACATATTTAGTTTACGATAAGAAAATTATGAAAAGAAGATAGAAATATTGAAGATTAATAGGAGTAAAATTCTATTATGCTATTTTGTAGATAAAAATTATGAGAAGTTAATGGAGCTAAAGGGGGAATTTCGAGGTAAATGGAAAGAGGAAAATTAGGAAAATCAATTAATTGTTGAAATTAGGAATAGTAATGTGTGCTTAAAAATATAAAATAAGGGAAAATTTTGAGGTAAATAGAAAGAGGGAAATTAGAAAAATCAATTAATTGCTGAAATTAGGAATAGTAATGTGTTTTTTTTGTTTTTAGTGTTGTGGATAAAAAATAATAATTAATAAGTGGTGCCAGAATCAATTCTGGCCACCACTTATGTTTAGTCAGATTAAATCATGGCCATCACTTATGTTTGGCCAGATTCAATCTTGGCCGCCACTTATGCGGGTAAATCTGGACCGTAGAAAAAATTCTGAAATATAATATAGATTATTCACCTAAAAAGATGTCTCCTAAGGACATATAATTAGAACAAAAACGGAGACATTAAGACCCCAAACTCAAACATTTGTTGTTCCGACAAAGTAAAATAAAAACAAAGGTCTAAGGTGAATGCAGAAATGCAGAATCTTATAAATAATACCCAAAGCACAACTTAAAACAAACCTCATATAGTATGACTTAGGAATTAATATACACATACAGCTATCATGCGAAAATCAAACACAAATAATATCAATCTTAAAATTAATTTCACAATGCTAGAAGGTTACGCTTGTATGTCGTGTTCGTACGATAATGTCATTTCATTCTTCTACTTTTCCCAAATCCACATGGTATTGAATCATAATTCTTGGGGGGGAATAGTAAGCAATTCAAATTTAAAATCTCCAACCTTCATTATCTTTTTGAGTAAAAGGTACATTGATCATATTTTTGTATACATTTTTCTTCTTTATGTGAATCAAAACTTTATAGTAACGGATTTTTATGTTATTTGTTTATGCGAATGTGAAGGCTAATCTAGAGTTAATAGATGATTAATATGTTAGACAACAAATTGTGGTTATGGTTTAAAGTTAATATAGGATTTTTCCTATTAGACTTTGTAATATTTTAATTTGATCTTTTATGTATTTTGTTATGAAAATATGTATGTATTTAGATCTACATTGTTATAAGGTTATACTAACTTTCTGTCTGTGATAAAGATTTTTCAGGGACATATTGCGATTTGATAACAAATGCTCCCACTGTTGTAGTGGTAGGTTTATACCCACTTTTTGTGTATGATATAGGATTTCCATGGATCCATCGTGCAGTTAGATAACAAATTTCCTTATGTTGCAGTACATATTTAGTGGGTTCATACCACTTCTATAGAAAAAAATAAAAAAGGTGTTGAATTAATTAGATTGTACCGTTGGTCCTTGTTTTAACAACTTGCATTATAGGTCCTTGACTAGTGGGTATACACTCACCGCTTGGGTAGTAGTTGTTTTTCTTCAAAATCACTGAAAATGTGTAATTATAAACTATTTTATATATTATAAAATACATGGACCTAAAGTATAATTATAAATGTTGAAGGTATAAACAACCTGGTCATTGGTTTTATATCCAGTATTGTTTTCTATGACATAGAATTTTCAGGGACCTCTAATATTATTTGAAAACAAAAGTCCCTGCAGTTAAAGTGGTAGATTTATACCCACTTTTCATAGTGACACAGGATTTCAGGGAACTATAGTTTACTTGGATAGCAAAGGTCTTTGTTGTTGCAGTGGTAGGTTTACACCCACTTTCAATTTATGACATAGATTTTTTTGGCATTCATAGTGAAATTTGATAACAAAAGGACTTATGGCGCAATAATAAACTTGTATAACCAATGAATATCTTTAGAATATGCTAATTATCATATATGATGTAGTTGGTCAATGAAATGGGTAATTTTATCTTCAAGTATGGAGACGAGAAATATCTACCCCTTGCATAGTTTCTCCTCCTTTGTGCCATTAGAGAAGTATGTTAAATTTAATTAAAAGACATGGAAGAGATTTCAATTTTTTACAAAATTGACTTGTAGACACAAGAAATGTCGCATTGATGGGGAGAATGATTATTCCACAGGAACAACATGAAAACACAGGCATATTGCAAGAGTCGGGGATCACTAGCAACTAATATATGAATTGAAAGCAAGAATCCGTTAATGATAGTGTAGCTTCAAAACCGTTGTGGTTAACATATAATATTTTTATCCATAACCTTTTTTAGTTATTCGTCTATCTTGTAAAAACAATCTGATAATCATACTTTTATAATGATTTGGTGTTGCTTTTCTTTATTTATGTTTCTTGTAAACACTCTATAGAGGTGTATGTGAGTTTTAATCGCAAACACACACACTTAACATATTGTATTATAGTGGGTATATACCCACCTTCAACAGGCACTTTTGTGGGTACATACCTACAACCACAAGGGGTATATACATGTGTTTTATCACTATATTACCCACCTAAAGCCACAAATGTATATGTTATGGGTATGAACTAATCATCTAACCCAACCAAACCCATTGATACATAAAAAACAATCATCATCAAATTCCTTTACCAGTTAGATAGTAGGTATGAAAATGACACGAAGTGCAAAACTATACTACCATCAACCCATTACACCTTTTCTCATGACCCACTTATAATAATAAAAACTTATATGAGTTAGAGGAATTTATGGTTATGTGCCGACAAAAGTCTCTATTATAGGTGGGTGTGTATACCCACTGTAATACATTGTGTTAAGTGCATGTGGTGGGGATTAAAATTCACATATGTCTCTCCGGAGTGTTTACAAGAAACATAAATAAAGAAAAGAGACACCAAATCATTACAAAAAGTATGATTTTATCATAAATTTGTTACAACATAGACATGTAACTAAAACTAATATATGAGCAAAACATTATATGTTAACCATTGCAGTTATGAAGCTACACTATCACTAACCAAATCCATTTACAATTAATATATCAGTAACTAGTTATCCTCGACTCTTACAATATACTTGTATTTTAGTATAATTGTTGTGGAATAATCATCCTTCCCATCATTTGGCATTACTTGTGTCAACCAAGTGAATACTCATAAACCACTGAAACCTATTCAATATCTTTTATTTGATTATAATGTACTTATCTAATGGCACAAACGAGGGTAGATTGTGCATGGGAAATATATATTTCTCATCTCCATACTTGAAGATATAATTACCTGTTCTATTGACTAACTACACCAGATTTGACAATTAACATGAGGTTAGAATATTCTCAAAAATATCCATTGGTTTGACAAGTTTGTTATTCCATGATAAGCCCCTTTGTTATCAAATTTCACTATAGGTCCCTAAAAATTCTGTTTCACAGATAGGAAGTGTGTATAAACCTACCACTGCAAGTGTAAGGACATTTATTATCAAATAGCACTAAAGGGCACTGAAAATTTTTTGTCACAAAAAGTGGGTATAAATCCACTAACAATGTTCGTTTATGCCTTCAACATTTATAATTATACTTTAGGCTATGCTGTAGATCTCTCCGTCTAGGCGTCAACTCCCCCCTCAGCCGCTTATGCCTAGTCAAAATTCTAGGCGTTTTTGTTTAGCGCCTTAGTCGCCGTGGAATAGGCTCCTAGCCTGTCTAGGCACCGATTAATGGCAAAAAATGACCATATAGACACCGATTAATTGCAAAACATGCCCGCATAGGTCTTCTTGTTATATTTCTTGTTCTAGAGAATTCTTTAATATTTATTATAACTCAAATTTTAGTATTTTTTAGATACTGTTATTAGATAAATTTTATTAAAATAGTTATAATTACTACGTATATATAATATATTACTAATCGTACAAAATTACACAGCGGGATTCAAAACTGTATAATCCCGCCTAGGCCCCGTGTAATCCTGCCTAGGCGCTAGGCCTAGGTCGACCGCCTTGGCCGCGAAACCGAGATCTACAACATAGACTTTAGGTCTCTGTATTTTTTAATATATATAACGTAGTGTATAATTACACTTTTCCAGTGATTTTGAATAAAAACAACAACTATTCCAGAAAGATCTAATTCACAGACTAAAAGTGGGTATAATTATATAACCATGAGGATCAAAACAAATCCAACTAAATGATTACAAACCATAATAGGTACAATACCATATTAAGTTCAATCCATGAACACTATTTATTATCTCACATAATAATCATCTTTTAACTTTAATTAGTCTTCACATTCGAATAAACACAGGAACAAAACTAAAAAAAATTGATAGAAAACCAACTACTGCGTTACCATATAACGTTTATGTTACATTTCTATACGTTGTACAGACTTCTTACCTTATAAACCTCAAGTTTCAAACCCAAAAAGTCCTTCTTCACAATGCTTTCATATTCATCTGTGTGTAAGATTAACAATGGTCTGTGATAACATTTACACTTGAGAATGATGACCCATTTTTTTCACCAGGAGAGATAACACTGTAAGAAGACATTATACGTATATCGATAAGTGAAGTCAGAAAAATAATGGTTAAGTAGTCATGAGAAAGAAGGAAAAAATGAGGTATTTTTGTTTTTCTTCTATCTCTCATTAGTTTTTAAAAGAGTAGTTACTAAGAGATCTTTCTTTGCAAAATTATAGAGGTCTTGTACCTTTATAAATTGTTTTCGTTAAAAAAGGATACTTTGTGATGTAATTATAGTCTAACTAACTCAATTTCTTATGTCAGTCTTTTATGGGTAAAACTTGATCATCAGTTAACTATGTCAATATGTATCTGTGATATAACTCTGAAATACAAATCTGAGTGACATTACAAAAAAAACTATCCCATTAGTATTAAAAATTACAAGAAATTTTACAAATTCTAATACTAAAAAATTATGAAAATTGTACTAGAAAGACACACACACCCACACACACACACACACACACACACACACACACACACACACACACACACACACACACACACACACACACATATATATATATATATATATATATATATGTATAATGAAAATTGTGAAATATTTGCGAGATTTTTTTTTGCAATATGAGGCAAAGAGAAAACATATATATTTGCCTTTTTTTTAAAGAAAATAAATATATTAAAAAGTTAATTTCACAAAATTTAATCGCCAAACAATCTTTTGAGTTGTCCATGTTAACTCGAACTTGTAACTCTTTTTTCTTAACTCGATATGTATTTAGTCGAATTATCTTAACAACTTGTTAGGCCGACTCAAGCATGTGGATTTTGCAAAATTAACACTTAAATCCGGTTTGGATCCGGATTGGGCCAAGGACGGGTAGGAAGGGGGGGGAGGGAAAAACACGTTAATAAAATAATACATTAACCCCCACCCCAATCTGAATATTAGTCCTATGTAGGGCTATAAAAGAACTGAACGAGTCGAGTACTAGATGTGTAAACTTGTTTGCTAAGATTTTTGAGTCGAGGCGAGCCAAACTCAAATTATAACAAATCGAACCAAATTTTTTAAAGTTTGTTTGTTTAACTTATTGAACAAGTTTTTTTCGATTCGAACTCGATTTATTCACAAACTATATGTTTTTTTATGGTTGGGGTCGAACTTTCATGAACGGTTGTCTTAGATAGAGTGTGTGGTATGAATTATAAATTGTGATATTAATGAAAGAATTAAAGTTTAAAGAAATTTCAAAAAATCAAGTTAATATATTAGGTTTAATAATATATTTGATGACAAATAAAATATTAATTACATATGATAAATATAAACGAGTAGTTAACGAACAAGTTCGAATATACTTTTTTTTAACGAACGAGTTCGACCAATTTTTTTAATTTGTTTTTATGAATGCACGACTTCGAACAAATTTTTTGTGATTCAAGTTCGAATTGTTTACGAGTGGCTTGGTTCATTTATATTCTATCTCTCTCTAGACTAAAAATCAAAGCTAATTTTTTTTGGTTCTATTTTTAGACGTCAACAATAATTTCTGGTTCCCCCTTGGTTCGGGACACTTCAGTTTGGTCCAAACTAGGGCTGTAAACGAACCGAGTCGAGCCGAATACTAGATGTGCAAGCTTGTTTGATAAAATTTACGAGTCGAGCCGAGTCAAGCTCAAATTTTAACGAGTCGAGCCGAGCTCAATTTTTCAAGCTTGTTAACATATCGAACGAGCTTTGTTCGAGCCGATCTCGAGTTATTAATGAATAGTCTGTTTTTTTATAGGTTTGACAGTATATTTATTGATAACTAAAACATTAATTTACAGATTTTAAATTTTTAACGAGTTAACGAACGATCTTGAACGAACACGTTTTTTTCACGAACGAGTTCGAACAAACTTTTTTGTTCGTTTAAATAAACGAACGAGTTCCCACGAGTTTTTTTCCGTGCCGAGCTCGAGCGGCTCGTGAGCGGTTTAGTTTGTTTACCGCCCTAGCCCAACCTATGGTTTAAACAAAAATGTGCTCACACTAGTATGTGATATATTTGGAAAAAAAAGAACATGTGAAATTTTGAAGCTATAAGGAATGGTTCTGAGATACACCCAACATTGATTATAATTTAAGTCAAACATACTTCTGTGTTTCTTTTGGATGTTATCAAAGTCAATAAAAGTTGATATAATCTAGAAAGAGAGCAGGGCTTTAGCTGAGGCTAAACAGAGCCCTATGATATGATTTTTGAATTTCATCTTTCTTTGTTGGTCTTGTTATAGGTTTTCCTTTCATTTTTTGGACAAAGGTAGGTCTTATTATAGCAAAATCAGGTGATAGAATTTAATTGCTTTGTTGACCAAGTTTTTTTCCACATAAAGAGTAATTGAATATGAAATCAAAGCCCATAACGAAGCAATCATAAAGACAAGAAATTATCCTACTAAATTTCTTACGAATCTTACATTAATCACTTAATTTTTACCTATAACACTGAATTTATAAAAGTTGGCCAGATGAGTGTGCTAGATAAGCCAATGATCCAACAAGGGGTGCATTAATGTAAGTGGTTGGCTCTGATTGCTCGTGATCTGAACGTTGATCCAGGAATTGATCGTTTTGATCAGGCCCCCCAACCACAGCACCAACAAGAATGTTAGGATTTGGGGCTTGGGAGTTAAGGACACTGAACCCTTCAGAACACTGCATCTTTTGTGGGTGCACAGACATAGATGGAAGCGAAGATCCCCTGTGATGAATTCTTTGAGGATAGTTTGTACCATAACCAACCATGAATGACATATTCAATGGATTATCCCCTAGCAAATAGTCCACCTGTTCAATTTCATATAGCCAGTAATTAATATAACTCAAGGACTTAGCACTTTAAATCTTTTTCATTAACTCAACATAGATTACCTGTTTTTGTGCAATGCTTCGAAGCTCCTTTCGAGTGATGACAATTGATCCACAATTGATGGCTTTATTAGCAATGGTGAGGTATTTGGCGTATGTTAACAGCAAGAATGAGGTTGACGTAACATATTGCATATTTGTATCAGCCATTTTGAAAAAGAGACCTCCGGAAGTATATTGAGCTTGAAATGTTAAAGCCCCTGGGATAAGTGAACAAATGTAGTTATCTGCTTGAGCTTTGTAATCCTGAAGCGACTCAATGTTTTCCACAAGAAATGCCTGCAAAATTCAACATCATGTTGTTACAACCGTTCAATCGTTTAAACCTCGACACAAACTACTTACCCTAGAAAGAAGAATCCTAGTTCCAGCATGTTTATTATCCCACCCGAAAGTGAAATCTCTATCATCCGCTCCAAAAGAGACTCCGTTCGCTTGGATATAGTTAAGGTAGGTCGAATTCTCTGTAGCTTTATACAACCAAGAAGCTCCCCATAGTAGTTCATCCTATATTTCCAATAAACAAATAACATAAACACCCATACATATAATTCTTACTAGGCCATATTTATTTACTAAGGAATTCATGTCATACCAAATCAGATCCGTACTAAGTACAAACAAACAAAAGATATATTAATGTTACCTGATAACCAGAATAAGAGCAATAAAAGGGGCACACATACTGGCTCAAACGATCACTATATGTACCTCTATACTTATCAGCAAAGGCAAACACCTACATTTTCCAAACATAAGAATCTCACTTTCCCCTCAATATATATATAAAATGTTTAATTTCACCAAAAAAAAAAAAAAAAAAAACCTGGATAGCCCTAGTGAGTAAAAGCTTGGAGTAGGCATTGTCAGTGTTTCTGAAGACAAGAGAAGCAGCTGCTAAAGCCGCAGCAGTTTCGGCTGCTACTTCAGTTCCTGGCGTATTTGCGTCGATCTTGAGTACAGTTCTTGGTGTGTCCATGTCTTCAGGCCTTTCCCAACAATTATGGTCCTTGGTTGCATCACCCACCTATATACATTTCACCAGTTTGTTGAATGTAAGAGGAAATTAAAATATAAAATATATTAGAGAAAGCAGACAGACCTGAACAAATATGGTGTCGGGTTGAGCAGTGGCTTTAAGAAGATAATCGGTAGCCCAACGGACAGCTTCTCTTGCATTTTGCAGGTCGTCTTTCATGAGAGGACCAAACTCAATAACACTCCATGAAAGCATGGTGGTAGTAAATGCCATTGGGAATCCAAATTTAATATTATCTCCTGCATCATAATACCCTCCAACTAAATCAACCTGCATATCAGAGCCATCTGTAAGGCCAGAGTCTTTTCTCCAAGTCATTCTTTGGTTTGGTGGGAGCTTTCCTGATCTTTGACCCTCGAAGAACATGATACATTTAGTGAGTGCGTCTTTATAGTTGTGATGAGATGTTCTTTGATGATGGTGTTGTTGGTTTGCGTTGCAGTACCCAAGCAGAAAGATACTCAACAAGACCATGTTTGCGAGAGAAGAAGAAGACATGTTGGTGTTATTTCCTAGCTAGCATATACTACTGCTATCAAAAAATCGCGTTGCTTTCAAACTTTGTCATCAACTCGTAGTCTTTTCTATTAATTTAAACACGTATTGGCGTTATAGATATTGTGATCAATTATATGGGGAGGGCATTGATGCATGCAATTTCCATTTAATAATGAAATGCAATTTGAATTTATTTTATATTTCCTCAAAACATTATTTACAAACTAAGATAATGGTTTTCAGCCAACAATGGATTGTTTACTTCATTTACAAATAAAATATCGTATTAGGAGATTAACTAGGGTAAATGTCAAATTTTTATTAATCTAGGGGTTTAGTAATACACTATTCGGGACAGAATAAACATAGGTTTATTGTCGGTATTAACTATTTCAGATTTCTATTTTGAGATCCTAACCTTTTATTAATCTAAAAAAATATTTTAACATCGGATTTTTTTGAGTACATCGGATTTTTTCGAGCTAATCCAGTCAAACTTAGTCGAACACGACTAAAAGTAAACTTAGTTTTATACTAAATATAAGTAAATAACACATTATATTAGTACAATTGTATCCTAATTAAAAACTTTATTATACTAGTGTTTTATGTAACTATAAAAGTCAAATTGTACCATGCATATCTAACTATAGTATTACAGGAGGAGCTCGAGTTTAAGTTTACGAGTTTAAATTTACAAGTCGATATAATAATTAACATATTACAAAGCTCTCTAATCTATCAACTTTACTATTACAAAAAGAAATTATCAGTTTAGAAACTTAAAACTTGTGTCACATTAAAAACTTGGGGACTTTTAAATCATCTCGGGTGGGTTCGCTTGGGTGCTTGTATAGCTGACCTAGAAGCGTATAGGCCTGCTTGCTCTATACTTGCATTGGAGCACTATAGGTTTCACAATGAATTGAAAAACACATTATTTACGTAAGAAAGGCCTCAGATTTCTTAATTATCAATTGGCTCGAGATTTTTTATTTTCCTTAGTGCCAAACATTCATTGACCTCTAATAAGTATGGAATTTAACTCCGGAATCCCGATAGGCCAACTCAACCTTAATTAGTTTATCAGAACAAGGCGACAACCACTAAGGGCTACCAATACAATGTTATATTACACTTATGTAAATGAGTGTTCACTGAAATTTAACCATTAGATGAAACGGTGACTAAGTGAAAGCAAACTCACTTAAGTCACACGACAAAATAAACACAATAAACAAAGAACAAAGTCGGGTTCATATTGATATGATAAGTGTAGTTGGTTCACACCTAAAATAATCAGAGAGTAGGGTTATAAATAACATTCAAATCTACAAGTAATATACATATAAACACATATATTTAAATGGGTAAAGCCTCCCTGAATTCCTTTAACTTTGCCCAAAGTGCGGCATCCGCCCCTAATCTTCATTTTTACCCTTTCTGGCCCTCGATCTCAATACTTTTTGACGCCGTTAGCCCTTTTTTGGGTTTTCTGTCAATTGACCGTTAGTCAACGCCACATGGCGCCAGGTCAGCGCCACCTAAGCTCCACCTCATCACCGTCTCTAACTGATAATTAATAAAAAAAACTTTGAAAGTTTGAATCCTTCAAACCTTCAACAATGGAGATTTAGAAAAAAAAAAAACATCTCTATATCTTTTTTTTACAATAAACCATAACTAGTGTTGCATTTTCACTCCCAATATGAAATAATGCAGATCTAATCTTATCATCGGACACATTAATTTGCTTGCCTGTTCAGATATTTAAAACCTCCATTTGAACACGTCACATTGTTCGAGTTGGATATCATCGGACATTTATTTTACTGGACGCTTACGAGTTGAAGAGAAAAAGTAGGGTAAGAGCATTAAATTTATGATTGTGGTCGAGTTGGATTATGCTGGTGTGTTCAACTGTTGTATTGATTAGTAATTTGACCGTAAATAGATTTAAAAACGCTTAAATTTGGGACTTGGGGGTATGGAAATGGTGTTGCCTAGATCTGCATTATTTTTGGGTATTTGGAACGATGTCAACATCTGTATTTGCAATTCATTACAACAATGTGACGCTACAACAATGAGGTCAAATAAATAAACAGATTAATAAAGATAATAATAAAGGACACACCATTTGGAACTTAGATGAGATAATTGTTGAAGATGACCTCATTCCAGTTGCTAAAGTTCCGTAACTCGATTAATTGTGATAAATAAACAGATTAATAAAGATAATAATAAAGGACACACCATTGTCTACCACTAGAAACTCACTGCAAGTATTACAGATCGTTTGCAAGTTTAGTTGATAAGAAAAGTTTGTTTGTAGGGATTTGATTTGTTAGATCTACATGTATTCAATAAGCGTAGTTAATTTAGATGTTTAGAATAAATATAATAAGATGAGCAATAATCTGATGTGAAATAAACAAATAAGAATGCAGATAAATAAATATGAATGTAAGTCAAATAAATTAGGGTCACTAATATGAGCCTATCTTACTAAGTTGTTATTCTAATCTTAATGGTGAATTGAGCATTATATATTAACCGGGATTCTAAATTCTACCTAACCCGCATCAGAGTGGACTTAGGAGAAACCTCTCCACTACCAGGAAACTCTGAGTAATGATTGGTGATTAAGTTAAACCTTTATGGCTATCTAGTTAGGCAAACCCGTTAGGATCACTACTAGACGATTTTGTGGTGTTGTCAATAACTGAATCCCCCTTCCGTGTTTTAACTCAATTACTAAGGATAGTCCTAAGATTGGCCAAATCTAGGGCTGAAAACAATAAGTCAAAGCACCCAATACCAATATACGCCAAGCTCAAATCAATTAAAATAATAAATAGTATTACGAAATTTAAGACAAAATAATAACCCAACAATTAAAAGTAAAACTTAGAAATATGGTGAAGCCACAAATCTATAACTAATTACCCTAAATATAGAGAAGGAGAGATGTAGAAGAGGACTTTGTGACTCTCCAACTTCTTGATTCTTGTCCTCCTCTACATGTCATCTTGCTTCTGGGATTTATAACTTGATACTAAGGATGAATATTAAATTAAAGGACTACGCTAATATTTAAAACTAAGAAAATACAAGCAAGGACTAATCCTAAGCTTGGCACTGAGCAAGGACATGTTTACAATGGTTTAAGGGTTTATTTATAGGTGTTTATGAAGCCCTAAAAAGTTTTCTTGGAGTAGGAGGCAAGTTACTCTAATTCGTAACCCTAAAATATAGAAAAGATAATAAATTGTTGTTGTTTTGTTTTGGCTGTAACCTCTTCAATATAGCTTCGACAGACGCATTCTGTATATAGAAACTGATCGTCTCGGAAAGCTCTACAAAGTTTGTTCAGACCATCTTCCAAATTACTAGCCAATCTTGAGATATGATCATTTTTATGGACGTGACTGGTATATATCAGATTTATTTAGCAACTTTATCTTTCCATACTTATCTTTTCCTTCCTTTTTCTCCAATTTCCATCTTTATATTATTTCCTTTATCTCTTGGAATTGATTTGGCATCTAATTAATTACTATATATCTTTAAAGCTTCACACCAAAAAAATAAATTAAACCCAATATGCTCTAAAAATAATAAATCATCAAATCAAAACAAGAAATAAGAAAATATAATAATTCATATAAAAATTGAGTATATGACTTCCACTAATCCTAAAAATAATGTCTCCGACTATGATTAAATCATCACAGATGAGGAGAGATCATTTGGATTTTGGGTGCAAATAGTGAAGTACTATTTTGGTAGTATTATAAGTTTTGACAAAAATTAAAAAACAAAAGAAAAGAAATAAGTAATATGTATTATTATTCTAAGTACAACCCAAATGTTTAATATAAAGCCTCTTTTGAGCTATATCAAAAACAATGTCTAGTGTTTGTTGATGCAAACTTCCGAGGATAGCCATACCATCTGTTGTAGCGAAAGCTAGACACATCTTTGATAAACCTTCCACCTCGTAAAGTATCCTGGTAATATCATACAAAACCTCCACATTATTTTTGAAGATAATACTGATAGTCGGATTTGGGTTGTATGTGGCAAAGATCAAATCATAGCAACTTAGCAAGTATCAAACAAATTTGTAGGTTCTGTCATTCTAAAATCTTCCATCGGTGACCGAAAAATATCACGGAACAATGTATAAATAGGTCTTGAAATTTGAGTTATCTGTGTACCAGAATCTATCAAAATTCCTTCATCCCACAACTTTTCATCTATATATTAAAGGTTTTTCACCAACAATAATGTCTTGCATATTATTGATATAGAAGTAGCCATTGGTATGGATGTTCAATGGTGTGTAGGGAAGATTATCTAGGACATCAGATTTTCCAAATGTTAAATGACTGTTACTTCCATCAATTGTTGGAAGACAATAGGAGAAAACATCTTCATAAACTTTAACGGTTTGTGACACAAATGATAAAGGTCGTGGACCCAAACCTAGCACTCCAGCAGCCTCTCCAAAAGAAGTCCCTCCATATTCTTGGCTACACCCAAATACAATATTGTGAATTCCGTCATATTCAGATGCATTTGACGATGCTAACCAAAATGTCTCTTTTTCCAAATACCCAGTGGTGAACGAGCCATCCGCGTACTTGGTTTTATATGGGCATAATGAATCCTTATTAGCACATATGGGCGGCTTATTTTGTATCTGACACATAGGTGACCCACAAGATATTTTAGAAAATGAATTTGATGAGGTAGGATCGAACAGGTCTTCATGTTGGACATAGCATTTTTCACATGGTTTGCATTGCATCCATGTTAGAGTGCTACCTGTATCGATTATGAAGGGAAGACGCTACAATTATTCTCCGATGTTGATCATGGCAATGTAGCCACCAGTACTGAGCGATATACTAGTATTTACGTTGATTGTGGTATTATTATTTGTTAAGGCATTAATCCACATTACTCGATACTCGTCAAGAGTAATAATTTCTTCTTGTGTTATCTCAACCTTTTTGTTAACTAATCTACCAGCAGGTCCATCACGGTGATTAAGTTCAAAAGAGCCTGAAAGATAGGGGCACAAACTTAATATAATTAAGTAGCTCGATGAAGACAATAAATTTAAGAAATATGAGAGTTAATATAGTTTAAGAGCTTGATGAAGACATAAAATCGATAACAATACAAATTATTAAAATCACCTCTTAAACCATGAACTTTGAACAATATAATAGACATAAAAATCACACAAGATGCAGAATATAACGTCAAGGTATTCATTGATATTCTTTTTGGTGGATGCTAATAACTTTGTACAAACATTATAGCATATATATAACATAAAGAAATGAATAATAATATTTATTATAAATAAAAATTATTATTTAACCGCCAGTTTTCATGGAAGTTTTCTTTATGTAACTAATTTTATTACATATATATATAAAAGTTTTCTTTTTGAAAAGTATTAAATACTCTTTTTAATATTTATGCACCCAAAAATTTGACAAATAAAGTAGACCGAGGGAGTATCATTTTACTTATTAAGATCATTAACCAACCCTTTTACTAATATACTTTTTTAACAATAAAATAAATCATTTAATTAAGTAACTACTTTAATCAAGTGCATGTTTGTAGAATGTGGTTTTTTTGAAAAGCGACTTTTACGAAAATGTTTTTAGTAGAAGTGCTTTTTATATTATCTAAAAGGGTTTTTTGTGGCTGGTAAATATCAGATTTATTTGACAACTTTATCTTTCCATACTTATCTTTTCCTTCCTTTATCTCCAATTTCCATCTTTATATTCTTTCCTTTATCTCTTGGAATTGATTTGGCATCTAATTAATTACTATATATCTTTAAATATTCACACTAAAAAAATAAATTAAACCCAATATGCTCTAAAAATAACAAATCATCAAATCAAGACAAGAAATAAGAAAATATAATAATTCATATAAAAATCGAGTATATGACTTCCACTAATCCTAAAAATAATGTCTCCAACTAAGATTAAATCATCACAGATGGGGAGAGATTATTTGGATTTTGGGTGCTAATAGTGAAGTACTATTTTGGTAGCATTATAAGTTTTGACAAAAATAAAAGAACAAAAGAAAAGAAATAAGTAATATGTATTATTTGATTCTAAGTACAACCCAAATGTTTAATATAAAGCCTTTGTTGAGCTATATCAAAAACAATGTCTAGTGTTTGTTGATGCAAACTTCCGAGGATAGCCATACCATCTGTTGGAGCGAAAGCTAGACACATCTTTGATAAACCTTCCACCTCGTATAGTATCTTAGTACTATCATACAAAATCTCCACATTATTTTTAAAGATAATACTGATAGTCGGATTTGGGTTGTATGGGGCAAAGATCAAATCATAGCAAGTATCAAACAAATTTGTAGGTTCTGTCATTCTAAAATCTTCCATCGTTGACCGGAAAATATCACGGAACAATGTATAAATGGGTCTTGGAAGTCGAGTTATCCGTGTACCCGAATCTATCAAAATTCCTTCATCCCACAACTTTTCATATATTTTTAAAGTAGCCATTGGTATGGATGTTCAATGGTGTGTAGGGAAGATTATCTAGGACATCAGATTTTCCAAATGTTAAATGACCGTTACTTCCATCAATTGTTGGAAAACAATAGGAGAAAACATATCCATAAACTTTAACTGTTTGTGACACAAACGATAAAAGTCGTGGACCAAACCTAGCAATCCAGCAGCCTCTCCAAAAGAAGTCCCTCCATATTCTTGGCTACACCCAAATACAAGATTGTGAATTCAATCATATTCAGATGAATTTGACAATCCTAACCAAAATGTCTCTTTTGCCAAATACCCAGTGGTGAACGAGCCATCCGCGTACTTGGTTTTATATGGGCATAATGAATCCTTATTAGCACATCTGGGCGGCTTATTTAGTATCTGACACGCAGGTGACCCACAAGATATTGTAGAAAATGAATTTCATGAGGTAGGATCGAACAGGTCTTCATGTTGCACATAGAAGTTTTCACATGGTTGCATTGCATCCATGTTAGAGTGCTTCCTGTATCGATTATGAAGGGAAAGGGCTTCATTTGTTCTCCAATGTTGATCATGGCAATGTAGCCACCAGTACTGAGCGATATACCAGTATTTACGTCGATTGTGGTATTAAAATTTGTTAAGGCATTAATCCACTTTACTCGATACTTGTCAAGAGTAATAATTTCTTCTTGTGTTATCTCAGCCTTTTTGGTAACTAATCTAGCAGCAGGTCCATCACGGTGATGAAGTTCAAAAGAGCCTAAAAGATAGGGGCACAAACTTAAGATAATTAAGTAGCTCGATGAAGACAATAAATTTAAGAAATATGAGAGTTAATATAGTTTAAGAGCTTGATGAAGACATAGAATCGAAAACAATAAAAATATTAAAATCACCTCTTAAACCATGAAGTTTGAACAATATAATAGAGATAAAAATCACACAAGCTGCAGAATATAACGTTAAGGTATTCATTGATATTCTTTTTGGTGGATGCTAGAAACTTTGTACAAACATTATAGCATATATATAACATAAAGAAATGAATAATAATATTTATTATAAATAACAATTATTATTTAACCGCCAGTTGTCATGGGAGTTTTCTTTATGGAACTAATTTTATTACATATATATATATATAAAAGTTTTCTTTTTGAAAAGTATTAAATAATCTTTTTAATATTTATGCACCCGCAAATTTGACAAATAAAGTAGACTGAGGGAGTATCATTTTCCTAATTAAGATCATTAACCAACCCTTTTACTAATATACTTTTTTAACACTAAAATAAATCATTTAATTGAGTAACTACTTTAACCAAGTGCAGTTGGCAGAATGTGGTTTTTTTCAAAAGCGACTTTTACGAAAATGCATTTAGCAGAAGTGCTTCTATTAAAAAGTAGTTGGTTGTTGGGCTATCGTTATAAAAGTATTTTATATTATCTAAAAGTGTTTTTTGTGGCTGGTAAATATCAGATTTATTTGGCAACTTTATCTTTCCATACTTATCTTTTCCTTCCTTTATCTTCAATTTCCATCTTTATATTCTATCCTTTATCTCTTGGAATTGATTTGGCATCTAATTAATTACTATATATCTTTAAATTTTGACACTAAATAAATAAATTAAACCCAATATGCTCTAAAAATAATAAATCATCAAATCAAGACAAGAAATAAGAAAATATAATAATTCATATAAAGATCGAGTATATGACTTCCACTAATCCTAAAAATAATGTCTCCAACTAAGATTAAATCATCACAGATGGAGAGAGATTATTTGGATATTGGGTGCTAATAGTGAAGTACTATTTTGGTAGCATTATAAGTTTTGACAAAAATGAAACATCAAAAGAAAAGAAATAAGTAATATGTATTATTTGATTCTAATTAAAACCCAAATATTTAATATAAAGCCTCTGTTGAGCTATATCAAAAACAATGTCTAGTGTTTCTTGATGCAAACTTCCGAGGATAGCAATACCATCTGTTGGAGCGAAAGCTAGACACATCTTTGATAAACCTTCCACCTCGTAAAGTATCTTGGTACTATCATACAAAACCTCCACATTATTTTTGAAGATAATACTGATAGTCGGATTTGGGTTGTATGGGGCAAAGATCAAATCATAGCAAGTATCAAACAAATTTGTAGGTTCCGTCATTCTAAAATCTTCCATCGTTGACCGGAAAATATCACTGAACAATGTATAAATGGGTCTTGGAAGTCGAGTTATCCGTGTACCCGAATCTATCAAAATTCCTTCATCCCACAACTTTTCATCTATTTTTAAAGTAGCCATTGGTATGGATGTTCAATGGTGTGTAGGGAAGATTATCTAGGACATCAGATTTTCCAAATGTTAAATGACTGTTACTTCCATCAATTGTTGGAAAACAATAGGAGAAAACATATCCATAAACTTTAACTGTTTGTGACACAAACGATAAAAGTCGTGGACCCAAACCTAGCACTCCAGCAGCCTCTCCAAAAGAAGTCCCTCCATATTCTTGGCTACACCCAAATATAAGATTATGAATTCAGTCATATTCAGATGAATTTGACAATGCTAACCAAAATGTCTCTTTTGCCAAATACCCAGTGGTGAACGAGCCATCCGCGTACTTGGTTTTATATGGGCATAATGAATTCTTATTAGCACATCTGGGCGGCTTATTTAGTATCTGACACGCAGGTGACCCACAAGATATTGTAGAAAATGAATTTCATGAGGTAGGATCGAACAGGTCTTCATGTTGCACATAGCAGTTTTCACATGGTTGCATTGCATCCATGTTAGAGTGCTTCCTGTATCGATTATGAAGGGAAAGGGCTTCATTTATTCTCTGATGTTGATCATGGCAATGTAGCCACCACTACTGAGCGATATACCAGTATTTAAGTCGATTGTGGTATTAAAATTTGTTAAGGCATTAATCCACTTTACTCGATACCCGTCAAGAGTAATAATTTCTTCTTGTGTTATCTCAGCCTTTTTGGTAACTAATCTACCAGCAGGTCCATCACGGTGATGAAGTTCAAAAGAGCCTGAAAGATAGGGGCACAAACTTAAGATAATTAAGTAGCTCGATGAAGACAATAAATTTAAGAAATATGAGAGTTAATATAGTTTAAGAGCTTGATGAAGACATAGAATCAAAAACAATAAAAATATTAAAATCACCTCTTAAATAATGAAGTTTGAACAATATAATAGAGATAAAAATCACACAAGCTGCAGAATATAACGTTAAGGTATTCATTGATATTCTTTTTGGTGGATGCTAGAAACTTTGTACAAACATTATAGCATATATATAACATAAAGAAATGAATAATAATATTTATTATAAATAACAATTATTATTTAACCGCCAGTTGTCATGGAAGTTTTCTTTATGGAACTAATTTTATTACATATATATATAAAAGTTTTCTTTTTGAAAAGTATTAAATAATCTTTTTAATATTTATGCACCCGCAAATTTGACAAATAAAGTAGACTGAGGGAGTATCATTTTCCTAATTAAGATCATTAACCAACCCTTTTACTAATATACTTTTTTAACACTAAAATAAATCATTTAATTGAGTAACTACTTTAACCAAGTGATGTTGGCAGAATGTGGTTTTTTTCAAAAGCGACTTTTACGAAAATGCATTTAGCAGAAGTGCTTTATTAAAAAGTAGTTGGTTGTTGGGCTATCGTTATAAAAGTATTTTATATTATCTAAAAGTGTTTTTTGTGGCTGGTAAATATCAGATTTATTTGGCAACTTTATCTTTCCATACTTATCTTTTCCTTCCTTTATCTTCAATTTCCATCTTTATATTCTATCCTTTATCTCTTGGAATTGATTTAGCATCTAATTAATTACTATATATCTTTAAATTTTGACACTAAATAAATAAATTAAACCCAATATGCTCTAAAAATAATAAATCATCAAATCAAGACAAGAAATAAGAAAATATAATAATTCATATAAAGATCGAGTATATGACTTCCACTAATCCTAAAAATAATGTCTCCAACTAAGATTAAATCATCACAGATGGAGAGATTATTTGGATATTGGGTGCTAATAGTGAAGTACTATTTTGGTAGCATTATAAGTTTTGACAAAAATGAAACAACAAAAGAAAAGAAATAGGTAATATGTATTATTTGATTCTAATTACAACCCAAATATTTAATATAAAGCCTCTGTTGAGCTATATCAAAAACAATGTCTAGTGTTTCTTGATGCAAACTTCCGAGGATAGCAATACCATCTGTTGGAGCGAAAGCTAGACACATCTTTGATAAACCTTCCACCTCGTAAAGTATCTTGGTACTATCATACAAAACCTCCACATTATTTTTGAAGATAATACTGATAGTCGGATTTGGGTTGTATGGGGCAAAGATCAAATCATAGCAAGTATCAAACAAATTTGTAGGTTCTGTCATTCTAAAATCTTCCATCGTTGACCGGAAAATATCACGGAACAATGTATAAATGGGTCTTGGAAGTCGAGTTATCCGTGTACCCGAATCTATCAAAATTCCTTCATCCCACAACTTTTCATCTATTTTTAAACGTTTTTCACCAACAATAATGTCTTGTATATGATTGATATAGAAGTAGCCATTGGTATGGATGTTCAATGGTGTGTAGCGAAGATTATCTAGGCCATCAGATTTTCCAAATGTTAAATGACCGTTACTTCCATCAATTGTTGGAAGACAATAGGAGAAAACATCTCCATAAACTTTAACGGTTTGTGACACAAATGATAAAGGTTGTGGACCCAAACCTAGTATTCCAGCAGCCTCTCCAAAAGAAGTCCCTCCATATTCTTGGCTACACCCAAATACAAGATTGTGAATTCCGTCATATTCAGATGAATTTGACAATGCTAACCAAAATGTCTCTTTTGCCAAATACCCACCGGTGAACGAGCCATCCGCGTACTTGGTTTTATATGGGCATAATGAATCCTCATTAGCACATCTGGACGGCTTATTTAGTATCTGACACGCAGATGACCCACAAGATAATTTAGAAAATGAATTTGATGAGGTAGGATCGAACAGGTCTTCATGTTGCACATAGCATTTTTCACATGGTTTGCACTGCATCCATGTTAGAGTGCTTCCTGTATCGATTATGAAGGGAAAGGGCTTCATTTGTTCTCCGATGTTGATCATGGCAATGAAGCCACCAGTACTGAGTGATATACCAGTATTTACGTCGATTGTGGTATTAAAATTTGTTAAGGCATTAATCCACTTTACTCGATACTCGTCAAGAGTAATAATTTCTTCTTGTGTTCTCTCAGCCTTTTGGGTAACTAATCTACCAGCAGGTCCATCACGGTGATGAAGTTCAAAAGAGCCTAAAAGATAAGGGCACAAACTTAATATAATTAAGTAGCTCGATGAAGACAATAAAATTTAAAAATATGAGAGTTAATATAGTTTAAGAGCTTGATGAAGACATAAAATCGAAAACAATACAAAATATTAAAATCACCTCTTAAACCATGAACTTTGAACAATATAATAGAGATAAAAATCACACAAGCTGCAGAATATAACGTTAAGGTATTCATTGATATTCTTTTTGGTGGATTCTAGAAACTTTGTACAAATATTATAGCATATATATAACATAAAAAAATGAATAATAATATTTATTATAAATAATAATTATTATTTAAGCGCCAGTTGTCATGGAAGTTTTCTTTATGGAACTAATTTTATTTCATATACATATAAAACTTTTCTTTTGAAAAGTATTAAATACTCTTTTAAATATTTATGTATCTAAAAATTTGACAAATAAAGTAGACTGAGGGATAATCATTTTACTAATTAAGATCATTAACCAACCCTTTTACTAATATGCCTTTTTAACATTAAAATAAATCATTTAATTAAGTAACTACTTTAATCAGGTGCCTATTTGCAGAATGTGGTTTTTTTCAAAAGTGACTTTTGCGAAAATGCTTTTAGTAGAAGTGTTTTTATTAAAAAGTAGTTGGTTGGTGGGCTATTATTATAAAAGTATTTTATATTATCTAAAAGTTTTTTTTGTGGTGTTTGGAATCCAAATAAAAAAATTACTTGTATATTATTAATAAAAAATCATTCTAAAATTAAAATTTATTAATAATAATCAAGAAAATATTAATGTCATACTAATTTTAATAAAATTATTTAAGTTTTTTCAAGAAATAAGAAAAATAAATCTTGTGAAATAAGAAATCATCATGTCTCATTAGGTAAAATTAGATTTGCAATTCTTTCACGTTCATCATGCATTTCTTGTCTTTGAAATAAATTTTCTTATGCAACATATTCCTTTCACTTTCTATCATCTCTTCTAGGGAAAGTTAATCATCATCATTATCATTAAGAATTTTAAAAAATGAATCTTGCACTTCTATCTAATTAAGTATGGAGAATTCTTAATAATCCAGATTCATTGGCTGCCAAATTCCTCAAAGGAATTTATCTCCCACACACATACTTCTGAGAAGAACCTCTGAGGAAAAAGACATCTTAGAGTTGGACTAATATACATAAGGGGTTACAGATTCTGAAGAAATATTGTATCTAGAAAATTGGCAATGGATTCAAAACTAGCATCCGGGAGGACATTTGGATTAGTAAAGGAATTGACTTGCCAAGAAAGAAGATTGTTGATGTCCCCCCATTTGTGATGATTTAATATTAGTTGTAGACATCATTTTTAGTGTTTTAGAAGTCTAAATACTCGATCTTCCCATGATATAGTGCACTTTCTTATTCCTTGTCTTGGTTTAATGAATTACTATTTTTAAAGTATATTGGGTTTAATTTATTTATTTAGTGTGAAACTTAGAAGATATATAAAATTTAATTAGAGATAAAGATGTCAAATCAAGTCTAAAGATATTAAGGAAAGAAGATATGCATGGAAATTGGAGAAAAGGAAGGAAAAGATAAGATATGGAAATAAAAAGCTGTCAAGTAATCTGAATTCTAGCACCTACACCCATAGAAGTGATCATAACTCAAGATTGGCTAGGAATTTGGAAGAATGGTTTGAATCAAAGTTATGGATCTTTCCGAGAAGATAGGTTTCGACTATTGGAACACGTCAAACGGAGTTGAAAAAAAGAAGTTACGGCCAATACAAAACAGTGGCAGATTATTACATTTTCTATATTTTAGGGTTACGAATTTGAGTTGGGCTTGGAGTCCAAGTTACTTGTCTTCCACTCCAAGAAAACGAATTAGGTCTTATAAACACCTATAAATACACCCTTTGAACTCTGTAAATTCATCCTTGCCTCCCATTTAATCCTTAGGTTTATTATCATTAGAGTTATTATAGAGAGCAAGATGAAGCTTTTGTATCAATCTTTTAGTTTATTTCCTTCAGGTATGAACTAATTTTTCCATAGCTTGGGTTTTTCATTATGTATAATCTATGAATTCTATTTTCTTTCTATCTAAGTTTCTTTGGTAATTATATGTTTTAATTTGATATTAGCTGCTTACCAATATATCTGTTTATGTGTTTTGAATTATTTCCTATCCTGAACCTGATCACTTTAGGCTTTCTTAATAGTAGTTAGATGGTCGCCTGGAAGGGGTCTCTAATTATTGAAACACCACATAACGTCTAGTGTCCGATATTGGTCCTGATAAAACTGATTCTAACTAGATAGTCATTAGGGTATGTTTTCACCACCATATCACCAATTGTAGGAATTGAATTTCTTAGGGCCTTGGTAGCGCTTGATAACCCTAAGTTTAGGCTGCCTCGTGGTTGTGCCGTAGCCCCCTTAGTCGCTCTCAAGGTCTAAGGTATGGGAATTTAGAATCCTGACTAAGTATTTAAGAGATATTATCTCCCTTATTAACTAGAATTGATAGAAAGAATTAGAAGGATTAGTGCATACTAGCAAATACCTAAGCTATATTTCTCATCTCATATCTCTTGTATTTATTTTATTGTCTTTACTTTTACTTAGTTTAATTAATTATCTCCCAATTATTCATCTTTATTTTCTGTCTTTTGATTGATTACTTGCTACTCTTGATATTTTCTCATTCGTATAACACACTAAGTCCCTGAGAACGAATTCAACTTATCATTAAAACTTGCATACGTCATGTAATACTTGCAGTACCGTGCTTATCTAGGGTGATTAGTGCTTCGTTTATCTATCTTTTATTATATTATTTTATCACACCCTAGGCAACACCAAGTTTTTGGCGCCACTGCCGGGGACTTGTGTCTCGTTAGCTTGCGGGTTATCTATTTCGAGTAGTAGTTTTTAATTAATTTTTATTTTTCAGATTTATTTTTATTTTTCCAGATTTACGCTTGTTGCTTTACTCTAGTCTTTTTCAGGTTTTAAACAGTGTTTCATCTTTGGCCTCCTTTCCCAGAGCCCGAAAGGAGCTTCACAGCTTATAACAGACGTATCCGAGAAGAAAGAAACCTAAGAAGAGCTATGGCAGAAAATCGACAGCAAGGAGGGGATCCACAACTAGCAGATCCACCAATTATACCTATAGTTCCACCACTTGGACCTATGGGCCAACAACAATTACCACCAGGAGATAACAGAAACAACAACAATAATCAGAACAGAGTCGAACAAGACCTCCCAGGCTTAAGAGTACCTTTTCATGTTCAACCATTAGGTTATCGTCCTCTAGAGATCCAGAATTTAAATTCAGGCCCGATCCGGGCATGCTCAGTCAATTTCAGAATTTCAGACTCTATAGTGGTGTAGCAGTTCAAGATCCGGTAAGAGTGATTCAGAAGTTCATGCAGATTTTTGATGCCTATGTTACTCCAAGCATTACACGCGAGCAACTGTATTGTCACATGTTTTTGTTCTTCCTAATCTGTAAAGCTGGTGAGTGGCTAGATAGGCAACCACCAGGTACAATAAATATATGGGCAGAACTTCAAGCCGCATTCTTCAATTGTTTTTATCCGAGGAGTATGAGACTCAAAGATCAAAGCGATCTTGCAAAGTTTTGTCAAGAGAATGGAGAAGAAGTAGGAGACGCATAGACAAGGTTTCAACAGAAGTTAGCTAGATGTCTACTCCATGGTTACACCGCGTCTTTATAATTAACTATATTTTATCAGGGTATCAATAGAGAAAGTAGACTGAGGGTAGATAATCTTGGAAAAGGAAATTTAGTGTCCATGGATCCTGCAGAAGAAGCCGAAGGTTTAGAAAATATTATTGAAACATAAAGGAGTTGGCCACTCTCGCGAGCTCCTATTACAAATTCCAAAGGTACACTTCGATTAGATGCAAAAACTGCAAACTCGGCTCAATTATCTGCATTATAGAATCAAATCAAAGAACTTAAGCTTGAGATGCAGAGAAATTTAGCCGCAGCGAACGTAGTACAAGAAACACAAGGTTGTCAACACTGTGGGGTTAGAAATCATACATGGGAAGAGTGCGAAGGAAATCCAGCATCTGCTTATTTCATATCCAACCAAGGAAATTATCAATTTGGTAACAGGAATCATCCGGGTATGCAGTATTCAAATCCAAAGGGGGCCGCTAATCCAGGTCATTACCAACCTCGTCCCCAGAGTAACTCTTTCCAACCAAGAGGTCAAGTTCCATATCAAGGAAACCAGAATTATAATCGACCTGCACCTCCACAGAAACCTATTAGTGACAGATATTCCGATACTCTAGCTCAGAAGGCTCTACCACAGTATCCTCAAGAAGGAGTTGTGGGTGATCAATAATTGAAGAATTTTATGGATCTTATGACCACTAATATGCATTCACCGAACGAGAAGTTAAGAGAACAAGAAGCTTCAATTCAGATTTTAGGTACGCAAGTAGAACAAATGAATAAAGTTCTTACTAATATTATGGAAGCAAAAGAAATGAAGGCTATCGAAGGAGGTGATGGCAATGTTGGGTTCAAAGATTGTAAGGCTATTTGCCTTAAGATTGAAGAGAATAAGGAAGTACTGCATGTTGCCGAAAGTGTCGTGGAATATCCTAGTACCGAAGAAGAACCAACCAAGTCTAGCCCCGTGGACTCTAACTGTTCAGAAGATGATGAGGATGAAGATTCAGAAAAATCCAACTTCATACAGCTTCTGAAAGATATGAAAGAAGAGATTAGATCGGTTATGGAGTTACAAGCTGAGCGAGCTAAAGAGAAAAAGGAAAAGCCTCAAAAGAAAACATAGAAGTTGTACTTGCTGTGCAAGAAAAGGAGAAGGTGGAGTCACCACCAGTTGTTCAAACAGTGTCACCAACTATTCCTGATACAAATCCAAAAGTTGACACTATACTCAAGACATTTGTAAAGGCGTCTACTCCTTAGAACATCAACGCCCAAATGCTTGAGATTGCAAAGAAAGGGCTTACACCGCAACAAGTGTTCGCTCAAGTTATTCCAGAGAAAGAAGCGAGTGTAGAAGCCAAGAAAGAGACTGTGAGAGTCTCGAGAAGATTAGAGAAAGTGTTACCATTGAAGCTCAAATATCTAGGAAGCTTTAATCTTCCTATTCAAATAAATGGTATGCTCAAGACGAAAGTTATGTACGATGTGGGTTCAGGTGTGAATCTTATGCCAAAGTCCATGTTCGATAGACTTAGACTTCAGAAATCAGAGAAAGCTCCAGTGAAGTTGCAGTTTGCTGACAAATCAGTTACCAAAACATGGGGAACAGTGGAGGACGTTTCTATCCTATCAGGTAATATCACCATCCGTACTGACTTTTTTATACTTGATTTCGATGCAGATAAGAAGGTTCCAATCATACTTGGGAGGCCTTTCATGGCCACCAGTCAGAGCATAATCGACTTCCAGGAAGGGACAATTACCCTTCATGCTAAGAATATATCTGAGACATTCTATGTCTGGGGAAAGAAACCAAAGAAGTCATATCCCTTTGTTACTGTCATCCACAAGCTTTCACATCACAAAGTCCCTAAAGAGAAGATCCATGAAAATCCTGTGCATACTGAGCCAAACATTGAGTTTGGGGTCGGCCATGAAGTTCTATGGAAAGCCCACAAACCAGAGAATAGGCCACGAGGTTACCAAGACTCATGTATGGGACCATTCATAGTCACTAAAGTTATTTCAGCTAAGGTGATAGAGATCAGGCCCAAGAAGGGCATTAAGCGGAGATTAGTAAACGTTCATAGCCTTGCTCGTTGTTGCGGAGGCTATATTCGCAAATCTTGATAGAGGTAACGCGTCTATCTATAAAAGACGTTAAATAAAAGTGTTGTACGGGAGACAACCCGCAATTTTTTATGTTTTTAATTCATGTTTAGTTCAGTTGTTTTTAGTTGATATTGCATATTTGAGAAAGGTATTAGTGTTTTTGATGTTCAGGTATTAAAGAAATCGAGTTTGGGAGGAAAAACGAATTTTTTAGGCATATTCTGACCTGCCCCCCGGTATGCCGGTCACACGACCGGTAAGTCGGCGGGTCAAAAAGGGGAGCCCTCGGGTACACGCACGGGTTCTTTGCCGAGAGAAGCATGTTTGAGAAATTGCGCACCAGTATGCCGGCATATACCGCCGGTAAGCCGGTCCGCCGCTAGAGAGAGAAATATTTTGAATTTTAGGTTATAAAGAAGAGGAAGGTTAGTCTATCACGAATTTTACAATCCTTAAGCCTTTCTTTCTTCTACAAACCTCTCCCAACTCCATTAAAGCTTCATCAAACCTTCCCCAAACATCAAAACACTACCCAATCACCATAAAAACACATTAAATCTTCTCTCCACATCATTACAAAGAAGATTCAACCACCCATATCATACCAAAACACTTTGAATCCAAGAATCAAAAGTTTAAATTTCCAAAATTCATCCTACAATTTCTTAGCTCCATACTAATCCATAAAGAATCAATCTTACCCATATAGAGGTGCATCATCAAAACACCCTTCCTAACCCAAATAAAGCTTGTTCAACCAATAATCAAGGGTTTCAAATTTCAAGAGTGGTTAAAGCTTTGAGTCGGAGGTTAATTGAGATGACTAAGAGAACGGAAACATTATCTACTAATAGGGAGATGAAGAAAAGCAAGTTATTGGGTTCTATTGATAAGAAATCAAGTGAGAAAGGCTCTAGTTCCAACACAAAGGGTAAAATAGATTATGTAAAGAGAGGCGAGCTAGTTGCGTTTAATTCTATGGGCAAAAAGGTTCCACTTTTTGTAAAGAAGACAACACAACCTCTCCAATTCAAATGTCCTACACCCGAAGACAAAGAGAAAGCTTCAAAGGCCTTGATAGCTTTTGCAAAGAAACAATTAAAGGAACTGCCTTTTGCTTATGAGAGAGTATTTGATGAAGAAGTTGTTAAAGGAAATTATAAGAGATTCTTGGAGTTCGGTGAAAGATTGGTTTGGTCTACGTTCATGGTAAGACGTTCTGATTTGTGTCATGAGTTAGTTTCGGAATCCTATTTAGGTCTCTTTAGCCGAGATAGTAAAGGTTGTGTTCCAGTTAGAGGAAAGTTAGTTCCTTTTACAGTTGAAGAGATTCAAAACCACTTCCAGTTTAAGAAATTGATTGGACCATGCAAGTATAGAGAAGCGGTGGATAGACAAAGAATCTTCGATTGGAATTTACTTTTTGATCATGTTTTAGACAAGGAGAAAGTGCAATCACATAATGGAGAATTAAAGTCACCTTGGCCTTACAAATATATTCAACCGGATGCTAGAGTTTGGCACAATTTCCTTTTTCCTAACGTATTTGGAAGCACAAGAATTTGGGAAATAAGTAAAAACAACGCTCTATTTTTGAATTGTATTTTGAGAGGAGAAGAGGTGGATGTGGAACAGTTGATCTTTGAGGAGGTGATGCGATTTTCGGTCTCTCCTTCCTAGGTTTTTAATGTGATATATCCTACTATGATCACTTGTCTTGTGCGAAAAGCGAATGTAATTTTGGGTGAAGAAGAGAAACTTGAGTTCAAAAGCATTAACAATATTAACAATGCTTGGATTAATACAATTTTGAGAGGAGCTGGAGTTACACAAGTCTCAAAGGAAGAAAAGGAGCATAGTTGGAAAGAGAAGATGGAAGAGCGATTAAACAAAGTCGAAGCAGCTCACACTTCCTGGTGGGGGTAAAGGTGTGATAAAATAATATATAAATAAAGATAATAATAAAGATCACACACCCTTGAGAACCACGGAACTCACTGCAAGTATCACAGATCGTTTGCAAGTTTTAATGATAAGTTAAGTTCGTTCGCAGGGATTTAATCTGTTAGATCTACTTATATTTAACAAGTGTAAAGGAATTTAGATGTTTTAGATAAAAATATAAAGAGATAAATAATAATCTATCGCAATTAAATAAATAATGAAAACAAATAAATAAGATGAATGTAAGTCAGATAAATTAGGATTAATATTATGAGTCTATTTTACTAAGTTGTTATTCTAACTTGTCACAGATTAAGCATTATATATTAACCAGGATTCTAAATTCTACCTAGCCTTTTCTAGGCTTAGGAGCAACCTCTCCACTACCAAGGTCTTGGGTAATGATTGGTGATTAAATCAAACCTTTATGGCTATTTAGTTAGGCAAAGGATCAAAACTAGACGATTAGGTGGTGTTGTCAATAACTAAGAATAATCCTAAGATTGACCAAATCTAAGGATGTAACAATAAGTCAAACACATAATAACAATATACGCCAAGCTCAGTCAATTAATATAACAAATAGTATTTATGAATTCAGACAAAATACTAACCCAACAATTAAAAGTAAAACTTACAGAATAAAAGCTTAGAAGTATGGTTGAGCATAAATCTATAGCCAAATACCCTAAATATAGAGAAGGTAGATGTAGAAGAGGAGTTTGTCACTCTCTAACTTCTTCTTCTTGTCTTCCTCTATAGGTCAACTTGCTTCTTGGATGAATAGCTTGATTCTAAGGATGAATAATAAATTAAAGGACTAAGCTATTATTTAAAAGTGAGAAAATACAAGTAAGGACTAAGCCTAAGCTTGAAACTGAGCAAGGACATGTTTACAATGGTATGAGGGTGTATTTATAGGTGTCTTGGAAGCCCTAATTCGTTTTCTTGAAGGAGAAGTAAGTGGTGGACTCCAAGCCCAACTCTAATTCGTATGGAAATAAAGATAAACACTGTTGGACTGTTTTGGGCATATCTTCTTCGTTATTGGTCGGTTTTTGCTCCATAATATACCAAAAGAATCCTCACAGAATTATCTACGTCCCTACAAAAGGAAATTACCAAAATCGGCTTCCTTGTAGGAGTAATCGCCACTTCTTTAGGCGTTGCTGCAGAAATTCAGATTTAGGCAACTTTTCCTTTTCCATCTTTTTAGCTTTTATTTCCTTATCTCCAATTACCATGCTAATCTCTTTCCATATCTTGTAGTCTTTGACTTGGACTCTAATTAATCTCCATAATTATCTTTAAAGCTTCACACTAAATAAATAATTAAACCCAATATGCTCTAAAAATATTATTTCACTAAATCAAGACTCAAAATAGGAAAGTGCACTATTTCTCAAGAAAATCGACTCAATGACTTCCTAAATCACTTAAAATGATGTCTCATCCTACTATAAATCTATCACAAATGAGGAGACATCAAGACCCCCAACTCAAAGTTGTATCGTCCCGATACAATAAAGATAAAAACAAAGGGAAGTCTCTAAATACACACCTAGGTCAATTAAGCACAGAGGGAAGAAGATAGCAGGATATGGAGAATAAACTTAAAGCAACTACTCAGAAGATCTCAGGTAATAATATTCATAAACTACATACCTGTAAACTTCTCATATCCACAGTCAACACGGCTTGAATTCAAGATTAGATTAGTTTCGCAATGTAAGAAGGATTGGGACTTTACTCAGTTCACCAATGAAGCTATAGATTGTTCATCGAACTTCACTAGTGTCCAAAGATCCATTTAACTACTCTCTATTGGCTCAATCACTTCTCGATTACATAGCAAAGAATCAAAAGGTCTTTAAGGTTGTAATGTAGGCTTAGGGACGGTATGATAAGTATATTTGGATAATTTATAGTGAGCTTTTGGCTCTCTCCTCACTAGCCATCAACGAATCGCCCTAGAGCTTGAGTTACTCTCATAAAACGTTTCTTACTCAACCCAATGAATTCTTTGATGCACAAAGTAGCATCCCCAATAATTCAATTAAAGCATAAGATGTTCACATAAAAATTCCACTTTGCCGGTCCGAATATGTATATTTTTTCTTCTTTTCAATTCACTTTCTTTAGCTATGACTCCCTTTTAATGTTGAGATAGCACGCTATTTTCTCATATATATATTTTCTCTTTTAATGCCCTTATTGGCAAATTTAGCTCGTAGCTTCTTTTTCATTCACTATTACCCCGGCAAAGGGTTACAATACAAAACTGTGAATCATCATCAATATAAATAACAGAGCACAATTAATAAGCTCAAAATCCCATCCCAATAACAATTCCCATAATGGTGGACCCACCACCCCAAACTCAAGCTCTAAAACAACTGTCTATGCATCATGATTCGAGTGCGGGTATGGAAAAGTCCTATAATCTAAAGGGATATGGCTTATAACGTGTTTCAATAAAAAGCTTTAGAAAGGCTAGAAGGGGCTGAGAAGGATATAGCATATAAAATATAAAATAACATGGTGAGAAGGTATAAAAAGGCTTCAAAGGCTTAAAATATGAAAGAACCGCCTTAATCACTTTCTACACTATGCAAATTCGTTTTTTTACCTTTAGCACTTTCATCAAATGGGTTTTCAACTAGCTTGGATCTCACGGCCTACACACTTCTCAAGGTTCCCTGAGATCGAACATACTTTCTATCTCATTGCTTACTAATCTTTTCTTTACTATCAACGTGTGTTTTCCTGCAAATACTCAAAGCATACAAAATAAAATAGCTCATAAACATACTACTTACTATCATTAACTCACTGAGCTTATGCTTTTAAGCTATTAAACACACTCTACATACATCTAAACCTTCAAAAATTTTAATTTTACCAAAAAACAGAAAAATGGAGATGAGAGACAACGAATCCCCACACCCACAACTCAAAAATGAGCCATGTCCCCACGACTCGAAAAAGACTAATGAAAAATAAAATTTAAAATTAGCATACATATTGCACATAAAGAAATGGTAGGGAAGAAAGAAAACATACTCTTCGAGGCTTCCACCTCGCCTTATCGATACTCGGATTAAATTCTATTGTATCTTCTTCACCCAACTTCTTATTCGCTTTTCGTTCAGGACACGTGATCATAATAGGATATTGCATTATATAACGACATGGGAGAGATCGAAAATCCGTATCACCTCCTCATAGATCAACTGTGCCACATCTTCTTCTTCTTCTCACAAAATATAATTCACAAAAAGAACGTCGTCTTACCATGAACGTAGACCAACCTAATCTTTCCAAATCTCCCCGAATCTTCATGTATTCTCCTTCAACTTCTTCTTCAAATACTTTCTCATAAGCAAAAGGTAGTTCCTTTAATTGTTTCTTCGAAGAAGCTATCATGGCCATTGAAGCTTTTTCTTTTTCTTCAGGTGTAGAGTCTTTGATCTATAGAGGTTGTGTTGTCTTCTTCACTAAAGTTGGAATCTTTTTGCCCATTGAATCAACACAGCATGCTAACCTCTCTTCTCTTGACTTGTTTTACCCTTTGAATGGAACTAGAACCTTTCTTACTTGATTTCTTCTCAATAAAATCCAATACCTTGATTTTCTTCATCTCCCTTACAGTAAATAATGTTTATGTGCTCTTAATCATCTCAATTGACCCCCAACTCAAAGCTTTAACCACTCTTGAAATTTGAAACTCTTGATTGTTGGTTGTACAAGCTTTATTTGGGTTAGGAAAGGTGATTTGATGATGATTCTCTATGTGGGTAAGATGGATTCTTCATGGATTGGCTTGGATTTAAGAAATTGTAGGATGAATTTTGAAAATTTAAGCTTTGATGCTAGGATTCAAGGTGTTTTGGTATGATATGGGTGGTTGAATCTTCTTTGTAATGATGTGGAGAATGAATTGGATGTGTTTTCATGGTGATTGGGTAGTGTTTTGATGATTGGTGAAGGTTTTTATGAGCTTTAATGGAGTTTGGAGAGTTTTGGAGAAGACAAAGAGGCTTAAGGTTTAGTAAATTCGGACTAATAAGAATTAACCCTCTTTTAGAAGCTCAAAAACCCGTGTTTCTCACTCCAGCGGCGTCATGCGGACCATGGCTGCGGTATAGGGGGTACACCGCAGGGGTACCCCGCACCTTCTGTTGCTCAGAATTTTTGCTTCGGCAAAATACCCGTGATAGCTACCCCGTGGCACGTGTTTTGGGCTTGCGGACCATAGGTGCGGTATAGGGGGTACACCGCAGGGGTACCCCGCACCTTCTGTAGCTTCAAAAAATTTCCCTCGGCAAAATACCCGTTGTAGCACCCCGTGGCACGCGTTTTGGGCTTGCAGACCATAGGTGAGGTATAGGGGGTACTCCGCAGGGGTACTCCGCACAGGTTGTTTTCATCCTTTTTCTTCCCTAACTCGATTTCTCCAATACCTAAACATCAAAAACACTAATACCTTTCTCAAATATGCAATATCAACTAAAAATAACTAAGCTAAACATAAATTAAAAACGTAAAAGACATAAAAACTAAAAAAAACTACGGGTTGTCTCCCGTACATCACTTTTGTTTAACGTCTTTCAAAGTTAGACGTGTTACCTCGGTGATTTCTTTTTATAGCCTCCCCAACAGTGAGTGAGATGATTAAGACTTACCAACTTGAGCTTGCAACCTTTGATAGCTTTTATTTCGACCACTTCTTCTGAGATAATTTGCGTAATAATGTATGGTCCCTTCCAAGAACTGTTATGTTTGGGATTGGGAGGTTTCCATGCCACTTCGTCTCCTACCCCAAACTCAATCTTTTTCTCCATGGTTTCTTGGAGACTTTCAGGTTTTGGCTTCTTGGCTACCGCTCTGATTGGATATAGTTATTTTGACTTCTTTTTCCTGTTCTTTCCCGAAACATAGAATGTTTTAGAATCATTTTCAATACTAAGAGTCACGGTTCCTTCATTCACATTCACTATGGTATCGCTGGTGGCCAGGAATGGACGCCCAAGAATGAATGGGACGTTCTTATCTGCTTTATAGTCAAGAATGATAAAGTCCGTTGGAATAACAAGGTTACCTACTTGAACGAGTACATCCTCTATTACTCCCCACGGCTTAACTGTAGATTGATCCGCAAGTTGTAAGATTACGGATGTCGGTTTCGCTTCACTCATACTAATCTTCTTGAATACACTTTTGGGCATGATATTCACACTTGCCCCTAAATCACACATGGCTTTTCCATAATATATCCCACCTATTCTGATTGGGAGGTTAAACTCTCCAGGATCTTTATGCTTTGGTGGTAATCTTCTTTGAACTCGTGTTGATACCCCTTCATTGATTGCTACAGATTTTGCTCTTGTGAATCTTTTCTTATTGGAGAGTGCCTCTGTAAAGAATCGATCATAGTTTCTCCTTCCTTCCATAGCTTCGAGTAAAGGGACGTTAATTTTAACTTGTTTTAACGCCTCTATACACTTCTGGTTTTGCTCCGCGGGATAGTGGCAATGTATGGGTGTTTGTCTTGCTCTACTTCTCTCTTCAATTCTTGGTTCATCAACCACTCTAGGCTTCTTAATCTCATCATGTTCAACTTCTTCAACCCAATCTTCAACAATTATCTCATCTAAGTTCATTCGTTTTACGTTTGACTTGTTTGGTAGAACATCCCCTTTTGAGGGAGATGGTAGCGCTTCGGTGATTATCTCACCGTGTTCTTTTATCTTTTGAGCTTGAAGACTAATAGTCTTAACCTTATCGTCTACGTATTGGATCTTCTTCATGTTAGATGTTGTATCTTGGGTCAATTATAGGAGTTGACTTTGTATTTGTTCTATGATTGTAGTGAGCTGCATCACATTCTTCTCTAAAAGTTGATTATGTTTTTTAAGATCTTGATTCTGTTGTTGCAGGCTTTGCACTACTGACGCATCGATCTTTGATTCAAGTCTACTCATATTATCCTTCGTGAAGTTGATGAATTGACTAATAGTCTCTTTTAACTCAGTGATTTCTTCTTGAGGACGTGATTGAGCTTGACTAACATTATGCACATGGGAGCTCGGTGGTTGATTAGCTTGATTTTCATAGGCTTGTTCTTGTAGGTATAACTGTTGAGGTGGCTTTGGGATGCTTTCCTTAACGGTTATAGCGAGTTGTTGTATTTGATCTTGCAAGCTTGAAATCCTCGCTTCTTCTTCTTCGTTGGTGGTAGGAGTTTGTTCTTGTGGCCAACTCATGTTGTTCTCAATGATTGTTTCCATACCACTTTTCGCTTCTTTTGGATCCATAGAGACAAAATTACCACGACCCATATTATCTGCTCTCAGCCTTGACTCTCTATCGAGTCCATTATAGAACATGGATAATTGTAATTGTGGCGTGTATCCATGTAATGGACATCTTGCCAACATCTTTTGAAATCTCGTCCATGCTTCGCCAACACTCTCTCCGGCTTCTTGTAAGAAATTCATAGGCTGCAATAGTTCCTTCACTCGCATACTTGTAGGATAAAATTTATCAAGGAATCTTTCTTGAAGCTTGTCCCAATCGGTTATTAGCTCGGGAGGTTGATCATCGAACCAATCGCTTGCTTTCCCGGTCAAGAAAAATTGAAACATTAAATAATACATCTGTTCTTATGTAACACTTACATTAATGTAGGCATCACAGAATTGCATGAATTTTTTAACAGATCTGACCGGATCTTGATTTGTATCACCATTAAATTTCCCATAGCTCGCGAATTGATTAATTAAATCAGGATCAGTCTTGAATCTAACGGCTTGGATAGTTGGGACGCGAATCTCAATGGTTGAACTCGAAATTTACTAGGTAAACCTAGTTCTAACCGTTGATTATCCATCTAAAATCCTGAGAAAGACTAAAACAAAAAGAAAGTGTAAAACTGAAAACAAATAAAAACTTCTACACTAAATAAACACAAATTAGATTTAACTTAAAGATAAATCCCCGGCAGCGGCGCCAAAAACTTGGTGGGGGAAAATGTGTAATAAAATAATAGATAAATAAAGATAATAATAAATATCACACGCCATTGAGAACCACGGAACTCACTGCAAGTATCACAGATCGTTTGAAAGTTTTAATGATGAGTTAAGTTCGTTCGCAGGGATTTAATCCGTTAGATCTACTTATATTTAACAACTTTAAAGGAATTTAGATGTTTTAGATAAAAATATAAAGAGATAAATAATAATCTAACGCAATTAAATAAATAATGAAAACAAATAAATAAGATGAATGTAAGTCAGATAAATTAGGATTAATATTATGAGTCTATTTTACTAAGTTGTTATTCTAACTTGTCACAGATTAAGCATTATATATTAACCAGGATTCTAAATTCTACCTAGCCTTTTCTAGGCTTAGGAGCAACCTCTCCACTACCAAGGTCTTGGGTAATGATTGGTGATTAAATCAAACCTTTATAGCTATCTAGTTAGGCAAAGTATCAAAACTAGACGATTATGTGGTGTTGTCAATAACTAAGAATATTCCTAAGATTGACCAAATCTAAGGATGTAACAATAAGTCAAACACATAATAACAATATACGCCAAGCTTAATCAATAATATAACAAATAGTATTTATGAATTCAGACAAAATACTAACCCAACAATTAAAAGTAAAACTTACAGAATAAAAGCTTAGAAGTATGGTTGAGCATAAATCTATAGCTAAATACCCTAAATATAGAGAAGGTAGATGTAGAAGAGGAGTTTGTCACTCTCTAACTTCTTCTTCTTGTCTTCCTCTATAGGTCAGCTTGCTTCTTGGATGAATAGCTTGATTCTAAGGATGAATAATAAATTAAAGGACTAAGCTATTATTTAAAAGTGAGAAATACAAGTAAGGACTAAGCCTAAGTTTGAAACTGAGCAAGGACATGTTTAGAATGGTATGAGGGTGTATTTATAGGTGTCTTGGAAGCCCTAATTCGTTTTCTTGAAGGAGAAGTAAGTGGTGGACTCCAAGCCCAACTCTAATTCGTATGGAAATAAAGATAAACACTGCTGGAATGTTTTGGGCATATCTTCTTCGTTATTGGTCGGTTTTTGCTCCATAATATACCAAAAGAATCCTCACAGAATTATCTACGTCCCTACAAAAGGAAATTACCAAAATCGGCTTCCTTGTAGGAGTAATCTCCACTTCTTTAGGCGTTGCTGCAGAAATTCAGATTTAGGCAACTTTTCATTTTCCATCTTTTTAGCTTTTATTTCCTTATCTCTAGGGCTGTAAACGAACCGAGTCGAGCCGAATACTAGATGTGCAAGCTTGTTTGATAAGATTTACGAGTCGAGCCGAGTCGAGCTCAAATTTTAACGAGTCGAGCCGAGCTCAAATTTTAAGGCTTGATAACATATCGAACGAGCTTTTTTCGAGCCGATCTCGAGTTATTAAAAATAATATATTTTTTTATAGTTTAACAATATATTTATTGATAACTAAACCATTAATTTACAGATTATGAATTTTTAACGAGTTAACGAACGAGCTCGAACGAACGCATTTTTTAACGAACGAGTTCGAACGAACTTTTTTTTCCCGTTTATATAAACGAACGAGTTCGAACGAGCTTTTTACCGAGCCGAGCTCGAGCAGCTCGCGAGCGGCTTGGTTCGTTTACAGCCCTACTTATCTCCAATTACCATGCTAATCTCTTTCCATATCTTGTAGTCTTTGACTTGGACTCTAATTAATCTCCATAATTATCTTTAAAGCTTCACACTAAATAAATAATTAAACCCAATATGCTCTAAAAATATTATTTCACTAAATCAAGACTCAAAATAGGAAAGTGCACTATTTCTCAAGAAAATCAACTCAATGACTTCCTAAATCACTAAAAATGATGTCTCATCCTACTATAAATCTATCACAAATGAGGAGACATCACTTCCTTAGACAATGTTGTCGCCCAAATCAAAGCCAATCAAGTGCACATCATGACACTCCTTGAGATATTAAAGAAAGATCCAGCAAATCCTATCTTGGATGTCGATAATGCGAGGCGATAGCCTCGAGAGTATGTTCTCTTTCTTCCTTACCATTTATGTAAATGCTTTATCTACTAATTTTAATTTCTTTTTCGAGTCATTTTCGAGTCGTGGGGACACGGCTCATTTTTGAGTTGGGGTGTGGGGATTCGTTGTCTCTCATCTCCATTTTTTCTGTTTTTAGGTAGAAACTAAAATTTTTGATACATGGGAATTAGATGTAGAGTGTGTTTAATAGCTTGAAAGCATAAGCTCAGTAAGTTAATGATATAAAGTAGTATGTTTATGAGCTATTTTACTTTGTATGCTTTGAGTAGTTGCAGGAAAACACACATTGATAGTAAAGAAAAGATTAGTGAGCAATGCGATAGAAAGTAAGTTCGATCTCAAGGAGCCATGAGTAGTGTGTAGGCCGTGAGATCTAAGCAAGTTGACAAACCCATTTGATGAACGTGCTAAAGGTAAGAGAATGACAAAATTGCATAGTTTAGAAAGTGATTAAGGCGGTTCTTTCATAAGCCCATTGTTGCCTTTTAGCTTGTTGTCTAAATTAGATTTTTATATCCTTCTTAGCCCCTTCTAGCCTTTCTAAAGCCTTTTTATTTAACCACATTATAAGCCATATCCCTTTAGATTATAGGACTTTTCCATATGACCCGCACTCGAATCACGATGCATAGAAAATTGTTTTAGAGCTTGAGTTTGGGGTGGTGGGTCCACTATTATGGGAATTGTTATTGGGTTGGGATATTTGAGCTTATTAAGTGTGCTCTATTATTATATTGATGATGATTCGCAGGTTTATATTGTAACCCTTTGCCGGGGTAATAGTAAATGAAAAAAGCTGAAAAGCATGAAAAGAAAAGAAAAATTATGAGGAAAAAATAGTGTGATATCTCAACATCAAAAAGAGAGTCATAGCTATACAAAAAAAGAAAAAAAATTGATTTGAAAAGAATATATATATATATATATATATATATATATATATATATATATATATATATTTGGACCGGCAAAGAGGATTTTTTATATGAACATCTTATTCTTTAAATGGGTTATTGGGGATGCTACTTTGTGCATCAAAAAAATCATTGGGTTGAGTGAGAAACGTTTTATGAGAGTAACTCAAACTCTAGGGCGATTCGTTGATAGCTAGTGAGGAGAGAGCCAAAAGCTCACTCTAAATTATCCAAATATACTTATCATACCGTCCCTAAGCCAACATTACAACCTTAAAGACCTTTTGATTCTTTGCTATTTAATCTAGAAGTGATTGAGCCAATAGAGAGTAGTTAAGTGGATCTTTGGATACTAGTGAATATCGATGAACAATCTATAGCTTCCTTGGTGAACTGATAAAGTCTCTCTCCTTCTTACATTGCGAAGCTAATCTAATCATGAATTCAAGCCGTGTTGATGGTAGATATGAAAAATTTGCAGGTATGTAGTTTGTAAATATTATTACACGAAATTTTCTGATTAATTGCTTTATGTCTATTCTATATATTATGCTATCTTCTTTTCCCACTATGCTTAATTGACCTAGGTATGTATTTAGAGACTTCCCTTTGTTTTTATCTTTATTGTATCAGGACGATACAACTTTGAGTTGGGGGTCTTGATGTCTCCCCATTTGTGATGATTTAATATTAGTTGGAGACATCATTTTTAGTGTTTTAGAAGTCTAAATACTCGATTTTCCCATGATATAGTGCACTTTCCTATTTCTTGTCTTGATTTAATGAATTATTATTTTTAGAGCATATTGGGTTTAATTTATTTATTTAGTGTGAAACTTTAAAGATATATACAATTTAATTAGAGATAAAGATGTCAAATCAAGTCTAAAGATATTAAGGAAAGAAGATATGCGTGGAAATTAGAGAAAAGGAAGGAAAAGATAAGATATGGAAATAAAAAGCTGCCAAGTAAATCTGAATACGAGCACCTACGACCATATAAGTGATCGTAACTCAAGATTGGCTAGGAATCTGGAAGAATGATCCGAATCAAAGCTATAGAGCTTTCCGAGACGATCAGTTTCAACTATTGGAACACGTCAAACGGAGTTGAAACGAAGATGTTACGGCCAATACAAAATAGCGGCAGATTATTACCTTTTCTATATTTTAGGGTTACGAATTTGAGTTGGGCTTGGGGTCCAAGTTACTTGTCTTCCACTCAAAGAAAACGAATTAGGTCATCTAAACATCTATAATACACCCTTTAACCCCTGTAAATTCATCCTTGCCTCCCATTAATTAGTCCTTAGGTTTATTATCATTAGAGTTATTGTAGAGAGCAAGATGAAGCTTTTGTATCAATCTTTTAATTTATTTCCTTCAGGTATGAACTAATTTTTCCATAGTTTGGGTTTTTCATTATGTATAATCTATGAATTCTATTTTCTTTCTATCTAAGTGTCTTTGGGAATTATATGTTTTAATTTGATATTAGCTGATTACCCATATATTTGTTTATGTGTTTTGAATTATTGTATGTCTTAAACCTGATCACTTTAGGCTTTCTTAATAGTAGTTAGATTGTCGCCCGGAAAGGGTGTCTAATTATTGAAACACCACATAACGTCTAGTGTCCGATATTGGTCCTGACAACACTGATTCTAACTAGATAGTCATTAGGGTATGTTTTCACCACCATATCACTAATTGTAGGAATTGAATTGCTTAGGGCCTTGTTAGCGCTTGATAACCCTAAGTTTAGGCTGCCTCGTGGTTGTGTCTTAGCCCCCTTAGTCGCTCTCAAGGTCTAAGGTATGGGAATTTAGAATACTGACAAAGTATTTAAGAGTTATTATCTCCCTTATTAACTAGAATTAGTAGAAAGAATTAGAAGGATTAGTGCATACTAGCAAATACCTAAGCTATATTTCTCATCTCATATCTCTTGTATTTATTTTATTATCTTTACTTTTAATTAATTTAATTAATTATCTCCCAATTATTCATCTTTATTTTCTGTCTTTTAATTAATTACTTTCTACTCTTGATATTTTCTCATTCGTATAACACACTAAGTCCATGAGAACGAATTCAACTTATCATTAAAACTTGCATACGTCCTATAATACTTGCAGTTTCGTGCTTATCTAGGGTGATCAGTGCATCGTTTATCTATCTTTTATTATATTATTTTATCACACCCTAGGCAACACCAATTGTACTCTCACAAAAGTTGCCAAACTTTTTATTTCAAATTTTTCTAGCTAGAATTTCCAAACTTTAAAAGAGAATTGTTTTGAGAAGGAAATTATGGAGATACGCAAAATTCCAATCATGCAATTAAACAAAGAAGATAAATTTATCTGTCGTTTACGAAGGACGGGAATTACTCTACCAAAACTGGTTATCATTGCCTCATTCACAAGGAGATCAAAATGAAACACATGCATCAAGAATAGGAGAAATGAATAATGATTTTTTTGGAAAACGATTTGGCATTCTAACGTACTATCTAAAATCAGGAATTTTATTTGGAAGATTTGTAATGGAGCTATACCTACCAACGGAAATCTGGTAAAAAAGAAATGTACTCAATCTACAACATGTGAATAGTGTAAACCTGAGAATGAAATTATTTAACACCTCTTTCTTTAATTCCCACTTATTATGGCTATTTGGGATGAATCATCCATTCAAATTAAAATCAACCGCAACTTCCAAGGAACCATTGGTGATTGATCTTAATACAATTAACGACCGTGATACAAATGGTTGGGACGAAAATCTCACTAAAGCTTATGTGTTTTGTACAATCTAGAATATATGGAAAGCTAGAATTGAAGGTTTCACGAATCAAGTTCATGCAATGCTATTAATAGGACTAATTTTCTTATTAGTGATCTCTTTAGTAAAGAGATCTCTAATTGCAGTGATATTGAAATTACCTGAGAATCGCAAGGTGATATGGAAGAAGATAATAACAAAATTCTTCAAGATACTTTTGATATCATTTGGCTTAAAGATGCATCCTTCACTTAATATCGAGAACCAGCGAGCATCGCCTTTATTGCCATAGATAAGAATGTGGAAATTGTTCACAGAAGTATGAGACGATGTTATATCAATTCCCCCTAGAGAAGGTGAGATTCAGTCAATTCTATTGGACATGAGATCTGTTAATCTCAACCTTCAGAGTTGTTCCTTTTACTCTGACAACCTTGATATTATTCAAGGAACAACAAAATGATAGGAATACATTAGAAAGTCTAACCCATGGTTCTTAACACCTGGAAATGGTTGGAAAGATTTTCAAATTAAAAAGTTAATCACATCAAGAGGGAATGCAATTATGTGGCTGACATCTTATCAAAATATGTCTGACAAAGCCTCGATATTTTCATATTAACAACAACATCTCTTACAAAATATATGGATTATTTAAACACTATATGTAAAAAAAGAGGAATTGGCTAGTTCTTTATTTTTCTTTATTGTAACCTTGAAAAAAAAACTCATCATCACTATCATATAACTGAAACTTTGTACTGCGGTGAAATGATCTCGTATAAAATTATGGAGAGCGATTGAAGCAATAACAATTTGTACTTGCATTATCCATCGATGTTTCTATATGCCAAATGTTCTTTAAATTTTGCATCTTAGTGATGAATTACTATATTTAAAGATTTTTATTCACTCTTGGTATATTTTGATGTCGAATATCAAGAAGATGATATCATTCGCCTCTATATGGTTCTAAATATCATTTTATCTGTGGATTACCTGAATCAACTTAATAGTATATTCTTTTTCGCATACATCCGAGGCTTAACGACGTATGATATTAAACTAACTTACGCCCTCATGAGGTCTCTATAAAAATCCTAGGAATCACAATACCACTACTATCTCTTGTTATATTGCTCCACAAATAAACGGAAGGGGGGGTCTTCATGCACTCATGGACACTCGATAGATTTTGCACCTTTCCAAGCTAAGATATCCGCACATGAATTCGCTTCTCGGTAAATGTAATTCACCTCAATCCCTGGTATTGCACATAAGATATCAATGAAATCCATACATAATTACAAGCCTAATTCCCAAAACTTCCACACCCTTCATTAGCACATGAAGCTTCTGGAATTAGTCTCTGCACATAAATTAGTTATACCTCGACTTACCGCCCATCTAAGTCCATAGTGTAAGAATAGATCTTCTGAATGGAGTGATGAAACCACAACAGATGCACACAAAAAACCAACAACTAACTCTCCATCACATCCCCTCCTAATATTGCCAATTCCGGCTTCATTTCTATCCTTAGCATATCAACTATCCACATTAAAATTACAACGATCCTGAGGTTTCATCCGTTTAATTAAAGAGCTCCTCGCTGACTTAACAACCCCCCGTCCACTTCCTAACCCAAAGCAAGTACACAGCCTCCCACTTTTCTTATGTTGTCTCTTCTCAGCCCACAAGTCATGTGATTCCCAACAGAAGGGTTATTAGATAACCTCGTTCTGCCTCCTATATTTAAGGAAAGGAATTTGAGTTGGACTTGGACTCCAATTACTTGCCTTCCACTCTAAGATTTTGAACTAGGGTTGGAAAAAACTTATAAATACACCCTCTTATCATTGTAAACATGTCCTTTCTTGAATATTAGTCCTTATTCTTAAATTTTTATCATCCAGAGAAGCAAGACGACCTCGAGAGGAAGACAAGAAGTTGGAGATTTGCAAACTCCTCTTCTCCATCCTATCCTTCTATCATTAGGGTAATTTGTATTAGATTTATTAGCTTATATTTGATTATAATGACTTTTATCCTTAGTTTATTTCTATGTCTTTAGTTATGAACTACTTTTCCCATAGCTTGGGTTCGCATATGTATAATCGTTGAATTCTAATTCTCTATTTCTTTTCACGTTATTTGGGATTAACCTTTAAATTGATTCAGCTACTCAGTTACTTTATATATCTTTTTTATGTCCTTTGACTGAATGACTGTAGTTCTTGCGGTGTACAACATATAAGATTACCATAGTAGTTGGATGGTCACCCGAAAGAGGTGCACAATTATTGAAACACCACATAAACATCTAGTGTGCGGTAGTGATCCTGGGGGAATTTTCTAACTAGATAGTCACTAGAGTTTGATTAACAACCGATCATTGCACAAGGTCCCCTTACCCAAGTCCTTTGGTAGCTGTTAGGTTGACACCTATGTCCATCCGGAAAGGGGTTAGGAGGAATATAGAATCATGACTATTTATAGAGCTCAATTCACCCTTATAACTAGAATATTGATAAAAGGATAAGTGCATACTAGCAATCCTAGGCTATATCTCTCATCTACATTCTTTATTATATTATTTATTTTCATTATTATATTTTGAATATGAAAACCAAATAAATACTATTTATTTTATTGTCTTTTATCAAACAAGTAATTTCTCCTACACTTATTTATATACACAAGTAGATCTAACAGATTAAATCCCCGCGAACAAACTTTACTTACTAACTAAATTTGCAAATGATCTGTGATACTTGCATTGAGTTTCCGCGGTTGTTAAGGGTGTGAATTCCTTATCTTTATTATTATTTAAATCATTATTTTGTCACACCTTTGCCCCCACCAAGTTTTTGGCGCCACTGCGGGGGATTTATCTTTAAGTTAGTTTATTTGTGTTTATTCAGTGTAGAAGTTTTTTATTTTTTTTCATTTTTACATGTTTTCATTTTAGTCTCTTTAAAGGTTTCTTAGGTAATAATAATTATTACGCACCAACAAAAATGCATGGGGGCCAAAGAAAAAAAATTATCAAGAAACTTCGAGCGATCAAGCTCAAACTCAACCACAGCCCAAGCATAATCCGCAAGACAACTCCAACAAAGTGGATTTAGCAACCATGTAATAATGCATGAAATTAGCACGAGAAATGAGGTGTGATCATGCAAGATTCAACGAGCAAACTACTATGTTGGAACCATTAGGGACGCAAGTCACCTACAAAAGCAAGATTTTTTAGGAGGATCAAGTCCCGAAAGCACTACCACCTCAACCACAAGAAGGTGCTAAATAATTGAAAGAGAATCTTGAGCAATTCATTACCAGAATTAAAGCGAAGATCGACGCTATTGTGCAGCTCATGCACCAACATAATCAAGCTATGGAGCAGAGATTCATGCAACTCACTACGATTATTCAACAATTACAACAAGATTTACATATCAAACTGGTCGATAGCAATGTTGGGTTCAAAGTTTCAACCATAAAAGAACCAATTAAGCTTAGCTTAGAAGAAGTAATTGTTAAGGATCAAAATGCGAAGAAGTTGACAAAAAATCAAGCTTGTGGCTAGAGACGTGCAACAAGATATTAAGGAATGAGAGACAATTGCACAAAAGGTGCTAGAAAAAGAACATAAGGTTGAGCCGCCACCTACACAACTATCATAACCATAATTGAGGTAACAATTGAATTTTTGGATTGTGAGGATGAGGTTGAAGGTACAACTGCAAGGAGTGCAGAAATTCCAGCACTGGAAGAACCCACGAAGATTAACTTAGACAACGTACAATCAAAGATAGGGTTAAATAGGTTGGAAAAGAAAATAACAGGCAGAGATGCCGCCTACACATCCACTTCTATCACTACCATAACTCCTAAGAATTACATATCCCCATGGTGATACTAAATCTGAGACGTCAAGCACAGAAAAAATCATTGTTCTTGTACTCGAGGTAATTGAGAAAGAGCCTACAACACCAAAAGTCTTCAAATAGACCCCTTCCGAGAAGAGTAAGAGTGTAGAGGTTGAGACCGAGACTGTGGACCTTACTAAAGAAAGCTTGACAACAATTCCAAAGAAGCTACTACAAAATATGCAAGATTCAAGATCTTTATACCTCCAAATCAATATAAGTGGTAACTTCGGATCTAAAGCGATGTGTGACTTGGGGTAGAAATATCATGCCCAAGAATATGTTTGAGAAGTTAGGAATGGGAGATGTCAGAAGTAACGACATCAACCTGTTGCTCCTAGATAACTCCACAATAAAGCCATGGGGAGTCATTGAGGACGTGCTTGTCCATGTAGGTACTTTAGCTATACCTACAGATTTCGTTATTCTTGATAGCATTGCAGGTCAACACATTCCATTGATACTTGGACCCCCATTCTTGGGGACAAGTCACATCATAATTGATGTTTATGATGGAACCATGACTCTCCGAACTGGAGAAGAATCTAAAACATTCCACTTTGTGGAAGAAAAGCATGAGTCACGTGAGGTACAAATACGCCGAGTTGTGACCAAAGAAGTTATAAAGAAATTTCACAATAAGCCCGTTGATGTCTCCCTTTTTGGTCTAAATATAAGCCCTTAGGAGACATCATTTTAGGGTGAAAATGGTCTTTTTATATTGACTTTAGTGCTTAAATGGAAATATTGCACTTTCTCCCCTTGGAATTAGACTATTTGCATTTATAGAGCTTTTGTGCGTTAATTTACTTATTTTTAGTGCAAAGTTAGTAGGTTTATGAATTTCATGAGAAACCAATCCAAGGAGGAGAAGTGATAATTAAAGTCTTAGAATATTTCTAGTGTGCTTAGTCGAGTTTCCTGAATTTAAATTGCACTTTCTTATTTCTAGTCTTGATTTAATGATTTATTATTTTTAAAGCATATGCGGTTTAATTATTTATTTAATATGAAGCTTTAGAGATAATATGGAAATAAATTAGATGCTAAATCAATTCTAAGGAGATAAGGAAAGAAGATCTTGAAGAAATCTGGAGATAGAAGGAAGTAGAGTTCAATTAGGAAAAGGAAAAGCTGCCTTATGAATCTGAAATTCCAGCCACGTTTCAAAAATTAATTCATAACTACAGATTGGCTAGGAATCTGAACGAGTGGTCTGCACCAATAGAAAGCTCTTTCCGAGGCAAGCGGTTTCATATATTGGTTATCCTCAAACGGATAAGTATTGAAAAAGATATGACCAAATCAAATCAACAGCAGAATCTTACCTTTCCTAGATTTTAGGGTTACGAATTAAAGAGTCCTTGACTTGTCTTCCACTCCAAGTAATTCGACCTAGGGCTTGCTAGAACCTATAAATACCAGCTCTAAACCTTAGAAAATTATCCCTTGGCTGCATAAGCTTAATATACACATATAAATCATCATAGAAGCAATCAAGAGGATCTAGAGGAGGAAGAAGCAAAAGCTAGAGTTTAACTACATCAATTTAACACTTCTCCATCTCTATTCTTTGGGTAATTAGTATTAGATCTATTTTTTCTATGAGGTATATCTAAGCTATTTATCTAAGAAGTTTTAGTATGCATAATTTCTCTTTAGGATTGTAATTATATGAACCATTGAATATTGTTTTTCTGTTTTACTTTGAATCTGGGATTTTAGTATTTAATTGAATTGGTTCTTAATTTCCATTGACTCTTATTTTGTTTTAATCACTAATTTTGAAGTCATGAATCAAACTTAGCTCATAGTAATTAGGCTATTCCATATAGTGGCGTATGGATCACCTTGACGGGGGGTTTAATTACAGACTTAGATAATAGACGCGTGGTATCCGTTATTTGACCCTGACGGGCTTGACTAACCACGTAGCCAAAGAGGTAAAATAGTATTCATCTTAAAGTAGCTTATAATCGCCCTAACGGGGTTTGTAATACCGTAGGATAGCTTCTAGGTCCACCCTGACGGGGGCTAGGAGATTATAGATTCCCGACTATTGTGAGATTTTCCATTCACCCTTGTTCTTAGAAATCATAAATTCAATAGGATAGATTCATACTTGCATATCCTTATCTTTCTTGCATAATTAGTAATTGTTTATTTTACTGTCTATTTTATTATTTAGTTAATTAGAAAACAAACTCCTTTGCTATTTACCTTTCTAGTTAAAACAATTAGAACTATCTATTCTGATATTGAACACAACTTTAGAATAACTTCTTAAATCCTTGTGGAGACGATAATCCCGATTTTACTTATCTATTGCTTGGTACGACCCGTACACTTGCGGTCTGTGGATCCTTTATTCTATTACTTTTATTTCTTTATTTTATAACACTCAAGGACCCACCAAGTTTTTGGCGCCGCTGCCGGGGATTTAAAGCGGTTATTTTATTTTGTGTTTAAGTTAGGTTGGTAGTTTTAGTTGTTTTCAGTTTTACGTTTGTTTTGTTTTAGTCTCTTTTCAGGTTTTTCTTTAGGTATGGAGTTTCCCCCCTATCAAGAGCATGATCCACCTCTTGTGACGCCTAGTTATCAAGGTCAAAGTCCACCACAGTGGTGGGTAGAACTTTTGGAAGACTCTTTGAATATTCACTTTCGCAATCTTTATAATAGGGTCACGAAGTTGGAGGACTCCCTCAGTTGTTTCATGAAGGCCACACAGGAGAACATTGTAAAGAGTGATGCGAAAATAGATGCTACCATATCACTAGTGCAAGTCATGCAACAAAGCCATCAACTAATGGAGCAACGATTGACGCAACTCACCGAAACAATTGAGAAATTACAACAAGTACCATCTATGCAAACAGGCCAAGGTACAAATATTAATCATAAGGCCAGTCAAGATAGCGATGTTCGGTTCAATGTAGCTATAGAGTTTATCCTTCAAGAAGAGAAAGGAGTGGAATCGCCACAAGTTGCACCTAGTGAACTAGAGATTCCAATAATAGAAGAGTCAACCACGCTAAGCATAGATGAGTCAATTGTTGGTAATGGAGTCGAAATTGAAATTAAATCTTGTGAAGGGAAGATGCTATCCATGGAAAACCCAGCCAAGCCGCATCTAGATGAATCAAATATTGAAATCTTGGTTAGAAAAGAGATAGAAGAAGAAGATACTAGGATGGATTCGCCACCTAGTATTCCATTGATGTCACAACCCAATCCTAGCAAGACTAATCATTCAATTGGTGACATCGATAAAGCATTTGAAGAGGTGTGTAAAGAAGACAAGACCTACACCCAAATGCTTGAAAGTAATACAAAAGAACTCACACCGCAAAAAGTAGTCACAAAAGCTATTCCAGAAACGAATGAGAATGCGAGTGTAGAGATCGAGGTTGAAGATGTGGCCCTCATAACAAAAGCAAGTTCTGAAACATCCCTTGTTTTAGACAAAATTCTAGATGAGGAGCCACTTAAGTTCCCCATTGTTCCAGAAGTATCTAAAGAGGTTAAAGAGAAGGACCACCACCATGAACCCGTGAAGAAGAAAGCTAAAAATGAGTTTGGGGTCGGAACCACGGTTGCTTGGAAGGCCTCCAAACAAGAGAATAGACCACGAAGTTTTAAAAATGAGTGGATTAGACCAATTGTTGTTACTCGAGTAGTGACACCAAAATTAATAGAGATACAACCTTCGAGAGGTCAAAGGACGCGAATTGTAGACATACACAGCCTTACCCACTGCTGGGGAGGTTACATACTCAAGGGATAATGGAAGTAACCCGTCAAACTTTAAATGACGTTAAATAAAAGTGCTCTTGGGAGACACCCCAAGCTTTAATTTGCTTTATTAGTTTAGTTTTTTTGTATATTATTTAGTTACGCATTTTTTATAGTTGATAGTGCATTATTGAGGAAGGTATTAGTGTTTTTGGTGTTTAGGTGCTAACAAAATCGAGTTTGGGAGGAGAAAACTAAATTTTTCGGAAAAATCAGACCCTCGGTGCGGTACACCGGACGCCATCCGCGGTACACCGCAAGGCCCAAAAACCCGTGCCACGGGTTGTCACCACGGGTTTTATGCAGAGGAGAAAAATTTCGAAGAGCAGAAGGTGAGGTACACCGCACCCTAGCTGCGGTATACCGCAGGTAGCCGCTAAAGAGAGAAAAAAAGTTGCGTTTTGAGCTTATAAAAGGAGGAAATTAGGTATTGTTCCGAATTTCTCAATCCTTAAGCCTCTTCTTCTTCCCCAAACCTCTCCCAAATCCATTAAAGCTTCAAAAAACCTTAACCTAACATCAAAACACAACCAAATCACCATGAAATCAAATCCAAATCCTTCCCTACATCACTACAAGGAAGATTTAACCATCCAAATCATATCAAAACATCTAGAATCCAAGAACCAAGAGCCTAAATTTTCAAAATTCATCAAAAATTCCTTAAACCCATATCATCAAAGCTTGATTCAGTCACACCCACATAGAGAATTGTCATCCTAAGACCTTTCCTAATCCAAATAAAGCTTGTTCCACCTATTATCAAAGTTACAAATTTCAAGAGTGTTCAAAGCTTTGAGTTGGGGGTCAAAAGAGATGATAAAAAGAACAAAGATATTGCTAATGGGTATGAAGAATAGAAGCAAGGTATTGGGTGAGCTCTAGAAGAAATCAATTGAGATGGGTACTAGTTTGGGAAAAAATACAAGGTAAAATGGATCAAGAGAATAGAGGAAAGCTAGCAGTGGTGAAACCAAAGAGCAAAAAGATTTAAAATTTCATAAGGAAGACACCACAACCTCTACAAATCAAGCATCCTTTTGACCAAAGATGAGCAAAGCTTCTGGGACGCTAGTAGCTGTTGCCACAACAAAATATTCCTAGATGAACACCTTCACATGAGAGAATATTCGAGAACAAATTCGTAGAGGATGAGAAATAAGAGATATCTAGAGTGTGATTGATTGGGATTGAGCACAAGAGGATGTAAGGGATAGAGAAATTGGTGATACATGGAGTTTACATACAAGGAAATCACTGCACTCTATCTTGGGTATTAAGCACGCGAGGCAATTGCCTCGAAGAGTATGTTTTCTTTATTCCTTACCATTTCTCTATATGCACTATTTGCTATTTTTATTTTATTGAGTCTTTTCGAGTTGTGTGGACACGACTCATTTTTGAGTTGGGGGTGGGGATTCGTTGTCCCTCATCTCCATTTTTATGTGATTTACTTTTTTTTAGAGAAATTTGAAAATTTTGAAATTTTTAAGAGATGGATTAGATGTAGAATGTGTTTAATAGCTTGAAAGCATAAGCTTAGTAAGTTTATGATAGAAAGTAGTATGTTTATGAGCTACTTTATTTTGTATGCTTTAAGTATTTGCAGGAAAACACATTGATAGTAAAGAAAAGATTAGTTAGCAATGCGATAGAAAGTATGTTCAATCTCAGGGAGCCATGAGTGGTGTGTAGGCCGTGAGATCCAAGCTAGTTGATAAACCCATTTAATGAACGTGCTAAAGGTAAGAGAATGACGAAATTACATAGTTAGAACGTGATTAAGGCGGTTCTTTCATAAGCCCTTGTTGCCTTTTAGCTTGCTGACCATTTTATTATTATATATCCTTCTCAGCCGCTTCTAGCCTTTCTAAAAGCCTTTTTATTAGCCACATTATAAGCCATATCCGTTTAGGTTATTAGGACTTTTCCATATGACCCGCACTCGAATCGCAATGCATAAACAATTGTTTTAGAGCTTGAGTTTGGGGTGGTGGGTCCACCATTATAGGAAATATTATTGGGTTGGGATTTTTGAGCTTATTAATTGTGCTCTGTTCTATATTTGATGATGATTCACAGGTTATTATATTGTAACCCTTTGTCGGGGTAATAGTAAATGAAAAAGAAGCTACGAGCTAAAGTTATGAAAAGGCATAATCTATGAAAAATAGCGTGATATCTCAAAATCAAAAAGAGAGTCATAGCTATACAAAATACAAAAGAAAAAATTGTTATGAAAAGAATATATATTTGGACCGACAAAGAGGAATTTTTATGTGAACATCTTATTGCTTTAATTGGGTTATTGGGGATGCTAATTTGTGCATCAAGGAATTCATTGGGTTGAGTGAGAACGTTTTACGAGAGTAACTCAAGCTCTAGGGCGATTCATTGATTGCTAGTGAGGAGAGGGCCAAAAGCTCACTCTAAATTATCCAAATATACTTATCATACCGTCCCTAAGTCAACATTACAACCCTAAAGACCTTTTGATTTTTTTCTATGTAACCTAGAAGTGATTGAGCCATTAGAGATTAGTTAAGTGGATCTTTGGATACTAGTGAAGTTTGATGAACAATCTATAGCCTCCATGGTGAACTGAGTAAAGATCCTCTCCTTCTTACATTGCGAAACTAATCTAATCTTGAATTCAAACCGTGTTGATTGTAGATATGACAAGTATGAAGGTATGTAGTTTGTAATTATTATTACATGAAATTTTCTAAGTAGTTGCTTTGAGTTTATTCTATATATTTTGCTATCTTCTCTTCCATGTGCTTAATTGAATTAGCTGATATTTTAGAGACTTCCCTATGTTTTTATTTTTATTGAGTTTGGGGTTTGTGACGAGGCTGCATGGAAACCCCCTAAGCAAGAGAATAGACCACGGGGATTCAAGAATTCATGGATGGGTCTGTTTGTCATTACAAGAGTTGTTTCGGCAAAACGGATTGACATACAAGCGAAGAACGGTCACAAGCTTCGATTAGTAGATGTGCACAGCCTCACCCCCTGTTGAGGCAGCTACATAATCAATAAATAATCGAGGTAACACGTCAAAATTTAAAAGACGTTAAACAAAAGTGTTTTCCAGGAGACATCCCACAATCTTTTATATTTTTATGTTATTTTATCTTTTTTTCAGATTAGTTAGTTTATGTGTTTTTAAGTTCATATTGCAGTAATAAGGAAGGTATAGGTGTTTTTGATGTGTAGGTATGAAAAGGTTCAAGTTTGGGGTGAAAGATTGGGAAACTTTTGAACATAAAAGGTGCTGGACATAACGAAATTGTGGTACACCGCAGGTACTCCCAGTGCACGAAACCTATCAGCGGTAGAAATTGACAAAAACTTAGAACTGACATAACTTTGCGCTCGGGTGTCGGAATTCACCTTTTATCGAGTCTAAATTGCATATTTTTTTGTGATCTATCTAATGGAGTAGATAAAACCTGGTTTGGAGATAAAATGAAAAATTGAAATCTAGTAGTGTCATGTGGTACACCGCACCAACCCCGCGGTGCACCGCACCCCACAAAACCTCCATTCTCGTATCAAGTTGGAGATATTTGTAAGGATAAGGTGCCTTCAATTCTTCTTAGTGTCCTCACACTTTTTCTTTATCCAACATATGTTCAAAAAGTTGATCCAATCGAAAGTCTTGATATTTTCCACCGCTTCTCGATACTTACATGGTCTAGCTGATTTCTTGAACTTGAAGTGGTTTAGAATCTCTTCAACTGTGAAAGGGACTAATTTTTCTCTAATTGGAACACGGCCTTCACTATCTTAGCTAAAGAGGCCTAAATAGAACTAAGAAACTAACTCCATACATAAACTTGAACGTCCCATCATGAATGTAGTTCAGTCCAGTATCTCGCCCATTTCAAGAAATTACTCGTAACTCTCCATAATGGCTCTAAGCTCAAATTCTGCCTTAATTTGGGATTTCTTTTCATCTTTTGACTTCTCCTTGTCATATTGGACCCTTATATCAAACATGTACCTAAAGTTACACACTAAACATACGATTAAAGCACACAAATCCAATAAGTCATTATTATTATTAGGATTAGGTGATGATTTAGATGTAAGTAGAGTAGACGATATGCGAAGTAGTGCTATTATGTCATCAACAACACCACTTAATGTGATAGCTCCAGCTGCAGCTAGATTTGAAAGAATTCTCAATGACTTGTTCATAAAAAGAATAATCCCTTTATCCCTACAAAATCATAATAAATAATAATTCTTAAATTTCAAATGTAAAGGTAAGTTTCTTTTCGTTTACTTTGCCTACTATCTGATCCATTGCACCACTTGTTCAAAGGTAGAAAAATATATGCTAAATGTACGTGAATTACTCTCCATTCTCTCCAAGACCTCATACCCTGCAATCACTGACATTAGAGATAATAATAATTGTTAACAACTTAACATCAAAACTCACTTGATTGTACTTCATTTCCAAGACTTGGGAAACTAAGAAACTTCTCCTTTGGACTGCTCAATTTAGTATTATTATCAGCATAGCCTGAACATTATCTTAAGATTGTTAGATTCAATAATTAAAAATAACTAGAAAAAAATTAACTTACTCTCAGGGCTTGAAATGTCCGCGTTAGATGATATATGATTGTTCATTTTCCCTTTCAAAGCGGAAGAATCCCTTTCCCTTGCAGCAACATGAATCTCCTGATGATAATTGATGTCTTCTCATTTGTGATAATAAAATCTATCTCTAAGACATCATTTTAGGCATATTTATTAGTATATAGGTCTATTTTCGCATGGTTTAGTAAACTTTCCTATTTTGTGTCTTGAATTGATTATTTATTATTTTTAGAGCATATTGGGTTTAATTATTTATTTAGTGTGAAACTTTAAGGATATATGGGTAATTAATTAGAGTCCAAGTTGATTCCAAGAGCTAAAGTAAAGAGGATAAACATGGAAATTGAAGATAAGGAAGTAAAAGCTAAAAATATGGAAAAGTAAAAGCTGCCATAAATCTGAATTCCAGCACCTACGACCACAAATCAGCTTATATCTCAAAATCGGTGAGGAATCTGGAGAAATGGTCAAGAGCATAGTTAAAGATCTTTCCAAAAAGATAAATTTCGACTACTCATTCGCGTCAAACGAATAATAATTGAAGCTGTTAGGACTAAAACAAAAACAGAGCGGATTCCATATTTTTGGGCTACGAATTTGAGTTGGGCTAGGAGTCCAATACTTACCTTCTCCTTCAAGAAAACGATTAGGTCTTTCTATGCACTATAAATACAGCCTTTTAACATTATAAAATGATCCTTGGCAAAACCTTAAGCCAAGAGGAAGCTTACAACACAAGAAAAGAAGTCTGGAAGGAGCTGTTCTGCCTGTTCATCAATAATGTCCTCTTCAACCTTTGAATTTGTAATTTCTTTCTTTTCTTCCATTAGTATGAACAATATTTCTATTTAGCTTGAGTTTTAGCATATATGTATGAACCCTAGTTTTGGTTGACATCTATCTAAATTGGGAATTCTATGTTTTAAATTGAATTATTATTTTTATTCTCTGTTTATGTGGTGGATTTATATTCTGTGTTCTTGTGGATCGCGACCATATAGAATTTCCATGATAGTAGTTAGGTAATCATTGACAACGGTATATTTAACTATAGGTTTAGCACATAACGTCTAGTGTTCGGTTTAGATCTGACAAATCAACCTAACTAGATAATCAATATGGTTTAGTGTATTGCTATTTGATCAATTGCAGGAAAAGTTTGCTTAGGACTCCCTATTGACACAGTTAGACCCTATTTAAAACTACCTAGCGCAATTGGAACCGATTATTGAAATACTACATAATTCACCCTTACATGTTTAGAACGGCAAAACTAGTGGGGATTACATGCTATTTACTCAAGCTAAACTCATACTATCTTCTTCTCTTGCATTTAATTTTTTTTCTTTATTTTGTTAGTTTACTTTTCTTATTCGAAAACCCAATAAAAATCTAGTTGTCTTTTATTTCTCTGCGTTTTATTTGTTCTAGCTTTTAATATTTGCACTTGATTATTGCATAAGATCTTCCTAACCTTCGTAGTCTCAGAGGAACAAATCTTACTTATTTATTAAAACTTGCATACGATCTGTATACTTGCAGAACTGTGCTAGGCTAGGGGTGATATTTGCACTTATTTATATCATATTTTATCACACCCTAGTCTACACCAAGTTTTTGGCGCCGCTGCCGGGGACTACATCGTTAGACCTTGTGCATATATCTTGTGCTTTTATTTCAATTAGTTCGATTTTACGCTTTTGTATTTTTAGTTTTTGTTTTATAGATAGTTATAGATGGAGGATCCAAGGAGACTTGAATTACCCATCTCATTCAGTGTGCAACCACTTCGGAATCCGCACTCCAAAAATCCAAGCCGCTAAATTTAGGCCAGATCCAGGGATGCTAGCGCAGTTTGCAAATCATGGACAATTTAGCGGTGCTGAACAACAAGATCCGATCTGATATATTCAGAAATTCATGCAGATCTATGATGCTTATATCTTAAGAGGAGTTACTAATGAGCAGATGTATTATGTTATGTTCCAGTTCTTCTTGACTGGAGGAGCAAGCGATTGGTACAATACCCAATATCCTCACGTTATTCCAAATTGGGATAAGCTTCAATCAAGATTCCTAGACCGATTCTATCCGGTTAGTAGAAGATTAAAAGATATGTTGGATCTTGAACGGTTTATGCCGGAAGGCGGAGAAAGTTTGGGTGAAGCATGGTTACGATATAATGAGAAAAAGGCGAGATGTCCATACCATAAATCATCGCCAGAATATCCTTTAACCATGTTCTATGGAGGACTCAATAACGAGTCAAGGGCAAGAGTAGATTCGTTAGGAAACAAAGGTTTTGTGTTACTAGATCCTGTAGAAGCCAAAATTTGTATGGAGAGAATTCTTGAGAACGAGAGAAGTTGGCCAAGTGAATCAGAAGAAAAAGAAGAAACTTCGGAATCTCTGAAGCTCAAGGAATTGAGCCAACAACTTAAAGAACTACAAGAACAAGCTCAAATAATTGCTCAGGTAAATCTAGTACATACTATACCTTCGTGTCTAGGTTGTGGATCAAGAAATAATATGTGGGAAAGGTGTATGAATAATCTAGCCTCAACTTCTTTTATCTCTCCTCAAAGTAACCATTACTCTAATGGTTATGATCATCCTCAAGAAAGCTACGCTAGATATCAGCCTCCACAACAGCGAAGTTGGGTCAGAAATCAAGAGACTTATCATCAACCCCAACTTCCATCCTATTATCCACCACAAACTATACATCAAAAAGCGCCAATTATTGAAAAAGCTTATCAAGAACCACCGAAAAAATCAATGCAACTAGCAAAGAAAGAACGGCCCTTGAGTTTGAATTCAAGTATGGCTAAGATGATGCAAGTAGTTGAATAAAATATGAAGATGAGCCAACGAAGACTTCAAACCCATCAAAAGGTGATCAAAAATCTCAAGCACACCTTATCACAGATGGCGAGTACATTGCAAAATAGGCCAAAAGGGCAACTCCATAGTGATATAATTGCTCCTCGAGATGATGCTTGTCATGCAGTTGAATTGAGAAGTGGAAAACAACTACCTCCACCTAGAAGAGAACCAGAACCAACCCCTATTCCAGAAAAGGAGGTTGAAGAAACAATAGAAGATAAGTTCGAAGAGGTAGTTGAACCAAAGAGTGTCCAAGCCAAGACACCTGAAAAGAAGAAAAGCTCAGTGGAAACTAATACACGCCCTCCACCACCATACCCTTCACGTGTCAAGAAAAAGGACAATGACCAAGAATTCAAGAAGTTCGTTGACATGGTGAGCAAGTTAGATATTAATATGCCGTTTGTAGAAGCTCTCAAAAGAATGCCAAAATATCTGAAATTCATGAAGGACATTATTTCTAACAAACAAAGTTTAGAAAATGGGGAAACAATTGGGTTGCCTGTGGAGTGTAGTGCTATTTGCCAAAACAAGTTACCACCGAAGCTAGAATATCCCGAAAGTTTTACAATTCCCATTGGCATTGAAAACAGTTGGACCGGGAAAGCATTATGTGATTTAGGCGCGAGTATCAACCTCATGCCAAGATCCCTGTTCGAGAAGCTTAATATAGGAGAGGTAGTACCCACTTCTGTGGTATTACAAATGGCGGATTGATCCCTCTCCCGACCAGTAGGTAAAATCGAAGATGTTTTAGTTAAAGTTGGTACTTTTATTTTTCCTTGTGATTTTATTATTCTTGACTACGACGCGGATAAGAATGTCCCCATCATCTTGGGTAGTCCATTATTAGCCACGGGGCGTACACTAATAGATGTTGAGAATGGTGAGTTGATCATAAGGGTCCAAGACGAACATGTACGATTCAATGTGTTTAAGGCTATGAAGTTACCAAATGCGAAAGATGAATGTTTCAAATAGATGTCATCGGAAAAATTACTCAAGAAGTCTTCAATGAAGCAAGCCTAGATGATGATCTTGACAAAGCCTTAGCACTTGAATCACAAGAGGAAAACGAAAATACCACTGACGACGTTGCTGCATTAAATATACGAGAACAACTTCGAGAATCAGGTGACATTGAACCTATAAAGCAACCATCCATAATATGTCCACCTGTTCTCGAAGAAAAACCCCTTCTAGATCATCTATGCTATGCATATTTAGGTAAGAAAAAAAAATTGCCCGTTATTATTTATGCTAACCTTTCAGGTCCTCAAGAGGAGAAGCTACTTCATGTGCTTCGCGCTAACAAAGAAGTCCGTCCATTTGCAAACATAAAATTATTCTTGAGAACGAAGGAGGTTGATCTATAGAGGGACAAATAAGACTCATGCCAGCTATGAAAGAAGTGGTAAGGAAGGAGGTAATCAAGTTACTAGACACGGGAATTATCTATCCGATTGCTAGCAGTGATTGGGTTAGTCCAGTGCAATGTGTTCCAAAGAAAGGAGGTATTACTACTGTCCTTAATGATCAAGGTGAATCCATACCATCAAGAACAGTTGTGGGGTGGCGAGTATGCATGGATTACCGAAGACTCAACAAAGCTACAAAGAAAGATCAATTCCTGTTACCATTCATTGATCAGATGCTAGACAAACTCGCAGGGAGAGAGTATTATTGTTTTATTGACGGATATTCAGGTTATAATCAGATTTGTGTGGATCCTCTTGATCAACACAAACAACTTTTACTTGTCCATTTGGCACCTTTTCTTATAGAAGGATGTCGTTTGGTTTATGTAATTCACCTGCCACATTCCAGAGGTGCATGATGGCTATATTTTGGGACATGATTGATAAATACTTGGAGGTTTTTATGGATGATTTTTTGGTGTTTGGAGATATTTTTTATGATTGTTTGAATAATCTTGAGAAAGTCCTTGTGATATATAAAGAAAAAGATCTAGTGCTTAATTGGGAAAAATGCCACTTCATGGTTCAAGAGGAAATTGTGTTGGGACATAAAGTTTCGAAGGCTGGAATGGAGGTTGATCGTGCTAAAATTGAAGTTATCAAAACATTACAACCTCTAGTTTCTGTAAAAGGAGTGAGATGTTTCTTGGGTCACGTAGGATTTTATCGAAGACTTATTAAAGATTTCTCCAAGATCGCCAAACCGCTTTGTTCTTTACTTGAAAAGGGTACTCCTTTTAACTTTACTGACGAATGTCTTCAAGCATTTGTGACGATTAAAGAGAAGCTAATCTCCACACCTATTGTTATACCTCCTGATTGGAAAGCTCCATTTGAACTTATGTTCGATGCTAGTGATCACGTAATAGGTGTTGTGTTGGGGCAGAGGAAAGACAAGCTATTCCATACGATTTATTATGCAAGTAAAACCTTCAACGCTACCCAGATGAATTATACAGTGACGGAGAAAGAGATGTTAGCCGTGGTATATGCTTTTGATAAATTTCGTTCCTATTTGATTGGGAAGAAAAATGTTGTATACACGGACCATTCAACTATCAGATACCTTATGGAGAAAAAGGACGCTAAGCCGCGTCTTATTAGATGGTTACTGTTGCTTCAAGAGTTTGACATAGATATTCGAGACCGAAAGGGATGCGAGAATCAAGTTGCTGATCATTTATCTAGGCTCGAAGGGTCTGATGCGAACAAAGAACCATTATTGGTTAAAGAGGTATTCCCTAATGAACAACTTTTTGCTATTAAAGATGCGTTTGTGCCATGGTATGCAGGTCTAGTCAACCTCATCGTGAGTGGTGTATTCCCCAAGGATATCCATCCACAACAAAGACAAAGATTATCTCACCAGGCTAAACAGTACTTTTGGGATGAACCATACCTCTGGAAAATTTGTAGTGACCAAGTAGTTCGAAGATGTGTCCATGAAGGCGAAGTCGATAAGATTATAGCAAGCTGTCATGGATCACCATATGGTGGTCACTTTAAAGGTGATTAAACTGCAGCAAAAATTCTTCAATCGGGTTTCTATTGGCCTACCCTACACAGAGATTTTCATCGTTTCGTCCAGTCATGTCAAAGATGTCAGTTCACTGGTAATATATCAAAAAGGGATGCGATGCCGCTCAACAATATCCTAGAAGTCAAAATCTTTGATTATGGGCGATAGATTTCATGGGACCTTTCGTCACTTCCCATGGTAATCTTTATATTTTGCTTGCAGTGGACTATGTATCAAAATGGGTAGAAGAAGTGGCAACACCGAAGAACGATGCTCAAACAGTGATAAAATTCTTAAAGACACATATCTTTTCAAGACATGGTACGCAACATGTTCTCATCAGTGACAAAGGTACCCATTTCATCAATGTTCAATTGAGAGCCTAATGTCTCCCTAATTGTTCTTATTTTAGACCCTTGGGAGACATCATTTTGTATGTTTATTTAATCATTTTGATAGACTTTAGGACTAAAAATGCAATATTCCGAATTTCCTCTTTATTTTCTAGTATTTTTTATTTATTAAACTTTTGCGCGTAATCTTGTGTATTTTAGTGGAAAGTTTGTAGGTTTTGAATATTATCTAGGAGAGGAATCCGAGAAGGAAGTCAAAGATCGTGATATGGAGTCAAAGCTTGAAGATAAATCCTGAAAAGAATTATATTTTGAAGCTACAAATTTGGAAAACAGGCCAAAGATTTATGATTTCGAGGCACTTACTAGTTGATTTAGCCACTGAACTTTGAAGATATTATGTTCCTTATCAAGTTACGGAAATTTATCAAGTGATTTGAGGTCAATCGGAGTTATAACAAATCGGCTAGAGCTGTTTTAGTGGAGGTGGTGCACCAGTTACGGGATTTTGGGCTTAAAAAATGGACTTGGGCTTTTAATTTTTAACTTAAACCTTAGACAAAGCCTAATCGGGTTTTTTTGACTTTTAATTTTCATACAACTCATTGTTCAGAAAGAAAAGCCTCAGAGAGAAGTCAACAAAGGAAGCAGAAGAAAGCTGAAGAGCTGGAGAGGGTCTATATCTCCATTCACAGCTGAATCTAATTCTGGAAATAAGGTTTTTCTTATTTTTATTTCTGTAAAACAATATGAGTCTTATGTCTTTTAATTTAGTTTTATTTTCCATTAGGATGAGCTAATTTCTCTTAGTGTTTGAGAACGCATAATGGGTGAATCCCTATCTATTGATTTTCATATGTTTGAATTTGGGTTTTAATTAATTAAATCAAATTGGGTCTTTTACATTTTTCTGTAATTTGTGATTATTTACTGTTCTTAGAGTCGCGAACTAATAACAGGTTTTAGTATCTAGGCTATTCCACATAGTGACGTGTGGATCATCTTGACGGGGGGTTTAGGTGCAGAATCAATTACAGAATATAAAATAGAAACTATTTGACTTTGACGAGCGTAGTTAATTTTATGGCCAATGAGGCAATTTTAGCTTAATCATTCGAAGGTGGATCATAATCACCCTGACGGGGTTTGTGACACCCTAGAATAGCTTCGTAGTCCACCCTGACGGGAGTAGGAAGATTCCCGTATCCCGACCAATGTCAATTGACCAATTTGCCCCTTAAACAACATATGTTATGAAATAGAGTTAGGAGAATCCCCTTGCGTCTCTCAAGTACTGCCTACTCATATTTGCGTCTAGCTTCCATTTACTTGCGTTTAGTTATTTAATTGCATTTTTACATTAGTCTTTAATAATTAGGATTAGTAAAAACCAACAAACAATTATCAAATCATTTACTGTCTTCATAAGTGCAATTAATCATTACTTAATAAGCATTGTATCTAACCATACCGTCCCCGCGAACGATCCTGTTTATCACTATTATTACTTGGGACAACCGTACACTTGCGGTTGTGGTTCTCCTTACTTATTACATTATTTTTAGAACACACAAAGGACCACCAAGTTTTTGGCGCCGCTGCCGGGTATGGTAGCGTGTGACCACGGTGTTCATCCTTTAGTGATTAGTTGCATTTATTTTTATTTTTATCAGTTTTACGCTTTTCGTTTGTTTATCTTTATCAGGTTTTTAGGTTTGGTGTATGCGAAGGAGACTCTTTAAGGATCTTGATCCATCACCTCTGATCCTTAATAATCCAGAATCATTAATCAGACTTGCTAACAAGAGAAGGAAAGAACAAGAAGCTAGAGAAGTAGAAGAATTAGCAAACAGAATGGAAAATATTAATCTTCATAACCAAGAGAACCCAGGAGTTCAGCTAAACGGAAATGGTCAACCACTAGTGTCTCCAGGAATTCCTAATCTTCCGGTTCCACCTGTCATTCCTAATCCTCCAGTTCAAGTTCAAATAGCCGACCCATGGTTTCTTACCGGTCCAGCACAAGAACCATTCCTTGCCCCTCCTCTTGGGATTGGCCCAGCTAATATCAATGTTCCGAGATTCCGTCCATATTCGGGTATGCTAGCTCAATTTTAGAATTTCGGAAACTTTCGTGGCAAGCGCAGAGAAGATCCACTACGCGCAGTACAAAAATCTATGCAAATCTGCGATTCATACATTACGCAAGGAGTAACAAGGGAGCAAATGTATTTTTCTACATTCAGATTTTTTTAATAGATGGAGCGAGTGATTGGCATGATTCGCAAGAACCAGGAAAGATTACGAATTGGGAGCAGTTACAGGCTGCGTTTTTCGACAGATATTATCCGTCCAACATGAGGTTAGATGCTCAACTTGAGTTAACACATTTCCGACAAGAATATGATGAAGCGTTGGGTAGAAGTTGGTCGAAATTTCAGAAGTGTTTACGAAGAGTCCACAGTCATGACCTTTCAGAACAACAGCAACTGAAGATTTTTTATAACGGTCTTTAGGGGAGTTCACGAAAAGATTTAGATTTGTTATGTGGTGGTGCGTTTTTACGAGTTTAACCTGCTTACGCAAGAATTATTTTAGATAGAACAGTCGATAATGAAGTAGGATGGAATACCGTACGAACACCAGTTAAAGGAGGAGTTAATAATGTCAACATCGAAGAGAAGTTCAACTCCTTAGAGAACAAGATACAAACCACATTAGAACAACAGTTGAGACAACTTACATTAGCCGTGAAAGATGGTTTTTAGAGTAAGAAGGTAGAAGTGCATGCTGCACAAGAAGTTTATGGGTGTTCATATTGAGGTGTAAACAATCATAATTGGGACAATTGTCAGAACAATCAAGAGGCCGTGATGTTTGTTTCCAACCGAGGGAACTTTAATTCGAATGGTCACGGGTACACGCCAAACAGAAACCATCCCGGGTTTCAATATTCAAATCCTAATGGGGCAGCCAATCCTACTCACGGATATCAGCCGCGTCCCCAAGGTAACAACATCAATATCAACCCAAGACCTCAGAATAATTACCAAGGGGGACAAAATCAAGGAAATTATGTTCATAGACGACCTCCTCAAGATAATTACAATGAAACCATGAACCAAAAAACCTTGCCCGCTCATCCTCAAGAAGGTGCGAATGACCTTTAGAAAACGGTAGAACAAATGGTTGCCCTTCAAACACAAGCAATCCAAAGGCAACAAGCTTCTGAGGCACACATCAAGATGTTAGAGAATCAAATTACGCAAATGGAAAAACAGTTGAATCAGCGTCCACAAGGGCAGCTCCCTAGTGACACTGAGAATCCAATCCAAATCGAAGACTGTAAAGCTGTTACTCTCAGAAGTGGTAAGAACTTCCCTCCACCTCCTTTTCCAGTTATGAAAGAGAAAGAAGTCCCAAGAAGAGAAAAGGATGTGGTTGAGGAAGATAAAGATGTTGAGGTTGAAGAAATAGAGAGGCCGATCGAGGTTCCAAAGAAGAAAGATGATGTTATAATCAATCGCCCTCCTCCACCATTTCCATCGCGAGTTCAGAAAAAGGGCGATATGGCCGATTATCAAAGATTCTTGAACAAGGTGAGCAGTCTCAATATTAATATTCCGTTGTTGCAAGCTATTAGGGATGTGCCCAAATATGCAAAGTTTTTGAAAAGGGCCCTCACCAACAAAAGGCCTTATTGTGATAATGAGATGGTTGGTCTCCCGGAAGAATGCAGTGCTATTTGTCAAAGTAAATTACCTCCAAAGTTACTTGATCCTGCGAGTTTCACTATTCCGATATCGATTGGAGAAGAATGCAAAGTTAAGGAACTATGTGATTTGGGTGCAAGCATCAATCTTATGCCCAAATCGATCTTTGATAAGCTTAATATTGGAGAAGAAAGACCTACTTCTATGGTCTTGCAAATGGCGGATCGATCTCTTGCACATCCGGAAGGACGAATTGAAGATGTCCTCGTTAAGGTAGGTACTTTAGTATTTCCCTTTGATTTTGTTATTCTTGAATACGACGCGGATAGGAATGTCCCCATTATTTTGGGAAGACCATTCCTAGCCACGGGGCGTACCTTGATTGATGTAGAAAACGGTGAATTGAAGATGAGAATCCAAGACGAGGAAGTGAAGTTTAACGTGTTCATACCTATGAGATTTCCGGATTCCAAGGAAGAATGTTTTCGTCTAGATGTAATGGAACCGGTAAGAAAAGAGCAAATTAATGTTGTGGACACGTTAGGGGTGGAGGAGAAAGAGCTACGAAAGAAACCACAAGAAGAAAGAGAAAGCACGTGCTAGGAAGGTTCCGAAGGAACCTAAGAAAGAAAGAAAGAAAAAGGGGTTCAAAGTAGGTGAAGAAGTAGCTATGAAGAAACCGGACCCCCCTCCAAAGGTACGTGAATCAAAAAGTTCTTGGCTAGGACCATTCATGGTCACGAAGGTTATCTCAGATAAACTAGTGGGCATAAAAGCTAAGGGATGTAAATTTCGAGTTGCAAATATTGACAACCTCACTCATTGCTGGGGAGGTTATGTCAATGACTAATGAATGAGGTAACACGTCGAGCTTAACGACGTTAAACAAAAGCCATTTCTTGTATATTAGTTTTAAGTATTTATTTTTCGTAGTTTAAATTAGTTTGATTTTTGTTAATTTAGTGTTTATTAGTAAGAAATGAGGAAGGGTAGTTGTTTTTGATGATCACAGGAGTGAAGGTCACGAGTTTGGGGTAGTTAGAACGAAAAAGAATGAAATATTTGGGTCCCAATACAGTAGAAACCGGGTACCCGGTTTGTAGAAACCGGGGACCCGTTTTTGGAACTGTACCCAAGTAGCAAAATTTCGGAAGATCATAACTTGACGCTCGGAGGTCGGAATTAACTTCTTCTTGAGCCTAAACCACTTATTTTTTCGATATCTATCCAATGATGAAGTCAAAAAGTTCTGGTACATAGCCCAAAGTTTCTGACATGTGCGTAAAGAGACGCAATTCATGGTGCGAAATGAAGAAAACAGAATTTTGAGAAAAATAGTACCTCCAATGGAAAATCTGAGTAGTCCAATGGATCGGGAGCGCAATTTCCACTGAAAATGAGTATAAGGTTTGCAAAAATCCGAGGTGTAGGCAAGGAGAAATCGAAAAAATAAGGTGGAAATTTTATGCACGAATACGCAACCCTTTGCGTCCAATAGCCAACCCGTTTTGCACAAACCGGGTACCCGGTTTTGGGAGCTGGAAAATTCGAATTTTCTGACCCAGCGTTTTGGGCCCCACCCTTTGCTGTGTCTCGGGGTTGCGTCTCCCAAAAAAAAAATCTGCCGGGAGAAGGTTCTGACCCAGCGTTTTGGGCCCTGCCCTTTGCTGCGTCTCAGGGTTGCGTCTCCAAAAAAAAAAATCTAATTTTTCACGCTGACACAGCGACGCGAAACCGGGAACCCGGTTTCTTCTGTGACAGGCCAGTTTTCAGCTTTTTAGCCCTAGATTTTTACCTCTTTCTTCAAGCCAGCCTCCAAAAACACTTTCAAAACCCAGAATTTCCCGAAAATCATCATCTACAACTACACAATCATCAAATCTTACCCTCTTTCACCACGAAAACATACAATCAACTCGTCTCCTATCCAAAACACCATAACGTTCCCACTTTTCTCCAAGATTGTTCTTCATCTGAACTTCAAATCAAACCATATTCCCTCTTCCCCCACATCAATTAGCCTTTACCTCTCTTATATCCCACCATAATCTTCAAGTTGTAAACCTCAAAACCTCAAAGTTCTAAGCTTTTCTCTAAGCTTTTCACTATTCGAAGTTTTGAGTTTGGGGTGGAACGAGAGGGCTAGCAGAACCGATTTCATGTTCATTTATCGAAGGAAGTATCCTAGAAATAGAAACACTTTTGGTGTTATTCAATAACAAGCTGTTAAGATTCCTAATCCGAGGTTAAAGCTGCATCCAAGAGGAAAGAATATCTGATTAAGGCTAATCCGAAGAAGAGGAAATTGATTGATGAACCAGAAAGTGAGGAAAAGATTAATCCGATGATGAGTTGGAATCGAAGATTAAAGTGTTGGAAGAAAAACAGGATGTGATGATTGATATTTTGGGAAACGTTACAAACAAGCTAAACTTTATCCGTTCAAAACGCAACTTACAATGTCCAAACACGAGATAAGGTTCATGGACGCAACACCGATAACCAGCCACGCGATGGTTGAGATACGTTTTCTAATCCTTCTCATTTAGTGTAGATTATTTTATTACTTTGAGTCTTTTCGAGTCGTGGGGACACGACTAATTTTTGAGTTTGGGGTGGGGTTCGTTGCCTCATCCCAGTTTTTATGTGTTATGTGTTTTTAATTGCTTTCAATAAAATGATTTCGGAGTTGCGTTTGACTGTAGAAGATTTTAAATATCCCTTTTAAGCATACTTTTGATAAATCTATGATAGTAAATAGTTGACTTTAGGGATTGATATAAAACGCATTTAGAATTGCATGCAAACATAGATAATTGATAGGAAAAATTAATGAACAATGCAATTGAAGTAAGCTTGTACTTAAGGAATATGTTTGGTGTGTAGAACGTGAAATCCTAATTAGTAAAGAACCCACCTAGATATGAACTAAAGATGAGCTATATGCTTAGGAAAATGATAGGGGCAGTTCTTTGTTAGCCATTTGTGACCTTTTAGCCTTCTATCCCTTGTATTAAATGTTAATCCGTCTTAGCCCATTTTGAGCCTTTAGCCTTTTCTTTGTAGCCACGATATAATCCCATTATCCCTTAGATTATTAGGCATGATCATATGACCCGCACTTGAATCACAATCCTGAGACATGTCTCGAGCTTGAGTTTGGGGTTGTGGGTCCACTTATGGGGAATTTATTGGGAAGGGATGTATGTGTTTATGTTGTAGCACAATTGCAGATGATTATACTTATTGTAACCCTTTGCCGGGATTGAAAAAATGAAAAAGAAAAAAAATAAAAAAATAATAAAAAGTCGAATTTCCATTACAGTAGGAACCGGGAACCCGCTCCGCAAAAACTGGGAACCCGGTTTACAAACTGTACAAAAAAAGAGAGAAAAAGAAAAGAAAAAGAAAAATATGAAAGAATAAACATCCGGCAAGGTGGAATCTTCTGAAAAATCATCTTATTTATAATGGGTTGACATGGGACGCTAAATTATTGCGTAAATGGGTGAGTGGGAACATTTTTTTGTGTAAACTCAAGCTCGAGGACATTTGTTGATGGTAAGTGAGGAGAGAGCCAAAAGCTCACTTCAAATTTACCAAATATACATCCACACCGTCCTTAAGCCAATATTAAAACCATAAAGACCTCGTGATTCCTAAGTGCATAGTGAATTTATGATTCTGTTAATAGGGAATATACTAGGTGGAGCGTTCAAAGCGATTTAGGATTGAGGAACACTCTATAGCCATCATACAGAGATGAGTACAAGTGTAACCTATAAGCATTGCTACTTTAATTTTATGATTGGAACTAGTTGTGTTTGATTTTGCATGATAGATGTATGTGTATATTAGTACTTAGAGTTTTCTATATGAGATTTATCTTGAGAATTGCCTTAGGTGTATTAGCTAGCTTCTATTTGTCTCCGCGTGTACTTCTACCCCTTTGTTTTGTTTTGTTTTACTTTGTCGGGACGACAAAGATTTGAGTTGGGGGTCTTGATGTCTCCCTAATTGTTCTTATTTTAGACCCTTGGGAGACATCATTTTTTATGTTTATTTAATCATTTTGATAGACTTTAGGACTAAAAATGCAATATTCCGAATTTCCTCTTTATTTTCTAGTATTTTTTATTTATTAAACTTTTGCGCATAATCTTGTGTATTTTAGTGGAAAGTTTGTAGGTTTTGAATATTAGCTAGGAGAGGAATCCGAGAAGGAAGTCAAAGATCGTGATATGGAGTCAAAGCTTGAAGATAAATCCCGAAAAGAATTATATTTTAAAGCTGCAAATCTGGAAAACAGGCCAACGATTGCTGATTTCGAGGCACTTACGAGTTGAAATAGCCACTGGCCTTTGAATATATATGTTCCTTATCGATTTACGGAAATTTAGCAAGTGATTTGAGGTTAATCGGAGTTATAACGAATCGGCTAGAGCCGTTTTAGTGGAGGTGGTGCAGCAGTTACGGGATTTTGGGCTTAGAAAATGGACTTGGGCTTTTAATTTTTAACTTAAACCTTAGACAAAGCCTAATCCGTTTTTTAGAGTATAAAAGGGGCTTTTGACTTCTAATTTTCATACAACTCATTATTCAGAAAGAAAAGTATCAGAGAGAAGTCAACGAAGGAAGCTGAAAAAAGCGGAAGAGCTGGAGAGGTCTATATCTCCATTCACAGCCGAATCTAATTCCGGAAATTAGGTTTTTCTTATTTTTATTTCTGTAAAACAATATGAGTCTCATTTCTTTTAATTTAGTTTTATTTTTCATTAGCATGAGCTAATTTCTCTTAGTGCTTGAGAACGCATAATGGGTGAATGCCGATTCTATTGATTTTCATATGTTTGAATCTGGGTTTTAATTAATTAAATCAAATTGGGTCTTTTACATTTTTCTTAATTTGTGATTATTTACTGTTCTTGGAGTCGCGAACTAATAACAGGTTTTAGTATCTAAGCTATTCCACATAGTGGCGTGTGGATCATCTTTGCGGGGGGTTTAGGTGCATAATCAATTACAGATTATAAAATAGAAACTATTTGACTTTGATGAGTGTAGTTAATTTTATGGCCAATGAGGTAATTTTAGCTTAATCATTCGAAGGTGGATCATAATCACCCTGACGGGGTTTGTGAAACCCTAGAATAGCTTCGTAGTCCACCCTAACGGGGGTACGAAGATTCCCGAATCCCGACCAATGTGCCCCTTAAACAACATATGTTTTGAAATAGAGTTAGGAGAATCCCTTGCGTCTCTCAAGTACTGCCTGCTCATATCTGCGTCTAGCTTCCATTTACTTGCGTTTAGTTATTTAATTGCATTTTTACATTAGTCTTTAATAATTAGGATTAGTAAAAACCAACAAACAATTATCAAATCATTTATTGTTTTCATAAGTGCAATTAATCATTACTTGATAAGCATTGTAGTTAACCATACCGTCTCTGCGAATGATCATGTTTATCATTATTATTACTTGGGACAGCCGTACACTTGCGGTTGTGGTTCTCCTTACTTATTACATTATTTTTAGAACATACAAAGGACCACCGGAGCCCTCCTTCGTAAGTTTGGAGTGAGACACCGCATTTCAACCAGTTATCACCCACAAACTAACGGTCAAGCTAGAGTTTCTAACCGAGAAATTAAATCTATCCTCGAGAAGACCGTGAATAAAACAAGGAAGGACTAGTCATTAAAGCTAGATGATGCTCTCTGGGCTTACATAACAGCATTTAAAACACCAGTTGGGGCATCTCCATATCGCATGGTCTACGGCAAAGCGTGTCATCTACCTATTGAGATTGAAGCTCGAGCCTTCTGGGCTATTAAAACTCTGAATCTAGACCCAAAACTGGCTGGGAAACAAATGTTGATGCAGTTAAATGAGTTGGAGGAGTTTTGCTATCTTGCCTATGAAAATTCACGTCTCTACAAAGAGAAAACAAAGAGATGGTATGATAAACGAATCCGTCCAAAGCAGTTCGAGAGAGGACAAAAGGTAATATTATACAACTCTCAGTTCTCGAACTACCCAGGAAAGCTTAAATCCCGTTGGGGAGGACCTTACATTGTTACGAAAGTCACACCGCATGGAGCGATTGAAATTGAACATCCAACCGAACAAGGACATTCATGGTGAATGGACAGCGTGTGAAAAGATACCATGACAGTGAAGACTTTGGTCGAGAGGAGACAATCCATCTTGCATAACACTCTTAGCCTGGGGTACACGTCTAACTCAAAGACGTTATTCAAAAGTGCTCTTGGGAGACACCCCTTGTTTTAATTGCTTTTTCGATTAGGTTTATGCTTTGTAGTGTATATTTCTAAAGTTATTGTATATTTTTAATTGTGTTTACAAACTAATAGGAGAGAAGGGTAGTGTGTTATTGTGCAGGAAATGAGTTTGGGGTCAAAAGGAAATATTTGGGAAAATTTCGGTTCACTGGCCGGTAGGTTGGTCAAACCACCGGCATGCCAGTGGGGAGACACGTGCCCATGGTTTGATGACTCGGGTTCTGAACAGAAGGTACGAAAAAGAAAGGCCAGGCACACCGGTATGCCGGCCAGAGGAAAAACACGTGCCCACGGGGTCCAAGGCACGGGTATTTTGACGGATTTCACTTCTGGACAAAAAGCAGCACCGGTAAGCCGGTGAATATCTCCGGTATACCGGCGCGCCAAAATCACGTGGCCACGGGTTCAAGACAGAAACATGCGAGTAGGAATCATGTTCAGCACCTGTAAGCCGGCGTTCTGGTCGGTAAGCCGGTACGAGGTCGCTTATGAAGAGATAAATTCCTTTTCCAATTCTTACCTTATCAAGAGTTAACCCTAGCCTCCTCTACACGAAATTTTCAGACCCAAACACTATAAATACACCTTGAAGCTTGTACAAACCTCCACAATTAACACAACAACATCAATAATCCTCTCTTCCATCCTCCATAAACACAAATTCTTCATCAAATTCATCACACTACACCATAAAACACCATCAAGAACATCAAGCTTTCAAGAATCCTTCCAAGATTCATCAAGAAACCTTCTTCTTTCATCAAATCCAAGCAACAAATTCAAGCTACACCAATCTTTCTTAACTTCTAAATTCATCCTTGGTGTAACTTGAGTTGTGGGTCAATCAAACATGACAAACAGAACTGATGCTATGGATTACAAGAGGAAGTGTTCGATCCTAGGGAAGAACAAAAAATTGTCTGGAGCCACCATTGAAAAGCCTATCAATCTTGAGGAGACTATTGAAGAATCAAAAATAGAGGCACCAGCACAACCACTACTAAAGAGATTAACAGCTAGGATGTCTGTACCATCAAAGCCTAAAGAAAAGACAAAAATTCATGATCAAGGTTCTTCTTCTTCCTCTTCTAAGGATTATTATTGTATTCCCCCATGGGCTATTAAATTGCAACATGAAGTCGAACGTTTAAGAGAAGAAAACAGAGACTTTGGGCGGAAATTGCACAGATTAATTCACAATTGGAAGAAGTAACTACGACCATGGATATTGACAATTATTCTTCTTCGGAGGAGGAGGACATGATGGATATTTATGGCCAACCGTGTACACTGCTCTAATTCTCTTTCTTACTAGCTTGTATGCATTAGGTAGTTTAGTTTAGTTTTAATTTTAAATTGTATTGCTTTATTGAGTCTTTTTCGAGTCGTTGGGACACGACTCACTTTTGAGTTGGGGGTGGGGATTCGTTGTCCTCATCGATTCGTTGTCCTCATCTTCTTTTCGTTTTTGTGTAAAATTTAAAATTTTTAGGTTGAATTCGGCATAGAATATGTTGAATATACCTATTTGAGCATGATTTAATTAGGTCAATGATAGTAAGTAGTATGTTCTTGAAATATGTCATAAATATGTTTAGCATGCATGTATGAAAACAGGAAATAAAAGATAGGAAAGTTAATGAGCAATGCTAAGAATTTACGTTGAAACTTAGGGAAAGTTATTCGATGTGTAGAACGTGAGGTTTGAAATTAGTTGAAAACCCGCTTATCTATGAACTATTAGTAAAAAAGTAACAAAATCTGGTAGTTAGAAAAATGAATAAGGCAGTTCTTTCATATTGAAGTCACTTGAAGCCTTTTTATACTTTCTCACCCTTTTTATTTTATTATTGTTATTATTTATCCGTCTTAGCCCCTCTGAGCCTTTCTAAAGACTTTTATTGAACCACATTATAATCCATACCCTTAGTTTGTAGGACTTATCTATATGACCCGCACTCGAATCGCAAAACCTAAAACAAGACGTTTTTAGAGCTTGAGTTTGGGGTGGTGGGTTTCATCATTAGGGAACATTGGGTTTGGGAATTATAATTGTGAATTTCTTGATGATGAAAAAGTAAATATTGTAACCCTTTGCCGGGGTAATAGTGAATGAAAAAGAAGCTACGAGCTAAATTTATGAAAAGGCATAATTTTGAAAGAAAAATAGTGTGATATCTCGAACATCAAAAAGAGAGTCATAGCTATACAAAAGAAAAAAATTGATATGAAAAGAATATATATTCGAACCGGCAAAGTAAAATATGTATATCATCATGAAAGTTTTTATGTGGGATTATTGGGGATGCAAATCAAAAGAATCAATTAATTGGGTTGAGTGAGAACATCTTCGAGTGAAAACTCAAGCTCTAGGGCGATTCGTTGATGGCTAGTGAGGAGAGAGCCAAAAGCTCACTTTTCATTATCCAAATATACCACACCGTCCCTAAGCCAAGTTATAACCAAAGACCTTAGGATTTCTAACTACTTGGTGGAGAAACAATTGAGCTATTAGGTAGTAGGTAAGTGGACAATTGGATGCTATATTAGGACCTATGAACATCCTATAGCCATTAGCATGAACTAAGTTATCAACCTCTCCTTCTAGCATTGTGAAATTAATCTTGATTTGAATTTATGGATTGTTGATTATGTGTATATTAAGCATACTTGTGCATTATATCTTGATCATTACTACATGAGACTTTTTAGATATTATGCTCTAGGATCATTCATTATGTTCTGTTCTTATTCTCCTCCTATTTCTTCTTCTTGTTTATATGACTACCCTACTATTCTTTATTTTTATAGTATCGGGACGATACAACTTTGAGTTGAGGGTCTTGATGTCTCCTCATTTGTGATAATAAAATCTATCTCTGAGACATCATTTTAGGCATATTTATTAGTATATAGGTCGATTTTTGCATGGTTTAGTAAACTTTCCTATTTTGAGTCTTGAATTGATTATTTATTATTTTTAGAGCATATTGGGTTTAATTATTTATTTAGTGTGAAGCTTTAAATATATATGGTAATTAATTAGAGTCCAAGTTGATTCCAGGAGCTAAATGAAAGAGGATAAACATGGAAATTGAAGATAAGAAAGTAAAAGCTAAAAATATGGAAAAGGAAAAGCTGCCATAAATCTGAATTCCAGCACCTACGACCACAAATCAGCTTATATCTGAATATCAGTGAAGAATCTGGAGAAACGGTCAAGATCATAGTTAAATATCTTTCCGAAACGATAAATTTCGACTACTCATTCGCGTCAAACGGATAAGAATTGAAGATGTTAGGACCAAAACAAAAACGGGGCTGATTCCATATTTTTGGGCTACGAATTTGAGTTGGGCTAGGAGTCCAATACTTACCTTCTCCTTCAAGATAACGATTAGGTCTTCCTGTGCACTATAAATACAGCCTCTTAACATTATAAAATGATCCTTGGAAAAATCTTAAGCCAAGAGGAAGCTTACAACACAAGATAAGAAGTCTGGAAGGAGTTATTCATCAATAATGTCCTCTTCAGCCTCTGAATTTGTAATTTCTTTCTTTTCTTCCATTAGTATGAACTATATTTCTATTTAGCTTGAATTTTAGCATATATGTATGAACCCTAGTTTTGGTTGACATCTATCTAATTTGAGAAATCTATGTTTTAAATTGAATTATTATTTTTATTCTCTGTTTATGTGTTGGATTTATATTACGTGTTCTTGTGGATCGCGACCATATAGAATTACCATCATAGTAGTTAGGTAATCATTGAAAACGGTATATTTAACTATAGGTTTAGTACATAACGTCTAGTGTTCGGTTTAGATCTGACAAATCAACCTAACTAGATAATCAATATGGTTTAGTGTATTGCTATTTAATCAATTGCAGGAAAAGTTTGCTTAGGACTCCTTATTGACACAGGTAAATCCTATTTAAAACTACCTAGTGCAATTGGACCCGATTATTGAAATACTAAATAATTCACCCTTACATGTTTAGAACGGCAAAACTAGTGGGGATTACATGCTATTTACTCAAGCTAAACTCTCATACTATCTTCTTCTCTTGCATTTAATTTTTTGTCTCTATTTTATTAGTTTACTTTTCTTATTCGAAAACTCAAAAAAAAATCTAGTTGTCTTTTATTTCTCTGTGTTTTATTTGTTCTAGCTTTTAATATTTGCACTTGATTATTGCATAAGATCTTGCTAACCTTCGTAGTCTCTGAGGAACGAATCTTACTTATTTATTAAAACTTGCATATGATCTGTATACTTGCAGAAACGTGCTAGGCTAGGGTGATATTCGCACTTATTTATATCATATTTTATCATGGTAAAATTAATGATTAAATATTTTTTATTATAATACCATTACTTTTAAATTAAACCAAATTATTTTATTTAAATAGGAAGATTTTAATTATCATAAAAAGATGAGTTTTTGTTGTTTAAGAAACAACTCCATAAAATCATACACACGAAATTATCTACCGTTGTTAATCAACGTGACCATTCAATTTTTTTTGTCAGCCGTAAAAAGAAAACGGTGTCAATATCACCTTATTCCCAATCTGCCAAAACCTAAGACCAGCGTGCTCTGCTGATCCCTCCCGTAGGTCCACTGCCTAGCTTTACACGCCGCTATGTCGGCCCATCCATTAAGGCGTCTCTGAAAGTGACTGAAAGACATCAGTCCATGACTTTCCGCAATCTTCTGAATCTGCATAAGGAACGGTCTGATCTTCCACCACGCAGCTGGAAACTTTTAAATACCCTGAATAACTTCAAGGTCATCCGAGTAGATAAAGATCTTTCTACCCCTATCCTGTGACGCTAGTTTAGTAGTCTCATAAACTGCCTTAGCTTTTGGCTCTGTTGCCGAATCCGCCCAGATTGGTGCCGAAAAGACTTGTGTGGCTCCAGAGATAATATCCTTACGCACAATCCCTATCCTGTTTTGCTCCGAGTTTGATTTGAAAGAGCCGTCACAAGTGTATATCAGATGAAGATCTTGTGGGACCATTGGAGCTACTGGTGTTTGTTGTTGATGTTCCGCGCTAGTAACCGTGGGCTGTTGGGTTTGACTCCAGTCATGTCCAAATAAATTAGTCATAGTGACATGTGTTAAATGTAATACCGTATTAATGTGTGGTGTGCCTGTCTCATATAAACATTTCATTTTTTGTTTCCATATATTCCACATCAGTTATAATATGTACGCAGTAACAATTCTTTTGTCCCACATGGATTGATCGGTTTTATCGATCATATGAGTAATCCACTCGCCAATATTATGTGATTCGTCTTCCGGTATTCGAATGTGCAATGCTGAACCGGCCCAAACCTGTTTACAAAAATTACAATTTAACAGTAAATGTGAACATGTTTCCGTGACCTCTCCACACCAAGTACAGTAGTAGTCTTCACTGCATTTCTTATGGTACAAATTAAGTTTATTTGCGAGAATGTCCCAACATGCTTTCCATATAAAATTTCAAACTCTCTATGGTACGTTTAATTTCCAGATTGTCGTCCACAGATTTGATGTGCAAAGTGCTGCCTGTGAGGATGTTTGTGTGCTGTTTCCCAAGTGTTCCTTCGTTAAGGTTGTGTAACCCGATTTTGTAGTGTAAATTCTTGTTTTTGTATATGGCCAAGTAAATATATCCTGTGATTCCCTGTCCAAAATAGATTTCCGATAAATTTATTCTTTTACCGGTCCTGGTAAAGTTGAGTCGATTAAGTCCTAGTTCTAGCGGTACTTTGTATCCTACATTAATTGGTCAACTGTTACAACTGTCACGTTTGATGGTTTATCTTTAATTCTTCCTGACGGTAACCATTTATCTTCCCAGATTCTGGTTGATTCCCCACTTCCAATCTGAACAATTCCATGCTCCATTAAGAAATCACGTCCTTCAATCAAGCTTGCCCATGACCATTCAATTTCTATACCTTTAATCAAGTTTTACATTCATATAGGTTTAAAGGAAAAAGACCTCCACTCTTATGCCACTTACTTATGAAAGGTTGTTTTTTTTTGAATTACTTATTAGAATTTGAGCAATTGTGATGCCCAATAATAATCATGTCAGATTAGTCTCTTATTTGACCAATTTATTCAAAGACATAATCTTTTCAATCGAAGACAACCATGAGATAATCATAAGTTTGTGTGGGGAAGGGAGATTAGACAAATATCATCTCAGTTTTAAATAAAGACAGAATAAATCTCATACTAATTTTAGAATGAATATGGAACAATTCACATCTCAATTTTAAAAAGAAGGTGTAACAAATCTCATTTCAGTAGGGGGTGTTGGCATATAGCTCCCTTCATAGGTTGTTTTAATGTGACAAATCCTCTTGTGTTAAGTGTGCTAATTACTCTTGATATATATATTCCACCTTGCACTATTTTTCATCAAAAACACTTTATATTTCATTCTTATTATGCTTCAATGTCATATCTTAAGAAACTAATTCTCATAAAAATACTTTTATTCATATCTTTGTGTACATTGAGAAACAGCCTTCATGATCAACTACAAAGTTTCTTAGAATGTTGTTTCCAACAATTCTCGTGAAGAAGGTTTTCTGATCCGAGCATCGTAGTAAAAGTTGTACTCATTAAAAGGTTTTTTAGACTTTTTGTGCGGTACACCGGATCCTCAGTGCGGTACACCGCAGTGGCACGGTCTACACCACGGATCATGGATAGCCCGCAACAAGGAAACAAAGCAAAGTTAGCGAGAGATTATGCGGTACACCGGACCAACCCCGCGGTGCACCGCAAGTTAGGTTTTCTGCAGCAAAATGAAGACAAAAGGCATATATCCGTTGGGAATATTAATATATCCATTGGGCACAAGCCTTATGACCGTTGGGAGCATTTTGCAGCTATAAAATGAAGGTCCTTCAAGGCTACAATTATACCTTCCATCTACCAATCTTAAGAGCTATTATTGTTATCATTCAAGAAGGTTTTCAAAGAAAATTCAAGTCAAATCTACACATTTGAGCTACATAGTTAATATCTAGTCAATCAAGGAGTTAATCAAAGAAGCTTCAAAGTTCCAATCAACTCAAGAGAAGTAAAGCTTAGAGTTATATCCTCTCTTTAGGAGTTCTTAGGAAAATTATAACAACCAACCAAACACTTGTTTTTATCCTCTTAGATCTAGTTCTTGAAATAGATAGGTTAAGAGATAGTGTGAGTATAGGGAGTATACTCAGTTTCCTTGTGTTGCGATAGCACAAGAGTTTGCTTCGTGGTATTGAAGTGGTTGTAAGGGTTATTGTGTTCTCGGCCCGGTTAAGAGAGACACGGGAGCTTAGTGAAAAGCTTGAAATCCTAAGGAAGCTTCCTTAGGTAGTGGATGTAGGGATAACCGAACCACTATACATCGTTGTGTACTTTCTATCCCCACTCTATTTACTTTCCGCACTCTATATGTTTGATTATATGCTAGTATGAATATTGTAGTAATCCTTATCTAGTTAATCATACTTATGGTAATCTAGAGTAGTAAGAGAATAGGAATTTGATTTACTTGTTTAACATAAATATCGAACCTCTAGCTTATCCATTGCATGATCCCGTAAGAGTTTGATATACTAGTTGACTTGGAAGTTTGTAAAACTTATAATTATCCAAAAGATTTTTAATTAGGCATTAATCTTATTAGTAATCCTATTCACCCCCCTCTAGGACTTCAATTGGTATCAGAGCCTAACTCTACGTAAATAGCTTAATCGTTAGTAGAGTAAACGATATGGAGTTTAATCTTTTGGAAGAGTCGTCTTCTACACGACCTCCACTTTTTGTAGGCACTTACTATTTTTCTTGTAGAACAAAAATGGAGGAATTTATCAAAGCCGAAGATCCCGATTAATGGAGAATATTTATGGAAGGACCATTTCGTTCCATACAAAGAGGAGTTAAATGAAGCGGGAGTTCTTAAGTTAAATCAAGAAGAAAAAGATTATGATGAACTCACCGATGATGATAATGCTAAGCTCACTCAAAATGCAAAACCGATGTACACTCTAATATTTGGAATATCCGAAGAGATTTTCTCAAAAATGTTAGATTGTAATTCGCCAAAAGAGCTTTGGGATCGTTTGGAGTTTCTATATGGGATTGTCGAAAATGACAAAGAAAAAGAAAGCTAAATCCATGATGAATCTCATGACAATCCTAAACCAAACCATGAGGTAGCAATCTATCCTAACTCTTTGTCACCTCCATATAATTATGATGATATTAGACATATTTCATCCCTTATAAATATTCTTGACTCCCAAATCCATTTGAATAACCTTATGTTGAAAAAGGCTAAAGTTGAGCAAAAGAATTGTTTTAATTGTTGTATCACTTTAGATGATATTTTGGGAAATACTAAAAACCCATGTTTTGAAAATATTTTCTCTTCAAATAAAAGTAAACATCTTATGAAGAAAAATATAAAAGGTTTTGAAAAAGTGGATGAAGCATTTTACCTTACTCTTAAAACATTAGAAAATGATCCCTATTTAAGTGTCACCCCATTTGATGAAAATGATCTTTTTAAAGAAAAATTATTTTTGGGTGAAAACTTGGTTATACAAAAGAACGAGAAAAAATTATGTTCAAAACCTTCTCGTGATATTTCTACCCGAAAAAGAAGTACTTTCAATTATTGTGGAAAACCCGGTTATCGTGTTTCTACATGTCATTACCACAAACAACTTGAATACGGGTCTTTAATACCTTCGTGGGAAAAACCGACTTGGATCGTGAAAAGTACTAATCGTGTTCTCGGATCCACTCCACCTTGGATACCTTAGAAATATTTATTGTAGGTGTTAAGCGTCAAGAAAATGAAATAATATGCAAAAGGACGCTCAAAACTCGTAAAGGAAAAATCCGGTGATTTCTTTCTTTTTCTCGTAAATATTTGTGCTTTGTTATGTGTGTTTGTGTTTCTCTTTATGTGAGCTAATATTTTAGTTCTTACTCTTGTTATCATGCTTAAAAATGCTTAGTCTTCCGTTGGGTCTTTTTGCACTTTTTAGAAAATATAGGATTCCTTTTAAAATAAACTGTTTTCTTTGATTTCGAGTTTTCTACATTGCATTTTTTCAAAACAAGAGTTATTTTGTAAGTTTTATAACATTCCAAATCTATTGGGGAGGTTTCGAATGGGTTTCGGGAGTTTTTAAAGAACCCTTAAAATCTACTTTTTTCGAAATAAGCGAGGGTTCATGTGGTGCACCGCACCGTTCCACGGTACACCGCGCTTCAGGGTTTCTATTACTTAATTTTTCCCCTTATTTTTTCATCCAGCTCTATTCGTGTGAAAGTTTTATTGTGCGGTACACCGCACATTAGGCGCGGTAAACCGCGGACTAGGGTTTCCGTCTGGTTTTGTTACTTTTCTTTTATCATTTTATTCTTTTTTAAACACAAACCCTACCCGCTCCAAACGCCTCTGCTGCGATTTCCGGCGCCCTTCCACCGCCTACGCGCTTTTTCTCCACCAAATCACTCCCTTTTTATCTCTACTTCATCCCTCCTCCATTACCCACTTCATTCCACCATGGTTAGACCCAAGAAGATAGATGCTGCTCCAAGGAAAACAACCGCCGCCGGAGCCTCCTCCAGCCGCCGCCGTGGACCATCACCGGCGAGCTCTCCTTCACCGCCTCCACTCCGACCATATGAGCCTCTTCCAGGTAGAACCATAGATCTTTCGGCTTTTCCATCCGGTGATGATTCTCTTTACCAACTCTTTTTTTTCAAGGTTGTTGTGAAATTTTTTTGCTATTCTGGGAATAAAATAGTTGAATTAGTTGAAGAATTTTACACAAATTTTGAGTATAATTGTGCAAATAACTCCATTAAGTCTAGAGTTTTGGGTACTAATATATGATTAAAAATGGATGAATTGTGTACACAATTTGATGTTCCTATCGATTGTTTTGGTGGGTTTTGGTCAAATGGGTGGGATGGCTCGGGTCTTGATGTGGTAGAGCAAAATAATGTGAATGAATTAGTAACAAGTAGAATGTTAGTTCGAGATGGTGCTTGGCTTATGCGGAATTTATAGTGGCTAACAAACTCCTCATTTCGGCCATAATTCCTAAAGATAAACACGATGCCAAATTGATTCCGTACGAGGCTTATCTTCTTTATCTACTTTTCGCTAAGCAACCGATCAATATTATCTCTATTATGTTTAAGTGGATGAATCACTCTAGGGCAGCCCGGGATAAAGTTCCGTATGGTATTTTTCTTACGAGACTGTTGAAAGTAATGATATTTCTTTTGGGGGTACAAGTGTGAAACCGATGGATAAGTCTTGGTGCTTCGATTACTCCACAATTAGGAGGACGAAATACGTCAGTTATAATAATGCCTATGTGCCTTGCTCACTTGTTAGTAGGATTGCGAATGAAAATCTTCGTACTCTTATCTTGTCTACTAAAGGACGAAATACCAGTCCGGATTTTGACTCGCTTGATCTTTTACCTAACCCGGCCCCACAAAATCCCGTTCCTAATCCAAATGCCGCCTCATCTTCAAATCCTCCTACCGGTGATACTTCATCTTATATGTCTCGAATGGAACAATTTATGGCTTTTGTAACTCAAAAGCTTGAAACTTTAGAAAAGAATATTGATGCTATTAATGATAAGATTACTTGTTCAGGTCGTCGTTCGCGCTCTCGTAGCCATTCTCCCCATGCCCCTCTTTGAGTCTTGTTCGTTATTTACATTTGTGCTTGTTATCATTTATGCTTTGGATCCTTGTTTTGGATATTTGGATTATTAGTTGTTTTAAATTATGCTGTGTTTTGGATATATGGATATTTGGATATTTGCTTGTTTAAATTATGTTTTTCGGTTATTATCTTATTATATATGTTGTGTTGCTAACGCTTTTCTTGATGATATAGGTGTTATTGCACTGCTAATTGTTAAATATTACACTTTAAGCCCTTGATCTTATTAAAATTGCATTTAGGTCCCCTAATGTTTAAAAATTGCACTTAGGTCCCTAAATTTTTGAGAAAATTGTTTTTAGGACCCTAAAAATTTTCAAAAAATAGCATTTAGGTCCCTATAGTTTTGAAAAAATGCATCTTGGCCCCTACACTTTACAAAATTACATTTTTACTCTTTATATCTCAAAACTTGATCATTGGTTCTTTTTATTGTTAACAAAAGAGGAGAAAATTTAGTTAAACTTTTTCAAATGGGTATAACCCTACACTTTTTCAATTAGATCTCCATTGTCAACTATCTTTAGAACTAAAATGTTTAAACTCTTTCAAGAAATTTTTTAGTCTCACTATCTATCTCTTGTGATTGCTATATAATTTGCACTAATCTCTTTTGTTGTTAAAAGCTTGAAGTATATCCTTTTAACACCATATTTTTTAAGCTTTTGCAAGAAAGCTCAAAAGATGTAAACTCTTTCGTTCTTGAAGTTGGTAAAATATCTTTATCCCTCTTTTTTTTTATGCTTCATATAGTTGATCATTGTGCATTTCAATTGGTTAATATGGTTTAAATTTCTATAAACGTATATTCTCTATATTGTGTTCCAAAATTTATTTACTTGAGTTATGGCTCATCTTGTTTTTAATTGTATGTTGTTAATTTATCATCCCGTCTTTTGATGAAGACAAAGGGGGAGAAATATGTGCACTAAAACTTTCAAATATATTGCACTTTCAACAAAACTCACAAATTACTCTTTAATTTTATACTTATTGTGAGGGGGAGTTAGACTCCATATGTGCTTTATTCTTTCACATCTTATATGCACATTGATAGGGGGAGCATAACTCCTTTAGAAGTTCAACCTTCATATCATTCCTTAGGTGTTTTAGTGAAGGATTTGTCATCATCAAAAAGGGGGAGATTGTTGGCATATAGCTCCCTTCATAGGTTGTTTTAATGTGACAAATCCTCTTATGTTAAGTGTGCTAATTACTCTTGATATATATATTCCATCTTGCACTATTTTTCATCAAAAACACTTTATATTTCATTCTTATTATGCTTCAATGTCATATCTTAAGAAACTAATTCTCATACAAATACTTTTATTCATATCTTTGTGGACATTGAGAAATAGCCTTCATGATCAACTACAAAGTTTCTTAGAATGTTGTTTCCAACAATTCTCGTGAAAAAGGTTTTCTGATCCGAGCATCGTAGTAAAAGTTGTACTCATTAAAAGGTGTTTTAGACTTTTTGTGCGGTACACCGGATCCTTACTGCGGTACACCGCAATGGCACGGTCTACACCACGGATCATGGATAGCCTGCAAAAAGGAAACAAAGTAAAGTTAGCGAGAGATTATGCAGTACACCGGACCAACCCCGCGGTGCACCGCAGGTTAGGTTTTCTGCAGCAAAATGAAGAGAAAAGGCATATATCCGTTGGGAATATTAATATATCCGTCGGACACAAGCCTTATGACCGTTGGGAGCATTTTGCAGCTATAAAATGAAGGTTCTTCAAGGCTACAATTACACCTTCCATCTACCAATCTTAAGAGCTATTATTGTTATCATTCAAGAAGGTTTTCAAAGAGCATTCAAGTCATATCTACACATTTGAGCTACATAATTAATATCTACTCAATTAAGGAGTTAATCAAAGAAGCTTCAAAGTTCCAATCAACTCAAGAGAAGTTTCAAGATTAGAGTTATATCCTCTCTTTAGGAGTTCTTAGGAAAATTATAACAACCAACCAAACACTTGTTTTTATCCTCTTAGATCTAGTTCTTGAAATAGATAGGTTAAGAGAGAGTGTGAGTATAGGGAGTATACTCGGTTTCCTTGTGTTGCGATAGCACAAGAGTTTGCTTCGTGGTATCGAAGTTGTAAGGGTTATTGTGTTCTCGACACGGGAGCTGAGTGAAAAGCTTGAAATCCTAAGGAGGCTTCCTTAGGTAGTGGATGTAGGGATAATCGAACCACTATACATCGTTGTGTACTTTCTATCCCTACTCTATTTGCTTTCCGCACTCTATATGTTTTATTATATGCTAGTATGAATATTGTAGTAATCCTTATCTAGTTAATCATACTTATGGTAATCTAGAGTAGTAAGAGAATAGGAATTCGATTTACTTGTTTAACTTATATATCGAACCTCTAGCTTATCCATTGCATGATCCCGTAAGAGGTTGATATACTAGTTGACTTAGAAGTTTTTGTAAAACTTATAATTATCCAAAATATTTTTAATTAGGCATTAATCTTATTAGTAATCATATTCTCCCCCCCCCCCCCCCCCCCCCCCCCCGCTCTAGGACTTTCAGGGGCGTAGGGGTCATGGGACAAATTCCGTCTCAATTTTAATGAGACAAATCCTATCACAAACGAAATTCAAAAAAGAGAATTAGTTGTATAGTTATTGAGGATTAAATTTCAAAATTTGAGCATAATATTCAAAAAAGTTATAAATGAAAAACTACTAACTTCAGTTATTTTTTTAAGCAATTGAGCCATAGATGATAAAACATGACAAGTTTCTGGATTTTCAAGACTCGTAAAAGGCATTCTTGTTTTATTAGAGTTAATTACAATATAATTTCCTATGTAAATTATTTGCATTAACTGCGTCAAAAGTTTCCATAGTTTATATGGACCAAAATTAAAGGTCTTTAATTGGAGATGGAACAGATCTCATCTCGGTTTTAGAATGAAGGTGGGACAGATTCTATCTCAATAGGGGACGACAGCTAGGTGTAAAAAAAAATCTGGGTCTTGCAAAAAATCTACGCTCAATTTTAGAATGGAGATGCGCCTAATCCCCCCGCTCCTTAATGGATAAAGAATATAATCTTTAAAAAACAATTGTCTCGAGCTCCCAATTGGAAAAGGAAAAAAATATAATATATTCCCTAAATCCCATGTTGGAAAAGAAAAAAAATTAATAAAAGATCTGCCCTTTGTTGTACAAAAATATTTTCCCTTTTTTTTTTTTTTTTTTGGACAATAAACGGGGTGCAAAACACCCCAACCAAAATTAAGTCCTATCCTATGCCTAATTTGCCGAAATACCCCGCAAGGAGAGTGGGGGTAAGAGTTTTATTTCTATCTTCTGTTGCCCTGTGCCTAGCTTCCTTAGCGAGCTTATCCGCCAACTTGTTGAGATTCCTTTTAACATGGGAAAAAAATGGCCCGTTCTCATTACAGTTGTGAATTATACTCCGAAGGATGGGTTGGATAGACCAACGTGCTGCTGACACTTGCTTAATACCTTGAATAACTTCAAGGTTATCCGAAAGCACCATCTGTGCTAAATTTCGATTGAGTTTACCCAGCTCAACCGCTTTGAGTACTGCGTAAGCTTCTCCCCTTATTCCCTTGCTTAAAAAATGGACAAAAAGACTTTTTTTTATCCCTATGTCCCTGCTGGAAAAGCAAAAAAATTTAAGAAAAAAGTTTATTTCCTCGGGGCCTCCACTAGAAGATGAAAATCTAATTCCCCTCCCCCAGACCACTCGGTGGAAAAGAAAATAATATTTTAAAAAAATTGCCACGCAATAAAAGAAAAATAATATTAAAAAAATATTTTTCCCTCGGGCCATTTGTTAAAAAAATAAAAAATTTCTAAAATGGATTAATTATATCTCCTGTGTCCCACTGTGAAAGAAAGAATCTAAATAAAAAAATTTGACTTCTATCTAAGAATATAATAATTTTTTTCTCTAAACATTTTTTTAAATATAAATAGAATTTATAAAAAAGGTTTTGCCCCCTCCCTAAGCCTCCATCTTTAGTGGATCAAAAATTAATTATCTCTTATCTTTATAATAATGTTTGATTCAAATTTAAAAGGGTAAAGCCTTCGGGAAACCCCTTATCTTTCCCCAAAGTGCGCGATCCGCCCCCGATCTTCATTTTTACCCTTTCTGGCCCTCCATCTCAATACTTTGTGACGCCGTTAGCCCTTTTTTTGATTTTCTGTTACTTGACCGTTAGTCAACGCCACATGGCTCCAGGTCATCGCCATCTCAGCTCCACGTCACCGCCAACTCACCACTACGTCATATCTGCATCTTAGTGGATTCTGATGTGGCAAGGGGCATTTATGACTTTTTGCTTCTTTTTACCCAATTACCAATACCTAAATTAAACCCCCTACCCTGATTCATTTACCCTCTCCTCTCCATTTTCTACTTCGTCGTTCGTTGTCGTCTACCCTCCTCCCTTCCGATGGCCGGATCCAGAAACACCACCGCTTCATCTCCTCTAAGTGACCCCGGTAAGGAGGACTGGATATGCTACTGCGGTCTACGGGTTAAGATTAGTACATCGTGGACCGACATGAATCCGGGTCGACGATTCATTGGTTGTTCTAAGTATCAATCCACCGCCAAAAAGTGCTCTTTCTTCTGCTGGTTAGATCCTCCGATCTGTGATAGGAGTCGGGTTGTTATTTCCGGGTTGCTTAGGTCATTGTCGAGGAAAGATGAAGAAATAGAAGAGCTTAAATCGATTGAAGGTAATAAACTGAAGATTCGATACTTGGTTTTAGTCTTTGTGTTAGGTTTTTTAGCTTCCCGTTTGTTCTAGCGTGTGTTCATGGTGTATTGCGTGTCTGTGATTAAGTGGTTTTCACGGTTGTCGATGGTTGTGTTTGTTTGGGTTATGTGTATGTTGTTTTTTCTCGAAATATCAATGGATGTTGTTTTCTGATTCGAATTAGAAATTTTGGGTTGTTTGGTTTACGGTTATCTATTTGTATGTTAGATGGTGATGTTGTGGCCCCTTAAGTTTTGAAGACGGTGACCATTTGGCCCCTTTTGTTTTAGTAATGATTTTTTTAGCCCCTTTAGTTTTCAATACTGACTCTGTAGGGCCCCTCAATTTTATATTATTTTAATTAAAAGACCCCACGTAAGCGTGTGTGTTACACACGAAACCGCTTTTTTAATTTTTTTTAAAGGGAGATGAAACGGTTTTGCATGGGGAATTAAAAAGGAACCCAAAGGTTTTCCTCGGGGAATAGAAAAGTTGAATAGGGCCTAGTTTCCAGATTAGATGTACTAATGAGTTCCCGTGTATATTTATAACTCAACTCCCTTGTTTTATTTTTCTTAAACCAAAAAACTGAGACGGAGATTGTAAGTCATTTTGAAAAATCATGAAGACGCAAAAGGAGGTTCAACAAGCTATGAATTCCAAGGGAAAGCAAAGTAAATTTTTTTTTGTTTCACTTAAACGTTAAGGTATTTAGTGAAGTAAATAGTAATATAGTTTTCGTTTTTTTCTATCTTCTTAATCTATTTCTAAATTTTACGTTATATCTTTAAGGTAATGACATGGGTTTAAGTATGATATAATGGTGTGTATCTGTTTTCAGAAATGGCGTCTAATTCCGCACCACTAAGAATCCGACCCCCTCCGAAGACGTATAGGAGGCACGACCCAGGATATAGATGGAGTTTTCGTAAGGCGCCCGATGCAGTTAAGGAGAAGGTTAAGACCAAGGTAGTCCCGTTACCATATGGCCAAGAGTTGATCATCGTCGAGTCAAGTTCTGAAGGTGAAGATACCCGGTGCCTAAGAGGAGGAAGATAGATCGTCCGGCTCCTATTGGTGTTTCGTCTCCAAGGTATTTCAAGTTTGAAGACGAGGAAGACGAGGAAGTCGAGGAAGACAAGGAAGATGTGTCCAAGGCTTGATGGAAGTTGGTTATGCGTTGGTAGTTTTTTTGATTATTTTTTTTTGTGCTTTTAAGAATTTGGTTTTACTTTTATTACGTGTCGGTAATGGTCTTTGTAATTGGGTTTTGGTGTAATGGACTCTGAACTTGGGTTTTGTCTAGTGTTTTGGACTCTAATTATGTAATTGGGTTTTGGACCATGTTTTGGACTATATTTTGGACTACAAAGTAACCTGGATTTTATCTAAACAAGTTTGATTATTGAATTTTTTCTGGAGTATAACACTTTGAGTATGTTTATAGTAGTTGTAATTTAATACCTTTTTAGATAGAAGTAGTATGAAAGAAATGTGATTAAGTTGGAAAATAATGAAAAAATATTTTAGATTGGTCTACAAATGCGTAATAACAAAAACGTCCAATTGAAAGAAATACCATTACCCAAAATAAACATAACAGAGAGAATCATGCAAACTAACAGTAAAATGAAAGAACTTAAACATGCAAATGAAACCAATACTAGAGGATAGCAAATGCAATTACTCACGATTCTGCAACTTCTTCGCGTGATCCTTAGAGCTCGGAACATCCTTACTAGTTGAAGGTGATGGAAGGTCATCTGGTCCAGGTAACCAGACGAAAAAATGACACTCTTTTTCAGGCAAATCCTGGTATCTGAAGTCCTCGAAATGACATCTTAGTGAGCTAAATTTCTTATTACCACCCAGGTCAAAGGTTTGAATTAATGCCGGCATTCCACAATGGCAAACTTCTGTGATTGAGTAGTTTTCAGGTGACATATTCATTAATGGCGATGGTTTGATTGTTAGGTCACTTGGGGTGAAGTCTGGAAACAGTGGTGACCTAGTTGACCATTGGTCACTCCCACTTGAGTTGTAGTCCGACATTAGTGGTTTTTTTTTCTTTGGGAGTGTTTGTGTATCTGTGTATGTTTAGTTGTAGATACATATGAATGGTTGTGTTAGGCTTTATAGAAGAACTTATGTTGAATAGGACAAATTAGTAGGTGTAAAGAAAGATTCCTCTTACAAAACCACACTAAGCACGTGAATAAAAGTGTTCCTTTTTCAACAACCAAAGCAAAGACTTGACACAAAGTTCAGACAGATTCTTCCACCACCCTAAGTCTTAACACATAAAGTTTTGTTACATACCCAACACCACATTCAAATCAACTATTAAATTTTTCTACCCGCAAACATTAATTAAAGAAAAACATTAACATAATAATAGTCTAGACTTCAAAGCTTTTCCTTCTTGACCTTTATTAACTTGACACACTTTGCCTTTGTATTGGATTCCACTGTGGTAGAATTTACTTTCTTCACCTTTGTTGTTAACTTCCTTTTTTCCCTTTTTTTTCCTGGTTGTTCATTCACATCCTTCTCTGCTGAATTGACATCTAGAGTAATTGCTTTTGACTCTTTAGTACTTTGTGGGCATAGTTTTTCTTCATCATCCTTTTCTTTGGTTTTTGAACTTGAACCTCGGTTGAAAAGGCCCTTCATGAAGCTGGACATGTTCATATCGAATTCTTGGAAGGCTTTGTTCACACCATTCATATCAATAGCTACTGTACTTTTACCCGCAGCTCTCAATGTTTCCAAACTAATACTTGGCTTACCCTTGTATGAAAATGAATTTCCAGCTATTTTCTTTTTCCCAATTGTAATAGAACCTGGGGTAGTAATCTGCGTAGGAGCTCTTGTGTATACCCCCATCCCAGCTGGTCTAAAAGGAGGTCTTTTGGTTTTATCCTACAAAAAAAAATGGTTGAAGAATATTATTCTTAAAATTAAAACAATAAAAATATACTTACACTTGGCTGTCCTAGTTTCTTGACACCGTTTGGTAGAAATCCTCCCTTACCCTCTGGTGCACAAAATTTGGTTACCTCTATACAAGGCTTTTTATTTGGTGTAAACTACAAAACAAACAAAAAGATATTACTACCCAAATCACATTAGTAAGTATAAACAATTTACCTTGTCAGTCTCCGAAGGACCTTCTACTCTATCTCTCTTCTTTTGTTGACCCATCCACCCGACAGCTTCATTAGTACTCCCTTGAGTCAAAATCACGACACGTTCATTACTTTCAGAAGAAGCCTATTTAAAAAAACACAAGGCAAATAACAAAAGATTAATAAGTACAAATAGTAATTTAAGTTGAAAAGTATTACCTTGGACCCTTTGGTAATATCTTTAGACAACTTTGACTCTCCCTTTGACTCTATTCCTTCTCCATTATCACCATTACCAGTTTCTTCATTAGACTTAGTGGTTGTAAATCCTCTCTTAGCTTCAGATTTAGTTCTCTTACATGAATTGCGTACTACTTGGGTTGTTACAACTATGTTGCTATCATTCACGTCCAGTTGAACGTCACTCGCGTCAATGTTTACATCAACCTTGCTCTTACACCCCTTTAGTTGTAGCTCACTACTTGAAGCATCAACGTTAACATCACTATTTACCACATTAATATTGACATCGCTGTTTGTAGCATTGACATAAACATTATTCTCAGAAATGACTGGTTTTTTCCTTAATCTACTGGACCTTCTCTTGTCATTCTTCACCACACTACTGCTTTGAGTCTGAGAATCCATTGTTCCCGTGGTTGGAGTGTCTTTGCTTTGGTCCTCCAAATCCTTAACCTCCATTGGATCATTAATGACGCTTTCTGCAGCACTTGGACCTTGAGTTTTACTTTTACAGCTTCTTTTATTATGGCCCACTTCTTTGCATGCACTACATCTACCTTTCATCCCCTGTCTACCTAGTTTTTCAACATTGACTCTAACATCCTCTTTTCCTATAGCTCTTGCTTTTTTCACCCTCTCTTCAACATCTTCCCCATCTGCTCTATTTCTCTTTTTCTTGGGTCTACCAGCTAGTTTAACCCCTTTCAGAGCTACAAATTTAGGCCCATTAGTTTGAGGCCATAACTCGGGTCCATTTATTGGTTTAATAAATGGCTCATATGCTTTTTTAAACGTACTTCTTTTAAAATACTGAGATGTATAGTCCTCTGGCTCAAGACCCGTTGCAGATAATGCTGAAATCACGTGAACACAAGGTATTCCCGACAAGTCCCACCCTCTACATGCACAATTAAATGTATTTAAATCCACCGCAAATTGCGCCCCATTAGTACCCTTAACCTGGAAAGTACTACCACCACAGTGTAGTGGAATCCACTTGGATGACCATTTCTTTTTTAAATTAATAATTTTCCGAATTTTGGGACAAATATCCCCTTGCCACCTTTCTATCCACTTTCTCCTCTTCTCTAGTCTCTCAACCAAATACAACCTAATACGTTCTAAACAAACTAAAACAGATGACTCCCTAGCATCTAAAAGTTGCTTATTCCAAGACTCACACATATTATTCAATAACACGTCACAATGCGTGTTGGTCCTAAAATGTGAGCGAGACCAATACCTTGGATGTTCTTTAGCTAACCACTCATAAGCTTGCAAGTCCATCACTTTTATCATCTCCATAACATTCGTAAACCTCTCAACATATGTCGCCCTGGCCGCTTCCCACATCTTGTCTTTCAAAGCAAATGACCCGTGTTTTTTCTTAAAATTCTGATGCAAATGTCTAACACAATGCCTGTGCTCGACATTTGGTAACAACTCCTCTATAGCTATACCTAACCCCTGCAAATTAACATCCTTACAATTAAAAAGTACCCTTATAGTTACTAAATGATCAATTAAAAGATTAATAGACAATTACCTTTTGTTTGTCCGTAACAAAGACCCACATATCAGGATCATCAATATCTAAATCATCAACCAACAAATTAACAAACCATCTCCAACTGTCCAAATTTTCAGTCTCAACCAACGCGTAACAAACAGGATAGATGCAATTGTTAGCATCCATCCCAACTGCGGTCAATATCACACCTGGATGAGGTCCTTTTAAATGACACCCATCCAACCCTATCACTTTTCTACACCCATTCTTAAACCCTCGTTTCAAAGGTTCCAAACAACAATATAACCTTAAGAACCTTTGTTCCCCTGTGACTTCATCTTCCTCAGTTTTTAAAAAAACAGTAGACCCGGGATTAGTCCTTAACAACTCAGCACAGTAGTTGTTGAGCAAGCTATACTGATCTAGGAAGGACAGTTCATCCAACGATTTACCCTTTTTAATGGTCCTATACGCTTGTCTTCGACTTATGTTTACATGAAGATCATGTAACACTTGTTCTTGTAAATCAATTGCTTTCATTGATGAACTTAATTTCAGCTGATGTGCATATCTCGTAGCTAAAACGGTTGAATTAACATGCCTACTATTCAAAGCACACCCACATGTATGAACAAGATTAAATGTTCTTATTTGAAAACTACCATCCGAACGTTTAGTTGCGTACACAAACCATTCACAATTCTTGCCTCTACACTTAGCTCTTACCCTACCTGGTTCATTGCAGGGGAACCAAATGTTCCTCACATCAACAATAGCTTTTGATTTCACAGCTTCTTTGAATTCAACCCCGTTAGCAAATATCATTCCAACCTTCAATTTCGGCTCATCCTTATCGACAACTACATTGAACCTTGGGTTTCTTCTAATACTAACACTTTTGCGTTCACCATCGTCCTCATCCGTTGTCCCTTCCAAGCTTATCAAATTCTCAGACTCTCCACACGATCCCTCGTTAAAATCATCATCATCTATTACAGGTAACTCTTTTGGACAGGGGAGCTCTAAACCATTAACGTTAACATACGGAGAAGAACCAACACCTACGAATTCAACGCCTATGTCGACGTTATTCTGGAACAATATGTCATCTTCATCATCGTCTAAGTTATTGTCGCTATCGTGGAAAGAAAAATCTGAACCGCTGTTATCAACAGCGGATTTATTATTCAATCCTTCGCCATTATCCGAATCTGCAACAAACAATACAATACCTGTTTAATGCACTACTCACGATCGCTATTGTTTGAATATTACTCATATATTTGGTAAAATCGTTAAACCCTAACTTTCTGGAATGATAAAATGAAATGGGTTAAGAAGATTGTTACCTGAATCGCTCTCGATTTCGCTAAGATACGCCATTACGCAACTTCAATGACAATTTCTGCAATTTTTAACCCAAAAACGGGAAGACCGCGAAATGAAATGCTCGATAGTTTTGGATTCGAATCGTTTTTGTACGAAGGGGAATGAAAGGCGTTAACGGGTTAAGATGCTCGTTCAATTTGTTCAAGAATTTGGGGAATTTCTTGAATTTTTTAAGAATTGGTGTGAAGAACACCAAAAACACACAATACTATGTGTGTTTTGATTTTGTGTTGAAGTGTTTTGATCCGTATACAGATGGGGTGTCGGTGGGTAATTGGGTAAAAAGAAGCAAAAAGTCATAAATGCCCCTTGCCACATCAGAATCCACTAAGATGCAGATATGACGTAGTGGTGAGTTGGCGGTGACGTGGAGCTGAGATGGCGATGACCTGGAGCCAAGTGGCGTTGACTAACGGTCAAGTAACAGAAAATCAAAAAAAGGGCTAACGGCGTCACAAAGTATTGAGATGGAGGGCCAGGGTAAAAAATGAAGATCGGGGGCGGATCGCGCACTTTGGGGAAAGATAAGGGGCTTCCCGAAGGCTTTAGCCAATTTAAAATTGATATTTTATATAATTAAAATAGAAAATATGGCATTAATTAAATAATCTAATTATTATAATAGTTAGAAGATTAAGTTGTTAACTTCATGATGTATAATAATACTAGTTGCGCCTCGCGCCTGAAGGCACTATGAAAATAGTAGACAATATGATGACAAATTAAGCAATATAGTCAACGACAAATGTGATGACAACGAAGATGAAACCCTCCAACCCTATGCAAATTTAACATGTCCAAAGGCGAAGGAAGTACAAAAATTTTAGGTTATAAGAAAGTGAATTAACATGTTGATTTTCACACCGCCTCCTTCCCTGGGAATGGGGAATGGGGGAATGGAGTTGTTAATAATAAACAAACACTACATATGAAATTTCACCATTAGTCCCTGTGTATTCAGGGGATAAAAGTTAAAACAATCGGTGTAATTCAGACCATCGATCCAAAAAAATAGAGTTAATTTCTAGCTTGAGCAGGACTAAAAGTCTTATATTTAGATTTGGTGGCTAATATTTATGATGGGTTGAAGACTAATGTATTTTTTTACTAACAAATTTTATCTAAAAAAAAATGAAGTAAATTATCACTACATCATCCATAATAATCCCCTCCTTCCACCTCTCAGGTTTAGTTTCTTTGTTTGTTCCCGAATGTCAAGAAGATCATTATTAACTAGTTTGTTTATGTGTTCTTGAATGTCATTTAAAGGAGTATAGTAACAATATTAAAAAAAATCATTGAGTTTGGATCATCTACTAATATGTTTCTATACTAACTATACTAACAGTGAACACAATTTAATTTTCAATCTTATTTTCTTAATTTCATTCATTTTATTTGATAATATCTTTCATTTTTTGTATCCATTCTTCCTCTCTCCTTTCTCTTTCTCATTTAATTTTATTTCATTTTTTTCTTCATTAAAATTAGAATCATTTAAATAATATGATTACGATTTAAAACGTGTGATAAAAAGTTATTGTAAATTATCGAAACAAAAGTTGGTGTACAATTTATTACTTCATGTGATTCTTTAATTTTCATTGACCGGAATTCTAATGGTAATTTTGACTTCGATAGTCTTCAAAATATTATATTCCACTAATTTTCTATAACAAATCAAATCAAGAACATTGATTAATTATGGTTAAATATATTCCATACCTTAGGAAATTGTGCGTTAACTATGTTTTGGTTATTTGCATATTAATAATATGGACTATCTCTATATTGTGGAGTGATGGAGAAAAAATAGAGTTATATAACAGTAAGAAAAGAGAAATAGATTAAAAAGATTTGATTAGAGTTAGTAGATTTATTAAACTTAATTAATAGAGGATACAAATCCAAATTTCATTAACATACATAACTAAAATGTTTTTTTCTATTTATTTGTTTTCTATATTTTTTTTCTAAATATATCGAAAATTTGTTGGTACTATATAAAATCAACTTATACAATCCGAGTTATTATTTACAACAACATTTGTAGTCGCAATATTTAGGGTGGTAGCTAGAATATTTGGAGTGAATTTTAAAATTTCTTTGTTTGGTGATCGATTTGCACTCATGTTTGACGTTAATTATCACATAAGTAAGAAATATTTTCATATTTTATTACTTTTTTTTTTATTTTCAAGTATATATGGTGAATAGTTAGTGAAAGTGAAAGTTTTACTATGAATCTCCTAATAATTCATGCTCCAAATTATGTCTGGTTAATGGTTCACCCGCATGGTCAAGGGATGAAATGTGCTTAATTTTAATATACATAAGAATATATGGATAATTTACAAAAAATAGAGACAATTGCGATATTATCCATAGAGATCAACTAAAGGCTACATTAAACAAGAAAAAATTAAAAGTATCTAACGGGGACAAAAGTGAAATTAATCATATAAAACATTACGATAGTGCATTTTATCGGTACACAACCATGCTACTAATTTCTATTTTTTTTTTTTTTTTTTTTGTCAGAGAAAAAAACACACACTAAGAGCGTTTATACAACGATTTTAAGAAAATATAAAACTCATTTAAAGACCCATTCTTCCATTTTGATGTATCCATGTTCCGTCTTGCACTTTTAGCTGCGAGATCAGTGACGTTATTAAACTTTCTATTAACGAAGTTGATCTTCCAATAAGGAAACTTCGCCAACCAGCTCTTCATTTCGGCAATAAAAGGTGAGATTTGCCATCGAAAACCTGCTTCTCTTGAAATACCTTGAATAAGTTCAAAGTTGTCGGAGTAGAAAAAGGCACTCCGTAAATCACAACTAGCCGCCCTTCTCATAGCAAGAAGGACCGCCCAGCATTCTCCTTCAATAGAACTTCTAATGATAGATCTTGATTCAATCCTATGTGCCACTTTACCTTTTTTGTCTATAGCAATTGTCGCCATTCCTGCAGGTTCGTATTCCTTTTTGAAAGAAGCATCACACATAAAGATATATTCTGCTTCATCAGAAAGAATGGGGTTATTTTCGATCAACTCTTCCTCATTATTGCCTACTCTTTTCCCTTTGATTTCTTTTGCGCTTGCCTTAACACTGTCTCTTTTTTTGAACATATCATCCATTGTTGATTGAATTTTATACAGGATATCTTTGACTATCCATGGAGATTTTGCGTGAAATCCCTTCATTTTCGCCTTCCATATGTTCCATAGAGTTAATAACAGATACGCTGTGACCTCATTCTGATCCCAACCATTTTTGATATATTTCTTACGTATTTCAATTAACCAGTCTTCCAGTTCATACTTCTTCTCTTTATCAATAAGCAATTGTAACCTCGATTTGGCCCAAATCTCCATACTAAGGGGACATTTAATAAAGAGGTGCTCAATATCTTCTTTACCTAATTCACACCACTCGCATATATCATCTTTGATGCATTTCCTTATTTTAAGATTTCTTTTAGTAGGTACAGCTCCATTACATATTTTCCAACCAAAGGCCCTGATCTTATTCATGACATTTGATTTCCAAATGATTTCCCAAAGGTCACTATTTTCATGCTTACCTTGTGTTGATGATTGGCTTTCATTGTGAACTTCCAAATCGACCATTCTATGATAACCTGACTTTGTACTGTAAATACCGTCCTTTGAATAAGGCCAGATCAACTTATCATCTTTTTTGCTAATTAAGCACGGAATCTTGCAAATATCACTTACTATGTTTGGAGGGAATAATTGTCTAAGAAGTCCTACATTCCAATTTGTCATGTTCTCATTAAGAAGTTGCGCTACATATTCCACTTTGCATCCCTCCGGTCTCTCCAGAGTTATCCTGTTATTGACCCATTTATGATCCCATATGTTGACGCTAAGGCCATTTCCAATTCTCCAAATTGAGTGTTGTTTGATGAATTGGATTCCTTTATATATACTAGCCCAACTCCATGACCTCTTATTAGCTAATTTTGCATTAAAGAAATTATCAAACGGAGAATATATACCTTTAAGAACCTTAGCTACTAGCGAATTAGGATTGTCCATTATTCTCCATGCTTGTTTGGCCAAGAGTGCTAGATTCATCTTTTGAAAATCTCTAAATCCGATTCCTCCCATATTTTTAGCCCTCGCAATTCTTTTCCATTTTATCCAATGGATTCTTTTCTTATTGCTTGAGTCCCACCAAAAATTTGCTATAATTCCTGATAACTTCTTACATAATGATTTAGGTAATTCGAATATGGACATCGCATTATTTGGTATTGTTTGGAGTACAGCTTTGATAAGTACCTCCTTACCTCCATCCGACAATAAATTAGCAAAATAATTAGAAGACTTGTTTAGAAGCTTATCTTTAATGTAGTTTAGATTTTCCGATTTCGCCCTTTTAAGAGAGAACGGAATTCCCAAATATTTCCCGAATGAAGATGTTCTTGTAACGTTTAAATTTCTAGCTACTTCTTCACATGTACTTTCAGGTGTTCCTTTGCTAAATAAGATTGATGACTTTTGGAAGTTGATCCTTTGTCGCGATGCTTGACAAAAAAGATTTATAGTATCCTTGAAAGCTTCAATCTCCTTAGCGTCAATGTTAATGAAAAAAAGAGCATCATCTGCGAATAATAGGTGAGTAAGGCTTGGGCAGTTCCTAGTGATTTTAATACCTTTAATGCATCCTTTCCGACATTGAAAATTAATTAGTCCAATAAGGCTTTCAGTGAGGATTGAAAAAAGAAGAGGAGATAATGGGTCGCCTTGTCTAATGCCCCTGGTTGGTGAGAATTTCTTAAGTCTTTGACCATTGACTTTAATTTGTAGAGAAACCGACGATATGCAATTATATATCCAATCTGTCCATTTATCGCAAAAACCCATAGCTTTCAAAGTTTGAATTAAAAAACCCCCAATTAACTTGATCATATGCTTTTGCCATATCAATTTTGACTGCCGCAACATGCTTATTTGACTTTCTCTTATTTTTAAGATAGAAGGAAACTTCCTGGGCAATCAAAATGTTGTCTAGTATGCTCATTCCCTTTATAAATGCTGATTGAGTAGGCGATATTATATCATCCATAAGTGGTTGCAATCGATTGGCCAAGATCTTAGATATATTTTTATAAATGAAGTTAAGACACGCAATAGGTCTATAGTCCGCCACTGATTCTTGGGATTCACCTTTAGGGATGAGCGTAATAAGCGTATCATTTAAACCCTTTAGCAATGTGTTGTTTTCAAAGAAATTCCTGACAACTGTGAAAATATCATCTTTGAGGGTCTCCCAATTTTCTTGATAGAAATTACCTGGCAATCCGTCCGGTCCTGGTGCTTTTGATCCTGACATATCAAACACAGCCTTTTAAACTTCTTCAATGTCCGGTATGATAATTAATTCCTCATTCATTTTCCCGGAGATTTTGTTAGGTATATATTCTGAAATATTTTCTCCTTGATTTGTATTATTATTTGTAAAAAGCTCTATGTAGTAATCTCGAATTATGCTCTTGATTTCATCTTCATTTTCTGTCCATGTTCCATCCTTGTTTTTGATTACTTTGATTTTATTGATCTTCCTTCTAGAGATAGTTTTTGCATGGAAATACTTTGTATTCTTTTCTCCTTTTTTTATCCATTGATCCCTAGCTCGATCCGCCCAAAAAAGCTCTTCTTGCTTCCAAGCTTCTTCAAGTTTACCAAATATTTCCTTCTCTTTTCTCCAATTTGAATCCGTTCTTACCTCATCTTGAATTATAGCTAATTCTTTTTGATATTTCTCTATAAGTTTCCGGTTATTGCAAAACATCTTTTTACTCCATCCTGTAAGCGCTAGACACAAAGCATCCCTCTTTGTACAAAAATATTTAATTGAAAGGACATCTCCTTGTTTACACAAAGTTTTACTTATAAATTCTTTGCAATTTCCATTTTCTAGCCATCTTGACTCAAACATGAAGTACTTTTCAAACCTTGTTTTTGCCTCGTCTAAGGATAGTATTAACGGAGAATGATCGGATCCAATGGCCGGGGGTACTTCAATTGTAGCATTGGGGAACATTTCACACCAAGATAAAGAAGCGAGGCCTCTATCTAGTCTTTCCTTAACATTTTCATCACCTTTACGATTATTCGTCCACGTATAGTAACAACCTTTACTTGGTAAATCAATCAACTCATTTTGATTGATGAAATTATTGAATTTTTTGATTCTATCAAAATTAGCTGCTCTTTTACCTATTTTTTCCGATGTTCGTGATATATCATTAAAGTCCCCGATGAAGAGAGTAGGTACCTTTATATTTGAATACCATTTTGACATAGATTCCCATAGCTTATTTCTTTCATTCTCGCAAGTAGGAGCATACACACACACCAAATACCAAATTTCTTTATTAGATTCCATAATTTCAACCATTACAAAAGAAGAGGAAGAGTTTATCACCCTCAAGTTCACAGAATCTTTCCACAACAATAGAATCCCCCCAGACATATAAGATCTTCCCCTGGGTTCGACTATGTGTGAATGATCAAAAGATTTAAAGTGGTTACAATAATCAAACTTACTAAACTTCAACTTAGCCTCTAACAAACAAGCAACGGAAATATGAAATTTTGAAATAAGGGACTTAAACATACTCTTTGTCGAGGGTGCCCTCGCTCCTCGACAGTTCCAAACAAGACAATTATCCATCAACCCCGGCCCTCTTAAGGGACAGGCCGCCATCCACATGAGCAAGTAAAGGCCCACTTTCCATCACGGGTACTACCTGTGTACTCATGGCCTTTTCAGTAGAGGATTCTTCACTTGAAACACCATCATGATGACCTTGACAGTCATCACCTTTACAAAAAAATAGTTCTCCATTTTCTCGAATATTATCACCATAGAAATCTTCTTCTTTCTCTTGATTATAGAAGAATTGATCTTGCACTTCAAAAAAACTTGAATATAGTTCATCCACGAACATTTGCATATCGCTTATTCTTTTCTCCATCAAGTTAAAGTCATTAACACTAAGCTTCTGCATCTTCTTCTTCGGTTCTTGTTGAATAGGGGCATGTGCACTCTTTCTTTTAAGATCCATAGGCCAGGTAAACTTCTCCTTTGGGCTGAAAACGCGCATTCTTGGCTTGGTGCGCCAATTAACCTCTTCTTCATTCTCGCTTCTAGGAAAATTACTGAAATGTACTGATTGTTAATTTGGTGTGTCCAATTGAGGTTCGTATGAGTATTCATTCTCATCATCATTAACCATAATCGCTTTGCCCTTTGGATCATTGTGATAATTTTCCGGAGTGTTATTAACATTTATGCGCTCCTGAGTTGGATTGTCCACTTGAGTTTGATTGAGAGCATGGAATCCAATCTGTTCTCCTTGATTAACACTTAAAGCAGCAGTGTTACTTAATAGGTTTAAAGCAGAAATATTATCACCATCATTATAATTCGTGTCTTGAGTGAACTTCCTGTATAAACCATCGATGTTGAATTCGCGTGCATTAAGGACTTCCTTGATAGCTTGGTTTGATACAATGATGCTCATTCCAACATCTCCCAACTCTTCTCTAAAATTTTTAAAAATTGCAGGATAATTCTTCTCAGATAATTCCACTGGTCCTTCAAAGTTTGCAATCTTGCTGTAGATTTCTTCTAGCATTTCTGTATGTTCACGTTTCCTCTTCTGTGATTCAGATTCACTCCTCTTTTCTTCCTTGCTATTTTCTTTGTTACGTATCTGTGATGGAATAGAAATAGAGCCAAATTGGATGTTAGAGATAAGCGCATTATTACCAGCATTGTTACTCCCTTCATCATCTTCTTCATCAGCATCATGCCTTCTAAAGGGGAAAAATCTGATGATTTCGTCAAAATTACCCCAGTTGTCCCTCCTTCTTAAGACATGAAACACCACATCTTCATTTCTAATGACCATCTCCTTGCTCCAGTTTACATATCTTGCTGCATCATCATTCCAGCGAGGACGAACCATAGCAGTGTAACAGGAAAGTTTGTTGTGCCCTAGCCTCCCACAATTGAAGCAAAATAAACCTAAGATTTCGTAGATAAATCCAACCCACGCAAGTCCATCGAGTTGATCAATAAAAACCCCTGTCTTGATAGGTTCTTGAGTGTCGAAATTAATTCTAAATCTTATGAAGGGAAGATCATCCCTGTCAGCAACTGGATAATCAATTTCACAAACTTCCCCAATGTAGCTTCCAAAGGCTTCTATGGTATTAATGTTGTTTTGAATACCAGCAAGGCCATATATTCGTACCCAAACAGATGAAGTGTTGAGATCAACTTCATTCCACTTCTCATTCCTTTCACATTGCTATATACGCACATGCATCCCACTAACAAGTCCAGGCCTGTTGGAAAAGAGACTATTAGCCTCTTCTTCTTTATCGAGAGTGAGCTTGAATATGTTCGGTTGGATTTCTTCAAAAATAATTCTTCCCCTAACACCCCATGTTTCAAGCACTACTTTGCGAAAAGTAGTAAAAGTGATGATTCTGTCTGAAATGATTTTGGCGAAGAAAGTGAATTCAGATAGGTTAGGTTTAATTGATGTCGTTTTCATGGATAGAGTGAGTGATTCGAGCTTGAGAATGTCATCAGTTCGGGTTCGAGCAAGTGGTAAAAAGTGGTTTGATTTAGAAGCTGAGAGCTGCATGTTGTTTTTGATATGAAGAGTGGCTATGATAATGTTTCTGAAGTTCAAAGAATATCTGTGATACTGCTTATATAGGACCTCTTGAGGTAACCTTGAGTTATCTGCAGAAAAAGATAAGGTCTTTTCCTCTTCAAATAATCGGTGCATGGCTGCCAAGTGTAAGAAGCGTGACTGAGAATTGAAAGATTTTTTGCTAGCTTCCAAGCGTTTATATGATAAAAAAAAGATAGCCACAGCGTGCACGGAAGAAAACCCCCACAAAGTAGGAGACACGAATTTCCAAATAATAAAAATCCCATAAACAATCTTTTGCAGGAGATAACTTTCTGCAGAAAAAATCTTACCCAATAGATATCTTGGTAGCTGCATGGCGTGATCTTGAGAAATCTAAGCGCCGTATGATTTCTCTTATCAAGACAAAAACGTGCTGTAAATCTTAAGAGTGTAGATAACCTTGTGAAGATATATAATGAATAAAATATAATTAACCAATTCAGCATCAGATATATTCACACTTCTTCTATATATTATAAAAAACCCATTATAAAGCTAAGATAAGTTGAAGAGTATGGAGTACATTGGTGATTAGATTTCATCTCCTCGGGCTTAGACCACAGACTAGCATAATAAGTAGTTCCTTGATAGATGTAAAAGCTCATATATAATTTCTTCAATAGATTAGACAACTGATCCACCATCGAATTATAAACAAAAGATTTGGAGGCCTTTATGAATTTATATACCTTAGTTCCAACAGACTTGAAGAATAAAATCATTACATACTCATTTAAACAGGTGTAGTCCAATAAAATCCATTGCATGTGGGAACTTTGGTAAAGTTTAATCGAAATCTGCAGGTTAATGTTCTTAGACAGAGTCATAGTGCAATTAATAACCATAGGCCATTGATGCATGTCCTTAAAGACTTCAGATAGCAGTAATAAAAGCTCAAATCTGCTACTGATTACAACATTTAAATTAAAATATGCAACTAATTCCATCTGCATGTCTACAAACAAGAAGCTATTATCAGATTTACGATCAATCTGGCAAGATAAAACATACATAAGGGTCAGATTCCATAAGGCATAGAGCCGCATGTTCAAAATGTGAAGGAAAGGAACCCAGCTCTTAAATCCTATCCCAAATAGAGTCCAAAGGGAATAGGGTCCTCTATCGAAATCCAAAATGATTATGTACATATTAATTAAAAGGTAATAGCCCAGGTAAAGACAATTAGCCATAATAATTGCAGTAGAACATAAGATATAATAATACTAAAAAGCTATCAGATAGCAGACGAAAAAGAAGCTATAAAGATGCTAAAATGGGAATAGAATATTTAGGCCATGTATCTAAGTTAATATGTACGGGGAATCATAAATAAAGGAAGAATCAGAAAGGTGTTTATGAAGGAAAATATGACTTATGATTTGAACAGTAAAAGTTAAGGAGAGAGCATTTTTAGAGAGAGAAAGTACGATTGATATATAATTTCTATTGTTGTTTGAAATTTCAATTCTCCGTCATGTTTTATAAGTTAATTTTGTAAAAACTTGAAATTGACTACCTATTATTATAATGTAATTTTCAAGAAAAGTGAGACACATAGAGTTGAATACTTGTTAAAGTCACTACTTTTTAAATTTCCTATGTCCCTACTACCTGAGAAGCTTCTTCTTTTTCCAAAAGGTTTCTCCTTCTTCAATGCTCATGGTTATCACTTACTTCCTCCGTGCTAATGTTTGTTATACTTTTTTTCACACAAATTAATAAAAACAATAATACCCTCTATTTTTACTAAACTACCCTCAACCAACTAAGTAAGTGAATATAATGATGATAAACTTGTGAGTATTAAATAGGAATAAAATTTATAGAAAATGTAAAAAAATTCCTTGGTATCTTAAATGGACAATCTTTTGTAGACATCTATTTTTAGAAATTGTGACAAACATTGATGGCCGGAGGGAGTACTATGCTCCTTATACATTGTATGGCTGGACGGGTACATCACACTTTTTTATGTTACAATAATGGAAGATCACACACTCACAAACGATTTCTTTTTTCTCTCTCTAAAATTAGGCCTCCTCTCCCTTCTCTCTTAGGGTTACCATTTCTTACTTCTAAGATTTCTCTGTTTTCTTCGTTTCTTCATCAGATCACTGAAACAATACCATAAGCGTGTGGAGTATCACACAAAATACAGAAAGGCTGCTTGGAATGGGCAAAACTTCTGATGGCTTGCAAAGGATCTTGACTTTATCTGGGAAGAATAGCCTTAGATTACAGAATAATATCTCGATGTCTGAGAGGTTTGAGATGCGGCGGACTGAAGATACACATAGCGATAGCTCCAAAGCGAAAGATGATAGCAAAAGATATTATCTGAAGCTATTTCGTTGTTTCCCTAATCACGCTTCAGGAAGAAACCCTAAGCCTCCAATCTGCAAGTCTTCTGCAAGGATGGATGCACCCTTGAATGGCGTACAACCCTTCGTTAGATCTGAAAGCAGGAGTACCAAATCTGGTCTGAAGCAGTCAAGATCACAGCCGACGAATGCTAAACAATTTAAAAGGGCTGGAGACAACTTTCGAATGGGCTTCAAACAACAGATTAAATGCCTAGAACGATGCCATGAAGAAGGTGCTTTAGGAGGTATAAGTGGGTATGGCTATTACGAGGGTATTGAATTTCTTATGGTTAGTGTAAAATGCAAAACTGTATTCGTGAATGTCTCAGTAAAGGTGAAATATTCATTTAGAATTGGCAGGGTGGGTTCTAGATTAACATCGGATTTGAATGGCATGGGGAAGAAAGCAAAGAAAAAAAATTAAAAATCATTTAGGAAGATATTTAACAGTAACTTTTGAAGTCGGATTTCATATTAAAGATAACGTCTCAGGTATTGGTAAATTTTGGACAAGGACTGGGGCAGAAGATAATAGTGGAAGGGTAAAAAAATTAAATATGGACACAGGAACAAATTCATGGGAATTATGGCGGATTATACAATATCAGATTGAGGCTGGGTAATGGAGGATGGGATTAGTTGGTAATAAAATAGGGGAATCAATTTTTGAATGGAATTCGGAATCTGTTAAAAAAGTTAACGAAACCTATAAATTGGTCAAAGCAGAGAAGAAGATGGTACAAAGCAATTTCAAATTCAATAGCGTGTGGAGGGAAGAGTGTTAAGGAGTGATACAAGAATATGGTAATGGTGAAGTTAACTATAGCTATGAAGTTATATTCATATTGCAAGTGGAGGAGGGTTACTGGATGAACGAAGTAGAAGGGATCGGACTTTTTCAATTCAGATTCTTTATTTTGTGCACTCAATTTGGGCGGTACGGAGAAGTTAAGAAGCTTAAGGGAAGAATGTACAACTTGGTGTGGTCAGTGGGAAAGGTTTACCGAGACAATGGGATGGTGAAGTTAGAGATTAGATGGAAGAAGGGTCAAAAATAGAGAAGCTCTCAAATAACTTATTGGAATAAATTTGGGCTAATATATAGACTACATCTTAATACTAATAGAGACTTTATTAACCATCAATATACTAATATAACTATTACGAATGCAGGTCATATCTATGAGGGCACAAATCTATTTAGAGATTTTATCATAAACGAGGATGGGGGGAAATATCCTAAACATGTATAACTACACAAAGAAAGGAGGCGGCTACTCCATAAAAGCCGCAAAAATTAAATGACGACATTTTTCTGGAATATTCAGGGCATTCGAGCGCCCTTAACATTATCCAGAATTAGCTCGATGTTGGCTCAATATCGTCCAGGGGTGGTGGCTTTTTGTGAAACAATGCTGAGGGAGGTTGATTCAAAAGACATTGTGACACGTTTTGGTTTTAATAACTGTTTTTTTGTGGAACCCACTGGAACTTCTTTCCATTCTGGGGGTTTTCTTCTCTTGTGGCATGAGAATGTGCGGTTAAGTGTTGTTTTTTAGCTGCAATTTCTATGTTATTGCTCTAGTTAATGAATGCTCCTTTTCATACTACATGATCTTATTACATGCTCCTAATGACTTTAATCAACGAATTGAGATATGGAATGAAATAACAGATTGGAGTAGAGAAATTAACGAACCATGGATGATACTAGGTGATTTTAATGAGATATTGAACATTACAGAGAAACAAAGCAAGAATCAAGCTAACCTTAATCATATAAATGCTTTTTTAGATTTTACTCATAATAATTCTTTGGTGGAAATTAAGTCTAATGGTTGCTTCTTTACATGGTCTAACAGGATGGAAGGAGACAAGAATGTAAAGCCGAGGATTGATCGAGGTATGGCAACTTATGAATGGATGGAACATTTCCCGAGATCACATATCTTTATTCCTCTGGCTATAGGGTCGGATCACTCTCTTCATTACGATATAAATATGAAAATTGGGAAAAAATACTTTAAATTTGAAAGTAGATGGTTAGATAACAGTAATTGCAAAGAAGTTATAGACACTAGTTGGAAAATTCCCTATGACATGATCCCCGTACCAAATTTTATAAAGAAAAGAGAATTTACGAAAGAAGAATTAACTAAGTGGAGCTCGAAAAACTTTAGAAACCACGAAAAAACAATCAAGGCCCTTCAAGATAGACTTATAAAGATTAACAATACTAATGATGATAGAGATACCTCTAAAGAAGAAAACGATATTAAAGAACAAATTAAAATAGAATACGATAAAGAAGAAAAATATTGGTGTGATAGAGCAAGACAAAATTGGCTCACCTATGGAGATAAAAACACTAAATTTTTCCATTTAGCTACTATTAAGCGTAGGAAACAGAACCGTATAACCAGAATTAAAAACAGGAATGGAGATTGGACAGATGACTCAGAAGACATTAAAAACTGTTTTCAAAACTTTTATAAAGACTTGTTTAAAGAAAACACTGGTATAGAGGACAATATGCAAAAATCTATTGAATTTATTAAACCACGAGTTACGAGCGACATGAATGTGGAATTAACAAAAAAACCAACGATGGAAGAAATAGAAAGAGCTACTATGGAATTATCGGCTTCAAAAGCACCTAGACCAGATGGACTCAATGGTAAGTTTTATAAAGAATTTTGGGAAATTATTAAGATGGATGTAGTACACATTATTGAGGACTTCTTTGAAAATAATTGTTCACTTGAAACGATTAACGACACACTTATCACTTTGATCCCGAAAGGAACTATACAAGAGAATTTAGGAGACTTTAGATCGATATCTTGTGTCAATTTCATTTATAAAATTATTACTAAAATTCTTTCTAATCGCTTAAGGGAAATTATGAATAATATAATTTCACCTACGCAATCAGCTTTCATTAAAGGTAGGCCTATTCAGGATAATATTGTTATAGCGCAGGATATATCATTTTTTATGAGCAGGAAACAGAAGAACAAAAAACCTATGGCAGCAATAAAAATTGATATGGCAAAAGCGTACGATCAGGTAAGATGGAATTTCCTTTTTAAAGTTTTGGATAAACTTGGCTTTTGCAAAACTTGGATTAATTGGATGAGAAACTGTATCACCTCTGTTTAGTTTAATATTAATTTGAATGGAGAAAGACTCGAAAACTTTAAACCGGGTAGGGGTCTCAGACAAGGTGACCCCCTCTCACCTTTTCTTTTCTCTATAATGACGGAATCTCTTATTAGCATTATCGACCATTATATAGAAGATGAGCTGATAAAAGGTATTAAAATCAATAGGAAATGCCCGATGATTTCTCACCTTCTATTTGCAGATGATTCGCTTTTCTTTCTAGAACTGAATGACATGAGTATTGAACACTTTAAGGAATGCTTGGATACCTATTGTGCGGGGTCAGGACAGCAAATCAACTTACATAAATCAGCCATTCTTTTCAGCAAAGAAACACCAGGGGATATTAAAAATGAGATAACTACAATAATGAATATCACAGAGACAGAGGATCTAGGTTACTATCTCGGGATTCCACTATGCCACAAAAGATCAAAGGTAGAATCTCTGGACTGGATAGCAAAAAGAGTATTCAAAAACACGGAAGGATGGAAGGCGAAATTACTTTCAGAAGGAGGCAAAGAAGTACTTATTAAAGCTATTCTCCAGGCCATACCGAACTACTTCATGTCTATTTTCTCTTTTCCAATTAGCTTTTGTAATAAACTAATCTCAGCCATCTCTAATTTTTGGTGGAGTTCAGGTGAAAGAAACAGGATACATTGGGTCGCTCGGGAAAAGATCGCGGTAAGCAAATTAATAGGAGGATTGGGATTCAAAGACTTCAAGGAAATGAATACTGTCCTACTAGCAGCTCAAGCTTGGAGACTAATGAACAAGCCCGATAATCTAGCAATGAGATTGCTCAAAGGTATTTATTTCAATAAATCTAATTTAATGACTTGTAAACTCAGACAAAGTAGGACATGGAGCTGGGCAAGCATTATAGAAGGTAGAGACTTTATTAAGAAACATGGAATAAAAATGATAGGAGACGGCAAGAATACGAACATATGGGATGAAAAATGGATAGATACTGAATGGAAACTAGAAAAACCAGAGGGTGCTACCATCACAAAGGTCAAAGAACTAATGAAGAACAACAAGGATGAATGGGACTTCGAGAAATTGGATGATCTATTTCCTGAACCCATCGTACATCTTATAAAGAAGACAAAGATCAAAGAAATAGACACCAAAGATAAGCTAATCTGGCCGTTCTCAAAAGACGGCACCTTCAATACAAAGACGGTATATAAGGTTATAACAGAAGAACAAATTATGAACAAGGCAACAACAACGGGAACAAAGGCAATGCAAGACTCACCAATCTGGAAGATGATTTGGGGTTCTAATATTCCAAAAAAAATCAAGTTATTTATGTGGAGATTAGTAAACAACGCAATACCGACCAGGGACAATTTATATAAGAGAAAATGTGCGGATGCTACTAACTGTCTATGGTGTAACCATAGCAGTGAGGATGTAGAGCATCTACTCCTCTATTGCAACATGTGTAAAGACATCTGGGCTGGATCAATCCTACAAAAAAAAATTCAAGACAATTGGGAGGAAAATATAGAGAATTGGTTCTTAAAGATCATCCAAACTTTTTCAAAGGGAGGATGGGAAGAAAATGTAGTACGCGACTTTATTATGATTAACATGTGGAATATTTGGAAAGCAAAAATGAAAGCTATACACGAGGGGGTTACAGTATGTGGAACGGGAATAAATGTGGCATCAAAAAAATTAATGCAAGAAATTCACTGAATCAATTGGACAACAGAATACTACAAAGACTTCAAGAAAACAGGTGAAGGAAGCGCAGACACAAATAGGGGGGAGCAAAGCCAAGATGTATCTTTTTTTTGTGATGCGTCGTTCAACAATAAATGGGAACCTACGGGGGTAGCAATAATCGGAATAAATAACAATAGTAATACATCGTTTGAACACAGCTACAACCTTGATTGCAAATCTGCCATGGAAGGAGAAGCAAATGCGGTTCTTAAAGCTACGCAACTAGGCGCAAGTTTTCCAAGGAAGAAAATCGTAATCTACTCAGATAACCTTGAGGTTATTCAAGGTACAAAGCAGGTGTCAGCAGCATGTTGGAATATCCAACCCATTCTACGTAAGATTATCCACAATGCTGATGAGCTCGGGCAGATCACTTTCCACCACATCAATAGGAGGCTCAACAGCAGGGCGGACAAGCTTGCAAAGGAAGCTAGACACGGGGCAACGCTCTTACGTCGGAATTCGCTTAGTTTTTTCGACTTGTCTTCTAGGTTTTGCAAATTAGGAATAGGTTAATGGTTTATTTACGATTCGGTGCCTAGGCATCTCCAAATGTCAAAAAAAAAAAGATATGAGCAATAATGAGCCTATTTCCAATAAATGGTCTAGACATTATTTTAACAATGGATTTATCTACCTACTATTTTGAAATGGAGGTGGGAAATAATATGAGTTTTAGGTAGTAAAAAATACACAAAATTTCTAAAGAGCTGACGTGAAGAAAATTTAGTATTTTCAATTTCTTACATTCTCAAATAAGATAGCAAAGCAATACCAAATCCTCTGGAAATATTCAAGGAATATTTAATTTCTTTTGATCCCCCTAATTCAATGAACCCTTTGGTAACTTCTTGAGATTTGGCGTATCAGATATATTCAACATTTTCAAATAAGAGATCAATCTGCAGATCCCCATTATAAATATATGCATATTACATAATCATAAGATATATGCACAATATAGAATTAGAAGTACCATAATTTTTGTTAGAGATATAAGTAAAAGAATAATCGTTCAGCGCCACAGGTTTGTTTATGGCTGGTGATTGTTCCAACAAATCAACACCCGAGACATATAATTTTTTATTTTACCTGTTTAATATTAAATACAATACAGTGACATTAATATTAAGAAACTAAGAAAGGATCCACCTAAATATTAAAGTAAAAAATTAAATAAAAAAGTAGAAATTTTTTTGGGTTCAATCAATGGTAACATAAGGAGAAAATATGTAATTTATCTTGGCATGTGACAAAAGTCACCATGACATATGCAAATCACTTCGAGACTCACCAATCTGCATATCTGAAGCCCTGGTTAATAGACAAGCCTCACTAATTAATCCTAAGATGCTCGCGTAACTATCTGATGAAAATAGTTTTTCCTTATTTGCCAATATATTATTATTATTATTACGTGGAATCCAGCCAACATATTATATTCCAAACAATCCATGTAGCTCTTTTGATAACGTAACATCTCTAGCACATGTCTTCCCGGCAAAATACAAAATAAAAAACTTACAGTGTTAATCCTTTATCTTTGATTACATGACATGATTACCTTAAAGAAAATTCATTCTACAGATGGATCTGAATTATACATAAACAAAACATTATAACTAAGTTCACAGAGCTATTACTATAGTAAATTCTAAGCCTTAATTTCAATGCACTAAACCAATTTAAATGTATCATATAAGACAACTCAAGAACATGAAATTATTGTTGTGCATATCCATTTAAATTGATTAAAACAAACATAGGTAAAAGTTTGATTCAGAATATATTATATGAATAACTTTTGTACATACGACTCTCGCTATGCAGTATGGATTGATTAAGAATGAACACATATTGAACAACATGGAATATTAAGAAGCTCGGTACATGAAAATATCGCTACCCAGAAATAGTTCGATAACAGGTTTAACATCTTTTGCTGACAGATTACCCATAAATCATAATAACCCTGGATTTAGAGAATTAGCCATTGAAGTTGTCCAGTTTATAATTAGCATCTGCACCATATGTTGTATCCGTATTTTCTTAATCATTTTCAATCTGTAACACACTTTTTTTCATTTTACTAATACAATTATCATATTAAAATTATTATTTGTGCAAATTTTTTAGACAAATAAACCTGGATAAAATAATAAGACCGCCTTGCGATACATATATGCATATAAATTCTCTTCCTTCATCAAGTTCACAATATTGGTTGTAAAACAATGTATTTCCTTCTGAAACATATAATTCTCGTTAAAAATCACGAATAATTTAAAAATGGTAAAAAAAAGGAATATTTACTCAATAAATTCAACCTATTACTTAAAATATAGTTCAGTGGCGGAGCCACGGCCAAGGTAGGGAGGCCATGGACCCCCTGGTTTTAAAAAAAAAAATTATAACGGTTGGAATTATTAAATGAATAATAATTTAATTTATTAATTCTTTCATGCTCTTGGGAGAAGTGGGAAAAAACTATTTGTGTTCTAATAGTCCCATTCTAAAAGTGGAGAAGAAATTGTTGGAATTGAAGAATTTAATTTTATTTATTCTTTCTTTCTTTTTGGAAAAGTAGGAAAACTTTTTATGTGTTAAAAGTTTCATCTAGAAAATGGAGAATAAAATAAAAACCGACAAAGATTTATGGCTATTCAATTCGGCGGTTTCATGAGTTACAAGACTTGGTGGAAAAAAAAACGGCTAGCTTTAATGACCATTGAATAGGCATTTAACTGACGGTTTTTTGTCTTGCCATATATTCTATAAATAGTGACTTTGTCACTTTCATTTCTAGAGAAGAGAAAAGAAAATATTCTAGAGAGAATGGAAAAATCATCCTAGAGAGAATGGAAAAAAGTTGTTCTATAGAGAATAGAATATAGAATAGTTTGTAGACGAAAACTAAGAACCAGAAAAGACTACTCTACTTCTCTCTCAAATTTCTGATATAATTTAGAGTAGAATTTGTTAGAGATAACCGGCATGACCGGAATATCTTTTTAACGCAAATTATATACCGTGTAATCTTTTCTTTATTCCGTGTAAGTTTTCGTTATTTTCAATTTATTGTAATAGTGTAGTGTTACTTTAATTGAAAATTATCTTTTGTTTTTCTTTTGGAACTCCATTTTTCTATTTTTAAAACCAGTGATATTATTATTTTTCCTACAATTTAAAAAGATATTACTTTTATATCACTGGTTGTTTTTTTTGAAATGGTTTTCCTATCTTGGCAGTTGCTTCATTATTGAATGCAAATGCCTTTTCCGACGTGACTATGTTGGAGCCTTTCAATGGTTCCAACTACAAACGTTGGGCACAAAAGCCACTGATATGTCTTGAACAACATGAACTAGACCTTGCCGTTCTCAAGGTACTCCCTGCCATTGAGGCCAATGGGGAATATACCAAAGAACTACATGCTAGGTTTCTGGCTCTAAAAATTGGGTTCAAGAAAGCTAATTCAGTGGTTAGAGGATGGATCTTGGATAATGTGACGAACCCCACCTTTTATTTGTGTACCGTTGAGAAGTCAACAAAGACTATTTGTGAAACGGTTTAGAAAAGCCATGAGGGTGATGATTCTGATGAGAATAAGTACGTCACCGGGAAATGACCCAACAAGATCTAATTAGTCTCATACAAGTCGAAAAGTGAATTGACTCATGGAGAAGTCCTTAGGTTTCCACGTTTTTATGAGTTTAAGAATTACTTTGGCCCCTTATATTAAAACTTTTTACCTCTTGTTGCCCTAAATTTCATTCACAAACATGAATATATATCAATTGGATATTAAATATATATATGTGTGTGAATGAAGATCTATGTGAAGAGATCTATATGGTGCAACATGAAGGGTTGGTGGTTTTGGATTAAGGGGATAAAGTTTGAAAACTAAGGTAATTGTTTTCTATTATTTAAACGGTCACCGTGTTAATGAAATAGTATCCTAATAAAAGATGGATCGGTTTGTGCTACACTTTTGTCAATATGTGTACGACATGATCCACTTTTGGTACTTTCATTCATGGGTCTGACTTCTTTTATTCTTTTATTTGTGAATAAAAGATGTGGGAGAAGATGATCCTAAGGAAAAAAAATTCATTTGAGTAACTAATGGAATTTACCTTAGTTAGTCTCACCGTGTTGAAAAGGTTTGACTCCGTTGACATAATGTTTAGGAAAAAAAATCCTTATAAAATTAGTATTCATGAATAAGAGAATTGTGGGGGGATGTACCCCTTAATGAATATAAATTAATAATTATAATGATTATGATGTTCTTAATGAACTATACTCAACTTGGTATTTTCCAAATTGTAAAGAAACTCAAGTGGTGACCATTGGGTTATTATTTTGTCATTTAATAAAGTACGGGAGAGGTACTATTGATCTATATGATGCACTAACTTCCTATTTATATAGTGTAAATTGTGCGTACATGAGCAAATTAAAACTTAATGAATTCATAGCCATGCGTGGTGGTCCTATTGAGACGGACTTGATGAATTCACCGTTGAGGTTGTTATATAATGCTCAAACTTAATGAATTCATAGCCATGTGTGGTGGTCCTATTGAGACGGACTTGATGAATTCACTGTTTAGGCTGTTGTATATTCCTCATACTTAATGAATTCATAGCCATGTGTGGTGGTCCTTTTGAGACGGACTTGATGAATTCACCGTTGAGGTTTTTGTATATTGCACATAATATGACTACAAAGAGACGTCCTTGATGTTCCTAAGGGATGAGTTGTTAGACTCACCACAAATTCACATCCCGTAAAAGGGTGGTCCTTAAGAGAAAGGACTTGATGAATTAGCAAGACACATAATGAGGTTGAGCTTTATTGCTCTTAATGATCTAAGAATCTGAGAGGGATCAGCTAATGTGACAAGACGCTCTTGGAGATCACCTATGTGTAAGGAAAGGGTGATGTTTGGGGGATTTGTAACTATCAGCAGGGTAGAGTATGTGATGTGAGGGTCTCGATCAAAAACATTCAAGTTCAAGAGTACGTTCACTTGATATGTTTTTGGTGGTTGCCTCACTTCACTACGTGTCAATTCAAATCGAAAGATATTGCCACTTAAGTACAATTCACCTAAATGTTGGTATTTACGGAAACCTGTTCACCTTTTCTCCCAAAGAACCTGAGTGGGGGATTGTTGGAATTATTAAATGAATAATAATTTAATTTATTAATTCTTTCATGCTCTTGGGAGAAGTGGGAAAAAACTATTTGTGTTCTAATAGTCCCACTCTAAAATTGGAGAAGAAATTGTTGGAATTGAAGAATTTTATTTTATTTATTCTTTCTTTCTCTTTGGAAAAGTAGGAAAACTTTTTATGTGTTAAAAGTTTCATCTAGAAAATGGAGAATAAAATAAAAACCGACAAAGATTTATGGCTATTCAATTCGGCGGTTTCATGAGTTACAAGACTTGGTGGAAAAAAAAACGGCTAGCTTTAATGACCATTGAATAGGCATTTAACTGACGGTTTTTTGTCTTGCCATATATTCTATAAATAGTGACTTTGTCACTTTCATTTCTAGAGAAGAGAAAAGAAAATATTCTAGAGAGAATGGAAAAATCATCCTAGAGAGAATAGAAAAAAGTTGTTTTATAGAGAATAGAATATAGAATAGTTTGTAGACGAAAACTAAGAACCAGAAAAGACTACTCTACTTCTCTCTCAAATTTCTGATATAATTTAGAGTAGAATTTGTTAGAGATAACCGGCATGACCGGAATATCTTTTTAACGCAAATTATATACCGTGTAATCTTTTCTTTATTCCGTGTAAGTTTTCGTTATTTTCAATTTATTGTAATAGTGTAGTGTTACTTTAATTGAAAATTATCTTTTGTTTTTCTTTTTGAACTCCATTTTTCTATTTTCAAAACCAGTGATATTATTATTTTTCCTACAATAACCTTTAAAAAATTAAAAAAAGAAAATATATAACATAATTGCCTTCCAGATTTTTGCTTGGCCTTCTTAACTTTTACAAAATAATGTAACCTCCTTATAATAACATAGTGTTTTGCAAAATATAGAGACTTTTAGAGCATTCTTCTAAAAATATAGTGACATTTACGTATTTTATGTAAAATATAGGGATGCATAGTGTAATTAACCAAAAAAAAATCGGCCCGACCTTATACCTTGGCAAGAAATTTTTTTCAGTTTTTACTTTTTATCTGCCATTAATAGCTTCATTTTTCAAAATATAATACACTTTGAATTTTGAGATAATTTTCAATTAATTACACTTCCTCACTTTTCATTCTCAAAAAAAAGGAAGGAGGAAATTACTTCCTACTTATTCACAAATTTTCAACTTAATTCTCAAATAAGCACATGGTCATATTTACCTTCCATTATTGCCCTTATATGGTTTTTTATTTTATTATATATTTATATTATATTTCTATATTTAATATCTGAATTCATTTTTTCATTTTTTTAAATATTTTTTTTAATTTTTTTTTTCGAATTCTTTTTTTCCGAATTTTTTTTTTTTTTTTGAAAAATATTTTTTTTTTCTGAAATTTTTTTTTTTTGAAAAATATTTTTTTTTCGAATTTTTTTTTCTGAAAATATTTTTTTTTTTCGAAAAATAATTTTTTTCCCGATTTTTTTTTTTTTTTCGAAAAATATTTTTTTCCCGAAAAATATTTTCGAAGATTTTTTCATTAACACACAAGTCCATACTGTTTTGTGTTACTGTAACTCATACATCAAGCGATTGTGTGTTACATTAACACACAATCAGATTTTCAGACTATCTGTACACTATTATCTATTTTTGTATACAAATATTCTGTATATCTTATTCTGTGTTCCTGCAACACACAATTGTTATTTGTGTGTGTTTAAGCAACGCAAAACTGTAAATGACACACAAGTCCATACTGTTTTGTGTTACTGTAACTCACACATCAAGCAATTGTGTGTTACGTTAACACACAATCAGATGTTCAGACTATCTGTACACTATTATCTATTACTGTGTACAAATATTCTGTGTTCCTGCAACACACAATTGTTATTTGTGTGTGTTTAAGCAACGCAAAACTGTAAATGATAAACGCATTGTGTGTCTTACCAACACAAAACCCATATTGTTGTGTGTTACTGTAACACATACTTTCAGCAATTGCGTGTTGCATGAACACATAATCAGCCTACATATACATTATTCTATACCTTTGTGTACAAATATTCTGTCTGTCTGATTTTGTGTTCATGTATCACACAATTTGTTATTTATGTGTGTTTAAGCAACTCAATATTATACATATTGGGTGTTCATGCAACACACAACACATATGATTTTGTGTTACTTTAACACACAATTATCATATGTACTAATCTTACATCATGTTATCATGGAAAAAAAAATTCCGGGGGAAAAAATCGACAAAAAAAATCTGAAAAAAAAAAATTCGAGAAAAAAAATTTCCGAAAAAAAAAAAAATTTCGAAAAAAAAAATTTCCGAAAAAAAAAAAAATTTCGAAAAAAAAAAATTTTGAAAAAAAAATATTTAAAAAAAAATCTGAAAAAAATAGATAACATTAAACTATAATTAATAAAATATATAATTAAAGTAATTAATAATAGGTGGAAGGATATTTTAGTAATTGGGTAATATTTTGTGCTTAATTGGGAATTAAGTTGAAGTTGTAATTAATAGGGAATACTTACTTTCTCCGCGTAATTAATTGGGCGTTGTTGAATTTTTGATAATTTTCAAGAATATAATTCAATATTTTATAGTATAAAGCTTTGTATTGGTTTGGGTTTTTTTTCTCATTTAAAAAAAATACCCTACACAAAACTTTCTAGTTTATGTTTTTCAGAATCCATCACAAGTTTTTTTAATGATGTTTTACTTCTTTCCTATTTTTGTATCTATTGATTTTCAGATTGATTTTATATTTTTTTTCAATAAAAAATTATTGTTGCTAAAACAGGTAAATTGGGTTTTCAATCTTAGATTGTTTTTTTATTCAATTGATTAATAGTTTATGAATAAGGTGTATTACAAAGAACGATTAAGTGGTGGGTTATTTGATGGACTATAATTTAGTGAAATGGAAGGAAGCCAAAGTGAGGCCATAATTGATTCACTAGATCTAAATCTTGATAACTTCAATTTCTTCCAACTTGTTTTCCATTTTATACATCGCTATATGTATATATATTTTTGATTAAATATCTCTGTATAATGTATAATATTCATAAAAGTTATCAAATAGTGTTCAAAATTGAAGACACAGCTCGATGACAATCTAGTCCATCCATCTAGACAAAGTAAGAATAACAAATTACTTATTTTGATGATTATTATATTAGAAGTAGCTAATTTCTAATATGTAGACTGTTCAAAATTGAGGGTGCACATCGATGGCAATCTAGACAAAGTATGAGTAGGAAATTACTATTTTCAATGATTATTATATTAGAACTAGCGAAATTCTAAATAATTTGCAGTAAATTCCTGAATTTTAAATAAAATTGTTGGTATGGATGGTAGGGTGTGGCCTATATTAGGAACCTTTGAAATTAGACAAGAGATTGAATGTGTAGAAACATTATTACTTTAGGCATTGTTTTGTTGTTTCTCAAGAATTTACTTTGCCTAATCCTATAAAATTCATTTTCTTTCATTTTTACTTGTTTAATTTTACCTATTCTTTTTTGTTTTGTCTGTATTATTTATAAAGAAAAAGGTATATATTATATTTTGACATAAAAGTTGAATTCTTGAAATATGAGCATGTTATTCATTTTTTGTATAGAATGTATAGTAGATGGAGTAAAAAAACTAAATAGGTGGCAATGCAAATAAAATACACGAGAGGAGCAGAAGTTTCTAAAACTAATCTAATACCTTTGATTGAGCCTTTGATCAAGGTACATTTTCATTAAATGCAAGTAAACCCTTGAACTATCACACAAAGTTTGAAACATCTCTCAATTATTTTATCTACTTGTTCTTTTTATGTTTTGTTTTTTAATCAAAAACTTGTTCTTTTTGTTAGCCAAACGAGATGTTGCACCATAAGGCAAATTTAAATGACTATCTATCCCATCTCACTGGTTAGAGTTTAGACAAAATTAAATCAAGATATCACTGGTTAGAGCTTAGAGAAAATTAAATCAAGATACTGAATGTGATTTTTTAATAAGCACGAAATTAGTTAAAGAGTATGAACTTTAAATTGAGCATTAATCATGTTTCTAGTTATGGGATATTATCAATATGGTGTATTCTTTTTCCTTAGTTTGGGATTTTGTCCATTAGGTTTTTCTCAAACAACGTTTTAACGAGGCCTTTAAGACATAGTATGAATGTATAGATTTGTTTTTTTGTTTCACGAATCATGTTAGTTTTTATTAATATTTAGTACAAATTTGTTTTTATAACTAAAGGGGCCATTTTTTTAGTTTCGCCCAGGGCTCTCTAATCCCCGGACCGGCCCTGCCCCCCCCCCCCCCCCCCACCCCCCAAACAAAAATCCTAGCTCTGCCTCTGTATAGTGTGATTATTCTAAGTAAAACATGGACCAACAATTCAATTTGATTACAATTAATTTTCTCATTCTACATCATATGAGTACCCATTTCAAACGGCTTCCATGTCCTGATAATATTAGGATAGATGACGAGTTCATTACTACGTTCCTGGTAATATTAGGAAAGGCTATTCATGGCGGAGCATTCCTGAAACTGAGATAGCGATGGTTATGTGTGATGTTTGAGATGGCAGGGAATATAGAAAAAGGGTTAAGATTCTAGTGGATATGGGAAAGTTTTAAGGAGCCTTGAGATGGCCGTGGTGGATATGTATGAATTTAATTGTTGATTTTTGATATGTGTAAGTGGTGGTGGTTAGAGCATAAAGGAATATAGAAGAGGTCATAACCGTGTTTGGTGATGACAACGAAGGGGATTCTAGGTGAGGTGAATGGGAAAATTAGGAAATGGAATAATAAGAAATAAAGAATGAGATTATGAGAAGCAAGGGAAAGTATGAGCTTAATGGTGGTGAGAGAATATATAAGGATTACATATTAGCTGCTTTATTATAGACTGGGTATTACTTGTGCGTGAAGTCACTTTTAAAATTTAATTGTTTAAGGTGCATGATCTAGATTGTAGCGTGTCTATATAATATAATATTTTCGCTCAATAAAAATCAATACGAAATCCGATCAAATCTTGAGATTTCAATGGATAATTTTATTTGTTTAAGTAAAATAGGAAAGGTAAGACGGCCATATTCTTTGAGAATGTTTGACAATCTCTCTCCCTAATTTGTAAACGGGTCCAAAAAAGATAACAACACTTCTTATAGGCCAAGAAGTATCACTTTCTTCTACTTTATTATATCCAAAACATTACAAATCATATTGTTGGCCTTGCTTAACTTACTCAAATGGTGAGGTAAATCAATGGCTATATAAAATAGTGTTCTGCTACACCAATACTTACCTTCCATACCTCTCCTTAATAAGTTCTCTATCTGTATTTCATATCCTTGTCTTATTTAAGATTTTTAAATGACATTGCTAATTGTATTCCTACCCCATATTTCAAACTGAAAGCAAAATAAAATTTATGAACATAGTTATAAAAATTAATCCTTTTTAAAAGTCATTCTTGAAAATAATAAAAATTTGCAAAAATTACAAAAGATTTACTAATCTTGAGATCTAAAAAATTATTTTAAATTTACTCTTAAGTAACCATTATGTTGAACTATTGAATAATGATGTCTTTGAACAACAAAAAAACATAATGTGGTAACTATTAAAACGTTTAAGATTAATACTTTAAATTAATGTTAATGATTAGTAACAGTAACAGAGAACTGGACCAACTTCTGAGACAAACAAACCTTTGAGTTAGTGACTTCGTCGTTCTGAGACTTGAAAGAAAGATTTTTCAAGTGTACAGTCAACAAAAGATTACAATAGCCAAAAATCATAAAATCCAATTAAAACAAATATATTGAATAAACCGACTCACTTCAAGTTGTTTATGAACAACTTTAGATCCTTTCTTGGGTCTCCTAACAAGCTTTGAAACCAATAAAACAAATATATCCTTTTCAATTTCTTCCTTCAAAAGTGGATCTATTCTCTATACTATATATCTAATAATACAAAGAAAAATAATATACTTTAAGAATAAATATACAAAAATGTTACACACCTGCAAAAAATAAGAAAACTTTTGGTTAATATAATATCATATATTATCATATGATGTGGAAAAAAAACTTGTTTACTTACACACTCTCCATTGAACATGTGGTTGAATTTTTATTTGAGATTTCCCACTAAACAATGATAAATATATGTAAGAAAAGTAGATCTTATAAAAAATCTATAATACATATACAAATTTAACTAACCTTTGCTACACTGAGAAGTTTGTTAATAATGTCATGAGTAGCCCATATCCTTGAATATCCAATAACATTCCATCAAACTCACTACAAACAAAAAATTTACAATAAATATTGACTATGATATAAACCATTAATTAGACCTTTGGTTCTTGTTATGCGGAATAATCAAATATACCTGGTGTGGAAATATACACTACCATTATGGATCTGCCCCTCGTCTCGGACTAATGGTGCTAAGTTTTAAAACAAAGGATGGGTATATTTGGTATAGATTAACTATAGTGCATAACAGAGGACCTGATGGTGAAATTAACCTGGTAAGGTATGTAGCTGTATCTGTAAAAGTCAAGAACACATATTCATACATTCTAAATTTAAGGATTGACATATTAGAATCATGGATTTTTGACACTCTTATATTGATTTTCTTGATGGGCATTTATCATAAGCATATTCTTCCTTCTGTTGTTGCACTCCAAGTTTCTGTATATATAGCTATTTAATTAGATATATAATATGTTTCAAGGCCTGAAAAATTTGAATTAAATCGTTCAAAAGGTAAAAATTACTTGAGCAACTCTGTAACAAAACCAATAAAAGATACGGAGGCTATGGGACTATCAATAAGCTGCAGTGACATGTTTTAGGGTTTTTACATGACATATTTTTAAGCTTCTATTTTCGAAACCTTCTGCTATCATGCAAATGGTGTGAACTCCAAGAACCTTATGTTTATCGCCCTCCAGTTGATCATTCTACGAAGACTCGACACAATAATGTCACCCCGATTACTGAAAAAAATTAATCTAGACATATCTAGATATTTAAATTTTAAAAGATAGAGTAAATTAACTCAACTGGAGGCAAAAGTTACATGTTTGGAATCATGTGATGTAGGCCAATAAACAAATCAGTAATATTAAAGTTGAACTTTAAATTCACTTAAAAAAGCATAGCAAAGTTAAACTAATAAAGCCCTTCTTCTCATCATTGATTTTCGTAATTCAAAATTCTATCAGGGACCGAAGAAAGGGGAAGCAATTGAAACAAACTATGAAAATGATAGAGAACCTACTTTGTTATCGAGAAGAGAATCTATTAACTTCAACCTCTCTTTATTTTTATCAATGTGTTAGTGAGCTATATTAAAAACGAAAAAACTGTGTTAGGTTTCATGTTTAACAAATCCATCTCCAAAAAAAATATAAGATCTTCTAATAATTCATATCTGATTTCTTTAGGCCACAACAACATTGCCTTCTTTAACCCCGATTTGTGTACATCTTGTCCCAATCTTCTAATAAAGTCTTCCATTCTATCCTATCTGGTTAATTGACCAATTGAGACCAAAACTACCAATTCTGTCTCATCAAGACCTTTCACTGGTTCTAAGCTATACTCATCTCTCCTATACTTTGTTAATGCATGCATCTATAAATTTCTTAATCTACATATAATACAAATTTAAAAATTACATTAGTAAAATCAAAAAGTAAATAAAAATTGAGTAAAATTACATTATTGTTCCATGTGTTACACAAAATAGCTAAGTATACCCGTGTAGACTAATAAAGGGATATGTTTGACTATTTTGACACGAACCCCATGGGTAATTTTTTCAATTGAATTGAGTTCAAGTCCTTACGGTTGCACTAATGCAGCTAAAGCCATACATTTTTTTGGCACCCTTATATAATCTCCAATCTATTTTCAGAATTTAGCAGAGAATCAGCTAGCTCTTGTGTTGAATTAATTTCTACCATGTTGGGCTTAAGAGCCTTTTCCCACCATCTCATAGATTTGCTGATACAAAGCGCTTGTTCCTAAAAAACAATAAACATGCTAGAGTAAGATACTATTAATAACTTCACGGATTATTGCAATATTAGTCACTGTATTAAACAAACTTACCAAATAATACCCTAGTTTCAAACAAAGGGAATACACTATTTTAGTACACATTAACATTGTAAATCAGATCTAACCACGAAAAGGTACATTGGAACATCTCACATAATATAAGGACAATTTGTGCAATTTATAAAAATGGTTAACTTACTTAGATGGAGCCTTAAAAATGGGGTTTGACCTCAGGGTTATATTAGAAGCGAGTGACATGAACGTAGAGCTGAAACAACATAAACACAGAACCGTTACAACAATTTACCTTTAATAGGTCTAATAAAACATGTATTAAGCTTCGACCTTACCTAGAAAGACGGTCTGAAACGTTCTGAGTGAGAAAACTCCCATTACAAAGTCTAAAGCCAATCCTTTTCATGGAGAGAATCGTATATCCCTTGAATATCCTATCTATTTCCAACTTTCCATTCAAATAACCACCTTTCTTTGCATTCGAAGCCCAATCCCCTCTAATCCACCACCAACATCGGTTGTTCTCGAAAAAGCTGGAGGAAGAGTTAGATAGACTATCTCCATTAGTTGCGCCAAAGGAATATTTATTGCAAAACAATTCAAATATATAGTATAAGACCAAATTGCTCACTCCAATAGTCACGAAAAATCATGGAACCCACAAAACTCACTCACACAACATCACCTCCCCATATACGCTATTTTCAGCGCATCATTTCTCATACTGTAAAAGACGCTCATCACCGCCGTCACTCGGGGATCATTATCCACCATCATCAACCGGCTTGGCGAAGAACCCAAATTAAGGTAAAAAAAATTACCATTGAAACTCTAAAAATTGAATTATTTTTAACTTAATCTCATTACTTTTACAATTTTTCAGAATTGAATTATTTTTAATCTACTCTTATCACTTTTACAAATTCGACAATGACCATCATTTCTCATACTGCAAAAGTCTTCCAACGTTCATAGCCATTGTAGGTTTTGTATAAAAATATAATATACACTACTGTAATTATACTCAAATCATCAGATAATTTGTATAAAGATATAATATATATCACGACTGTAATTATACTCAAATCAAATAATTTTGAAAAATTGTAAAAGTGATGAGATTAGGTTAAAAATAATTCAGTTGATTTAATTTAGTGTATTAGTATTTATTTTATTAATTTAATTGAGTGGCTCAAAAATCTATTCCAGTAACATCTTCGTATCCAAATTTGATTAAAAATTGCTCTAGTTAAAAACTTAAACTTAAGGCACTCCCTACCATGAGTATATATACGATTTTGATATATTATTAAAGTAATGAGGTATATCAAAAAAAATTATATTATCATATCAATCTCTCACAAAATCCATATTGTAGCACCAGATTTTAATTTGCAACTAATTAGTTCAAACCCGGAAAAAAATATATTAAAATTCATGATAAGATTACAAAAAAAATAGATAAATAACATGTTAATCAGTACCTTAAATGAAGGTTCTTAAAGGAGGTGGGTGGTTCACAAGTATATTTGTTGGGTAAATTTGAAGATATCGTGGTGGACACGCATGAATTAGCCATTCTTTTATTATAAAAGTTGCGCCAAATGAATATTTACTGCAAAACAATTATAAAAAGGGTGATTTCTTAATAGAGTCCTTAGAGGTTGGACCATTGCCCGTCAGGTCCAACCCATTACAAAAGACTCAATTGTCCTCCTTCAAGCGTTAACTGTCTTTTCAGTTACCATAACCAAATGCGCTGATTTCATGCAAAAATTTATCACACACCATTAATTAAAAAAAAACAAGCGTCAAACAAAAATCAAAATCTGAACAACACACCGTCTATCAAACATTCAACCCACTAAACCCTAGTCCTCATCTCGATACACCACCGGAATAATAAAAAAAATGGCTAGGACGAAGATACCACAGCAACCCACCGCCGACGATGGGTTATGTTTGGAAAGTCGATGGGTTGGATGTATTGGATTTAGTATTAAATTTGATGGAAGTAAGATACAATACGTATTGGGTTGCGCATGTAAATCTGATGGGTTGTACTACAAAGTCAATGAGTTGGTTAAAAATGGTTTAGTTTAAACTGACAGATGAGTTGGTGGGTTATTTGTGTAATTCTGATGGGGTGTAACCTAAGACTAATGGGTTGTCGAATACTATAAATAAATAAGAACATGTGGAGGTGGGTTATAGGTTTGATCTTGGTGGTGTGCCAGTTTATAATGTCGGTGTGTGGGAATTAAAACTAAAACGACAGTTACAAGACATAAAAATTGAACCAATTAAAGTGAAAACACATTTATTATTAGATGAAAAACAATACAAGATTGTTATATGTGATTCCTGGGAATCACTTATTACATAAGATCAAGACAGAAAGGAATACGAAATTAAAATTAATAGCTTCAATGCTTTCTCCCGACCAATATTCTTCCTGACCAAGGTAGGCCATGATTCATACACATAATCCTTAACCGACTGATACGAATCGAACAATCTGAGTAGCTTCAATGATTTCTTCTCCAAGTAACGGAAAACAACAAGCACATTGGATGCCATAGGTATAGCAAAAACCTACATAAATGTATAATATCGTGACATGTTTAACAAGAATAAGAAATGCTAATATGATGATATATACACCTGTTAACATTGCGTAATGCAAGAAACGTAATATAATACACTTTTTTTTAGAGCTAATGCATACCTTAAAACTGTTGATTGTAGGTGAATTGCTTCAAGAGTGGTAGAGAAACTCAATTTCGTGAATGGACGATGGTGTATCTTCAAACGTGGAATACCTAACAATATTACTATAATTATTAGCTAATATTAAGGGATATTATTTGATTAGCGTTATATAAGGAATCAGTTACTAATTTATATAATATTGTATAATATAAAAGTGACAAGTAATAAGGGTAGCGATGGAATAAAAAAAGAAATTGGACGCTCAATGGGGTGGAAAAATTCCTGGACTCTATAGAGGTGGGATGTTGTGTTTTTGGACTTAATAAGATATTATCTCTTATAAAAAATACAATATAAGTACAAAGTGCATATCTAGCAGTTGGTCCAAATGGCTATTTACTGCAAAACAATTCAAAAAATACGTATAAGACCAAATTGCATCTCCTTCAGTTGGGCCAAATGGATACTTACTGCAAAACAATTCAAAAAAAAATGCAATATAAGACCAAATTGCATCTCCAATAGTTAGGCCAAATGGATATTTACTGCAAAACAATTTAAAAAATAAATTATACAACAAAATCGCTCACTCTAACAGAAAAGATTGTTCTCAACGCATCACTTATCATAAGGTAAAAGGTGTCCAACAGTAATAATAATGGACAATTCTGAAAATTTGCAAAAGTGATGAGATTAGGTTAGAAATTTCTTTTTTACCCATTTCAGTGAATTCCTTATACTTATCATATAATTTTGAAAAATTGTGTAAGAGATTTTAGAGTTTCAATGGTAAAAATTATTTTTTTACCTTAATTTGGGTTCTTCGATTTTTTATGACGTAGCCAAGCCGGGTAATTGATGGGCGAGAATGGTCCCCGAGTGGCGATGCTTTTCTTCTATAGGAGAGCAGGTTGGTGGTGGGAAGAGCAGCTTGGTGGTAAAGCAGAGAGCGGCTTGGTGGTAGAAAGGTGATTGTGAAAGAAATGAGAAGATAAAGAGATGAGTTTTAGATTATATGATTCGTCAGAATTCAAAGAGATGAGTTTTAGGTTATATGATTGTTAGAATTCAAATTATGTGAAGTTAAGGAGCTAAGGGTGTTTTTTAGATAAATGGGGAAGAGGGAAAATAGGAAAAATCAGGTATGTATATAGACTAGGTATGACCCGTGCCTTAAGGCACTTCGATGCTTAAAAAAATTATACAATAATATGAGAGGTCGATGATAGAATTGAACTAAAAAATTTATATATAAACAAAAAATTATTAAGGATTCTCGATCCATAATTGACATATTAAGAACATAAAAATTCAAAAGAATTCTCTTGAACCACCACACTTTGCCTTTGATCCGACATTTTTTCATATATAATTGAAAGAGTTCTTTTAAAAATTCACGGATATATGTGATATTTTAAAATATGGATATAATTTTCTATTTTAGAGAGCATGCAATGTATCTAGAGTTGCATTAAAATTAGGAATTAAGAAGAAAAAGCGAAGCAAAAAAAAAAAGACACGTTGTTTTTGTTTTCTCTGGCGAGATTCCAATTAATGAATGTAGTAAACTGATATTTTAGGTTTTAACTTGGATCTACTATTAATCTTCTTATTGTATTAGTTTACCTAACTTTATATACTAATTAACAAAAATTCTCCGAAAAGTTGCATTAAAGAAAAAGAATAACCACAAAATTTCGTAGAGTTACACTAAATTTACAAATTAAACAAAAAAAGTGAAACATAAGACATCTCCGACTTAGTAAAATATTATCAACTTTTAATTAAGTGAATGACTAACTGAAAAACCTATCACTTATTCTTAATTATGAATTTTCCATCACTTTCGACACTAAATTACTCCCCGGGAGATACTTGGGAAAAATAAATAAAGACATTCATAATTACCTCTTAAAATCGAAAACCCTAAACAAAGTATAAGAAGTGATTATACTCCGTGTCTAAAAGCTTTTGTATAAAATTTAATTTAAAAATTCTTAGTTAAATTTGAGTGTCTAACTATTAATATAATTGAAAGAGAAATTCAAAAAATCGAGATTCAGAGTAAGGAAGTTGTTATTATTTTTCTTTACTTTATCTCCAATTTTATATATGTCCATATCAATTGGATAAAACATACACTTAATTTATAATATTTTTTTGTCAAGATATTTGTATTATTAGCTATGTGTTACAAAACATATTCAATATACCCTTTTGTGTTCATTAAATCTAAATTTGCCCGTCTATATGGGTATTTGGCTACTTTTGCAACATAATAATTATTAGGATATTTTGCATAATAACAAAGGACCATTGGTGCAATTTACTCTTTTGCTTGTTAGGGATAGACCTTGTTGTAGGGTTGAAAAAGCTAAATTAAGAGTAGAAATCAGATCTAAAATTTTTGATTTCTAATTTTTTCGATTTAAAAATTTCAATTTCGGAACAGATTTTTAGTGTTTCGAAATTCTAATTTCTTAATATTCCAAAAATATCAAATTAAAATTAGAACTACATATAAATTCCAATTTTACATTTAGAGTATTAAATAACCCTAATTCTGTTACCCTCCTTCTCAACCCTAACTTCCACTCTCTCTCCGATAGTCCAATTAGAGCTCTTTTATTTAGTTTCAAGTTAAGATCTATTCTTAGATCTATGAAACTAAGCTTTTTCTATTTCTCGGTAGGAAGCTTCAAATTCTTAAAAATCACTTTCAAGTGCTTTGTTGAGTTCTCTCTCACTATTATCTTCTAAAACTTCCCTCTTGATGGCTTCATCATTGAACCTCAAAGAGGGCAAGCGAGAAGAGGAAGACGATGAACTTTGTCTCTCACCGGACAAAGATGCTATTTATTCAAAGTTTGATGAACCCAAACTTATTCTTCGAGTAATTGCAACAGGTATGATTAACCTTAGTTACTTAAAGAAAATTATTATCGAGCACTGGGGTATCACTGGAAGGATTACTCTTGATAAGAAAGGCTTTAATCTTTGCACAGTTCAGTTTGATAAAGAAAAAGATTATGAGACTGTTTGGAATAATAGGCCCTATCACATCTTTGGTTTTCATGTCTTGGTTCAAAAACAAGAGGAAACAATTATTAATCCATCACTTCTTGATGAGACTGTGTTCTGGGTTAAAATATATGGTGTCCCACCACTTTTAATTAAAGAATCTAATGCTTGCAAAATAGCATCAAAGGTTGGAAGAGTTATTGATATATGTTTGCCTGATCCGGTTAAGTATAAAGATGACCCTTGTATCAGAGCAAGGGTAGAATGCTCTATGTTAACTCCATTATTGGAGGGTTATAACTTCAAAATCTCTAAAGGGCAGAGTGTGTGGATCTCTTTCAAGTTTGAAAAGCTCTTTGACTTTTGCTTTAAGTGTGGTATAGTCTCTCATGAAGAAAAGAATTGTGATAATCCAAACTCTTTAACTAATAGGCTGGGAAGCTGGATTAAGTACTCTGAGAATGTGAAAAGAGAAAAGGAATTTGTGTTTAAAGCTGTGAAGAACAACAAAACCATTCAAAGAGTTAAAAAACATTTGAAAAACAAATTTAAAAAGAAAGCTGAAGTGCTTGAGGAAGGTGAAATTGGCACTAATGATGGAATAGAAATGATTAAAGAAGGAGGTATGAATTCTATTCAAAACTCCTTACTTACCCCTACTGTTAAACTTGATCAAACTTTGATTCAAGGAGTTGCTTTTAAGACTGATCTGAGACCATTGGCTAATGATGAAATACTTAAACTCTGTGGGGCAAATGAAGCTAACTTGAAGCTGAGTCCTATGTTTGAGTTAGAGAATAAAGTTAAGATTGACCCTTCTATCACTGAAAATTCAGATCAAACTATTTGTTTTGGATCACTAGAAAGGAATAAAAATAGGACAAAACAGGTTAGAGAGGACCTTGGTCTTTCTAATGATGATGAACTAAATTCTCAAGTACCAGCAACTCTTATTACCCCAACCTCTGGTGGTGATGATGAGATGGTTGTGTTACTTGAGGATGATAAAATTGACACTGCTGAAAATATAGAGATCTGGTATGAAGAAGGCATACAGGAAGAGATGGAAGCTGATGAGGTTTGCGGGGTTGACCCACATCAACCCCAAAACCCTCAATGATACAAGCTTGGAACTGTCAAGGCATTGGCACAGCCTTGACAGAGATGAGCTTGGTGGAAATGATCAAGACTCATCACTTGGAGGTAATTTTTTTATCTGAAACTAAACAAAAACTTGATTTTTTAATTTCCTTAAGTCATAAACTAAAGTTGACACTTGTTTCACAAGTTGACCCTATTGGTTTATCTGGAGGATTAGCAGTTTTTGTTAAAGAACCTGGTAACTATACTCAAATTAGCTCTGATAAGAATCTTATACAGTGCACTTATTATAGTTCAAAGATTGAATTATGTGAAATTAACTTTGTATATGGCCCTACTGCAGATGAGGATAAAAGTTCCTTTTTAAGGAAACTTAATAACTTGAAACATGTTGAGAAACAATGGTGCATTTTGGGGGATTTCAATTTGATCAGATTTACATCTGAAAAGATGGGAGGTAATATTAACTCATCTCATAAGAGGAATATGGATATTTTCAATGCTTTCATTGATTCTAATGCCCTTTGTGAATTATCAGCTTTAGGATGTAATTTCTCTTTGTCTAACAAGAGAAATGGCAACCAGCTGATAAAACAAAGGCTAGACAGAATCTTGATTAACCAGGACTGGATGAACCTTTATCCAAACTCTTGGAATGAAGTGTTACCTCCACTTGGTTCAGATCACTCTCATATTGTTCTAAATCTTGGGATTTTTACAAAAACTTTCAAAAAACGTTTTATTCTAGAGAAAGGATGGTTATATGACAAAACTCTTTGTCAAACAATTATTGAGAAATGGAAAAAAGGGCACTATATGGATTTGCGAGGTATTTCACTCATGAAATACAAATTATCACAAATTCAAAAACATATTTCTTGGTGGGCTCGGAAAAGAATCCTAAATAATAGAATTCTTATCAAAAAAAACTTATCTCAGTTGGAATTTATCTTCAATGAGCCATACAGTGATGAGAATAATGATCTTTTTAATTCTCTGAGTATGGAGCTTGAAGAGTTTTGGAAAAAAGAAGAACTATATTGGTCTTTAAGATCAAAGAAGAATTGGTTAAGATTGGGAGACAAAAATACTAAGTATTTTCATGCTTCAACTAAAATAAAGAGATCTAGAAATAGAATATCTAAACTTAAGAATACTGAAGGAGAATGGATCTCAGATTCAAATGAAATCTCTAATGAAATTGTGGGATATTACAATAATATATTCAAGTCAGTAGGAGAAAGAAATTATCATCCAATTTTAAGCAAAGTTAAGAATGTGGTAACTGATGAAATGAATTGTGCCTTAACTAAAAGTGTTGATTGTGATGAAATAAAAAAAGCAATCTGGTCCTTAGGGAGTGATAAATCCTCAGGACCAGATGGCTATGGAGGTTTCTTTTATAAAAAGTTTTGGGACTTATTGAAAGATGATCTTGTGGCACTAGTGTCTGATTTTATCTTGAATAATTCATCACTGGAGGAAATTAATTGCACAATTATTTCTCTTATACCTAAGTGTGAGAATACAGAGATGGTTGTTTCTTTTAGGCCTATTAGCTGTGCAAACTTTTTATATAAGGTAGTTTGGTCTCTGAGACACAGACTACCTTCATTCCTGGAAGATCAATTTTTGAGAATATATTGATAGCTCAGGAAGTTTCACACTTCCTTACCAACAAAAGAGATTCTAAGAAATATTACTTGGCTATAAAGGCAGATATGAGTAAAGCTTATGAAAATATAGAGTGGGATTTCTTAATTGATGTATTATCCCAAATGGGATTTAATTCTACTTGGGTAGGATGGATTAAAAATTGTGTTACAACACTTTCATATAAAGTTCAAGTGAATGGTACATTACTTGACCTTGAGAAACCTCAGAAAGGACTTAGGCAAGGGGATCCACTCTCCCCTTATCTGTTTTGCATTGTTACTCAAGCCCTATCTCACCTGATTGATCACTTTGTGGGAATAGGGTTGTTCAAGGGCATTGCAATTGCAAGAGCTGCCCCAAATATTACTCATATCCTATTTGCAGATGATAGCTTGTTCTTCCTTGAAGCTAGTGAGAACAATATTGATATTTTTAACAACATTTTAAACTGGTACACTTTTGCTTCTGGTCAAAAAATGAACCTAAATAAAAGTGGAGTGTTTTTTAGTAAGAACACACCACAAGACTTGAGGAATAAATTCTCCCTTTCTCTGAGAATGAATAAAACTGAACACTTAGGGAAATACCTTGGTATTCCTTCCTATTGGGGAAAATCTAAGGTGAAATCTTTGGAATGGTTAATTGATGTGGTTCTGAAAAACATGAACAGATGGGATACTAAGATGTTGTCTAAAAGTGGTAAAGAAGTGCTCATAAAGGCAGCGGTTGGGGCAATCCCTAACTATATTATTTCAGTTTTTCTAATCCCTAAGAAAGTAACATCTCATTTAACTTCTTTGATAGCTAATTTCTATTGGGATAATCAAGGAGAAGGGAGATGCCACTGGATTAAGTGGCAAACCCTTATGAACTTGTAAAGAAGATGGAGGGTTAGGTTTTAAGGACTTTCATTGTCAAAATTTAGCTCTTTTGGCATCAAATGCTTGGAAATTCAACATCAATAAAAACTCACTACTTTATAAATTATTCAAAGGGAAGTATTTCCCAAATACTGAATTCTTTAAAGCTCAACTGAATGGTAATTACTCATGGGGCTGGAAGAGTCTCATTGAGGGAAGAAATTGTTATTTGAAGGAAATCAAATGGAATGTTGGAAATGGTAAAAGTGTGAGTATATGGGATGACATTTGGCTACCTTGTGAGGATAAACTCACCAAACCTATGGGTGTAATTTTAAGTTGGTTTCAGATCTTATTAATTCAGATTCTCTTTCTTGGAATCAGGAGATTCTAAATCAGTTCTTCCCTTCTAAAGCTGTAGCAACCATCTCCTCTACACATCTTTCTCAACTTTACCTTGAGGATGTGCCCTTCTGGCCATACTCCTCAAATGGTAGAGTTTTAGTAAAAGAAGTGTATAAGAGGATTTGGATGGCTCAGCAACAAAAGGAGGAGAATTTTTCTAAAAGTAAAGGTGAACAATCTTTCAAGTTACTTTCTGAGGACTGGAAAACTGTGTGGAGTATGAATGTAATTCCAAAAGTGAAAAACTTTGTATGGAATGTTGTGAAAATGCCTTACCAACTAATGAGAACAGGAAAATTAGGAAGTCTTGTACTTCTGACTTATGCTCTATATGTGGGCTGGCTACTGAAAATGTGGAACACCTTATTTTTCACTGTTCTTAGGCTAGGGCAGTTTGGCTTGCAAGTCCTTTGAATTTTATCTCTTTAACTGAGCCTTCTTTTAATTTCAAGAAATGGATTTATTTCATTAGATTAAGTATCTCTGAAACTGAACTAAGCAATAAAGGCATTGGAGAATTGGCATTCTACATTGTTTGGGCAATTTGGAAAGGCAGAAATGAGGCTATTTTTAGAGGCAAAACACCTGACCCTTTGGAAATCTTATCAGAAGCTTTAAAAGCCAATGATGACTTTAAATTATCCAAAAGGATTAAGACTGAAGCTAATCAGGATAATAATGATATTATGAGGGTCCTGAACCCTCCACAACCTTATAATTCACCAAATAATGCAACTCAGGTGCTTCACCTTAGAGAAGGCAGAGTAGAGAATTGGACACCACCTGAAAATGGAAGTTTTAAAGTTAATTGTGATGCTACTTTTGATTATAAAACTAACCAAGCTGCCTATGCTTGTCTTACCAGGGACAGTAAAGGGATCTTAATTGATGGATGCTCAAAGAAGTTTTTTGCTCATTCTCCACTTGAAGCAGAGTCTTTTTTTTTTGAACAATAAAAGGGATGCTAGCATCCCCAGCAGACCTCTAGTACTACCTATCCGATGCCTAGTTTACCAAAAAGATTGATCAAAAGGAGGGGTTGAAACACCCTTCCATTCCCTTCCTGTGCCATGTGCCTAGCCTCCTTTGCATGTTTATCCGCCAGTTTGTTGAGATCCCTTTTAATGTGCTTGAATTCTGGGCCGTTATCTCCACAACTGAGAATAATATAACGAAGGATGGGTTGGATTGACCAACGAGCTGCTGACACTTGCTTGATACCTTGTATAACTTCAAGGTTATCCGAAAGTACCAATTTCTTGGTATTTCGGTTTTTTGAACCCAACTCAACTGCTTTGAGGACTGCTAAAGCTTCACCTTCGATTGCTGAGTTACATTCAACGTCAAAAGTATGGTTAATAGTTAACTGTGAGTGGTGATCCTTTTCAATTACTGCTATTCCTGTTGGTTCACTTTTGTTGTTGAAAGAGGCATCACAGTAATATATTGTTTCGTACTCGTTATTTTCCTCTCTCGTAGGAGCTTGTTCTGCTATGGTTGGATTTGGATTCTTTGTTTTAACTAACTTGTTCCATTCTATTCCGTGAATCTCAGCCATAAGTTTGTTTGTACTTTGAATTATGGTTGTTCCACTCACTGGAATGTTTTCGTGTATACCTTTCATTTTCCCTTTCCGAATGTTCCAGAGATTGATCATGATCATGTCTTTGATAATATGCTCTTCCCATCCTGCTTTTTTTGAAGCCGTCTACTATTTTAATGAACCATTCCTCTATGGAAGCTTTACTTTGTTCTTCAATTCTTATTTGAGCCATTGTTCCTGCCCATATATCCTTACACATGTTGCAATTTAGAAGTAAGTGTTCCACGGTTTCACCTTCTTCATTGCACCAGGTGCAATTTGTTGACTGTGCACATTTCCTGTTATAAAGATTCTTCTTAGTGGGTATAGCATTTTTTATTGCCCTCCAATTAAATAACTTGATTTTCTTTGGAATATTTGAGTTCCAGATGCGCTTCCATATTGGTGATGAGTAATTCTGTACTTCAGTTGAGTTTGTCGGGTTATTTTCTATATGATCTTCTACTAATCTTTTATAACCTGTTTTAGTATCGTAAGTGCCATCTTTTGAGAAAGGCCATACAAATTTATCTTTTTCTTCCGTATTGTAGATTTTTATTCTTTTTATAATTGGTATGAGTGCTCCGGAAATAGGTTATCTAAAATTTCATCATCCCAGATCCTCGTGTCTTTGATAAACAATTCTTTGACAATTTTGTACTTGCAGTTATTTGGTTTCTATATTTTCCATGATGTATCTATCCATCTATTGTTCCATATATTAATATCCTCACCATTCCCAATCACGTATATGCCGTGTTTAAGTAATCCCTTCCTTCAATTAAGCTAGCCCAACTCCAGGTTCTGCTCTGTCTCAGTTTACATTCATGGAAACTACAACGAGGAAAGTAAATACCTTTTAGAAGTTTCGCTGCTAGATTATCTTTGCTATGTAAGATTCTCCACGCTTGTTTCGCAAGTAAGGTTGTGTTCATTTTTTTGAAATCTTTGAAACCTAATCCTCCTATTAGTTTCCCAATTGCCACGTTTTCCCAAGCTACCCAATGTATCCTGTTTCTCTCTCCTGCGTTCCACCAAAAATTAGAGATAGCTGAAATTAATTTATTGCAAAAGGAGATAGGAAAGGAAAAGATTGACATATAGTAATTTGGAACAGCTTGAAGGATCGCTTTAATAAGAACTTCTTTGCCCCCCTCTGAAAGTAGTCTTGCTTTCCAACCCTCTGTATTCTTAAAGAGCTTTTTTGCTATCCAATCGAGAGATTCCACTTTCGATCTTTTATGACAAAGTGGGATTCCAAGATAATATCCTAAGTCCTCCGTCTCTTTTATTTGCATGGCTTCTGATATCTCGGTCCTTTTCCCTACTGGTTTTTCTTTACTATAATAAATTGCTGATTTGTTTAGATTTATCCTTTGTCCTGATCCTTCACAATATGTATTCAAACATTGCTTAAATATTTCCAGATTAGTCTCATCTATATTAATAAAGAACAAAGAATCATCTGCGAATAATAAGTGAGAAATCATCAGACAATTGCGATTTATTTTTATACCACTAATATTTCCTTTCTCTATTTCGTGGTCTATAAGGCTAATTAAAGATTCCGTCATGATTGTAAAAAGATATGGGGATAAAGGATCTCCTTGTCTAATGCCTCTACCTGCTTTGAATTTATCTAACCTTTCACCGTTTAGGGTGATATTAAACGATGTCGTAGATATACAATTTCTTATCCAACTTATCCATTTTTCGCAAAAACCAAGCTTACTTAAAATAATAAGAATGAAGTCCCAGCGTACCTGGTCATAAGCTTTTGCCATATATATTTTAATAGCTGCCATATGCTTTTTGTTTTTTCGTTTCCTGTTCATAAAGAAAGATATTTCTTGTGCATTAATAATGTTATCTTGTATTGCTCTGTCCTTAATAAAAGCTGATTGGTTCGGGGAAATGATTTTATTCATGTAGATTCTAAGTCTATTAGAAAGAATTTTTGCAATAATCTTATAGATGAAGTTTACGCAAGATATGGGTCTGAAGTCACCAAGGTTCTTCTGAACGTTTCCTTTAGGAATAAGAGCTATTAGAGTATCGTTAATTTTTTCGACTGAACTATTATTTTCAAAGAAATCCAGAATTAATGTATAAGTGTCTTCTTTTATGATATCCCAAAATTCCTTATAAAATTTACCATTAAGACCGTCCGGTCTGGGGGCTTTAGAGGCAGATAATTCGTTAACCGCTACTTCCACCTCTTCCATAGTGGGTTTCTTAGTTAGTTCTTTATTCATCTCTTCCGTGATGCACGGTTTTACAAATTCTGTTGCTTTTTCCATTATACTTTTGGTGGTCTCGACTTCTTTAAAAAGATCTTTATAATAATTTTGGAAACAATTTTTAATATCATTATTCTCCTCTATCCAATTCTCATTACTATCTTTAATTTTTGTCACTCGATTTAGCTTCCTTCTTTGAATGGTCGCTAAGTGAAAGAACTTAGTATTTTTATCTCCATAAATCAGCCAATTTTGCCTTGATCTATCACTCCAGTATTTTTCTTCTCTTTCATATTCAACTTTTATTTTCTCTTTGATTATTTTCTCTTCATTAATCTTATCCGAATTAGTAATATTATTATTTAATTTTATAAGTTTTTCCTGGAGGTTTCTAATAGTAATATCATGATTTTTGAAGGTTCGAACATGCCATTTAACAAGTTCTTTTTTTGTGTTTTCTCTTTTTTTTTATGAAATTTTTTACGGGAGTATTAGCGTTATATTCATTCCAACTCTTGTTAACTATATCTCTACACTCGTCATTATCTAGCCAGCGAGTCTCAAATTTAAAGTATTTAATTCCAGTTTTCATGTTAATATCATGGTGGAGGATAAGGGACGAGCGATCCGACCCGATTGCCGGAGGTATGAATATTTGTGCCCTTGGAAATCTGCTCATCCATTCGTAGTTTGCGAGACCCCGATCTATCCTTGTCTTTACATGCTTATCTCCTTCCATCCTGTTTGACCATGTAAAGAAACACCCATTAGATTTAATCTCACATAAAGTGTTAGTAGATGTAAAATTCACAAAATCATTAATATGTAATAGATTTGCAGGATTCTTGCTGAGTTTCTCGTTATTATTGAGAATAGCGTTGAAGTCCCCAATAATTGTCCAAGGTTCACTAATTCCACTAGCCCATGTAGAGATCTCATCAAAGATTTTTTTCCTATCGTTTGAATCATTTGGTGCATGTATGAAGATCATGAAGTACGGAAAGGAAAATTCATTAATTTTAACAACGACAAAATAGAAATTAGAAAAAACTACAACAAGAGGCAAAGTTGAAGTGGAAAATGACTGTTTAACCCTTATTCAACAATGTTCTAGTGGAGAGAATATTTTTTGTAATATTAAAGGGCTAGTTAGTAGTATTTGTAAGGTTAAACAATGTTGTAATTTAAAAATCTCCTTTGTTAGGAGATCAAAAAACTTTTGTACAGATTGGGTGGCTAAACAGGAGATTAAAGGCTCATTGTTTAGCCTTTGGAACTTTTTTCCACCTCCCAAACTCGCTTCTCTCTTAGCTAGAGACTTTAACTCTGTAGGAATAGGGTGATGTATTTTGGAAGTTTCTTTAATTTAGGCTTCTTTTAACTTAAAAAAAAAAAGGAAAACACTGAAACATGATAAAATCTAAAACCCATATATTCAGACTCGCCATTGGAAAAAAAAACAAAAAGAAATTCTTCCTACTCACCTTCCCACCAGGAAGGTTGGACTGAGCAATTTGGTCTCATTCCGAACCCAAGAGTTTCAAAATTTCCGTGTCGTAAGATTTCCGCTAAATTGATCCTTGAGATCTTGAGCTGGTTGCCAGTAAAAAGTGTACTAAGATTCAAATGTGTGTTCAAGTCATGGCATATCATTATAGACTGCTTTTTTTCATCGAGAAGCATAAGAGCCGCTGGAGCAAATTGCTAAGTGTTTATGAAAGATAAATAGATAATACACATCATATGGGAATGATGAAGCATTTAAATTCATATTGTGCGTAAATGGCTTAGTGTTGGAGAAAAGTGAAACGAGTGATAAGTATCCGCGAAACCCCTCAACTAAACAAGTGGTTGAAGTGCCTGAAAATCCACTTTTAAAAGTACAAGGAGGGAGATTGATTTTGATGAATGAGTTACAACAATAAGTTGTTTTGCCTTCACTGGGAGTTAAGTTTAGTTGATAATTTCTGTATGAAAACGTTAACTCTTGGAACTGATCTTGCTTGGAGACCCCTTGACTATTTTTGGTTGGGTAGAATGGGTAATAGAACGAGATTCTTCATTTTCAAGTTACAAGGATGCCTCTTATACTATATGTTTGAACTGTTATGAATTGGAGAAAACCGATATAATTAGATTAAATACGGATGAACCAAGACGGTGACCTTCATGACCATCAAGATCCCTCAGGATTTTACGAGTATATCAGGTAAATATAATCTAATTAAACAAGCCTGGTTTCAGGTGTTTATGTGGGATGAGAAGCTGTCACTAGGGTTTTTTATATGGCTAACGTAGGGCTGCTGCACTTATTATATAAGTTCTGAAAAAGTTACATGTTTTGCCAATGCTACTCCTGGCGAAGAGGTTGTCTACCAACTAAAACCTTGTTTAGTATCCCACTATCCCTTAATGGAATGCATTCAGAAGAACAAGACCCGATGGCTTGCTTTGTTGTAATCAATTCTCTATATTTCATTCTATTTAGTAACTTTATTTTATCGACAGTCTTACCTATTGCTTTATATTATATTTCACTTGTATACAATTCTGGATAAGTTCAAAAGCAAATTTGATAATACACAGGAAGTTTAACAAAACCGGTCAATCGACAAAACCTGAAGACCTTTCCGTCAAAACCTAGCTCCAACACCCTAAGTTTAAGAAAGGCCGTGCTGTATGTCTTTTCTTAGTTAAATAGGCTTTTTTAAAAACTAATTTATAGTGGTCTTTAAAACTTTCATTTTTAAAAGTTGATCTTCTAATCGTACATTCCCTAAGGGCCCGTTCGACCTATGAATTTTGGGCCTATGAATTTTGGATCGATACCAGATTTTAGTTTTAGCAAATCTAGTGAATTTAGACGTATACTAGATCTTAGTGTTACTAATACCCGTTTAATTCAGGACCGTTACTTTTTATCATTATTTTTTATTATATTAGTGATAAAAATATTCCGACTATGTTAATTTAAATCACTGAAAAATAAAAAGTAAATGTAAAGATTGATTTTTGTATAATGTATAAAGTGACTAAATTCCTTAAGCATCACAACCAGTAATTATTTTTTTGTCAATATGTAATTAACAATAATTACACATTTATTAAGAAAATTATAAGCGCCTAAGATGGTAACGTCATTCCACTGATGAAGATTAATGTTTCTTCTCGTACATTTAGAACGTGCATCCGCTGTTCCGTTAAATTCCCTATTGATATGAGACACCTTCCAATCTTTAAACTTGGAAAGCTAGTTCTTCATTTCGCCAATGAGAGGATAAGTTTGTCATCGAAGAGCTGAATTTTGATTAATTCCTTGAATTAATTCAAGGTTATCGGAGTAAAAGGACACACTCCAATGATTGAGGAGAGCTGATTTAATCATAGCAAGAAGAAGAGCCCAACTTTCACCAACAATCGGACTCTCAATACGGTACCTCTTATATATTTTCTCAGTAATAATGCCATTTTTATTCACGCCAATAGCTGCAATACCAGCTAGTTCCCATAATTTAGAGAAAGAAGCATCGCAAGTCCACAGAAGATCAGAGTCATCAATTACAAGGGGGTTAGATTGCTCTTTTCTGGTCTAACACTTATTTCTCCGATGCCTCTAAGGGTATCTTTCTTATTCTTAGGCTAGAAATAATCATTAAGCATACTTAAAGTCTTATAGTTAACTTCTTTAATATTCCATTCAACCTTATCAAATAATCCCCTCATCTTAGCTTTCCAAATAAACCAACAAGTTAAAAGGATAGAAGCTGTAATCTCTCTTTTATTTCAACCATTTAAAGTATATGCTTCAATAGTTTCAAGGAAACAGGAAGCAAAGTTACCTTCGAAATTCTTATCAACTTTAATTTGCATAGAGGAATTTGCCCAGACTGCCATACTAAAGGGACATTTTAAAAACAGGTGTTCCATGTCTTCAGGCCCTTCTTCACACCAACCACAAGTCCCATCTATAGCACATTTTCTGGATTTCAAGTTTTTCCTGGTTGGGAGGGCTCTATTACAAATTTTCCATCCAAAGTTCCGAAATTTCGTTAGAACAATTCCAAATTGTGTTCTATATAGGGCTATTATTAGTTTCACCTTGTTTGGAAGATTGGCCTTCTTTTTCAATATCCATATTAACAAGTTTGTGATAGCCTAATTTGGTAGAATAAACTCTATCTCTAGCTTCCGACCAAATAAGTTTATCTTCTTCATGAAGAAGCCTAATAGGAATCTTAGTAATTCCACCAACAACATTAGGATGGAATGAATTATTGAGGGTCTCCATATTCCAGTTTGTCATGCTATTATCAAAAAGATGGGCTACTCTCTCAAATTGGCAATTAGCTAGTCTATCTAAGGTAAAATTACCTTTAATCCATTTGTGGTCCCGAATATTAGTATTGAGTCTATTTCTAATTCGCCAAATAGCATGTTGTTTTATGAATTGTAGTCCTTTGAATAAACTGGCCCAGCTCCATGATCTTTCCTTAGGAGTTTTGAATCAAATAGTCTATTATGAGGAGAGTAGATTCCTTTCAAAACTCTAGAAACAACAAGATTTGGGTTATCCACAATTCTCAAAGCTTGTTTGGCAAGGAGAGTAGTATTCATTTTCTGTAAATCTCTAAATCCAATTCTTCGATCGATTTTTAGCGGGCAATTTTATCCCATTTAACCCAATGAGTTCTCTTTTGGGGGCCAGAATCCCACCAAAATCTCGCTACAATCCCAGAAAGTTTTTTACATAGAGTTTTCGGGAATTCGAAAATTGACATAGCGTAATTGGGTATGGCTTGAAGGACCGCTTTAATAAGTACCTCTTTGCCTCCAACCGATAGCAGGTTTGAGATCCAGCTAGTTGACTTGGATAAAAGGCGATCTTTGATATAATTGAGGTTCTTATATTTTGCCCTTTTGAGTGAAAAAGGAATGCCCAAGTATTTACCAAAGAAGTTTGTTTTTTCTATAGATAAAAAGTTAGACACTTCATCACTTACACCTTCTGGGGTGTCCTTACTGAATAAAATGGATGATTTTTGAAGATTAATCTTCTGTCCAGAAGCCAAACAAAATCTTTTAAGTACCTGTTGGAAAGCGTTAATCTCATTCTACTCAATGTTAATAAAGAAAAGAGCGTCGTCCGCGAATAAGAGATGAGTTAAATTAGGACAGTTTCTAGCAATTGAAATCCCTTTAATGTTACCCTCTCTACATTGTTGGTTAATAAGGTGGATGAGACTTTCAGTGAGAAGGGAGAAAAGTAACAGAGAGAGGGTCTCCTTGTCTGATTTCTCGAGTCGGATAGAATTTATCAAATCTTTGCCCATTTACTTTAATCTGAAGAGATACCGAAGAGATGCAGTTGTAGATCTAATGTGTCCATTTCTCACATTAACCCAATTTTTTAAGGACTTTGATGAGGAAATTCCAGTTAACTTGGTCATAGGCTTTGGCCACATCAATTTTAATAGTCGCATAATTTTTCTTAGATTTACGCTTGTTTTTTAGAAAAAAGGCCACCTCCTGAGCAATAATTATATTATCCTGGACGCTTCTACCTTTAATAAAGGCTGATTGAGTTGGAGAAACGATGTCGTTCATAAATGGTTGTAATCTGAGCGCCAAGATCTTTGCAATAATCTTATAGCTAAAATTAATACACGCGATCGGCCTATAATCTTTCACTTGTTCCTGGATTTCACCTTTAGGTATGAGAGAGATAAGGGTGTCATTTAAATATTTAAGAGATGCATTATGCTCAAAAAAACTTTTAACCATAATAAAGATATCGTCCTTTATAATATCCCAAGATTCCCGGTAGAAATTTCCCGGAAGACCATACGGGCCAGGTGCTTTGGAGCCCGACATACTAAAAACCGCATTTCTAACTTCTTCCATATCCGGGCTTCTTGTAAGATAAGTGTTAGTATTATAATCAATTTTATTAGGAATACACTATGTGACGTCATCCATATCGTTAGATCCTTGGTCCTTGAATAGATCCTCATAGAAATTCTTAATACTTCTATTAATAATGTTAGGATCTTCAGTCCAGGAATCATCATCAATTTTAAGCATGGTAATACGATTAAGTTTTCTTCTACTTTGAGTTTTAGCATGAAAATAGCTAGTATTTCTATCACCTTTCTTTACCCATTTATCACGGGCTCTATCTGCCCAGAACATTTCCTCTTGATTCCATGCTTCTTCTAGTTTATTATATAAAATTCTTTCTTTTTCCCAATGGTCTTTAGAACCTTCTTTATCTTGAAGAGAAGCTAAATATTTTTGATATTTATCAATTAGTTTTCGGTTATTGAAGAAAACTTTCTTACTCCAACCAGTGACGGCAAGGCAAGTAGCGTCCCTTTTATCACAAAAATCTTTAATATTCATAATCTTCTCACATGGGTTCCAAGAGTGTTCAATAAATTCTTTACAATTATAATTCTCCAACCATCGGGATTCAAACATAAAATATTTTACGTAAGAAGCTTTAATAGAATCTGTATTAAGAATAAGTGAAGAGTGGTCTGAACCGACCGCGGGAGGAATATGAATAGAATAATTAGGGAATAATTCACACCATGTAGTAGAGGTTAAACCCCTATCAAGTCTCTCTTTAACATTCTCCTCTCCTTTTCTCCTATTAGACCATGTAAAGTAACACCCTTTGCTTGGGAGGTCAATAAGATTGTTATCATTAATAAAATTATTAAATTTAATGATTCTGTCTAAGTTTGGTTCGACTTTACCTTGTTTTTCGGAGAATCTAGAGATTTCGTTGAAATCTCCAATAAATATAACCGGTTTGTCAATTTTTGAATTCCAAGAAGATAAAGAATTAAATACGGATTGTCTTTCCATCTCGTTAATGGGCGCATACACACACACCAAATACTAAATATTTTTATTAAGCTCCTCAACTTGTGAAACAACAAAAGATGGTGTAGACCAAATAACCCTAAGATTTATCGAGCTATCCCACAACACAAGTATACCCCCAGACATAAACGATCCTCCCCTTGGTTATACTAGGTGTGAATTATTAAAAGATCTAAGGTGCTTACAAGACTTGAAGCTCTTGCTTCTTAACTTAGTTTCTAATAAACAAGCAATGGAAACACGATATTTAGAGATAAGGGACTTGAAAGCTTTCTTTGTCGTGGGCGCTCTCACACCACGGCAATTCCAAACCAACATACTATCCATTAAACCCGAACCTATTAAGGGATAGGCCGCAATCCACTGGAGTGATAGGAGGTCGGCTTCCAATCACGAGAGGACCCCGTGTACTTGCCACCTCTTCAGAGTTCGTGTCTTCATATGAGTCTTCACCAAAATGACCCTCACACCCATCACCTTTGCAATAGTAAATATTCTCATTATCAATCTTCGTTTCAATTTCTTTAGCTTCATATTGGTTGGATTTCATGATTTGATCCTTGACCTCGTGGAAACTCATATATAACTCGTCAACAAAAACTTGCATATCACAAATTTGTCTTTCCATTAAATTAAACTCACCTTCATTAAACTTTTGAGCCTTGTTACTAAGGCCCAATTGAATTGGGGCTGGAGCATCTTTTCTTTTTAAAAAATTGGGCCAAGTGAACTTTTTCTTTGGGCTAAAAACACGGCACCTTGGCTTCGAAAGCCATTTCTTTGGACTTGCCTCCTCTTCTCTTGGAAGTGACTGACATGAACAGACTGCGAATTATAAGACTCCTCATCTGGTTTGAAGGACTCCCCTTCAAAATCATCAAAGACCAACACTTTTTTACCCTTATCCATATCTCTTCCGCCTTGCACCATATCACCGTGATTCACAACAGTATTATTAGCCTCCTGATACGGAGGTTCAACGTTGGTAGCTTGAAGAAAACCAACAGAGTTCGAATTCATAAAATTATTGCTTGGGTTATTAGAGGAAAAGATGAAAATGGGGTTAGATTGATCCCCACCTTCCTTCTTATAAGCTTCATCTTGCGTAAATTTGTGATACATGTCGTCAATATTAATCTCTCGTGCATTAAGAACCTCATTAATTGCTTGATTGCTGACTATGATACTCATCCCCACGTCGCCCAACTCTTCTCTGAAAATCTTGAAAATAAAGGGATAATTTTTCTCTGATAATTCTTCAGGACCATCAAGCGAAGAAAACTTGTTGTAAATTTCTTCAAGGAGTTCAGAATTTTCTCTTTTTCTTTTGGAGGAATCATTCTCGTTCTTCTTATTATCATTGTTGTCCTCACGAGATAGAGGTTGATTAGGAATGTTAACACTTCCAAACTGAACATTCCTGGACTGAGCATTATTGTCGTTGTTAAACCCACCATTATCATCATTGTCGTCTCCATCCTGGCACTTGAAGGGGTAAAATCTGATAATGTCATCAAAATTACCCCACTGGTCCCTCCTCCTTATAACATGAAACATAGTGTCCTCACTCCTCATAACCATGTCCTTAGACCAGTTGAAAAATCTCGCTGAGTCATCGTTCCATCGTGGTCTCACCATAGCAGTTGAGCAGCTCATTTTGTTATGGCCCAATCTTCCGCAATTGAAGCAAAAAAGGCCAATACTCTCGTATATAAAACCCACCCAAGCTAAGCCATCAAGCTGATTGAGGTAAACACCAGTTTTGATTAGCTCATTACCATCAAAGTCAGTTCGAAAACGAATAAATTTAAGGTCATCAGTATCAGCTATGGGGTAATCCACTTCAACAACATCACCAATATAACTACCAAAAGCTTCAATAGCATTGATATTATTTTGAATACCTACTAATCCATGGATGCGCACCCAAACAGAGGAAGTGTTGAGATCAACTTCGTTGAGCTTTGTATTAGTGTCCACCTTAACCAAAAGTACATGCATTCCATGAACAAGACATGGCCTATTGAAATATAAGCGCTCAGCCTCATCTTCTTTGTCAAGAGTAAGTTTGAAAATGTTTGTTTAAAGTTCTTCAAACAAAATTCTGCCTTTGATTCCCCAAGAATCCAAAACAACTTTACGAAAAGTTGTAAAGCCAATGGCTCTATCTAAGACAACTCTAGCGAAGAAATTGAACTCTGAGTTATTAGGTTTAGCAGAGGCAGTTTTGGTAGTAAGAGAGAGTGATTCGAGTTTGAGAAGGTTTTCATTTTTGGTTCTAGCAAGTGGAAGAAAGTGGTTTGATTTCGAAGTCATGGTGAAGCTAAAAGAAATCGTAATCTGCAGAAAGAGAAATGTAAGGAGGCTGTGAGAATCAGCATAAAAACCTTCTTGAAGATTATATAGAGCTGAGAAAATCAGAGGACTCTTTGTGTAACTGCAGTTCTTCACTGCCCAAAACCGTGAGTCTTCGAATGCCAAATGTCTCACACGTGCACTAGAAGCGCAGCTGAAGAGACTAAAGGAATAGCTGGTATCCTTTATACATAAAAAATAATAAGTGTGATACGGAATAAGATCCCACATCTTAGGTATCTCATTATCCAAAGCAGCTATAGTCCAAAGAAAAATAATAGAAAATTCCAATAAGCTGATATGGATTCCGATTATCCAATGAAGTACTAGTAAAATAAAATTAAGAATCTTGGATAAAATCTTTTCCGTAATATTGGAGAAATCAAAGCGAAAGTGTATTTTTATTTGTACACGCAAAAGGTGTTTTGCTGCAGGGATCTTGAGCTTTGATAAAAATAAGACATAGCCAATAAGAAAAACCTCACGCCTCAAATCTCTATTTGGTGATTAGAGTATTGCAGCTTGGGCTATAATAGCTGATACAATAGGGGTCTAAGATATTTGGAAGAAGATCATACGCCAAATAGTGGAATATGAACAAATTTTGGATTCTTAGTCTTTCTTCTCTACACCAAATCTGCTCTAGACAATAATATTGAAAAAAGAAAGGTAAAAAGGAAAGAAACGTACTTGTAATTTTAACTTGTAAGACTAGAAGAGAGATTCGAGAATCTATATAGCTGAAACTCCTTCCGATGAAGCCATAAAATAAAAAGCACCTTGGTTTATATAAGAGATCATCATCATAAGAGGAGAAAGCTGTGGTTGGGATAATTTTTAATAGTCTAACTCCAAATTGGACATCTAGTTTAATTATTTCAGTAGGACTCTTCATCCAAGAATTTTTATTATATATAGGTAGATATAACTCAAAAGAAAACCAAATCCTGTAAGTAGAGTAAGAATAGACTTCTGCGAGCCTTTGCATGTGAGGGATAGGCCATTGAAAGATCAAATTGAAGCTAAAATCATAAACCACAACTCTATACTTAACACTTGGACAGTAGAAATGTATATGCATGTGGTACCGTACCATCATAGCTTGGAAGCTGATTGAAAACAAAGTATGAACAATTCTTTCCTTATTAAACGGAACTTTCAAAGTAATTAATAAATAATCTTTCCTCCAAGCTTGGAAAATAATTAATTCCATCAGTTGATAGAGGCCAACCAAACAACTTAAATCTTCCAGATGAAACGAGATGATTAAAGAAGAGATCTCTTCCATAAAAGCATTATCAACAGAATAGCTTGTCCAGGCTTGCATGTGCTCCAATATAGAATAAACGTCAGTAAATTTAAGATAAGAGAGGTCAAACATCCATAAGAAGGTCATACGTATCGGGAATAGAGCTGCATGTGTGAGAAAAAGTGATGGCCGAACCAGCTCCTTTGGGCCATCAAGCAAACCTTAATTTTAGTTGAAGGAGGTCCTCTATCAAAGTCAAGGAGAAGAAGAAGAAATATAAGTATAAAAAGAGTAAGGGAGGAGATCCAGAGCACCAATTCAAGAAGAAACTGTAATCACTGATTCATAAGGAAGGGGAAGAAGAAGCCAAGTTGACGTTTTTAAGCATCACAACCAGTAACAAATATTCATATTAAAGACGTTGCATGTGGAAAATTTGTCAAAAATCTAAAAATTAAAATCTTTCTAACTTAGCAGAACTGAACAAATGGAATTACACATCCAAAATGCATGACATGAACTGAAAGAAATAATTTTTTATTTTTTATTTTATGTTACCCATTATGAGAAAAACATGTGGTACATTGAAGTTATTTTTGATAATTTCCTACTTAGATAGTAGAGAAAATAGAGAAAGTGGAAAAGTGGTTTATTAACAGACAATAAATCAACTCTCCTACCTCTATAAATAGAGCATCTTTTTCTTACAAAACACAGTCAACACAAACAGACAACACCACACAACACATAACGTACAATTCTTTTTTTCTTCTTCAAATCAAGAATACACAATAAATAATTCTGAGATATATAGGTGGTGAAAACAAAGAGTTTAGTTCTAGTTTTAATCATCCTGACGGAGTTTAGAATACCGTAGGAGAGCTCCTTAGTCCACCCTGACAGGGGTAAGGAGACTTTAAAATCCCAACTAGCACAAATATAGCAATTCATCCCTTAACAGAAAGCATTAATTTAAGAAGGTTTGTGGTGAAACCCTAGCGTGATTCAAGAACTACTTCTTTCCTTGTGTCTAACCTCTTTACTTGCATTATTTTCATTTCAGTTTAATTAATTTAGCATTTAATTTACTTGCACCTTAGTTTTAGAAAACCCAAACATAAATTATTCTTTTCCGTATTTACAATTAAATCACGATTTGATTCACATCTGAGTTACACCTATTCCATCCCTGCGAACGAATCCCGATTTATCGACTTATTACTTGGACAACCGTACACTTGCGGTTTGTGAGTCCTCAAATTTAGCATTTTATTTTATAACACACAAGGACCCACCAACTATATTCATGATGAGACTTTCAAGTTTATGTATGGAGTTAGTTTCTGAGTTCTATTTAGGCCTCTTTATCCAAGATAGAGAAGGTCGTGTTCCAGTTAGAGGAAAGTTAGTCCCTTTTACAGTTGAAGAGATTCGAAACCACTTTGAGTTCAAGAAATTTTTTAGACCATGCAGCTATCGAGAAGCGGTGGAAAATATCAAGACTTATGATCGTAATCAACTTTTTGAGCATGTATTAGATGAAGAAAAAGTACAATCACACAAGGGAGTATTGAAGGCACATTTGTCTTACAAATATCTCCAACCTGATATAAGAATTTGGCAAAATTTCCTCACACCAAATGCCTTTGGAAACACGCAAACCTCAGATATAACTAAGGGAAACACCGTCTTTTTTGAATTGTGTAGTAAGAGGGGAAGAAGTAGATGTGGCACAGTTGATCTTTGAGGAGGTGATGCAATTTTTTCTCTCTCCACTTTCGTTATTTGATGTGAAATATCCTACTATTATCATGTGCCCAATACGAAAAGAGAATGTGATTAGGGGTGAAGAACAACATCAACAATGTTTGGATGTATAAAGTATGTAACAACATCAACAATGTTTGATGTATAAAGTGTTGGAATTATGCCCTAGGCCCGATCGTCTTGTAATGAATTGAACACAAGTGTTTACTGTACACGATAATAGTTATCCCTACAGTTTTGGTTAAAGAATTTGTTTCCTTGAATCTATGGCAAGCCTTTCTGATTATGATACTAATCTACATAATATAAAGGCAAATCCTTGATTAAGTTACAAACTAGATATCATAAGGTGTTATGATAATGAGAATCTAGCTTATAGGATTTAATCTAAACTTATTCTTAATTGTAGGATCATCGAGTTAGGACCTCGATGATCCGTTTAGATTAATATGTAGCTAACAAGTATTTATTGGATAAATATAGGTAGTTCTCGTTTACCGAGTTAGGTGCATAGATAATGCACATAGAGATGTGATTATCGGACCGACTAAAACTAGAGATTCCTAATGGTTATTTACCTTGAACTGTCAAGTAGGTTAATCTCTATAAGGATTTTTATACTTGTAATCCTTTGACCTGAGATCATCACTATAGTTGTGTATGTGCTTGTTATGTTTTGATACTGGACTACTAGTGTGTCATAATGCTAGTAGAAAGGATATTGGACGTAGCTAAGTATATATGCTCCTAGGGATGAGTCAAGATGGAATCTATCAACTCTAGGTAAAGAGTTTGAGCTCTACGATGTCATAAGATTATAACGATTGTATCGAATCCTTGGCCAAGGTGATAGAATGAATGAAGAAATGAGTTTCTTATGTCATTCGTCAATCGTTGATAATCGACGTGTAACGTAGTTGATTTTCTAATAGGATTTGACAGTTGTACCGTATCCCAAGATGATCCGGAGCTGTAAAGATACAGGGAATACATGCATGATTCTTCACCGGGTTCTTTGTAAAGAGTTACTTCACGTTATCCGGTCGTTGGGGAGTGTTGTCAGACGCCAACCTCGATTAGTGGTTAATTTAAATAACTACTACCGGTTTAACGATGAACCCACGTAGTCGCACACTAACGAGTGCATTGTACTTGCTTCATGACGTTAATTAATTTTATTATTAGATAATAAATATTAATTAATTATATACTTGGAATATTGGTATATTGATTTGTTAGCACAAATTTATATTCTAATATAAGACCGATCTAAGGCAAAAGAGAAAAAAAAAAGGAAAAAGGTCATAGGTTCGTGGATCAAACCATGGACTTTAGTAGTGTGAAATATGTCACTAACCACTAGGCTAGTCAAGTCTTTTTGTATAATGTAAAACGTCCAAGTCCACTTCAGAAGTGGGTAGTGGACCAAATTATTAAGATAATTAGTTTTCATTATACGTCCCTGGCTTTTGGCTTTTCCACTTCTTGGCTTTTCATTTTTCCTTGAAGAGTTAATATATGTATAATGAGAAATCAATATATACATGTAACTCCTTTTCAATTTTTCTCTCTTGAAAGAAAAAAAACTCAGTAGATAGAAGGTCTCTCTCCAAATCAGAATGGTTCTGAAAGCAAAATCAAACTCGTTGTGCAAAGCGTGGAGGCTTCAAATCTTTGAAGCTAGAATTTGACAATTCGATTCTCACACAACGGTAAGGTATGTAATCGCTATTATACTTTGTTATAAATTCTTAAATCGCAACTAGATTATCTATTAGGATTGCTATTTCTATTTTCCGTCGTATTATATGTGATATAATCGTTATTACTATCCTTCATAAAGTATGTAACAACATCAACAATGTTTGGATCAAGACAATCTTTAGAGGAGAAGGAATTAAGAAGCCCCCACAAGATGAAATCTCTCGTCAAAAGAAGAGGATCTTATTTGGCGAGAAAGGATAGAGTAGCAATTGTGTGATATGACCTATTTATGTAAGGGAAAATTGTGTGATATGCAATAGTTAGGATTCTATATTCCTCCTAACCCCCTTCCAGGTGGACTTATATGGCGATCTAACAATTACTAGGGGACTTGGGTAAGGGGACTCTACGCAATGATCGGTGGTTAATCTCAAACCCTAGTGACTATCTAGTTAGGCAAGCCCTTCCGGATCACTACCACACACGAGAAGTTTATGTGTTGTTTCAATATTTAGACACGCCTTTCGGGTGACCATATAACTACTATGGTAATCCAATACGTTTACAACCGCAAGAACTACAGACAGTACATCAAAGCACATAAAAAGAGAGATATCACTACTAATTTCAATTAATATAAAATACATCCTAAATTAAAACAGACATAAAACAAGTCTAGGGTTCATACCCTTATTCTAATCTCAAGCTAAATAGAATTAGATCATACTAGAGAGAGAAAGAAAATAAATTACAAAGGTAAAGGGTTGGAAAGGCATGATTGGTTGTCCAACTCCTTCTAGTCTTCTCTTCTCTTGATGTAAGATTCCTCTTGGTAGTTAGATGATTAAGGAATGACCAAGGATTATTTCTCTAAGGTATTAATGGATATATATAGGCCCTTGGTCGAATTTAGGAGTAATCTCCAAGTTAAGGAGTCCTAATCTTACCAAAATTCGTATCCTTAAATTGTAGGACAAGATAAACCTTTACAGATTTTAATTTGGTCATATCTCCTTCTTTACTTATCGGAATTTAATGTTATTTATATGAAAACAACTGAAATTTAAAGATCTATATGCTCATTAAAAAGCTCCTCTTAAATCCTGACCGGTTTTCTACAGCAAATTAATTAATGGATGTATGTGCAGTTTTGACAACTTCTTTACTTTCCAAATATATCCAATTCTTCCTTTTTTACTTTGACTAAGGGACTTTCTTTACTTTTCCACTTCACATCAGTTTCCATAGGTGTATTAGCTTCCATATACCTAGGTGCTACACAAATAAAATACAAATTACGTGCAAAATCTCACAAAATAGAAAAACACCTAAAACTATACAGGAAAGTGTAAAGTATGAATAAATGGGTAAAAATCACAAAACTAATTACTAAATACCCCTAAAATGATATCTCAAGTATAGATTAATATATCACAAATAGGAGACATCAGTGGTGGTTGTGCAGTTAACTCGAGCTTTGGTTTCTTCATAGTTGGCTCATCAAGGTCGATGGCTTTATATTTTGTAGCTCCAAGTAAATCCTTCTTCTTCCCTAAGATGTAACACTTCCTCTTGTAATCCATGGCATTAGTTATATTAGTCATCTTCGTTCCACCCATAATTCAAGATATACTAAATATGGAATAGATTATTGAAAGACTGGTGTGGCTTGAGGTTGTTGTTTGAATGAAGGATTAGGGAAAATAGAGGAAGGATATGATTAATAGTTGTGAAAAAAATCTTGAAGACTTGATGATCTTTGAATGTTATGTGGTGTTTTGTAATGGATATAATATTTATGGAGGATGGAGGGAAGATTATATGGAGTTTTTGTGTTTGATGGAAGGTTTAATCAATCTTCAAAGTGTTTTTATTGAGTCTGGAACGGAAAATCTTGTTTTTGGAGACTTGGGAACGGCTAGGGTTAGGTTTTGTTGGATTAAAATCCGATAAGGGAACAATTTACCTCTCAACCGACTCTTTACGGTGTACCGCGGATTCCTCGCGGTGTACTGGCCGCTCCTAGAGTGTGATAAAAATCAACACTAAATAGGAGTAGCAACTAACCGCAAGTGTACAGGTTGTTCCAAGTAATAGATAAATAATAGGGAATTTCATCTCAAGGACTGTGAGGTATGACGAATGTGTTTAAATGATAAGTAGAAGTAACTGCAAGTACGAAAATAAAAGATAAAATAGATATTTGTTTGGTTTTCATTTATAAAACTACTAGACGAAAAGAAATAAATCGACTAAGAGATTAAATGAAAGTAATAAATTAAAGACTAAAGATGTAGACTCAAAGATGAGAGGTGTACTTGAGTCTTGCAAGGGATTCACCTAAATTCGTACAATTAATACTTCCATTTAAGAGTCAAATTGGTATTTGTGTACTAATCGGACTCTAATATCTCCTAACTTCTGTCAGGGTAGTCTTAGGAACTATCCTACGGTACTACAAACCCTGTCAAGGCGATTATAAGCTACTTTCAGATGTTGAAGTGTTTTACTCAATTGACTGTGTGGTTAGTCAAGCCCGTCATCATTGACGAATACCACGCGTCTATTACCTAGGTCCGTAATTAAACACCCCTGTCAAGGTGATCACCGCCACTAGTGAATAGCCTAATTACTATTACCTATTTCTAAATGATCAGATTAATAACAGTAAATAATCATAAATAATAGTCAATACAAAATACCCAACTTAAATTAAATTTAAATAATCCAAAATTTGGAAAAACATAAAATTGCATAAATTAGGGATTGACCCATGTTGCGATTCGCAAGCACGAAATGTTTAGCTCAAATTTGAATTAAAATAAATAAATATATTAGAATTATTCATTTTCCTAATAACAAAAATAAAATAAGAACCTAATTGGAGGAATGAAACGAATTGTTGTTGGAGAAAAATGGGTTCTCTAGCTCTTGCTCTCGATTCCGCCTCTTGACGCTCTCTCTAGATGATGTAAATTGAAGTTTAATTGAGAGGTACAATTAATGAGGTCTAAAGGGACTTTTAATGTTTAAAAACGGATTAGGTTAATCTTGGGTTTAATTAAGTAATTAAGGCCCAAGTCTATTTAACAATTCCCGCAACTGATGACCACACTTCAGTAAAACAGGCTTAACTTTTGACTCGCTGATCTAAATCACCTAATTCCAATTCCTATATGATGCTAACTCAGAGGTTCACGCTTTGCATTTGAACCACCAGGTCTGTATATGCACTATTTGGGCTCGGGGAATTTATAAGTGTTTACTTCCTCAATCTAAAAATTCTTCTCCTTTACTAAAATTGTGTCTTTCTCTCTTTTGACTCTTCCTTTTGCTCTTGGACTCTAAACTTCACTTCTTCTATTCATCGTAATGCCTCCTAGCAGCCATGTACCTATGAATTTCACAATAAACAATCAATTTAACGCACAAAAGCTCTAAAGTCACAATATTATATATTTGAAGGAAGTGCATTATTGCATATTAAGCCAATAAATCAACTAACTAATTCCAATTTTTACCTAAAATGATGTCTCCTAAGGGCATTTATTTTTCACGAAAAGGGAGACATCAAGACCCCAAACTCAAACCTTTGTTGTCCTGACAAAGTAAAACACAAATAGAGGTCTTACCTAAGAAGCAAAATGCAGAATTTAAAGAATATACCCATAGAAAAACTCAAAATAAATTTCATATAGTACAACCTAAGAACTAATGCACACATAAACCTATCATACAAAATCAAACACATAAATAATATCAATCCAAAATTAGTTCCACAAAGGTAGAAAGTTACACTTGATACTTAACTCGAGATAGTGGCTATAGGGCGTTCATCAGTCATTACTCGATTTGAACATTCCACTTAACTTACTACCTATTAGCAAAAATGTCATTACACTATGTACATAGGAATCACGAGGTATTTTCGGTTTTAGTGTAGGCTTAGGGACGGTATGGTACATTTTGATAATGAAAAGTGAGCTTTTGGCTCTCTTCTCACTAGCCTTCAACAAACTGTCTTGAGCATGAGTTTACACTCACATATGATCTCACTCACTTGACGCACAAATTTAGCATCCCCAAAATAAACCCAACCTATCTATATGATTTGAATATAATTATTCCTTTTCCGTTTTTTCATTTATTCAATCTCTTTTTTGTAAGTTTAACATGACATTCTTTTTTATGTGAAGTGTCATGCTAATTATTTTCTCATATTTTTTTACTCTTTCTTTCTTTTTCTTTTCTTTTTCTTTCTAGAAACCAGCAATGAAATTTAAAATAAAGTGTATAATCATTCAAGCACATCACAAATCTACCTAACAGATGTAGTAACAGATCCCCTCACCTCAAACTCAAGCTCAAGGACAACTAGTCTTAAGCAATAGTGAATCAAGTGCGGTCATATGGTATAGTCCTAACATATGAAGGATAATCTTATAATGTGTATTCAAAATAAAGGCTTACATGCTATAAAAGGAGCTAAGAAGGATATAATTAATCACGAGTTAGAAAGCTAAAAAAGTTTCAAGTGGCTATCAAAGAACTGCCTCTATCATTTTCCCAGTTACAGAGTTTTACTCAATTTTCACCTCTACTTCATAATTAAGTGGGTATTTAGATCTCACGTTCTACAAACCACTCATTCTCACTAAGTACAAGCTTACTTCTTTTGCATTGTTCATTAATTTTTCCTTCTATCATCTAGTGTTTGCATGCATTCAAGGTGTGTTTTACATTAACTTTAAGGTCTACTATTTTCTATCATTAATTTATAGAAAGTACGCTTACAGGGAAAATTCGACAAACTCTATAGTCAAATCATTCCTTAAACTAACTTTTATTTGATTTAAAAAAAAATTAAAAAGCAGTAAAAAAAATAACACGTAAAACTGGGAATGAGGACAACGTGTACTCCACCCCAAACTCAAAAATGAGTCGTGTCCCCATGACTCGAAAAGACTCTAAAAGTAAATAAAAATAATATACATTTCTACATGAGAAAAGGGAGAAGGAAACATATATTTACATGCACTAGGCCCGTCTCTATCACCATTATATCGAGGCTTCAATTTGTTCCATTTTTTCTGGTTCTTCTCGCACTTAGATCTTCCCCAACTACTCATGTTTTGTTCATTCAAATCTTGGTGAATAAAATCACCCCCGACTCAATTATCAAACACCTGCTTAAAAATACTTGCACATACGAGAGCACAAGGATCATATACAATTCCCAATTCCAAATAGTATAACTAAAATTCTCAATTCCTATATTGGCCAGAGATAGAAAAAGAGGATTATTAGATATTTTACCAATGTTAATTTTTTTAATTTGAATTTCTATGATGCTTTGGATGATTCCTTTGCAAGTTCCAATCTTCAAAACTTCAAAATCTCTTGATTTCAAACTTTTAAGGTTTGAATTTTTTGGATAATTTCATGTCTTTTGATGTTTTTTGGTAATGGATTTGGTATTTTTATGGTGATTGAGGAGTTGGGTCATGAATATATTGTGCTGTTGTGGAAGATTTGGTGGTATTTTGCTGTGTTGGTGAAGGTTCAATAAAGTTTGGAAGTGTAGGAGGTTTGACGCACGCCTGAGTTGCGTCTAAGTGGGCAAAATCCAGTAGGTTTTTCGTTGTATGACTGGCATTCTTACATCTCATCTGGATAGATCTCAAGAAAATACGCGGTTTAGATTCGAGAAAAGGTTAATTCCGACACCCGAGCGCAAAGTTATGGTCTTCCGAAATTTTTAGCCTGTGAGCAATTTTTTTTTTCTCATTCACAACTTTTAGTTGCGTATAGGCAACTTCATTCCATAGAGTTGGTTTTTACAACCGGGTGCGAATAGCCAACTCTCGCTGACGCGAAAATGGGTTGTGTATTCTCTTTTCCAGGTCAGATCTTGGCTCCTAGAGTTTTCTTCTTATTTTCTCGATTTCTCCTTACCTACACCTCGGATTCATGCAAAATTTATACTCATTTTCATTGGAAATTGTGCTCTTGATCTATTGCACTACTCATATTTTCCAGTGGAGACATAAATGTTCTCAAATTTACGTTTTTCTTCTTTTTACCCTACGTTTATTCTCGAATCCTTGACAAAAAAATTACCTGTATACATCAAAACACTCCAATCCTTCTCAATTCTTAAAAGTTTGTACTAATAAATATCAAATTACTCTATTATACACTACGAATATAAAGACTAAAAGAAATTTTAAAACATGGGTTGTCTCCCAAGAAGCACTTTTGTTTATTACGTCGTTAAGTTCGACGCGTTACCTTCCACGATGATTGTCTTGAGGACATTGTGACATTCCTCCTCTTAAACTCGCCTCTCCCTTGACATGTAAGCTTTGAAACTTTCGCAACTAAACTTTAATTCAATTGATCTTTAAAAGGGGGTGAGTAAGTTCTTCGTTTCGCCTTCTTACTTTCATGACGAAACTTATTCTCCACCACATGATAATAGATGACCATTCCTAACGGTATAAGCTCATTCATATTCTTTAAAAGCTCGTGTTTATCTTTAAAATGAGGTAGGTATGTTCTCCTCCTTGCCGCCAAACTTTCACGGTGTGGCACCTTGCTTGCATAGCACACGTTGATAATTTTTATTGGTGGAGGTAATTCTGATTTTTCAGCTCGAATTTCATTCATGAGTGGTGATGAGAATGGTGATGGGTGAAATTTTTGTGGTAGAGGTTCAACTTCTATTATATTGTGAATTTTGAGTTCTTCAATTGATTCCTCAACAACTTCATATTGCTCTTCGTTTTCAACCCAATCTTCCACTATTACCTCATCATATTCTTGCTCCGGAATATCTCTAACCTCGATCACCACTTATTTTGGATTTCATTCCTTCTCTTGATCATTTGCACACTCGATAGGAATAGCAAATTTAATTTCAACTTCTAGGATTTGTGTTGCTACTCTTTCTTCCACCAAGCTAACAAGATCTTCAACCGCATGGTGGTCTCCATTTACATTTGGCATGATGGTCATATCACTATCACAAGTGTCATTTTTCAATACCTCCACCTCAACTACTTCTTCCGGTTGATTTCCTTCATCCCACGAATGGATGAAATCTTAATGAGACATGCTTATGGCCATGTGAAGACTTGTAAGTTTTTCAATAGAATTTTTTATTTCTTTCCATGCGGCCTCATTTTTCTCTCTTACCTTCCGCTCTTGATCTCTTGCCTTTTCTTCCTCAAGCGGGAACATGAATTCTTCAATCCATTGATTGCTCCATTCTTGCTATGGCTGATAGGGGTAAGGTGGAGGTTGTTGAATGTTTTCAACACACTGGTAGTTCTATCATTTCTCTTGCTGATAATGATAAGGCTGTTGTTGTTGATTGTTCTTGGTCTATAGGTTGTTCCATACTTGCTCTTGCGGGTGTTGATAAGGTGGTTGGTAGAAGTTACTACCCCAATGTTGTTGTCCCGAGTCTTCACAATAGTCAAATAGACCAGGATTTGGGTAATATCCTCCATACATATCTAACTATATCTCTTGATCATTACCCTAAATAAATAACCTATAAAAGAAAACAACAGATAAAGACCAAGCGTAAAACAAAAAATAACAATTAAAACTACTTAAGGATTAAACACAGGAGTCACTGATATCTCCTTTTTTACGATAAATATATGCCCTTAGGAGACACCATTTAGGAAGAAATTGGACTTATTAGATGGACGATTTAGATTATATTGTCATATTGCACTTTCTTCCCTCAGAATTATATTATTTGCATTTTTAGAGCTTGTGTGCGTTAATTCGTTTGTTTTAGCATAAATTTCTTAGATACATGTATGCTAGGAAGCACCAATATGAGGATGAGAAGTTAAGTTTAAAGTCTTAGATCAAAAGAGTGAAAGGTACCACTCAAAGAGAAGAAGAGGAGTATAAGAAACTAGAAAGCTGTCACTTCTTGCTGATTTTGAGCCTAAACGGTACTGATCTAGGTCTTCTAGTTCAAATGAAAAAGGTGCACCTTCGATTTAACTCGAATTGAGGACTAGAATCAGGTGATTTGGACTTAAGACGCAAAATTTATGCCTTTTTTACTATAGTGTTTACAGCAAGCACGTAAATTACTAAGTGGACTTGGGCTATTAATAATTTAATTGAATAAGATAAAATCCGAGTCTGATTTTACTTAGTATATAAAGCCTTTAGTACACTTCATTTTTTACAAATGTCAGATGAGAGCAAAAAGGCAGAGAAAGAGTTAGAGATGGAGAAATCATCTTTCTTCAACAACAACTCAATATATTCCTTCAATTAGATTCTTTATCTTATTTTTGTTTTAGGAAAAATGTATGCCATTAATTTATTTATTATTTTTACTTTCAATACGAGCTAAACATTTAGTGCTTGAGAATCGCAACATGGGTTAAACCCTAATTTATACAATTTGATGTTTTTATGAATTTGGGATTAATTTGATTTAATTTAAGTTGGGTATTTTGTGTTGACTAATATCATGAGCTTGTTTACTATTTTTAATTAAGGCTCAAATTATAAATAGGTTATTGTAATTGGGCTATTCATTAATGGCGATGATCGCCTTGACGGGGGGGGGGGGGGGGGTTTAATTACATACCTAAGTAATAGACGCGTGGTATTCGTCAATGATCCTGACGGGCTTGACTAACACGCAACCGATTGGGTATAACACTTTAACATTCAAAAGAAGCTTATAATCATCTTGACGGGGTTTGTAATACCGTAGGATAGCTCCTAAGTCTATCCTGACGGGATTTAGGTGAATTTAGGGTCCCGACTAATACATAAATACCGACTTTACCCTTAAATGGAAGCATTAATTATATGAATTTAGGTGGATCCCTTGCGAGAATCATGTACACCTTTCATCCTTGCGTCCATATTTTATTTTTAAATTCATTTACTTTCATTTAATCTTTAGTAATTTATTTATTTGCGTCCAGTAGTTTAATCTTTGAAAACCAAACAAATATCTTTTATCTTTTATTTTCCGTACTTGCAATTACTTCAACACATTGGTTATACCTAGCAATCATTGTGAACGAAATCCCTTATATCTATCTATTACTTGGAACGACACGTACACTTGCGGTTAGTAGGTCCTACTATTTAGTGTTGATTTATATCACACCCCAGGACCCACCAAGTGTTTGGCGCCACTGCCGAGGATTGCAGCGTGTGACCCCTGTGTTTAATCCTTAAGTAGTTTTAATTATTATTATTTTGTTTTACGCTTGGCTTGTGTTTTTGTCTTTTTCGAGTCCTTAGGTTTTTGGTGTATGTACTCGAATCTCGAGGCATAATAAAAGCTGCTAGGAAACGTCAAAGAGAACAACGTAAGCGAACGAGATGGCCGCAGTGAATAAAAACAATCCTCAGGTGGAAGTGGATGAGAACGGGCATCCTATAGCTCCTCAACATCCAATTCTTCATGTTCCAAATAATCAAAATCAAGAAATCTGTCCTCCACTTGTAGGAAATGCTCAACTCCAATTGGGATATGATCCATGGTCTGTGCAAGCTCCTGCACAATTACCATACAAAGCACCTGCTATAGCTGTTGACCCTCCAGATATTCAAGTTGCAAGAGTTAGACCCGATCCGCGTATGCTAAATCAATTCTGAGACTTCGGAAACTTTCAAGGAGTGGCTGGAGAAGATGCAATTCGTGCAGTACAAAAATTTATACATATATGTGATGCGTATTTACGCAAGGTGTTAATAGAGAACATATGTACTTTGAAAATTTCAGATTCTTCCTTATAGACACATCAAGTGAGTGGCATGATCAACAACAAAGAAGTCAGATCAATAATTGGGATGAGTTACAAACGGCGTTCCTTGACCGTTATTATCCGAGAAATATGAGGTTGAATTCCCAACTTGAATTAACATCATTTGAGCAAGAACAAGGTGAACCTCTAGTTACATGTTGGACATAATTTGAGATATGCTTAAGAAAAGTACCATATCATGGTTTTTTTGAAAAAAAAAAACAGATGCCTATCTTTTACACAGGCCTAGAGGGACATTCGAGAAAAGATTTAGATTTATTATGCGGAGGAGGATTCTTACAGGTAATGCCAAACTGGTGGGTCCTGGGGTGTGATAAAATTAAGCAATAAATAAAAGAATCCATCGACCGCATGTGTTTGGGTCATCCAAGTAATAATCAGATAAAAGAGATTGTGTTCTCAAGGATTGAACTGGTATAACTCAAGTGTTTATAAAAAAGTAGTAGTAATTGTAAACCAGAAAAATAATTGATAAAAGTTTTTGTTTGGTTTTGAATATTAAACTAAAAGACACGATTAAATAAATTAATAAGATTAACATAAAGTAAAAAATTAAAAGAAAAGAAATGTGGACGTAAGGATGAGAAGTGTACTTGAATCTCGCAAGGGATCCACCTAAGTTCATACAACTAATGTCTCAGTTTAAGAGCTAAGCTGGTATTTATGTACTAGTCGGGACTCTAATATCTGCTAACCCCCTGTCGGGTGGACTTAGGAGCTATCCTACGGTACTAAAAACCCCTCCTGGGTGATTATATCTAATTTTGGACGGTGAAATCTTTTACCCAGTTGGCTACGTGGTTAGTCAAGCCTGTCGGTCAATAACGGCACCACACGTCTATTACCTATGTCTGTAATTAAACCCTCCCTGTTGGATGATCACTCGCCACTAAGTAACCTAATTACTTAAACCTATTTCTAATTGGCCAAAATAAAAATAGTAAACAACATACAATAATAGTCAATATGATATACCTGACTTAGATTAAATTATAAAATCTCAAATTCAGAAAACATTAATTAAATAAACTAAGGCTTAGCCCATGCGATTCTCAAGTAATAATGAATTTAACTCATGTTCAAAGTAAAAACTAAAAATAAATAAAAATCATTCACGTTCCTAAATTACTTGAAAAGAAATAATGAACCTAAGAAATTGGATTGACCTGTTGTTGGAAGAATTTTAATTCTCCAGCTCTTCCTCTCTCTTCTGCCTTTTTGCTCTGCTCTGGAACTTAGAAATAATAAAGTCTACTAAAAAAATAAGGTCTAAAAGGCTTTTTATACTACACTAATTCGGACTGGGCTTTTATTAATAATATTAAGTAAAACGATACCCAAGTCCAAATTAGAGAATCCCGTAACTACTGTACACCCTCTAGTAAAACAATCGTAACATTTGCATCCTACATCCAAATCACCTGATTTTAGTACTCAATTCGTGCTAACTCTGACGCACAACTTTCTTCTTTGTTGCTCTAGACCCAAATCAGTGCCGATGTGGCTCGAAATCAACAATTAGTAACAAGCTATCCAGATTTTCATATCTTTTCGCCAACTCTTTGAGTGGTTCTTTCTCTCTTTTGACCTCTCCGCTTGATGTAAGAATTTAAAATTCACTTCTCCTCCTCATCTTGGTGCTCCATATCATCCATGTACCTAAGAACTTTATACTAAAAACAAATAAATTAACAGGCAAAAGCTCTAAAATTGCGAACAACATAATTCCAAGGGGAGAAAGTGCAATATATTAAAATAAACTTATAAGTCTATAAAATAAGTCTAATTTCCACCTAAAATGATGTCTCCTAAGGGCTTAAATTTATCACAAAATGGGAGACATCAAGACCCCAAACTCAAACAGATGTCTTAGGTGAGACGCAAAAATGCAGAGTCTAGTGAATGATACCCCAAAGCACATTTTAAAATAAATCACACATAGTATGACCTAAGAATTAATATACATATACACCTATCATGCAAAATCAAACACAAATAATATCAATCCAAAATTAATTTCACAATGCTAGAAGGTTAAACTCACTACTTAGCTCAAGATGGTGGCTATAAGGTGTTCATCGATCCTCACTTGCTTTGAACTACACTTAGCTTACTCCCTATAAGCTGAATCATAAATTCACTATGTATGTAGGAATCACGAGGACTTTACGGTTTTAGCGTAGGCTTAGGGACGGTATGGTATGTATATTTGGTAAATTTGAAGTGAGCTTTTGGCTCTCTCCTCACTTACCATCAACAAACTGTCTAAGAGCTTGATTTTACACTCGAATATGTTCTCACTCAACCCATTTAACGCACTAATTTAGCGTCCCCAGATTTACCCAATAAGCACTAAAGATGATTTCCAAAAAATCCACTTTGTCGGTTACTTTATTTTTCATATATATATTTTTTTTTCTTTTGTATAAGATATCCCCCGACCATCATTTTGATGTGAATGGTCATGTCTCTCATTTTTTTTTCAACGACCCCAACAAATGGTTACAAATAATATATCATCAACAAGTGCACATCAAATAAAACGCATAAAAAAATTCCCTCCCAGTGTAATTTTTCAATAATGAATCCCACCACCCAAAACTCAAGCTCAAGACAGGAAGTCTTAGGTCGTGATTCAAGTGTGGATCATATAGAAATGCATAATAAACTAAGGGGATATGACTTATATTGTGGCAAAAAAAGAAAGGCTTAAAGGCTAAAAATGGGGCTAAGAAGGATAATATTAATCACGGGTTAGAAAGCTAAAAAGTCTCAAATGGCTAACAAAGAACTGCCTCTATCATTTTCCTAGTTACATAGCCTTTCTCTAGTTCATAACTGAGTGGGTTCTCTACTCATTTGGATCTCACGTTCTACAAACCACTCATTTTCCATAAGTACAAGCTTACTTCTTTTGCAATGTTCATTAATTTTTCTTATAACTAATTTTTGCATGCAATCAAAGTGTGTTTTACATTAACTCCTAAGGTCTACTATTTTCTATCACAAATCTAAAAAAAGCATGTTTATGGGGACATTTAAAACACTCTACAGTCAATACAATCCTTAAACTAATTTTGATTTAATTTTAATTTTTTTAAAACAGTAAAAATACATGACACATAAAATTGGGGTGAGGCAACGATACCCAACCCCAAACTCAAAAACGAGTTGTGTCCCCACGACTCGAAAAGACTCTTAAAGAAAATAAAAATAATATACACTAATAAAAGTAAAAAGGGAGAAGGAAACATATATGGATCGGCACTAGGCTGATTACATGTAGTATTGCATCAAGGTTGTGAAATCTTCTGAGTCACGATGTATATATCATACACCGTGGAATTCATCTTTTGTAAAGTGTGTTTCATCGAATCAAACTCATATTTCCTTTAGTTAAACATATCCTCCTAGCCCTCTAAATTATCTCTTATTCCATGGAAATCTTCCCTCAACACCTAACTTTCTTTTCTCTTCATATTCTTCGTACCTTTTCTAGCCTTCATGGTCATCACGGATGACCCTAAACTGAAAGATTCAAGAACTCCCAAAATTTTTGGATGAAATTTATTACTTTGGTGTTCTTGAAGGTGTATGGATATGAATTATAGTACGTTCTGAGATGGGTCATGAATATCTCAACGTTCAGGAAAGGTTTAATGGATAAACTCTAAGCTTTGGTGAAGCAATGAATTGGATTGAAGTGTGGATTCATTGGTATTGTGGGAAGGTTTGTGATATGATTATGTGTTTGGATGATTTTCAGAGGGATGGGTTAATGATATTTTTGTGTTTAATCAATCCTCAAATTGTTTTTCTTGAGTTTGGGACTGGAAATTTTGTTTTTGGGGGATTTGGAGCAGCTAGGTTTAGGGCTTGTTTGATTAAAGTCCCTTTAGGTAACATTTTGCCTTTCAGCAAACTCCTTGAGGTGTACCGCAGCTTCCTCGCGGTTTACCGCGAGTAATGTCACGCTCTCCCAACACCGTGTCACGGTGATGACGACACGGTTTCTGCCAAGTGTCCTCGGTTACGAATTTGATTATGTAAAGTAGCCTAATAAAAATCGGATTATAGTACCTTTGCAGCTGTACGATTACCTTTGAAGTGTCCGCCGTATGGTGAATCATGACAACTTTCAACCACTGACCAAACATCCATTTCAGGTATGCATCTTCTCACCATCTGGTCACTACATGTTTTGTAGAGGAAAGGATCCTCCCAAAAGAATTGATTAGCATGCTGACTTAATCTCTTTCTTTCTTGAGACGTGTCCCCTTGAGGAAAATTACCACTCACAATACAATTCGCGATGTCTGCATACCAAGGAGTACCATCATATATGGCAAATAAGATTTCATCGAGAAACTCCTCTTTGACCAACACTGGTCCACTATTAAACTCGGATCCTTCAAGACGCGAAAAATGATCCGCCACTTGATTATCACAACCTTTCGATCTCGAATCTCTAGGTCAAACTCTTGTAACAATAATACCCATCTAATAAAACGCGACTTTGCATCTTTCTTCTCCATAAGGTACTTAATAGTGGAATGATCGGTGTACACAACAATTTTTTCTCCAAGAAGATAGGAACGAAACTTGTCAAATGCGTACACCACAGCTAGTAATTCTTTCTCCGTCACGGTATAATTAATTTGAGCACTTTTAAATACCTTACTAGCATAATAGATGGAATGAAATACCTTATATTTCCTTTTACCCAAAACGGAACCCATAGTAAGGTCACTGGCATCACACATAACTTTGAACGGTAAATTCCAATCAGGGGTAATACAATGGGGGCTGATATAAGTTTCTCCTTGATTTCTTGAATGCCGCCATGCAAGCTTCATCAAAAAGGAATTTGGTGTCCTTCTCGAGTAAGTTACATAACGACTTAGCAATCTAAGAGAAGTCTATAATGAAACGGCGATAAAACCCAGCGTGTCCTAAGAAACTTCTCACCCCTTATACAGAAATAGGAGGGGGAAGAGTCTTGATTACCTCAATATTTGCACGATCAACTTCTAAACCAGCACTTGAAACCTTGTGACTCAACACTATACATGCACAAACCATAAAATGACACTTATCCCAGTTCAAAACCAAATCAGTCTCCTTGCATCTAATCAACGCCTTTTCCAGGTTCCGTAAACACTCATCAAAGTTATCACCAAATACAGAAAAGTCATCCATAAATACCTCAAGGAAATCATCGATCATGTCCTAGAAAATCGCCATCATACATCTCTGGAAAGTAACAGGTGTGTTACATAATCCAAATGGCATCCTTCAGAAGGCAAAGGTACCAAAAGGACATGTAAAGGTTGTTTTATGTTGGTATTTCAGATCTACATATATATTATTGTATTCAGAATACCCATCCAAAAAACAATAATATTCTCTTCCAACTAGCTTGTCTAACGTCTGATCTATAAACGGAAAAAGGGAAGTGATCTTTTTTGGTAGACTTGTTCAACTTAAGATAATCCATACACACTCTCCAACCAACGACGGGTCTTGAGGGTATGGCTTCATTCTGTTCATTTAAGATGGTAGTGATATGACCCTTCTTTGGTACGCATTGAACTGGACTCACCCATTCACTACTGGTTATGGGATAAATGATTCCCGCATCTAGTAATTTAATAACCTCTTTCTTCACCACATACTTCATAGCTGGCTTCAATCTTCTTTTCCCTTCAACTGAGCGTGCACTTTCATCATCCAGAATGATTTTGTGTTGGCAATAAGCATGACTAATACCTTTGATGTCAGCAATAGTCCAACCAATTGCCTCTTTGTTAGCTCTTAGTATACGCAACAGTTTGTCTTCTTGAAGACCTGTTAAATTAGCTAAAACAATAACAGGTAGAGTGTTGTTAGTACCTAAATACGCATACCCCAAGTGTGTCAGAAGTGGCTTTTCTTCTAATTTCGGGGGAGAATCAATAGAGCGTTTTAGGCGTCATCTCCCCTGGTTCTCTGACAGGTTCATAGGTGAGACGCTTATGCTTTGGGTTTCCAGAATTCAGAGCTGCCACTGTTTCAGCTATCTCTTCCATTGGTTTTGGTAAGTCAAGTGTTAAGGCAGCCTGTAAGATATTTTCATAATTCGTGTAATCCCATACCTCTCGCGTGGCTAGACATCCATTCGGAAACAGACTTCTCGGAAATCTGGAAACTTCATAGCCCTAAACACGTTGAAATTTACCTCTTTGTCTTGGATTCGCATAGTTAATTCTCCGTTTTCTACATCAATCACAGTACGCCCCGTGGCTTGGAATGGTCGTCCCAAAATGATGGTGATATTCCTATCCGCATCGTATTCAAGTATAACAAAATCAACGGGAAAAATTAAAGTACCTGCCTTAACGAGGACATCTTCTACTCGTCCCTCAGGATGTGCGAGGGATCTGTTAGCCATTTGCAAGACCATGGAGGTCGGTCTTGCATTTCCTTTCTTGAACATTTCAAAAATTGATTTGTGCATGAGATTGATACTCGCACCCAAATCACACAAAGCTTTTCCTTTCCACTCATTACCAATGGAAATAGGAATTGTAAAACTCCCAGGATGAAGTAGTTTAGGTGGAAATTTGCTTTGGCATATGGCGCTACATTCTAAAGGCAACCCTATCAACTCATTCTCAAGGTATGGTCTTTTGTTGGCGATGACTCTCTTCAAGAATTTAACGTATTTTGGCACATCTCTAATAGCATCTAGGAATGGTATATTAATATTAAGACCTCTTACCACGTTCAAAACTTCTGATAATCAGCCATATCTCATTTTTTCTGAACTCTTGAGGGGAAAGGTAGAGGAGAACGGGTTTCTATAACATATTTCTTCTTTGGAATCTCCAGAGTCCTCTCGACTTCCACTACTTCTGGTTCATCTTCTTTCTCCACCATATCTTTCACCAGTTTCTCTTTCACAGTTGTTTCGTTTTCTTTCATCACGAGAGAAGGAGGTGGTGGGAGCTTCTTACCACTTCTAAGCGCTATAGTGTTACAATATTCTCTCTTCTTAGGTTATTCAGTGTCACTTAGGAGTTGTCCTTGTGGACACTGACTCGATTTTTTTGACATCTGAGCTATCTGATTTTCTAACAGTTTAATTGTTGCGGCAGAAGATTCTTGTTCTTGGCATGCTTTCGTTTGAAGGTTGATTAATGTCAGCAAGGTTTGCTGAAAATCTAACACACCTTCTTGAGGTTGAGCAGGTAGAGCTTTCTGATTCATGGTATCGATATAGGTGTCTTGAGGAGGTTGTCTCTGAGCTTGATTTCCGTAACCTTTTCCCCCTTGGTAGTTGTTCTGTGGCCTTGGCTGATAGTTATTACCTTGGGGACGCGGCTGATATGCGTATGTCGGATGAGGCCCCACTTTGATTTGAATATTGGAAACCCGGATGGTTTTTATTCGGTTGATAATCTTGACCACCTGAATTATAGTTCCCTCATTTGGCAACAAACATTACGACTCCTGGATTGCTTTGACAATGCTCCCAATCATGACCTTGTACACCACAGTTTGAACATCCATATACTTCTTTTGTAACATTAACATCTGCTCTTCTACCTGAAAAACCTTCTTAAACAGCTATTGTAAGCTGTTTCATCTGTTGCTCCAATGTGTTCTTCAATTTATTCTCCAAGGAGGAGAATTTTTCCTCAATTACATCACTACTTTCTTTATAACTTCCACCTCAGATAGGTGTTCTTACGGTGTTCCAACCCATCACTGTTCTATTAAAAATAACCTTAGCGTGAACTGGTTGTACCTGTAAGAATCCACCACCACAAAGCAGGTCTAAATATTTTCTTGATTGCCTATCAAGGCCCTTATAGAATATTTTCATTTGTTGTGGTTCTGTAGTACCATGATCGGGGACTCTTCTTAAGCATATTTGGAATCTTGACCAACTATTACCCAAAGTCTCATCTTTCTCTTGCTCAAAGGAAGTTAGAGCAATCTGTGCATTCAATCTCATGTTAGTTGGGTAATATCTATCCAAAAATGCAGTTTGAAGCACATCCTAATTTTTAATCGATCCTGGTTCTTGCGAATCATGCCACTGACTAGCTGCGTCTATTACAAAGAATCTGGAATTCGCATAGTACATCTGTTCTCTGGTGACTCCTTGCGTTATGTATGAATCGCATATCTGCATGAATTTCTGTTATGCGTGAATTGGATCTTCTCCAGGTGATCCTCGGGAATTTCCATAATTCTGGAATTGAGACAACATACCAGGATCAGGTTTGTATCTCGCGACATTAATATGTGATGGACCAATCCCAAGGGTAGGAGCGCGATATGGAGCTTGTTCAGGGCCATTTATAAACCACAGATCATTGTTAATGGGAGGCTGAGCTTGTTGTCCAGGTGGAGGAGGATTTTCCACCACTCTAGGTTCAAGAATATTTTCGTTAAGAGTCATTTTTGCCTCTCTAGCTTGCTTCTTTCTTTCTCTTGTTTGCTTCCTTGATTAATAACTCGGGGTTATCGAGCATACACCAAATCTGTAAACCTGAGAAAGAACGAACAAACTAAAGTGTAAAACTAAAAAATAAAATAACAATTAAACTACTAAAAATTAACACCGGGGTCACACGCTACCGTCCCTGGCAGCGGCGCCAAAAACTTGGTGGGTCTTGGTGTGTTATAAAATTAAGTACTGAAAATAGAGGAAGCACATTAACGCAAGTTCACGGTTGTCCAAGTATTATCCAATAAACCGGGTTTCGTTCTCAGGGACGGAATAGGTACAACTCAAGTGTGAATCAAACAGTAGTAGTAATTGCTTAACAGAAAAATAAAATAAAAGATTTTTGTTTTGTCTTTTAAAATTAAAGATGCAATAAAATAAGACTAATTAAAAAAATTACCTAAAAAGAAAATAAAGCAAGTAATTAAGATTTAACTTAAGGAGAGAAAGAGTACTTGATCCTCGCAAGGGTTTCACCTAACCTATCTAATTAATGCTTTTGTTAAGGGCTAAACTGTTATTATTGTGCTAGTCGGGACTCTAATATCTCCTAACCCCAGTCAGGGTGGACTTAGGAGCTATCCCACAGTACTATAAACCCCAGCAGGGTAATTATATCTACTTTCAAACGGTTAAGTCTCTTACCTCATTGGCTGCATGGTTAGTTAAGCCCGCCAGGGTCAATAACGAATACTACACATCTATTATCTATGTCTGTAATTAAACCCCCTGTCAAGGTGATCACTTTGCCACTTAAGTGAATAGCCTACTTACTAAGAGCTAAGTTAGATTACTAACTTCAAAATTAGTGATTAAAACCAAATAATAGCCAACACAATATACCTAATTCAATATAAATAATCAAATCCCAAATTCAGAAAACATAAATTAAATAAAATTAAGTTCAAACCATATAGCGATTCTCAAGTACTAAAGAAATTAGTTCATAACGGAATTAAATACTGGAATTAAATAATCAAAAGACATAATTCTCAATTGCATAAAAGAGATTAGATAACCTAAAGGTTTGGTTGGCCGTTGTTGGAGGAATAGAAATCCTCCAACTCTATCTTCTCCTCCGCCTTCTTGCTCCGACTTGAAAATATGAAGGTTCTGATATAATTCTCTGAAGTGTGTGTGAAAAGGAGGCTAAAGGGTCTATTTATACTAGTAAATTCGGATTAGGGCTTAGGTTAAGAGCATTAGGTCAAATTATAAAAAACCCAAGCCATCTTCTTCTTTAATTCCCGTAACTAGTGAACAACCTTTAGTAAAACGGCTTTAACTTCTGCATATCAACTCCAAATGGACTCATTCTAGTTTCTAAATCTTCCTAACTAAATAATTAATAAAACCTATTTCACTGCCTAAAGGCTGAATCCGCTCCTAAGTAGCCCAAAAACTGCAATTAGTAACAACCTTCCAGATCTGCAACTCCTCTAGTAAATTCTTCAGAAATTCTTTTCTTGCCTTTAGCTCCTCCACTTGATCTAAGACTTTAATTCTCACATCTCCTCCTTGTATTGGTTCTCCATTGAATCCATGAGCCTAAGAACTTTATACTAAAAACAAACAAATTAACGCACAAAAGCTCTAAAAATGCAAATAGTCTAATTCCAAGGGAAGAAAGAGTAATATGACGCAATAAGCATAAAAGTCTATCAAATAAGTCAAATATTCCCCTAAAATGATGTCTCCTAAGGGATAAGATTTAGAACAAATAGGGAGACATTAGCAGTTGAATCAAAACAGACCCAATCTTTCATAGTTGAAAGCAACCCAAGCAAGACCATCTAGTTAATCAGTGAAGACTTCTGTTTAATAGGCTCTTGAGTATCAAAATTAACTCTAAATCGAATGAACTTCATGTCGTCATTATCAGCAACAGGGAAATCAATTTCACAGACTTCCACAGTAAAGCTACCAAAAGCCTCAATAGCATTAATATTATTTTGGATACCAGCCAATCCATATATCCTTACCCAAACAGATGAGGTGTTGAGGTCAACCTCGTTCCAGACTCATTCTTCTCACATCGATATATCAGTACATGTATTCCACTAACGAGATGTGACCTAATAAAGTAAAGCCTATTAGCTTCCTCTTCCTTGTCGAGTGTAATTTTGAATATGTTAGGTTGGACTTCTTCAAAAATTATCCTTCCTCTAATTCCCCATGACCTTACGACATATATTGAACCCAATTACCCTGTCAGATATAACACGAGTGAAAAAAGAGAACCCAGAGACATTGGGTTTGACTGATGAAGTTTTGGTGGCTAACGAGAGTGATTCTAATTTCAAAATATCATCAGTGCGAGTGCGCGCAAGAGGTAGAAAGTGGTTTGATTTGGATGCAGAGCTTGCTAACATGATGTTACTATGAAATGAGAGAGGCTTGATAATTAGAGAGTAAGGAGAAGAAAGCACGAAAGTGTTGTACATATAGCTGCTAAAGCCACAACGAACAGTTGACAAGATTGTAACAATTACAACCTCCAATTTTGATGAGTAGAATATTGCCAGGTGTGCGAAGCGTGATAGAAATCCGGTGATAATCTTTACAGAATCAAGGCGTTTGTAAGATAAAAGAATCTCCACGTAAGCGTGCATGAAAAAAACTTCCCATAGAGTAGGGGGCATAGCAAACCAAGGAATTAAATAATGAACTCGGATATTGTCAAGGCAAAATTGTTGTAGATTAGAAAAATCCCACCAATGAGAGGATAGGAATTTGCATGTTAATATCTCAGAAAATCCAACACCCATAAAAGCACAGCAACCGAGATATACATTAGACTCAAAGCTATAATATTTGAGCTTCATATACAAGTAATCAACGAAAATATTTTTCCAAAGGATAGCAGAAATAAGCTGATAATAGGGATTGACCCCACTATCCGATGATACAAAAGAAATTAAGGAAGATTAAATCTATAAAGAGCAGCACCTGTAAAGCAACACAAAACCTGATGAAAAACAGCTGCATGTTTATAAAGGCCCCAAGTAGAGAAAAGAGGAATAAAATATAATACATAGCGATTAAACCATCAATCATTAAAAGTAGAGTAAGAGAACATACTCTTGGAAATCAGATGGATACTACAGATTGTGAATACAATTAGGAGATAAATATAAGTAGTTGAAGAGATACCAAATTCCTTAGAGATTAAATTGCTGGCCTTAAAAGTGCCATGTATCATCCATTGTTGGATGTCATGTTAAAAGATGTATATTATTAGTTTAATATAATCTTGAACACGAATCCATTCATGTTCTTTTGAAGAATTAGAAAAGACTTAGATTAATATAAAGTATTAACTAAAACCTTTCCTATTCTTTTGGAAAAGTTGAAAAGACATTTTTTGTAAAGAAAATGTCCCACATAGGAGCGGAGATAGAAAATATAATAGTTTATAATAGTTTACCTATCTATTACTTCCAAAAGAACTAGAGGCTATGAAAGCCAAAAGGGAAATGGATAAGCCCTACACGCGCGCAACACCACCAGCACCACCCGCCCGCTCCTACGACGGCGACGGCGTGGGGTCTTGGGGGAGTTGGGGAGTCAAAAATGAAAAATGAAATTATTTTTCTGAAGTGAATCCGGTAGGAGATGACTAGCTCTTATAGTAGTCAGTGGCAAGTCAACCCATTCAGCCAGAAGACAAAACACCCACCAATTTCGCTCGGGAAGATAAGTCTCCACCAATTACGCACCCGTCAACTATTATAGTATTTGGTCTGAAATTGAAAATTTGGGTCAAATCAAAACCGCCAATCAATTAAGGAGGAAATAAAGGGAACTAATTATGGACGTTTCTGACAAAGACTCGCTCTACCTACTCCCCTCCCCTGTAAGTACATCAGCTCCTCACTTGCCTCAAAGCTACAAAACATATCCGAAAAGAAAAACTACTCTACCTCTCTTATTCTCTGAAATATTATAACAGACGTAGACTCTCTATTAGAGATAACATGTACGCCGGAATATCTTTTTAACAATATTTTCCATGTAAGTGTTTCGTTTGCGTTTGTATTTCAATTCTTATAATAGTTAGAGTTTACATTTATTGAAATTAATTTTTCTTGTTTTCTGGAAATCCATTTCTCTTGTTTTAAACGGTGATTTACTTTTTCTTCCAACAATTTAAAAATATATTCATTTATCACCGTTTTCTTTTCTGAAATGGCTTTTCCACTATCAGTTGTTGCTTCATCATTGAACGCATAGGCCTTTCCTGACGTGAATAAGTTGGAGCCCTTTAATGGTTCCAACTACAAGCGTTGGGCACAAAAGATCTTAATATATCTTAAACAGTACGAACTCGACTTCGCTATTTTCGAAAGTCCTACACTTATGGTGGATAATGGATTTCCTGCTGAAGAAGAACAGACTAGACATCTTTCTCTCGAAGCCAAGTTCAAAAGAGCTAATACCATGGCTCATGGCCGGATGTTGAACAACGTCTCTAATCCCATTTTCAATCTCCTTGCCAAAGAGAAATCGGAAAAGGTCATATGGGAGACTCTCGAGAAGAAATATGGGGCTGATGATTCAGGTTAGAAAAAATATGTCACTGGGAACTGGTATAACTTCAAACTTACCGATTAGAAGCCTATGACTGAACAACTTCATGTGTACGAAAACCTATGCGCGGAGGTAATCGTCAAAGGCATCAAGAAGTGCGAAGTTTTCCAAGCTAATATGTTGCTTGAAAAATTTCCCCCATCTTGGAGTGAATATAGTAACCATCTCAAACAAAAAAAGAAAGAAATGTTCTCCAAGAACTCATCAGCCATATGCAAGTCGAAGAAGCCAATAGACTCAAGGATAAGTCTCTCTCTCCCTCATCCTTCCACAAAAGCTAACCTTGTCAAAAGTTCAGGTCAAGGTAACAATGATAGGTTCAAAGGGAAGGGAAAACAACAAGGCTCAAACAAATCCAAATCAGGGGGAAACAAGAACCGCGACTACTCCAACAAACAAGGCGGAGGGTTCAAAACTTCCGGTAAGATTCAAAAACCTAAGAGCGCTTGTTACTATTGTGGGAAAGAAGGACATAGAGCTTTTGAATGTCCTCTTAGAGCCGGCCAGGGTCCCAAAGCTGCCGAAAATATGACCGAGACTTAAGAAATAATTGTCGCGGTAATAGTTAAGGTAAACCTAGTTGAGAACAAAACCGAGTGGATCCTTCACCTCGGAGCTTCCCAACATTTCTGCGCAAACAAAGCCCTGTTCAAAAAATTAGAGAAAGCAACTGATGGTGAATGCGTGTATTTGAGTGACTCTTCAACCGCTACGGTTCTCGGAAAAGGACAGGTTCCCCTCAAACTAACTTCTGGTAAGATTTTAGAGTTAAATGATGTTCTCTTCGTCCCCTCTCTCCGTAGGAACTTAGTTTCCGGAGCTCTTCTTAATACAGTGGGACTCAAACTTGTTTGGGGGGGGGGAATAGTTATTACCAAAAATGATGAGTTCGTGGGGAAAGGGTATTTAAATTCTGGTTTGTTTGTTTTAAACACTGTAACTGTTAATGAGAATGCTTCTAATTATGCTTATATTGTTGAGTATGTGGATACGTGGCATGGTAGATTAGGTCATTTAAATGTCGCTTCTATTAAAAGGCTTAAAAGTCTTTGACTAATACCCCTTCACAATGTGGATGATTTTGTAAAATGTCAAATATGTGTAGAGTCCAAACTTGCGAAAAAACCTTTTAAATCCATTACCACGAGAAAGACTAAACTGCTAGAATTAGTACATTCTGATTTAGCTAATTTTAAAAACTCCGCTAGTAGAGGAGGAAAATTTTACTATATAACCTTTGTAGATGACTACTCTAGGTTCACTAAAGTATACCTTCTTCAAACTAAAGATGAGGCGGAAAGTGCGTTTTTAAAATATAAATTCGAGGTTGAAAACCAACTAGATTATAAAATCAAACGACTTAGGTCCGATAGAGGAGGCGAGTATATTACTAATTCCCTCAAAGAGTTTTGTGAAACTAATGGAATTATCCATGAACTCAGTGACCCTTATACGCCCCAACAAAATGGCATGGCCGAAATAAAGAATAGGTCCCTTCAAGAGACCATGAATGCCATGTTAATAAGTTCAGGTTTACCAACTAATATGTGGGGGGAAGCTGTTTTGTCAGCCTGTTATGTGCTTAATAGGGTACCCCATAAATCCCTAGATAAGACCCCATATGAGATGTTGAAAGGCTTTCCACCAAACCTGAAATTTTTAAAACTGTGGAGGCGCCTTGCCAAAGTCAAAATACCTGATTTTAAAACAGTCACCGTTGGACCCAAAACCATAGACTCAATATTCACAGGGTATGCTCAGAATAATGCGGATCAAGAGATGCTGAGTTCTTTGAACATATTTTTCCTTTGAAAACATTTAATTTTGGTAATGCTTCTTTACATGTTGATAGCTTACCTAGTAATCTTGATTTACCTCTTTGTGATGTTTCCCCTGGCCCCTCTACATATGTGGAGCCTAGTAGTATTCCCGAGGAAGAACCTAGGAGAAGTAAGAGGCGTAGGATTGAGTCCAGTTTTGGACCCGACTTTATCACAGCCTTCATGAACGAAGGCTTTCACATTGACCTTATAAGCGAACAGGTAGTCACGTGCCTCCTCATGGAGGAAGACCCAAAAACTTATGATGTTGCTTTAAAATATATAGATACTAGTTTTGGAAAAAGGCCATTAATAGTGAACTTGAGTCTATTTAAAGCAACCATACATGGGAATTAACCGACTTACCTAAGGGTAGCAAACCTATAAATAGAAAATGGATATTTAAGAAAAAATTGAGACATGATGGTTCAATAGAAAAATTCAAAGCGAGATTTGTTATTAAGGGGTTTACCCAAAAGAAAGGTTTAGATTACTTTGACACTTACTCTCATGTGACCAAAATTGCCACTATAAGAACTCCTAATGCTTTAGCCGTCATTCACAAACTAGTCATACATCAAATGGATGTTAAAATCATGTTTTTGAACAGAGATATGGATGAAGAGATCTACATGGCGCATCCTGAAGGGTGTGTGGTTACTGGTCAAGGGGACAAAGTTTGTAAGCTAAAAAAGTCTTTGTATGGTTTGATACAGGCGCCTAAAAATGGTATGAGAAGCTAGACAGTACTCTCATAACATATGGCTTTATGGCTAACACTTCTGATTCATGTGTTTACTCCAAAGTAACAGGCTTAGAGTGTGTTATCATTTGTCTTTATGTAGATGACATGCTCATCTTTGGTACTTCTATTCATATCATAAATGAGACTAAACACTTCTTGTCTTCTAGGTTTGATATGAAAGACATGGGAGAAGTTGATGTGGTACTAGGGGTGAAAATCATTAGAAGCAGTAATGGTATTTCCCTGAATCAGTCTCATTACATGGAAAGGATGCTGAAGACATTTGACTCCTTTGAGGTAACACTTGTAAAAACTCCTTATGATTCTAGTATTTAGTTGTCCAAAAACATTGGGGATGTTGTATCCCAAAATGAATACGCTAAGATTATAGGTAGTGTGATGTTCTTAATGAACTACACTTGACCCGATATAGCTTATGGATTAAGTAGACATGGTCTATATACTCATAACCCGAGTAGTGACCACTGGGTTGCACTTCGTCATATATTGAAGTACTTAAGGGGTACCATTGATCTAGTATTGCAATATAGCAAATTCCATGTAGTCCTTGAGGGATTTTGTGATGCAAACTGGATCTCTAACAATGACAAAGTAAACTCCACCAGTGGCTACGTGTTCTCCTTAGGGGGGAAGTGATGTATCGTGGAAGTCTTATAAACAGATTTGTATAGAACGCTTCACCATGGAGTCTGAGTTCATAGCACTGAGTTAGCTGGGCAAGAAGTTGTGTGGTTGAGAAGTCTCCTATCAGAAGCACCACTCTGGGAAGGAAGAGCCACACTTGTGTGTATCCACTTTGATTCACAAGCTGCCATTAGAGTCGCTCATAATAGCGCCTATAATGGGAATAGGAGACATATGTGCACCAGATATGGGTCAGTAAGACATTTACTGAAAAATGATGTGATAGCCTTGGAATATGTATGATCAACAACCTAGATGATCCATTTACAAAAGGCTTAATGATGTCTCCCGATTTGTTCTAATTATTATCCCCTTGGAGACATCCTTTTAGGTGAATAAATGACTTGTTTAATACACTTTTAAGCTTAATTGATCATATTACACTTTCTCCCCTTGGAAATTAACTATTTGCAGAATCTGAGCTTTTGTGCGTAAATTTGACTATTTTTAATGCAAAGTTAATTGGTTCTTGAATTCATGAAAGACCAATCCAAGGAGAAAAAGTGAGAATAAAGTCTTAGTGTATTTTAGAGTGTTAGGAAATGATTTTGAGTCGAGTTTCTATTTTTAGAGTGCACTTTCCTATTTCGTTTTCTTGATTTATTGATTTATTCTTTTTAAGCATATGCGGTTAAATTATTCATTTAATGTGAAGCTTTAAAGAGATAAATGGTAATTACTTAGAGGCCAAGTCAAGATAAAGATGAAAGGAAAGAAGATTTACATGGAAATAAGAAGATTTGGTAAAGATTTATTCAAAGGAGGAAAAGATAAAGATGCCTTTCGAAATCTGAAATCCAGCCACGTTTTAGGAATTAAATCATAATAAAAGATTGGCTATGATTCTGGACGAGTGGTCTGCACCAATAGAAAGAGCTTTCCAAGACAAGTGGTTTCATATATTGGAACTTCTCAAACGGATAAGTATTGAAAAAGATATGACCAAATCAAATCAGCAGAATCTTATCTTTTAGAGCTACGAATTTAAGAGTCTTTGCCTTGTCTTCCACTCCAAGCAAATTCGACCTAGGGTCTTCCGACACCTATAAATACACCCCTTAAACCTCATTATTCAGTACCTCTCACAATTCATTCATTATATACATCCTTAGAGAGAGAGTCAGAGACTTCAAGAGCAAGAAGGCAAAGGAGAAGCTAGTGCTGGAGGATTCTGTTCTTCCATCAACAGTCATCTAATCCTTAGGTTATATATTTATTTTCTGTAATTAAATATGATGTCTTTCTATTTAGTTTCAGTATTTTATATTTCCATGAGCTAAACTTTTATATACTTGAGAATCGTAAAGGGGATGAACCCTAATTAATTTAATCTTTGTTTTGAATTTGGGATTAGTGTCTAGTTTAATTTGAATTAGGTATTTCATATTGTTTCTTATTTTATATTAATTTCACTATCAATGAATTAGCTAATCGGAGATAGGCCATAGTAATTAAGCTATTCACTTTGGTGGGGAAGTGATCGCCTTGACGGGGGGTTTAATTACTGAACTAGATAATAAATGTAAGGTAGAAATTATTGATCCTGACGGACTTAGTTAACCTTATAGCCAATTGGGTAAAATAGTATTCATTCGAAGGTAGCTTATATTCACCCTGACGGGGTTTGTAATACCGTAGGATAGCTTCTAGGTCCACCCTGACGGGGGCTAGGAGATTATAGATTCCCGACTAATATACTAATACCAATTCTACCCTTAAACACAACATAGATTATATTAGTTAGGAGGATTCTTTGCGAGACTCAAGTAATTCTCTTATCCGAAGTCAGTATTTTATTTGCTTTTATTTTAGTTTTTATTATTTGCATCTTAGTTTTAAGAAAACCAAACGAAAATCTCTTCTTTACTTTTCTATTAAACAATTATTCTTACTATCTGATTAATACTGGAGTTGAACCTAATCCGTCCCTGAGAACGAACTTGATTATCATATATTACTTGGGACAACCGTACACTTGCGGTTAAGTGGTTCCTTTATTTTTGCACTTAATTTTATAACACACTAGGACCCACCACTTAACCAGGAGAGGAGTTCTGGAGACGTCGATGGGGATGGGATTGAAACCCATTAATGGGGAATATGTGACTAATGAGTCCATGTGATTCTCTCCATCCCTATGGCTCAAAACAAAATCGTCTTAAAATTCATAGCCACTCATGGTGGTCCTATTGAGAAGGACTTGATGAATAAGACGTACTGAGTGTTTAAACTCATAGAGAATTCATAGCCTAAATGGTGGTCCTTTCGAGAAGGACTTGATGAATTCATGGGTAATCGAGACCCAAACCTCCTGATAGAATGTTAAAAGGAGACGTCCTTAAACAATCATAAATGAAGAGATCCACAAAGTTCATAGCCCGTAAAGGTGGTCCTTAGAGAAGGACTTGATGAACTGAAAGGTGATGTTCAAGGGAACTATAACTTTCAGCTGGGTAGAGTATGTGATGTGAGGGTCTTGATAAAAAACCTTTAAAGTTTAAGAGTAAGTTCACTTAAACAGAATTCGGTGGTTGCCTCAATTCACTACGTGTCAATTTAAATCGAAAGATATTGTCACTTAAGTACAATTCACCCAATTGCTGGTAGATATGGGAACCTATTCACCTTATCTCCAAAAGACCCTTAGTGGGGGATTGTTGGATTTCATGTTAAAAGATGTATATTATCAATTTAATATAATCTTGAACACGAATCTGTTCATGTTCCTTTGGATAATTGGAAAAAGCTTAGATTAATATAAAGTATTAAGTAAAACCTTTCCTATTCTTTTAGAAAAGTGGAAAAGACATTTTTTGTGAAGAAAATGTCCCACATAGGAGCGGAGATAGAAAAGTTAATAATATATAATAGCTTACCTATCTATTACTTCCAAAAGAACTAAAGGCTATGAAATCCAAAATGGAAATGGCAAAGTCCCACACGCGCAAACCACCACCACCACCCGCCCGGCCCGGCCCGACCCATCGACAGCGTGGGCTCGTGGGCTCGTGGGGTGTTCGGGGAGTTTGGGGAGTTAAACAATGAAATAATTTTTATGAAGTGAATCTGGTGGAAGATGACTAGCTCTTATAGTAGTCGGTGGCAGGTCAATCCATCCAGCTAGAAGACAAAACTCCCACAAATTTCGCTCCAAAAGACAAGCCTCCACCAATTACGCACCCGTCAACAGTAACATGTATGGCTTTAAATGAGCCGAGCCGAGCCGAATACTAGATTTACATGCTTGTTTGTTTAATTTCTCGAGCCGAGCCGAACTCAAATTTAAACAAGACGGGCCGAGCCGAGCTCAAATGTTAACGAGCCGAGCACTCGAGCTTCCAATTATCCAAAACAGTATTGTTAGAACTTGTTTGTTTAACTTATAGAACAATCTTTTTTAGAGTCGAGAACGAGTTTCTCATGAACAATTTGTTTTTTTATGGTTGAAATTGGACATTCATGAATGGTTGGTATTTGATGGAGTGTGTGGTATGAAAATATGGAACATAATATTAATGAAAAAATAAATGTCTAGATAAATTACAAATATCCAATTTGATATTGGAGGTTTAATAATATATTTATAAGTAGATGATATATTAATTTATATTTATTATAATTTTAAACGAGCTCACGATCCGAGCTTGAGCACGCTCATTTACTTATCGAGCTTAAAATGGAGCTTGAGCTTAAGCTTGTTTATATTTGAGCCGATCTCGAACGAGCTTTTATCCGAGCCGAGCTCGAGCTGCTCGTGAGCGGCTTGGTTCATTTACAGCCCTAGTTACAGGATTTGGTCTGAAACTGAAAACGTGGGTCAAATCAAAACTGCCAATCAATTAAGGAGGAAATCAAGGGCACTAATTGTGGACGTTTCCGATAAAGACTCACTCCACCTACTCCCCTCCCCTATAAATACATCAGCTCCTCACTTGCCTCAAAGCTACGAAACATATCCGAAAAGAAAAACTACTCTACCTCTCTTATTCTCTGAAATATTATAATAGACGTAGACTCTCTGTTAGAGATGTCCGGTACACTGGAACATCTTTTTAACAATATTTTCCGTGTAAGTATTTCGTTTGCATTTGTATTTCAATTCTTGTAAAAGTTAGAGTTTAAATTTATTGAATTATTTTTTCTTGTTTTCTGGAAATCCATTTCTCTTGTTTTAAACGGTTATTTACTTTTTCTTCCAACATCCATGACCAAACATAAGTATAATTGATTGTGTAATAAATTCTATAGAAGACATAATTAACTCCCCAATTATTGAATTGAGCAAATAAACTGGTAGATACTCCTTTTGCTGAGATATGGTTCATTAGATAAAAAAATCAAATAAGTAAATGGTTGAAGACCCTTTGCATGTGTATAACAAGTCTAGATCTTCAAGAAAACACAACAAAATTGAAAATCCAGTTGATCAAGCAAGTTATAAGATCAAGTAAACGAGCTGCATATCAAGAGAATTTGGATGGTCATCACAGCTCTCAAATGCCATCCAAAAGCAGAGCCTCCAACTTAATCTGGGTCATCGGTTAAACTTGTAAATGTTACGAATGATGGAGAGTAATATGAATTGCAGGAAACACAACACGGAAGTCATGAATGTAATATAGTTATAACATCAAATAACCAAAGCAGAAGATAGAAAAATTAAAGAAAATAAAAAAGCAAAAATAGGGAAAATTTAATTGATTGAAAAGAGAAGATAGAGAATAATATCTTTAAGATTAATGATATATACTACTTAAAATACCATCTATTGACGTGGCATGAATTTATTGGTTAAGAATCATTAATCTATTTATTTCTTTATCTAATAATAATTGTTAACCAACTAATTTATGCCACGTCACTTGGTGGTAATTTAAATGGTATGGTATTGGGTGTTATTAATCATTACTCTATCTTTAGTATACTTTCTTTAATTAGTTTTTTTTGTCACTAGAAAGCAATAAAAGGTCGGATGAGCCCCGGGACTTCAGTCGATTCCCATCCTATTCAGTCGTTATGTTAATCGTATCGTTTCTTCATGAGAGAGTATGGCTCCGTGTCTAGCATGTTTCGCAAGATGGTCCGCCCGACCATTGCTCCTTCTGGGGATGAACCTGAAGGATATTGGTCCAGCTTCTTCCGCTTTCCGCCGAATCTCGCGAATAATCGATTGAATTGTCCATCGTGCCACTGACACCTACTTGATACCTTGTATTAAATAAAGGTTGTTTGAACACACAAGCTTCAATTCCTCAGTGTTATCTTTGCACATCTTCACTGCTTCCAAGACAGCCAGCGATTCGCCTTCCAAGGTTGTGTTGCTTCTGACTACCCTGCTTTTATTGGAACTGATTCATGTCTTTCGGTTTGTTATTTGTATTCCTAAACATTTTGTTTCGTATCTTGTAGAGAAAGATGCATCACAGCAATAGATAATATCTTGTGTTGGCGTATCGATTTCGTTGTTTGGCTGGCCTAAAGGTCTGGCAGCCGGCTCTCGTTTCGCCCATTCATTACCATGTAATTCGCCCATTAGTTTGTTAGTGATCTTGATGATTTGGTATACTTGAATTTTTGTATTTACATAAGCTGCCTTCATTTTGGCCTTCGATATGTTCCATAGGTTGATTACTATATAGTCGGTGACTATTGTCCTGTCCCATCCCCCTTTATTGTACGTTTCTATGACTCCCAGCATCCAGTCTCCGATACTCTTGATTTCTTCTTGGTTGACATTAATTTGTAAGGAGGAAGCTGCCCATATCGATTTGTTGATATTACACTGCAGGAGCAGATGCTCAAATGTTTCAACGTGGGTCTGGCACCACAGGCACATTGGTGAATCTGAGCAGGTTCTCTCGTACAGGTTTCGTGCGGTTGGGATCGCATTGTTACATGCTTTCCAGCTGAAAAGACGGATTTTTTTTGGTGTATTACCATTCCAAACTGTTTTCCATAGTGTTGGCTTGATGTTCTCCGATTTGGTAGTTTATTGTGGTTCTTCCAAGATTTCTTTATCCGTTAACACTTTATAACATGTCTTTGTTGTGTAGTTGCCTTCTTTCAAATGTGGCCAGATAATCTTGTCTCTTTGATCCGTATTTGTAAGTCTGATTCTAGTTATTTCCGGTATTACCGGTCCCGAGAAAATTTCATCTAGTATCTGTTCATTCCATTCCTCCTTATCCTGTTTCCACAGGTCGCATACTCTTTGGTATGGGTTATTTCCTGGTTCTTCAAGTTTCATATTTGAATCTATCCATTTATCAGCCCAGATATTTGCCATTTGCCCATCGCCTATCTGGTGAACTAGATGTTGCTTTATGAAATCCCTTCCTTCCATGATGCTCGCCCAACTCCACGTTTTGTTCTGTCTAAGTTTGATGTGCATGAAATCAGTGTTAGGATAGTAAATACCTTTAAGAAGCCTAGCCGCTAGACAGTTTGGGTTGTTTAGTATCCTCCATGCTTGCGCTCCTAACAGGGCCATATTCATTCTCTTGAGATCTTTGAATCTTATCACCCTAGCAGCTTTCCAATAGTAAGTTTTTCCCATGCCATCCAATGTATACGGTTTCTCTCCTCTGAGCTCCACCAAAAGTTTGCAATTGTTGAAATAAGACGTTTACAAAAAGTAATCGGGTAAGAAAAAATTGACATAGTATAAGCCGGTAACGCTTGTAGCACTGCTTTGATTAGGACTTCCTTTCCTCCTTCTGACAGAAGTTTTGCTTTCCATCCTTCCGTTTCAGAGAATAATTTCTTTGCTATCCATTCCAACGCTTCTATTTTTTATCTTTTATGGCATAACGGTATACCTAGATACTTTCCCAAGTCTTCCGTTTCTACCATTTGGAGTTCCCTAGTGACAATATCTCGTATATCCGGAGGTGTTTCATTACTAAAAAGAACTGCTGATTTATTGTAATTAAATTGTTGTCCTGATCCTTCACAATAATTTGTAAGACATTTCATAAAGGCTCCAAGGTTAGTTTGATTTATAGTGATGAAGAAAAGAGAATCGTCCGCAAATAAAAGATGAGAAATTTCCGGAAAATTCCTCATAATTTGTATGCCTTGTATCTTACCATCGTTCCACACAACATCTATTAAACTAATGAGAGCTTCAGTCATTATAGAAAACAGAAAAGGGGATAACGGATCACCTTGTCTGAGGCCTCTGCCTGATTTGAACTTTGGCGTTCGTTGACCATTGAAGTTGATTTGAAAAGTTACATCTGTTATACACGTCTTTATCCATTGTGTCCATTTGTTATCGAAACCAAGTTTCACTAAAAGGGAAAGAATAAAGTCCCAACGTACTTGGTCGTATGCCTTTGCCATATCGATTTTTATGCTTGCCATCGGTTACGGGTTTTTCCTTTTTCGTGTCATGTAATACGACAATTCTTGTGCAATAATAATATTGTCTTGAATGGATCTTCCTTTTATGAAGGTTTCTTGAGTTGGTGAGACTATGTCATTCATTATTTTTTGGGGTCGGTTTGCCAGCATCTTTGCTATTAATTTATATCCAAAATTAATGCACGATATCGGTCTATAATCGCCGAGAATTTCCTGTATATCTCCTTTCGGAATAAGAGTTATAAGAGTATCATTCATATCTTTCAAAGGGATATTATTGTTAAAGAAGTCTTCCACAACTCTGAACACATCAAATTTAATTATGTCCCAGAATTCAATGTAGAATTTACCATTCAGACCGTCGGGTCCTGGGGCCTTTGTTGGAGACAAATGGTAAAGGGCCGCTTCCAGTTCCTCCATTGTTGTGTTTGTGGTCAGTCTTTGATTCATTTCTTCAGTGATTTTTGGTTTTATGAAATGTAGAGCGTTGTTAATTTGTCCTCTATCTCCTTGTCTTTCTTCAAAAAGCTGGTTATAGAAACTTTGAAAATTTGTTCTGACTTCTGAGATTTCTTCTATCTAATCTCCTTGTGGATTTTTTATTCTCGTGATTTTATTTATTGACCTTCTTTGCATAGTCGCCATATGAAAGAATTTTTATTTTTATCGCCACATGTGAGCCACTGTTGTCGAGCTCTATTTGCCCAGTACTTTTCCTCGCACTTGTATTCAAAAGAGAGTTCTTTTCTTAGTTCTTCTTCTTCTATTTGATTGTCTATTGTTGGCTTCATATTTGTAAGTTGTATAAGTCTTTTTTGAATACGTTTTATTTGTTCCAGATGATTTTTGAACGTGTTTTTGCTCCATATTTTGAGCGCTTTAGTTGTTGAATCTTTCTTTCCTTGGTAATTCAGTAGTGGCTCTTGAGTTGAGGGGCCTTCCCAGCTTTGTTGAACAACATCTCTGCATTCTATATGGTCAAGCCAATGAGATTCAAATTTAAAGTATTTTTTACCCCTTGGCACTTTCGAGTTGAATTGTAAAATGAGCGGGGAATGGTCTGAGCCAATAGCTGGTGGTATAAAGACCTGAGCATTACTATGTTTGGTAATCCATTCATACGATCCAAAAACTCTGTCTATCTTGCTCTTAACCGTTTTGTTTCCTTGTTGTCTATTGTTCCACGTGAAATTGCACCCCGTTGAGTTAATTTCAGCAAGACCGTTGTGGTTGATAAAGTTTTTGAAGTCGATTATTTGTTGTGTGTTTGGAGGAGAGAAGCTGCTTTTGTCTTTTAAATTGAGTATATTATTAAAATCTCCCATTAGTATCCAAGGTTTGTTATTATTATCATTCCAAGTTGTGATTTGAGTCCAAACTGTTAATCTATCTTCATAATTGTTAGGCGCATGTACACAAATAATATAATACGGAAAAGTAAAATCATTAATATAGAGAATAGCTTGATAACGATTACAAAAGATAACATCTAGTTTCATGCAGTCATTCCAAACCACCAAAAAACCCCCTGAATGGAAAGCGTCGCCTAAGGGGTCCAAAACAAAATGATTTTTATAACCAAGTTTGCATAAAGTGTCTTTCGCGTCCACTTCGTGAAGCATAGTTTCACAAAAACATACTAATTCGGGCTTATATAAGTTCAACAGAGATCTGGCATGAGTCTCTGTCAAGGGGGCTCTAATCCCTTGGCAGTTCCAAAAGATTGTGTTCATTTTCCGATGGCGGCCTTGGGAAGACCGTGATCCATTTGGATATTTGTGGGGCCACCAAACTTTTCCTTCTTTTTTCTCACACTCTGCACTTCCTCACCACTCTCTACCTCCGCATCTCCTCCATTACCACCCAAACTCTCATCTCCCTTACTCTCATCCGAATCTTCCTCATTTTCTTCTTCTTCAGGTTCAAAACATCACTCATCTTCATTCAATATGTTAACAAAACCTTTTTCCCCCGGATTCTCTTCTTCACTTTCCTCGTTACTAACTGTTACCACGTTCTTACCTTTTGCATTGATCTCGGTTCTCCTACTCTTAGGATTTTGCTCACCATTATTCTTCCTACTTCTAGTTCTACTCGCAACACCAGCTCTGTTCGTCATTAACCCCTCCATGTCTCCAGTTACTGCTTCGAAAAAATCCCTCCTTTGCTTCTTGATAATATCTTTTTGTTGTTTGTTAGTGAGTTTTCTGTTGGTGATTGGATTCTTATAATGCTTGCTTGTTCGAAGCCTAAAACCATGTGAATTGTCATTCTCTTGAGCAGGTTCTTTCCCACTACGATGCTGTCCTTTACCCCCTACCTCGTTCAAGGGTGGTGTTTCATTCGTTACTCTTTCTGTGTCTTGTTGAGACCTGTTGAGATCCAAATCCATCTTTCTACTATTCTCCCTCTGTTGTCCATTGTTACCCAAACCTCTAACAGCCTGTTGTACCACTTCTTGAAGTAAACCTGTACCACGAACATCTGTTGCCTGTGTTTAATTTTGTGTTTTATTAAACCTCTGGTCCCTATTTTGTTGAGTTCGCTGTTGGCGTGCTTCTCGTGACTGATTTGATCCACCCATATCTGTGTCCTGGTTGTACCTTGGATTATTATGATTGTTTCTGCCATGACCCTCACCTGCGTGGTCTTCTTTATTCTTGTCCCAAAAGTGTTGTCTCCCAGCTCTCGCAAACCCGTTACCAACTCTTTTCTTGACTCCATAAATAGGTTTGATTGGTGGAAAACTAGCAATATTCGCTACTAACCATGTAGCTTTTCGCTTCTCGTCTGGGTCCTCTATTTGTTGTAATATAATAACGTTGTATGTTCCTTGTCTATGTCCTATGCATCCACATCTAAAGCAAAGGGCCCCTAAATTTTCATATCGAAAAGTAATCCAGCCTGCACCATCTTCTTGAGCTAGATACCAACCCGGAGGTAAAGGTTGCTTAGTATTAAACCTAACTCTGAACCTCAAAATTTTCACATCATTAACCACTACATCAGGTTAATCAATATCTTCAATATCTAAGAAACAAGGTAAATGATTTAAAACCGTTTGTTCAGTGTTTTGTTTATAGGAGAGACCACTCGCTTGTACCCACACAGAGGATAAGTCCCGATTCACAGTCAAAGGGTCTACATTATGTTGGCATGGTGTAAATGAAAAATGCAAACCTAAGAAAATACCTGGTCTGAGATTCCACAACCTTTCCAGTTCACCTTGCTTGAAAGTCTCGAGCTTGAAAACGTTCTCTTCCTCCTCCGTAAGTCTAAAGTCTCCCCAAACTCCCCATTTTTTCACAGAGGTGACGCCTGAAACCATGAAGATAAACAGTGGTGGCTCCTATCGCTGTTATCAAGAGGTAAGGCTCCTCCTTTACTGGCACGAATCTCTTAGCTTTGATTCCCAGATTGATGACTCCCAGTGTTTTGTTGTTGTTTTCAGTAAGTGGTATAACTGGTAGAGCGTGTCTCTCCCTCGTAGCCATAAGATTTTTATCGAGAATATTATTGTCGAAGGGTGAAAATGAAAGGATGGTAAGATTAGTGTTGATAATATTATCGTGAAAGAAATAAAGAGAAGAGTAGGAAGAGTAGAATTGCATAGAAAACGAAGTATAAAAAGAGAGAAGGTTCTTACATTGGTCACCCAAAAGCCCTTTCAGTTCTTTTATAAGCCTAAGCTTCCTAGGTATCTCAGCTCTTCTCTGCATGTCAATGATTAAATGTTCCACTATCCTTTCCACCGCCTGACTCGGGAAATGAGGTGAAGTCTCGTTCTTCGTATTGTGTCTTATATGTCGCGTCTTGAAAGTATTTGTTGTTTTATTTTTTTATCCACCTGCCAAGTGTCTTTTTTCTTATTTTTTGATGTCTTCGATTCTCTGAACCCCATTAATAATCTACTCCCACTATCTTTACTTTCAATGATGTGTGTTTCGTTTTTGTTATACCGCCTTGAGTATATGAAAACTTGTTCTCTTCCTTTGTTTACTTTATTCTTTGATTTGATCATTCTCTTTTCTTTCTCAATATGGGATTGACTTAACCCTATTAGAATTGATATTACCTCCATCCTTTTCGTCTGAAGAAACCTTTTTCTTATCTAACTGTTCTTCCTCTGCTAGCCTTGAATTTAGACTCCGATGTTTGGTGAATCTGTTATACTTGGTGTGACTATTGTGTCCTTTATGTATTTCTTCATTGTGGATAGAATAATTTTGCTGTCGTTTCTTTGCGTTGATTCTTTCTCTTCTCACTTCCTTATCCTTCTGGTTTGCTCTTTCTCCAATGTTCGGTATCTGTTGTTTCCTTTGTCTCTGTGAACCACGACACCTCCTCTTAAGGCCGTTTTGGAATATGGATGATGAACAACCGATGAAAGACCTATCGGAGGAGGCGTTCATATCGAACCCTAACCCTAAAAACCTAATTACTGAAACCCTAAACACTGAAACACTGATTTCTATTCTAACCCGGAATTAGAACAGGATGGTTGTGTAGAATTATGACTTGAACTGAAAAGAAGGACTACGATCTAAAATTGGTATTGATTAAGAAAATATCCGAGAATCGCCTCTAGAGAGAGTTTCGTAAAAGTTTCATTATTCATCTTGATTGATATAATTCTTTAATTAGTTACAAAGCATAATTTCCGTGTCAACTAAGCACGTGATCAACACGTACAAATCATGACTTAACTCTCATGTCCTTGGCATAAATTCTTTTTAATTGTGGACAAGTACAAAATGCCGTAGAAATTGACAACAATTCTACAAAAAGTCATTTTGATTGGGTCTGACCAGATTAATTTTTTTTTTTTTTTGGTCAACAGGTCTGACAGATTACTAGACAGTGATATTAGTAAAATAGTAGTAGTGTCACTGTGTTCAAATAAAATCTTATATTTGACAAAAAAGAAACTTATATTCTTGGACTATTAAGGGCTAAATGGATTTCTTTTTCTGTTCGAAAATGCTAATGTATATATAGGTTCTAACTAGTGGGGGTGAAATCAGCCTATCCAAGTGAATCGAAGTCAACGCTTCTCCGGGATGGTAGTCACCGCTACATTAATCCAATTCTCTCGCTAAACAAATAACAAAAATCAACTATTAATTAAAAATGTTCTATACCACTTACCTAAGAAGTCTTGAGAATGTGTAAAAGAAACACTAATAAACTTAAAACATCATTCCTTGAACCCTATTAACAATATTATTTATAATATTTATGATTTTGCTGGATCGTCGAATCATAGTTTTGTTTCTATTTCTAAGAACAAAAATGAGTCAGATAACTGAGTTGCTAAACAGGATTTCTTAATCATTCTATTTGGTAATTGGAATGTTTGTATTTTAACCCAATTAGCTAATATTTTAAGTAACAACAATGAACATAGGGGGATAGACTAAGTTTGTAACTTTTTAAACTATCTTTATATCAATATAATATGCTTTGGAACAAAAAAAAGATCATGTGAACCAAATGAAGGATATTGCATCACAATTATGTCAAATATATAATACGGGCGAAAATTAAATTGCAATACTAAAACCAATCTAGTTGTGATTTATAAATTTAAAAAGAAAAATTTCATTACATACCTTAAGGTTTGGTATGAGAATCGAATTGACTAACCCAATTTCAAAAACTTGAAGCCTCCACGCTTTGCACACCGAGTTTTGATTTTTGCTTTCAGAATCAAATTCTGACATGGAGACGAAGAGACCTCTTGTTTATGTGCTTTTGTTTTTCAAGAGAGAATACTGATAAAAGTTATGTACGTATAATGAATCCCCATTATACTTATAATAAGTTTATAGAGAAAAGTGAAAAGGCAGGAGATGAAAAGTGAGGAAATGTATAATAAAAATTAATTATCCTAATAATTTGGTCCACTACCCATTTGTGAAGTGTACTTGGACCTTTTACATTATACAAATGACTTGACTTAACTAGACCAGCGGTTAGTAACACATTTTTCACTATTGGAGGTAAGTGGTTCGATCCACAGACTTGTCAAAGTTTTCCTTTTTCTCGTTTGTCTTAGTTTGGTCTTATATTAGAATATATATTTGTGATAGCAAATTAATATACCAATATTTCAAGTATATAATTAAATAATATTTCTTCTCTAATAATAAAATTAACTTACGAAACGAAACAAGATTAATGCACTCGTTAGTATTCGAGGTTCATCGTTAAACCAATAGTAGTTAACTTAATTAACTACTAATCCAGGTTGGCGTCTAACAACACTCCTCGAAGACCGGATAACGTGAACCCGGTAACGGATCATACATGTATTCCCTCTATCTTTACAGCTCTGGATCATCCTTAAATATGGTACAACTGTCAAATACCATTTAAAAAATTAACTACGCTACAGTCGATTATCAACGATTGACGAATGACCTAAGAAACTCCTTTCTTCATTCATTATATCACCTTGGCCAAGGATTTGGTACAATTGGTATAATCTTATGACATCGTAGAGCTTAAACTCTTTACCTAGAGTTGATAGATTCCAACTTGACTCATCCCTAGGAGCATATATACTTAGTGATGTCTCCCTGTTTGTGATATAATAATCTAGGTTGGAGACATCATTTTAGGTGTATTTGAATATTTAATATCATATTTTTATTCGTATTTTGATATTTTCCTATTTCTTGTTTTGATTTGATGAATTTTTATTTTTAGAGCATATTTGGTTTAATTTGTGGTAATTTCACAACATTAACTTGAATGGCTCAAGCCAACTTCCTTGTGCAGTTTCCACACAAGTTACCACTTCTAAAGGAAGGCTTCTATTCTTTAAACAGATGGAACCCCTTTTTTTATAAACTAAAATAAATACTAGGTTCTAGTCTAGAGGAAGAATATAAAATTATATCCTTAAGTGATTTACAAGATTAAATAAATTCTCCTTGATAAGCTAATATAATAACTAATGATTCTTCGGATTAGTGTCTTGACGATGGGGGATATTTCTTTGAGGTGATCTATCTCTTCATTCAGGCTCTAAATCAGCTTATTTTAGCTTAGCCCAGTCATCGGTTATATTAGCTAACTTTCCTGAACCCCTTAGTTTTTAAATTATCTTTTAAATATTTACATATAATCGTATCATGCCTATGGTGTTTGTGAAAACGGAAATACTTGTTGTATCTCTCATTCGCAGTTCTACAAATATCTTTAGAGGACAACGTACCTCTTCGAGTTTTACCTTTTTATATATCTAGCATAAAATTGCATGTGGAGTTTTAACCCAGACTCTATTGTTCTCTCTTGTACCATGCTTCGAACACCTTATATCCTAACTTTTCTCTAGATTTTGATTTTTAGAATGATTTCTTTGTCTCTACGATTTTTTCACAACCTTTTTTCTTTCTTTTTCTCTTTTCATTATGCTTTATTTCATTTCTTTGCCTCCGATGAAGGTCCTTAACTCAGTGATTATTTCACAAAGTGTGTACTTAGGCCTAGATGTTATGTGGATTTGGATTTCTAGATTGAATAAGCCTTGGGTTAATGCATGATACAATTCAAATTAATCTAAATACTTAACGTTGTATCTAACCTTGGTAAATCTATCCATATAAAGTTTAGCACTTTCATCTTCTATTTGTTATAAGTCAAGAAGAGATTAGTTATTCTAGCCATTCTTCCAGTTTGGAAATCCATATAGCAAACCATCGACTAATTACACATAGTTATTAAATGATTTTGGTACTAACCGTGGGAACCATTTATGTGCATTCCTAGAAAGAGTTATGGGACATGCTTGACATTAGTTACTCAGTCACTGCAATGAATTCAATATACCTTTTGTATGAGTATACATGTGCCTTGGTATCAGTAGACCCATCAAAAGGTAGACACAGAATGCGGCTTAAATTTCCTTGGAAAAGGAATGTCCAGTTTCACCATGACAGAGGATTCCTCTGACTATCCACTTAATGCTCTATCAACTTGAAATAATTCCCTTAATTCTTTGGGGCTTGTTATTCTTTGTCGGAGTCCCCTCAGATAATGTTGTTCTTTTCCTCTTTCCTACTCAATTGGAATTCTGCTAACCATTGAAGCTTCTTCTCTAACAGACGATTTAGTAATTGGTGGACTTTGTAGTATCTTAATCCACCTTATCTTTGAATGAATAGCAGTAAATCCTTGGTTCCTGAGGATACATGCTCCCATTGTGAGCCATAAAATTACCAGGTACTGATGTCTCCCTAGTTGGGATGAATTAATCTAGCTTGGAGATATCATTTTAGGCGTATATATTAGGTTATAGGTCAATGTTTACATGATTTATTACAATTTCCTATTTCTGGTCTTGATTTGATTATTTATTATTTTTAGAGCATATTGGGTTTAATTTGTTTATTTAGTGTGAAGCTTTAAAGATATATAGAAATTAATTAGATGGCAAGTCAATTCTAAGAGATAAATGAAAGAGGATATGCATGGAAATTGGAGATAAAGGAAAGGAATAATAAGTATGGAAAGATAAAGTTGTCAAGTAAATCTGAATTTCATCAGCCATGTCCACAAAAGTGATCAGAACTCAAACACGACTAGGAATGTGGAAGAATGGTCTGAAGCAAAGTCATAGAGCTTTCTGAGACGATCGGTTTCGATATAAAGAACGCGTAAATTGGAGTGTAAACGAAGAAGTTACGGCCAAAACAAAACAGCAACAATATCACCTTTCCTATATTTTAGGGGATACGAATTTGAGTTGGGATAGAAGTACAATACTTGTCTTCCATTCCAAGAAAACATTTTAGGGTTTCCTATACCCTATAAATACACCCTCTTATCAGTAGAACTCATCCTTGGCCAATACTTAAGCCAAGAAGAAGCTTACAACACAAGAAGAGAAGTCTGGAAGGGGTTGAGCACCATATTATGTCTTCACAAGCCTTCGAATATGTAATTGTTTTCTTTTCTTTCTTTAGTATGAACTAATTTACTCTTAGCTTGAGATTTAGAATATATGTATGAACCCTAGATTTGTTTTACATCTATCAAATTTGGGATACCTTCGTATTTAAATTGAATTCATGTTTTATTCTCTGTTTTAAGTGCTTTGATTTATTGTATGTTTTCCTTGAAAATGCATGCGTATAGGATTACCTTAATAGTAGTTAGATGGTCACCCGGAAGGGGTCCCTAATTATTGAAACACCACATAAACATCTAGTGTACGGAATTAATCCTGAAAAGATTTGCCTAACTAGATAACCATTAAGGTTTGATTAATCACCAATCATCATTAGTAGGCCAGTCTTACATAGGAACCTAGTGGTGTAGGAACACCGTATTTAAGTCCCATCGTGATTGTGGGGTCGCCGCCCTAGTTCGCTCTCCGGGGATAGGGAGGAATTTAGAATCTTGGTTATTGCAATTCTACATAATTTACCCTTACATGTTTAGAATAAACAAGGCTATTAGGGACTACTTGCTAGTTTCTCGAGCTAAACTCTCATACTATCTTCTCTTCGTATTTAATTTTCTATCATTGATTTATTAGTTTAAATTCTATTTACAAAAACCAAAAAAAATCTCTTTAGTCTTTTACTTTCTTGCGTATTATTTAATCTAGCTTTTTATATTTGCACTTGATAATTTGCATAAGTTCTCTCTAACTTTCATAGTCTCTGAGAAACGAATATTATATATCATTGGAACTTGCATACGTCCTATAATACTTGCAGTACCGTGTTAGGCTAGGGTGTCTATTTTTGCACTTATTTATATCATATTTTTATCACACCTTAGTCGACACCAAGTTTTTGGTGCCACTGCCGGGGACTACATCGTTAGTCCTTGTGCATTTATTTAGTGCTTTTATTTTAGTAAGTTCTATTCTACGCCTTCTCCTTTTAGTTTTGTTTTACAGATTTTACAGATGGAAAGCCCAAGGAAACTTGATCTTACCATCTCACTTAGAGTACAACCGAGAGGAATCCGCACTCCAGAAATCCAAGCCGCTAAACTTAGACCAGATCCAGGCATGATAGCGCAATTTGCGAGTCATGGACAATTTAGTGGAGCTGCACAACAAGATCCTTTCCAGTATATTCAAAAATTTATGCAGATCTGTGACGCTTATATCATCAGAGGCATTACAAAGGAGCAGATGTATTACATTATGTTTTAGTTCTTTTTTACCGGAGGTGCAAGCGATTGGTATGATTCCCAACATCCCGATGTTATTCTAGACTAGGACAAACTCCAATCAAAATTTCTAGACCGATTCTATCCGGTCAATAGACGCTTAAAAGATATATTGGACCTTGAACAGTTTATGCAAGAAGAAGGGGATAGTTTTGGTGAAGCATGGTTACGTTTTAACGAAAAGAAGGCAAGATGTCCATTCCATGTCTCTTCTCTAAAATATTATTTGACCATGTTCTATGGAGGACTCAATAACGAGTCCAAAAGAAAAGCAGATTTGTTAGGAGATGGAAGTTTCGTATTATTAGATCCTGAAGAAGCTCATATTATCATGGAAAGTGTTTTGGAAACCGAGAGAAGTTGATCGTTAGAATCGAAAAAACAAGAAGAGACCTCAGAATCTCTAAGGCTCAAAGAATTAAACAAACAACTCAAGGAATTACAAGAACAAGCGCGAACAATAGCTCACGTAATTCTAGTACATACTTTACCTTCATGTCCTGGTTGTGGAGCAAGGGATCATTCGTGGGAGAAGTGTATGAATAATCCAGCTTTGAGTTCCTTCGTATCTTATCAAAGAAAACGTTATCCTAATGGTTATCATCATCCTCAAGGAAATTACGCGAATTATCAGTCCCCACATAATCAAAAATTGGGTCGGAAATTAAGAGACTTATTATCAACCTTGAGCTCAATATTACTATCCACCACAACCTATCCATCAAGAAGCCCCAATTTATACGGAAGCTTATCAAGAACCACCTCAATATTCGATGCAACAAGAGCAACCTTCGAGTCTGGATTCAAATTTGACTAAGATGATGAAACTAGTTGAAGAAAATATGAAAATGAGCCAGCAAATACTCCAAACCCAATCCAAGGTAATCAATAATCTCGAGCAAACACTGTCACACATGCCGAGTACACTTCAAAACAAGCCGAAAGGGAAACTCCCAAGTGATAATATTGCTCCTAAAGATGATGCTTGTCATGCAATTGAATTAAGAAGTGGAAAACAATTACCTCTGCCTAGAGTAGAACCAGTTACAACCTTTATTCCTGATAAAGTGGTTGAAGAAACAGTAGAAGATAAGGTTGAAGAGGTAGTTTAACCAAAGAGTGTCCCAAAGAAGACACCAGACAAGAAGAAAAGCTCAGTGGAAACTAATATACGTCCTCCTCCACCATACCCATCATGTGTAAAAAAGAAGAACAATGAAAAAGAATTCAAGAAGTTCCTTGACATGGTAAGCAAGCTAGATATTAATATTCCATTTATAGAAGCGCTCAAGAGAATGCTGAAATATCTGAAGTTCATGAAGGACATTCTTTCTAAAAAACAAAGTTTAGAAACTGGGGAGACGATTGGATTACCAGAGGAGTGTAGTGTTATTTGTCAAGGCAAGTTACCACCGAAACTACAAGATCCCAAAAGTTTCACGATTCCCACTACTATTGAAGAAAGTTGGATCGGGAAAGCATTATGTGATTTAGGTGCGAGTATCAATCTCATGCCAGAGTCCCTGTTCGAGAAGCTTAACATAGGAGAAGTAGTACCCACCGCAGTAGTATTACAAATGACAAATCGCTCCCTATCCCAACCAATAGGTAAAATTGAAGATGTTTTAGTTAAAGATGGTAGTTTTATCTTTCCTTGTGATTTTATTATTCTTGACTACGACACGGATAAGAATGTCCCCATCATATTGGGTAGACCATTCTTAGCCACGGGGCGTACACTAATAGATGTTAAGAATGGTGAGTTGATCATGAGGGTCCAAGATGAACAGGTATGATTCAATGTGTTTAAGGATATGAAATATCCATATACAATACGAATGTTTAAAAATAGCTGTCATCAGCAAACTTACACAAGAGGTCTTTAATGAAACAAACTGTGATGACGATCTAGACGAAGCCTTGGCACTTGAATCACTAGAAATATACGATGATAACATGATGTCTCCCTATATTTTCTAATTATTATCCCTTTGGAGACATAATTTTAGGTGAATATTTGACTTATTTGATAGACTTTTATGCTTATTTCGTCATATTACACTTTCCCCCTTTGGAATTAGACTATTTGCATTTTTAGAGTTTTTGTGCGTTAATTTGATTATTTTTAGTGCAAAGTTAGTAGGTTCTTGAATTTCATGGAAAACCAATACAAGGAGGAGAAGTGAGAATTAAAGTCTTAGAGTATTTTTAGTGTGTTAGGAAGTATTTTATTCGAGTTTCTAATTTTAGAGTACAGTTTCTTATTTCTAGTCTTGAAATTTATTATTTTTAAAGCATATGCGGTTTAATTATTTTTTTATTGTGAAGCTTTAAAAGATATATGGTAATTAATTAGAGACCAAGTTTTTGGCGCCGCTGCCGGGGACGGTAGCGTGTGACCCCGGTGTTAATCTTTAGTAGTTTTAATTGTTTATTTATTTTTTCAGTTTAACGCTTGGTTTTTGTTTTTGTTGTACAGATTTTTATATTCAGGTAATGATCAAGAGGTTTTATTGAAGATGTATAGAGGACATTACCCGGATCCCGATCCATACGACTATTGGGAAGACTCTTCGGGACAACAACAATGGGGTAGTAACTTCTACTAACAACCTTATCAATACCCGCTAGAGCAAGAATGGAACAATCAATGGATCGGAAATAATCAACAACAATCACCGTATCACTGTCAACCAGAACAAGCATGGAACAATCACCATTGGGTTGAGAATAATCAACAACAACCATCATATCACTATTAGCAAGAGCATGAATGGAACAAACAGTGGGTTGAAAACGTTCAACAACCTCCACCTTCACCACAAAGTTCTGAAATAAATTTTGCACTTAAAAAACTCATGCGCTTACATGAACAAACGCCTAAGGCAGTAGAGGAAAAGGGTTTAGAGCAATGGGTTGAAAGAACTCAACACTCTCCACCTCATCAATATCCTCAAGAAATCGACAATGAGATAAGTTCTAAACTCAAGCGCCTATTAGAGGAAACCAACGCCACCCATGCACGCATACAACATATGGTAGAAGAATGGGGTAGTATGTCTTATGAAGATTCCACTCCCCCGAGGGATGGAAGAGATCAACCGGAAGAAGTAGTTGAAGAGGAGGTGTTGAAGGAAGATACTATTGATAGTGATATGACCACCATGCCGGTTACAATTGAAGACCACCATGTGGCTGATAATCAACTTAGCATGGTGGAAGAAGGAGTAGCAACGGAAATCCTAGAAATTGAAAATGAGATTGCTATTCCTATGGTGCGTGCACATGATCAAGATACATAACGCAAACAAGAAGAAGGGGTGATCGAGATTAGTAAGATTCCACATAAAGAATATGATGAGGTAATAGTGGAAGATTGGGTTGAAAGAGAAGATGAATGTGAAGTGGTTGAGGGATCGATTGAAGAATTCAAAGTTCACAATAAAAGAGAAGTCGAATCTCTGCCACAAAAAGTTCACCAATCACTATCTCCACCACAAATCATCATTAGAGATAAAAAATCGGAATCACCTCTATTACTAAAAAAGATCAATAAGTGCTATGCAAGAAAGGTGCTACACCGCGAGAGTAAAGCGGCAAGGAGGAGCACCTACCCACCACATTTTAAAGAGGAACGCGAGATTAAAGAGAATACAAATGATCTTATACCGTTGAGGACGGCTATCTACTATCATGTGGTGGAAAACGAGTTTCGCCATGAAAGCAAGGAGGCGAAACGAAGATACTACCCTCCCCCATCATAGATCGATTGAATAAAATTCTAAGGGGGAAGGTTCTAAATCTTACATGTCAAGGAAGAGGCAAATTTAAGCGGAGGAGAACCGCAAGGGCCTCAATACCATCTTCATGAAAGGTAACGCGTCGAACTTAAAGACGTAATAAACAAAAGTGCTTCTTGGGAGACAACCCATGTTTTAATTTGCTTTCTGTTTTCCAATTCCTAGTGTATAATTCTAAGTAATTGTCGAGCCTTAGTGTCTATTTTTCAAAGAAATGAGAAAGGTAGTGTGTTATTGGTGCAGGAATAGAGTTTGGGGTGCTAAGGAACGAAAGAGGGAAAAATCTGCTACACGGCCGGCTAGCCGGTCAGATCACCGGCATGCCGGCGGAAGAAAAACACGAGCCCTCGGGTCTATGACTCGTGTTGTTTACCGAGAATAAGAGAAAACTTAAAGTGTCGTACCGGTATGCCGGCTAGATCTCCGGTATGCCGGCCAGAAGGAAAATCCGTGCCCTCGGGGTGCTCGACTCGGGTATTTTGACGGAGCGAGAATGTGAAAAACAGCGCACCTGCTAGCTGGTGATACCGCCAGTATGCCGGTTCCCAAAAACACGTGGCCTCGGTAGTGGATTCGAATTCAAGGCAGAATGTTACAAAAGGAAGACGTCCAGCACCGGTATGCCGGTGATACCGCTGGTATGCCGGCGCAATGGCGGTTTTGAAGTGTTTTATTCCGATTCCACTTCTTACCTTATAAAGAAGAAACCCTAGCCTCTCCAATACGAATTTTTCAAACCCTAACCCTTCATATACCTACACAAAGACCACTACAACACACAAGAACGTTAAATCTTTCCTCCTATTCCATTCCAAACACACATCCAACACCACAATCCTTCAAGAAAATCAAGAAATCTTCTCCTTCAACCTTAAGCCTCTTCATCAAAGCTTCAATCCTATCTATTAAACCTTCCCCAAGCCATTACATATTCATTACCCATCTCATATAACACCATAATCCTTCATTACAAATTCTCAAAACATCAAATTCAAAACTCTTCTCTAGTTTTTGATTATTTGAAGTTATGAGTTTGGGGTTCATTGAGATGACAAAGATTGGGAGGTCAAGAATACCATGGAGAGGAAGAAGAAGTTGGAGAACCTCTTATTACTTTTTGTTGTTGAAAGATGTAGTTGAAAGAATGGAACTTTTGGAGGATAATCATGAATAGGTGTTACCAACCATAGGAAAAAGTCACAAAAGAGTTGGAGCTTATGCAAATCATATTGCGTGGAGTGAGCAATGTTCAACATGCCACCTACGCAGCACAAGGAGCTCAACCTACACGCAACCATGGAAACCAGCTTCGTGCTGGTTCAGATACGTATTCCTATCCATTTTCTCATTTGTTTTATTAGTTTTTTTATTTTCTTTCTTGAGTCTTTTTCGAGTCGTGGGGACACGACTCACTTTTGAGGTTGGGGTAGGGTTCGTTGCCTCATCCCAATTTTTTTTTGTGTTTTACATGTTTTAAATAAAATTAATCTAAGGGTTGCGTTGACTGTAGAGTATTTTAAATGCCCCCATCAAGCATGCTTTTCAGGAATTTATTATAGAAAATAGTTGACTTTAAGAGTTAGTGTAAAACGCACTTAGATTGCATGCAAATTTGAGGTAATTAATAGGAAGAATTAATGAACAATGCAAAAGAAGTAAACTTGTTCTTAAGGATAATGAGTGGTTTGTAGAACGTGAGATCTAAATGAGTAGATAACCAACTTAGGTATGAACTAGATGCAAGCTGTGTAAATAGGAAGATGATAGAGGCTGTTCTTTGTTAGCCCTTTGAATCCTTTTTGGCCTTCTACCCCTGAATTAATTATATCCTTCTTAGCAAAAATTTTAGCCTTTAAGCCTTTCTTTTGTCGCCACATTATAAGCCAATATCCCTTTAGTTTGTTAGGCATGACCATAGGACCCGCACTTGAATCACGATCCCGAGACTTCATGTCTTGAGCTTGAGTTTGGGGTGGTGGGTCCACTATATGGGAATTTACATTGGGTTGGGATTTTTGAGCTTATCAATTGTGCTCTGTTCTATATTTTGATGATGATTCACAAGTTTATTGTATTGTAACCCTTTGTCGGGGTAAGAGTAAATGAAAAAAAAGATATGAAAGTTATGAAAAGAAAAAAAAATTGAATGAAAAATAGCATGATATCTCAACATCAAAAAGAGAGTCATGACTATACAAAAGAAAAGAAAAGAGAAATTTCATATGAAAAGAATATATATATATATTTGGACCGGCAAAGAGGAAATTTTTGGTGAATCATCTTTAGTGCTTATTGGGTTATCATTAGTGATATAGGATCACATTTTGTTAACAAGTACTTGAAGGATGTATTAGACTAGTATGGGGGTGAGACATAGAGTTTCTACAGCGTATCATCCACAAGAAACAGTCAAGCTGAAGTCTTTAATCGCCAGATCAAATCCATTCTTGAGAAGAGGGATGGACCAACACGTAAGGATTGTTCAATGAAGTTAGATGATGCATTATGGGTGTATCGCACAACATTTAAAACGCTCGTTGGTGCATATCCGTATCGCATGGTTTATGATAAGGCTTGTCACTTACCTCCTGAGCTGGAATTAGGTGAGAATTGGGAGATAGCGGAGTTGAACTTAGATCATATCCTATCCGGTGAGACTAGGATGATGAAACTGAATGAACTTGATGAGTTTCCTTTTCATTCCTATGAGTATGCTAAGCTTTATAAAGAACTGGCATGATAATGAATTTGTGAGAAAAGGTTTGAAGTTGGACAGAAGGTCCTCATGTATAACTCCAAGTTCAGTAATTATTCGGAGAAGTTGAGATCAAAGTGGCCAAGTCCTTATGTTGTGACCAAAGTCACGCCTCATGGAGCTATATAGATTGAACATCCGATCGAGCACCGCACCTTCATGGTGAATGGGCATCGATTGAACGTCTACCATGGAGGCGATGATGTCTCCCTAAATGTTCTAATTTTATGCCCTTGGGAGACATCATTTTTGGTGTTTAGTTAATCAATTTGATAGACTTTTGGACTAAATATGCAATAATATGATTTTCCTCTTTTATTTCTAGCATTTTTAGTTTATTAAGCTTTTGCGCGTAATATTGGTATTTTTAGTGTAAAGTTTACAGGTTTTAGATGTTAGCTAGAAGAGGAATCCGAGGAGAAAGTCAAAGATCAAGAGATAGAGTCAAGACTTAAAGATAAATTCCGAAGATATTATTTTTAGAGCTGAAAATCCATTTTCCAGGCCATAGATTACTGATTTCGAGGTGCTTAAGCGATGATTTAGCCGCTGACCTTTGAAGGTAAAACATTCCTTATCGAGTTACGGAACTTTAGCAACTAGAATGAGGTCAATCGGAGTCATAACGAATCAAGAAAAACCGTTTTAGTGAAGGTGTATTAGCAGTTACGGGATTTTGGGCTTAGAATTTGGGCTTGGACTTTTAATTAGTGTTTTATTCTTAGGTCCAAGCCCTAATCCGTTTTTCCACTTATAAAAGGAGCCTTTGACTTCTATTTTCAACACAATTCACATTCTGCAAGATTAAAACACCAGAGAGAAGCAACAGAAGGACGAAAGAAGAAGCTACAAGAGCTGGAGAGGGTCTATATCTCCGTTCGTAGTCATTCCTATTCCGGAAATTAGGTTCTTTTTATCTTTTAATTTTGTAAACAATATGAATTCCTTTACATTTAATTTAGTTTTTCTTTTCAATATGAGCTAAACATTTATTAGTGCTTGAGAACAATTAAGGGGTGAATCCCAATCTTATTGAATTACGAATGTTGAATTTGGGTTTCTGTTAAATTAAACTAGATTGTGTCTTTTACTCTTTTCGATAAATTGAGAATAATTACTGTTTTTAGCGTCATGAACTAGGAACAGGTATTAGTATTTAGGCTATTCCAATTAGTGGCGATTGGATCATCTTGACGGAGGGTTTAGATACAGAACCATTTATTCAATCTAGGATAGAAACTATTGATTCTGACGAACTTAGTTAATTCTAGGGCCAATGAGGTAATAAAACTTAAACATCCAAAGGTGGATCAAATTTACCCTGACGGAAATAGTGATACTCTAGGATCGCCTTATAGTCCACCCTGACGGGGGTATAAGGAATTTAGAATCCCGACCATTGTAATTGACCAATTTAGCCCTTAAACAACATAAGTTAGGAAATAGGATTGGGAGGATCCTTGCGTTCTCAAGTGCTACTTCTCATATTGCGTTTTACATCATTTTACTTGCGTCTTAGCTTTTATTTGCATTTTAATAATTGTCTTCATTTACTTAGCATTAATACAAAACCAAACAAACATATTATCTTTAATTGCTTTCATAAGTGCATCAATCATTAATAGATAAGCATTGTAGTCAACCATCCCGTCCTTGGAACGAATCTGTTTTATCATTTATACTACTTGGGACAACCGTACACTTGCGGTTGTGGTTCGATTATTTATTGCATTTGTTTAGAACACACAAAGGACCACCAAGTTTTTGGCGCCGCTGCCGGGGACGGTAGCGTGTGACCACGGTGTTAATCCTTTAGTGATAGTGCATTTATTTTATTTTTATCAGTTTTACGCTTTTTGTTTGTTTATCTTTCTCAGGTTTTTAGGTTTGGTGTATGCGAAGAAGGCTATTCAAGGATCTAGAGCCAACACCTCCGATCCTTAGTAATCCAGAATCGTTGATTAGACTTGCTAACAAGAGAAGAAGAGAACGAGAAGCTTTAGAGGTAGAAGAATTAATTAACAGAATGGATGAGATAAATCTTCAAGATCAACAAAATAATCAACCAGGTCAACTAGGCGCAGGTGGCCAACCTTTAGCGCCACCTGGCCTTATTCCTCCGATTCCACCATTGAATCCTAATCCTCAAGTTCAGATAGTAATGAATCAAGATCCATGGTTTACTAATGGCCCACCAGAAATTCCATTCCGTGCTCCTGCTATAGGAGTAGGTGCTCTAGATATTGATGTCCTGCGATTCCGTCCAGATTCGGGTATGTTAGCTCAATTCCAAAATTTTGGGAATTTTCGTGGTAGACCATCAGAAGATCCTCTTAGAGCAGTACAGAAATTCAAGCAGATATGTGATTCTTATATCACACAAGGAGTTTCAAGAGAACAGATGTATTTTGCTGCGTTTAAATTTTTTGTTATTGATGGAGCAAGTGAATGGCACGATACACAAGATCCTACGAAGATAACCAACTGGGACCAATTAGAGACTGCTTTCTTTGACAGGTATTACCCAAATAACATGAGATTAGATGCTGAATTAGATTTGACGCATTTCCGTCAAGAATATGATGAAACTGTGGGTAAGAGTTGGACAAGATTCCAGATGTGTTTACGTAGAGTTCCCACTCATGGCTTTTCAAAACAACAACAGCTAAAAATCTTTTACAGAGGCCTTGATGGGACTTCGAGAGAGAAATTGGATACGTTATGTGGTGCAGGTTTTCTTCAAGTTCAACCCGCTCATGCTAAAATCATTTTAGAAAGAACAGTCAAGAATGAAGTTGGGTGGAATTCAGTAAGAACACCGGTTAAAGGAGTGAATAATGTTGATATGGAAGAAAAATTTGCTACGCTTGAGAATAAAATTCAGAATACTATAGAGCAACAATTGAAGCAGCTTACTTTAGCTGTAAAAGAAGGATTTTCGAGTAAGAAGGTAGCTGTGCAACCTGCACAAGAGGTTTATATGTGTTCGATTTGCATAGTAGATGATCATGATGAGGATAATTGTCCGAATAACCAAGAGCCTGTGATGTTTGTGTCCAACAGAAGTAACTTCAATTCAAGTGGTAATGGATATCAGCCTAATAGAAACCATCCTGGGTTTCAATACTCAAATCCTAGTGGGGTAGCCAATCCTACATATGCATATCAACCGCGTCCCCAAGGTAACAACTATAATCCAAGACCACACAACAATTATCAAGGAGGACAGAATCAGGGTAATTATGTACAAAGACAAGCTCCTCAGAATACTTACGATGAAACATTGAACCAAAAAGACTTACCTACCCATCCACAAGAAGGATTAGTTACCCTTCAGAAAACGGTTGAAAGTTTAATTGCTCTTCAAACACAAGCTATGGAACATCAACAAGCATCTGAAGCAAATATGAAATTAATACAGAATCAAATGGATCAATTTGAGAAACAGCTTAATCAGCGTCCACAAGGACAACTCCCTAGTGACACCGAAAATCCGAGACAACATGAAGATTGCAAAGCTGTTACATTAAGAAGTGGTAAGAACCTTCCTCCACCTCCTTTTCCCGTTATGAAAGAGAAAGAAGTTCCAAGAAAAGAAAAGGAAGTGGGTGAGAAAGAGAAAGAGAATGAGAAAGATAGTGAGGTGGAAGAAATAGAAAGACCAAGAGAAGTTCCGAAAAAGAAAGATGATACTGTGATCATTCGCCCTCCACCACCGTTTCCATCTCGAGTTCAGAAAAAGGGTGATTTGGGTGATTTTCAGAAATTCTTTAATAGAGTGAAGGGTCTAAGTATTAATATTCCGTTACTAGAGGCGATTCGAGATATTCCTAAGTATACGAAGTTCTTAAAGAGGGCCCTCACTAACAAAAGGCCTTATTGTGATAATGAGATGATTGGTCTTCCTGAAGAGTGTAGTGCAATTTGTCAGAGTAAATTACCTCCAAAGTTAGTTGATCCGGGGAGTTTCACGATTCCGATATCGATTGGAGAAGAATGGAAAGGAAAAACGCTATGTGATTTGGGGGCAAGCATCAATTTGATGCCCAAATCGATCTTTGATAAGCTAAAAATTGGAGAAGCAAGACCCACTTCTATGGTCTTGCAAATGGCGGACAGGTCTCTTGCACATCCTGAAGGACGAATTGAGGATGTCCTCGTTAAGGCAGGTACACTTATATTTCCCGTTGATTTCGTAATACTTGAGTACGATGCAGATAGAAATGTCCCCATTATTTTGGGTAGACCATTCCTAGCTACATGGCGTACATTAATCGATGTAGAGAACGGCGAATTAACAATGAGGATACAAGACGAAGAAGTCAAATTCAATGTATTTTGAGCAATGAAATTTCCAGATTCTCAGGAAGATTACTTCAGAATGGATGTAGTTGAGCAAGCATCGCAAGAGGTATTTAATTATTTAAATTTTGATGATATTTTGCAGGCTGCTTTAACATTAGACTTGCCTGAGATGATGGAAGAGCTTGCCGAAACAGTGGCAGCTCTCAATTCTGAAAATCTGAAGTATAGGCGTCTTGCCTATGAACCTGCGAGAGAACCGGGGGAGATTATTCCTAAAAAGAAGCCTTCAATTGAATCTCCTCCGGAATTGGAAGAAAAACCATTACCAGCACACTTGAGGTATGCATATTTAGGTACTAATGAAACTCTACCTGTTATTGTTTCAGCTAATTTAACAGGTCCTCAAGAAGATAAACTGTTGCGTGTGTTGAGAGCCAACAAAGAAGCAATAGGTTGGACAATTGCTGACATCAAAGGCATTAGTCCATCCTATTGTCAACACAAAATTATACTTGAAGATACCAACGCACGCTCAGTTGAAGGTCAAAGGAGATTAATGCCAGCTATGAAGGATGTAGTGAAGAAAGAGGTGATCAAGCTTTTAGATGCGGGGATTATCTATCCCATCTCGAGTAGTGAATGGGTGAGCCCAGTTCAGTGTGTACCGAAGAAAGGAGGAATGACAACAGTTCTGAATGATAAAAATTAAGCAATTCCTTCAAGAACGGTAGTTGGATGGAGAGTTTGCATGGATTACAGAAAGCTGAACAAGGCCACCAGAAAAGATCATTTTCCTTTGCCCTTCATTGATCAAATGTTAGACAAATTAGCTGGAAGAGAGTACTATTGCTTCTTGGATGGTTATTCTGGGTATAATCAAATTTACGTGGCTCCGGAAGATCAACATAAGACAACATTTACATGTCCCTTTGGTACTTTTGCATATCGCAGAATGCCATTTGGGTTGTGTAATGCTCCTGCTACCTTTCAAAGATGCATGATGGCTATCTTCTGGGATATGATCGATAACTTTCTTGAAGTGTTTATGGATGATTTATCTGTATTTAGTGATGATTTTGATAAATGTTTAGATAATTTGGAGAAAGTGCTAATCAGATGCAAAGAAACAGATTTGGTAATAAACTGGGAGAAGTGTCATTTCATGGTTCAAGAAGGTATTGTTCTGGGTCACAAGGTTTCGAGTGCTGGGTTGGAAGTTGATAGAGCGAAGATAGAGGTAATTAAAACTCTTCCCCCTCCTGTTTCTGTTAAAGGGGTAAGAAGTTTTCTTGGCCATGCTGGCTTCTATAGGCGATTTATCAAAGACTTTTCTAAGATTGCTAAACCGTTATGCAACTTACTTGAAAAGGACTCCAAATTCCTTTTTGATGAAGCTTGTTTAGAGGCCTTCAAAGCAATCAAAGAAAAGCTCATTTCTGCTCCTATAGTATTACCTCCATATTGGAATTTACCGTTTGAGGTTATGTGTGATGCGAGTGATTTGTGTATGGGAGTCGTATTAGGACAAAGAAAAGAGAAAGTTTTTCATTCGATTTATTATGCTAGTAAAACTTTTAATGGTGCTCAAGTGAATTATACAGTTACAGAAAAGGAGTTGCTAGCGGTTGTGTATTCATTCGATAATTTTCGCTCTTATCTTCTTGGAGCGAAAGTTATTGTTTATACAGATCATTCAGCGATTCGATATCTTATGGAGAAGAAGGATGCTAAACCGAGGTTAATTAGATGGGTTTTATTCCTTCAAGAGTTCGATTTAGAGATCAAGGATAGAAAAGGGTGTGAGAATCAGGTTGCGGATCATCTATCGCGGTTAGAAGGTTCAGAGATGAATAGTGGTACTGAAGCAGTTAGAGAAGAATTTCCTGATGAGAGTTTATTTGTTGTTCGTGATTATGAAGCTCCTTGGTATGCGGATATTGCAAACTTAGTGGTGAGTGGTTCCTTTCCCGAAGGATCAACTTATCAAGAGAGAAAAAGGTTAGCTCACCGTGCAAGACAATTCTTTTGGGAGGATCCTTTCCTCTACAAAGTGTGTGCTGATCAAATGGTAAAAAGATGTGTAGCCAAGGAAGAAATTGAGGCGATTATAGCTGGGTGTCACGATTCACCTTATGGTGGACATTTCAAAGGAGATCGAACTGCTGCTAAGGTATTACAATCTGGTTTCTATTGGCCCTCTATTATAAAAGATTGTCATGAATATACGAAAATATGTGCAAGGTGTCAATTTACCGGAAACATATCCAAGAGAGATGAGATGCCACGCAAAAATGTGTAAGAAGTTGAAATATTCGATGTTTAGGGTATAGATTTTATGGGTCCTTTCGTTCCTTCAAATGGTAAAATCTACATCTTGTTAGCTGTTGATTACGTGTCCAAGTGGGTAGAAGTTGTGGCGCTGCCAACTAATGATTCACGAGTGGTAATTAAATTCTTGAAATCGCATATTTTCACTAGACATGGAACTCCAATGGTAATTATTAGCGATGGGGGTACTCATTTCGTTAATAAGTATTTGAAGACGGTTCTAGAGAAATATGGAGTGAGACATCGTGTATCTACTGATTATCATCCACAAGCCAATGGTCAAGCCGAAGTATCAAATCGTGAGGTAAAATCTATCTTAGAAAAAACCGTTGGTCCTACTAGAAAAGATTGGTCTATGAAATTAGATGATGCACTATGGGCCTATCGTCCTGCTTTCAAAACTCCAGTAGGTGCTTCTACGTATCGAATGGTATATGGTAAGGCTTGTCACTTACCTCTTGAACTTGAAATGGGCGCTTATTGGGCTATTGCGAAGTTAAATTTAGATCCTACTCTAGCTGGTCAGAAACGAATGATGAAACTTAATGAGCTTGATGAATTCCGACTACATGCTTATGAAAATGCTAAACTTTACAAAGAAAATACCAAAAGATGGCATGATAATCGGATTCGAGAGAAGAACTTTGTAGTGGGACAAAGAGTGTTGAAATATAATTCAAAGTTCAGTAATTATCCGGGGAAATTAAGATCAAAGTGGTCGGGTCCTTACATTGTAACCAAGGTTACACCTCATGGAGCTATAGAGATAGAACATCCACTTGAAAACCGTACATTCATGGTGAACGGTCATCGCTTAAAGATATATCATGGAGGTGAAGACACCGATTGTACAAAAGGCCCACATCCCGGAGAGGTCATGTACCTCCTCGAAGCTCCTTAGAAGCACGAGGTAACCCGTCGAGCTTAACGACGTTAAACAAAAGCCAATCTCTTGTATATTAGTTTAAGTATTTCATTTTCCGTAGTGTAAATTAGTTAAGTTTTCATTGAATTTAGTGTGTATTTTTAAGAAATGAGGAAGGGTGTTTGTTTTTGATGATTTCAGGGGTATAATGGTCATGAGTTTGGGGTCAAAACGAGGAGAAAACGAAAAAATTTGAAGTCCACAGCAGGTTTGACCGGCTAGCCGGCGAGCTGGCCGGCATACCGGCCAAACGAGCTGAAGGACCCCAACTCTCTAACCACTGCGTCAGCGACGACGCAGCTTTGCTGCGTCACCATTCGCGCCAGCGAGAAGTCCACCGGCATGCCGGTCAACTGACCGGCTAGCCGGCCAAAAAAGGTGAAGGTTCTGGTCCTTGCGTCAGCGACGACGCAAGGTTGATGCGTCATCATTTGCGCCATCGACATTTCGCCGGCATGCCGGCGAATCCACCGGCAAGCCTGCCAAGGAGTTCAAGGTTTCTGATCACTGCGTCAGCGACGACGCAAGAAGCTTGCGTTTTGAGGTAAAAAAAAACAATTCGAATTTAGTAATTTTTTTTCCGCCGCCCTCGCGACCGGCATGCCGGCGAATCCGCCGGCTAGCCGGTGACCTGTTGCGAGAGGCGATTTTGAGCTTACTTAACCTAGTTTGTTGCCTCTTTCTCCAAGCTAACCTTATATTCCGAACCCTTGCCTCCACCTACTCCAAATATCATCAACAAACAGCTATAAAATCATCAAATCAAACCTTCTTTCATCACAAAAACACACAATCAACTCATAGCTTCTCCAAAACTTCACCAAAATTCAACTTTTCTTCATAAATTCCCTCTTCCCAACCTTGCAATTAAACCCAATTATTTCACAATTCCTCTCAAATAACCTTAACCCATCTCATATAACACCTAATTCTTCAAGTTTTAAACCTCAAAACATCAAATTTCAAAGCTTTTCTCTAGCTTTTCCTCTATTTGAAGTTTTGAGTTTGGGGTGAAACGAGATGACTAACAGGACTGCTTCCATATGTAACTATCGAAGAAACATACCAAGAAACAGGAACAATGTTGGAGCTAGCCCAGACCAAGCAATTGAGATTCCGGATTCGCGATCCAAAAAGACTGTCCAAAACCCAATTGCTCCGAAACGAAAAGAAAATCCAAGTAAGGCTAATCCGAAAAAGAGTAGGTGATGTCTCCCGTTTTGTTCTAATTATTAGCCCCTTGGAGACATCCTTTTAGGTGAATAAATGACTTGTTTGATAGACTTTTAGGCTAATTTGATCATATTGCACTTTCTCCCCTTGGAAATTAACTATTTGCAGAATCTGAGCTTTTGTGCGTAAATTTGACTATTTTTAATGCAAAGTTAATTGGCTCTTGAATTTCATGAAAGACCAATCCAAGGAGGAGAAGTGAGAGTTAAAGTCTTAGTGTATTTTAGAGTGTTAGGAAATGATTTTGAGTCGAGTTTCTATTTTTAGAGTACACTTTCCTATTTCGATTTCTTGATTTATTGATTTATTCTTTTTAAGCATATGCGGTTTAATTATTTATTTAATGTGAAGCTTTAAAGAGATAAATGGTAATTACTTAGAGGCCAAGTCAAGATAAAGATGAAAGGAAAGAAGATTTACATGGAAATAAGAAGATTTGGTAAAGATTTATTTAAAGGAGGAAAAGATAAAGCTGCCTTTTGAAATCTGAAATCCAGCCACGTTTTAGGAATTAAATCATAATAAAAGATTGGCATGGATTCTGGACGAATGGTCTGCACCAATAGAAAGAGCTTTCCAAGACAAGCAGTTTCATATATTGGAACTTCTCAAACGGATAAGTATTGAAAAAGATATGATCAAATCAAATCAGCAGCAAATCTTACCTTTCCTAGAATTTAGAGCTACGAATTTGAGAGTCTTTGACTTGTCTTCCACTCCAAGCAAAATTCGACCTAGACTCCTCCAACACCTATAAATACACCCCTTAACCTCCTACTTTCAGACACTTCAGAGAATATACAAGAGGCTTAAGGTTTTCAAGTCAGAGCACGAAGGAGAGAAGAAGCTAGAAGCTGGAGGAATCCTGTTCTTCCATCCATAGTCATTCTACCCTTTAGGTTTTTCATTTATCTTTTGTATTTGAACATGAATTCCTTTTATTTAATGTTAGTTTTTAATTTCATAATGAGCTAAATTTCTTTATACTTGAGAATCGCATAAAAGGGATGAACCTTAATTAATGTTTTCTATGTTTTGAATTTGGGATTATTAGATTTAAATTGAATTGAGTTTTAGGTATTGGATATTACTTTGTTTTCATTACTAATTCTTTTAGGAACAACTAGAATTAGCTTTTAGTATTTGGGCTATTCCATATAGTGGCGTATGGATCATCCGACAGGGGGGTTTGAATACAGATCTAGGTAATACCCGTGTAATGTCCGTTATTGACCGACAGGCTTAACTAGTTACATAGCCAAAGAGGTAAATGCATATCATCCGAAAAGCCATATTCGACCATGCAGGTGTTTATGATACTTTAGGATAGCTTCTAGGTCCACCCGACAGGGGGCTAGGAGATATTAGAGTCCCGACTAATATTATAATTCCAATTCTACCCTTAAACATAGCATAGATTACATTGATTAGGTGGATTCCTTTGCGAGGATCAAGTATATCTTTCTTATCTGAAGTTAGTCTTTTATTTGCTTTATTTCTTTTCTGTTTATTTAATCCTTAGTCTTTACTTTATTTGCATCTTTTAATTTCCAAAAACCAAACAAAAATTATTATCTTTTATTTTCTGTTTAGCAATTATCTCTACTATCTGATTAATATTTGGGTTGAACCTAATCCGTCCCTGAGAACGAACTTGATTATCATATATTACTTGGGACAACCGTATACTTGCGGTTAAGTGGTTCCTTTTATTTGCACTTAAATTTATAACACCCCAGGACCCACCAAGTTTTTGGCGCCGCTGCCGGGGACGGTAGCGTGTGACCCCGGTGTTAATCTTTAGTAGTTTAATTGTTAGTTTAGTTTTAGTTTTATTTTTCAGTTTTACGCTTTGGGTTGTTTTTCTTTCTCAGGTTTACAGTTTTTGGTTTATGCGTGAAGATATCGTGATTCTTGCAAATCCCGAAAACCTAGTTCGTGAAGCAAACAAAAGAAAGAGAGACGCTAAAGCAAAAGAGTTAGAGGAACAATTAGCAAGAGAAACAATGGCTGGTCAACTCAATCCAGCTGCTCCTCGAAACAATGATCCGTGGTTCGTCAATGGCCCTGCAGAAGCTCCATTTCGAGCTCCTCCCCTCGGAATTGGCCCTGCAAATATTAATGTCGAGAGATTCAGACCCGATCCTGGTATGCTATCTCAGTTTCAAAGTTATGGCAATTACCGAGGTACACCCAGTGAAGATCCGATCCGTGCTGTACAGAAGTTCATGCAAATTTGCGATTCTTATATTACGCAAGGAGTAACTAAGGAGCAAATGTATTTTGCTAATTTTAGATTCTTCGTTATTGATGGAGCAAGTGAGTGGCATGATTCGCAAGAACCCGGAACAATTACAACATGGGACGCATTACAAACCGCGTTCTTCGATAGATACTACCCAACAAATATGAGATTAGACGCGCAAGTTGAACTAACCTCATTCAAGCAAGAGGAAGACGAGACTTTGGGTAGAAGTTGGAAGAGATTTCAGATTTGCTTAAGAAGAGTCCCTGATCATGGCCTCACAGAAGTTCAACAGATGAAGATATTTTACCGAGGACTTGATGGCTCTTCAAGAAAGGATCTAGACTTGCTTTGTGGTGGTGGATTCCTACAGGTACAACCAGTTCATGCGAAGATTATTTTGAATAGAACTGTAACAAATGAACTTGGTTGGAACACTGTAAGAACACCTGTTCGAGGTGGAAATACTGCGTCAATTGAAGAAAAATTCACCGCCATGGAAAACAAACTCGAACAACAACTGAAACAACTTACTCTAGCTGTTACAAAAGGTGCTACTGGTAGAAGAGCAGATGTTAATGTGACACAAGAAGTTTATGGATGTTCTAACTGCGGTACACAAGATCGTGATTGGGAGACCTGTCAAAACAATCCAGAATCAGTAATGTTTGTATCCAACCGAGGAAATTACAATTCAAGTGGTCAAGGTTATCAACCAAATAGAAACCATCCGGGTTTCCAATATTCGAATCCAAATGGGGCCGCTAATCCACAACATGCATATCAACCGCGACCCCAAGGCAATAACTATCAACCAAGACCTCAGAACAACTACCAAGGTGGACAAGCTTATGGAAATCAGAGACAACCTCCGCAAGATGCTTATAACGACACCATGAACCAGAAGGCTTTACCTGCTCAACCTCAAGAAGGTGCATTAGATGTTCAACAAACCTTGACAACACTAATGAGCATTCAACAGACTACAGCCGCAGCACTTCAATTGATGGAAACTCAGATAGCCCAGATTAATAAGCAATTAAATCAACGTCAACAAGGACAATTACCGAGTGATACTGAAGAACCTAAACCATATGAAGAATGTAACGCGATCTCCCTTAGAAGTGGTAAGAATCTTCCACCCCCACCTTTTCCCGTTATGAAAGAAAAAGAAACAACTGTGAAAGAAAAACCGGTAAAAGAGGTGGAAGAGAAAGAAGATGAACCTGAAATAATTGAAGTGGAGAAGATTCCGGAAAATCCGAAAAAGAAAGATGCTATAGAAGTCCGTCCTCCACCATTCCCTTCAAGAATTCAGAAGAAAGGAGATACTGCGGAATATCAGAGATTCATGACCATGGTGGGTAAGCTCAACATTAATATACCTTTCTTAGAGGCTATCAAAGGTGTACCGAAATACATGAAATTCTTGAAAAGAGCTATCACCAGCAAGCGTCAGTATCTTGAGAATGAAATGGTGGGTTTGCCAGAAGAGTGTAGTGCCATCTGCCAAAGTAAGTTGCCACCCAAATTACTTGATCCTGGAAGTTTTACGATCCCGATTTCCATTGGTGCTAAGTGGCAAGGGAAAGCTTTGTGTGATTTGGGAGCAAGTATTAATCTCATGCCCAAATCCGTGTTTGAGAAGTTGAAGATAGGAAACGCAAAACCCACCTCTATGGTTTTGCAAATGGCTGACAGATCCCTCGTACATCCAGAGGGAAGACTAGAAGATGTCCTCGTCAAGGCTGGTACGTTAATCTTTCCTGTTGATTTTGTTATACTTGATTACGACGCGGATAGGAATGTCCCCATTATTTTGGGAAGACCATTCCTAGCCACGGGGCGTACTTTGATTGATGTAGAGAATGGTCAAATGATTATGCGTATCCAAGACGAGGAGGTGAAATTTAACGTGTTTAAGCCAATGAAGTTTCCGGATCCCAAGGAGGATTGCTTCCGGATTGACGTGATTGAACAAACAGACAAGGGACCAACTAAGGTAGTGGAGACCTCGGGAATGGAGGAAGAAGAGCTAAGAAAGAAACCACCAATTCCGTGGTTTCTCAATACAGATCCTGACCAAAACCCACACCTTGACCAGAAACCACCGGATTTGTGGTTCCTTGATGGTGAAAAGATAAAAGAGAAGAGGCGAGCTATGAAGGTTCCAAAAGAACCTAAGAAAGAGAGAAAGAAAAGGGGGTTCAGTGTAGGCGAAAAGGTTGCATTGAAGAAGCCTGATCCTCCTCCAAAAACGCGCGAAGCCAAGAGTTCTTGGCAAGGACCGTTCATGGTCACAAAGGTTATTTCAAATCAACTGGTGGTCATAAAAGCTAAGGGATGCAAATTCCGTGTAGCAAACATTGATAACCTCACTCACTGCTGGGGAGGTTATGTAAAAAAATGATTCATGAGGTAACCCGTCGAGCTTAACGACGTTAAACAAAAGCCAATTCATTGTATATTAGTTTATTGCTTTTAGTTTTTCAATTCCTAGTGTATAATTCTAAGTTAGTGTCAAGTTTTAGTGTCTACTTTTAAAGAAATGAGAAGGGTATTGTGTTAATGGTGCAGGAATCGAGTTTGGGAAGCTAGGAAAAAATTTGTGAAGAATTCAAGGCTGGCGCGGACTACCCCCGCGGTGTACCCCTTATACCGCAGGGATGTACCGCGCCCCAAAAAACCCGTACCACGGGTCTGTACCACGGGTTTTATCCAGAAGCAAGAAAAAAATGAAGCTGATAGCCGCGGTGCACCGCGCCCTATACCGCGCCTCAAAAACCCGTACCACGGGTTGTGTACCGCGGGTTTTTTGACGGAGTATGTGCGGACTACCCCATGCACCGCACCCCTACACCGCAGGGCAAAAACCCGTACCACGGGGTGCTAGCTCGGGGTCAAGACAGAAGCGAAAAAAATCAATAGCTGTTGCGCGCGGACTACCCCGCGGACTACCCCGCGGACTACCCCCTGCACCGCAGGGATGCACCGCGGACTGGCGGTTTGTGAAGAATTCGAAGCCAAGTCAACTTCTAACCTTAAGGAGATAAACCCTAGCCTCTTCCACACGAATTTTCCAGCTCCCAACCCTATAAAAACACCTTGAAGCTTGATTAAACCTCTACAACAAACCCATTAACATCATCAAATCTCTCCTCCATCCTCCATAAACACATCCTCTACATCAAATTCATCACAAAACACCATCAAGATCATCAAGCTTTCAAGAGTTCTTCCAAGATTCATCAAGAAAACAACTTCCTTCATCTAATCCAAGCAAGAAACTCAGGCTATACCAAGTTTTCTTAACTTTATTCTATCCTTGGTATAAACTTGAGTTTGGGGTCAATTTAACCATGACAAACAGAACAGATGCTTTGGATTATAAGAGGAGGTGTTGTATCCTAGGGAAGAACAAGAGTTTGCCTGGTTCCACAATTGAAAAGGCCATCAATCTTGATAAGCCTACTGAAGAAACGCAAGAGAAGGCACCTGCACCACCACAACACGGGAAATTAACAGCAAGGATGAGGGTATCATCAAAGCCTGAAGACAAGCTACAATTTCAAGTTCAAAGTTCTTCTTCTTCTCAAACTGATTCTGGAATTCCTCCATGGGCTCACAATTTGCAACAAGAGTTCAAACTTTTACGATTAGACATCGGAGCACTTTGGAAGGAAATTACACAGATTAAGTCAACATTGGAAGAGGTAACTTTATTCATGGATATTGATAATTACTCCCTCTTCGGAGGAGGACACTATGGATCTTCATGGCCAGGTACCCCGTTCTAATTCTTCTTCTTAATTGATGGTAGACACTAGTTAGGTAGTTTAGTTTAATTTTATTGCTTTATTGAGTCTTTTTCGAGTCGTGGGGACACAACTCACTTTTGAGTTTGGGGTGGGGTTCGTTGCCTCATCCCAATTTTTTGTGATTTACATGCTTTCAATAAAATTAATCTTAGGGTTGCGTGACTGTAGAGACTTTTAAATGCCCCCATCAAGCATGCTTTTCATGAATTAATGATAGAAAATAGTTGACTTTAGGAGTTAGTATAAACTGAACTTTGATTGCATACAAACATGAGATAATTGATAGGGAGAATTAATGAACAATGCAAAAGAAGTAAACTTGTGCTTAAGGATAATCGGTGGTTTGTAGAACGTGAGATCTAAATGAGTAGAGAACCCACTTAGGTATGAACTAGAGACAAATTGTGTAAATAGGAAGATGATAGAGGCAGTTCTTTGTTAGCCCTTTGAATCCTTTTTGGCTGTCTATCCCTGAATTAATTGTATCCTTCTTAGACAAATTTTTAGCCTTTAAGCCTTTCTTTTGTCGCCACATTATAAGCCAATTTCCCTTTAGATTATTAGGCATGACCATATGACCCGCACTTGAATCACGATCCTGAGACTTCCTGTCTTGAGCTTGAGTTTGGGGTGGTGGGTCCACTATATGGGAATTTACATTGGGTTGGGATTTTTTTGAGCTTATCAATGATGCTTTGTGCTTTACATGATGATGATTCACAGGTTTATTGTATTGTAACCCTTTGTCGGGGTAATAGTGAATGGAAAAGAAGCTTCGAGCTCAAGTTATGAATAGGCATAACTATGAAAAATAGCATGATATCTCAACATCATAAAGAGAGTCATAGCTATAAGAAAAGAAAAAACGAATGATTTGAAAAGATTATATATTCGGACCGGCAAAGTGGAAATTTTTATGTGAGTCATCCTTAGTGCTTATTGGGTTAATTTGGGGACGCTAATTAAGCGCGTCAATTGGGTTGAGTGAGAACGTTATTCGAGTGTAAACTCAAGCTCTTGGACAGTTGTTGATGGTAAGTGAGGAGAGAGCCAAAAGCTCACTTCAAATTTACCAAATATACATACCATACCGTCCTTCAGCCTATGCTAAAACCGTAAAGACCTCGTGATTCCTAGATGCACAGTGAGTTAATAGGGACTATTCTAAGTGGAAAATTCAACACAAGTAAGGATCGAGGAACACCCTATAGCCACCATCTTGAGATAAGTAATAAGCGTAACCTTCTAGCATTGTGAAGTTAATTTTGAATTGATATTGTTTTGTATTTGATTGTGCATGATAAGTATAGGTGTATATTAATTCCTAAGTTAGACTATATGAAATTTGTATTAAGCTTTGCTTTGGGATTATTTTCTAGTTTCTACCTTCTGCATTCACCTAAAAGATCCTTGTTTTATTTTTATTTTGCTTTGTCGGGACGACAAAGGTTTGAGTTTGGGGTCTTGATGTCTCCCGTTTTGTTCTAATTATTAGCCCCTTGGAGACATCCTTTTAGGTGAATAAATGACTTGTTTGATAGACTTTTAGGCTAATTTGATCATATTGCACTTTCTCCCCTTGGAAATTAACTATTTGCAGAATCTGAGCTTTTGTGCGTAAATTTGACTATTTTTAATGCAAAGTTAATTGGCTCTTGAATTTCATGAAAGACCAATCCAAGGAGGAGAAGTGAGAGTTAAAGTCTTAGTGTATTTTAGAGTGTTAGGAAATGATTTTGAGTCGAGTTTCTATTTTTAGAGTACACTTTCCTATTTCGATTTCTTGATTTATTGATTTATTCTTTTTAAGCATATGCGGTTTAATTATTTATTTAATGTGAAGCTTTAAAGAGATAAATGGTAATTACTTAGAGGCCAAGTCAAGATAAAGATGAAAGGAAAGAAGATTTACATGGAAATAAGAAGATTTGGTAAAGATTTATTTAAAGGAGGAAAAGATAAAGCTGCCTTTTGAAATCTGAAATCCAGCCACGTTTTAGGAATTAAATCATAATAAAAGATTGGCATGGATTCTGGACGAATGGTCTGCACCAATAGAAAGAGCTTTCCAAGACAAGCAGTTTCATATATTGGAACTTCTCAAACAGATAAGTATTGAAAAAGATATGATCAAATCAAATCAGCAGCAAATCTTACCTTTCCTAGAATTTAGAGCTACGAATTTGAGAGTCTTTGACTTGTCTTCCACTCCAAGCAAAATTCGACCTAGACTCCTCCAACACCTATAAATACACCCCTTAACCTCCTACTTTCAGACACTTCAGAGAATATACAAGAGGCTTAAGGTTTTCAAGTCAGAGCACGAAGGAGAGAAGAAGCTAGAAGCTGGAGGAATCCTGTTCTTCCATCCATAGTCATTCTACCCTTTAGGTTTTTCATTTATCTTTTGTATTTGAACATGAATTCCTTTTATTTAATGTTAGTTTTTAATTTCATCATGAGCTAAATTTCTTTATACTTGAGAATCGCATAAAAGGGATGAACCTTAATTAATGTTTTCTATGTTTTGAATTTGGGATTATTAGATTTAAATTGAATTGAGTTTTAGGTATTGGATATTACTTTGTTTTCATTACTAATTCTTTTAGGAACAACTAGAATTAGCTTTTAGTATTTGGGCTATTCCATATAGTGGCGTATGGATCATCCGACAGGGGGGTTTGAATACAGATCTAGGTAATACCCGTGTAATGTCCGTTATTGACCGACAGGCTTAACTAGTTACATAGCCAAAGAGGTAAATGCATATCATCCGAAAAGCCATATCCGACCATGCAGGTGTTTATGATACTTTAGGATAGCTTCTAGGTCCACCCGACAGGGGGCTAGGAGATATTAGAGTCCCGACTAATATTATAATTCCAATTCTACCCTTAAACATAGCATAGATTACATTGATTAGGTGGATTCCTTTGCGAGGATCAAGTATATCTTTCTTATATGAAGTTAGTCTTTTATTTGCTTTATTTCTTTTCTGTTTATTTAATCTTTAGTCTTTACTTTATTTGCATCTTTTAATTTCCAAAAACCAAACAAAAATTATTATCTTTTATTTTCTGTTTAGCAATTATCTCTACTATCTGATTAATATTTGGGTTGAACCTAATCCGTCCCTGAGAACGAACTTGATTATCATATATTACTTGGGACAACCGTACACTTGCAGTTAAGTGGTTCCTTTTATTTGCACTTAAATATATAACACCCCAGGACCCACCAGTAGGTTAATTGATGAAAGTGATGAAGAAAGTGAGGAAGAAATTGAAGAAGAGAGTGAGGAAGAAGTTGAAGAAGAAATTGAGGAAGAAACTGAACAAGAAGTTCCCGAAGAACCAGTACAACAGCAGAAACCTCCGCGTAGGAAAGCTTGGGCTCAAAAGCCTAAAAGAGTCTTCATTCCATGGGATACTCAGGTTCGTGATAGAATTCAATTTTTGAAGTTTGGTGAGGAGATGAATCTTCCTAAGGGTATTATGACTAGTGCTTATAAAGATTAATGTATAACTTGTGATAAATTGGGTTGGAAAGAATTGCGTGAAAGGAAGCTTGAGTATATTCCTACCTTGGTGCGAGATTTTTATGAAGGAATCGTCTTCTCAAAAGAAGCAGTTATTATTCGCAAAAAGGTAGTTCCTTTCTCCGTTGAGCTTATTCGTAAATCATTGAAATTACCCGAATTTTCCGGAATATGTCTGTTTCAAGAGTCTCTAAAAGAACCTTCGTTTGATTATGAATCCCTTTGGGGGAAAGTGCTTGTTGATGGGGCCCACCCAATTCCCGAAGGAGAGAGATATCCTGGACAGATGTATAGTAGTAACTTGTTACCATGTGCCAAGATTTGGTCACGCTTCATAATTCCTACCTTCTTCGGAGTTAAACACATATCGGAAGTGAAGAAGGAGCATCTTTTGTTCATTAAATGTATTATCGAGGAGAAACCTATAGATGTTGCTCGTGTGATATATGATACCATCATGGAATTTGCTCGAATTCCTACTTCACAACAAAATCTCAAATTTCCTTGTACCATCACTACTTTGTGCTTAGACGCAAAGGTTCCGCGTAAAGACGCAGAGATTGATCGTGTTGTAGTGGGTGAGAGTATGGGTTTAGCTTTGATCAAGAATATTCATGATGAGGTGTTAAAAGCAACAGGAAATCCTAGAGCTCCTCCAAAGAAGAAGATGCATACAACCAATGAGTTGGAAGCGAAAGTGAAGGTGTTAGAAGAGAACCAAGTGAAGATGATTGCTTCTTTGGGAAACGTTACAAAAGAGTTAGAACTTCTCCGAAACATGTTAATGGGGGTGAGCACAATTCAACACGCCACCTATGGTATACTTACGCAGGAGAAAGTTCATGGACGCAACACCGATAACCAGCCTCGCGCTGGTTAAGATACGTTTTCTATCCCTTTCGCGTTTTAGTTAGTTTAGTTTATTCTTATTGCGTTGAGTCTTTTCGAGTCGTGGGGACACGACTCATTTTTGAGTTTGGGGTGGGGTTTGTTGCCTCATCCCAGTTTTTATGTGTTATATGTTCTATTTGCTTTCAATAAAATAATTTTCGGAGTTGCGTTTGACTATAGAAGAATTTAAATGTCCCTTTAAGCATACTTTTGATGAATCAATGATAGTAAATAGTGGACTTTAGGGAATAACATAAAACACACTTACAATTGCATGCGAACATAGGTAGTTGATAGGAAAAATTAATGAACAATGCAAATGAAGTAAGCTTGTACTTAAGGAATATGTTTGGTGTGTAGAACGTGAAATCCTAATTAGTAGAGAACCCACCTAGATATGAACTAAAAACAAGCTATGTACTTAGGAAAATGATAGGGGTAGTTTTTTGTTAGCCATTTGAAGCCTTTTAGCTTGCTATCCCTTATTATAATTTTATCCGTCTTAGCCCAATTTTGAGCCTTAAGCCTTTTCTTTTGTAGCCACGATATAAGCTCATTATCCTTTAGATTATTAGGCATGACCAAATGACCCGCACTTGAATCACAACCCTGAGACTTGTCTCGAGCTTGAGTTTGGGGTGGAGGGTCCACATTTGGGAATTTACATTGGGAAGGGATTATATGTGCTTGTATTGAGGCACAAAAATGAAAGATGATATGATTATTTGTAAACCTTAGCCGAAATTTGAAAAAAAAAAAAATTATAAGAGACATGACTTTTCACATCAAAATGATGGTCATCTTGTACAAAAAAAAAAGAGAAAAGAAAATAAAAAGAAAGAAAAGAATAAATAAATCGGCAAAGTGGAATATTTTTGGAAATCATCTTAGTTTATTAGGGTTGACATTGGGGACGCAACATTAATGCGTCAAATGGGTGAGTGAGAATATTTTTGAGCGTAAACTCAAGCTCGAGGACATTGTTGATGGTAAGTGAGGAGAGAGCCAAAAGCTCACTTCAAATTTACCAAATATACATCCATACCGTCCTTAAGCCATTATTAAAACCGTAAAGACCTCGTGATTCCTAAGTGCATAGTGAATTTATAATTCTGTTGATAGGGAATATACTAGGTGGAGCGTTCAAAGCGAGGTAGGATTAATGACCACCCTATAGCCATTATACAGAGATAAGTACAAGTGTAACCTTCAAGCATTGCGACTTTAATTTTATGATTGAGATTATTTATATTTGATGTTGCATGATTAGTGTATGTATATGTTAGTTCTTAAGGTTTTGCTATATGAGATTTATCTTAAGAATTGCTTTAGGTGTATTTGCTAGCTTCTATTTGTTCTTGCGTTTACGTCTACCCCTTGTTTTGTTTTGTTTTGCTTTGTCGGGACGACAAAGGTTTGAGTTGGGGGTCTTGATGTCTCCCTAAATGTTCTAATTTTATGCCCTTGGGAGACATCATTTTTGGTGTTTAGTTAATCAATTTGATAGACTTTTGGACTAAATATGCAATAATATGATTTTCCTCTTTTATTTCTAGCATTTTTAGTTTGTTAAGTTTTTGCGCGTAATATTGGTATTTTTAGTGTAAAGTTTACAGGTTTTAGATGTTAGCTAGAAGAGGAATCCGAGGAGAAAGTCAAAGATCAAGAGATAGAGTCAAGACTTAAAGATAAATCCCGAAGATATTATTTTTAAAGCTGAAAATCCATTTTCCAGGCCATAGATTGCTGATTTCGAGGTGCTTAAGCAATGATTTAGCCGCTGACCTTTGAAGATAAAACATTCCTTATCGAGTTACGGAACTTTAGCAACTGGAATGAGGTCAATCGGAGTCATAACGAATCAAGAAAAACCGTTTTAGTGAAGGTGTATTAGCAGTTACGGGATTTTGGGCTTAGAATTTGGGCTTGGACTTTTAATTAGTGTTTTATTCTTATGTCCAAGCCCTAATCCGTTTTTCCACTTATAAAAGGAGCCTTTGACTTCTATTTTCAACACAATTCACATTCTGCAAGATTAAAACACCAGAGAGAAGCAACAGATGGAAGAAAGAAGAAGCTACAAGAGCTGGAGAGGGTCTATATCTCCGTTCGTACTCATTCCTATTCCGGAAATTAGGCTCTTTTTATCGTTTAATTTTGTAAACAATATGAATTCCTTTACATTTAATTTAGTTTTTCTTTTCAATATGAGCTAAACATTTATTAGTGCTTGAGAACAATTAAGGGGTGAATCCCAATCTTATTGAATTACGAATGTTGAATTTGGGTTTCTGTTAAATTAAACTAGATTGTGTCTTTTACTCTTTTCGATAAATTGAGAATAATTACTGTTTTTAGCGTCATGAACTAGGAACAGGTATTAGTATTTAGGCTATTCCAATTAGTGACGATTGGATCATCCTGACGGAGGGTTTAGATACAGAACCATTTATTCAATCTAGGATAGAAACTATTGATTCTGACGAACTTAGTTAATTCTAGGGCCAATGAGGTAATAAAACTTAAACATCCAAAGGTGGATCATATTTACCCTGACGGGACTAGTGACACTCTAGGATCGCCTTATAGTCCACCCTGACGGGGGTATAAGGAATTTAGAATCCCGACCATTGTAATTGACCAATTTAGCCCTTAAACAACATAAGTTAGGAAATAGGATTGGGAGGATCCTTGCGTTCTCAAGTGCTACTTCTCATATTGCGTTTTACATCATTTTACTTGCGTCTTAGCTTTTATTTGCATTTTAATAATTGTCTTCATTTACTTAGCATTAATACAAAACCAAACAAACATATTATCTTTAATTGCTTTCATAAGTGCATCAATCATTAATAGATAAGCATTGTAGTCAACCATCCCGTCCTTGGAACGAATCTGTTTTATCATTTATACTACTTGGGACAACCGTACACTTGCGGTTGTGGTTCGATTATTTATTTCATTTATTTAGAACACACAAAGGACCACCAGGCGAGGATACCAATCTCAAGGTGGGTCCACATCCTGGAGAGGTCATGTACCTCCCAGAAGCATCTTAGTACGAGAGGTAACCCGTCAAAGCTTAACGACGTTAAGCAAAATTCATTTTTATTGTATATTAGTTTAATGTTTTATGTATTTATTTCATAGTGTATAATAGACTAATTTGATGTGTATTAGTGTAATTATTAGAGAAATGGGAAAGGTTAGAGTGTTTTTTATGTTTGCAGGTGTTAAAGTTTGAGTTTGGGGTGATAGATGTGAGAGACAGAGAAAGTTTCGTGTCTAAGTGACCCTTAAGCAAGAACTCAAACTGGGATCGCGTTCTCTGCAATTTGGTTACCCAGTTTGTTTCGGCAAAGCTACTGGATGATGAAGTTTTACACGTAATTCATGATGGCGTCATCTGAAAAACAAGTCCCGCAACCGGTCGCCCATTTTCTACGAATCGGGTACCCAGTTCGTAAGCTATTGTTGATGAAACATTATGTTCAAATACCACTTAGACGAAACTCACACGTGCGTTAGCGAGAAGAGGAAATTCGTGATTGGGCATTCCGTTTCTGCGAACCGGATACCCAGTTTTGTGACCCAAAGTTTCTGCACAGCGTGCGTGTACACGCAATTCAAGACTGGATTAGCAACAATTGCACTTCACAACCAAGTACTCGTATTTTCAAACCGGGAGCCCGATTCATGCCCTGCTAAAGACAAAACATTATGTTCAACAAGCGCGTACACACAGTTCGCAAGTGCGTCAGCGAAAAAGGGAAACTTTATGACCGGGTATCTGTTTTCTGCAAACTGGGAGCCCGGTTCGTGACTTAAAATCTCCGGATGATGGTCGAATTTACGCAACTCGAGTTTGTAAAAAAAAAATCAAAAATAAACTAGCCCAACGGATGTCTCCTCATTTGTGATAGATTTAGATTAGGATGAGACATCATTTTTAGTGATTTAGAAGTCATAAATGTCGATTTTCTTGAGAAATAGTGCACTTACCTATTTTGAGTCTTGATTTAGTAAAATAATATTTTTAGAGCATATTGGATTTAATTGTTTATTTAGTGTGTAGCTTTAAAGATAATTATGGAGATTAATTAGAGTCCAAGTTAAAGACTACAAGATATGGAAAGAGATTAGCATGGTAATTGGAGATAAGGAAACAAAAACTAAAAAGATGGAAAAGGAAAAGCTGCTTAAATCTGAGATTTTGTAGTACACGCCTAAAGAAGTGGTGATTACTCCTACAAGGAAGCCGATTTTGGTAATTTCCTTTCATAGGGACGTAGATAATTCTGTGAGGATTCTTTTGGTATATTATGGAGCAAAAACCGACCAATAACGAAGAAGATATGCTCAATACAGTCCAGCAGTGTTTATCTTTATTTCCATACGAATTTGAGTTGGGCTAGGAGTCCAATACTTTATCTCTTCCTCAAGAAAACGAATTAGGTCTTCTAAACACCTATAAATACACCCTTATATCACTTGTAAAATCATCCTTGCTTAGTCCAAACCTTATAATTATTTCTTAGTTTATTGTAGAGAGCAAGATGATGTCTTTTGTAATTTCTTTTAGTTTATTTCCTTCAGGTATGATCTAAACTTCCCATAGCTTGGGTTTTGCATCATGTATAAACTATGAATTCTAATTCTTCTATCTAAGTTTCTTTGGGAATTATATGTTTTAATTTGATATTAGCTACTTACCTTTATATTTGTTTATGTGTTTTGATTTATTGTCTTTCCTAGAATTGATCACTTTAGGATTGTTTTAATAGTAGTTAGATTATCACCTTAGATGGGTGTTTAACTATTGAACCACCACATAATGTCTAGTGTCGATATTAGTTATGACAAAACATGATTCTAACTAGATAGTCATTAGGGTTTGTTTTAATCACCATATCACCAATTGATTGAAGTGTTTGCTTAGGGCCTTGGTAGCGCTTGATAACCCTATTTGAAACCACGTCTTGGTTATGCCGTAGCCCCCTTAGTCGCTCTCAAGGTCTAAGGTATGGGAATTTAGAATCCTGACTAAGTATACAAGAGCTAATATTCTCCCTTATAAACTAGATCTAATAGATAGAATTAGAAGGATTATTGCATACTAGTAAAACCTGAGCTATATCTCTCATCTCATATTCTTAGTATTTATTTTATTGTCTTTTATTTTCTTAGTCTTAATTAGTAATTTCGAAAATCTATTCTCTTTATTTTCTGTCTTTTAATTAATTATTGCTTACTCGTTATTGTTACCTACTCGTATAACACACTTAAGTCCCTGAGAACGAACTCAACTTACTAACTAAAACTTGCATACGTCCTGTAATACTTGCAGTACTGTGCCTGTCTAGGGTGAGAGTGCATAGTTTTCTAGACTTTATTTTATCATATTTTTATCACACCCTAGGCGACACCAAGTTTTTGGCGCCGCTGCTGGGGACTTGTGTCTCGTTAGCGTGTCGGTTATCTATTTCGAGTAGTAGTTTTTAATTAATTTTTATTTTCAGTTTTTATTTTTTATTTTTCCGGATTTACGCTTGTGGTTTGCTTTAGTCTTTTCCCGGTTTCACAGTGTTTAATTCTTGGCCTCCGTTACCGGAGCCTGAGAGGAGCTCAGAGTTTACAACAAACGTGTTCGTGAGGAAAGATCCTTGAGAAGAGTAATGTCAGCCCATCAAGATCCACCACTTGGTGACCAACTTGGAGTAAATCTGAGAGGTCTACCACCACCACCACCACCTGGTGGACTACAACAGGATCCACCTGGTGTACAAGGACAACAACATCCGTTGGGAGGAGGTAATGGGCAGAGTAACGTTAATCAACCGAATCAAGTACAGCAAGACCTCCCTGGTCTTCATGTACCGTTTCATGTTCAACCAATCGGTAACCGTCCTCCAGAGATCCAGAATATCAAATTTAGACCCGATCCGGGTATGCTCAGTCAATTTCAAAGTTTTGGACTCTACAATGGTACAGCAATTCAAGATCCGGTAAGATCGATTCAGAAGTTCATGCAGATTTGTGATGCATATATCAATCCTGGCATTACACGCGAGCAACTGTATTGTCATATGTTTTCATTCTTCTTGACCGGTAGATCTAGCGATTGGATAGAATGACAACCACATGGAACAATTAATTCTTGGACAAAACTTCAAACCGCGTTCTTTAACCGTTTTTATCCGAAGAGCATGAGACTTAAAGATCAAACCGAGCTTGCAAGATTTTCTCAAGAAGATGGAGAAACATTAGGAGAATCATGGACAAGGTTTCAACATAAATTAGCTAGATGTCCTCTCCTTGGTTATACACCCGCTCTACAGCTTGATATATTCTATGAAGGTCTTAATGATAGAGGTAGAGAGAAGGTGGATAACATCGGAAAGGGTAATTTTGTGTCCATGAATCATAATGAAGCTTCCGAGGTGTTAGAAAATATTATGGAACAAGAAAGAAGTTGGCCTTCAACGCGAGCTTCTATAGCAAAGACCCGAGGAACGCTTCGTTTAGATGCGGAAACTGCGAACTCAACTCAAATCTCCTCACTAGAAAATCAAATCAAGGAGCTGAAATTAGAGATGCAAAAGAATTTAGCCACTGCAAACGTTGTACAAGAAGCACAAGGTTGTCAACAATGTGGGGTTAATAATCATACATGGGAAGAGTGCGAATCAAATCCACAATCTGTGTACTTCATATCCAACCGTGGAGGTTATCAATGGGGTAACCGAAACCATCCGTGTATGCAGTATTCAAATCCACAAGGGCCCGCTAATCCTGGTCATTATCAACCGCGCCCCCAGAACAACTCTTTCCAACCGAGAGGTCAGTACCAGAATCAATATCAAAATAGACCTGCTCCCCCTCAACAACCTGTTCAAGATGCCTATACCGATTCATAAGATTAGAAAGCTTTACCTCAGTTTCCACAAGAAGGATATATGGATAATCAACAAGTAATGCAAGCCTTGCATCGTTTGACCACTAGTATGAACGCTCAGGAAGAGAAAGTCCGAGGACAAGATGCCGTACTTCAGATTTTAGGTACTCAAGTAGAACAGTTAAACAAAGTTTTAACAAATTTAATGGAACAAAAGGAAGTAAAGGCAATCGAAGGAGGTGAAAACGATGTTGGGTTCGAGGCTTGCAAGGCTATTAGCCTTGAAATTGAAGAAGAACAGAAGGAAGTACTGCATGCTGCCGTTAGTGCCGTGGAAGTTCCGAGTATCGAAGAAGTACCAACCAAGTCTAGCCCCGTGGAATCTGACTGTTTTAAGGTTTATGTGGAGGACGATCAAGAGAAAGCCGAGTTTATACAACTTCTGAAAAAAATGCAAGAGGAAATACGATCGGTTATGGATTATCAAGCTGAGCTAAATTCAAAAGTTGAAGATGAAGTTGCACCTGCTGTGCATGAAGAGAGAGGAGAAGAGAAGGTGGAATCGCCACCTGTTGTTCAACCAGTGTCATCAACTATTCCCGATACAAATCCTAAGGATGACAATGTACTCAAGACATTTGTAGAGGCGTACAAACCTGAAAATGTCAACGCCCAAATGCTTGAGATTGCAAAGAGAGGACTTACACCGCAACAAGTTTTTATGCAAGTTATTCCTGAGAAAGAGGCGAGTGTAGAGATCCCAAGAGAGAACTTGAGGGTTTCAAGAAGAAGTGAAAGGGAGCTACCAACAAAGCTTAAAGAACCGGGAAGTTTCAACCTTCCTATTCAAATTAATGGTATTCTCAAGGTGAAAGCTATGTACGATGTGGGTTCTGGTGTGAATCTTATGCCTAAGTCCGTGTTCGAGAGACTTGGACTTCAGAAATTAGAGAAAACTCTAGTGAAGTTGCAGTTCGCTGACAACTCAGTTAAGAGTACCACGCATGAATGAAGAGGACGAACCTACAGAGAAAGGCGAAGATATTACAAAGATATTAACTGTGAACATTCATAAAGAAGTCAATAAATTGGGTATTGGTCTAGACAAGTGGTGTCGCCTAGGGTGTGATAAAAATAAGATAAATAAAGCCAAAAAAAATGCACCAATCAACCTAGACAAGCACAGTACTGCAAGTATTACACGACGTATGCAAGTTTTAATAATAAGAAGAATTCGTTCTCAGGGACTTAGTGTGTTATACGAATGAGAAAATAATTCAGAGTAGCTATAATTAATTAAAAGACAGAAACTAAAGATGATTAATTGAGAGATTGATACTTAAACTAAATAAAAGTAAAGACAAATAATTAAATATGAGATAATATGAGATGAAAGAGAGTATAGCTTAGGTCTTGCTAGTATGCACTAATCCTTCTAATTCTTTCTATCAATTTCAGTTTATAAGGGAGACAACAGCTCTTAGATAGATATGTAGTCAGGATTCTAAATTCTTACCTACACCCGAAGAGCGAATAGGTAGGCTACGGCACAACCACGAGGTGACCTTAAATAGGGTTATCCTACGCCACTAGGTTCCTAAGCAGATATTTCCTTCAATTGGTGATATGGTGATTTAAACAAACCCTAAGAATTATCTAGTTAGGCTGGTGTTGTCAGGATCAATTCCTTATTCTAGACGTTTATGTGGTGTTTCAATAGTTAAACACCCCTTCCGGGCGACCAACTAACTACTATTAAGAAAGCCCTAAATTGATCAGGTTTAAGACATACAATAAGTCAAAGCACATAAACACAAATATATGGTTAAGTAGCTATAATCCGATTAAAACTTAAAATTCCCAAAGAAACTTAAATAAAAATAAAATAGAATGCATAGACTATACATAATGAATAACCCAAGCTATGGGAAAATTAGTTCATACCTGAAAGAAATAAACTAAAAGATTGATACAAAGAATTCATTTTGCTCTCTTGAATGACTCTAATAATATAAAATTTAAGGACTAACTTCTGGGAGGCAAGGATGACTTTACAAAGGTTTAAGGGTGTATTTATAGGTGTTTAGTCCTTAATTAAGCACATAGGTCAATTAAGCACGGTGGGAAAGAAGATAGCAGAATATATAGCAACTTACTCAGAAAATTTCATGTAGTAATATTTCACAAACCACATATCTGCACACTTTTCATATCTAAAATCAACACGGCTTGAATTCAATATTAGATTAGCTTCGCAATGTAAGAAGGAGAGGATCTTTACTCAGTTCACCAAGGAGGCTATAGATTGTTCCTTGAACTTCACTAGTATCCAAAGATCCACTTAACTACTCTATATTGGCTCAATTACTTCTAGATTACATAGCAAAGAATCATAAGGTCTTTAAGGTTGTAATGTTGGCTTAGGGACGGTATGATAAGTATATTTGGATAATTTAGAGTGAGCTTTTGGCTCTCTCCTCACTAGCCATCAACGAATTGTCCTAGAGCTTGAGTTACTCTCATAAAATGTTCTCACTCAACCCAATGATTTTCTTGATGCACAAAGTAGCATCCCTAATAACCCAATTAAAGCATAAATATGTTCACATAAAAATTCCTTTTTGCCGGTCCTAATATATATTCTTTTCAAATCAATTTTTTTCTCTTTTGTATAGCTATGACTCTCTTTTTGATGTTGAGATATCATGCTATTTTTCTCATAGATTTTTTCTTTTCTTTTCATGCTTTTTAGCTTTTTTTCATTTACTCTTACCCCGGCAAAGGGTTACAATATAAACCTGTGAATCATCATCAATATATAGAACAGAGCACAATTAATAAGCTCAAAAATCCCAACCCAATAACAATTCCCATAATGGTGGACCCACCACCCCAAACTCAAGCTCTAAAACAACAGTCTATGTATCGCGATTTGAATGCGGGTCATATGGAAAAGTCCTAAAATCTAAAGGGATATGGCTTATAATGTGGTTTAATAAAAAGGCTTTAGAAAGTCTAGAAGGTGCTGAGAAGGATATAAAATATAATAAATGGACAGCAAGCTAAAAGGTAACAAGGGGCTTATGAAAGAACCGCCTTACTCACTTTCTAAACTATTTCGTCATTCTCTTACCTTTAGCACGTTCATCAAATGGGTTTATCAACTAGCTTGGATCTCGTGGCCTACAAACCACTCATGGCTCCCTGAGATCGAACATACTTTCTATCGCATTGCTAACTAATCTTTTCTTTACTATCAAAGTGTGTTTTCCTGCAAATACTCAAAGCTTACAAAATAAAATAGCTCATAAACATACTACTTTCTATCATTAACTTACTAAGCTTGTTCTTTCAAACTATTTAACACACTCTACATCTAATTCTCATGTATCAAAAGTTTTAATTTCTACCGAAAAACAGAAAAATAGATATTAGAGACAACGAATCCCCACATCCCCAACTCAAAAATAAGCCGTGTCCCCACGACTCAAAAAAGACTCGAAAAAGAAATTAAAATTAGCAGATAAAGCATTTACAGAAATGGTAAGGAAGAAAGAGAACATACTCTCGAGGCTATTGCCTCGCATTACCGATATCCAAGATAGGATTTACTGGATCTTTCTTTAATTGCTCAAGGAGTGTCATGATGTGCACTTGATTGGCTTTGATTTGTGCCACATCTTTGGCTAAGGAAGTTTGAGTTGCTTTGACTTTATTTAATCACTCATCTACCTTTTGCTTGCCAAATACGATCCTTTTCTTCCTTTGAGACTTTCGTAATTCCTGCTCCTCTCAAAATTGTCTTGATCCAGTTGTTATCAATATTATTCATCATGTTAAAATATAGCTTCTCTTCTTTACCTGGAATCACATCCATCTTCCGAAAAAGGCACGTGATCATAGTAGGATATTTCAAACTGAAGAACGAAGTAGGAGAGACCGAAATTCGCATCACCTCCTTAAAGATCATTCGTGTTACATCCACTTCTTCTCCTCTTAAGATACAATTCAACAAAAATGCGTTTTTCTTAGTTACCTCCGGGTTATTAGAGTTACAAATACATTTGTTGTAAGGAAATTGTGCCAAAGTTTTGTATCTACTTGGAGGTATTTGTAAGGAAAGGTGCCTTCAATTCTCCCTTATTTTCTTTCACTTTATCCTTGTCTAATACATGCTCAAAAAGTAGATTCCAACCAAAAGTCTTGATATTTTCCACAGCTTCTCTATACTTACATGGTCCAACTAATTTCTTAAACCGGGAGTGGTTTTGAATCTCTTCAACTGTGAAAGGAACTATCTTACCTCTAACTGGAACACCACCATTACTATCTTGACTAAAGAGGCCTAAATAGAAATCGGAAACTAGCTCTCTACATAAGTTCGATCTTCGCTACATGAATGTATACCAACCCAATCTATCACCCATCTCTATGAATCTCTTGTATTCACCCTCTTTAACTTCTTTTTCAAATACTCTCTCATAAGCCAAAGGAAATTCTTTTAAGTATTTCTCTGCTGAATCTAACATGGCCTTGGAAGCTTCGTTGATCTTGGTCACAGGATTCTCGATTTGTAAAGGGTGTGGTATCTTCCTTATTAAAGTTGAAACCTTTTGGCTTTATGAATTTACCACAGCTAGCTTCCCTTCATTTTCTGAACCTATTTTACCTTTCAAATTGGAACTTGAACTTTTCTCAATTGATTTCTTCTCATTAGGACCCAACATTTTATTTTGATTTTTCTCATCTCCCGGACAGTAGATAATGATTCTGTTCTTTTCATCATCACAAATAACCTCCAACTCAAAGCTTTAACCACTCTTGAAATTTGAAACTCTTGATTATAGGTTGTACAATCTTTATTTGGGCTTGGAAAGGTGTTATGAATATTATTCTCTATATGGGTAGGATGAATTCTTCTTTGATTGGTATGGATCTAAGAAATTGTTGGATGAATTTTTAAAAATTTAGGCTTTTGATTCTTTGATTCAAGGTGTTTTGATATGATTTAGGTGGTTGAATCTTCTCTAATGATGTGGAGAAAGGCTTGGATGTGTTTTTATGGTGATTGGTAGTGTTTTGATGTTTGGTGAAGGTTTGATGAAGCTTTAATGGAGTTGGGAGAGGTTTGGGGAAGAAAGAGAGGCTTAAGCATTGAAAATTTTGTGTAGAAACTAACCTCTTCTTTTGATTCCCGTAATATAGCCTTTCTTTTTGGATCTGGCGGCGCCGTGCGGTGCACAGGAGGTGTGATGCGGTATACGGAACCTGAGGGTTTGGAAACCGTGTTCGCGAGTTGTCGACACGGTTTTTGAAGATCTTGTCTTTTTCCTCTCGGCAATACACCGTGAAATAAACCGTCGCCACGGTTTTTCTCCTGTGGTACACTGGAGGGTTGGTGCGGTGCATCGGACCCCTGTGTTGTTCATACCGTGGTCGCGCTGCTCGACACGGTTTTTGGCTTCTCTTCTAGACAATATACCATGGCATATACCGTGGTCACGGTTTTCTCCGGCGGTACACCAGACATGACTTGTGGTACACCGCAGAAAATTTCTGTTTTCCAAATTTTTGTCTTTTTCTGCCTGAATCGATTTCTTACGTACCTGAACATCAAAAACACTCATACCTTTCTCAAATATGCAATATCAACTTAAAAACAACTAAAATAAAATTAAAGACATAAAAACATAAAAATTGCGGGTTGTCTCCCGTACAACACTTTTATTTAACGTCTTTTAAAGTTAGACGCGTTACCTCTATCAAGATTTGCGAATATAGCCTTCCCAGCAACGAGCAAGGCTATGAACGTCTATTAATCTCCACTTAATGCCCTTCTTGGGCCTGATCTCTATCACCTTGGCCGAAACAACTTTAGTGACTACAAATGGTCCCATCCACGAGTCTTGGTGACCTCGTGGCCTATTCTCTAGTTTTTGGGCTTTCCATAGAACTATATGGCCAACCCCAAACTCAATCTTTGGCTCAGTATCCACAGGTCTTGCATGGATCTTGTCTTTAGGGACCTTTGGATGTGAAAGGTTGTGAATGATAGGAACGGTGGGATCTGACTTCCTTGGTTTCTTACCCCATACATAGAATGTCTCGGATATATTTTTAGCATGAAGGGTTATTGTCCCTTCCTAGAAGTTGATTATGCTCTGGCTTGTGGCCATGAAAGGCCTTCCAAGTATGATTAGAACCTGCTTATCTGCATCGAAATCAAGTATAAAAAAGTCAGTAGGGATGGTGATATTACTTGATCAGATATGAACGTCCTCCAATGTTCGCCATGTCTTGGTAACTGAGTTGTCAGCAAACTGCAACTTCACTGGAGTTTTCTTAGATTTCTGAAGTCCAAGTCTATCAAACACGGACTTTAGCATAAGATTCACACCTGAACTCACATCACACATAGCTTTCACCTTGAGCATACCATTTATTTGAATAGGAAGATTAAAGCTTCTTGGATCTTTGAGCTTCAATGGTAACTCTTTCTCTACTTTTCTTGAGACTCCCACAGACTCTTTCTTGGCTTCTACACTCACTTCTTTCTCAAGAATAACTTGCGTATAAACTTGTTGCGGTGTAAGACCTTTCTTCGCAATCTCAAGCATTTGGGCATTGATATTCTCAGGAGTATACGCCTCTACAAATGTCTTGAGTTTAATGTCACCCTTCGGATTTGTATCAAGAATAATTGGTGGCACTGTTTGAACAGCTGGTGGTGATTCCACCTTCTCTTCTTCTTTCTTTTCTTGCATAGCAAGTGCAACTTCTATTTTCTCTTTTGAGGCTTCTTCCTCTTTCTCTTTAGTTCTAGCAGCTTGTAATTCCATAACCGATCTAATCTCTTCTTGCATATCTCTCGGAAGCTGTATAAATTCGAATTTTTCTGAATCTTTATCTTCATCTTCGGAACAGTCAGAGTCCACGAGGCTAGACTTGGTTGGTTCTTCTTCGGTACTAGGAACTTCCACAGCACTTTCTGGAGCATGCGGTACTTCCTTATTCTCTTCAATCTCAAGGCAAATAGCCTTACAAGCTTCGAACCCAACATTGGCATCACCTCCTTCGATAGCCTTCAATTCTTTTTCTTCCATAATATTAGTAAGAACTTTATATATTTGTTCTACTTGCGTACCTAAAATCTGAATTAAAGCTTCTTGTTCTCTTAACTTTTCGTTCTGTGAATGCATATTAGTGGTCATAAGATCCATAAAATTCTTCAATTGTTGATCACCCACAGCTTAACTGGAGGATATTGTGGTAAAGCCTTCTGAGCTAAAGCATCGGTATATGCATCATTAACAGGTTGTTGTGGAGGAGTAGGTCGATTATAATTCTGATTTCTTTGATACGGAACTTGACCTCTTCATTGGAAAAAGCTATTCTGGGGACGAGGTTGATAATGACCTGGATTAGAGGCCCCCTGTGGATTTGAATACTACATACCCGGATGATTCCTGTTACCAAATTGATAATTTCTTCGGTTGGATATGAATTAAACAGATGCTGGATTTCCTTCGCACTCTTCCCATGTATAATTTGTGACCCCACACTGTTGACAACCTTGTGCTTCTTGCACTACGTTTGCTGCAGCTAAATTCTTCTGCATCTCAAGCTTAATCTCTTTGATTTGATTTTCTAACGCGGACAACTGAGCTGAGTTTGCAGTTTCTGCATCTAATCAAAGCGTACCTTTAGTACTTGTAATAGGAGCTCGTGAAAGTGGCCAACTCCTTTATGTTTTATAATGTTTTCCATACCTTCGGCGGCTTCTGCAGGATTCATGGACACAAAATTTCCTTTTCCAAGATTATCTACCCTCGGTCTACTTTCTCTATTGATACCTTGATAAAATATAGCTAATTGTAAAGACGGGGTGTAACCATGGAGTGGACATCTAGCTAACTTTTGTTGAAACCTTGTCCATGCGTCTCCTACTTCTTCTCCACTCTCTCGACAAAACTTTGCAAGCTCTCTTTGGTCTTTGAGTCTCATACTCTTTGGATAAAAACGGTTAAAGAATGCGGCTTGAAGTTCTTCCCATGTATTAATTGTACCTGGTGGTTGTCTATATAGCCAATCACCAGCTTTACCGGTCAAAAAGAACGAAAACATGTGACAATACAGTTGCTCGCGTGTAATTCCTGGAGTAACATAGGCATCACAAATCTGCATGAACTTCTGAATTGCTCTTACCAGATATTGAACTGATGCACCACTATAGAGTCCGAAATTATGAAATTGAATGAGCATGCCCGGATAATATTCTGGATCTCTGGAGGACGATAACCTAATGGTTTTACTTGAAAAGGTGCTCCCAAGCCTGGAAGATCTTGTGCAATTATGTTGTTGTTTCTGTTATCTCCTTGTGGTGATGGTGGTAAATGGCTTAAAGGACCAAGTGGTGGAACTATAAGTGGTGGATCTACTCCTTGTTGTTGAGTTTCTTCCATAGCTCTTCTTTGGTTTCTTTCTTCTCTGATACGTCTGTTATAAGATGTGAAGCTCCTTTCAGGCTCCGGGAGAGGATGCCAAGGATGCACTGTTAAAACCTGAAAAGGACCAAAGCAAACCAACAAGCGTAAATCTGGAAAAAATGAAAATAGAAACTGAAAAATAAAAATTAACTAAAACTACTACTCGAAATAGATAACCCATACGCTAACGAGACACAAGTCTCCGCCAGCGGTGCCAAAAACTTGGTGTTATTTAGGGTGTGATAAAATAAAATAAATAAAGCCAGAAAACAATGCACTAATCACCCTAGACAAGCACGATACTGCAAGTATTACAGGATGTATGCAAGTTTTAATGATATTCGTTCTCATGGACTTAGTATGTTATACGAATGAGCAAATAATTCAGAGTAGCAATAATTAATTAAAAGACAGAAACTAAAGATGATGAATTGAGAGATTTGTAATTAAACTAAATAAAAGTAAAGACAAATAATTAAATTTGAAAGAATATGAGATGAGAGAGAGTATAACTTAGGTTTTGCTAGTATGCACTAATCCTTTTAATTCTTTCTATCAATTTCAGTTTATAAGGGAGACAATAGCTCTTAGATATGTAGCCAGGATTCTAAATTCCTACCTACAGTCGGAGAGCGAATAGGTAGGCTACGGCACAACCACGAGGTGACCACAAATAAAGTTATCATACGCCACTAGGTTCTTAATAAGATCTTTACTTCAATTGGTGATATGGTGATTGAAACAAACCCTAATGATTATCTAGTTAGGCTGGTGTTGTCAGGACCAATTCCTTATTCTCGTGGTGTTTCAATAGTTAAACCCCTTCTGGGCGACCATCTAACTACTATTAAAAAAGCCTTAAATTGACCTGGTTTAAGACAGAAAATAAGTCAAATCACATAAAACAAATATATGGTTAAGTATCTAAAATCAAATTAAAACATAAAATTCTCAAAGAACCTTAGATATAAAAAAAATAGAATTCATAGATTATACATAATGCAAAACCCAAGTTATGGGAAAATTAGTTCATACCAAAAAGAAATAAACTAAAAGATCGATACAAAGAATTCATCTTGCTCTCTTAAATGACTCTAATGATATAAAACTTAAGGATTCACTTCTGGGAGGCAATAATGACTTTGCAAAGGTTTAAGGGTGTATTTATAGGTGTTTAGAAGACCTAATTCGTTTTCGTGGAGTGGAAGACAAGTAACTTGGACTCCAAGCCCAACTCAAATTCGTAACCTTAAAATATAGAAAAGGTAGTAATCTGACGCTGTTTTGTTTTGGTCATAACTTTTTCGTTTCAACTCTGTTTGACGCATTCCATATGTCGAAACTAATTTTCTTGGAAAGCTATATAACTTTGATTCAGACCATTATTCCAAATTCCTTGCCAATATTGAGTTATGATCACTTCTATAGTTGTAGGTGTTGGAATTCAGATTTATTTGACAACTATATCATTCCATATCTTATCTTTTCTTTCCTTATCTCCAATTTCCATGCATATCTTCTTCCCTTTATCTCTTAGAATTGATTTGGCATCTAATTAATATATATATATATATATATATATATATATATATATATATATATATATATATATATATATATATATATATATATATCTTTAAAGCTTCACAATTAACAAACAATTAAACCAAATATGCTCAAAAAATAATAAATCATTAAATCGGGACAAGAAATAGGAAAGTGCACTATATCATGGAAAAATCGAGTATTAGACTTTCTAAAACACTAAAAATGATATCTCCAACTAATATTAAATCATCATAAATGGGGAGACATCAACAATCCCTTTAGTGAAGAGAGAGGTGATAGACCTCCATCAAGAAAGAGAAAATATGTCAAAGAGAACAAGGTGATAGAGTGAATGAGAAAATTAGAAGAGAAACATGAGGAGATAATTGAATTTATGGGTAAGATGACACGAGAGTTGGTTCTTATGAAAAATGTATAAGATAGGGTGAACGCCACGCAATTTACCACTTACACCCTACTCAAGAAGAATGCAAAACCTCAACACGATATTCAAAGCGATCGGTTGAATGCCGACTGCGATATGTATCCTTAACCCTCTTCTCATTAGTATTTTATATTAATTTAACTTATTTATCAAGTCTTTTCGAGTCGTGGGGACTTGACTCAATTTTGAGTTTGGGGTGGGGTACTCATTGTCCTCATCCCCAATTTCTGTGTTACATGTTTTACTGCTTCTGAAAAAATTTAAAACCCAAATAAAAAATATTTTAGGGAAAGATTTGACTATAGAGTTTGTTGAATATACCCATAAACAAATTTTTTGTAAATTAATTATATAAAATAGTAGACCTTAAAGTTAGTGCATAACGCCCTTGAATGCATACAAACACTAGATTGTAGATAAGAAAAATTAATGAACAATGCAAAATAATGGTGCTTGAACTTAGTAAGAATGCATGGTGTGTAGAATGCGAGATCTAAATGAGTTGATAACCTACTTAATTATGAACTAGAAGTGAGAATGGAGAAAAACTATGAAAATGATAGAGGAAGTTATTTGGTACCCACTTGAGACCTTTTTAGGTTTCTAACCCGTTTTAATTTATATCCTTATTATCCCCATTTTTAAGCCTTTAAGCCTTTCATTTGAAGCCACATTATAAACTTATCCTTTCGAGGTTAGGACTATACAGTATAACCTGCACTTGAATCGTGATGCTTAAGACTAGTTGTCCTTGAGCACGAGTTTGGGGTGAGGAATCTGTTATTACATTTGTTGGGTAGAATTGTGACGTGATTAAATGATTATGCACCTTATTGTAAATTCCTTTACCAGTTTCAAAGAGAAAAAAAAGGAAAAAAATAAAAATGTATGAGAAAATAAGTTAGCATGGCACTTCACATAAAAAAGAATGTCATGTCTAACTTACACAAAACAAAAGAGATTGAATAAATGTTGAATAAAAGAGACGACAAAGGAATATTTTTGTAACAATATTGATAGGTTTGGGTTTATGTAGGGTCTCTAAATTAGTGCGTCAAGTGGAGTGAGAGCATATGTGAGTGTAAACTCAAGCTCTAGGACAGTTTGTTGAAGGCTAGTGAATAGAGAGTCAAAAGCTCACTTGTCATTATCCAAATGTGCCATACCGTCCCTAAGCCTACGTCTAAAACCGTAAAGACCTCGTGATTCTTTGGTACATAGTTGAGTAGCATTTTTACTAATGGGAGTAAGTTAAGTGGAGCGTTCAAAGAAAGTACGGATCGATGAACACCCTATAGCCACCATCTCGACCTAAGTATCAAGGATAACCTTCTAGCATTGTGAAATTAATTTAGAATTGAAATATCTATGTGTTTGATTTTGTATGATAGGTGTATGTGTGTATTAGTTCTTAGGCTGTAATATATGAGATTTATTTTTAGTTTTTCTTTTGTATCATTCTTTATACTCTGCATTTACTTATTTACCTTAGAACTCTAATTTTGTTCTTACTTTGTCGGAACGACAAAGGTTTGAGTTGGGGATCTTGATGTCTCCCTGTTTGAGATAGAGAAATCCCCTTAGGAGACATAATTTTGGGTGTAAATTGGACTTATTTAATAGATTAATAGTCGTAGTTTACGATAATACACTTTCTTCCTTCGTATTTGACTTATTGTTACTTGTAGAGCTTTTCTGTGTTAATTTGTCTGTTTAGTGTAAAGTTATTAGGTACATGGATGCTAGGAGGAACCAAGATGAAGATAATAAGTGAAGTTTGAAGTCCAATATCAATAAAAAAGCGATAAAGGAGAAAAAAAATCACTTTAGTGAAGGTGGAGGAGTCTTAGAAACTGGAAAGTCGTCACTTGTAGCCCTTCCCAAGCCCAAACGGTGTAGATTCAGACTTAGTGGTTCAAATGAAAAAAGATGGCCCTCTGAGTTATTGAAACGTAAGAAGTGGTTTCAGTGGATCTGGACTTACCTTGCAACCGTTACAGCCTTTTTACTGAAGTGGTATAGTGTAGTGTGGATTTATACAAACAGATTTGGGCCCTTTATCACTTAATTAATCTCAAAGTGGGACTAATCCATTTTTAATCTCTATAAAAGGCCTATTAGACCTCAAAAATCAATACACGTTATTTTATTATTCCTTTTGGAGAGAGGAAAAAACCAGAAGCGCTTGGAAGCAAATGAGCAGAAGCTGGAGAACTCTTTCTTCTTCAACAACGGCTTAAGTAATTACAATTAGGTTCTTTTTTTCAGTTTTAGATATTAATTGTATTTCTTTCCTTTATTTAGTTATGAGCTAAATACTATCTACTCGAGAATCGCAATATGGGATGAACCCTAAGTTTTCTAATTTAATGTTTTCCGAATTTGGGATTATTTATTTTAAATTAGCTCGAATTATTTTTATTGACTATATTCTTGTGTTTATTTACTATCAATAATTTGTCCAATTAGGGATAGGTTTACTAGGTTATAAATGTGTGGTGTCTGTTACTGAGCCTGGCAGTCTTAACTAACCACGTAGCCAATTGGGTAAAATATTAATCATCCAAAGTATCTTTATACTCACCCTGACGGGTCAGTAATACCATAGGATATCTTCCTAAGTCTACCCTGGCGGGAGTTCGGAAGATATTAAAGTCCTGACTAATATTAAAATATAAACTTTACCCTTAAACAAATGCATTAAATTGTTAACTTTGGTGATTCCCTAGAGAGGCTCAAGTATATCTCTCATATTTGCATAATCTTCTTAGTTTAATTTAGTTTACTCAATATTCTTACTTTAGTAGTTATTAACTCAAAAACAAAACAAACATCCATTTTTATTTATATTGAAATTAGTTCTACTTTCTAATTGAACATTTAAGTATAATCTAGTAATTCGTGTGGAGACAAATAACTGCACTTTACTTACTTATTACTTGGAACGATCCGTAAACTTGAGGTTTGTTGCTTCTCTTTTTTAAAGTTGATTTATATCACACTCTAGGAGCGACCAACATATTAGGTAGTCCTGGTCGCACGTCGAACTATTACTTTGATTTGGGCTTGTTTTGTGTCACTTTATTTGGCAGTGGAACTTGTAAGATTCCATTCCCTTTGGCCTTCTTTTATACTGCTTTGGCAGAAGGATGCCCTCAGTAAACACATTTACCCCCAGTCATGTTGTCTTGCCTTTAGTCTTGGCCTTTACATCCTTGATTTAGTATCGGTGTTTCTCTTTGGCCTATCACCAAGAGAAATTATTATCTTGATTAACCTTTGATTTCATATTCGCCTTATGCGATTATGACGTTTTGATTGCATTGATAGGTTCCACGTTTTTGTTTGGGACTGCTAAACTGGAAAATAGAGGGACTTGGGGTTGATAGACATCATTGTAGTGTTTATAGCAAATGATTCAACATCTTAATGTTGATCTCCATCACGAGTTGTGTTTTAGATAAGGTTGATTTAGGGTAACATTAACAGTTGGTACCACTAGAGCGGGATTTCCTTCACCGATGGCTCCCTCAGTTACAATTGACTTTACAAATAGTGATGTCGCCGTCTGTTGAACTTCTCTTTGCCCCCCATGTGAATTCATGTTCTTGGGTTCCAACGAACAAATTTTGTTACAATATCTCCAAAATCTTCATCATTCACTTGTGTTGGTGTCACTTCTCTTCCTTCTCCACTTAAGGTTACTATTGACTCTTGTTTTCGCAATTGCGGTATTTCAATGGGAGAAAAACTTTTTGTTTTCTAAGATGGCGCCAATCTGATTGAAAAAATTCTATTAGATAGTTGAAAATAAATAGAAAGTAAATAAAAATAATAAAGTGATTTATTATAGTAATTTGGATCGTAATCCTTAAAAAATCCTTTTGTTTATAGGAATATCTAGTAGTTGGAAGAAGGTTTTTGGGATTCCGTAGTTTGACATCTGTTGCATCTCGTTAGTTGGTGAAAGATAAGATTGAGTAATTTTCTTCATCTTTTTGTCCTTGGTGAGGTTACCTCGGTATTTCTTGGTTCGTATTTCATTTATAATTGACTTGTTTTTCATGAGTAGTCTCGATATATTTGTGCATTTGGTTTTCAAAATGGAACAAGACTCATTTTTTTGTCATAAAAACCAAAACAAATACATCAAATCCTAACCAATACCTCTTTTCTTACAAATTCTAGAAAGAAAGCGTAAAAGATTCTAATAACAATGTTTCCAACCACTCTAATAGGTTGATATTTTACCTAACGCATTTGACAAGAGTATCGTTCACCCCATTAACTTCTCTTTTGATGTATTTAACTTTACAAATTGGGAACAGTTTCATCCATTTTCAGGCTTCGAAAGCCACTGGTTGGTTAGAATATGCACGACATCTGAGCCAAAATGCATGCACCTCAACTAGTCTCATCCACACCTTCGAGTTAAATCAAAATTAGGTTACCCATATTCAAAGAATACTTCGAACCCTATATATTTTATTTACATCCTCAAAGTGAAAATAAATAAATAAATTCAGACAAGATGAGCTAACCTAATTGGTTGACAACATAAGTTTTATGTCTGTATTTTTGTTGATCCTCTATCTATTCATTGTATTTTTTAAGTGCTTTTATTAATTTTAAATCTTTTTTTTTTTTTGTCAAGAAAAAGAAATTATGATCGTTTGTACAATGACTTAAGATAAGTATAATAATCACTAAGAGTTCCGTTCTTCCATTTAGTCGTATCCAAGTTTCGTCTAGCTGATTTTGCTGCAAGGTCTGTCACACTATTGAGTTTACGTTTGACGAAGCTGATTTTCCAATTGGGAAATCTCATCAACCAGCTCTTCATTTCGGCAATGAAAGGAGAAATCTGCCATCGAAGACCTGTACACTTATCCATACCTTGAACAAGTTCAAGGTTATCGGAGTAAAAGGAAACACTCCGGAGATTACAGCTAGCAGCCCTTCTCATCGCAAGAAGAACCGCCCATCCTTCACCTTCAATAGGGCTCCTAACTAGCTGTCTAGAGGTAATCTTATGAACTACCATGCCTTCTTTGTTAATCGCAATAGCTGCTAGACCTGATGGTTCATAATCCTTTTTAAAGGACGCGTCACTCATGAAAATAACATCTGCCTGATCTTTAAGAATTGGATTGTTTTCGATAATATCTTCGTTATTATTCTCGCTATTTAAATTGCTTTCTTTATTTTTCCTTTTATCTTTATTCACTTTGCATTTGAAGAGATCATTCATAGCTGAATTGATTCTGAGAAGAATATCCTTGATTACCCATGGTGTTTTGTCATGAAAACTTCTCATCTTTGCCTTCCAAATATTCCATAGAGTGAGAAGAAAATATGCCGTAAATTCATTTTGATCCCAACCATTTTTGCTATATTTCTTTCTCATCTCAATGAACCACTCCCCTATTTCATACTTTCTTTCTTTTTCTATCATAATTTGCAATCTAGAATTTGCCCAAACCGCCATGCTAAGAGGACATTTTATGAATAAATGTTCAATATCTTCTTTGTCCATTTGTAATGTCTTGTACTCTTTTATATTATATTATATATATATATATATATATATAATTAATACCCAAAAAACCATTCAATTTAGAATAAATTGTCTTTTACTATAGCTATCATTTTTTTGTACATAAACTATTCTTTAAAAAAAAACAATGTCTCTTACAAAATAGTGGACAAAGCTGTAGGAATTGATTGAATATTAACCTTTTATATATATATAATTAATTCATATATAGTCTTTAAAGAAAAGGACACCATTATTATTATTATTATTATTATTATTAGTATTATTATTATTATTATTATTATTATTATTACTATTATTATTATTATTTGTTATATAAGAAAGTCAATTTAAAATCATTAATTCAGTTTAAATCTGTTTTACTAGATTAGATAATCAAATATTTGACTAGTGAACTAACCTCTACTGGGTTTATTATTACTTTTAGAATCTGGTATGTTATCTGAATCACAATATATTACTGATTTCGAATTAAATATTATTGATTCGTCCTCGGTAAAATTTCCAAAAATTTACAAGATATTCATAAATAAATAGAGTAGATATATGTAAAATGCCAATGGGTATATATATGGTAGAAAGTCAAAGTAGTAATTAGTTGGAAGATTCCAAAGACTGAGTATGATGTATGAATTCAACACCTTTTTTTTGTTCGAGAGTATGAATTCAACACGCTTACGGTACATGAGCATAAACGTTGAAAAATATATAGTTTGTCTTCTAACTGTACCGTCACTCACAGCCTGGAGTCGTCGACGTTGATTCTGACTCGATTTCGAGGTTTCTTGGTATTGTTGCTTTCTTACACACTTTAACCACCGACAATTTACCAGGTCTTGATTTGGTTAGCTCCTCAACTAAGTCCGCAAACGGAGTTTTATAATAAGATGGGCAATCAATATGCTAGGGTTTCTAGTTTCTATTATATGACCTAAGGTAATTGATATGATTAGTACTCAACTTAATAACATAAAAAACACATACTCTTGCTTTTGCTGTTGATAGATATTCTTTTAACATAAAAAACACATAACATAAAAAGTGTTTGGTTTAACCAAATTGTTACATAAAATCTTGTATTATTAAATTATATAATAGGCCTTTCGCTAATAGGTTTACATAATAATATTGTTTTTCAAAATCATTAAAAAGTGAAATTATAAATTATGTAATATATGCACTACCCCCGAAGTATACCCGTTTTGTCAGTTTACCCTAGGGCTGAGCAAAACAAAACCAAAAAACCGAACTGACTCCAAAACCGCAACAACTGAAAAAACGAAAACTGAGAACCGAAAAAACCGTTCGCTTCGGTATAAGCTTTTTAAAAAAAATCGAAAAAATTCAGTTCGGTACGGTTTTTCTATGCTAAACCGAACCAAAAAACCAAACCTAGATATACAAAAACTAATATATGTCACCAATATTTTCTAGTTTTGGATAACCTCCCCTCTGTTCTTACTTAAGACACCCCTTATTTTTGAATATTTTTAAAAAGTGTTATGATTAGGTGATAGAAAATGGAGTAAATTTTCAAAGAAAAATATTCACAAAAGACATGTGTCACCCCGTAAAATGTCATAATGTGCAAAATATGCACAAATATTTAGTCGATATATCTAAAGAGATCCTTCGTTTATTGGATTTTCTTAAAACTTAAACATACAAATTAAGTTATAGAAATATTTCTCTATAATTAGTTGTTTATTTAGGCATAATATTTTAATTCTAAAAAATAATTTTGTACATTGGCCAATAACATGAAAATTGAATGATTCATATATTGATTTGTTAGAAAAAAAACATTTTAAGTAGATACTTGAGATTATCCATTTTTTGAACCGAACACATAGAAAAACCGAACCGAACATATACCGAACCGAAAACCGATGAAACCGAACCAAAAAAACTGTTTGGTTCAGTAACAACATCCTTAAAAACCGAGCCATTCGGTTTCGATTTCGGTTTACGCCGAAAACCGAGCCGAACCGTACCGTGCTCACCCTAGTTTACCCCCCACTAAATTATTTGCGACTGGATGGCCCTTAAAATTCATTTTTTTACTCGATGCCCCTTGTTAACAGATTTCGTCCATTTTTGCCGTTAAACCGCAGTGCGGCGCGCATTCGCGTAATTTTTTTAATAAAAAAAATCATTTTTTCATAAATTGTTATTTAAACCTTTATTTTAAGAGGGGTATTCTGGGTAAATCACTTTTGTCCTTAGTATAACTACATCAACTGAATAAACAAAAGTTGAAAACCAAAAACAACTCAATCTTTCTACCGATTTGGGGAAGTTTTGAAGAACCCTAGTTCTGAAAAAATTTCAATCTTCCATTTTTGTACTCGACAAGTAAGCTTCTTCTTTCAGCAATCATGTCGCCACATAATACCCAAAGTGTGGGCCCAACTTCTTCTCGCGCTCCATATTGCAGGTTTGGATTCGAAGCCAAACTGCACACTTCTTGGTCTGATGCTAATCCAGGTAGGAGATTTTATAGGTGTGTGTATTGGTGTTCTTTGAAGGATTGCAATTTCTATGCTTGGTTGGATGAGACTATGGGCGAATGAAGTGTTTCGGTAATTCGTGGGCTATTGCGTAAAACCGAGAACTACCCGTTAGAACTTGATGCAATGGAGTCGAAGATGAATTTGTTGGCATTGGATTTTGATGAAATGGTTCAATTAGAAAAGAAAGTTTGTGACGCGTTGAAGATGGAGTCTGCAAAAGTGACTGAGTTGAAAACCGAGTTTAAGGTAGTAACTTAGGAATTGGATGAATTACGAAAAAAAACATTGCATCTAAAGCTTTGATCTTCGAGTCTGCAAAAGTGAAGGTTGTCGAGGATGAGATGCTCCGTCTTAAGGGGATGATGGATAGTTTAACAAGAGATAACTTGATTTTGAAATGGAGTTGCCTTGTGTTGATATTCATCTTCTTCTTCAATGTTTGTGAATTTAGTTGCTTGATATATTAGTTTTAGGTTCTTGATGTATTAGTTATAGTTGTATGATTTTCTAAGTTTCAGTTGTTTTGGTTTATTAGTCTATCAGATTGGTGAACTGTTCAAGGTGTAGTATGTGTTAGTTTGTGTTATTTGTAGAGGTTTATTTGAGACTTGTTATGTACTGTGTTGTTATCTTTTCAATGGAATTGAAGGTTATGTTTGACGCAAAACTTTTTTTGTTTTAGTAAGTAAGAAGTGAATGCAATGCAGTTTGATTAAAGTATACAAAAAGTAGATAAGGAGACAAAAGTAGATTCCACCTTGCTTGCATTACTACATAGAGGTTCACAAAAGTTTAATATTCAAATGCAATTTGCACAAAATTACAAAAACCCACTGCCTGCACTAAAGTCTTCACCAACCAAAAAACACTACCACCACATAATAAATAGTCACTTAACCCTAGACTATTACAACCACAATAGTTCTAGAGTGAGCATAAAATAAAGTCATAAACACTCAAATATTAAACAATCCAGGTAAACTAGATTAGTAAAAATGCAGATTCAAGTTTCTGGTGGATAACAAGTTCAATTTGGTCCCTTCTCTGGAGGAGTTGGAGTTTTGGCAGCAGCTTTCCTCAGTCGAAGGGTTGCGGCAACGGTTAGGTACCCCGGGTTCCCTTCTCTCATAACACCACCTTGTTTATGCTGCATAAATGGCTTATTTGCTCTTGGTTCCTCTTTGGTTTTATCATATCAACAAAGAAACCAAACATGAGCATCTACATATAGCCTTTTCCATATTATATGTGAATGACCTACCTAAGGTCCATCTGTAGTTAAACTCCTTTTAGATCTAGTTTGCGCAGGTGGATTTGGATGTTTGAAGATAATCTGTGAGGGGTGAATTGTCAATAAATAAAAAGTGTAGGGGTAAACTGTCAATAAATAAAGAGTGTAGGGGGTAAACTATCAAAAGTATATTAACTTACCCCTGGGATACCCCTCAGGGACTTTTTGACCTGCGATGCTCCGGAGGTACGGTGCGGTCTACCGCAAGAACTTTCTATTGGAACCCGTGCGCCGTGGCACAGTGATGTCTCCCCATTTGTGATGATTTAATATTAGTTGGAGACATCATTTTAGGTGTATTTATTAGGTTATAGGACGACTTTCTCATGATTTAGTGCACTTTCCTATTTCATGTCTTAATTTGATTATTTATTATTTTTAGAGCATATTGGGTTTAATTGTTTGTTAATTTTGAAGCTTTAAAGATATATGGTAATTAATTAGATGTCAAGTTAATTCTAAGAGATAAAGGAAAGAGGATAAACATGGAAATTGGAGATAAAGGAAAGAAATCTGAAAAAAGAAAAGATAAAGATGCCAAATAAATCTGAATTCCAGCATCTACTAATATAAAAGTGATCATAACTCAAGATTGGCTAGAAATTTGGAAGAATGGTCTGAATCAAATTTATATGACTTTCTGAGACGATTAGTTTCGACTATTGGAACGCGTCAAACGGATTAATATTGAAGCCGTTACGGTCAAAACAAAACAGCATCAGAATCTTACCTTTTCTATATTTTAGGGTTACGAATTTGAGTTGGGCTAGAAAGTCCAATACCTATCTTCTACTTCAAGAAACGTTTTAGGGTTTCCTATACCCTATAAATACACCCTCTTATCATGAGAAACACATCCTTGGCTAGTCCTTAAGCCAGGAAGAAGCTTACAACACAAGAAGAGAAGTCTGGAAGGAGTTGAACACCATATTATGTCATCTTCAACCCTCAAATCTGTAATTATTTTGTTTTCTTTCTTTAGTATGAATTAAATAATTTTAGCTTGAGATTAAGCATATATGTATGAACCCTAGTTCTTTCTATCTGATTTGGGATACTTCGTATTTAATTTGAATGCATGTTTTATTCTCTGTTTATGTGTTTCGATTTATTGTCTGTTTTCCTTGCGAATGCATGCGTATAGGATTACCTTAATAGTAGTTAGAGGGTCACCCGGAAGGGGTGATTAACTATTCAAACACCACATAACATCTAGTGTCTGATATTGGTCTTGAGAACACAAAATCTAACTAGATAGTCATTAGGGTATGTAATCGCCATATCACCAATTGAAGCAATTGTATTGCTTAAGGCCTTGGTAGCGCTTGATAACCCTAAGTTTAGACTGCCTTGTGGTTGTGACGTAACCCCCTTAGTCACTCTCAAGGTCTAAGGAAGGGGAATTCAGAATCTTGATTATTGCATATTACATTATTCACCCTTACATTTTAGAGTAAACAAGACTAGTGGGGATACTTGCTAATTTCTCAGGCTAAACTGTCATACTATTTGTTCTTTTATTTTATTTAAGTTTTTGTCTTTAATTTATTAGTTTAATTTTCTCTTTATAAAAAATCCAAATAAAAATCTCTTTTCTTTATTTTCTTGTGTATTATTATTTCTAACTTTCATATCTGCACTTGATAAATTGCATAAGTTCTCTCTAACTTTCGTAGTCTCTAAGGAACGAATTCTACTTATCATTAAAACTTGCATACGTCCTGTATACTTGCAGATTCGTGCTCAGCCTAGGGTGTTTATTTGCACTTATTTTATTCATTATTTACCACACCTTAGGCGACACTATGCTTTTGGCGCCGCTGCCGGGGACTACATCGTTAGTCCTTGTGCATTTATTTAGTGCTTGTATTTCAGTTAGTTCTAATTTACGTTTTTTCTTTTAGTTTTTGTTTTTGCAAATTTTACAGATGGAAAGCCCGAGGAGACTTGATCTTCCCATCTCATTCAGAGTGCAACCACGAGGAATCCGCACTCTAGAAATCCAAGCCGCGAAGTTTAGACCAGATCCAGGCATGATAGCGCTGTTTGCAAGTCATGGACAATTTAGCGGTGCTGCACAACAAGATCCAGTCCGGTATGTTCAGAAATTTATGCAGATCTGTGACACTTATATCACCTAGGGCGTTACAAAGGAGCAGATGTATTACATTAGTTTCCAGATCTTTTTGACCGGAAGTGCAAGCGATTGGTATGATTCCCAACACCCTAATGTTATTCCAGATTGGGAGAAGCTTCAATCCAATTTCCTAGACCGGTTCTATCCGGTTAGTAGAAGATTAAAAGATATGTTGGAGCCTGAACAATTTATGCAGGAAGACGGAGAGAGTGTTGGTGAAGCATGGTTACGTTTTAACGAGAAGAAGGCGAGATGTCCATTCCATGTATCATTGCCAGAATATTCATTAACCATGTTCTATGGAGAACTCAATAATGAGTCCAGGAGAAGAGAAGATTTGTTAGGAGATAAAGGTCCTGTATTATTAGATCCTGAAGAAGCTGAAAATATTATGGAGAAAGTACTCGAGACTGAGAGAAGTTGGCCGATTGAAACAGAAAAACAAGAAGAGGCCTTAAAATCTCTAAGGCTCAAAGAGTTAAACCAACAACTCAAGGAATTACGAGAACAAGCGCGAACAATAGCTCAGGTGAATCTAGTACATATTTTACCTTTATGTCCAGGTTGTGGAGCAAGAAACCATTTGTGGGAGAATTGCATGAATAATATAGCTTCAAATTCCTTCGTATCTCATCAAAGAAACCATTATTCTAATGGTTATTATCACTCTCAAGGAAGTTACGCTAATTATTAGTCCCCACAAAATCAAAATTGGGTCGGAAATCAAGAGACTTATTATCAACCTCGATCTCAATCTTACTATCCACCACAACCTATCTATCAAGAAGAGCCGATCTATAAAGAAATCTACCAAGAAGCGCCAGTTTATACAGAAGCTTATCAAGAATCGCCTCAATATTCAATGCAACAAGCTACACAACAGAAACCTTTGAGTTTGAATTCAAGTATGGCTGCAATGATGAAAGTAGTTGAAGAAAATATGAAGATGAGCCAGCGAAGAATCCAAACCCAGTCCAAGGTAATCAAGAATCTCGAGCATACACTATCACACATAGCGAGTACACTTCAAAACAGGCCAAAAGGGCAACTCCCAAGTGATACTATTGCTCCAGAATATTATGCTTGTCATGCAGTTGAATTAAGAAGTGGAAAACAATTACCTCCGCCTAGAGTAGAACTAGAACCAACCTCTATTCCTGAAAAAGTGGTTGAAGAAACAGTTAAAGACAAGGTTGAGGAGGTAATTGAACAAAATAGTGTCCCAGAGAAGACACCAGAAAAGAAAGAGAGCTCAGTGGTAAATGATACACATCCTCCTCCACCATTCCCATCACGTGTCAAAAAGCAGAACAATGAAAAAGAATTCAAGAAGTTACTTGACATGGTGAACAAGTTAAATATCAATATCCCGTTTGTAGAAGCTCTCACAAGAATGCCAAAATATCTTAAATTCATGAAGGACATTCTTTCTAACAAACGAAGTTTAGAAACTGGAGAGTTGAATGGATTGCCAGAAGAGTGTAATGCTACAAACGAATTAATGTTACCACAAGACGCACATACACCCCAGAACTTTTGGATGAGACCATCCATGGCTACAAAGAATAGATCTGAAAAGTAAGTGGGAGTGAAAGGAAAGGGATTCAAATTTCGCATTCCAAATGTTAATAAACTTACTTGTTGCTGGGGAGGTGATGTTCAAACATGACCGAGGTAACACGTCTAACTTTAAATGACGTTAAATAAAAGTGCTGAATGGGAGACAACCCGCAATTATGTTTTTAATTCATGTTTAGTTTAGTTGTTTTTAGTTGACATTGCGTATTTGAGAAAGGTATTAGTGTTTTTGATGTTCAGGTATTAAAGAAATCGAGTTAGGGAGGAAAACTAAATTTGTAGGCATATTCTGACCTACCCGCCGGTATGCCGGTCGTACGACCAGTAAGCCGACGGGTCAAAAAGTGGTGCCCACGAGTTCAGCCACGGGTTCTTTGCCGAGGGATGAATTTTCGAAGCTTACCGCACCGGTATGCCGGTCCGACAAAAACAAGTGACCACGGGTTCGAGAATCAGGTTTATTGACGAAGCACAATTTTTCGAAGCGCAGCACTGGTATGCCGGCCCGCGCCGCTGGAGAGAGAAAAAATTGAATTTTAGGTTATAAAGAAGAAGAAGGCCAGTATATTACGAAGTTTCCAATCCTTAAGCCTCTCTTTGTTTCTGAAACCTCTCCCAACCCATTAAAGCTTCATCAAACCTTCACTAAACATCAAAACACTACCCAATCACCATAAAAACACATCCAATCCTTTCTCCACATCATTACAAGGAAGATTCAACCACCCATATCATACCAAAACACATTGAATCCAAGAATAAAAAGCTTAAAATTCCAAAATTCATCCAACAATTTCTTAGATCCATACCAATCCATCAATAACCCATTTTACCCATAAAGAGGATCATCGTCAAAACACCTTTCCTAACCCAAATAAAACTTGTACAACCAATAATCAAGAGTTTCAAATTTCACGAGTGGTTTTAGCTTTGAGTTGGCGGTCAATTAAGATGACTAAGAGAACATAAACAATATCTACTGTAAGGGATATTAAGAAAAGCAAGGTATTGGGTTCTATTGAGAATAAATCAAGTGAGAAAAGTTCTAGTTCCAACACAAAGGGTAATACATGCCAAGAGAAGAGAGGTCAGCTAGCTGTGTTTGATTCAATGGGCAAAAAGGTTCCAGCTTCGTGAAGAAAACAACACAACCTCTACAGATGGAAGGTCCTACACCCAAAGAAAAAGAGAAAGCTTCAAGGGCCCTGATAGCTTCTGCGAAGAAACAATTACAGGAACTTCGTTTTGCTTATAAGAAAGTATTTGAAGATTAAGTTGGTAAAGGAGAATACAAGAAGGTTATTGGAGATTGGAGACAGATTGGGTTGGTCTACGTTCATGGTAAGACGCTCTAAAAATGCTATCTTGTTGAATTGTATTTTGAGGAGAAGAAGAGGATGTGGCACAGTTGATCTATGAGGAGGTGATGCGATTTTTGGTCTCTCCCATGTCGTTAAATAGTGTGAAATATCCTAATATGATCACGAGTCTTGCTCGGAAAGCGAATGTGATTTTGGGTGAAGAAGAGACACTTCAGTTTAAGATGAGTAACAATATTGACAATGCTTGGATCATGAAAGTTTTGAGAGGAATTATGCAACTTTCAAAAGAAGAAAAGGAGCACATCATAACACTTCTTGAGCAATTAAAGAAAGATCCAGCAAATCCTATCTTGGATGTCGATAATGCGAGGCAATAGCCTCGAAGAGTATGTTTTATTTCTTGCCTACCATTTGTTTATGTGCAATATGTGTGCTATTTTTAAATTTTGTTTCTTTCTTGAGTCTTTTTTTGAGTCGTGGGGACACGACTCACTTTTGAGTTGGGGGTGGGGATTCATTGTCCTCATCTTCCTTTTTTGTTTTTGCATAAAATTTAAAAAATTTAGGGTTAATTAGGCATAGAATATGTTGAGTGTACCTATTGAGCATGATTTAATTAAGTTAATGATAGTAAGTAGTATTTTTTTGAAACATGTCACAAATATGTTTAGTATGCATGTATGAAAACAAGAAATAAAAGATAGAAAAGTTAATGAGCAATGCTAAAAAGTCAAGTTGAAACTTAGGGAGAGCTATTTGGTGTGTAGAACGTGAGGTTTGAAAATCGTTGAAAACCCGCTTGCCTATGAACTAGTAGTGAAAACGTAAAAAAATCCGGTAGTTAGAAAAGTGAACAAGGCAGTTCTTTCATATTTGAAGCCACTTGAAGCCTTTTTAGCTTTCTCACCAATTAATTTGATTATTGTTATTATTTATCCGTCTTAGCCCCTCTGAGCCTTTCTAAAGCCTTTTTATTAACCACATTATAAACCATACCCCTTAGTTTATAGAACTTATCTATATGACCCGCACTCGAATCGCAAAACGCGAGACAAGTCGTTTTTAGAGCTTGAGTTTGGGGTGGTGGGTTTCATCATTAGGGAACATTGGGTTTGGGAAATTGTAATTGTGATTTTATTGATGATGAAAAAGTTATTATTGTAACCTTTTGTCGGGGTAATAGTAAATGAAAAAAAGCTGAAAAGCATGAATTGAAAAAAAAATATATATGAGAAAAAAAATAGTGTGATATCTCAACATCAAAATGAGAGTCGTAGCTATACAAAAGAAAAAAATTGATATGAAAAGAATATATATTTAGACCGGCAAAGTGGAAATTTTATATCATCATGAAAAGGTTTTATTTGGGATTAATTGGGGATGCACATTAAAGCATCAAAAAAGTGGGTTGAGTGAGAACATCTTCGAGTGAAAACTCAATCTCTAGGGTGATTAGTTGATGGAATGTGAGGAGAGAGCCAAAAGCTCACTTTTCATTATCCAAATATACCACACCGTCCCTAAGCCCTGTTATAACCGTAAAGACCTTAGGATTTCTAGCTACTTGGTGGAGAAACAATTGAGCTATTAGGTTGTAGGTAAGTGGACCATTGGATGCCATATTAGGACCTATGAACAACCTATAGCCATTAGCACAAACCGAGTTGAGACCTCTCTTTCTGGCATTGCGAAATTAATCTGGACTTCAATTTATAGATTGTGATTATATGTATATTAAGCATGCGTGTGCATTATTTCTTGCGCATTACTACATGAGACTTTTCAGGTATTTTGCTCTAGGATCATTCATTGTGTTCTGTTCTTATTCTCCTCCTACTTCTTCTTCTTTGACTACCCTGCTATTCTTTATTTTTATTTTTATTGTATCGGGGCGATACAACTTTGAGTTGGGGGTCTTGATGTCTCCCCATTTGTGATTATTTAATATTAGCTGGAGACATAATTTTAGGTGTATTTATTAGGTTATAGGACGATTTTCTCATGATTTAGTACACTTTCCTATTTCGTGTCTTAATTTAATTATTTATTATTTTTAGAGCATATTGGGTTTAATTATTTGTTAATTGTGAAGCTTTAAAGATATATGGTAATTAATTAGATACCAAATTAATTCTAAGAGATAAAGGAAAGAGGATAAACATGGAAATTGGAGATAAATGAAAGAAATATGAAAAAAGGAAAAGATAAAGTTGCCAAATAAATCTGAATTCCATCAGCTACGAACATAAAAGTGATCATAATTCAAGATTGGCTAGAAATTTGGAAGAACAGTCTGAATCAAAGTTATAGAGATTTCCGAGACGATCAGTTTCAACTATTGGAACGCGTCAAACGGATAAGTATTGAAGCCGTTACGGCCAAAACAAAACAGCATCTACCTTTTCTATATTTTAGGGTTATGAATTTGAGTTGGGCTAAAAGTCCAATACCTATATTCTACTCCAAGAAACGTTTTAGAGTTTCCTATACCCTATTAATACACCCTCTTATCATAAGAAACACATCTTTGGCTAGTCCTTAAGCCAGGATGAAGCTTAAAACACAAGAAGAGAAGTCTGGAAGAAGTTGAACACCATATTATGTCATCTTCAACCCTCAAATCTGTAATTGTGTTCTTTTCTTTCTTTAGTATGAATTAAATAATTTTAACATGAGATTTAGCATATATGTATGAACCCTAGTTCTTTCTATCTGATTTGGGATACTTCGTATTTAATTTGAATTCATGTTTTATTCTCTGTTTATGTGTTCTGATTTATTATCTGTTTTCCTTGCGAATGCATGCGTATAGGATTACCTTAATAGTAGTTAGATGGTTGCCCGGAAGGGGTGTTTAACTATTGAAACACCACATAACGTCTAGTGTCCGATATTGGTCTTGACAACACCAATTTTAACTAGATAGTCATTAGGGTATGTTTTAATCACAATATCACAAATTGAAGCAATTGTATTGCTTAGGGCCTTGGTAGCTCTTGATAACCCTAAGTTTAGACTGCCTTGTAGTTGTGCCGTAGCACCCTTAGTCACTCTCTAGGTCTAAGTAATGGGAATTTAGAATCCTGATTATTTCATATTACATGATTCACCTTACATGTTAGAGTAAACAAGACTAGTGGGGATACTTGCTAATTTCTCAGGCTAAACTATCATACTATCTGTTCTTTTTTTTATTTAATTTTTTGTCTTTAATTTATTAGTTTAATATTCTCTTTATAAAAGAAACCAAATAAAAATCTTTTGTCTTTATTTTCTTGCGTATTATTAATTCTAGCTTTCATATTTGCACTTGATAAATTGCATAAGTTCTCTTTAACTTTCGTAGTCTCTGAGAAACAAATTCTATTTATCATTAAAACTTGCATACATCATGTATACTTGCAGAACCGTGCTCAGCCTAGGGTGTTTATTTTCACTTATTTTATTCATTATTTTATCACACCTTAGGCGACACCACACAGTACATGCACGAGAAACGACACAGTTCTGGACTGGTGTCTCGCACGTGTACCCAATTTCATTACCGTCTTGGCGGTTTCTCTTGAGTGTGGTGCAACACAGCAATGGTGCGGTATACCACACCAAGCTGTTGTGTATCACATTTTTCCCGTTTTGTTTACCCCAAAGTTACTTCCTGCACAAGAACACGCTACCTTTCTCATTTCTTAAAATTACACACTAATAAACATCAATTACACTAATATACCCTAAGAATTTAAAGACATGAAAGCGATAAACTAATATACAATTGAAGGTGCGGATTTTCTCTGATAGATTTTCCTTAGGATTTGGACAACAGTGGATTTTCCTTAGGATTTGGACAACACATCTTTTGTCCTTACTTGCGTGATCAAGGTGCATATTTTCCTAAGGATTTGAAGGAGCTTTATTAGGTGGTTTCTTTCTTACCTTCTTCTTCTCCATCCCTAAGGTTGCCACTACCTTGGTTGTTTTTTCTCTCCTTATTCAATGGTATCCAAGAAAAAGAGATCCCCCGGAGAATTGGGGAACTTCATAGCCCTGAATACCTTGAACTTTTCCTCCTCGTCTTGCACTCGCATGATTAGTTCACCACTCTCTACATCAATCAAAGTACGCCCTGTGGCTAGGAATGGTCTTCCCAAGATGATGGGGGCATTCCTATCCACGTCATAATCAAGTATAATGAAACCACACGAAAATATAAAATTACCAAATTTAACGAGGACATCTTCGATCCTTCCTTCAAGATGAGATAGGGATCTATCCGCCATTCATTAAACCATGGTAGTTGGCTTTCATCACCAATCCTCAATTTATTTATTACTAATCTAGGCATGAGATTAATACTCACACCTAGATCACACGATGCACTCCCAGTTCATTCTTTACCAATAGATATAGGAATATTGAAACTCCCGTGATCTTACAATTTTGGAGGCAACTTATACTTTATATTAAGGATTATCATGAATATGTTAATAAATGTCATAGATGGAAGTTTACTGGTAATATATCTATGAGAGATGAGATGCCACGTAACAATGTTCTTGAAGTTGAGATATTTGATGTATATGGTATTGATTTCATGGGCCCCTTCGTACCATCTCATGGAAATCAGTATATCCTACTAGCTGTTGATTACGTGTCAAAATGGGTAGAAGTTGTAGATCTACCAAAAAATGATTTGCAAGTAGTGATTAAATTCTTAAGGTCACACATCTTAACTAGACATGGTACGCCTAGAGGTATTATCAGTGATGGAGGTTCTCATTTCGTGAACAAATACTTAAAGGCGGATTTAGAGAAGTATGGGGTGAGACATCATGTATCTACCGCTTATCATCCACAAGCAAATGGGAAAGCTGAGGTCTCTAATCGAGAGGTCAAATCTATCCTAGAGAAGACTGTTGGACCAACACGAAGGGATTGGTCTATGAAACTAGATGATGCGTTGTGGGCATATCGTACTGCGTTTAAAACACCCATTGGTTCATCTCCGTATTGTATGGTTTATGGTAAGGCTTGTAACTTACCTCTTGAACTTGAATTAGGTGCATATTGGGCTATACCGCAGTTAAACTTAGATCCTACCATAGTCGGTGAGAATCGTATGAAGAAGTTGAATGAACATGATGAGTTCCGATTACATGCCTATGAGAATGCTAAACTTTACAAGGAAAATACAAAGAGATGGCATGATAATCGCATTCGCGCAAATAAGTTTGATGTTCGACAGAGGGTCTTGAAATACAAATCCAAGTTTAGTAATTATCCGGGTAAGTTGAGATCGAAGTGGTCTGGTCCTTATATTGTGATCAAAGTTACGCCTCATGGAGCTATATATATTGAACACCCAATCGAACACCACACCTTTATAGTGAATGGTCATCGATTGAAAATTTATCATGGAGGCGAGGATATCGATCGGTTGGAAGATCCACATCCTGGGGAGGTCATGTACCTCCTCGAAGCTACATAAAAGAGAGAGGTAACCCGTCGAGCTAAACGACGTTAAAAAAATTCCATTTCAATTGTATATTAGTTTATTGCTTTAACGGTTTTCAATTCCTAGTATATAATTATAAGTAAGTGTCGAGTCTTAGTGTTTATTTATACAAAAATGAGAAAGGTAGTATGTTGAATGGTGCAGGCATTGATTTTGGGGTGCTAAGGAACAGAAAGAAGAAAAATATGCCGGGGCCACCAATATGTCGATGAGGCCCCCGGTATGCCACCCAAGAAAAACCGTGCCACAGTTTTTAAAATTAGGTGCAATGCCGAGACGAAGAGAGAAATTAAAAATCCTGACCGTTATGCCGGTCAAGGGAGCGGTATGCCGGCAGAAGAAAACTGTGCCACGGTTTTTGAAATTAGGTTCGTGGCCGAGAGCAGCTAGGAAAAACCGTGGGCGCAAACCTCGACACGGTCTGGGACCGGTATGCCAGCCATCTGACCGGTATTACCGGCCCACTGTTTCGAAAAAACGTGACATGGTTTACAAAATTAGGTTCTCTGCCCAGAGGAGAATATCGACACTGTCTGTGACCGGCTAGCCGGCCATCTGACCAGTATGCCGGCCCGACCATCGGGTTTTTAACCTAAACTTTATGAAACCCTAATTTCTTCCTTTTTAACCTAGCCTCTCATGCAAGATATCATTATAAATGACCCCTAACCCATTAAATACTTGCAACACACCACTACAACACCTATAAACATTAAATCCTTCCTCCTATTCCATTCCAAACACACATCCAAAATCAAAATCCTTAAAGAACACAAAGAAGTCTTCTCCTTCAACCTTAAGCCTCTTCATCAAAGCTTTACTCATATTGATTAAAACTTCCCAAATCCGCTACATAATCATTACCCATCTCATATTACACTATAATCCTTCATCATAAATCCACAAAACATCAAAATTCAAAACTCTCCTCTAGTTTTTGAATATTTAAAGTTTTGAGTTTGGGGTTCATTGAGATGACGAAGATTAGGAAGTCAAGAATAATATGAAGTGGAATGACTAAAGAAGTTGAAGAACCTATTAATACTTTTGGTGTTGAGAGAGATGTAGTTGAAAGGATGAGAACTTTGGAGGAAAAACATGAAGAGGTGTTGATAATCTTAAGAAAATCCACAAAATAGTTGGAGTTCATAAAAAGCATACTAGTTGGGGTGAGCAAAGTTCAACATGCCACCTAGGCAATACTTACAGAAGGAGCCCAACCTGAACGCAACAATGGGAACCAGCCTTGTGCTGGTTAAGATACGTTTTCCTATCCCTTATCTTATTTAGTAGTGTATAATAGTTTATTTGCTTTATTGAGTATTTTCCGTGTCGTGGGGACACGACGCATTTTTGAGTTTCGGGTGGGGTTTGTTTCCTCATCCCAATTTTATGTGTTATTTGTTTTACATGCTTTCAATAAAATTAATCTAAGGGTTGCGTTTGACTTAAATGTCCCCATCAAGCATACTTTTTATGAATTTATGATAGAAAATAGTTGACTATAAGACTTAGTATAAAACGCATTTAGATTGCATGCAAACACAGGTAATTGATAGGAAAAATTAATGAACAATGCAAAAGAAGTAAACTTGTACTTAAGGAAAATGAGTGGTTTGTAGAACGTGAGATCTGAATGAGTAGAGAACCCACTTAGGTATGAACTAGAGGCAAGCTGTGTAAATAGGAAAATGATAGAGGCAGTTCTTTGTTAGCCCTTTGAAACCTTTTTAGCCTTCTATCCCTGAATTTAATATTATTCGTCTTAGCCCAATTTTCAGCCTTTAGATACAAGCCCATATCCCCTTAGTTTATTAGGCACTTCCATATGACCCGCACTTGAATCACGATCCTGAGACTTCCTGTCTTGAGCTTGAGTTTGGGGTGGTGGGTCCACCATTATGGGAATTTACATTGGGTTGGGTTTTTGTGGAGCTTCTTAATTGTGCTCTGTTATATATGGATGATGATTCACAGTGATTATATTGTAACCCTTTTCCAGGGTAAGAGTAAATGAAAAAAAGCTATGAAAAGCATGAAGAGAATAAAAATTATTAGAAGAAATAGCATGATATCTCAACATCAAAACGAGAGTTATACAAAAGAAATTTGATATGAAAAGAATATATATTTGGACCGGCAAAGAGGAAATTTTTATGTGAACATCTTTAGTGCTTATTGGGTTAATCTGGGGAAGCTAAATTAGTGCGTCAAATGGGTTGAGTGAGAACATATTCGAGTGTAAACTCAAGCTCTTGGACAGTTTGTTGATGGTTAGTGAGGAGAGAGACAAAAGCTCACTTCAAATTTACCAAATATACATACCATACCGTCCCTAAGCCTACGTTAAAACTGTAAAGACCTCGTTATTCCTAGATATATAGTGAGTATATGATTCAACTAATAGGGAGTATGCTAAGTTAGCGTTCAAAGCAATTAAGGATCGATGAACACCCTATAGCCACCATCTTGAGATAAGGAACAAGCGTAACCTTCGAGAATTGTGAAATTAATTTTGGATTGATATTATTTTGCGTTTGATTTTGCATGACATGTGTATATTAATTCCTAGATCATACTATATAAGGTTTGTTTTAAATTGTTCTTTGGGTGTATTTACTAGATTCTACCTTCTGTGTTCACCTAAAGGCCTTTGATTTTATTTTACTTTATCGGGATGACAAAGGCTTGAGTTTGGGGTCTTGATATCTCCCTATTTTTTATAAATATTATCCTTTATGAGACATCATTTTAGGTGAATATTTGACTTATTTGATAGAATTTTATGCTTATTGCGTCATATTGCACTTTCTCCCCTTGGAATTAGACTATTTGCATTTTAGAGCTTTTGTGCGTTAATTTGTTTGTAGTATAAAGTTATCAGGTTCATGCATTCTATGGAGAACCAATATAAGGAGGATAAACAAGAATTAAAGTCTTCGATCAAGTGGAGGAGCTAAACGCAAGAAAAGAATTTCTAAAGAATTGACTAAAGGGGTTGCAGATTTGGAAGGCTGTTACTAATTGTTGTTTTTAGGCTACTTAGGAGCGGATTCAGCCTTTGGGCCATGAAATAGGTTTTACTTCTTATTGAATTAGAAGATTTAGTAACTATAATGAGTCCATTTGTAGTTGATATACAAAAGTTCAACCATTTTACTAAAGACTATACACCAGTTACGAGAATTAAAGAAGAAGATGGGCTTAGACTTTTAATAATTTTACCTAATGCTCTTAACCTAAGCCCTAATCCAAATTTACTAGTTTAAATAGAACCTTTAGCCCCCTTTACACACACTTTAGAGAATTACATTAGAAGCTTCATATTTTCAAGTCGGAGTAAGAAGGCAGAGGAGAAGCTAGAGATGGAGGAATTCTATTCTTCCAACAACAACCAACCAAACCTTTATGTTATCTAATATCTTTTATGTAATTGAGAATTATGTCTTTTGATTATTTTATTTCAGTATTTAATTCTGTTATGAACTAATTTCTTTAGTACTTGAGAATCGCTATATGGGTTGAACTCAATTCTATTTAATTTATGTTTTCTGAATTTGGGATTTGATTATTTAAATTGAATTAGATATTTTGTGTTGACTATTATATCATTTTAATCACTAATTTTGAAGTCATGAATCAAACTTAGCTCTTAGTATTAGGCTATTCAATTAAGTGGAAAAGTGATCAGCTTGACGGGGGGTTTAATTACAGACATAGATAATAGACGCGTAGTATCGTTATTGACCCTGACAGGCTTAACTAACCATGCAGCCAATGAGGTAAGAGACTTAACCGTTCAAAAGTAGATATAATCACCCTGACGGGGTTTATAGTACCGTAGGATAGCTCCTAAGTCCACCTTGACGGGGGTTAGGAGATATTAGAATCCCGACTAGCACAATAATATCAGTTTAGCCCTTAACAAAATCATTAATTGGATAGGTTAGGTGAAACCCTTGCGAGGATCAAGTACTCTTTCTCTCCTTAAGTTTAAATCTTATTTACTTACTTTATTTTCTTTTCAGTTAATTATTTTAATTATTCTTTATTTTATTGCATCTTTAATTTTAGAAAACAAAACATAGATCTTTTATTTTATTTTTCTATTAAGCAATTACTACTACTATTTGATTCACACTTGAGTTGTACCTATTCCTTCCCTGAGAACGAAACCCGATTTATCGGATATTACTTAGACAACCGTGCACTTGCGGTATTGTGGTTCCTCTATTTTCAGTACTTAATTTTATAACACACCAGGACCCACCAACTGCGGAAGACTAGGTCACAATAAACTCGCTTGCTACACTTCCATGGTACACCCTAGATGGAACAACGATGCCGCTATATATGTATACTGGAATAAAGACATGATCGCATGAAGATGTGGTGTTTCATGTGTTGCGAAAGCGTGATAACTGGGGAAATTTCGATGAGATTATAAAATTCTACCCTTTTCGAAGGCATGATGGTGATGGAGAAGATGGGATGATGATCCTAATGCAGGTAATAATGCTCTTCTTTCAAGTATTCAATTTGGGTCGATTTCTATCCCTACTCATATTAAGAACAAAAAAACTGCTAAGGAGGAGAAAAAGAATGAGTCTGAGTCACAAAAGAGAAAAAAAGAAAATACTGAAATGATGGAAGAAATTTACAACAAAATAGCATATTTCGAAGGTCATGTGGAGTTGTCCGAGAAAAATCATCCTACTATATTTAAAAAATTTAGAGAAGAACTTGGAGATGTTGGAATGAGCATTATTCTCACAAGCCAACCCATCAAAGAAGTCCTCAATGCTCGAGAAGTTGATATTGATGGTATGTACAAGAGTTCACAAATGATACTAATTACTCTTCTGAAGTTGGTGGTTCTGCGCTTAACTTACTTAGTGATACTGCTGCTCTTAATAATCAACACAACATGGTTTCTTCGAAAGTAATATTATTTCGAACAGTAAGGTTGCTGCTATTAAGCAAATCAAGGATAATTATTCTTCTGCTATTTACCCAAAGTTAAGGGGTACTTAAAAAAATGATACAACTTTAAGTTGAAGGTCTATTTAGATGACGAGTAGGACTAAGACGCTACCTAGTGCTCATGAGATGGAAAAGAATCAAGAGAAGGAACAGGATAAACTCAAGAGAAATAGTAACGAGAATTGTTTAAACTTGGGGAAAAAGAATAAGGGTAATTCGAGTCAAGAGACAAGAAAAGAATCTGTTATGGTGAGTTCAAGTAATCAAGAGTATGCAATTGTGATTTCGGAATCGACAATGCCACAACCATTAAAAGTCAAGATTTCGATACCCATGATGATCGAACCTTCTAAGAACTTATTAGCTATCGCCAAAGAAACGATTCAAGGATTGACCCCTTCACATGAGAGGGTATATGAACGAAGAGTTAGAGAAGACGAGTGTAAAACATCTCTAGAGTTGGGTGATAGATTGGGATGAACCACACTCATGATGCGGAAATCAATATTATGTATTGAGTTAGTATTTGAGTTCTATATTGGATACATTATCCAAGATAGTGAGGGTGGAACCCAATTAGAGAAAATTTGATTACATTCACAGCTGAAAAAGATTTGAAGCCACTTCGAGTTCAAGGAATTAGTTGGACCATGCAAGTCTCAAGAATCGGTGAAGAATATGAAGAGTTTTGATTTGGATTTTCTATACAAGCAAGTTTTGTGTAAGGTGCTGGTGCAAAAAAAAAAGAGTTGAAGGGACCTTGGCCTTACAAGTACCTTCAACCTGAAGCACGCGTATGGTACCACTTCCTTGCACCAACAATATTTGCGAATGTTTGAACCGCAGATGTAAGTAGAAAATTTTCTATTTCGTGGATTGTATTTTATGCGAGGAAGAGATAGATGTATCCAACAATGATAATGTGCCTAGTGAAGAAAGTGAATATGAGTTGGGGGAATGAAGTAATTATGTATAAGACGAGTAACAATATCAATGCCGAGTAGATCTAATAATACTTCAAGTTTAGAGACTTCTCGTGAGAATATAAAAAAGGAATAAAGTTCTAGAGAATAGGATATTTCATGGAAAGGAAGGATGAGTGAGCGATTCGACCAAGTAGAGGCAGCTAAAATTTTCTTGGCAGAAAATTTGGCACAAATGAAAGAAAATCAAGCATGCACTATTACACTCATGGAGCGAATTCATCACAATATTTAGTATCCAACTCACCTACCTTATGTGTCGATCATGCGAGGAAATACGCCTTGCGCCTACGTTTTCTTTTCTACCTTTCACCTCATTAAATATAATATATGTGTTTAGTTATGTATTTTTACTTTTTTATATCTTATCAAGTCTTTTCGAATCATTTTTGAGTTAGGGGTGTGGGGATTCATTGTCCCTCATTCCCATTTTATATGAAATATTTAAAAAATTTAGTAGTGTATATTTTAAGGAATTATGTGTATAATGTTTAAAATCTCCCCTAAAAAGCATAAGATATAGTAGTTATGATAGTTAAGTAATATATTTATAAAGTTTTCATTATGTATGCTTAAAGTATGAATAGGAAACCACACCATAAAAGTAAAGAAAGGATTAGTATGAAATGCGATAGGAGTAAGAGAATGGGTGGTGTGTATAACTTGAGATCCGAGCTTGTTGAAGACCCATTTAATGAATGGGCTAGATATGAGAAAGTAACAAAATCACGTAGTTAGAAAAAGGATTAAGGTAGTTCTTTGATAAGCCCATTGTTGCCTTTTAGCTGCTAAGTGAATATTAATTGTTATATCATTCTTAGCCCCTTCTAGTATGTACCCTTTTCTTTGTATCCATATTACCCTTTAGATTATAGGACTTTTCAATTCAGAATCACAACGCTAAGACAGACGTCTTCAGAGCTTGTGTTTGGGGTGGTGGGTTCGACTACAAGAAACACATTGGGTGGGTTGAGCTTTTATGTATATGTGCAATGTTGATAAGGTGCCTTTTATTGTAACCCTTTTCTGAGGTCTATTGAAAAAATATTAAAATTAAAAAATGTGAAAATAAGTAGCATTACATCTCACATAAAAAATAGTGTCATTACTAAATAATAAAGAAAAAAATGAATGTAAAGGAATTGAAAGAAAAGAACCGGTATGGTGGAATTGTTATATAATCATAGTGAATTGTTATTGGGATTATTTAGGATGCTTGTTAAGTGCATCAAGTGGGTTGAGTGTAATATTTGAGTGTACATTCAATCTCTAGGGCGATTCGTAAATGGATAGTGAGGAAAGAGCTGAAAGCTCACTTCACATTATCCAAATATACTATCATACCGTCCCTAAGTGGTGGTCCCTTGTGTGTTCTAAAAATAATGCAATAAGGAAAAGAGAACCACAGCTGCAAGTGTACAGTTGTCCCAAGTAATATATGTAATAAACATATTCGTTCTCAGGGACGGATTGGTTGACTCTATTTCTTATCAAGTAGTGATTTTTTTTTTGTCAAAGTAGTGATTAATTGCACGTAAAAGCAAATAAATGATTTTAAGATTGGTTGTTTGTTTTTCTAATTCTAAGACATATAATTAAAAGACTAAAGTAATGTAAATATTAAGTTAGACGTGAGAAAATAAAATAGCTAGAGGCAAGTAAAGAGAGGTAGTACTTGAGTAACGCTTAGATTTCACCTAAATCTATTCATTCCACGTGTTGTTTAAGGGACGAATTGGTAAATAGTAGTGGTCGGGATTCGGGATTCTCCTTACCCCCGTCAGGATGGACTAAGGAGCTATTCTTAGGTGCTACAAACCCCGTCAGGGTGATTATAGTCCACCTTCGAATGACTAAGTTCTACTTACCCAATTGGCCATAGGATTAATTTATCCTGTCAAGTGGGTTGAGTGTAATATTTGAGTGTACATTCAATCTCTAGGGCGATTCGTAAATAGATAGTGAGGAAAGAGCTGAAAGCTCACTTCACATTATCCAAATATACTATCATACCGTCCCTAAGTGGTGGTCCCTTGTGTGTTCTAAAAATAATGAAATAAGGAAAAGAGAACCACAGCTGCAAGTGTACAGTTGTCCCAAGTAATATATGTAATAAACATATTCGTTCTCAGGGACGGATTGGTTGACTCTATTTCTTATCAAGTAGTGATTTTTTTTTTTTGTCAAAGTAGTGATTAATTGCACGTAAAAGCAAATAAATGATTTTAAGATTGGTTGTTTGTTTTTCTAATTCTAAGACATATAATTAAAAGACTAAAGTAATGTAAATATTAAGTTAGACGTGAGAAAATAAAATAGCTAGAGGCAAGTAAAGAGAGGTAGTACTTGAGTAACGCTTAGATTTCACCTAAATCTATTCATTCCACGTGTTGTTTAAGGGACGAATTGGTAAATAGTAGTGGTCGGGATTCGGGATTCTCCTTACCCCCGTCAGGATGGACTAAGGAGCTATTCTTAGGTGCTACAAACCCCGTCAGGGTGATTATAGTCCACCTTCGAATGACTAAGTTCTACTTACCCAATTGGCCATAGGATTAATTTATCCTGTCAAGGTTAAATAATTTCTATCCTACATTCATAAATTATTTACGTACCTAGACCCCCCGTTAAGGTGATCCATTCGCCACTAAATGGGATAGCCTAGTTGCTAAGTCCTATTACAGATTAGCTACTTCGATAATAGTTAATAAACGCAAATTAATGAAAATTATCAATTACCCAATTCTATTTAAATTACAATAATCCCAAAACCAAGAACATAGAATGAAATAGATTGGGGCTTAACCCATTAATGCGTTCTCAAGTACTGTATGAATTTATCTCATAATTGTAAAAACTAAGAAATTAAAATTAAAGGAATTCATAATTGTTTTACAGAATAAAAGAATAAGAAACCTAATTGAGGAGTTGATTCGGCTGCGAATTGGAGAAGTTGAATTTCTCCAGCTCTTGGATTCTTCTCTTCCTTGCTTCTGCTTCTTCTCTGATGCTCTGACTTGTGACTAATGAATTGTGTGTGAAAATAGAAGTCTAAAATCTCTTTTATATTAGAAAACTCAGACTAGGGCTTTCTTAAAGGATTAAATGAAAATTAGAAAGCCCAAGTCCATAACTTAAGTCCAAATCTCGTAACTGTTGTACACCCTTCACGAAAACGGCCGTAACTTTCTCAATATAACTTTGAATTGACTCATTCAACTTGCTAATTCTTCGTAACTCGATAAGGTACGAATATTTTACATAACTCAGAGGCTGAATCCATCTTTAAGTAGCTCGAAATCAGCTCTTTCCATCAGCCTTCTAGATTTTCAGCTTAAATTTGTCAACTCCTTGGGATATTCCTTTTAGCTTTTGACTTCTTTACACGATCTTTGACTTCTATTCTCGATTCCTCTACTTGCTAGTATTAGAAAAGTACAAACTTTTCACTAAAACACACCATATTACGCGCAAAAACTTAATAAATCAAAAATACTAAAATCTAAGGAGAGAAAATAAAACATTGCATATTATTACTAAAAGTCTATCGAATTAGCCAGATAATCACCTAATCTGATGTCTCCTAAAGTCATATAAATAGAAAAAAAGAGGAGACACCACTAAGCCAAGATTACAACAGTAAAGACCTTTCGATTCTTAATTATGTGATCTACAAATGATTGAGCTAATAGAGAGTACTAGTTGAGTTGATAGAGACTTCCCTAGTTTAGTTCTTATTTTATTGGGACGATAACACTTTGAGTTGGGTTTCTTGATGTCTCCATTTATGTGATACATTAATCTAATCATGAGGCATACTTTTAGGTGTATATTGTGCATATCGGAGGGATTATTCCCTAAATTTAGATCATTTCTTGTCATTGTCTTCTTTTAGAGAATTGTTACTTTTAGAGCTATTTGTGTGTAATTTGTCTGTTAAGTTTGAATTTCTTAGGTACTTGGATGTTATTAGATCCCAAGACAAGGATAATAAGTCGAGAAAGAAAGCTCAAACCCATGCTAAGGAGTTAAATGACCGAAAATCCATTTTTAGAAAGCGAAAGCAATTGTCGGCCATATTTAGAAATTGACAAGATGAAGTCACAACGTGAAATTGATTAAGATTCTGTAGGATCCTTTGGTTTCTAGATAGTATTTGGAGTCAGGAGGAGCTGTATTGAAGAAGTTATTAAAGGTGCAGCTTCTGTGCTTTGAACCAGACCACTCTTCCTTGAAAATATTTTTTGGTTGCTTTGGACTCTCTAAGATGATCACACAACCCATAAAACGTATTTGGACATTTATGTATCAGTTTTTATCATGAAAAAAGGGTCCAACATTAATCATTAGTAATTATAGGTCAATTTAAACGTCTGGAGAAGAGAGAAAAGCTTGGAGAAGAAGCTGGATCCCTATTGCACCACTTCTACATCATTCCATCTTCATTATTAGGATAATTAGTACCAGTTTCTTGTGTTAAACATGATTCTAGTCTCTTTACCATCTAGTTTTATGTCTTTAAATATGAACTGAATTCCATTAGATTGAGTTGCATAGTATATGAACATTGAATGGAAATTGATTGGTTTTAATGTTATTAGGGATATTTTAATTTAATTGAATTAGGTTTTTTTATTTTGTTTCTTATGAATTGAGTTGAATAGATGTATATAACCTGATCAATTATATTCATCCCTTTAGTTCCTTGGACTATCTCTCTAGCGGGGGGATATGGAACTAGAAAATAATTCATATTCGTCTGGTGTGCGGTAGTGGTCTTGACCGGCTTTCCTAGCTGGATAACCATATAAGTGAAGGACTTTCTAGCATCGAGATTTTGTTAAGAATAATCTCACCCGAGGACAGTAGTAACAGTTAGGCGGCCTCCTAAGCTACCATGATCGGTGTTAGGAGGAAGTTAAAATCTCAATTAATAAGAATTGCCCAAATTCACCCTTATAATTTGAATCAACCAGTGTCACGATTGGGGATTACTTGCAATGTGAGATATAATCTCTCATCTCACATTCTTCATAGTTTAATTAATTAGTTTACTTTTTATTGCATCTTAGTTTAAAAGAAACCAAATAAATATTTTATTAAATTTTTAGTTTCAGTAGTCATAGCAACTAATCCATCTACGCTCTCTAAGAACATAAACTCAAATTTAAAAAACTTAGTTCATGTGGAGACAATAATCTTTTACTTATTTTATAACTTGTCAATGATCCATACACTTGCTGTTAGTTAGTTCTCGAGATGTGAATTAGTTAGGTTTTTTGTCACACCTTGGGAGACGAAACTTGGTTTCATATGCTCAAGGATTGGTTTCCATTTCATCCATTTGGTTATCTTCCTCGATTCTCAGCCTTAAAATTATACTTTCAAGCCTTATAAGTTTATTATTGTACTTGAGCTAATTCTTGAAATCTTTTTACAACGGATGTAACGTTTCCACGAGTGCACCAAATTGAAAAGTTTCTACCAGGTTCATTTCTTCGGCGCTTAGTTCATTAATAACCAACTAGAAATTGGTTTTAAATCAACCATTTATTAAATCAAGGAATCTACCAATCATGAATTTTTTTGGGCTGACATCTTCGGTCTTGTATGTCTTCTCAAAAGAATTCCATAGTTGCTTGGCAGTAGTCAGGGCCAGATATGGCCTAAGGATTTAAGGTTTTTGTCTTAGACCACCAATAAATTTTAACATATAACGACCCCTGATTCATTTAAATAAAAAAAATTATTGTAGCTTTTTTATAAAATTTCTTAATCTATTTTATAATTTAAAAATTAAAACAAATAAAAAACTATTTGAAAAAATAGAGAAGTATATTTCATAGCTAAAATAGAATATATTTAATGCTCAAATATTTTTTAATATCATGTGTAATTTGTAATAGTTCGTTGTTGGCAAAAAAATTATAAATAAGTTTTTTTCTATAAATTGTCTTATGCCCCCAATATCTCAGGATCAACCCTGGCAGTAGTCATGGTGATGTATACATTATAAAAAGAATTCTCCCAATAATTTAGAATATAATTCTTACATAGAAAATCATAATGCTTACAAGCGTACTACTGTTGTATAGCTTTCGACATCTAATCCTATTTCTAGTCGATCTTCCTTCAAGATTTTTGTCAAGCTCAGAGTGGTCAAATTGAACAACATCTTTTAATCACATCTATTCAAGTTAGAACCATTGAAATTTTATGGCCTATCGGCAATGTCCAATGAGTGATAGTGCGGGTCCACGAACTTCTACTCTTGAGGTGTTACCCATCTCAGATTTTTTTCACTTTGTTCAACTTCTTTTTCCATATTCAGTATAAAACATAAATTTGGTGTTAGTAAATAAGTAATTTCAAGTATTTATACACAAACCCAGATGAAAAAATAATAAAAAAATAATAGAATATATTTTTCTCAGTTTTGTATTTGAAGACCCAAAAAAATTTCAATAGTATATGTCATAAAACAGAAAGAATCTTTTTCTATTTTATACGAAGAGAATCCTAGATACCATAAATTGTTGTCTTATAGTTTTATAAATCAGTAAAAATGTTTCTCAAAAATAAATGCCAAAATAAACATTGAGCATAAAGAGCGTATTAAATCTACAAAATAGAAATAACTTGGCGAAACTTGAATTGGATTTGATATCATTTTAAGATATTTAGGTCACCTACGGATGTATTACGTTTGTTGGGTTCAACCTACATGATACAACAACAAAAGTATTCGCATGAAACAGACACACAAATTATTTGAGGATTTAAACAAACTTAATAATGTTGCTAATTGTCTATCTCTCTCTCTCTCTCTAATAAATTTAGTGTTTAATACTTTAAAAACTAAATGAATAAATTGTTTTGAGTCATTCAAATATTTATAGAAAATATATAGGTGGCTAGATATCAATTCAGGAACATTGTGATTTTAAAATTTTGGAGACGTTTCTTATATATATATATATATATATATATATATATATATATATATATATATATATATAAGTCATACACTTCAATTAATTAGCAATTACTGGGTATAGCCCATTGGTAACGGATATTTAGTAAATGACTTGCACATAATAAAAGAATTACACAACTATCGGGTTTGACGCAATGATAAAAATCGATTTTTTTTCTTTCTCTAACCTTGACTACATATCTATATAATAAAGCAGGATACACCTAACTTTTGCTATTAACACTCAAAATTTCCTTATTCTTCTCATAATTTCCTCATTTTTCTCATTCTCTCATTTATTATATTACGTATTAATTGATAATTATAAAATTATAAGAATTTAAAATAAATTTCTTATAAATAAAATAAATTCTTTTCAAAATTTACAAAGTAATAAAAAATTTAAGAATCGTTTCAAATTTATTTTAAGCATAAAAATTCACTTTATATTACAATATTAAAAAAAATAATCTTATTTTATTTTCATTATTCAAAACATGTATAATTTTGATAAACATTGTAACTTCATTAAAATAAACTTCACGGCAAGAAAGATATCGATTCATCCAATAAATTAACTGTCATCCTAGACTGTAAATCTTACTGTTTATCATCTAAAAAAATAAAATTAATATATTATTTATTATCAAAATTTACAAAGTAATAATAATTTAAGAATCTTTTCAAAATTTATTTTGAGAAATAAAATTTAATTTATATTACAAATTTAAAAGAAATAATCTTATTTTATTTTCATTATTCAAAACATGTATAATATTGATAAATATTGGAACTTCATAAGAATAAACTTTACGTGGCAATAAAGATATCGATTCATCCAATAAATTAACTGTCATCCCAAATTGTAAATCTAACTGTTTATCATCTAAAAGATAAAATTAATATATACGTAAAATAATTAATAATTAAAATTATGTGAGAATTGAATAATAACATTCATTATTCAGAATCTCTCTATATCTATATAATAAAATAATTTTTTTTTAAACGGATCAGATCCTTTACAAAAAAGATGACCAGGATTGTCTGTGGTCCTTTAATTTACTCATTCACATTAATTGCATTAATTAGTTTTTACTAATAAAAAATTTAATTGTCCCCTATCACACTCCATTAGACATCTAAAGGTTCTGTGTTCGATCCACGCTGACGGCAATCCTCTAAATTTTTACCGTGCGAACGGTTTATATGACTTACACCTAAGATACCTGGGTTCGATCCCTATTAATGGAAAAAAACTTTTTTAAGTGCTCACACATGTGACTTTTGGGGTTCGACTCCTGTTAATGGAATAAACTTTTTCCGTTCTCCAAGAACCACAAACAATGAAGTTTGAAACTTATACTTTTAGCCATGAACTAATTTGTGTAAAAAAATTCATGCAAGTTAAATACAACAAATATAGTATAAGCATAAAACACGTGTGTAGAAGTAATTAAATATCATAAATAATAAATTAAAAGTTGTTTGAATATGTGTTAATATACTAAAAAATAAAATTAGACTTAACCTTAACTTAGATTAAGCTTAAAATTAATCTTAACCTAAACCTTAACCTTAACTTAAACCTTAACCATAAAGTTAAACTTTAACCTTCACCTTGAACGTTGAACCTTGAACTTTGAACGTTGAACCATAAACCTTAGATCTTGAAACTTAACTTTAACCTTAACACTAAACCATAAACTTTACATTAAACCTTGAACTTTTGTCTTGATCTTAACCTTAACCTTAAATTTAACATTGACCTTAACCTAAACCTTAAAATTAAACTTAAACTTAAACTTAACCTTGACCTTGACCTTAACCGAAACCTTAAACTTAACCCTAAACTTAACGTTAACGTTAAACTTAATTTTAAACTTACCATTAGCCTTAACATTAACCCTTAACCCCTTAACATTAACATTAACATTAACCTTAACCCTTAACCCCTTAACTATTAACCTTAACTTTAAGCATAACATTAACCTTAACCTTAACCTTAACTATAACCATTAACCCCTTAACCTTAACCTTAACCTCAACCCCTTAACTATTAACCTTAATCATATCCTTAATCTTATCCTTAACCTTAACAGTAACCTTAACCTTAACCTTAACTTAGCTTTAACCTTAAACCTTACACCTTAAACCCTTAATCTTCACCTTAACCTTACCTTAACCTTAACCTTAACTCAAATCTTAAACCTTAAACCTTAAACCTTAAACTTTAAACCTTAAACCTTAAACCTTAAACCTCAAACCCTAAACCTTAAACCTTATACCTTAAACCTTAAACCTTAAACCTTAAACCTTAAACCTTAAACCTTAATCCTTAAACCCTAAACCCTAAACCTTAAACCTTAACCTTAACATTAAACTTAAAACTTAAACCTTAACCTTAACCTTAACTTTCACCTTCACCTTCATCTTAACTTTTTTATCCTTAACCTTAACCTTAAAGTTAAAACTTAACCTTACCCTTGAACCTTGAACCCTAAATCTTAAACTTTAAATTTAACTTTAACTTTAACTTTAACTTTAACTTTAACATTAACCTTAACGTTAAAACTTAACCTTACCCTTGAACCTTGAACCCTAAATCTTAAACTTTAAATTTAACTTTAACTTTAACTTTAACTTTGACCATAACCTTTAGCTTAACATTTAACCTTTAAATTTAGCTTAAACCTTGAAATTTAAACCTTTACCTTAATTTTTATCTTAACCTTAGCCTTAACCAAATGAAGATTTATCGCGCTAATATCCGACCTTAAACCTTATATGATCTTATTAAACCTTAAAAGTCAAATCTTTAAGCTTAACTTTAAAATTAAACTTTACCTTGACCTAAACCTAAACCTTAACCTGAATCTAAACCTTATATCTTATTAAACCTTAATCTTAAACCTTAAAAGTCAAATCTTAAACCTTAACTTCAAAATTAAACTTCACCTTGACCTAAACCTAAACCTTAACCTTAACCTTGACTTTCACACCCGAGGAATCTGGGTTCGATTTTCGTCAACAGAGTAAACTTTTTCTTGAGTGTCTTCAGACACAGTTCTTACCTAGTATAGTTAATAATTTTTCAAAATTTTCATGACTCAATTTTTCATTCAATCTCAAATGATTTACAATCAAGTGAATATATTACGTTACTTTTATAATTAGATAAACATATCAATCAAGTTATCATCAACCGATCAACACTTGGGTAAAACTCATTTGGCCAACAACATCTTTCAAGCATATGTGGGATACTAGATTGGCTATCATTGAGATACACAAGAAAGGTGATGTCCACTCACATGAAAGAAATTAAATGCAATTTATCAATGGAAAGAGATATATTTGCAATTTAACAAGCAATTGATATATACGAACAGTTAGAGGGTAAAACAAAAATGATCGATTCAGACAACCAAGAAATTAATCAAAGTATTGAGGAGTCGTCAGCATCAAACTGAAAGATTCAGTCCATTCTTCATAGAATTGAAATTTGAAATTTGAGATATACTCCAATATCGTTATCCATATTCTCAGAAAGTTTAACTTCAAGACGAATACTATCGTTTGATCTATTAGGCGACGTATCTCATTTGAAGCAAGTGTTTTAGATACATGGTGCATTTACCTCATCTCAATATAGGTTACTTTTGTGTATTTATTGTATATTCTTTTTTTTCAACAAGTAATTGATTTTATTGCTTTGAATTTAAACAAAACATTGGTTCTAATACCTAAGACATCAAGCTGTCAAATAGGTAAAGAAAAAACAAAGGAACAATTACAGAAGTGCTCCAAATTACAAACTTAAAGCAAAGTTAAAGCTAGCAAACTATGTTCAACTTTTGAACATCTCCTCAAGACTTCACAACTTGACAAAATTACTCTTACTAGGAGTAAGCTTAAACCTAATTGTATAATTTTTTATTGCTGCACTTATCTTTTTTATAGATATAAATGCAATTGCGAGGGGGAAAGAAAAAAGTAAAGCCCGTGGGCATGCATGTGCCTACGTTACCCGTTGACAAATCGAGCAAGGTTCATATTTGTCATTTAAAATATGTATAATTGTAATCTCACATTGGATTTATGAAAAACGACATATGAAACAACAACTTGCCTACTTTGTATATTATTATGGGATAAGTAAAGCCAAAGAATGCTGCATTAAAATTCCATCAAGTATGTCTATATATATTTCCAGATCTACGCGCTTTTAAGATATGCCCATGCATCTTGACTTTCTTTACATCCAATTAACTTTTCTTTTTGTTTTCTATTCTTTTGGTAGGAAGGTAATTTAAATATTGGGCAAAGAAAGTACAAGTATAAGGTAATTCCAGTTCATCCCTCAGAGAAAGAAAAGGTAATTTTATTAGGGGTGAGCATGGTTCGGTTCGTTTCGATTTTTTACCAAAACTGGAACCAAACTGAATATTTCGGTTTTTTTTATAATTTAATAACCAATCCAGGTGGTTCGCATTTGGTTCCATATTCGATTTTGGTTCCGAATTGGTTCGGTTCGGTTCGGTTTTGGTTTGCTTCGAATTCGGATGCTTGGTCAATGATATTTTCACCCAATTTCTTGAAATACATTGTCCAATAGAGACTAATATTCCAATACAATTATGCTACTATTACTTGTCCATGTAGACTATTAATATTTTAATAAATATAAACTTATAATCTAACAATACTTTTCTTAATTTATAATACTACAATAAATTTAAATCTATATTTTCCTACTTCATACAATCATGACTTATAAAACCAGTCAAGTAATGAATACTTATAATTATAAGTGATATAAAAAAATTCTCACTAATAGCACCATCGAATAGTATAACTAATATTTCATGTAAATGATAAATTCTCAACAAAAGTTTCTCCCACATAATTCTTATAAAAAAAATTCACACATTCCCTATTTTTTCCTTCGTTAGTTTGGTTTTTGTTCGGTTTTTGTTCGTTTTTTTTGTTCGGTTTTTGCCTAGTAAACCGAACCTAACCAAAAAAATTGGTTTTTGAAAAATTAAAAACCGAACCATTTGGTTATTCGGTTTTTTCTGGTTTTTTGGTTTGGTTTGGTTTTATGGTTTTCATTTGCTCACCCCTAAATTCCATCAAGTTTGTTTTGTTTTGCTTACCGTCCAAAAAAAATGGGGGAGCCAGTTTTTTTTTTTTTGGCTAAGGGGTTGGGAAAAACGGGAGGAAATTTTTCTCTCTAGCCTTTTTACACGGTAAGTCCAAAAATTATAAAATAGGTTTTCATATTATACAAAATTATAAACTAGGTGGCAGTATTTGGGTTTATAGGAAGGGTCTCTAAACCCCGTTAGGATAAGAATCTCATAAAAAACAAATTAAAAGATAAAATCTTTCATCGACCTTTTGGTTAATTTCATGTCATCTGGGATTTTCTGAGAAAGAAGTTGCATAAACAACTAGGAGGTTAACAATTCCAACAAGTACCTAGTGGTTCACCATCATGGATATCATATACAACAACTGAACAAGTCGACATCCACATATCGCGGCAATGGTAATCATCACCTACTCTCCAAGAATATCATTGCAAGTAATGGTTGGTCGGTCAGGAGAAGACAAGTGGATAGGGTGATTGAAGAGATAACTCTGAGAGAAACCACCAGCCACGTTATTATTTAAGCATTATTATTATCTTTTCAGGAATATCTTGAAACATTTAAAAACCATGATCCATTACCAATGATATATTTCAACATAACTAAGATTTGGTAAAAAAGTTTCAAAGAGAAAGGCATGCCAATTATGGAGAAAAAAGTGATTATTTTGGAGAAAATCTAAATCCATCAATGTTAAGAGGAGACAACAAAAAGTCATTTTCCAAAAACATATTATAAAAAATCTATGTTACAGGCATTTTGTGAATTGATATAGAAAAGACTCAGTTTGCAGACATTATCTTTGTTAAAAGAGTAAATATTACCAGCTAAAACTATGTCCATATCAAGGAGAGATCAAAGAGAAAGAATTTGCGAGGCCAAAAAGTGTAACCATCTTCACTAGGCAATACAAAAAGAAAAAGTGAAGCAAAAACCTATCCTGACAAATCACTTATCCATATAAAACTGAAAAAGTGCCCAAAGGGTGTCAGGGTGAAAAACTTAACATATAATGCCACAGATGCTTATAATTGTGGGAAAAGAAAAAAGTAGCAGATGAATAAAATAAAAAAGAAAAAGTCCAACTTCAAATTTAAGTAAAGACCACTGAAGAAGCAAGATCGTCAGACCCTACAAAGATCTATATTTAGTCATCAAAACATAAAAAATCCACACTTAACCAAAACCAAACTTGTGTTAAGAAGAAATTAAAGAGCCAGGGCGAAAAAGTGAATCCAGATAGAACAATTTGTCTTTGAACACATGGGTGATTGGTTAGGTATATCTGGATTAAAAGTGTACCCCAATCTCAAACATTTTATTATAATATTAGGAAAGAAACTCATTTTACATCGTATGTAAGACCCCTTTCTTTTTTTCACCAGATATGGGGAAGCCATAACAGGTTAAGTCGCACAGAAAGAGGATAAAGAAAATGAATCAAGTTTTCCTATCAAACACTTGGAAACCGTTTACCAAATATATCAACGTTAAGCAGTAAAAAGAAATTTATGACTTCCAGATCAACGTGTATTCTAATGAAATCCTCTCGCAAGCAACCTAAATCATGCATATCCTTTCCTAAACACACACCCTCATGTAATGTGATCTTAAAACTAAAGAAGTTATAGTATCTAGTTTGACCTTATCAAAAAAATTATTAATATTAGAAAATTTAAGGTGTAGCCTTCTAAAAATTACCAAACAGTGCAAAATAAATCACTTGAGGTGCCAACAATGAATTGTTTCCATTACTTGACATGGATCTCTAATGACGACATACCTATTTTAAGACCTCCAAACTTGGCCAATTGATGTGCACACACATTCACCTTTTGATGAATCTTAGAGTAATTTCAAATTGTATACGTCACTATGATATTTAATATCCTCAATCCAATTGGCGCTCATGACAAAGCTTTGCTTTTTTTTTCTAGAAAAATATTCATGTCTTTACTTGAATCCATATCGATATATAGTTGGTTGAGACAGATCTATATTTTGAATATGGCATCTCACTGCCCCTATGAAGGGGCCACACCTAACACTAGGTTGATAGCACATTCATGGTCAATTAACCATACCAAGAGGAAATAATAACAATATGCTCATGTATAATAAATACCATATGTTAGTTAAACACATTATTAAGTGCCCCATGTGTTGCTTAAGACCTCCAACATGTATCTCAAGTGTGAGAATATATCTACCAATGACAAACTTCACCACTCAATCTATTAACGTCCTCTTAAATGTCCATTTTGCTGTCAATTACGAAACTCACACATATTTTCCCAAGGAGCCTACCTCATCGCCATAGACACAAAAAGAGGAAAAGTAGCACATGCAAAAGGTGAAAAACAAGCTCATGCTACATCATTACATCTTGGTGTATTTCTAATAATCATACATATAAGAGACTACTTATCACGGAAGCTTGAACTGAACCAATTCGACTGTTAACAACCTCAGTATACTTCTAGAAAACACTACCCATAAATAGTTAGGATGGAACCACTAGTTTGTCCCACCAATATGCCCCGCAACACTACCCCTTAGGGTTGGTAGGTATACTTGACCATCAAACCAGTTTGTCCCGCACAATTTTCCCTACCACTGGTACCTCAGTCGTTTCATCTTGATTCTCGCTTTGAGTATTTTATAATAACAAATGAGACTAACCTATAACTCGGACACCGCTTGGCACCCCCACTCCCTCGAGGTTTAGGAAGGGGCACACTAGGTCGATAACGCATTTACGAACAATAAATCGTATCTATAAGAGATAATAACCATACACACCTATATCAAGTATATAAAATATCAACTATGCACAAAATTATATGTCTTTCGCTTGACTCAAGATCCCAAACTTGTGTCTCCGGCGTGGAAAAATAATTGTCTGTGGAACGTGACATTGTGCATCCCAAAAGTTGTTGACAACCTGATATCTCCATTTTTGTGATAAATAAATCCTATTAAGATAAATATTTTTATGTTCCTTCTGTACTCAACTGAGGGATTTTTTCCTATTATTCGATATATTCTCATTTCTTGCTTTGTTTAGGATATTTGTCACTCTTAGAGCTATTTGTGCGTAGTTTTTGTGTTAAATGTGAAGCTCTTAGGTACATGGATGATATGATATTCCAAAACATGGATAAGAAGCCGAGGAAATATGATAAAAGAAGGAAACCAAGAGTAAAGGACAAAGAAACCGTTTTTAGAAAGTGAAATAGTTGTCGGCCAGAAATAGAAAGTGAATTGTTTTCGAAGCCACGTGAGATTGACAAAGAATTTGGATGTTCCACTTTATATCATTATATGGATCTAAATCACGGTTGCGTGACCACTGATATTTACAATTCGAAGCTATAACTAAGAAGTTATGAATTTTGAAGTCGGCGCGACTCAAACCTGTCAACTCTTAAAGAAGAACGATTTTTGAGATGGGCTAGGTCATTTAATCCTATTCCATGACCCAAAGACGTTTTTAACAATATAAATATCAGCTCTTATCATTAGAAAGTCATCCCTTGGAAGCCAGCTCTTAATTTCCAAGAAGAATTTCTACTATAAAAGCGGTTAAGAGGATCTAGAGGAGAAAGAAACAACATTAGAGCTTCACCGCGACATGTCTACGCTTCTCCATCTCTAAACCTTTTGGTTAAATTAGTTCTAGTTTTATTTTGTATATGATTTAATTATAAATTATTTATTCAAAGTTTGTATCATGCATAGTTTATCTTTTTGCTTAATTTTGTTACTGTAAGAACGCTTAATTATTGTTTTGTTGTTAATTGAATTTGGGATATTTGTATTTAACTGAATTAGGACTTCGGAATTTCTATTGTCTTATGTGTTTAATATAATACTACATGTGTTTAGATCAAAACGTAGGTGGTCCAAGTAATTAAGTTGTCACCCAGACAAGGGGTTTAATTACAAATATGACACATAAGCACCTAATGCGAGGTATTGAACTGGGAGGTCTTGCCCTTTAGGTAGTCAATATGACAGGAATTTAATTCACCTGAAAGCTTGATGCGTGTACAGTTTCCTTCTAAGTCTACACAGACAGGAGTTAGAAGGATAGTAGAATCCCGGCTAATGCAAAATTACCCATTCATCCTTATTCTTAGAAACATAATTCAATAGGATAGGTTCATACTCGTTTCCTTAGCTATTATATTACGTGCATAACTAGATTAATAGTTTAGAAAATAAAACATTTATTCTCTTTGCTTATCTTTGTATAAACATTTAAAACAATCTAAGCTAATATTGAACACGGCTTGAAATAGCTACTTAAATCCCTCAAGAACGAACTTAATTTACTGACTTATTACGTGATACGACCCGTACACTTGCGGAGAGTTATTCTTGGTTTGCGAGGTGTGTGCGCTTTTCACATTATTATTTTATGACACAACTGGGTCAAACACAACCCTACTCAGAGCCGATTCTAGGCAAGTGCAACCGGGAAGATCACACATGGCCCAAAATTTATAAGGGCCCGTTTTTTATTTTCTTCTATAAAATATACTTATAAAGAAAATAAAAGTCAACCCATATAGTAGTAGCCCAATATTTTTACTCTAATTTTCTAGCCCAATTTATATTAATTAAAGCAGCGCATTATGATTTCAATTTCTAACGAAAAAAAAAAACATATCTAATTCTTAAAATTATTTACCAATTATTTTATGATTTATAAAAATCACTCACTATTATCATTATGTTGTATAGAATTAAAAAAAAAAGTATGTAGCAACATGGTGTGGTTCAACTATGATTCATCATCTTATTTATATATCCTCACTTTTCAGGTAATTTCAGTCTAATTCCTAAATTATATTTTATATTTTGTTGATTTTATATAATAAAAAATTATAAATATATAAATTTTATGATTTTTTAAATTGATAAGAAAAAAAAATGATCTTTTTTTTTTAAAGTTCAAAGATTGCAATTTGTTATTTGTTGGTTGTTGGGTTTTTTTTTTTCGTTTGCTGGCACAAAATATTTATGATTTAATTTTTCAATATTTTAATATTTAATAATATACTAAATATATAAATTTATAATAATATTAAATTGACAAAAAATAAAATAATTATATATTTTTTTAGTGTTCAAAGATTGCAATGTATAATTTGTTGGAAGCAATTTTGTATTTTTTGGATTGTAAGGACACTGAGTATTTATGAATGATGATTTACCTATTTTAATTAATATTTAATAATTACATATTAACTATTACCTAATGATATTTTTTTTGGTCGACATTACCTAATAATGTAATGCATAAAGAAATTGTAGAAAAAGTTAAAAAAAATATTGACATTTATAATAGACTTATTTTTCCAAATGATAATCTTTTATCAAGAAATTCTTTTGCAAATTATTGCTGCAAAATACAAAAAATATTCATAATATTTAAATGTTTTTTAAATATAACATTATCTTGAAAGTTTTGACAAATAGGTTACAAAATCTTATGAATTATCTTACGGCTCTACTCAGACGACTTTCATCAAAGGAAGGTGGATACTGGATAACATTACCATTGCTCAAGAGGTCCCTTTTAAAATGAAAAGGAAAAGAAAAGGAAACATCACCTGGCGGTGGTCAAACTTGATATGTTTGGGTCCAATGTTTCTGGAATTGCATCTTGACTGTATCATTTCAAATTAATATTAATGGAGAAAGGCAGCCGGCATCTATCCCAGGGCAGGAATTGAGGCAGGGCGACCCGCTATCAACTCTCATTTTTCTCTTATGACTGAATATCTTATCAGTCTTATTGAGATAAGGTTACTAGAAAATGTGATCAAAATGATCAAGGTCACTCAGAATTGTCTGGTTATCTTTCATTTTTTATTTGCGGATGACTCGTTGTTCTTCCTGACCCTTGAAGGATAAATGAATTCCAAATTTCAGGAATGTATTGAAACGTAATGTACAAGCTCAAGGCAAAGGTTAAACTTTTTGAAATCATCGATTTGTTTTAGTAAGGTCACCTTTTATAACATTAGGGAAGAGATAGTTGATTTTCTTCACATTAATGAAACAAACAATCTGGGAAATATTTGGGGATACCACTTTGTCACAAACGTTCGAAGATTGAAACGCTTACATGGATTGCAGACATGATTTTCTCCAAAGCGCATGGATGGGTGGAAAAACTCCGATCGGAAGGGGGAAGAAAAAATTAATTTAGCAGTCTTACATGCGATTCCGACGTATGCGATGTCTATTTTATCTTTTCCGATAAATTTTTGTAGGAAACTAAAATCGATTATTGACGACTTCTGGTAGAACTCACTTGAGAAACACAAAATACATTGGTTAGCGTGGAAAAAAATGACAATCACAAAAGTTGTTGGCCTAACGGGTTTTGGAGACTAAAAAGAATGAATATTGCGCTGCTTGCTGCACACATGCATGGGAATTACTACAAAATCCAACTTCATTGGCAGCTAGAGTGCTCAAAGGAACTTATCATCCGAAAGAAAACTTGATGGAGGTGAAACTAAGACAAAGTAGATACTGGTCATGGGCAAGCTTATTGGAAGGCAGGGACCTCTAGATTTGGATGGTATCATCCAAATAGAAAATGGTGAGAGTGCAAATATTTGGGAGTATCAATGGTTGAAATCAGGATTTATTCAGGAAAAACCAGCAGCAGCAGGGACAAACTTTCAAACAGTTGACTAACTGATGAAAGATAGTTGATGGATGGGATTTGGAAACACTTGATGTGATTTTCCCAAAACAAGATTGTAATGAAATTGAAAGAATTCCAATCATAGCTCTACACGATCATAATACTTTTACATGGTCGCACACGTGATTTAGTGAATACACTATAAAATAGGCTACCACACGTTAAATTTGAGAGAAATAACACAGGCAACGCAATCTTCAGTACAAGGACAACAGAAAACCCACCATGTGGAATTTGATCTAGAAAGCTAATGTGCCAAATAATGTGATAGGTTTAGATGGAAAACTTGTAGTAATATTTTACCTACTAGGAAATATACAAAAATGAGATAATGTTCACTGGTTTCACTAGAGTGACAAACAAGTGGAGACTATTAGTAATTTGTAAACAGGTTTGGGCAAGCTCCGTCCTCCGGATAAGAAGTCAAACAACTTAGAAGATGAATTGGGAGAATGGATTACCAAAGTCTATAGGGGGAGACAATTTGAGCTGGGATGAAAGAAACTTACAACATACATCTTGTTGATGTTGTGAAATATTTGGAAACAGAAAATAAAAGAAATTCATGACAAGACTAATTTCGATCTTGAAAACATTATTAAAGCAGTGCATGCATGATGAAGGACTTATTTGTCAATGAATGGGACGCTCACCCAATTCTTAATGGGAGGGAAATGACCCAGAGAACCGGCTCTTGCAGGGACTCAAACTGCATCAAATGCGACACTTCTTTTATGAATAGAACGAAGCTGGGTGGTATCAGGATAGTAAGACGGATACAAGATCAAGATGCAGTTTCATTTTATCAAAATCAATGTTACTGGAAACAGTTGCCGAAGGGGAAGCAAGGGAAATACTAGAAGCAGCTAGGACTTGTAAAGAGGAGGCAAGAGACAAAACAATTATCTGTTCTGATAACCTTGATATCACTAAAGGTATTATGTCACCGTCCGCAGCGTGGTGGTGTGTCAGACCATATGCGAAACGGATTGGGGAGATCGTCATAGTGCATTGAAACATGCATTTCAAGCATATTTCGCGTCGTCTTAATGAGATGGCCGATCGAACTGAATGTAGTGCTAGACAGTGGACCAGAGGTGAGGAGGGGCGATCATTGTTGGTTCCCCGGTTTTCTCGATTAGGAATCGACTATGTTAGTATGGTTACTTATTAGCACGTAGTCCAGAAATATGTTTTTTTTATGTATACAGGAATTTAGATTATTATGTATATTTAATTATTTATATAGATGAAAATTAAGTAATGAAGTAATTAAGAGATAAATAAATTGAATTTAAGATTAAAATAGATTAACGACCCAAAAGGAAGGAAACCGATAATAATCTCGCAATTTTTTAAGGCTCGTAGTACTTTTGCATAATTTCAAGTAGTTGCCGATTTGGTACATGGTTTTAGACTTTTAGTGGACTTATTTTGTGTTATAAATTTTTTGTCCTAATTTCTGATTTAAAATTCTCACTCAGGTCCCCAATTTCGATATGTCCGGCTTTGATCCCACTTCATGATACTTCCTCTGTCCTAAAAATAATGTCGAATTAACTTTTCACACATATTAAAAAATATAATTATTACATCCATTGTTACTAAAATACCTCTCATATTTAAATATTCATTAGAAACATATAATTAAATATTTCATAAGTGTAATAGTAGAAAAATATGAATAAACCAGTTAGGATTAGCTCACTAGTCAGGGTCTTGGTTATCCAATCTAGTGCAGGTTTGAACCGAGTCAATTACTCTGAGTCCAAAGTGACTCTCTTATGTAAAAAAAAATATGATAAAATGTCTTAAATTATAAATAGACATTATTTTGGAATACTATTTTTTGTAAGTGTACTTTATCTTGGAAATAACGATAAATTTATGAAAAAATAATTAATATATACTTTCTCTATTCATTTTTATTTGTCCTATTTTTTGTGACATAAAAATTAAAAAATATATTAAATATATTTCTTTTTTACTATATTATTCTTATTTATACGTATAATGTTATTTATTGATTTATTATTTTTAGTTAATTAATTAAGTTTGATATTGAAAAAATTGAAAAAAGGTTTTTTGATAATATAAAAAAATAAATATTGTTGAATGTTTTTTTTTAATAAAAAAGAAAGATAAATAAAAGTGGAACATGGGAGTATAAAATTCATGGGGAATTAAAAATATTTTGATTACGTACTTCGAACTTTCTCCTATATATAGATAATAGATTCGGAGTTATTCCTTCGACCACCAATACACCTTTATATCACTTTGAAATTTTACAAGTTTATGTAAAGCTAATTATAATTAGATGGCTGCAAACAAACTAACATTTTTTGAGCTTTCCAATATGTGTTCCATTCTGATGATCATACTTTTAATTCCAATCTTACTATCTCAGTTATCTGTTGCTCAAAATGTTTCATCATCAACCATATGCAAATCTACTCCAGACCCGAAATTCTGCAGATCCGTTCTCCCCACCAACAATACATCCACCAATGTCTATGATTATGGTCGAGTTTCAGTTCGCAAATCGCTATCTTCAGCTCGTAAATTCTTGCAATTAGTCGAAAAACAACTTCATCACTCTCGTTCAAAATATTTAACAATCACAGCTATTCGTGCACTCGAAGATTGCAAATTACTAGCTGAGCTTAACCTAGATTTTTTGTTAAGTTCTTTCAATACGGTTGATACAACTTCGAAAATTCTACCTACAATGGAAGCTGATGATATACAGACAATGCTCAGTGCTATCTTAACAAATACTCAAACGTGTTTAGATGGGCTACAAGCAACAGCTTCAGCTTGGAGCGTAAGAAATGGTCTCACAGCTCCACTTTCTAATGACACGAAGTTGTATAGTGTTTCGTTAGCCTTATTCACCAAAGGATGGGTTCCTAAGATGAAGAAGAAGAAGCCATCTCATTCTGGTAAAAAGCACCTAGGATTTCAAAACGGAACGTTACCCTTCAAAATGTCAGCGCAACACCAGGCCTTGTACGAGACTGTGAGTAGGAGAATTCTCGTTCAGACAAACGATGATGATTATGACAACTCAGAAGATAATCAGGTCCTAGTTAACGATGTTGTGATTGTAAGTCTAGACGGAAGTGGAAATTTCACCACCATTAATGATGCTGTAGCTGCTGCTCCAAATAAAACTGAAGCCGTTGATGGATATTTCTTGATATATATCACGGAAGGTGTTTACGAGGAATATGTTTCCATCTCTAAGAAACAAAGGTACGTAATGATGATCGGAGATGGAATCAACAAAACTATTATCACTGGGAATCACAGTTTCATTGATGGATGGACTACTTTCAATTCTTCCACATTCGGTTAGTAAATATATTTAATTTTTTTTTTAACAATGTTGAATATCACCTAAAAAACAATCAATGTGGATTCTGGTCCAATTATGCAAGAGAGAAAAACAAAAAAAAATACTCGAAAAACAATATAATTGAACCACCAAGATCCATATTATGAGTGATTTTTAGATAATTATTTTTGAGGTGATACCTAAAATTACTCTTTTTTAAATACATATGAGAGCCATTTGGATATTGAATCATTTTGACTCTAATAAGATTCGAAACCAGGGCCTCTTTGTCTCTGCAGAATAGTCTAACAATATCTCAAAATATCGATAGTCTAACATATTTTTTATTTGATTGTTCTTTACAGCCGTGGTTGGACAAGGATTTGTAGCGATGAACATAACATTCCAAAACACAGCAGGAGCAATCAAGCACCAAGCAGTTGCAGTTAGAAACGGAGCTGATTTATCAACATTTTATGGATGTAGTTTCGAAGGTTATCAAGACACATTATACGTGCATTCTCTAAGACAATTCTACAGAGAATGTGATATCTATGGTACAGTTGATTTCATATTCGGAAATGCAGCCGCTGTATTCCAAAACTGTAATATTTATCCTCGACTACCAATGGAAAGGCAATTCAATGCCATTACAGCCCAGGGAAGAACTGATCCGAATCAAAACACGGGAATCTCTATCGATAATTGCAATATACAAGCTGCAGATGAGTTAGCTTCGAGTAATGCGAGTGTGAGTACTTATCTAGGGAGACCCTGGAAAGAGTATTCAAGGACTATTTATATGGAAACTTCCTTTGATAGTTCGATACATCCTTCTGGTTGGAGAGAATGGTCAGGGGATTTTGCATTGAACACTTCTTATTATGCCGAGTTTAACAATATTGGGCCTGGATCAAATACTTCAATGAGAGTGAATTGGCCTGGTGTTCATATCATAAACGCCACTGATGCTGCTAATTTTACAGTAGCTAATTTCTTGCTAGCTGATGATTGGTTATTTCGGACTGGTGTACCATACACCGAGGGTTTATCATTATGATCAACTCCTACTTACTTACTACAGTAATATTCTTTACATATTAGGGTATCAATTTCCTACTATTAAATTTTGTTTTATTTGTTTCACTAAAGTAATTAATAAGCATGTGAAGTACGAGCAAACAGCTCACCTTAATTATATGTTAATTTCAGAAACTGTTAATAAATGAATTTATAATATATAATATACAGTAGTTCTCTTGTTATGCATATGTATATTTATTTGTGTCATGAAATGTGATGGGTCAATGATGCACATTAAAAGTGAGTCAGCCTCGTTCAAGTTGGGAGAACAATATTAAAAATTACAATTAACAATTTAATAGTAATCATACCACGTAAAAAAAGATCTTCAATAATATCGAATTATGGCCGACAATTTGAAATGTGGATATTAATTAATGATATTTAATTGTATAATATTATTATAAATGAAACTAATGTACACCAACATGAGCGATGCTCATAGCAATATAAACGATTTGTCGGACATGGTTATTCATCTGTGAGATGATATGATCAGTATTGGTAATACTGGCGCTACATGCGTCAATATCAGTTAATGCAGCCTGTGCATATTTTGTAACATCATCGTAAGCATTTGACATTAAAGCCGCCACCGCATCACCAATCAATTCGACAGCAACAATGTAATGATCGCTGCAATCTGATAATCCTTGTTGCTGTTCTGGTGGTAATTCAGTTGATTGCATCTCTTTCTCAATCAAAGTCGATGTATCTGTAGCGTTTCTTTCTGCAATCTTGAACGCGGAAAAGGCAATATCTTTAAGGTTTGATTTTACATAGGTTGTGTCAGATTTGAGAAGATTAATGCAGTAATCTTTGTGGGTTACGCCTGAACAGGCTTTTACAATAAGAGCATCGACATCTGAAGGATTAACCGGAGTACTGATTGCCGGCTGAAAGGTAAGGCAGAGTGCAATAAACAACAGAAAAAAGATACTCGTGATGGGTTTCATATTTGTTTATAATCTTTTTTCTCTTCTCGTTTGATCTCTCCCTTTTGTTCAAAATTGAATGTTTTTCGGGTAGCTTATATATATGAAGAAAATCTTCTTATGGTGTAAGAAGATGAGGAGGTCCTATGACCGTACATTGTTGCTAAATTCGCTTGACCACCAATCAATATTATTGACCATAACGTTATAAGCATTTGTAGTTAGTCAATAAGGTCAAAACTACAGATTAATCGCCTATAATCTTCAATGCATCCAGAGTCAAATGCCTCTCAGATGTATTAAGAAAAAAAATCTAAGTTGAAGATAGCGAAAAAACTAGGGGTGTGCGCGGGTTTGCACAAAAACTGCTCAACCCGTAAACCGCCCATTGTTGTGCGGGTATTGTAAAATTAGACCCGCACCCGTCCAATATATTTATTAAACCATTAAATTTCGGGTTAGACGGGTTGCGGGTGCATTGCAGGTGACTTGATTAAATAAACGACTTATATTTATATATAATTTACTGAGCGAGATAATTTATATTACAAATGAAAGTTGTAACAAAAAATATAACTTATGATATTCATATACATTTCAAAAAATATCCAATTTTAAAAATTATAAAATAAGAGTTTAAGAAAATAATTTTATGGGTTAAAAAATAAATAAAGATAATATCATAATTCAATATAAAAAATAGACTTATTATATAGAATCTTACTGAAATATTAAGGGATTGTAATTTTTAAAAGCGAAAGAATAAGAAATAAGAAATAAGAAATAAGAAATGTAGAGTGACAAGTAAATGATCTCTAGTATTTTATTTGAATAATATGAGAAATATGAATATCTCTAATTTTATATATTATATGGTAATCGGGTATATGCGGGTTTCAACTTTTAAATCCGCAACCCGCAAAAAAAATGTATATATTTTTAAAATGTAAACCGCAACCCGCCCAATAAAAAATAAACCCGTATAATTTCGAGTTAGTATAGTCGGGTTGGTTGGGTTATGCGGGTTTTCTATCCCGGTGCACAGCCCTAGCGAAAACTTAGGAGGTTTATAATTTACATAGATGGGTAAAGTTTGATTTAACTATTTGTTTTACCTAAATCGTAATTTGTTTAGATTTCCTTTTAAGAAAAATGATTAATTATATTAAATTAAGAAAAATGATTAATTATATTAAATAACTAATATGGAAAAGACAATATAGTTTATAAAACTAAGATAAGAAATATAATTAAAGAGAGAATAAATTCATTTTTTTCTTTCAACTCTTTTTTTGTGTAAAGTACAATAGGATTCAGCCTGGCTACGTGACCGATTCTACCGGTTCAACGGACCGGACCAGACTGGACCGGCCGGTTCCAGGACCGGAACCGGAACCGAGCTACAGTGCGTACAGGAACCGGACCGGACCGGTTTGATAGTTATCGGTTCGGTTCTCTAAAAAAAATCCTGCCTAAGAACCGGTCTGCTAATTTTTTTTTACATTATGGTCTATATAATACCTACCGACCGGCCCACTCACACTTATTTTCTAATCCCATCTTCTTCACTTCGCTACCCACTCCAATCCAACGATGTTCTCCACCGCCTCAATTGGTCTTACCATGTTATGTGGATGGATTACAAGTTAAGTGATCAAGATTATATTATTCAATCTTCTTAGGTTATGTATTTGATCAATATTATTTAACCATGTAAGTGTGCTTAAACCTCCATACTGGATATGACTTAGTAATCAATTGTTGGTTGTATTAAGTGTCTAAGGTTATGAATTTTGTCCCTTTGTTATTCGAAATTGGCTAAAACTGGTTTGTGGGGGTTGAAAATTTTAATATATGAATTGAAAAATTAAATACAATTGTGGATGGGTTATGAGTTGTGGGTTTTAAGGTGATTTATGCATACTATTAGTGCCCTATATTACTTGCTTGTTGCGAATTGTTGATTCTAGCCCCGTGATATTTGAAATTGACAAAGTTAGTATTTTGTGGCTTGAAAAATGTTCTTTTTGACATGAACAATTGATTAATATGGTAGATGGGATATGATTTGTGGGTATATGGCGATTCATGCATACTATTAGTGCATAATGGTATTTTCTTGTTTCGAGTTTATTGATTCTGGTACTTGTGATATTCGAAATTGATAATTAAATTCGAAAAATTTAAGAATGGTATTTGGTTATCTTGAAAAGTTTGGTTTATTTCCATTTGAAATTTTCTAACTAGTCATAACATCTTTTCGACCAGATTCGATTATACCAGTAAGTGATTGAAAAAAATCAAAGATAAGTTGTATGATTCAAATATGGTAAAGTTATTTGGAAAGATAAGTTATTTGCCATTGAGAAATGAAATTAGTATAAACATTTGTGTGATTGTGTGATGAGTCAGCATTAAAACCTTACATTTTATAAACTTGTAAGTGTTTTTCTAGTCCGAAGTAACATATAATTGCAAAAGGCCCCTACTTTATTCGAAAATGATGATAACTTTGCCAAAATTGTCCTAAATCTTTTCAGGAAAAGATGTTGTTGGCATAAATTTCTTATTTGTGATAAAGTAATGGGTTAAACGGTTTATCCTAAATGAAATTTGTGATAAAGAATTGCATATAAGTCCCTGTGATGAAATTCAATTGCAAAAAGGTCTCTACTTTATTCGAAAATAATGATTTGAAATCTGAAAAAGGAAAACTTTGCATAAAAATCCCTCCGTTATCCGAATACGATGATTAAAAAAAATACTATTTGAAATTATTTGCATAAAAAATCTATGAGTATTTGATGGTTGCTTTCTTTTATTATTTCAATGGTTGTACTAGTAATTGGTCAAGCTATAGAGATGAAAGTTGAAGATCAAAGTTGAAGCTCATATGAGGATTAGTTTTATACTTTTATGAATGTTATGGTGTTTTCTTATTAAATATGATATCTTTTCGACACTATAGCTATGACAATATTTGGTCTTCCAACTTCTTTAGGTAAATTAGTTCCCACATATCATCTTTATATTAAAACAAACTAATCTTCTTACTTATATGTAATAGATGCTGGGCTTTTATTAATTTCATGTGTTAACGGAGCTCAACTATCGAATTACGCAACATTTTTAACCGATCCATCAATGGATCCTTTTAGTATAGTGATGCGAAAGCGCTACAAAGAACTTTATCTTATGAAACAGGTTTCTAGAAAAATTTGTAATTAACAATTAATTGTGTGATTATCAAACTTATGTTTGTTTTTGTAGGTATGTAGAGTAGTCTTTTGGCTCTTGCGCTTGCAAATAGGTTTTTTCAAGATCCCCTTGTAGATTTTCCCCTGCTATATCTGTAAGATGATTTATTTATTTTTTTACGTTTTGAACGAAGATTATGTTTTTTTTAATTTTATTTGGAGTTGTGGGATATATGCAGTTTTCGCTTGTAATGTTGTGGAGTAAGATGAAAGGTTTGAAATATATGAATGATCTTTTAGTAATGGATTTGTGGTGCGCAAGAAGAGATATTTTGAAATGGGGTTGAGTTTAGTGGTAGTTATGAGGGGATTTGAACTTTGGAGTATTGATAGTAAGAGAAAAACTTTGTTTATTAAGATCCTTTGAGGTAGAATGCTTAGTTGGATTAAGTATGACTACATTGTAATTTGTTAATGATTAAGTATGTAACTTCTTCTTTTATTTTATTTGAGTAAAATGTATTTAATTAGGTATTATAAGAAAAAAAAGAGTAGAACCGGATGGAACCGGTCTGGAGCCGGAACCGGTATTCCGGTACTTCTTACCGGTCTGGGTCCTCCATTACTCTTCCCAAGAATCGGACCGGACCGGTCCGATAAAAAGAGAACCGATGGACCAAAGTGGTCTGGTAAGGCCCAGATCAGCTAAGGACCGGATCGACACGTTAGCCACCTTGAAATGGGATGAAGGCTATGCTGTAGAAATCGCCGCCTAGGCGTCGCCTTTTGCGTCAACTCCCCCCTCAACCGCTTACGCGTAGTAAAAAATTTAGGCGTTTTTTCCTAGCATATTAGTCACCGTGGAAGAGGATACTAGCCCGTCTAGGGCTGATTGATAGACAAAAATGACCGCCTAGGCACCGATTAATGGCAAAAAATAGATGTGTAGGCCTTCTTTTTAGTTTTCTTACTCTCGAGAATTCCTGAATGGATATAATAACTCAAATTTTAGTATTTTTATATTTACTATAGTGTTGTTAGTTGAGTTTTTTAACTTAAATAGTTTAAATTGTTATAATTACTACATATATATACTAAATATACAAAATTACATAGCGGGATTCGAAACCGTGTAATCCTGCCTAGGCCCTGTGTAATCCTGCCTAGGCCCGTGTAATCCCGCCTGGAGTTTAGCCCCGAGCGACCGCCTAGGCTGCGAAACTGAGATCTACAACATAGGATGAAGGTCATATATTTATAGAAGATATGACTCTTCATTTCATACAATAAGCGTCTTCCACAATAAAGATGAGAATCAGAGAGGTCTAGAATCTAAAATGAGATCCACTCAATAATCATTATTTACATTATTGACAATACTCCCCCTTGTATGTTCGTTCCTTATAAAATATGCCTCATTAAAACCTTGCCAAGAAAAACCCCGTGGGATAAAAACTTGGTCGAAGGAAAAAGAGTACATATGCATAGGTTATCTTCAAATACTGCCTCGTTAAAACCTTGCCAAGAAAAAATACTCCCCCTAATGCTAGCAATAGATCTCTGAGTTGTCGCATTCCAATATTGTGCACCATCTTTCTGAATGTTGTGGTTGGCAATGATTTCATAAATAAATCTGAAAAATTGTTACATGATTGTATCTGTCGAATGTCAATATCCCCATTCATCTGTAGCGCGTGTGTGTAGAAAAACTTTGGTGAAATATGTTTTGTTCTGTCGAATTTGATGTATCCATTTTGAATTTGTGTGATACATGCAAAATTATCCTCATACAATATCGTCGGTATATTTCTTATTGAGGATAACTCACACGTTTCTCGGATATGTTAAACTAGGGATCTTAACCGTAAACATTCTCGACTTGCTCCATGTAATGCCAATATTTCAGAGTGATTAGATGAAGTTGGTGGTTCCTAGGGTGTTAGAAAATAAAGCGATAAATAAGAGGAACCACAAACTGCAAGTGTACAGTTGTCCCAAGTAATATATGATAATCAAGTTCGTTCTCAGGGACGGATTAGGTATAACTCTAGTATTAATCAGATAGTAGTAGTAATTGCTTGACAGAAAAAATTTAATAAAAGATTTTTGTTTGGTTCTCTAAATTAAAAGATGCAAATAAAATAAAGACTAAAAGTAAATTAACTAGAAAGAAATAAAACAAATAAAAGGACTAACTTCAGATAAGAGAGATACTTGAGTCTCGCAAGGAATCCACCTAATTAACGTATTCTATGCTTGTTTAAGGGTAGAATTGGAATTATAATATTAGTCGGGAATCTAATGTCTTATAGCCCCCTGTCGGGTGGACCTAGAAGCTATCCTAAAGTACTATAAACCCCTGTATGGGAGAATATGCCTCTTCGGATGATATGAATTTACCTCTTTGACTATGTAATTAGTTAAGCCTGTCGGTTAATAACAGACATTACACGGGTATTACCTAAGTCCGAATTCAAACCCCCTGTCGGATGATCACTTTGCCACTAAAGTGAATAGCCCAAACACTAAAAGCTATTTCTAGTTGTTCCTAAAAGAAATAGTAATGAAAATAAAGTAATATCCAATATATAAAACTCAATTCAATTTAAATCCTAAGAATCCCAAATTCAAAACATAGATTAAATTAATTAAGGTTCCTCCCTTTATTGCGATTCTCAAGTATATGAAATTTAGCTCATGATAAAATTAAAGCCTGAAAATAAATAAAAGGAATTCATGTTCAAATACAAAAGATAAATTGATAACCTAAAGGGTAGGATGACTATTGATGGAAGAACAGGATTCCTCCAGCACTAACTTCTCCTTGCCTTCTTGCTCTGACTTGAAATCCTTAAGCCTCTTGTGTAATTATCTGAAGTGTGTGAAAAGAGGAGGCTAAGGGGTGTATTTATAGGTGTTAGGAAGCCCTAATTCGAATTTACTTGGAGTGGAAGACAAGTCAAGAACTCTTTAATTCGCAGCCCTAAAATCTATGAAAGGTAAGATTCTGTTGTTGATTTGTTTTGGTTATAGCTCCTTCAATACTTATCTGTTTGACGCGTTCCAATAGTCGAAACCACTTGTCTCGGAAAGCTCTATCCATTGGTCCAGACAATTCATCCAAATTCCTAACCAATCGTAAGTTATGAGCTTGTTTTTTAACGTGGCTGGCATTTCAGATTTATTTGGCAGCTTTATCTTTTCCTTATTTGCATATATCCTTCCTTAATCTTCTTATTTCCATGTATATATCTTTCCTTTTCTTCTTAGACTTGACTTGGTCTCTAATTAATTACCATATATCTTTTAAAGCTTCACAATAAATAAATAATTAAACCTCACATGCTTTAAAAATTAATAAATTAATAATTCAAGATTAGAAATAAGAAAGTGCACTTTAAAATTAGAAACTCGAATAAAATACTTCCTAACACACTAAAAATACTCTAGGAATTTAATACTCACTTCTCCTCCTTGTATTGGTTTTTCATGAAATTCAAGAACCTACTAACTTTGCACTAAAAATAACCAAATTAACGCACAAAAGCTCTAGAAATGCAAATAGTCTAATTCCAATGGGAGAAAGTGTAATATGACAAAATAAGCATAAAAGTCTATCAAATAAGTCAAATATTCACCTAAAAGGATGTCTCCAAAGGGCTAATAATTAGAACAAATAGGGAGACATCAAGACCCCAAACGCAAACCTTTGTCGTCCCGACAAAGTAAAATAAAAACAAATGCCTTTTAGGTGAACACAGAAGGTAGAATCTAGTAAATATTCCCAAAGCACAACTTAAAACAAATCTCATATAGTATCATCTAAGAATTAATATACACATACCCATGTCATGCAAAATCAAACACAAAATAATATCAATCCAAAATTAAGTTCACAATGCTAGAAGGTTACGCTTATTACTTATCTCAAGATGGTGGCTATAGGGTGTTCCTCGATCTTTACTTGCTTTGAATGCTCCACTTAGCATACACCCTATTAACTCACTGTGTATCTAGGAATCACGAGGTCTTTACGGTTATAATATACTTAGAAGAAGATGGGCTTGGGCTTTTTATAATTTGACCTAATGCTCTAAACCTAATCCCTAATCCGTTTTGAGAACTATATAAGCTCTTTTAGACCTCATTATCCAGCACCTCTCATAAAACCTTCATAGTAAATGATCCTTAAAGAGAGCGTCAAGAGGCTGAAGCAAGAGCAGGAGTTGGAGAATCCTTTTCCTCCAACAACAACTCAAGTCAATTCCTATATCTAGGTTCTTATTTTATTTCTGTTATTAGGACATGTATATTATTAATTTATTTTCTGTTTTTAATTTCATTATGAGCTAAACTTTCATATATTTGAGAATCGCGTAATGAGATGAACCCTAATTTATTGAATTAGTGTATTTCAATTTGGGATTAGTTTATAGTTTAATCTGAATTGGGTATTTTATATTGCTTATTATATATTAATTTCACTATCAATGAATTAGCTAATCAGAGATAGGTCATAGTAATTAGACTATTCACTAGTGGCGGTGATCATCTTGACGGGGGGTTTAATTACTGAACTAGATAATAAACGCATGGTGTTCGTCATTGATCCTGAAGGGCTTGACTAACCGCGTAGCCAATGAGGTAAGAGACTAAAACCATCTGAACGTAGCTTATAATCACCCTAACGGGGTTTGTAATACTGTAGGATAGTTCCTAAGTCTACCCTGACGGGAGTTAGGAAATAGTAGAGTCCTGACTCGTATAGAAATATCAGTTATGCCCTTAACGAAATCATTAATTACGTAAGTTTAGGTGATTCCCTAGCGAGACTCAAGTATAGCTCATATCCGCGTCTTAATCTTTAAATATTTATTTTTAGTAATTTGTTTCGTTGCGTCTAGTAGTTTAATAACTCGAAACAAAACAAATATCTTTTATATTTTAATTTCTGTAATTGCAATTACTACTACTTATCTATTGAACACATGAGTTATACCAGTCCAATCCCTGAGAACGAACCCCGATGTAATGGAGTATTACTTGGACAACCGTACACTTGCGGTATTATGGTTCCTTTTATTTCAGTACTTAATTTTATAACACCCCAGGACCTACCAACTTCCCATATGACCCGCACTTGAATCAACCTCGAGACTTGTTGTCTCTAGATCTTGAGTTTGGGGTGGTGGATTTCATCATGGGAGATTACATTGGGTGGGAATTGTATGCGTTTATATTTTGCGTGATATTTATGATTTATTATTTATAACCCTTTGCTGGGGTCTTTGAAAAAAGAGATTGAAATGAAAAAGAAGAGAAAATAAGAGACATGATAAATCACACCCAAACGAGTGGAATGGGTATCTTACAAAAGATGATGAATAAATTGAAAAGAAATGAAAATAATGTAAGCGGTAAAGTGCAATGTCTAGGAAATCATCATGAGATGCTATTGGGTCATTTCGGGATGCTAATAAAAATCATAAAGTTGGGTTGAGTGGTAAAGTGTTTGAGTGTACACTCAATCTCTAGGGCGATGTGTAGATGGTTAGTGAGGAGAGAGAGCCAAAATATCACTTTTCATTATCCCAAATATACATACCATACCGTCCCTAAGAATACGTTATAACCAAAAAGACCTTAGGATTCTTAGCTACATGTTTAAGTGAAAAACGATCAATTAAGGAATAGCTAGGTGGACCATTAGATGCTAGAGAGGACCAATGAACACCTTATAGCCTCCATATCAAACTAAGTGAAAACACTAATTCTTGCATTGTGAAATTAATCTGATCTTGAATTTATGATTTGTAGATTATTTTATATTATGCGTAGTGTGTATTAGTTCTTGAATATCGCTATATGAAACTTGTTATGGTAGTTTTATTGGATTTATGTATTACTTTCCTCTTCTTCTTACTTAGCTTGCTTAAGATTCCCCACTAGTCTTTAGTTTTACTTTGTCAGGGACGACAAAGATTTGAGTTGGGGGTCTTTATTGTGATAGAAAATTCCTCTATGAGGCATCATTTTAGGGTTAAATTGGACTTATTTAAAATATTAATAGTCATATTTTGCTATAAGGCACTTTCTTCATATATTGTGGAATTATTTGTACTTTTAGAGCTTTTGTGCCTTATATAGAGGTCTAAAACAGATTTGTCCCATATGAACTTAAGTAAATGATTAAAAGGCTCAAATCTATTTTAATTAATTCGTAACCGCACTGCACCACTTCAGCAAAAAGGCCGTAAGTTTTGTATAGTAAGTCCACATCCACAAATTCTATTTTTAAAATTTCAATGACTTCAAGGCCCACACTTTTCATTTGAACTAACAAGTCCAAATCCTCATCATTTAGCCTCGAAAAGGGAAACAAGTGACAACTTAACTCTTTCTGACACTCTTCCACCTTTACCAAAGTGATTTCTTTCGCTCTTTCAACGCTTTTTCTTGTTCTTGAACTAAAATCTTCACTTCTTCTCTTCCTCTTGATGCCTCCGAGATTCCATATACCTAAGAACTTCACACTATATAAAATATTCAACGCACCAAAACTCCAAAAGTAACATCAAGTCTAAAACGGAGGAAGAAAGTGCATTATATCAAAATATGATGAATAATATATTAACCAAGTCCAATTTAAACCTATAATGATGTCTCACTAAAGGATTTTCTATCACAAAATGAGAGAATTCAAGGCCCCTACCTCACAGCTTTGTCACCTACTACACCAAAATCTATCTAGTTAAGTTGTTAAAGCTATTGCATATGAATCTCAGAGTATCTACTCATATCCATATAACTTAGGTCTAAGGCACACACAAAGGTTGTTGATTGATGGATAGTAGGTCATATAGTCGCACTTGGTTTAGGATCTGCCTAAGGGACGCACCTTGTAGTGACTCAAGTTGCCTTTTTATCATATTGACTTAGCATTATCCATTGTGTTATGGATGTGTTCATCGTATTTTAGAGTCCCTCGGGTTCCAAAGCTCCCACTAGGGCTATCATGCGATTATTAGAGGACAAGTAGCCTCTATAATTTCTCTCTCCGTGTAATTAATTGAACGTTGTCTCTTTTGAGTTGTGTCTAAGTGGGCAAATTTCAGGAGATAACCCGGTACCCAATTTGCGTGTTTGCCAAATACAACTTAGATGCGTGTGATTACTCTGATTCTCGCACTTATCACCCCCAAACTCAAATATTAACACCTGCAAACATTAAAAACAATCCAACCCTTCTCATTTCTATAAAATTTATACTAATATACATACTAATACTATATTTTACACTACTAAATAAAATACTTAAAGCGATAAACTAATATACAATTAAGATGGATTTTGTTTAACGTCGTTCAGGTCGACGGGGTACCTCTAGGATCACTTATTTCTAACATAACCTCTCCAGCAGTGAGAGAGGTTATTTACATGTACTTTGCGGAATTTAAATCCCTTAGCTTTCACTCTTATCCACTTTTCAAAAATGATCCTTGTGACCATGAATGATTCCATCCAATGCCCTTAGGATTACGTGCTTTCTGGGGGGGGGGGGTCAGGCTTTTTCAATGCGACTTCTTCGCCTACTCTGAACTCCTTCTTCTCTCTTTCTCTAATGGGTTCTTTTGGAACCTTCTTAGCACGTTTCTCAGTTCTCTTCATTGCATGAGCAAGGTCTAGGCTCTCTTTAAGATCTGGAGGAGCTTTAATTGGTGGTTCTTTTTTAGCTCTTTCTCCTCCAATCTTAAGGCCACCACAACCTTGATCAGCTCTTTCTCTAATTTTTCGATGGCATCCAAGAAAAAACACTCTCCCGGACAACCATGGAACTTCACCGGCTTGAACACATTGAACTTTCCTTCTTGTCTTGCACTCGCATGATTAGTTCACCATTCTCTACATCAATTAAAGTACACCATGTGGCTAGGAATGGTCTTCCCAAGATGATGGGGACATTCCTATCTGCGTTGTAAACAAGAATGATGAAATCACATGGAAATATAAAGTTACCTACTTTGATAAGCACGTACTCAATTTTTCCTTCCGGTTGGGCGATAGATCTATCTGCCATTTGTATGACCAAGGTCATAGGTTTTGCATCCACAATCCTCAACTTTTCCAACACTCGCCTAGGCATGAGATTGATGCTCGCACCTAAATCACACAAATCTTTCCTGGTCCATTCTTTACCAATAGATATATGAATATTGAAACTCCCAGGATTTTCTAACTTCGAAGGCAACTTACCTTGACATATTGCACTAAACTCCTCTGGCAAACCAATCATCTCTACCTCATAGTATTTGCATTTGTTGGAGAGAACCTACTTCATGGATTTTAGATATTTTGGCATATTTTGGATGACTTCCACAAATGGAAAATGGATATGCAATTTTCTCACCATGTTTATGAACTTCTCGTACTCTCTGTCATTATTCTTCTTTTGGACACATGATGGAAAGGGAGGAGGAGGGTTGTCATCCTTCATGACTATAATCTTTCTTTGTTCGCTCCTTCGTAACTTTGATAGGCTTCCTAGCTACCTCTTTACTCACATCATCAACTACCTCTTCAACTACAACAGGTGCCCCTTCTTTCTCGACCACATCCTGTACTTCCTTTGGGTTAACCATTGTCTCTTTTTACTTCATGATCGGGAAGGGAGATGGTGGTAATTGCTTCCCACTTCTGAGAGAAATTGCCTTACAGTCTTCAATCTATCGAGGAATCTCTGTGTCACTTGGGAGTTGTCCTTGTGAAAGCTGATTTGCTTGTTTTGCTATTTGAGAAACTTGATTTTCCAGGATTTTAAACGCAACTAATTGTTTTTACATCCTTGCATTGGTAGCTTGTTGCTCTTGATAATATTTTGTGTCATGGACATGAGTGCTTGCAATGTCTGTTGTTATCACTTATCAAACCTTCTTGAGGATGAGCAGGTAAGGCTTTTTGGTTGAGACTCTCTGCGTAAGAATATTGTACGGGGTATTGTGGTGCTTGATTTCCATAGCTTTGTCCATTGTGGTATTGATTTTATGGTCGTGGTTTGTTATTATTTCCTTGGGGTCACGGCTGATATGCATGTTCGGATTTGCGGCCCTATAAGGATATAAGTATTGGAAAACTAGATGGTTTTGATTATGTTGACCATAGCCTTGACCATTCAAATTATAGTTACCTTAGTTAGACACGTACATCACAAATTCTGGATTGTTTTGACAACTCTCACAATTATGATCATTCACTCCACAGTTTGAACCCCCATTACCCCTTTTGTGCAACGTTCACATTGACTCATCTACTTGTAAACCCTTCCTTAACAGCTAAAGTAAGTTGTCGCGTTTTTTACTCAAATATGGTCTTGAGTTTTTCTTTCATCGCATATAGCTTTGCATTTATTGTGGTATCACTGTCTAGCTGCACTATACCTCTTTTGGACTTTGGAATGGTTGTTCTCATGGTTTTCGCCCCCATCTCATTCTTCACAAATCGTTGCTGCGTGCTTTGGCATAAGCATCAAGAATCCACCTTTGCATAACAGAGCTAAATCTTTTTTTGAACTCTCATCAAGTCCTTTATAGAACATGGACAATTGTTGATCTTCTGAGTAGCCATGTTCTGGAACTCGCCTTAAGCGTAATTGAAATCTTTTCCAACATGCTCCTATTATGAATGATGTCAACTCTAGCTGCACATTTAACCTCACATTTCTCGGGTAATATCGATAAAAAAAATGTTGATTGTAATTCATCCCATGTAGTAATTTAATCTCGTAGTTGTTGATCGAACCAATCACTTGATGCATCTATGAGGGAATACGGAAATATCGCGAGATACATTTGGTCTCGTGTCACACCCTGCGTGATGTGTATGAATCTATGCACATCTTTAACTATATCTTCACCAGCCACTCCTCAAAAATTACCGAAGTATCGGAATCAATTCACCATACTCGGGTCGGGTTTGAATCTAGCGACTTGAATATTTGAAGGGTCAACACCTAGCGTAGGTAATCGAAATGGTTGTTGTTCAGGAGCCTACAGGAACCAGGATCTCTTCCGAGTTGAACTTGAGCATGTCCTCCTTGTGGAGGTAGATTCTCTATCTGATTTGCTGATCTACGTTATTAGCCATCTCAGTTTCTTTCTTGTTCCTTTCTCTCTCTGTGATTGCCTACAAGTGATGCGACCTTTGGAGAATGGGAAACAGATTGTTAACCCCTCAATGTGTAATATTATTAATAGTATTTACCTTATTCCAGAAACTTGTAGCGTATCTTTAAGTGGATTGATAGGGTTATGAATAAGCTAGCTGATTGGGTGGCTAAACATAAGGTGAATCGCAATATGGTTGGCACGTGTTTTGACACGTATCCAAGTAGGCTAACTGAGTTAATTAAGGACGAGTCATTTCCTTTTGGAAATGGTTAGTTTGTAATAGTGTTCTAAAAATCGGCCTAGACGGCCGCCTAGGCGATAGAAGGTAGTGTAACTTCGAGAAATGGCCCAACCTGCCTCTTAGCGGTCCCAAAAGGTCCTAGGCTGGTTTAGGTGGCGCCTAGGCAGACCCAGGCGGTCGCTTAGGCGGTCTGGAAGCTAAAATAATTAAAAACGAGTAATGATATTTGTCACCCCTATTCCCTTCACACTTTTGTCACCTCTGACATGACATGATATGTAAGTATTTACTTATCTTAATTAGTTGTTTTATTCCTTAAATTAAACATTTCCTTAATTATATTTCTTAATTATTTTATTCTTTACATGGCATGTCATGAAATCTGCCATGTAGGAGGTGACAAAAGGGTGAAGAGAATAAGGGTAACAAATATCATTACTCTTAAAAAAAATTGCAAAAAATTAAAAAATCCTACTTTAACAAAAAATATTACAAAAAAAACCTATTTTTAATACAAGAAATTATATAAATCTATTTTAAAAATTATATAAATCTAAATAAATATTTAAATAAAAATCAAAACCACCTAGCGAGAAAACGCCTAAACTCCGTTTAGTCTCCTAACACCTTTTAAAACACTGGTTTATAATAACTTTATTTATTATTAGTTTTATTTTGGGAAAAAAAGTAAATGATTATATCATAACATCATTTCTAATTAGTAGACAATTATTTTGTGAAAAAAGTAATATCATGTAAAAGAAAATTGGGTTAGAAATTTAGAAGATTTGAAAATTTTGTATATGATGGAAATTAGGAAAATTCCAATAATGAATCTTGAGAAAGAGGATGAGATCATTTGGACGGCAACAAAGGATGGTAACTACACGACAAAATCTGGATATCATCGACTTGTCCAAATAGATGAAAGGGTCGTCTTCCAAGGAGGGAGAGGTAATTAACAATGAGCTTTTTAATATTATTTGGAAGTCTAATGTACCAGCAAAAGTTAGGAACTTTATTTGGAAAATACATAATAATGCGATCCCTACTAAAATGAATCTGAAAAAAAGAAAATGCATGGAAGAGGATATATGTGAATGGTGCGAATTAGGAAGTGAGAGTGTTGAACACATTTTCATGGAATGCAATTTTAGTAAGAGTGTATGGGCAAATTGCCAGTTGCAAATTAAGATTGAAGATAATATGAATTTAAAGATTGGGGATTGGATAGTTAAAATTATTGAAAGCTATTCGAGTAATGGGTGGGATAAAAGATACGTGTCGGCGGTGGTTTTACTTATATTATGGAATATATGGAAAGCTAGAATGAAGGGGTTATTTGAGAAAAAGAAATGGGCGATACAGGAAATTTTAGAAAAGACGAAATTCACGACAAATTTGGTGATAAAAAAGATAATGAACAAGGTAACAAAAATGTCACAAAGAAATGCCATATGGAGGAGGGTAATGATAATCCAGCTCTTGATGATGAGGCAGATATGATATGGTTATGTGACACATCACATAATAAAAAATGGGAACCAACAAGTATGGTGTCTGTTGCAATAAATAAAGAGGGAGAAATTAGGGAGACTATTAAAAAGAGAGCTAGAATTAATAGTAGCTTAGAAGGGGAGATGTGGGCGATTTTATTTGCAATGAGGTCGGCTGCAAGTCTTGGCATCAAGAGTAGTTCTTTCTACTCGGACAACCTTGAGGTGGTTCAAGGTATAAATAGACGTGGTGGAATCGAGTGGTGGATTCGTCCCATGGTATTTGAGGCATGGAGATGGATTGGAAGATTCCCTTATTGGAAAGTCAATCATATACGAAGGAAATTTAACGAAGTGGCGGATATATTGTCGAAATACACTAGGCTTAATCTGGATGTGTCTAACTGTCCTACTAGGTCCTTAGTAGAATTCTATGCTGGTATTAGTAATGTATATTCTAAATGTACCAGACATCTATCTTAGTTTTAATATTTGACAAAAAAAAAAGTAAAATGATGATTATCATGTAAAAGGGATAATAATAATTTAAATGAGAAGAGTAACCCAATGGTAATGGATGAGGCTGAAATTATTTGGTTGAGTGATGCATCATTTATTAATAACAAGGAACCCGCTGCTATTGCTGCTATTGGGGTGGATAAAGATGGAAATGTTGTGAAAAGGGCAAGCATAAGGTGTAAAATCAATAATATTATTGAAGGAGAGGCGTGGGTCTTTCTTATGGCAATGAGATTGAGTAAAGATTTGTTGAGTCATAGTGTTTCATTTTATTCTAACAACCTTGAATTAGTTCAAGGAATTTTGGTTATGACCGGACTCCATTGGAGTCTTAAACCTATTCTTTCGGAAGTAAGGAAATGGTTAGGTCAAGGTTCATATTGGAACATTGCCCATGTTGATAAGAGATATAACTCTACAGTTGATGCGCTTGCAAAGTGTACCAGAAGGAAGATAGATATATCGGGCTAGAAAGATTTCTCACTTATAGCTTCTAATTTATTTCTAGTAAATTTGTGTAATACGTATAAATGAATTTCTTGTATTTTCGGTTAAAAAAAATTGTATAATTTGATGCTCTTTTAAAATGTACGTGTGGATTCAAAAATGTAGTATATTTTATCTTTACGATAAGCGATGTCAAAATACTTATTATTACAGTATAAAACAAAATTATAAATGGGATTAGCTTACTGGCGGTCTTAGTCATCTAGTCTACTCTAATCAATTTCGAACCAAATCAATCACTCTGAAATTTAAAGTGGTGTTCTATGTTAATAAAAAACAAAATTACTAGGGATGGCAGCGGATCGGAAATCCTCGAAAAATTGTATAACCACATCCACATCCATTAAGAAAAACGATAACCAAATCCGCATCCATTAACCACCGGATTTTAGAATTATTTACCGAATCCGTATCCGCAATCATTTAAATAAAAAAAATTATTAAAAAAAATTAAATTATAAAATTAGCTACAAAATTATTGGAAGACCATAAAATGATATATAAGCAATATTGTGATAAAATAGATATTAATCAATTAGCTAGTTTATGTATAGTATAATTATATTTAATTTATATTACGTATGAAATTTGCATAAAATATCTTTATATATAGTATATATATTTTTATTCGGATTTCGGATTATCCGTCGGATTATTATAAAAGACCAAATCCTAACGGATAATCCACCAGTTACCTTTTGTGAGAACTAAACCCTCATGGATGCATCACCGATTCTATTAACGGATTTTTTATCGGATCGGATATCCATCGGTTACGGTTAATATTTGAACCACTGCCATCCCTAAAAATTACAACGAGACATGTGGATACAAAGTTCCAAAAAGAAGGCCCGAAAAAATATAAAGCCGATCACATGCATATATATAAACCCCACTAATATTACAATCTTAAGATAATACTAAAAAATTGTACCAATATATTAGAATAATAGTATAAAGTAAAGTAATCTTTTTACCTAAAACAAATACAAAGGATATGGATATGTCATATGGATATCATATCAAGATCATTTCAAAGAAGACTACTAGCTGAAATAGTTGACTAAGAGTTAAGAGATTTCCCGAGAACCACATAATCAGAAGATCCAGTGTTGATCGAAAACCAAAGATGGAGAAGATCAAACATAGTAACTTGAATGTGAATGGAATCAATATGCACGTAGCAGAAATTGGTGAAGGACCCGCCGTACTTTTTCTCCATGGCTTTCCAGAGCTATGGTATTCATGGCGACATCAAATGCTCTACCTCTCTTCCAAAAACTATCGAGCTATTGCCCCTGACCTTCGTGGCTATGGCGACACAGATGTGCCACCTTCTGCAACTAGTTACACTTATTTTCATATCATTGGTGATATAGTTGCATTGCTAGATGCTCTTAATCTTGAACAGGTGTTTTTGGTGGCTCATGATTGGGGAGCTATTATTGCTTGGTGGTTATGTTTGGTGAGGCCTGATCGGATTAAAGCACTTGTTAATATGAGTGTTCCTTTTATTCCTAGAAATCCTGACATCAAACCTATTCAAGGATTCAGGGCTGCTTTTGGAGATGATTTCTACATGTGCAGATTTCAGGTTTCTTTTCTATTAATTGCATCTTTAGTCCTTTCATTACCTTAATTACTTATATTATGTTAAATAACCAAGATATTATAATCATACACTATTTAGATACTACAACCATACTGTTTCGAACCTCCCTTAAAGTTCATAGGCGTTATTAAGATATAAATGAATCTGTTTGTTTTTCAAGTAACTGAATAAACCTTTACAAGATGGTTTTTAATAAATCAAATTCTACTATAAGATCATCATTTAGATTTGGATTGGTCAAAAATACAAACGATTTTTAACATCCCAATGTTTTAATGAATCAATGAATAAGATTAGATCTTATTAAGGGCAAACAAACTGAGAATATCACATGTGTTTCACCGTTACATTAACTAGTTGGAGTTCAATTAAAACTTAAAAAAGTCTATTACGATGAAGCAGATAAAAAAAAGAAGTTTATTACGATGAAATGTTCAAATGGATAACTTATTCTGGAATTTGTTTGTTTGAGATTTATCTCCTTGTTTTCAGCATAGTATACGGTGACTAGTGACAATTTAAAAAAAGAATTTTACTGATTCTATGCTTTAACAATATATCTCTCCATGAAAAATTAAATTTTTAGATTTTAAAAAAATCGGATCTGGACAGCCGCCCCTGCCTTAACAAATACTGATTTTTTTTTTTTTTTTTTGAAAAATCCTTAACAAAAATTATCTTTCTCCATCCAAACCAAAAATTCGGTCCCCTAAGCCTAAAATTATCCAAAAAAAAATCAGGCCTACCATCCCGAATCTCGCTACTTTTTTTACTTTTTTGCCCCTTGTGGCTTCATCCATCGTTAGCCTGTTGGTCATAGTTTCTTATCTAGATAAAAACATGTGTAAGAAGATAGGGAAGGTGCAAATTAGATTCACTTTATATAAAAATATTGTTCAACGGGGATTAATTTTATTAATGATCTAGGAACCAGGAGCAGTAGAAAAAGAATTTGCAGAAGCTGGAACAACAAATGTAATAAGAAAATTTCTATCTTCTCGTGCATCTGGACCGTTGAGTTTTCCTAAGGAGATATCACTTGCCGCAATTTTTCAGTCTCCAGTTACACTTCCGTCTTGGTTGACCGAAGAAGACGTGACTTATTATGCTACCAAATTCAATAAAACTGGCTTCACTGGAGGTCTAAACTATTATCGTGCCTTTGATCTGTAAGTTTTCCATTTTCGACTTCCATTTTTCTCTTTCATATGATCTAAACTTTTACTTTTTTTTTTTTGTAGAAGCTGGGAACTAACAGCACCATGGACAGGATCAAAAGTGAAAGTACCAACAATATTCATCTTGGGTGATCTGGACTTAACTAACAGTTTCCCGGGTTTTAAAGAATATATGCATGGAGGAGGGTTTAAGAATGATGTTCCATATCTGCAAGAGGTCATAGTTTTGGAAGGAGTGGCTCATTTTCTCAACCAAGAAAAGCCAAATGAAATCAACCAACACATATTCGACTTCATCAACAAATTTTAAATCCTCTCTATGCTACTCATAATTTGTCCATTTAATGTTACATGTACTATTGCTAAATTCTATGAAACTAAAAAACTATGGAGAATAATATATAGCTGCCAATCAGGAACGGATCTAAAAACTAAAATGAGGAGAGTTTGCTATATATCAATTTTTTATCTGCCTTCAACTAATGAACAAAATTATTTTTTAAATCTATAATACTACACTATACAACAGAATCTTTTTTCCCCACAAAAAATTTGGAGGTACCTCGAATAAACCCAATAAATGAGAGTTTCATGCAATTGTTTAGATTGAAGTGTTCTTTTGGGTCACTACTTCTTACTGATTTATTAAATGAGCCAATTGTTGATTGATACCTATTAAAAAACTTATTTAGAAAAAGGTGCCTAGGAAAAAATATTTATTGAAAACAGCCCCCTTATAATTAACAATTAAAAAATAAGAAAAAAACTAATAAACACGCGCGTGCGTCCGTGAAATTTTTTTAAAATCGTCATAATTAATTCAAAAAAAATTATATTTGGATAAATCAAATTAATATTTACGCCTATGATTTTTTTCGGAATTTTCTGAATTTTTCGATTTTTTTTTATTTTTTTAATTTTTTTTTTCGCAGACACGAAATTCCATGTTTAAAACATGGAATTTCATGTTTGAAACATGGAATTTCATGTTTAAAACATGGAATTCATGTTTATTTCACGGTTTAAAACATGGAGTTCCATGTTTAAAACATGGAATTCCGTGTCTGCGAAAAAAAAATTAAAAAAATTCGAAAAAATTCAAAAAATTCAAAAAAAATCAAAAAAATTCATAGACGTAAATATTAATTAGATTTATTCAAAAATATTTTTTTTTTAATTTTCTGATTTTTTTTGAATTAGTTATGACGATTTTAAAAAAATTTCACGGACGCGCGCATGTGATGGAATTAATAAAGGTATAGAAAATATAAAGGGGATGTTTTCTATAAATAATTATTTCATTAGGCATTTTTTTATAAATAAGATTATTGAAGGTATAAAAAAACAATTAGAGAGTTTAAGGAGGATGTTTTCAACAATAACCCCTTATTAAATTTGACCATGTTTTTTATTTTTTCTTAATTTAGGTGATATCTTTGATTTTCCTCCAATTTTGACCACAATCCAAAACTAACTTTTTTTTATGATTAGACGATACCATCCAATACTTATCTTTAGATGATACAAAGGTTTAAAACGATTTTTTTTTTCTTTTTTTATCTATAAAAAGGTAAGTATTGGAAAAAAATTGTCTAAAATTGGAAACAAAAGAAAAATATACCCAAATTAAGGGAAATGAAAGATGTGTCAAAATTTAAAAAAACATATAAAAGATAGTGGCCTAAAATAGTACTTAGGCAAACTTTTACATCTACTATTTTTTGAAATTGTGATTCGTAAAAGGAAACGAAATCAAATTGACATAATCCACCAACCAAAATCTGATAAATCATATATGTGATGTCAATTGTCATTATTACTTTAGTAGCTTATAAATGTGATGTCCCTTGGACCTGACTCTGTTACTTTAATAGCTTATGAATTGATATCCCTTGGTCCCATTTTTGCTACGTATCCACCATTTATGTGACCTTGAAAGGCCCTCATTACTTTAATAGCTCTTATAAATGCCGTCACCCTAACTCTATCATTTTCTCTATCCAACTAATTCAGTTACTCTCAGAACTGATTAATAACACCTTCAATGACACATCTGGGTTCCTTTATTCGCATTCCATGATCAAGGACAATGACATCATTAAACTTAAATTTTCAAATCCTAAAATATATCATTAATTAGTTATTCAAACCAATCCAAATAAAACAAATTATCATCATCGTGAACAACTTTGTAGAGATGCCTATTTATGCGAGTGTGATGAAATGAATATAATCTATATATTCATGGAATTTGTAGAGTCTCTCACAGTAACTACATATTATTCCAATACAACAAAAAAAACACATTATTTAGCTAACGATAAGTAAGTACGAGGAGAAAAAAGAAAAAATCAAAACTTGTTGATAAAACCATAAATGTGATCACTTATCTCCTCTGGTTTTTCTTCATGCAGAAAATGGCCAACACCTTCCATAACAACAATTTCTTGCAAAAACGGGACATCTTTTTTAAACCCACCATTATGTATATATTCCTTGGCACCTAATGTATGATATGTCAGATCAAGATCTCCAATTATAAACTTAACCGGAACCTTTATTTGCATCCCAGTCCAAGGTGCTGTAAGCTCCCAATTCCTATGGTATAATAAAACCTTTACTTAATAAAGCAATGAACAAATGAAAAAAAGAAAAAAGAAAAGTGGAAAAGAAAGTTACAGATCTAAAGCTCGATAATAGTTTAAACCCCCTGTAAAGCCTTTTTGATTATATTTATTGGCATAGTAATTAACATCTTCTTCAGATAACCATGAAGGTAATGTAATTGGATTATCGTGTGAACCACCAAATTTAACTCCTTTAGGTACACGAAGTGGAGCTGGAGTACGATAAGTAAGAAATTTCTTAATTAGTCTTGATGTATCATGTTCAGCAAACTCTGCTTCTACTTCTCCAGGTTCCTACATAATTCTGCTAATTAATAAAATATTTTTCTTTCCATCTATACCCCTCAAGAGGTTTGGACTTTTGCAAATCAGCACGTTTTATTATAGTATTACACAGATCGATAGTACAATTAACCCTTAATAAAGCCAATAGTTTCTCAACCAAAAATTGTGCAAAATAAATAATTAGAGAGTTAATACTGAAATCAGAAATCCAAACTAATTTATAACTAACGGTGCTTAATAACTGAAAATTTGCAGGATTGAAAATCGAAAAAAGAATTATATACCTGAAATCGGCAAATATAGTAATCATCACCAAGAAGAGCACGCATAGACGGGACAGGTTTCCTCCTAGGATTCCTAGGATTAAACGGAACACTCATGTTGACTAAAGCTTTGACTCTATCAGGTCTAAGCAAGCAAAAATACCAAGCCATTACAGCTCCCCAATCATGGCCCACAACGAAAACTCGATCCAAACCCAATTCATCCAACAGGCTCGTAAGGTCTCCGACGATGTGGAAGACGGTGTAACTGGAGGAAGAAGGCGGAGCATCGGTGTCTCCGTAGCCACGGAGGTCAGGAGCGATGCAGCGATAGCCTTTATTTGAGAGATTGAGGATTTGGTGGCGCCACGTGTACCACAGTTCAGGGAAGCCGTGGAGGAATAAGATAACTGGGCCTTGGCCTAATTCAGCTACGTGCATGTTGATTCCATTAACGTGAATTTGTTTGTGTTGTATTGTCTCCATAATTAAGCTCTCTTTCTCTTTCTCTTCTTTTATTTTAGGACGAATAGGTGAGTGGTTTCTGCGAGAGACGTCTTTCTATTATGACTTGGAGGAAATTAGTTTAATGCATTGTTTAGATTAAGATTATCAAGAAAAAAAAATGATAGAAACATAAAAATATTAAAAGAATAGAAAAAAGTGATAACTGTGTTTGGATTATAAAAATATAACTAAGTACACGTTGTGATAGATTGCCTCCTAAAACTTTTTTTGCGACTGAATGGTCCTTAAACTATGTTTTCGTGACTCGATGCCCCTTGTTAACGACAACTGTTAGTTTTCGCCGTTAGTTGGTCACGTGCGCAAATTGTCGTGACATTTTAGCCCTTGTACTAAGACTTTCGTGACATTTTACCCCCGTACTAAGTTTTTCGTGACTTAGTAAGGGGGTAAAATGTCACAAAAAACTTTGTACACGGGGTAAAATGTCACGACAATTTGCGCACATGACCAACTAACGGCGAAAACTAACGGTTTCCGTTAACAAGGGGCATCGAGACACAAAAACATAGTTTAAGGACCATCTAGTCACATTTTTTTCTTTGGGGGGCAATCTGTCAAGACGTGTATAGTTCAGGGGGTAAATGAGGCATTTACTCTAAAAATATGAATAAAAAAAAAAGTAATTGATTAAGGAATCACTTGTTTTTTTTTGGTCGGGTAACTAAGCAGCAAAAAAAGAAGAAAATACAAAGAAAGTAACCCCTAACGAGACTACTCCCTCGTTCTTTATCCAATGTCCATCTTTGAGAACCTGCCGAAAAGATTATCAATAGATTTGATCCTGGTCGCCCTGTGTCTGGCTTCTTTTGCACGGCGGTCTGCTCCCACATTATACTTCCGCGGAATATGCTTGAAAGAAACTGGGCTGCTTCCCTGGCCAGTTTATGAATGTATCTGATCCACGTCTGAGCTCCCATCTTGCCGCCAACACTTGCCGAATACCTTGAATTAAGTCAAGGTTATCAGGGAAGATCGTCTTCTCCTGTCCAGGCCATTGCTTCCCAATTTTGATCGCCGAGATGACAGCCTGTGCTTCCCCGGTGGTACTACTATTACACCAGGCTGTCGTCGAGTGATTAATACGTGATCCATCCACTTTATTAATTTGAATCATTCCTATGACAGTGGGTAGGTTTGGTTGTGTAAAGGACGCATCGCAAGTGAAAGAAAGTCTGGTATGAAAATCAAGGTCCACGTGCCGAAGGTTGGTACATTGTCGTGGTTGAGTTGTGTATTCCCTTTTATAAACCAGTCATTCCCAAAATGTTCCTGAAAGTTAACATTTGTGAGTCGAATAACCTCCCCCGGGTCAATCTCTGAATTGTTATGTCGGCTCTTCATCTTTAATAATGTGAACACTTGTTAATCACTTGTGGTGCGTCAAAACTTATTTGGGCAAGATCAGTCTTACGGGTACATGTGGAACGTATTGAATCTGATATTGGAGAATGGTTTTTACAAATGGTAGATACATAGTCTAAAAGGGGGTTGGAAAAAAGAAATTGTTATTTCCTACATACTGCTGATGATGTGGAACTTATAGAATGGAAATGATTATTTTACATAAAAATACTTTTATACTCTTATTTTGTTATGTAAAAATATTATTATATTAAAATTATAAGGTTAGTTGTGACATTTAAAAAAATAATCATTACCTTTCCTTTGAAATGACTCCAAAATGGGAGGATTAAATAATTGACGTTTTAAATAAAAAGAAAGGATTCTGCAATCCATTGAATTACTTTCATTTAATTAAAAATCGAATTCAAACAAAAGAAAGGAAAATTTATTCCTATCATTTCCTTTCCTTTAAAAATTGAATCTAAAATATCTAAAATATTAGTGATAAAGTTTCAACTAAAAACATTCTAAAAGAAAGTCTAATCTTAATTTTTTTAGTTAGTATTTTTACTATTATACCTTTATTCAATTTTGTCGTTGGCACAGATTAATATTTTTTCCTTTGGTACTTACCAATATTTTTCGGTTTGGTACGTACCAACTTCTATCATGTTCGTTCTACGTTTTTTTTTACAATCAATTTTTCGTAATTGCATGATAGGTCCCTAATAATATTTTTGTAAACTTAAATGGTTTTTTCCATATCTAAGGTTAATGTCCGGACTTATTTAGATACCAGATCGAAACTACCGTGTAAAGGTCCAAGCATTGGTACGTGCCAAACAAAGTTTTTCCCGCAAAAACAATTCAAAAATCTATTCATGATAACTTTTTCACGATAGTTCCAAGGTTAATGTCCGTACTTATTTAGATACCCGATCGAAACTACCGTGTCAAGGTCCAAGCATTGATACACGCTAAACAGAGTTTTTCCACAAAAACAATACAAAAATCTATTCACAATAAAAACCTAATTGGTATGATCAGTTTGGTACATACCAAACAGATCTGGATCTAAAATAAAACAAGAAATATTTTCACTCTGTTTTGAACAGAAATTTAAAAAAAAAAATCAAAAAACAAAACCTAATCTCTTCACACTCAACATTGGAACAAAATAAAAAAAAAATCAAAAACCAAACTCTTCGCACTCGGCATTGGATCGATCAATCCAAAAAAACAAAAAAACAAATTCAGATCTCTTCATATGGTCCACGAACAGGCGGTGCTTAGGCGATTCGCTGCAAAACAAAGAAGGAAATCAATGAAAAAAAACAATGAAATAAAACAATGAAAAAAACAATGAAAAAAAACAATGAAAAAGAATAAAAAAAAAGTAGGTATACGACGGCAGGGAGAATGGTCCACGAAGCGTTACTCAGGCAAGGAGAATGGTCCACGAACAGCGTTGCTCACGCAAGGAGAATGGTCCACGAACGGTGTTGTTCAGTCAAGGAGAATGGTCCACGACAGGCAAGGAGAATGGCCCACAAACGGTGTTGCTCAGGCAAGGAAAATGGCGGCGAGTATGGCTTGAGAAGTGAGCATGAACGGATCAGGTGGCTTGAGAAGGGCGCTTATGTGGCTTAGATGGTGAGAAGGGCGCTCAGGTGGATTCGATAGTGAGAAGGGCGCTTAGGTGGCTTCGATGGTGAGAGGCGGTGAAGCTTCACGGCGACGACGGGTTTCTTGCGCTGGAGAGAGGTGGCAAAGGTTCACAAAATACGGCATGTTTCTTGCACTGGAGAAGGCCCGGCGCTAGTGAGATGGTGGAGTTTGGTCACGACGCTCAGGGATTCGTGGTGGGAATGAGAGATATGGTGCAGAGGTTTTATGGTGGAGAATCGGTTACTGGTGGCTGGTAGGCTGTGATAAAATAATGTTAATAAAAGTACAAACTATCACCTTAACCAATCGCATTACTCACTGCAAGTATCACAGATCGTATGCAAGTTTTAATGATAAGTTAGATTCGTTCTCAGGGACTTAGTGTGTTATACGAATAGATTAGAAGAAAGTGTAGTAAGAATTAGCTCAATGAATTAAAAGACAGTAAAAGTAAACATGAATAATTGGAGAGATAATGATTAAACCAAGAATAATGCAATAAAATAAAGATGTAAGAATAAGATGAGAAATATAGCTCACGTTTGCGTGTATGCACTTATCCTTCTATTTCTTCTACTAGTTATAAGGGTGATTAAAGCTCTTAAAGTATGTAGTCAGGATTCCATATTCCTCCTAACCCCCTTCCAAGTGGACTTAGGTGGCGACCTAATAATTACCAGGGGACTTTGGTATGGGGACCCTGCGCAATGAACGGTGGTTAATCTCAATCCCTAATGACTATCTAGTTAGGCAAGCCCGTCAGGATCACTACCACACACTAGAAGTTTATGTGGTGTCTCAACAATTAGACACCTCTTCCGGGTGACCATTCAACTGCTATTAATGGGGTAGTCTACACTCGTGCACTAGCAAGAACTATAGTCAATAAATCAAAGCACATAAAACAAATATAAAGGTTAAGAAGTTCAATCAATTTAAAATGGTTTTTCCCAAACAAACTTAGATAGAATAAAATAGAATTCTAAGATTATACATATGAAAAACCCAAGCTATGGGAAAATTAGTTCATGCTAACAAGGAATAAACTAAAATAAAGATACATATTGTCAACTTGCTTCTCTTGATGTTGCTACTTGAAACTAAGGACTAATAATTAAGCAAGGACATGTTTACGATGATAATTGGGTGTATTTATATGTGTTTAGAAGACCCTAGGTCGAAATCTTGAGTAGAAGGCAAGTAAATTGAGTCCAAGTCCAACTCAAATTCGTTTCCTAGAGAAGATCTAAAGCAGAACAAAGAAGAACCACTTAGTTTCATTATGACTGATGTACCATATCCTTGTTTTATCGCCGGAATGAGGGGTTTGTTAACAATCAAACATCTCGGTCATATTAAGACCCCAAAAGTGACTTCAGTATGCTCACAAAGTTTCTCCATTGATATTTTATCGAACAACTTACAAGCCTCTTTTCCTCTATGGATTAGATTAGTTTGATTTGAAGAATCCAGAAATTAGAGTTCTTCCCCGATTAGAAGATTAACTTTTTTTTGGTTTAATTTTGTTTTAATTTTTTGTTTATATATGTTAGGGATTAAGAAATACCAATTTTGCCCTTGTTAAAAAATAGGTTTTATTTATTAAATCAGAAAAACAATTTTTTAATTAAAAAAATAATATATGGAACATGACCTGCATGTGATGAGTTAATGGAGAAAGGTAACGGATTCTGTCAAAAAGGGGCATCCAGTCACGAAAATGACTTAAGGGGCATCCATTATCAAAAAATATAGTAAGGAGCCAACTGTTATGACGGCCAAACTTTAGGGGGTAAACGAGGTATTTACTCCTAACTTTATAGAACCGATAAAGATATTAAATCTGAGGCCTAATTTCATACCAATGATGAAACATAATCTGAGGCAAACTTCTTATGTGTTCTTCTCCTTTGTGGTAAAAATTTGCAAGAAATTTAATGGATTTGAAGTTGGTTTTGGAAGCAATCTAACATTTGCACCCACTTTTGTACAATTTAACTATTTAGCAGAATAGAGGTTGCAGTTTTATGTAATTTGAAGTTTGGTGTATATTTGTAATAGTAATGTAAATTATGGGTGTCACGTCCCGAAAAACGTGACTATTCTATCTTACTAATATAAAATAGACAAAATTACATTCTATTAAATAAATGTTTATTTATTACACTAAACTAGTTTAAATTATATAAATACAAACTAATAAATACAAAAATATTTTCTTCCTCTACAACCTGCTCCTGAGGTACTGACCACTACCCAAATCCTTAAGTCAACTCCTAACTAAAAAGGTAGGGAAAAGGGGGATAATCTACCACTAGCTTAGTGAGAAAAAAAGCAATGGTCATATGTAGACTTTAACCTAGGGGTAGTAATTATATTTAAGACATTGTCATTGAACTTTAAATAGGTCGACAATATAGATTAAACATTCATAAAGCGATAAATAAATCAGATAAGTGTATATATCAAACTAGGCAGCTCATACTACACATCAAGCTATATACACAATCAAATAATAAGCACGTTGCAACGGAGACTGTGGTCTTGCTCTTATGACTCCCGCCGCAACTCTCGATCCCTTATCTCTTCCACTGGTTATACCCCGGGTAAACCGAACCTATGACCCACTAGCCAAGGAACTCTCCGTCACATGCGCCATGTGGGAATAGATCATGATAGTCGTGTTAACCCCGTCAAGCCCGTTGCCGCTCTGTGCAACACGATTGTATCATGTCGAACGATCGATCAATAGATATCAAATATCAAATATGAAACGACTAAGTAGGTTGATTCAACAACGATAGCAATTAACAATTAATGGATAGACAACGAAGTAGGTCATGCTATCTCAAATATACAATTACTCAGGTGATATTGAAATAATGCAATTAATCCAATAATAACGAGACAATATAATTCAGATAAATAATAACACATAGAGTCAAGAATCATCGAATTAAATATATTGAATAATTTAAAATATGATTAAAGATAAATATAAACATTATTTAAACTCTCGCCTAATTACAAAAGGGTGTTTAACATTATTTGATGTAGTTGCGTCAAACCCTTTATTTTTACCCAAAATCTTTAAATGTGTTTTATGTTAAATTTGTTTTATAATTATAAATAGATATATAAATAATTTTATCTTTGTAAATAAGTTTTTTGAAGAATTTAATTATGACATGGTTTAAACTATAAACTAATTGAATAGGGAGAAGGTTGTTTTTTTTATGTAGAAATGAGTTTGAATTTCTTATATTTCTTTCCTGTTTTATCAAGTTCCTTTTTATAGATCTGATGAAATATGCTTACTCACTAAAATTAAAACGTGGCAACACTATTTTTAAGCTGTTAAAATACTAAGGGTGTGGTTGGTATGTTGTAATGAGATCAATAATGTAATGACATTACTGATTTAAACTTAATTACTGTGATTGGTACGTCGTAATCAACTCTGTAAAACATTTCCTTCCGTAATCACATTACAATGAAAATTGGGTTTTCATTACATAGCTACTACCCACGAATGACCCATTACAATCGTAATCATAATGGATATTTTTTTAACAAACTAAAATAATTTTACTAAACTTAATATATTACACATTTCTTATCATATCTTTTTTTCCATTAAATCATATAAGTAAAAATTCATATTATTATTTTTAGAAACTTGAATTTTTTTTATATTATATTTAAAAAACTATGTACACATATAAATTGTAATAACATAATATCTTTATATATGGTGATATATTTGATCATAATATATAAAGAGTTATAACAATTTTTTTATTATTTCTCACATATCCATAAATCATGAATCGACATATTCATCAAAATATTAACATAAAATTTTAATTTTAATTTAATTATTAAATTTTACTTCTCTATAACAAATAAACAAGTTATCAAATCAATAACTAACTAATTGAATTCTAAATTGCATCAATCGTACTACTATCATACATTCTCAATAAATGTTAAAATTGAAATGTATAAATCTAAGATTTATCGAACTATATATACAAATCATTTAAAAGTATTAAATAATTTATTTTTTATATTTTATTTTATTAAAAATTATATCTATTTTATAATAATAAAATGATTAACTTATATCTTATATAGATTATTTACAATCTTATTTTAATTAAAATAGTTATTAGCAAGAGGTTGAAATCAATTAGGTCATTACATCCTCATTCATATAACATACCAAGCACTATATAATGATTACAAAGTTCATTACATTCCCAACCTCATTACATTACTGTCTAAATCTATTGCAACATACCAATCACTACCTAAGGATATGTTTGTATTCGGGAGAGAAAAAAAATAATAAAAAAAGGAAGAGAAAAATTATAAAAGAAAGGAAAGGAAAAGAAAAATCTTGTTAGTCATATATTAATATAAATGTGTCTAATATAGTGGTGATAAGTCTTTTAACTTCTTTATGCAAGCCATAAGAGATAAAACATAATCGACATTAACGTGTTAATTTTACAATAAAGATTTATATTAAACAAATATTTTAATTTCTAAAATGAAAATTGAACTTTAATTAATATATTTAAAATTAAATTATTTTTATAAGGCATCACAATAGAAGCTTTAAACTGCTGTAATTTGAGCAACTTATTATTTTTGGAAAGTTATTATATTTAGTAAGTCACTTTTATTGGAAAATTTCTATTTATGGAAAGTTTTTCTGGCTTTTGAGTTTTTTAAAACTATTTTATGGTGACCAAAACCGACCTACCCCCAAATTTTCACTAATTAAAATAGGGTTTAGGATTTAAGCAACTTGAATCCGAAATAGGGAAGTTTCTATTTATGGAAAGATTTTCGGTTTTTGAATTTTTTTAAAACTACTTTATGTTTACCAAAACCGATTCCGACCCAAAACCGACCTAAGCCGTAAATTTTCACTAATTAATATAGGGTTTAAGATTTAAGCAACTTAAATCCGATAGCTTAGGTTGGTGTTGGTTTCAACCTCTAGGGTCGGATACCAGACTCATGAGCCCCCTACTTGTATTAGCACAAACTTCTTGAAACTATTTCTTTTTAGGATTTCTATAAGCAAAAACTTAATTTGAACTACTTGTATAGAAAGATAGTTGAAAGAGAATGTATATGAAATAGAAAAATAACACTTTTGTTCCCTAAATAATTTACAAATTAACAATTTGCTCCCTACTTCATTAAACTCAACAAAGTAGGGACTAATATTTTAGATTTATTGCCCAGTAACCTTTTTTTCTCCATTAAGTTAAAGCGTTATATAATAATCAAATGGACAATACGGCTATTGAAGAAGAGTGGGTCATTCTGTTAATCATGAGATTAGCATCAAATCTTAACTTTAAGAGTAATTCTTTCTATTCACACAACCTTGAAGTTGTTCAAGGTATTTGCGGAAAAAAAGAGAATTAATTGGAGAATCCGTCCAATGGTCAATGAGACCTGGAGATGGATGAAACAATTCCCTTACTAGAAAGTAAGGCACATCAAAAAAGAGTTTAATGGAGTGGCAGATATTTTTGCTAAGTCGGCGGAGGGAGAAGCTTGGGAGGGAGAAGCTTGGGCCATGCTATGCTTCAGGCCCTGAGATCGGCGGCTGATCTCAATTTACAGAGTAGCTCTTTCTACTCTGATAACCTTGACGTGGTTCAGGATATTTTGAAAGGAAGTGTTTCAAATTGAAAAATCAGACCAACTATTAATGAAGCAGTAAGTTGGATCAAAAGGTTCCCGATGTGGAAGGTGATACACTTTGAGATCTTAACATAATCAGCAAAATTGACTAGGAAAGGTGTTGATATTTCAAGGGGTCAACCGATGACTATCGTTGAATTTTCTATTTGGCTTGATAGGTTTGCTCGTTGTTGATTATAATTACAAAAAAAAAAAAAAAAAAAAACACCTCAGGGTGTCCATACGAGTTAGTTGTTATTTTCTTTGATAACTTATCTAGGTTAGGTATTAGAAGTGGTAATAGACAGATCTGTTATTTTTCTTTGACCAAAAAAAAAAGTTATATAATCATTTTAAATCAAGTAAAAACCACAATTACTTCATCTATTTATATTTAACTCCATAAAAAAAAATTAAAAAAAACCTACGAAACTTAATTTTTTTATACACTTCCAACCACTCATCAGGAATTTCAACTCTTTCAATGTCCTATTTCTGATTCATAGTGAATAGAATTTCATTTGATATTAAATTCTGAAAAGTAAAAACACAATACAAAAATTAGATAAAAGTAAATAGTTGAATCAATATAAATACTGATTTAAATCTTTAGCAATCGAATCTATGAATACGTATACATAATTTTGACAAGTATGCTTAAGAGTAAAATAGCACGGCAAAATTGTTATAAAGTGTTGTTCCCTTGCATGTGGGTCCCTCCTTCTGTTTGTTTATAGGAATGGTCGAGATTCAGTGACAGTAGAGCTTAATCACAGAATCTGCACCAGCAGTAAATAACCATGGTTGTCTTGGATGGAACTTACAGTCCATAACTCCTATATTACATTATTAAATATATCAGATACATAAAGAAATAATCAACAAATTGAGTAGTAAGTGAGATACAAGGTTAAAAGATACCTCTTCCATTAGTTGATTCATGTCCTCTTAAAAGTGTAAGAGGAACAATTAATGGATTCTGATTCAAATCTGAATAAACCATTCCATGAAATACATACGATGTACAATCATCCGAACATGATCCAAACAAAGGGTACGTCCTATGGAACGCCACTTTGTTAATATCCTTTGTATGACAACTGAAAATTTAGAAAAAAAAAAACATATTTAAGCAAATCATACATACACTCAAATAAAGTCAAAAACACTACATACTTAAGAACTCTATAAGGTTGAGATGAAAGATCCATATCAAACCAAAGCAATTTCCCATCTTTACTACCCGCAATTAAATTATCACCTACATCAGCAAATAATCAAGTATTAAACTAAAAAAATAATGAAAAACGAAAAATGTTCCTTTATAAATCGTATACATACCATCAGGATGGATAAAAATGGAAGAAATTTCTCTAACTCTAGCTTCTAATTTCTTCACAAGACTAGGCTTTTCACCTTGTGATAACTTATACACACGAATATCCTTTTTAGTCGCGATAAAGAATATATTTCTACTAGGATGAAAAGCAGTCGAAACCGCAAGTCCTTTAAACGACACTTTTTGTGTTCGTTTCTTCGAAAGCTGATGTATCAAAACCGCGTTTGATTGACGTATAAATTTAGTTAAGTTCACTCACTTCTTATTACATAATAAATAAAACAGAATTAAGTCAATTTAGTAAAAAAGGATATCAGATGGCATTAATGTCGAAAAATGATCTCCTTTTCGATACCACTCCACTGAACACACAGTCTGTTCAAACAATCACGTATTATAACATAATCCTTAAATAATAAGACGTAACAAAGTACCTTAAAGTGTTTTAATTTGACTCCTCCATGTTTTTCATCTTGAGTCCAATTACATATAGAAGCAAAATCATTAACAGATTCTTCAGTTTCTGTGGAAGTTGCAACTTTTAGAAGCTCATTAATCCTTTCCTCTTCTTCATTATTTCCTAATCCGGTATTAATAATATACACTTCTTGTCCCCTATTTATATTTAAATTATAATTTAAATAACATGTTCATTAATTTGTTATAATTTAAGATTAAACTTACGTTACAACAGCTAAAATAGGAAGCTCTGGTAAAGGATTCCATGCTACATATTGTACAGCCTCGTCAAATTCCCATATTTTAACACATCTACCCGTTTCAACTTCCCATACACGTACAGTTTTATCACTCGAACCTATTTAATAATAAAAAAGAAAATAAGATTTTAAAAAATTAAAATCTTAAAATTAAAATGATATACCTGAAGCAATCCATTGTCCAGTAGATTCAGTTGAAATTGATTTTACAGAACCTTCATGACCTTTATACTCGAGATAACAAGTAGTTGGATAAGGTTTAAGATCTTTACGGCTTGGTAACTTAGGCTTCAAAGACTCGGGATCGATATTAATCTGGAAATTCAAATATAAGGATCTGAAATTAATTAATTAATTAATTAATATATTAATGGATACATACACGTTTTTTACGAGCTCTTGGACATAAGTAAAGATCTAGACAACGAGTAAATACTTCATTAATAGCTTTCTCGTAAGCTGGAATACTTCTCATAGATGTGAACCTAACAATTAATAAGAGTTAAAGATTTATTTAATTTAAAATATAAATTAATAAATTAGTACCTTTTGGGTATAAATGTAAGTCGATCTTCCGCAAATTTAAGTGAATCAGCTATAAGTTCTTCTGGTGTAAGAATGTATTCTAAACTAGGATTGTAAGATTCTTCATGACCTGATGAAAAAACATAATTGTTTAATTTTATCATTTATTTCTATTTTAAGTAAATAAATAATAAACCTGGAAGTTTGACTTTTGGAGGTGGAATATAAGCTAAGCCTTGTCTTTCGGTTGTATTAGCATCTGCCCAAAGGTCTTGTTTTGGTTGCTCTTCTTTTGGCTTTTCATTGACTTTTATTAATCCTTTTCGAATAGCTCGAACATATTGAACAACCTTTTTGTATTTTTAAAATTATAAAAACGATTAAAAACTGTAGAATTAAGATAAAGAAGAAACTTATTTAATATTGTTTATTACCTTTTTACTCTCCCATTTTGAAGGAATAAAACGTCTCTTCGGCTCTGGTGCATTTGAAAGCGGATGTTTTGCACCATCCCAGTCAAACCAGTCAACATAAGGCTGTAATAAAAAAGTTCAATTACTCCAAATTAATTAATTTTTTTCTCTTATTTATAAAATAGTGTGTGAAAGAACAAACCGCATGTGGATCAAAATCAGCATGTGGTGCTTTTCCTTTAACAAGTCTTCCAATAAGTTTTATCTCTTCTTTTGTGAGCTCAATTTCTTCATCATTATATTCATCGTATATTTTACGCCTGAACAGAACTCAAATGTGTAAATAGATCAAATGTGTTTTGGAAAGAAAGAAAAATTGAATATAAAGTTACCAATTATTTGAATCATCGGCACTAGCAAGAAAAGAGTCAAGTTTATCTTGTTTTTCCTTTTTCTTTATTTTTTTCCCACTAAGGTCATAACCAATATGTTCCTCATCTTTGTACCATATTAAAGGTACATCTCCCACAGTATTACGAGGAGCTACCTACAATTATTAATAAATATTATGATTTACATTATTTTCGAAGACTTAAAAAATTCCTTAAAATGAAATATCTACACAAACCTCATCTTCAGATGAATCACTCTCCTCAACTACTTCACGAGAATCATCACTACCACTATCATCATCTTTTGCATCATTTTCATCACTTGAGACAACACTTTCCTGTTAAAAATGAAACCAAAGTCTTAAGAGAAACTAAAGAAAAAAAGCTCATTAAACAGAAACAAAACAGAAAATATAACTGAATGTACCTCATCTTCGGAAAGATTACTCTCATCTGATTCTGATAAGCTCTGTTCGGACCCTGATTCATTCCATGACCCATCATCCTCTGATAAACCCTATAGCCATGAAAATGATAATAATTGAGATTTCCCATAAAACCATGAAAATGATAAAAAAAAAAAAGAAAATAAAGTACCTCGTCATCCGAGTCAGAAACTACAGGAGAAGAATCGGAGAGCTCTGCTCTGGCTTCAAATTCTTCTGCCTTCAATTTCTCTTCTTCCTCTTTCTTATTATCTTTTTGTGTGCTCTTCTTCAAACTTGGAGTTGGAGTCCTCATTGTTGTTTTTCTATTCCAATTCTAAATTTTCGAAACTGGAAAAATATTCCGAGAATTCACCGCAAATTAACGCACGCAGGTTATGTTAGACCATCTACAGCAGTTGTCTAACAAACGGATATTTACTGCACAACAATTCAAAAAGTAGAGTATAAGACTAAATTGCTCACTCCAACAGTCAAAGGCAAATTATGGGACCCACAAAACTCACACGGCGTTCCCTCCCCATATACTCTATTTTCAACGCTATCACTTATCATATGTTAAAAAGGCTTCCAACGGTCTTAAAATGGCCATTGTAGGATATGTATAGAAATATAATAAACATCACGACTGTAATTATACATACTTAAATCAGATAATTTTGAAAAACTGTAAAAGTGATGATACTAGGTTAAAAATAATTTAATTTTAGAGTTTCAATGGTAAAAATTAATTTTTTACCTTAATTTGGGTTCTTCGCCAAGTCGGGTTGATGATGGTGGAGATTGGTCCACGAGTGGCGGCGGTTTTCTTGTGCAGGAGAGCGGCTTGGAGGGAAGGTGAGACCTCCTGAGTCTGAAGAGAATTCTTTTTGTTTTTTTTGTTCCAGTTGCGAGTGTGGAAGAGAAGACGGGGTTTAGGTTTTTTTTTTTTTTTTTTTGTTCCAAAGGGTTATAGGTTTATCATGTTTTATTGTTTTTTTTTTCTTTTTCTAAACTTTCTTTAATAAGAAAATGGTTGCTAGCCTATACCCTAGGGTATTGACTCTTCATTAATTAAAACCGCTAATCTATATGGGATCGTGTTTAAACAAGTGCTAAATATGTTGTCATCTAGCTTATATTTAGCTATCCAGTCGGCTAATCTATTACCTTCTGTATTACTAGATTTGAACAATGGATTACAAAATTCAGAGATCATATAAATGTTACTAATAATATTACAAATAGTAAGATTAGAAAATTGAAAACGCTTATCAAGAGCATTCATGACTAGAAGACTATTGCTCCCTATAATAACTCTACACGACGCATCTCGAGCTAGTAGACTAGCTTTTAGGACTCCTAGTGCTTCAGCTTCAAGAGAAGAAGCTGCTGAGATATCCCACGCATTGTAACTGCTAATATTTCCAAGAAAGTCCCTAGTAATACAAGAAATAAGGGCTTTATTAACTTTATACGCAGTATTACAATTGATTTTTAACATTTTATTGGGTGGTGGTTCCCATTTTTTTTCCTTTCTTAACTGCTATATCATCCATGTTTTCATTTGTTAGGTCATTCTTTATTATAGTATCACGCATATTGTTATCATTCTTACCTTTCAGTTTATTATTAACATCCTTAGGGTAGTTGGTATTTTCATATTCATACCAATCCCTTAAGGCTTTTTCTATAGTTCTCAAAGGATCAAGTGTAATATAATTATACTTGTAATTATTTCTATCCTTCCAGATTTGCCAAGCTAGAGTGCAAATCTTTTCAAGTACAAACTCATCATTTTTATTCGTATTTTGTAGCTTAATTATACTAGCCATCCAAGTGTCCATGTTACTGGTTAACTGGTTACTAGTATATAAGTTTTGAGGTGAGGCAAACCATACTGCTTTTGCCCACTCGCATCCAGTAGGATATGCTCTATATTCTCCACTGAGTTATTACATATCTCTGAAAGTCCTAGAGGGGGGGTGAATAGGATTACTAATAAGATTAATGCCTAATTAAAAATCTTTTGGACAATTATAAGTTTAAGAGAAAACTTCTAAGTCAACTAATATATCAAACACTTATGGGATCATGCAAAGGATAAGTTAGAGGCTTGATATATAAGTTTAACAAGTAAAACAAGTTTCTAATCTCTTACTACTCTAGATGACAATATGTTAGATAAACTAGATAATCAATATCACAATATTCATACTAGCATATTATCAAACATGTAAAGTGCGGAAAGTAAATAGAGTAGGGATAGAAAGATACACACGATTTATAGTGGTTCGGTTTCCCTACATCCACTACCTAAGGAAGCCTCCTTGGGATTTCAAGCTTTTCACTAAGCTCCCCTGTCTCTCTTAACCGGGTCTAGAACACAATAACCCTTACAACCTCTTCGATAACACGAAGGACAAACTCTTCGAAACCACGAAGAAAACTCTTGTGTAATCACAACACAAGGACACCAAGTATACTCCCTATACTTGAATTCTCTCTTAATCTATCTATTACAAGAACTAGACTTAAGAGGATAAATACAAAGTGTTTAAGGGGTGAAACTACTTTGCTAATAATCTCCTAATGAGTAGATATAACACTTAAGCATGAAAGACTCCTCTTGAGTGGATAGAACTTTGTGGCTTATTTGATTAACTCCTTGAATGAGTTGGATAGGACTTATAAGCTCACTAAGATTGATTTTGACAATGTATAGCTCTTGACACCTTCTTGAATGATAAAAATTAAGCTCCTTAATGTTTGTAATTAGTTGGTGTAGTTGTAGCCTTGAAAGACCTTCATTTTATAGCTGAAAATTGCTTCCAACGGTCATAAGGCTTGAGTCCAACGGATCTATTAATCTCCCAACGGATATATTTCTTATGACTTAAACTTTGTGCAGAAAAACCTTCCTTGCGGTGTACCGCAAGTATCGTGCGGTGTACCGCACCTCAACGGTTAGATTTTCTATCTTTCTGACGGGCTAGCCATGCACCGTGCCCTGGTCCGCATCCTTGGTCCGGTGTACCGCACCCTTGGTCCGGTGTACCGCACCAAACATCTTTGTTAGATATAATTAAAGCTTTGATGCTCGGATCATAAAATCTTCTTCACGAAAGTTGTAGATAACATCATTCTTATAAACTTTGCAGTTGATCATAAAGGCTATATCTCAAAGTATATAAAGATATGAATAAAAGCATATATAATGAGATATAATAAGAATGATATGTAAAGTGTTTTTGATGAATAATAGTTCAAGTTAGGATGCATATAACAAGAGTAATAAGCACACTAAACACAAGAGGATTTGTCACATTAAAACAACCTATTAAGGGAGGCTATATGCCAACAATCTCACATAAAGGTGTTTTAGTAATTCGTTTATTGTATAAGTTCTTACTCGTATGAGTAAATTTTTATATACCTTCCACATAAAATTAAATCTTCTATCAATGTGGGCGACATTCCATAAGGAACCTTGACCTAACCATTTTCTCACTTCAGAAAGAATAGGTTTAAGAATCCAATGGAGCCCGCTTGTACCCAAAATTCCTTGAATTAACTCAGGGTTGTTAGAGTAAAACGAGACTCTCTGACTAAGGAGATCCTTACTAGATCTCATGGCCATAATTAAGGCCCAATCTTCCCCTTCAATAACTTTATTGATTTTACATCGGATGTTAATCTTTCTCGAAATTGTTCCTTCTTTATTCACACTTTTCTATCAATTATGTGTGATGAAGTGGCCTTAATGTCTCTTCTCCCAGATTCCATTTTTTCCTCATTTTCTTTAAGTAACTGATAAGCTTTTTTAACTTCATATGTTCCATTTTTACCTTCAGATTTTTTTTCTAAAATTTTTTCAACATGGTTGTATACTTTTTTATCTTAAATTTATTATTTATTTAATATTTGGAATGTAAAATCGAAAATACAAATCGGAAAAAAATATCGGATCAGAAAACCTGAAATTTCAGAAATTTTAAACACTAAAAATCTGTTCCGAAGTCGGAATTTTCGGATCGGAAAATCGAAAATCAGAAATTTCGGATCCGATTTCCACCCCAAGTTGTATGTTTATAGCAAAGAACACGGACAATTGCAGTTTTTTTGTTATTGTTGTTAATTTTTAGATTATAAATAGTTCTCTTGACAAATGAAATGGGATTTTTTTTAATAATATTTTCTTTTATATTTTGTTGTTATATACTTTGTTATGATATATATAAATAAAAATAATTTTATTTAATATTTTATTTAATTAATTAATAATGAAATTAAATATTACAAGATTAATATATTATTATAATTAGTATAATAATAATAATTAATTGTTTTGATTATGTTTTTGGTTTAAGAAATATTTTGATTATGTTGAAAATTAATTGTATTGATTATGATGTGTTAATTGTTAGGGTTTAGGGTTAGGGTAATGGTTAAGGGGTATGATATATGGTTATGGTTAAGGTGAAGGGTATATAGTATATGGTTAAGTATTGATGTAAATGGTTGAGGGTTAGGGTTAGGATATATGGTTAAAGGTTATGGTATAAGGATTAGGGTATATGGTTAAGGTTAAAGGTTAGGGTATATAATTAAGGGTTAGGGAATATGGTTAAGGGTTATGGTATATGGTTAAGGTCAAGGGTTAGGGTATATGGTTAGGGGATATAGTATATGGTTAAGGTTAAGGGTTAGGGTATATGGTTAAGGGTTAGGGTATATGTTTAAAAGTTAGGGTATATGGTTAAGGGTTATGGTATATGGTAAAGGTCAAGGGTTAGATATACGTTTAAGCTTAAGGGTTAGGGTATATGGTTAAGGGATATGGTATATGGGTTAGGGTATATGGTTAAGGTTAAAGGTTAGGGTATATGGTTAAGGGTTAAGGTATATAGTTAAGGGTTAGAGTATATGGTTAAGGGTTACAGTGTATGGTTAAGGTCAAGGGTAAGGGTATATGGTTAAGGTTAAGGGTTAGGTTATATGGTTAAGGGTTAGGGTATATGGTTAAGGGTAAGGGTATATGGTTAAGGTCAAGGGTTAGAGTTTAGGGTTTAGGGTATAGGGTAGGGTATTAAGGTTTAGGTTATAGGGTTTAGGGTTTAGGATATAGGGTTTACGATTTGATTCAAAATTATAACATAGAACCACAAAAACAAGATTGACTAACTTTAAATACTACCTTAAGAAGGTCGAGAGTGTCAGCGACCATTCGACCCTTACAAGGTAAGCCAAGTCGGAGTTCATTTCGTTCCGGTGATTTCCTATCCACGTTTCTGTTCACCACCGTCACCGACGAGGCGAGAGTACAAGATATGATTACTGGTAATTTGGTATTATTACTGGAAAGGGGGAAGAAGGTGAAGAGGGGCATTGAAGGTAAACTGAATAAGTAGTAATGGAATTTCCTTAATATTTATTTTTTGTTTGTGTAATATAACTGAAATGTTATGTGATGGTGAGCTTAAACGCAGCGTCTTTATATAGGAACTTGGGAATGAAGAGAGAAAGAGTGTGTGAGCCGATTTATTTTGAAGAGCTTCGTTAGTGTTTGAGTGGAAAGTTATCAAATTCGTAAGCTTAATCCTGATTTTTTATGATTTCTTTTTGCTTCTTCTTTTAAGAAGTGATGATTATTATTATCTCAAAGTAAATGTTTATAGTGTCAAAAAATTAAGTTTTAAGAACATTTTGATCTCGACAAGAGTGTCCTAGACCTACATTAGTGATAGACATACACACTTTACCAATCGGTCCTTTTGTACAAACCTTAGGTCCAACCTATCTTGTTCATATGAAACAAATCATATAATTCTCGGACACTAAGAGCATAAGATTGGTATGATTGAGGTAACCTCCTTGTTTTAAACTAAGACCTCCAAGATCACGTATTTTCTGCTATCTTAATTGTCTATATGAACACAATCAAATACATTATATGTAATGTAGGCAGTCCATTACATAAATGACATACATCACACCAATGTATATTACAGGTTGTAATAAACATACAATTATTTGACGATTCCTAAAATATATAAGTTTTGTTCTAAAATGGTTGAGGTAACTGTTTCATTCATAATCTCTTGTTGGCATATTTATGTATTTTGAGTGATGTTATATTTGGAAAAAATTATCTTATATTTAGTATATGTTGCATTGATCAAGCATGTATGTTTTGAGCTATATTGTATCGATCTCTAGGTGATAACCCCCCATGAAATTCTAAGCCAAAGCAAGAAATCAAAAGTTATAAATAGTAAAGGTTAAGCCTCTGACATAGCAAAGTATAGGACCCCTGAAGAGTATCTGATGAAATATCAAGAATTCAAACCTACAAAAAAACCATAATCCTGGACCCCCAAGTAGCATAAAAAATATCCTTTAAGATGATCAAAATTTCATACATCTGTCGTAGGAGAGTACAGAACTATTGATGACCATCTGAAGAATTTGCCAAAGTTGAAGCAATAAGTTGGACCTTTGCTGAAACAAATACAGAACCTTCGAGGTCAAAGAGTAAATACGAAAACTAAGACGTTGCGGAAATTGGACCTCCAACAAAGAGAAGTCGGACCTCCAACACTTGTATATTCAACCAATATTTTGGTGACACGTGGACATAGTCGTTAGAGTTTTTGTTATCAATAAGTAAAAGGTTTCAAATCAGCAAAAGTGGTTATTTTCTACACCAAACTTCAAGTTATCAAAGTGATATCTTCAAGAAGAGTCCTAAAACATTTCAAACTAAAGTTTTCATCTTTTTCATTTGCTTTGTAAGTCACATAGTTATATCTACTCATCAAGGAGTATATGAGTTAGGTAGATTAGTACCAATATATAATCCTAGTGTTTCTCTTGTTCTAGGTGAGAAATGTGATCTTCAATAGATTAGTAAAGAGATATTTTTGTGTATTCTCGATATATGTATTCACGAGAGAAGGCTTCACGGGTGTGTGAAATGGTTTGTAAGTATCGCTACTCGGGTCCTTTTGTGGAGATACACAAGGTAAGGTTTCACGGGATTGTGAAGTGACATCGTGAGTATCGATTGTACACTCGATATATTTGTGTTAAAGATAACACAAGGGTTTACTTCAAAGGGTATTTCGAATGGGTTGTAAATGTTTGTGCTCCTACCTTGTTGAAGAGACACATGGAATTCTAGTGGAAGATATGTTGTAATCCTAAGGGTCAAGTAGACCTCTTACATAATGGACTAAGACTACGGGAGTCGAACCACATCAAATCGTGTGTATCGCTTTTCTTCCCTTATTCCTTACTTTCTTGAATGTCAAGTGCGTGATTTATTGTCTATATTATTGTTTGTGATAATTGATTTAGATACTTCATGATATGTGTTTGAGTAATTTTCCCTCTCATTTTTGGCTAGTTGTTATTATAGATTGTGCATACTCAGTATTTGTTAGATTATCTCATCCATATCTATTGGCATACTTTGTGAAACTATTTTGTCTATGAATCCTTAAATGTTTTATATAAATATATATAAGACGATATCTTGTCTTTTGTGATTGATTGAGAGTCCAACAAGACATCATTTAGGGGGGACTGCGAGCAGTAAAGTAGGATTTATCCCTTTATGTGTCATTCTTGGCTAATCTTGATTATATATTTGTTTTTGGAGAAATTTAAGATGGTGTGTGTGTGTTAAGTGTGTAGTTCTTATGCATATGGATGACACAAGACCCTGCGATGAATCTAAGTAGAAACACTAAGGAATAACCCGAGACAAGTCGCAAGGAAACCAAAAGTCTCACTAGAAAGTCAAATACAAGTGTCGATAAAAAGTCATCGTCAACTTTGAAATTTACGACAAAAAATTAGTGAGGATACTGATCAATCCCATCTAGCTAAATAGGGCTGTAAACGAGCCAAACCAAATAGTAGATGTGCATGCTTGTTTATTTACTTATAGATTTAAATGAGTCGAGCTCGAGCTCGAGCCGAGCTGGTAAGTTAGTGTTCAAGCTCGTCTCATGAGAATATAACAAAGATCGAGCTCAAAAACTCGTTCAAAAGTGTTTTGAGCTCGAGCTCGAGCTCAAAAAGCTTGTTTACACCTATTTCGATTACTTGGATTAATTATAAGATATATTGTTGCAAACCTTTTAATTTATAGATCTTCAGTAAGAACATAATCGACTATTGTAAACTATCATTAAATATAATCACATACTTCCTTTTTGGATTGCTGAATTTTCAATGGTCTTGTATAATTGAGTAGGTAGAGGGGGAGAGTTAAAGGTAAGTGTTGGGATAAGATATGTTTTTTGAATATAGTAATTAGTTTTAATTTTTTAAAATTGTAAAATATTAGAAAAGAATATGTGATAGATATATATAACTCGGTTTTATTTTTCACGAGCTTTTCTGAAAAGCTTGCGAGCAGGCTCGGCTTGTTCAACAAACGAGCTCGTGTTTGGGCTCGAGCTCGACTCGTTTAATTTAACAAACGATCTCAAGCCGAGCTCGAGCTGCTCGCGAGCAGCTTGTTTATATACATTCATCAGCTCAAGGTATCTCTTTAAGTCTAGATTGCTTGAAAATAATGGTTTATGATTCAGAGTTTTTAGACAAAGTTCGGTGACTTTTCCCATGAAGAACCAGAATGTCCAGAACTGCCAAAAATATTTTGGGCCACATTTGACTCACCTGAGTGAACACGTCTTTGACCAAAACATTTTTCCAACTTATTACATATGATTTTGAAGATCGAAAGGGTTACATTTCATTTTTGAAAAGTCAGAAACGCTTGAGAAGAAGAATAAGCAAATAGCAAGGTCAACAACACCATTTCATCATTTCCAAGTATCCAATCTTTCCTATTTTTAGTGTAATTCTTATCCTTATTCCATTCTAAGTTTGATTATGTATCTTTTAAAAATCATTATTCATTTTGACATCATGAACTAAACTTTATAATATCGTGAGATGCTTTATAAACCCTAAATTATGATTCTAGCATTATATGTATGATTTAGATTTACCATTATTTAAATGAATGGATTTATAGTAGTTATACTACATCCCAAAAAAGGGGGCTCAGTTACAAAATTAGAATACTGAATGATTGGTGTAGTTTAGAAATAAGGGGTAGTCGTATATTCACATAGGTCTCGAACGAAACCGTCGATAATTCTTTAGGGTGCACCCTGGGGGGATGTCCTAAAATTAGATAACAACCCCTAATTACTCGAAGGAGATTTAGGGTGACCTTTAAATCTCGATTAAAATATAGCTCCCCAACTCGCCCTTAAACAACAAGTAAATATGAGTCATAAATAACGGTAAAAAGTTTCTCGAGCTATATCTATCGTTATTTCTTCATATCCTATTTTATCTACTTTCCAGTCCCTGTCATTTTATATTTTTAATATAAAAACTCACCAATTTGTATTTTAGTATTCGTCTAATAAAATATTCGAGTTATTAAACCAAACCCCAAATTACATATTTAAATTTTCGTTTTTACTCAACTAGTAATTTGAATGCAAGCTTAACTTTATAGTCTCTATGGAAAATGATATTAAAACTTACTATTTTATTACCTAGGATGACTCGTACACTTGCGAGGAGTATTCCTTGAGGTGTGATTTTTATATCACAATTTGGGGGACACCATTAGATACTTTTTTTAAATAGTTCATATTTATCCCCTCTAAAACTATATCTTTGGTCAATAATATATGAGAGAACTCATTTACGGTTAAAATGTGTTTAAATTTTGGAAATTTATCACTAGTTATCTTAAAAAACGCTTAGCATGCCTTTTGACATTCAAGTTGATAAATAATTATTGAACATTCAAGAAAATTAGGATATTTAGATAATGTCAAATAAAATTCCCAAGGACTATTTTTTCTTGCATTATCCCAATTTATTGCAAGTCGTTTATCATCTATATGAACTAATACGCTAATTTTCAGTGTATAATCCTGTGTACATTTTTGGGTAATGTGTGCAAATATCGTCATCAATCAAGCTCGTGAATATGATCGTGTGTCTTTCGATGAGTCTTAACATCACCGTGTCTTACAAATGGAGATAACGGATGAAACATATCGAGGCTGCATCACCTCTCCTAAGGGACACAATACACTTACTAAGTAACCTACATGATAAGTGGATATATTCATGGGATTTCAGGCCTCCAATTGACAAGGGAACTATGTCAGAGGTTTTTGCTAAATCATTGCTATTCCAGCTTATTCCTATTTTTCAAACTTTTCTTTGGGCAAACACAAAGCCATTGAATGCTCCTCCGATGATCGGAAAATTATCCACGGCTCTTACCCAGTTACCAAGCTTGGTGATAAATTTTTGGGAATTTTGGCATTCTCCTTCCTCATGGGATTGTGGCAAACATTGAAGAGATTTTGAATTGAGAGACTTGGGTTTTCGGAGATTTGGAATTACGAGACTTGGGTTTTTGGAGATTTGGAATTACGAGACTTGTACCCTCACACACATGGGTTTTATTTAAATTTGCCAGGATCTACGCAGCTAAGAAGCTACTTTTCATTTTCTGGTTTCAAAAACATTAGGAAAATTCCATCAATACGCAACCCAAAAGGATATGCCATACATCTTCTTGCATTCTTACTGATTTTACAAATATTCTTGCATTCTTACTGATTTTACAAATAGTGACATAACTCATCAATTCATAAAAACACTTCGCTAAGAATTGCAAACTGAGAGAGGAGTGATGGATGTAATGACAGAATTAAAGGAGACCTTGACGGTGGTGGAACAGTGGTTGATGGCATTGATAGACGTTTAAGGAGGTGGAGCAAACTAGCACCTCAGTTTTTATTTTGGTCAGAAAGAATTTAAGTAAACAAAATTATACCCTTGATCCATTTTCATAAATTAAATACAAAAGAAAGCAAAATCAATTCAAACATTTAATAAGTTTAGGCAATAAGATAGCATCCAAAGACAAAATAATAAAGTGCTACAAATAGTTTGGAAGTTTATAACAGAATGAAGCACAACAGTAAAGAGTTGTTTGCAAAAACTTGGTGAATAAACCATTACTAATTAATAATAACTTAAACCTTGTATCCTCTACTCTTTCGCTTTCCACGAGCTTGCTCAAATTTCCTTCCTTTAGCTCGCACATATGGCTTAGTGTGACTGTGTGGAACACCAGGAGCTGGTCCAAAATGCTTCACTGCTTCACGAGAGTTCTTTGGTCCACGTAAAAGTACCTTCACATCCATACACACAATATACTCAAAATATTGCACAAAATTCAGTAACCAAAAATAAATCAATAGGTAGACTTACAGTGTTCTGACCAAGAGGAGCACGAAGTGCCAACTGGTCAAAAGTCAAACATTCACCACCAGCTTTCTCAATCCTAGCCCTTGCTGTCTCAGTGAATCTAAGAGCACAAACCTTAATAGCTGGAACTTCATAGGCACGAATGTCATCAGTTACTGTCCCAACAAGTACTGCAATTTTGTCCTCCTAAAATATCATCAAATACAATGACTAAATTACCAGATCCAAACATGATTATTAACAATTAATTGTTTGAATCTATTATATACCTTGCCCTTAGCGAAAGTGACCAAACGGGAGAGAGATAGTGGAGCCTTGTTGATCTTGCTCATAAACAACCTCTTCAATATCACTGCATTGAACTTGCTTCCTGTTCTCCTCACCAAAAATCGATACAGCTGTTCACAATATTAAATCATTAGTCTTAATTTTCGATAACGTTCATATGTCGAGATAGCTATAACAATAGCGAAAGAGTGTATCACCTTGACGAGAAGCTTAAGGTAAATATCGTTAGATTTAGGGGCAGTTCTTTTGGTCTTCTTGACCTTACCTCCAGCTTTCAAATCGATACCCTATAGTACCAACAAAATTGAAACTTGTTAATAAATATAACAGCAAAACCTGGCAAAATGGTACATGAAGAAAAAGGAGAGGTAAAGCTAAGCTACCATGGCCGCTGATGAAGATGCTGCACGCTCAACTCGAAGAAATTAGCTAGGGTTCTCTAATGTGGCCTTTTAATATATTATATAGTTATATGAACCCTAAATGGGGACTTCTATGCCCACTATATTAATCTTACAAGAAAAGATGGACTTGGCCCAATTAAACAGCCTGCCGGATCTTGGGCTAGGAGGATCGCTCAAAGGAGGCCCAAAATATTTTTGTCATCCTCCAACAAAATCACAATCAAATAGCATTACTTCAACATACGAGCCAAAGTTAGGAAAAAGGTTGTAAACGAATCTAAGTGCCCGTTTGGGATTGCTTTTGAAAATAATCACTTAAAGTGATTTTAGATCCATAGCAACATTTTAGACTCTTAAAATCACTTTTAGGAAAAGCATTAGATTAGTGATTATTAAAATAATCACTTAAAGTGATTTTAGATGTCACAATATTTTTTAATATTTTTTACAAATAATTTAATTTTAATCAAAAAGCGCTTTTAGCTCCAAAATAATCAATCCCAAACGGGCTCTAACTCGATCTCGACTTGAAAAAAAAAACTCGTCTAATCTCGTCCGTTTATACAAAAGAGCAAAAAAATTTGTTCTAACTCATTCGTTAAAAAAAAATATGTTTAATCTCGTTTGTTAACCATCCGTTTATATATATGATTTGTAAATTAATATTTTAGTAATCAACAAATATATTATTAAATATATTAACTTGGATTTTTTTTTTCATTAGATTTTAATATTTTATACCACACATTCTATCTAATATCTATAGTTCATGAAAGTTCTGTTTCACCAAAAAAAAAACGTTCCTTAATAACTTAAGCTCGGCTTGATAAGTTAGCAAACAAGATTTAAAAAGTCTAGCTCGACTCGTTAAAATTTGAACTTGCCCCATCTCGACTTACAAAATTTAAAGAACAAGTTTGCATAACTAGTACTTGACTCGATTCATTTACATCCTTACTCAGGGATGACAATGGGAAAGATAAAAAACCAAATTTTTGATTAATCGATCTAAATAAAAAAACTAATTACGTAACAATCATTAAAATTATTAGATTTTGGGTTTTAAAAGTGTAATCGATAATTAAACCTGATAGGTTTTGATTTTAGATATCAAATAAAATTGTGAATGAAAAAAGTGTACATCATACATACTATTATTGTCTGTGTCATGGAACACTACATAAAAATAACATCTTATATGATTATACCTTTTACTCATAAATATGAGGGCATGTTAAGAATATATATTGGGTTACATATAACAAGTATTTCAACCACAGCAAACATATGTTTGTGATAATATTAATGATAGGGTAAATGTTTCTAGGGGTCACTAAACTATTACACTAGTCCTGTTTGGACCACTTAACTATTATGAGTTCCAAACGACCCACTAAAGTATCAAAATCGTTTTGAATCAACCACTCCATTAGATTAATATAAAAAATGGTTATTATAATTAATTTGCAAGTGCTTAGAAGATTATATTAGTATATTTCTTGGTTTTATATCCCAAGGTTCACTCTTATCTCATAGGAATGATAAAGATTATCCAAACCCTTAGTAATATCAATAGAAACGATGGAATAACCATCGTTAACTGAGAAACAAAAAATAAAAATTGGGAGACTGTTAATGAAGATAAAAGAATATTGAGGCTGTTAAAAGATACTGTGGTACGAACCTATAAAACAGATATTGTTCAAGTAAGTTCGGTTTCTGTAATGCATAACTTATAACAAAAAGTTGCTTACCATCTTAACTTAATCCAGACAGAGAAAAGAAACGTATTTAACTTATTTGGTCTGTTATCTTTGTATATTTTAAGTATTTAATCCTTTTTTCTTGCAAAAGTAACATTTTGGTCCTGAGTAATGTTATATATCGCCCTTTTTCATACCCTTCACATTTTAGTTCCATTTCACCATTCAGACAGAAAAAAGAATAAGGAGGCTGTAATGAATCTTCCTAGTCTCGGAGTTAATGAATCTGAGCATTAAGAAAAAAGTCAGCCATATCTTGGCGGGGCATCCACAAAATTTGTAATGGTTGCAGCCATGGAGGTTGCTCATATTCTCTATTTAAACAGATATGAGGCTCGTTTTATAAGAGATTACTAGCTGATATCTCTCTTTTTGAGAAAAAAGGAATGTTATATTGCTAGTTATATGCATAACTTGTAGGAAAAAGTTTGTCTTGGCTGAAAAAAGAACGAGGCAGCTGAGACAGTCGGAATTCTCGGGGTTATAGTTATGGTTTTTTGTCCCTTTTCCTTTGCCCTTTCGTCATACCATAGGAGAGTAATAAGGATAACTTTTATCCTCATTAGTCTTTCTGATTCATTGTAGCTCAGGGTTTTTGGGGCAACTCTCCCAAATTTTTTTATAGTTAACGATGGTTAATACATCGTTTCTGTTGATGTTACTAAGAGTTTGGATTATCTTCATCATTCCTATGAGATAAGAGTAATACCGTGGGATATAAATCCATGAAACATACTAATATAACTTTCCCAAACACTTGCAAATTAATTGTAAAAACCATTTTTTATTTTAATCTAATTGAGTGGTTGATTCAAAACGATTTTGATACATTAGTGGTTTGTTTGGAACCCATAATAGTTAAGTGGTCCAAACAGGACTAGTGTGATAGTTTAGTGATCTCTAGAAACATTTACCCTTAATTATATGCAAAGTTATCAATTATATGCAAAGTTATATACGAGAATGAGACTACCATGATAGTACATTTTAAACGCGGGTATATTCAACGATTATTTATATCCAGTGACCAAGGATGCGTTATATTCAGCTAATATACACACTACAAGAAATAGTAGCATTAGCGGGGAAGCTATTGCAGCAACAATTAAAATGGCCTCTAATGATAGCATTAGCGGGGAAGCTATTGCGGCAACAATTAAAATGGCCTCTAATGATATTTTTAAAAACCAAAATGGCCTCAAATTATATTTTTAGCGGCAATATTTGCCGCTAAAGATAAAGTTAATAGAGGCAAAAACAAATAAATTGCTATTAAAGGTATCCATACCGAGAAACTTATAGAGGCGAAAAATAACGACTATTGGCGGCAAAATTAAGATTTTTAGTGTTAAATTTTTTGCCGCTAAAGATACTATTTCTTGTAGTGACACAATCTAGATATAATTCTCATTCGAATTAACAATCTTTGATAGATCTCATTATGTGTACACATCATAAAATATCACTCTTTTCGATCATTTATAAAAGTTGCTGAAAAAAATAAATTTACTGTTAAACTCAAACAATGGTGTCAAATCACACGAAGTTTATTTCATATGACAAAACACAAATCTAATATGTGGAGTTTTGCGACTTGTATTCCGGGAATCTCCAATAGTTGTCGCAAATTTTTTTCCGTTAAACTCCAAAAGCAGTGTCAAGTTACATGGGCATTTGCTATCATCCGGGAACTCCCAATTTTAATAGCATTTTTCAAATTTATATCCCTCTCTGGGTGTTTATGTGCTAGATATTTGGATTATAATTCATTACCCACCCCCACTCCACCATGTTGGCATGGTCGGCTAGGTGTGTGAAGAGAAAGTCGACAAATAACATACTAAAATGTTGCCACGAAAGCTAATCTGCCATTTTCCTTCTTTTGGATCTAGTGTATTATGTATATATATGGCGTGTGCATGAAGGTGATAGAGAAAAACTCTATCACATAAATATAGATCATTTTCATGCTTTAACGTTAGGGCTCGTTTGTGTACGTGACTGGATTGTACAAACTGTTGTTGGTCTACTTAATCAGCTACATGATAGGTTGTTTATTTCAACTGCATGTGAGTTTGATTATAATAATGTCTGTCTGCTTAACTTTAAACTTTAAACGTCTTCAAGATCCCTCATTCACTACAAGAAATAGTAGCATTAGCGGGAAAGCAATTGCGGCAACAATTAAAATGGCCTCTAATGATAGCATTAGCGGGGAAGCTATTGCGGCAACAATTAAAATGGCCTCTAATGATATTTTTAAAAACCAAAATGGCCTCTAATTATATTTTTAGCGGCAATATTTGCCGCTAAAGATAAAGTTAATAGAGGCAAAAACAAATAATTTGCTACTAAAGGTATCTATAGCGAGAAACTTATAGAGGCAAAAAATAACGACTATTAGCGGCAAAATTAAGATTTTTAGTGTTAAATTTTTTGCCGCTAAAGATACTATTTCTTGTAGTGATTCCACCATATCCCCAACATATTAAAAAATATCTGTTAACTTGCCAACTCAACTAAAAGTTTGAACCGTTACAGTTCTAGAAATTTCATTAATCCCAACTGTACTACCCTCCTTATGATGCTTTACACGAAGTTGAGCAACCAGCTCAACACTATCCAAACTAACATTATTAGCGATAATAATAGGTAGGAATAGCCAAAAGAGCACGCAAAAACGCTTCACTAGCATGAGATCTTTTCCCATGAGCTTTCTTCGCCAGCTCATCAACATCGTTAGCCATCACCATCTCAGGGCATCCACCACCAATAAAACCCTACTATCATTAACTGTATGAGACAACACATACAATGCATTACGCATTGTGTATAATCTCTCAGCCTCATCTAGTGCATAATTACATGCACCTCGTAACACAATCATACATGCCTGAGCCAATGTACTCCCAAAAAAGTGAATTAGCTTATCTTCATCGATCATGATTTCTTCAATAACTTGCAATGTCCGAGATTTACTGACTCTGGGTTATCAAAAGTTGATGTGATCTCACCACCTGTAACTAAATCTAGATGCTTAATACCGTCAAATTTATTGTGTTTTATAGCAAGTACTCCTGCATCAGAAAAGAGTAATCTATGAAATTGTATAGTAGTTGTCGATTTACATAGCAAATTATTATACGACTGATGATTTTTTGCACTTTTTCCGCATTTGTTCATTTTCGACTCCCTCAATCTCGGCAACTTTAGCCATTGAATCGACATGGACATGTGCACCATAGATTTTCACTTTATCTGTGTCCATAGCAGTGTTTGCTACCAAGACTTTTGCATTCTTGATTCTTTTAGGTTGTCCAATTTTCTTGTCTAAAATGAATTTGTATACATATAATAAACAATAGTTGAAAAAGAGACCCATACATGTTCAATATGTAGCAGGATAGAAACAATTTGCTCAAATAAAAGTTTTGTTTTATAACCGTATTAACAAGTAAGAATGTTTAACCCTCATCTAGAAATGAATCCTTTAATGAACTTCCAGGCCTCTTGATGATCTGAATAGACTCTAATTTTGTGTTCACCAGCAATTTTTAACCATCTTATCAAGTGAAAACCAAGGTTTACAAAATCTTTTTGAGAAGTAATAGGTAGAGTTAATAGTACTTTCCACAGCGACATCCTTGATCTCATACTTACATATCACATGCAAGGAAGCTCATCTTTGAAAGCGATTCAGAAATAGAAGAGTATAATGAAAGAAATGCGATTTCAAGAAAATAAGAATGCTAAAGAGATAAAGACAAGATTTATTATTTAGTCTTAGATAATTAGATAGTTTTATATTAATCATTCTGATATGTTTTATTTTCCGATATGTTAAAAGAGGAAAGATGTTAGATCGTAAAATCGAAATTTAGTTAGTAGGATATAACAAAAATTTATAGTTTAGCATGAGAAACTAAACACCATTACTTAGGATGTTAGAGGGAATTTGTTTGCATTTAATAATATCTTAGTTTGATTCATTAAGACACTGAATCAATAAGACGGATTATTTTTCCTAACCAATTCAAATTTGAATGCCTCTTAATTGGCATGTTTCATTGAAATTTCAAGGTAATTCTGATTCATTCAGACAATGTCTTTTAATAAAATAAGTTCTATTTCGTTGTTCATTCGGTATTAAGTACTTATTCATGTAAAAAAACGTAGACACCTAGGATTCTTCTAATCAAACTCATAGTTATTTGAATAAAGAAGTAATTTTGCTTTACACTCAAGATTCGTTTGCTACTTTGTCAAATGATGTGGTGATATGTGATGACTCGCAATCTCAACCAGCAATATACGTTCCCTTGAAGCATCAATCGAGAGTAAATGTCAAAAAACAATTGTAGTCATAGTGAAAGGTATAGTGTGACAGCTTACCTAAACATCAAGCATTCCAATTCCGGTGAATCTGCAAGTAGGTGTACTTAATTATACGATGACAGTCATACCCATGTGAGTGATTGCATTATCAGTAACTATTTCCTAATTTTTTTTTCTAATCAATCATGTAATTATTTGTGTTATTTTAGTAAATTGTGTAGCTATAATAATCACCTATATGAAGTAACCTCCAATTTAGTAGAGTTAGACCTAAACCTTACCTAAATTACCCACACTCTTCAGTGGATCGACCCTTAGCACCACGTAGTGGCAAAAATGAATGTGAATAGTGATTGATTATTATTTCATAAGAATTTAGTGGCCTTACAAAAGACATTACTCGACACTCCATTTTTAGCCTTGAAGAAACTATGTGGGATAAATATTCCATGCCCATTAGGCTTGTCAGGGCATGCACACAAGGCTCGCACAAGCCTAGCACAAGCCTAAGTATCATCTCAGCACCTCTATGGCAGACCCCAATAAAGCCTACTTAACTTTGAATACCTCTAAGATCCCTCGTTCTGCCATATCTCCAACTTTTTAACATCTACAACATGCCTATCTAATATAAAAACAAGTACAAGATGAACTAAAATGAGATTTATCCTAGTTGTGCTACCTTCTTTATGATGGCCGACTAAAGGATTGTGTTTTAGTCCCACCATCGCCTTTATTTTCTGTCTGCTCTCTTAATCTATGTTAAGCCTCATCGACTGGGAATATAGATGAGTGGTGAAAGAGCTGAAAACCACCAGGTAATGGTCGTCCCTTATACACTTACTTTTCGTGGAGGGATATTTGTTCTTTGTGTATATCAATGATACATAAATTGAAGGTCTTAAGAGAGTTACTGAGAGCTATAAAAAAATTGGACAATATGTGTTTTAGCCTATGTTGTAGAACTCGGTTTCGGACCTAGGCGGTCGACTGGGGCCTAGCGCCTAGGTGGTATTACACATGGCCTAGGTGGGATTAGATAGTTTTGAATTCTGCTATGTAATTTTATATCTTTAGTAATATATATTTGTAGTAATTATAATAATTTCAACTATTTAAGTTATAAAATTCATCTAAAAACACTATAGTAAATATAAAAAAAATATTAATTTAGAGTTATAATATCAAATTAAGGTTTTATGAGAGTAATAAATATAAAAGAAGGGTTTAGGGGGCCATTGTTTTACCATTAATCAGGGCCTAGGCAGACTAGGGGCCTCTTCCACGATGACTAAGGTGCTAGGCAAAAACGTCTAGCATTTTTATTAGGCTAGGCGGATGAAAGGGGGTTGACACCTAGATGGCGCCTAGGAAACAATTTCTACAACATAGGTTTTAGCCAAGGTACTTCGTCGACCATCATTCAGAAACTACTTAAGCCCTCTAGATTAAAAGTCAGTGTGTTGGTCTAAAGACCGTATTTTGATTGATATCATTGTTACCAAAATATTGAGTTTAAAATACTTAATCTTACGAGGAATGTCGAGATTGTGTATACGTCTTACAGGTTTAAAACAACATAAAGTTGATGCAGAAACAGGGTTATCAAACTCATGAGAAGTTGTAGACCAGACATTGGAAGAAGTCCAGCTAAAGTTGTATAGGAAAAAGCTAAAATTCGGACCTCCAATCCTGGGAAATACCAGAGTGCCTAAAGCCATCAGAGATGGAAGGTTGAGAAGAAATAAGATCGGGCCTCCAAGCTTTAAGAAAGGGTGGAGTGACTAAAGCCATTCGAGAATGAAGGCTAAGAAAGAAAGAAGCTCGGACCTCCAAGGTGAAGAAAGACAATCTACCAAAAAAATTAGATGAGGACCTAAGAAAGATGAAACCAAACAACCAAGCAAAGGCAATAGGTATTTGATCCGCTTAATTGTGATATTTGAAGACTCGAATGTACTCGATGAAAGAATAGTTAACGACTATAAAGGACGATTTAGAGTCGTTAGTGTACGACCTTTATGAATTATTACAAAATGGAGTTTATTTTCCATTTACAATCCGACCAGAAGGGAGCGGTCATCCAACAAGAAGAAGTTAAGACAACGATAAACTAATAGGTGACAAATGCGTTGGGGAGATTTTTTTTTTAATACAAAATGGAGTTTATTTTCCATTTACAATCCGACCAGAAGGGAGCGGTCATCCAACAAGAAGAAGTTAAGACAACGATAAACTAATAGGTGACAAATGCGTTTGGGAGAATTTTTTTTTTTTTTGAATACATGAGAGAGCCACTTTGGACTCGGAGTAAATGACTCCAATGAGATTCGATCCCAGGACCTCTTGGTCTCTGCAGAGTGACCTAACCACTAGGCCAACTATCTATCTCTTGGGGAGATTTTTCCTATAAATAGATGATTTTAAGACTCCAAAAAATGGCTCTTTTCTACGCCAAGATCGAAACTTTCAAAATCATATCTTCAAATAGAGTTCCAACTCAATCCACAATCCATACATCTATATTTTTTTGTATTTTTATCCCAAAGGCTTGTATTTATCTACTCATGTAGGAGTACAGAGGCTAAAATAGGTAGATTAGGCTTAATTATAAACCTAGAGTTTTCGCTTAGTCTAGTAAAGAAGTGTGATCTTTCACAGACTAGACATGAGTGGTTTAGATCTTGTGTGGTGTACACACGAAGCTTGGAGGCTCTGCGGAGTATAAAGTGGTAGATCTTGGGTGTATATTGTACAATTGTGCTTCCATGGTGATACATAAGTGTATGGCTTCACAGCCTTGTGAAGTGGTATATCGTGAGTAAAGATTGTCCACTCGGTTGACTAATGTTGGTGATGACACTAGGGATTTACTTGAAGGTGATTATGAATAGGTTGTAAAGGTATGTGATCTCACCGTTAAGATGCACAAGGAGATTCTAGTGGAGGAGCTTGAAATCCTAAGGGTGCATAGACCTTAGATGGTGGACTAAGCCTACGGGATTCGAACTATCTGAAAATTGCTTGTTCGTCTTCTCTCACTTATATCTTTATTTTTTTTGCATGTCAATTGTTTTTTGTATTGACTTAGTACTTTCTTTTATATTTAGACATAGATTATTACATGTTTAGTACTTGTATAATTGTCTCTTCGATTAGTGATTAGTGTTATTTCAGTGAGTATATACACTAAGAGTTTGATTGAGTTCAAAACGCTTGTATGCCTCTAGTCAATCTATCTAAAATAATGAGTGGATTTGCATATAGAGTCAACGAAGTTGATTAGTATTAGATTTTTAATTTTGCATTGGTCACGTTCACCCCTACCCCACTTTAGGACTATTTATTGGGTTTTACGGAGTCTTTAGGACATTTTGGGATATATATGAATGAGTCTAGATCCAAGTTTAACACGCTCATATGGATCCAAGCCAAGGTTTACAATCATACGTAGGGATGGAAGTAGATTCTTCTTTCTAAAAAAGATAAGTAAGTCCTGATTAAAGTTGTTTAGCTGACGGTGTTGAACTATGCAATGTCAATACTTCTCTTTTTTAAGAAATTGTGTAAAAAAATTGCGGCCATTGTTTCAAACTTTTAGTTGGCTTCAAACGGGAAAAATCATATACAGTGCTTGCATGAGAAAAGATCGTGTTCACTAAAAAGATAGGTGGAAACAAAATTTGGGATTTTCAAAATATGAACATCACACTTCTAGATGGTCTGGAGGATATTCTACCGCCTATTTTGATTGTATCCAAAATACTGAAAAGGTATCTATCGTCCAAGATATAGTTTTTGGAGCCACATACAAACAACGAACAATTTTGGACGTGGACTAGCATCCTGGGAAGAAACAATTCATCAAAAGTTAATGTATGTTTTAGGCTAGTAGTGAAATAAGTGGTCATATTTAGAAACATATTTGGATCTAAAAATCCTTTACCCTTGAAACCCCCCTGGGTGCCACTTTGAAACGGTTAACTGACTTTGTGACTCAAAGGGTGATGGACTGGAATTGGTCTCCTAGATCTTCCCAGTTCTGGTTGTAAATTGTATTGAAAACTTGGTTACCCTTCCTAGGAAAGAGGGGGATAAGTTTATCTGGCCCCACACAAAAGACAATAAGTTTTCAGCTTAATCAGGGTATGGTATTAGATTTTTACCAATTCGGGACAAATGAGTAAGTCTTCTAATTCTGAGACAACAAACACTAGGTGCATGAAGATTTGAAACCTTATTTGGAGGTCCCTATGAAAGTACGCATATTTGTTTGAAAATGTTATTGAATGTTTTATCTACCAGGATGACCTTATGTAAAAGGAAATGTAATCTAAATGACTCATGCATTATGTGACTGGAAAGGAAGATGTCTTATGTTGAATTTCTCCCTTAGTTGCTAGCATTAGGCCCATGTATTGGTTGCAAGCTTTGCATTGATATGTGGATTGACAAAATTATTGATCAATTTGTATGGGACGGTTGGGATTAAGAGAACTTCTTAGTGTTTATTTTACACAACTTGTAGCATATATGGAAACCAAAATTAAATATAATACATTAAACTTGTACATGAGAATCGGGCTTGATATGTCCCTGGTTAATCTATCTATGATCAAATGATATTGGGTCAATTTGTTTAGAATAGAAGAAAATAGAGAATGAAGAAGAAATATAGACGGATGCATCATTCAGATCTAATTTTTTTTTTTGTCATTACAATAATAAAACTAGTTAGAAATGCACATTAAATTAAGAAAACTAATCGCTCCAAAAAGGGAAAAGTCCTTCCATTGGGATAGATTGACGTCACGTCTTGTACATTTAGCCAGAGCACCGGCCGCTGTGTTGTAACATCTCTTGATATGAAAGACCTTCCATTAAGGAAAAATGGTCAACCAGTTCTTCATAACGAAGACCTGAATCACAATAAATACCTTGAACAACTTAAAGGTTATCGGAGTAGAACGACGAACTCCGAATGTTGAGGCTTCCAGCAAGCTGCCCAGCATTCACCTTCAATCGCACTTCTAACCATACCCTTTTTAGCAATTTTATGGGCTATATAACCATCCTTGTTAATACCAAGAGAAGCTATACATGATGGTTCCCAAACCTTATTAAATGAAGCGTCACACATCCAATTAATTTCTTTATCATCCGTTAAAAAGGGGATTAACTTGATCATTCTCGTTATTAATCGAACCCAAACCACCTTGTATATTAACTGCCCCTGTAATCTCAAAAAGGCGCATCATTCAGATCTAAGAGATTGTTGCAATTTTTCTTGATAGAAAAAAGAAAACCAGAAGCAAACTCAAAATTCATTGCTTCTTTCCCTCTAAAGACCACCCAACTATTTTGTCATCTAAAGATACTGACTATTTTCTCAAATTGTCTCGAAATTGTTCGATTACGATAAACTCCATGGCTGATATGTTAGGTAGAGCATCTGAATAGACTATAACGCTATAATGTTCACCTCAAATTGCCCCAACCATCTTACAACGCTATAATGTTCAGGTCAATTTCTCTGTAAATTACTTTTTTTTTCATGAAACGAGTATTATGTTTAGTCAAAAATCAAACATAAACAAATTTTCCAGTTATAAACTCTAATAAAGTAACATTAAAAACACAAAAAATCCTTAAAAAACAAATCAAAAGCCACCATGTTTTGAACCTAAAAACAACATAAATTAACATAACATTGTCCACATAATTGTCACAAACAAAAACCCCACTAAATAAACGCAAACCCATCATCATCTTCTTCAATGTCCTTGCATTGGATCTCTCTTACGTGGCGCACACGTAATTATCTCATCCACCCTTAAAATCATCTCAGCCGCCTCCGTAGCAGATCCCAACACCGCTTGCTTCACTTTAAACGCCTCACATATCCCTCTCTCCGCCATATCCCCAACCTTATTAAAAAAAACACCACAGTCATAAAAACAACCTTAAAAACATCTTAAAAAAAAAAAAAACTCACCATTCCAGAAATAACATCAATACCAGCAGTACTACCCTCCTTAAAATGCTCAGCACGAAGCTGAGCAACTAATTCCGCACTATCTAACCCAGCATTATCCGCAATAATAGTCGGAATAGACAAAAGCGCACGTGAAAACGCTTCAATCGCATGCGATTTTTTTCCAGGTGTTCTCTTCGCCAGCTCATCAACAGCTTTAGCCATCACCATTTCAGGCCAACCACCACCTAATAAAACCCTACTATCATTAACAGTTTGACTCAACACACATAAAGCATCATGTAAAGATCTCTCCGCTTCATCTAACACATGATTACTTGCACCTCGTAAAACAATTGTACAAGCTTGACCTAATTTACATCCCGAAAAATGAATCAACTTATCTTCACCAATCATAATCTCTTCTATAAGTTTACAATGTCCTAATTTAACAGATTCAGGATTATCAAAAGTTGATGCAATTTCGCCACCTGTAACTAATCCTAACCGTTCAATACCATCGAAATCAGCGTGTTCTATAGCTAATACACCTGCATCAGCAAAAAGCTCTTCGGGGAAATTATAAATGAGCTGGCGATTAACAAAACAGTTTATTCCATGTCCGATTATTTTTTTAACTTTTTCACGCATTTTATCTTTTTCAGCTCCTTCAATTTCTGCTACTTTAGCCATTGAATCTACACGTACTCTAGCACCGTAAATTTTCACCTTATCTGTATCCATAGCTGTATTTGCTACTAAAATATTCGCATTTTCTATTCTTTTAGGTTGTCCAAGACCAATTTTCTTGTCCAAAATAAATCTATATATACATAAAAAAAAAACATAATTAAAAAAAGAAAATAACCAATTTATTTACTTTATTTACTTACCCTTCATCTAGAAAAGAATCCTTCAATGAACCACCAGGCTTTTTAATAATCTGAATAGACTCTAAATTTGTACTTCCCTAAAAATTTAAATCATATAAATGATAAATAAATAAAAAAAAGTTAAAAAATAATTTTACCTTTAACCTCATAACTGCATCAACAGCAAGTATAGCGAAATGTTCTTTATCTTGAGATAAAATTTTGGAGCTTAAAGTAGTCATAGCTATTTTCATTAAATCAGCTCTAAATTTCACTGTATTGTATTAACACATAAACATTATTAAAAAACATTATAAATTATAAATTAATTTTATTACCTTCATCATTTTTGTTATCCACAACTTTCTCTAATAAAGCATTTCGAGCACATTCAGAAGCCATTCGATAACCTAAAAACAAATTAAAGAAGAAAGTATATACATTAAATTGAAGAGTAAAATTATATTAATATTTTAATATATTTTAATATACCTGCAATAATAGTCATGGGATGAATCTTTGAATTAACTAATTTCTCAGCTTCTCTTAAAAGTTCACCAGCTAAAACTACTACAGAAGTAGTTCCATCTCCAACTTCATCATCTTGAACCTTTGAGATATCTAGTAATTAAATTAATTAAAATGATTAATTAATTTTAATAATAAAGTAAAAGAAATATATATACCAATAAGAACTTTAGCAGCTGGATTATCGATATGAAGAGACTTCAAAATTGTTGCACCATCGTTTGTAACTGTAACCACGTGTCCTCTACCAGTTGACTGTAGAATTTTATCCTGAAAAGTCAAATAATATTTTTAGTAAACAGTAAAATTAAAGAAGAATTGAATAATTTTTATTTTTATTTTTATTTTACCATTCCCTTTGGTCCTAAAGTAGTCTTCACCAAATCAGCTATTGCCATTGCTCCAATAAAGGAGGCCTGAGATTAAATTTGAAAAAATTTCAAGTCAGAAAGAAAGAAAATGAAGCAGGGACTAATGGTGCAAATATTGTATAAACAATCACCCCAAAAGGTAATAATTTTGATTATTTACCATTCTAGCTCGCTCACCCTTCTCTTCACTAGCTTCATCTTTGAAAATTCTCTCACCCTATAACACAAAGTCAGATACATATTCTGTAGAAAATTAATTTGAACAGTAAAAAGTTGGTCACGTACCATTTTACCGAGCAATGAAATCTAAATTTATATCAAAAGAACCTGTAAACAATTAAGCCAATCTATTAGAAAACCCAAATACGCCCTAATTTCTACTTTCGATATAAATGTTTGATAGCAGAATACTAATATATAGTTCAGCCGTAGAACATTAAACCGAAAAAATCCAAAATAAAACCAAAAAAAGTACAAAAAATCCAACACTTGTATCATTGTCTAACTTCGGGTACTACAAAACAAGTACATTGTTTATATAGATAGATTCGGTAAAAGAAAGATCTATAGGATAAACACAAATGTAGAATAGATTTAGCTAAAGCGAATAACTTTTTTTGATGCAGAAATAAACCATAAATCTTTGCATATATATACATCCAAATGGTAAATAAAAATTACTACAACCAAATAATCTAAACTACAGAAATCTAAGAGGTACGGAATTTTGTTTTTTTGTTTTTTACTTATTGAAACAATCAAACACAAACCTGATAGGTTGATGAAGAATAAAAAGATCAGTCGCTGAAGTTTTTGTGGTAGATTAGATAAGTTTTCTGATTTGGGTGAAATAATCCGCGGCTGTTTCTTTAATTTTATTTTTTGATTTTGTATTTGTTCGATTAAAAGAAGAACAAATGAGCTTGATATGGGTTTATGATAGTGGGGTCGGTGGTTTGGGTTTTATCTTTTTTTCATTCAACTAGTTTAATGGTATTGGGTTTTTTTAAGGGAAAATGCCTAAAAAAATCAAATTATAAAAAAAGGGAAAATGACCCAAAAAATCAAAATAATATTATTTTCAGCCCAATAACATCAATGACAAAATTTCTGCCCAATAACATCATTAACTAAATTTTGTCCTTGATGGGAATCGTCCTTGACGGGAATCGTCCTTGATGGGAATCGTCCTTGACGGGAATCGTCCTTGACGGGTAAACATGACACTTATAATAGTAAGTTAATGGATGATTCTTTGGGGCAAGTATAATATTATTTTGATTTTTTGGGTCATTGACCCATAAAAAAATTCAATCTAATTACTTCAATAAAAAAAAATTCTGCCCAATAACATCATTAACTAAATTATTTAAGAGATTATTTGACTAAATTATCCCTTCTTATTCTATATATTACAGAGTATTTAAAACACTTATTTCATTTCCTCACTCTTTTCTCCATCGAAAAAATCTTCTCTCTCTTTCTCTCTTCCTTCTTCTTCTTATTTACTTCTCCATTCTTCGTTCTTCATTCATAGTTATTAGATTTTCTCCACTCAATTGTTCCTCAATTACAGCAACAGACCCAATTGATCAAGTGTCTTTAGTTGACGTTGGTGTTGAAGTCGAAGAAGGAGAATATGAAGATGACACTCAGTCTTCCGAGTCTGAGTTTGAGTCCGATGAAGATATGAAGAAGCTTTGGCTGCGCAGAGCGTCGCCAGTGGGAGTGAAACGACGATAGGTGGGTAGTCATCATTTTCCAGGTGCTTTCGATTACCCTAATTTCTATCTAGATATAATAAACTCCAATTTTTGCTTATATGTTGATTAAACACTCAAATTATGTTTTCCCTTGTCGTGGTAGTGTTTCCTGTGATCAATAATCAAGATTTTGAGACAATGATAACATGTTCAGGCAATTGAAAGTTAATTTGTTGAATTTGGGTTTTTTTCTTGTCGATTAGTTGTTTAACGACTCAAATCAGTGACTTTTGTTAGGGCATTTTTTGTAAATAATTGTATTCTTGTGCTTACCATTTACAAGAATAAGGATAAACAAGAATTATATGAAGAAAGGATTAGAGGAGTTAAAGAACATAAGGAGTTACGTGCTAAGCGTATACTCTCTCTTGCCTTGGATCTCGATCATATTCTTTTAAATTCAGCAAAGGTAATTAATTACTTGTATCTCTTGTGTAAGTTTTTTCAGAAAATTAAAACTGTTTTGAAGTTTCAGTTAAGTGAAGTTGAAGTTTCAGATGATGAGATATTGAGGAAAAAAGAGGAAGTTGATCGTGAAAAGCCACAAAGGCATCTCTTTAGATTTTCTCAAATGGGAATGTGGACTACGTTACGTCTTGGTGTTTGGAATTTTTTGGAAAAGGTAATTAATTTGATTTTTAAATATATAATATTCTAATGTGAGATTGATCATCATTATCATTATCATTTATTATTTATTATTTAGGCTAGCAAAATATGTGAGATGCATTTATGTACAATGGGGAACAAACTTTACGCAACAGAAATGGCGAAAGTGCTTGATCCAAAGGGTGTATTGTTTAATGGACGAGTTATAGCAAGAGGTGATGATAATTCTAGTATTGACACATCATAATCACATAAAGATTTAGCTGGTTTTGTGGGTTTGGAATCTAATGTTCTTGTTATTGATGATTTTCCCAAAGTTTGGCATTTTAATAGCATGAATTTAATCAGTGTCGTGTACACAATTAGTTGATCTAGAAAACAAGTACGCAACTAAATTAATAAATTTCCTCTTATATATGAGAGAATTTCTCGCTAATATTCTTTTTATTTTGATTCAAGATTGATGGGAAACTGCACAATCTTCAACAAGAAGTAGCTACTCAAGACTCCAAGCATCGCATGACACTTGGCGAGGTTAATATATTATTATTATTATTAATTATTATTAAAAGCAAGTTTAAAGGTCTCATCTGTATTAATATAGGCAGTGGAGTGTAATATAATGCAGGTATTTAGCTATTTTAATTTGGTCTGTGATGGGATTAATCCAGGTAATGGCAATTTATCTAGTGATGGGATTTATTCAAATTGATGGGATTTATATAATGCAGATGAACTTCCAATAGAGTTTATTCTTATGTATACAGTTCATGATCTTTTTATCAAAGGGCAAGCATTTTGTATCGAGTTTTCACGCATTAGAGAAGCGTTGGATTGTTTAGGCTTTTAAAAACATTGGAATGACAGGTTTTATTTAGTTGATGGGATTTATTTTTGTTATGGGATTATATACGTTAGTTGATGGGATATAGTTTGTATTGGTGGGATTTTTTTTTGTCAAAATATTGGTGGAATTCAATACAACTTTGATGGGATTTATATGCGTCATGGGATTTTATACGTTAGTTGATGAGATATAGTTGTATTGGTGGGACTTTTTTTTGTCAAAATATTGGTGGAATTCAATACAACTAGTGATGGGATTTATATGCGTAATGACGGGATTCGTCAGTGACGGGAATCGTCCTTGACGGGAATCGTGCTTGACGGGAATCGTGCTTGACGGGAATCGTCCTTGACGGGAATAGTTCTTATGGTGTAAGGGTAAACATGTAATCTTATAATAGTAAGTTAATGGATGATTCTTTGGGGCAAGTATAATATTATTTTGATTTTTTGGGTCATTGACCCTTTTTTTAATTCATTGGGTTTCAGTGAGATATTCAATTATTATTTTTAATATAATATAATTATATTTTTTAAGTATATAATTATTAATTAATTTTTTTTTCAGATATGGATCAAAATATGTTTACGTAACAAGATTTTGAACCTTTTTTTTCCCTTTTTTTTTCGATGTATGGGTGTCCGGGCCAGCTTACGCGCACCACGACTAATCCCATAGGAAATATACACGCCTCCTCATGCATACTCCCGCTTAATCAGAACTAGGTTACCCATGTTCAGGGAGGAGACTCGAACCATGCACCCCTTGCTTACCCCCTTTAAGGGCTCAAGAAATAACACAGCTGAGGGGATTCGAACCCTGTACCTCCTAGTTGAGAGACAAAGTCCTGGCCACTGAGCTAGTCCCAGTGGTTACAAGATTTTGAACCTTATTTGAACTTGCTGAGGAGCGATTTGATCGAAGATCTTACTATTACTATTGTTGGAGAAGATGCTATGGTTGACAAGGATGACACTGAACCAGATAGTTCAGATGTCGTTTAACAGATAAAAATAAACTTGGGGGACGACAAAAAATTTCTCGAGATGAGAATGAGGTTTTGGGCAAAGCATGGTCCATGTGTTCCACCAACGCAATTGTTGGAAATGAGCAAAGAAGTGTATTGGAATAGTATTTCACTTTGAATTCAACTCCTACAAAGACTTTCTGGGTGGAACACGCTCAATTAAAAAATCACCACAATCACGAATGAATACGGTTAGGCTCTCTCTTGGCAAATGGAATGACTGTTATACAAAAATTGTGGATATTAATCAGAGCGGAATAACCGAAAAAGATAGGGTATATATTTTTACTTAACAAAATTTGATTATTCTTTATGAAATGTGACTAACTTAATATAATTTTTGTATGTAGATAGATCATGCTCAGCAAATGTACTGTAAATTGAACAAACGTAAAGCCTTTGCTTTATTCTATTGTTTGGAATTGTTGAAGAATTGCGAAAAATTTAAGACTGTGGTTGCAATTACATGCAAAGAAACAAACCAAAAAATACATGCCTAAAACACTGGGGCATCTTCTCGACAATACCCGGATACCATAAATTTAGATGGCACTGAGGATGATATTGCCACCGCAATTTCGACCGACGTAGTGAGACCCCTTGGTAGAAAGGCATTAAAAGTTATGCGAGGGAAGGGAAAATCCAGTGACGAGGATTTACAAGGATATCGTCCCGACAATCTTATAAAATTTCATGAACTCGAGGAAAAGCAACATCGAGATAAGATATCACATATGGAGAGAGATCGAGAAGAGAGAGAAAGAAACCGAAGGGAGGACCACATACGAGAAGATGCAGCAATATTACGGGCAAAAGAAGCCATAGCACTGGAAGTAGAAAATATTAGGATAAATGATTTTAAATATAGATAAAAATTGAACGACCGAAATTGAAGATACAATATCGTAACTAAAGGTTGTTATTAGGATAAAGAATTTTGGATATATGTATAAAAATTGAATGGACGAGATTGAAAATTGTAGATCGTGTCCAATGTTTGTTATTCATAATTGTGATTTTTAGATTTAAATAATAAAAATGGACGAGATTAAAAATAAATGATTGTATCTAATCGTTGTTAAATATTATAATTTTTAATAGATATATTTGAAAACTAAAATAAGATATACGATTTTTAAGATAAAAAAAAATGTAAATTAGATGAAATTAAAATCAAAATTAATATGTTAAAAAAATACAAAATAATTATTTAAGTGAAATTATAATTACTATAATCAAAATTTAAAATAATGATATAATATAAATTTAAATTAGGTAAAATGTATTTTACAATACCCATTAAAGTTGTCTATTGTATAATTTTACAAGATTTGGTAAAAGTAAATATTTGGTATTCTATAATACAAAAGTACCTACTTTATTTCTTTATTTGAAAAGAAAGCTACAACATTCTATTAGTACAATTTAATTTAGACAGACTATCGAAAAACTCGATCATAGATACCTACTCTATTTTACATCAGTGCTAAAGATGCTTTTATGTTCTTTTCTATTTCTCTAGGTTAGGGTTTTGTGGGAAAATATATATTAGCAACACGGTAGTACACCTGAAAGCAACCTAATTAAGAAATAACAGAAAAAAAACACCAAAGATATTATATGGAAATATATTTTTTAATTTCTTTTACTCGTTTAGATATATAAGGGAAAAAATACTTTTCCTAAATTTCATTTACAAAAAGAATTCAGGATTATAATTAATTCTTCAATATTTTGATTATGTTCGTATGACCTATCAAATCATCTTAAACAATCTATGCAAACAATATATAAGTACAACATAGATCACAACTTTTTTTAATAGTCTTTTGTACTTAGATGTATTGGTTTGTTCTCTCAAAAAAAAAAAACATAGATCACAAGAACACAAAGATATATATTTTAATACTTTTGAAGATCCATATATATTTTAGGTCGAAACATGCAATTAAAAAAATTACAAAACAAATCGGATTCAACACGTAATTCTACAGATCTTATACAAAACACATTATAATAAAAAAAAGCAATAGGCATATTTTTAATTTCAAAAAAAGATATTAGATTTAAAAGATAAAATCTGTGAGCTTGTAAAAATTCACATAATAAGTGAAAAAACACAAGTTAATATATATGTTAAATTTATACATGTATATTTACTAACTTTTTAGGGTTAAGTTGATATTAAAAAATAATTACTAACTTTTTTTCCGAAAACCAATAATTAATATATCAAGATTCCTTTATAGATTTTGAAAAAATAGCTTTATTAAAGAAAATCAATTGACCAAAAAAATATAAAAAATAAATATGAAAATAAAAAATGTAAAAAAAAGAAAATATATTTACCCTAAAAGGGTTACATTCATCCAACTACGAACCCATATATATTATATAGCCATTTGAACCTAAAATATCTGTTTTTAGATACTTTGAAGATACTAGAAATTCAATTAAATGAATCAATGAGAAAAGTGGAATTTGACAGAAACAAAGGCAAGAGACGCAATGTCTTAAATGCTACTCCCTCTTTTTTTTTTTTTTGTCATTCATTAAAAATTAATTACAATGTAGTTTCAAAAGATTATTACAAAATCTAATATGTTCATCAACACAACTCAAATTCTCCAACGGTATTTCTCCTATTTTCCTAGCACATTTTGCATAGCTATCGGCTAACATGTTTTTCTCTCTTCCAATGTGTACCACTTTCCATTTCGGATATCTCGCAGCCCACTTCCAAATTATTTCAATAATTGGCTTAATCCTCCAGTCAATGTTTTGTTTATTATTGACACTCTGCGCAATTTCGAGGTTGTCAGTGAAAAAAATCGCTTTTTCAACCTCCAAACTATTAGAGTCATTCATAGCTTGAATAATAGCCCATGCCTCGCCTTCCTTTACAGACTTATAATAGCCTCTTCTATATTTTCTCCTAGTCACCCTTCCCTCTTGATTGACAGCTATAGATGCTATACCACTCCTCTCATTGCTATTTATAAATGACGAATCATTATACCAAACAAGGTCAACATCCTCCATCTCCTTTTCCTCATCACTATTCTTGTTAAGATCTGATTTGCTTGTGCTCGTCTTTCCTTTTTCCAGGTCCTGCATATTGCTAAATAATTTGTTTACGAGCCTGTTGGAGTTATCAATGATCTCAGATACATTCCATTCTTTCTTCTCAAATAACCCTTTCATTCTAGCCTTCCAAATGTGCCATAAATGTATAATCACATTACTAATTACCCATTGTTTATTGATTCCATTTCCCGAAAAACCATCTACAATCATCTTAAACCACTCGCAGAATTTTAGATTTTCATCAACGTTAACCTTTACTTGCAGATTAGATTGGGCCCACACAGCCATGCTTAATGGACATTGAATAAAAAGATGTTCAATTGATTCCTCCCTACTTTCACACCATTCACACAATGTTGATTTGGCACATTTTTTTCTTGAGATTCTTTTTTGTAGGAATTGCATCATTACATAGTTTCCAAACGAAGTTCCTCAATCTTGTTGGAACGTTTGACTTCCAGACCATTGACCACATTGACGTTTCATTATTTGATTCCCCTATTTTTGACGGCTGTGCTTCTAAGCTTACTTCATGGTTTACCAATACATGATATCCTGATTTAGTCTTGTATTCTCCGTCTCGCGTATTTGGCCAGATTAGTTTATCTTCTTTATCAAGTCCAAGTAAGGGAATACCAACAATCTCTTTTTTTTTCTCTTTCATTACATACTAAATCAATCAAATTCTCGTTCCAACCCGTGCACCCATTATTGAAAAATTCAGCAACCCTATTTATTGGTAACCATTCACATTTATCTAATTTCATTTTTGGAGCAATCCATGCATCTTCCCACACATTAGCTGTCAATCCATTGCCAATCTGCCAACAGCATTCATTTCTAAGGAATTGTAGTCCTTTCATAATACTAGCCCAAACCCATGACCTTTTAACTTTTAGCTTGGCATTCCATATATCCGTTTTGGGGTAGTATATACCTTTAAGTACTTTAGCAACAAGAGACTCTGGATTTTTAATAATTTTCCACGCTTGTCTAGCTAACATTGCTATGTTCATTTTATGAAAATCTCTGAATCCAAGACCTCCAACGCTTTTTGATCTTGATATTTTTTTCCAGGATACCCAATGGATTTTTTTCTTATCCGATGAGTCCCAATAAAAATTAGACACAATACTAGACAATTTTTTACATAGGGCCTTTGGAAATTCGAAAATAGACATTGCATAATTTGGTAATGCTTGGATGACCGCTTTGATCAATACTTCTTTTCCACCTTCGGATAAATATTTTGAAGTCCAATTAGAAACCTTGCTAATTACTCTGTCTTTGATGTAGTTCAAATTTTCCGTTTTGGACCTCTTCAATGTTAAGGGTAAGCCAAGATATTTCCCCAGTGTGTTGGTACTTGAAATTCCTAATATATCTTCAAGTTCTCTCTTTTTGCATTCTTCTATTCCTTTGCTAAAAAGAATTGACGATTTACTATAATTTACTTCTTGACCCGATTCATTGCAATATTTTTCAATAATTTCCTTAAAATTCTCAAACTCTTCTTTAGTAGCTTCCACAAAAAATAGGGCGTCATCCGCAAATAGTAGGTGTGTGAGGTTTGGACAATTCCTTGTGATTCTTAGCCCATTGATCAATCCCGCTTCTCTATAAGACTCCAAGGTATAAATTAAAGCTTCCGTCATTATAGAAAAAAGGAGAGGAGACAGTGGGTCCCCTTGCCTAATACCTCTTTCTGGACAGAACTTCCAAAGTCTTTCTCCATTTATTTTAAGTTGTAGGCATGTAGTTGATATGCATTTATAAATTAGATTTCTCCATTTCTCACAAAAACCCAATTTTTCTAATACCTTCATTAAAAAATCCCAGTCAACTCTATCATAAGCCTTTGCCATATCAACTTTGATAGCAGCATAATGTTTTTTAGACTTCCTCTTGTTATTTAAAAAGAAAGATACCTCCTGCGCGATTATGATATTATCTTGAATATTTCTCCCTTTTATGAAAGCCGATTGAGTTGGCGATATAATTTTATCCATCATAGGCTGAAGCCTTAAAGCTAATATTTTTGCTATAATCTTATAGATTAAGTTAATACAAGCTATCGGCCTGTAGTCCTTTGGTTTTTCCTGAATTTCACCTTTTGGTATAAGCGTAATTATCGTCTCATTTAATTCTCTTATGTCACTCTTTAGTTCAAAAAAATCTTTGACTATTCTGACAATGTCATCCTTCAATATGTCCCAATACTCATGATAAAACTTCCCAGTTAGGCCATCCGGTCCAGGTGCCTTTGTCCCAGATATACTGAACACTGCTTCTTTGATCTCATCATAGTCTGGTACTCTGCTTAGTTCCTCATTCATTTCATTAGTCACTTTACTTGGTATTAGGTTGGTGATTTCTTCATCACTATCTCTGTCTTCTTTCTTGAAAAGTTTTATATAGTAATCTTGAAAGATACCTTTAACTTCTTCTAGATCTTCTATCCACAATCCCTCTTCATTTTTTATAGCAACTATTCTATTGATATTCCTTCTAACTCTCGTAAGATTATGAAAATATGTTGTATTTTTGTCACCACATTTGATGTGTTGGTCCCTTGATTTATCCGCCCAATATTTTTCTTCATTTAACCACAATTCCTCCATTTCAATTTTGATTTCTTTCATTTTTTCCACAACTTCTTGTATAGGTTCTTCCCCTTGTAAAATTTCTAGTTTAGTTTGCAATTCGTTGATTCTTTTCTTGCTATTAAAGTTTATGTTTTTACTCCATTTAGATAGTGCACTACATGTTTTTTCTTTGCATTTCTGAAATTTTTTAATAGGATCTTCTATGTTATTACAAGACCAAGATTCCTTAATTACATTCATACATTCATCGTTCTCAATCCACCTCGAGTCAAATAGAAAGAATTTTTGTTTTTTTGCGCCCCTAAGATTTCTTTCTAAGATCAGGGGTGAGTGGTCCGAGCCCACAGCTGGCGGGACTTTGATAATTGCGTTTGGAAACATCTCAAAAAAATTAATATTTGCTAAGCCCCTATCAAGTTTTTCCATCACATTATCTTTTCCTTCTCTATTGTTGTTCCAAGTAAAAAAGCACCCTTTTGATTCTAGTTCAATTAAGCTATTATCCATGATGAATTTGTTAAATTTTATAATACGGTTGAGGTTAGCTTGATGCTTACCTCGTTTCTCTTCGAATCTTGCCACCTCGTTGAAGTCTCCCATCATCAAGACAGCTTTGTCATGAGTACTCATCCAGTTGGTTATCTCATTCCAAATGCTTTCTCTACTTTGTTCATCACATGGTGCATAGACAAATACCAGGTACCACATTTTATTACATACTTCCTCCACTTCACATATTACAAACGATAGACACGAGAACTTGATGTTTAATCTAATATTTTCTTTCCAGGCTACAATGATCCCACCAGACTTAGAAGATGAGCCCACTGGATCAATGATATGCCTGTACTTGAAGGACTCCAAGACCTCCACTGACTTAGCATTACAATTCTTTAACTTAGACTCCACTAAACACATTACAGACACATTAAATCTAGATAGAAGGGACTTTAAACTAAACTTTGTCAAAGTTGCCCTAACACCTTGACAATTCCATAACATAATACTATCCATTAAAAACATTAATGCTCATCTTTCCATCCTCTGCTTGATAGTTATTGAAGAAGCCACTTCTCACAGGTGGACCCTCGTAAGTAGCTCCCTCATTCGAGTCTCCAACACTCCCTCCATCAATCTCAAAATGTCCTTCACATGGAATTCCTTTGCAAAAGTAAAGTTTGCCCGTTCTTGTATCTCCATTGTCAAGCTTGAGCTGCTGATTTGTGTAGAGCCCCTCCTTTATCATGAATTCGTGCTTTACATCACTGAGACAATCGTATTAATCATCCATGAACATTTGAATTTCACCTATCTTCTTCCCCATGCGTTCAAACTCCTCTTGTTTTCTTCTCTTGGCAACAAATATCTCATTATCCATAGCTTCAGACATCTTCCTCTTATTATTCTCGGCTATGTTCCATGGTATAAAGCCTTCGTTGAGTTGATTAGTGCCCTTAGTTACATAAGTTTCTGTAGTATTTTGTCCATTCCAAATCATCATCTTCTGATTATTGTTTATTTTCTCAACTCCCATGTAGTCAAGATCTGGTACCACAGCAACTTCATTAGCGCCATTATCTATTTGATTCATTCTACCATCCAATTTGAATTTTGTCCTCCTTTCACGATCAGCGTTTGAGTCAATAACTATAGCATTGCCCTTAACTTGAAATCCCATTTCTTGATTTTCAACCATCTTAGTGTTTGCATGAGTACCTGTCATAAAATTCTTATACAATTCATCAATATTCATAGCTTTTCCATTTATTAGTTCCTTTACACTTTCACTATTAACAATCAAACTTTTCCCAGTCTCATTCCATTCATTCTGGAAAGCTCTATATAAACCAGGAAATTTTGTTGCAGATATCTCGAAAGGTTCATCTGGGAGCTCCATTCCACCTGTGATGTCCCCAAGGAGGCCCGTGTTCTCCCTCTTCCTCTTACTTGATTCTCCACCTTCTTTTTTCTTATCTTTATTATCTTTGTCCTCAATAAATGCTACTCCCTCCATTCCTTAATAATTGACTCTTTAGCCAATATAATTTATTCCACAATATATGTCACATTTCAAGTTTCAATACAAATTAAATGACCTCTTTCCTCTTTCACCCTTATTCTTAAAATCTTTCAATTTTCTCTTTCTTAAAAGTAGGAATATTTTAGTCATATTAAACTAATTTTTTTCTACTTTTTAGATTCCTTAATATGTGTAAAAAACTCTAAAGAGTCAATTATTAAGGAATGGAGAGTGTAAATGCCTTGAAAACCAGCCAAACGCAATCTCATCAAATGCAACAAGCTAACAGTATTATAGTCAATAAAGGCATTGAAAAGCTATGTTTTAAAGTATATGATATATTGTTTAGGATTGTGAGGTCTTCTTTATTGTGATAGATTAATCTAGTCACGAGACATCATTTTAGGGTTGTATTGTGCTTAGTTGAGAGATTATTTACTATATTTTGATAGGTTCTCGTTTCTTGTTTAGTTTTGGAGAACTGTTACTTCTAGAGCTATTTGTGTCTTAAGTGTGTAGCTCTTAGGTACTTGGATGATATCAGATCCCAAGACAAGGATAAGAAGTCGAGAAAGAAAGGTCAAACCCAAGTCAAGGCGTTACCAAGAAGACAAATTGGAAAACAAAAACAGTTGCTAGTCAGATTTAACAATCGACTTGATGGTGTGACCACGTGCAATTTATGAAGATTCCGGATGATCCCTTTGATTTCTAGATAGTACTTGAAGTTAGAAGCTCTTAGGAACTAACGGTTTGTGATTTGGAGATGAATTAAATAAGTTATTAAAGTTGCAGCTGTCGTAGCTCGAACCAATCCACTCTTCCTTGAAAATGTTTTGGGGTTGGTTGGATTAGGTCGCTTAAAAGGAGCTCACAACCCATAAAACGTTCTAATCCTTTAAATATCATAAATTAAGTTTAGAAAAGGGTTACCAATAATTATTATTCATAATTGTTAGCAGAAGAGAAAAGAGAAATGCTCGTGAGAAGAAGCTGGAGACCTACTACACCACTTCTACACCATTCCATCTTCAATATTAGGGTAATTAGTATTAGTTTTTTTTATCTTAAACATGATTCTAATATTGCTACTAGTTAGTTTTATTTTTTTAATCACGAAGTAAATTCATTATAGCTTGATTTTCTTTGATATATGAACCTTGAATTACCTGTGATTCGTTTTTAATGTTATTTGGGATATTTTAACTTAATTTAGTGTGTTTATTGTTTTGTTTCATATAATTGATTTAATTTATGTTTTATAACTTGATCAACTATAGATTGACCTTAGTATCTGACACTGTCACCTTAGCAAGGGGTTTGGGAACAGAACTAGTCCATATTCATCCGATGTGCAGTTTTGATCCTGACGGGCTTGCCTAATTAGATAATCACGTAGGTTAAGTACTTGTAGAGTTGAGCTTTTGCGTAGAAGAATCTCACCCGAGGACTCTAGTAATAATTAGACAACCTTTTAGACTACCCTGGCTGGAGTTACAAGGAAGTTGAAATCCCTATTAACAAAGAATTATCAAAAATTTCACCCTTATACTAGAAACAATTACTGTCACGATAAGGAATTACTTGCAGCTTGAGCTATAGTCTATCATCTCTATTCTTCGTAGTTTACTTACTTGCTTTCTTAGTTAATTAATTAGTTTACTTTTTATTGCATCTTAGTTCAAAAGAAAACTAATAAAATATTCATATCTTTAATTATATCTTTTAGTTATAACACCTGAATCATCTACACTCTTTAAGAACACGAGTTTGGAATTAACGACTTTAGTCCATGTGGATAACAATATTATTACTTACTTGATTACTTGCGAAAGACTCGTTTACCGGAATGAGTGATCTCTCGAGGTGTTGTTTTGGTGGAAAACAAATTGCGACATATAAGAAAGAGAGATGGTGTTTAAACATAAAAAATGAAGCAATTGTCATATAAAAAGAATTAGGCTAAGATACTTGTGAATTCTTACACATGAAAAGAGTTTCGATTCGGGGATCGATTTAGACTTTTCTTATAAGTGGCCCAGACCATTTTCTTAAGTATCTACTATTGTGCTGGAAGTACCGACTATTTTTATTTGGTTTGAAAAAAAATAAAAAAATAAACTGCGGGTAGGTCAGTCGGTCTGGGTAGAACTAATTCAACTACAACGCTTCCTTATTAGAAGAAGCAGGAATGAAGCTAAGTCTTCAAGGGTCACAATTTCGGTTATCTTAATGGATATACAACCCTATTACCCGCGATTACTGGATAAGCTAATCTACTTTGCACATTCCAGACCCGATATAGCTTATACATTTAAATAATCTGCCATTTTATGCACAAGCGGTAAATAATTTAAGTAGGCACATATTTAAATTAATTTAATAATTAAATTATCGTTTATAGTGGGAAAAATACATGTGAACCCGTTGGGGTTTACTCAATTAGCCAAAACCTTAGTTATCTTTCTAAGTGGTACAAGTTCGAACCGTGTCTATGACACCGAGTCCAAAAGTGATTCTTCCATGTCAAATAAAATAAAAAATTACATGTTGGTCTAAGAACCCCATTGAAAAGATAGGAATGACTTTAGTAAAAGGAATTTACTCAAAAGAGGATAACGATTATGTTTTGAACGAATCCAAGAAGAAGTATGGTCCTTGGTGAATCATGACTTACATCGAGTTTCTAATTTAACGTTACTTCCCTAGTTTTTTCCTTTCTAAACATTACTTCCCTAGGAAAAGGAACGGAACACTTTTCTAGAGTTGACCGTTAGACAGCCCCGTTAGGCCACCATTGTTCAAGTTTTATCAATCTATTTGCTTATATTCTCAAGTAATCCAAACAACTTTAACAAAAGAGTACTTAAATATTCAGAAATTGGATTCGTTGCCCACTAGTGGGAAAAAAGGGAAATCAAGTGAAGTTTGCGTAATTTCAAAGAAGTTATACTGTTTACAATTCAAATATTTATTATTTATACTCCATCTGGATCTCACATTAACTTGAAATGGCAAGTAAAGGAAATCTTTTACTGGGAAAGAGTTAGGAGTTGGAGAATATCTTTAGTAGAGCCTATTTTTCTCTTTAGATGTATGCATAATTAGTACATTATCAGGATTTGGAGCTCTGTATAACAAAGATATAACATAAAAATCACACTAGAAATTCAAATTAAACACCATCTCGTACACGTTCTTTATAACATTCAGTACACAAGGTACCAGAAAGAAACACTTAAGAAGAAGAATAAAGGATTTTAGTAGTGAGAAAGCAGTAAAAGTATCAAAGAGCTGATTGCAACACTTCTTCAAGATACTTCTCTGCAGCAGCAAGTTGCCTTTTCTTATCCTCAATAGCCAATGCAGCCAAAGCCTTATCCTGTTCAACAAATTAATTAAAAATTTAAATTAATCTATAAATCTATCTATTCATCAACAACAATTAAGATAATTACAGGTGGCAAATCTTGGTAACTTCTTAACGTATCAATAACTGGTTTTGTTTGCTTCTCTAAATCTTTCTTATGTTCCGCCATTTCAACCAATACTCCATGACTAATCTCTGAACTGTACCCCACACGATTCAACATTGCCTGTAAATTAATTAATATTAATATTAATAATCAACAACGTATAAGAATGTTAAAAGAATACCTTATAATTAGAATATTGTTGAAGATACTGTTTCTCTTTTGACTCCATTATTGTTAAATTTGTTGTCCAATGTGCCATTTGTCCTTCAAAAGGAGACAACTCATCTTCCAATTGAGAAAGTGTTCTACAAAACAAACAAAAATTAATTTTAAGTTATTATTATTATTATTATTATGTTTGTTTACCTTTTCAAGTAAGTTAATCTTGCTATAGCTTTTCTTGTATAATCAAGAAGTACTTTATTCTCTTGTTGAACTTTAGCTCTTTTTTCTTCTACACCAGTTCTTCTCAATGATAAATCTGCAATTGCTACAAGAAAACTACCAAAAAACATTTCCTCATTTAGCTTAATTTATTTACAAATTAAAACATACTATAATAACTAACCTACTCAATTCAGTATCTCTAATATCTAACAAATTAGCAACATTTGCAAGAACTTGTGCTGATGAGACAACATTTTGAGGTAAACTCTCTTGAGCTAATCCTACATGCTCTAATATCTCTCTTATCCTTGCAGCTACAAATAATATTAACAATTTAATATACAAAAATTAATATACATTAAGGAAAATAAAAAGGTATGACCTTGGGCACGATATTCGGATGCTTTTTGATGAAAATCATTAGCAAGAATATTAGCAGCTTGAGTTTTGGCTTGAGATATGGTGGCAATATTGTGTAAATGAGAAATGTTTCGTGGTGTGTATTCAAATTCAGGTACATCTTTTCCAACTGCATCAAATTGAGAACTTAACCATGCTTTCACTTCTGATATTTGATTCTGACTTGTTCCATCATTTCCACCTATTACTTCACTCATCCTTTATTTAATATCTTTCACCTCCTAACATAATTAATATAAAAATAAATTAAAATGCTGGGACTGCTTTATTCTATCAAAAGATGCAAAAACAGGGGAATACAATGCAACAACTCAAATTATGGGACCCACAAAACTCACACCCTCACCATATACGCTATTTACAGAGCATCACTTCATATGCGGTAAAAGGAATGGCCATTGTAGGAATTGTATAAGAATATAATAAACATCACGACTGTAATTATATGTACTTAAATCAGATAATTTTGAAAAATTGTAAAAGTGATGATATTAGGTTAAAAATAATTCAATTTTTAGAGTTTCAATGGTTAAAATTGATTTTTTACCTTAATTTGGGTTCTTCGCCAAGCCGGGTTGATGATGGTGGAGAATGGTCCACGACTGGCGGCGGTTTTCTTGTGCAGGAGAGCGGCTTTCGACCTGAGTATGAAGAGATCTTTTTTGTTTTTTGTTCAAATGCGAGTGTGAAGAGAAGATGTGTTTTGTCTTTTATCATGTTTTATTGATTTTTTTTTCCGAACATGATAAATAAAAATGTTTCATTTTTTTTTTTTAAGACATGTTTCATTGGTTTTCAACGTTTATTTTTCTCTTTGAACAAAAAAAAACTTTATTTATTTTTTCTTTTTTTGTTCTGAATTTTTTTAAACATTTCTGGTTGTATACTTTTTTTTAGTCTTAAAATTTATTATTTATTTAATATTTCGAATGTAAAATCGAAAATACAAATGGGAAACAAATATCGGACTGGAAAACTGAAAATTTCGGAAATTTATATGTAGTTGATCCATTTTTTCGGAAAAATTGAAATTTCGGTCCGGAAAACTAAAAATCTGGTCCGAAGTCGGAATTTTCGGATCGGAAAAATCTGAAATCGGAAATTTCGGATCCGATATCCCCCCTTAGTCAATACTATAATTATATCTTATTCGGTTTAAAAAGAGTGCTTGGTGATTTTCCTTAATTCATATATGATATTTTCTAACTTACCGAACTTGAAATTTCGGCATATTATAATCAAACTGAAGTAGAGTGTGTTATGCGAAAAAAAACCATGTATAGTTATTCACTTTCTTTTCATCTGAATCATACCAAAAAACAAGAGAAAACTTTACATTTTGGGTTTCTCTTTCTTCGATCCTTTGTTAATTCCCATATTTGGGGATCTAACAACGGATCAAAACTCTTTCAGCCATTAGACAATTTCCCTATTCAGAGTTCTAAGCCAAAATCCACATCCTACCTTTCCACTTTTTCTCTTCTATATACCCAATTCTTCGGTGCAATAATGGCACAAAAAAAAATCGACGAAAAGAGACATTACGAAATTGATTTTTTAAGACATTGATATTTTGGACAAGAACAATAGCAATATTGTTCGATGTAACAATCAAAGTAGAAATGAGTAGTTTAGAGTTTGAAATGAAAATGAAAGTGCTGCTGTAAAATCTGCAACGAAACAGAATAACAATATTGTGGTTCAACAAGTTGCTAGTAAGGTAATCACACCACCTATAACACCTATCGTCTTGGTTTGTACAGGTTGAAGAAACAGATAGTGCTAAAGGAAGAACTCAATGGGCTACACTGTTTTAAGGAGACATAAGAGCGGATTTAAAGCTTAAGTATCATCAACTAGTTGCGATGTAGGATAAAACTATAATCAGACCACCTCAGAATGTGTTCGACGATGGAGCAAAGGTATGGTCTTAATTTCTTAGTTGGTCAGTTCATATGTGGTTATCCTTGGTTTTATATGTTAACGAATTTTGCGAGATACCAATGGAAGGACCTGGTTAAAGTCAATATCAAGTCCTATGGAGAGAGGTTTGTCTTCAATTTTGATAGCCAGATCAGTTGTAGTAGAGCTTTTGAACAAATCTGGCATGTGGGGGGAAACCTCTGTTTCTGCATGAAATGGAGTGAGAATATGCTATTCGGTAAAGTAGATCTACATATGTACCCTTGTGGGTTAAGCTAAGAAATGTGTCAATGACTCTTTGGACAAAGAAAGGTTTGGGAGACATAGCAAGTGGAGTGGGCAAACCTATACAGATGGATTCTATCACAGAATCAAGGACTAGATTGGGTTATGCACACGTGTGTGTTGAAGTTGATCTTTATGCTAAGTTGCAAACAAAAGTGTATGTTGATACAGGTACGGATGATCTTCAAGAAGTTGATGTAGTTTATGACTGGAAGCCTGTTCAATATCCTAGATGCCAAAGCTTTGAGCATAATATGTAAGAAGGAAGTCAAGATATGTGTTCCTAAAGATAATAAGGAGAAGAAGATACAAATTGATGAGACTAATAAGGAAAGTATAAACGAAACTGAGGAAATTGAAGAAACACCTGAGAATGATGTTGAATCATGGAGATATGAAACTAGGAGATCTAAATTTAACGATGAGGCAAGTTGTAGCTACATATCACCAATTTCTGTTAAGAATTCCATTAAGGTGTTAAACAGATCATTTTTGGCACTTGACGAGGACATTTTGAGGATCATGAAAAGTGTTGAGGGTGTGGATAAAAACAAACCCCTTGGTCAATGATCATTGGATCATGGAATGTAAGAGGGCTAACCACGACCCTTAGGCAGTTAGATGTCTCAAACTTCATTTTTTAAAAACAAGGTACGAGTCATCTGTCTGCTAGAAACAAAGGTACAAATTCAGAATATGCAGAGAATTATTACAGATTTATATAACGACTATAACCTAATATATAATTACCTTAGAGATCCTAAAGGAAGAGTATGGATTATGTATAAGAATAATGAGATTCAAGTAAAGTCATTAAAGACACATTTCAATCAATACTTATTGAGTAAACTGATTTGACATATAAAACTAAAATTATCTAAGGGGAATCTATGTCAGTAATGATGATAAGGAGAGGATGATTCTTTGGGGTGATATAGTTTGGTGGAGCAATACATATAGGAATAAGAATTTTGGTTGTGGGATTATAATGAGATCTTAAAGATAGAAGATAGGATAAAATGTGATGAGCTGAATGAGTATGCAAAACAATTCATAGAGTGTGTAGAACAAGCTGATATGTTTGAACATTAGATATTTGGGAACTTCTACACATGGACTAACAGGAGTATTACTCAACTTAGGGCTAACAGGATTGCTAGGTTGCTTATCAATGCAAGATGATTTGATCAATTATATTCAAATGCTTTGAGTCTTGCTCCTTCAACTTCAGACCACTATGCAATACTTATAATAGATAGAATTCAAGAAAAAAGTGGTTCATGTTCTTTTAATTTTTTTAATGTTTGGACTAAGCATAATGATTTTCAGGATGTAGTGAAGAAGGCTTGGCAAACTGAGGTGTATAGCTCTAGTATGTATAGGTTATGTACTAAACAAAGACTGGTAAACAAAGCTCTTAAAATCTTTAATATCAAGCATTTTAAAAGAAATCTCAACATGAATGAGCTCATTTTAGCTAAGGAGAAGATTGTGTTGAAAAATTTGGAGGACTCTATGTTAAAAGAGCAAAAAGTTTTAAAGTAGAAAGGAAGAGCAACCTGGGAAACTGAAATTGATTGCCCATCTTCTTACTAGTATAAGGTTATCAAAGCTAAACAAGTAAGAAATTAGATATGCACCTTGGTTGATGATGAGGGGAAAATATTATCCTCTACCAATCAGATCAAGAATGAATTCCTCAAATTTTATACAAACCTCATTTGTATTGAAGACATAAACGAAGAAGTATGCTCAATTAAGGTCCTTAGTGAATGACTAAATAACACACTAAGTGATGAGCAAATAAGAGAATTGGAGCACCCTACTATTAATCAAGAGATCAAGGATGCTCTGTTCTCTATAGATGAAGCCAAATGCCCTGGTCCTGATGGACTGACTTCATGTTTTTATAAGCAGAGCTGGAACATTGTGGGTGAGGATTTTTGTAAGGCAGTAAAGGAAACAATTGATAGTAATATACTACTTAAAGAGGTGAATGCCACAAACATAACCCTTATCCCTAAAGTTCTAACACCCACAAATGTGAGGCAGTTTAGACCCATATCTTGTGTGAACACCTCATACAAGGCTATTTTCAGGATTATTTCTAATAAAATAAGAAGAGTTCTTCATTACCTTATATTTAATAACCAGTCAGTGTTGTGAAGAACATGTTCATTGGGGACAACATCATAGTTGCACATGATATTTTGCTTGGTTAAGAGAGGTGTAATGTGTCTACCATGTGTACTATTAATGTGTGGACAATTTTCATTTCATTACAAGTGTTAGTGTTAAAGAGGTCATAAGACTAGCAACTTGTATTATGGCCGAGTTATACGGTAATCGGTGGTTAAATGGATACATCAATGGAGATCAGACAGTTTCAAGACCAAACACAGGAGTGGTGGAAAATGAAGATGTTTCTTTCCTGAGCAAATTCTGTTTCTAGGCCACATCTTTCAAAACTATGATTTTTAGGCCAAACATATTTAAAATACCATTTTTAGGTCATTTCACAAATTCCGTGAGATACTTTATAGACTTTATGGGCAATTTTATCATTTCAAATAAACTATATCTTTATTTAGCCATGTCACAAACTAGTAACTTCATTTGAAGTGTCTAAATTGCTTTAAAACCTATAAAATATCTCACAAAATTAGTAAAATGGTTTAAAAATAGCACTTTTGAATACATTTGGTACAAAAATAGTATTTTTAAAATATGTGGCTTAAAAAATGAAATTTGCTCTTCTTTCTTTTACACCACATTGTTTGTTTCGAATTGGGAGATAACATGCATCGATATAGTTGGAAAAATACAAAAGTGACGGTTCTATTCACCTTTATGTCCAATAGTTTCTCTACTCATCTGCAACGGAAGGAAAAGTTATGTTAGTTCCACAGACAACAACAATGTACAACAAATTTTACAGAGTGTGTAAATGAATTTACTTCGATGACCTTGAAGTGACATAAGGTATGGAACGGTCGTTAGATGTTAGATGAGTGATAAAATTTATTATTTAGAATTTTGATGATATGACAGAACGAGTTGCCTATGAAACCCAAATACAATGACAGACACCATAACTAAATTGAATAAGGCGATAGCAAACGCATTAAAGATATCTTATTTTCAATTTCAATTTCATTTGATTAAGTGTTAGGATAATCTTTTTTTTTGTTTGTGAACTCTTAAGTATAGGATAATCGGTACAACAACACGTGTAGTTGTATTTTTACAACTACTAAATTGACTACCAAATCCATGAAACTTAAACACAATGATAGACACAATAATTTGATTGACTAGGTGGCGAATAGCAAGCACACTATAGACGTCTCATTTCCGATTTTATTTGCTTAGGTATAACATAGTAGGTACCGCATCACGCGTAGTTGTAAAAAAATTATTTTCATATAATTTCCTTTCTTAATGTAACGTTTGAAAAACAAAAAACTTACAAAGCTTGCGATTTAACTGAACATTAACTTGAACAAAAAATTAGAAAAAAAAGCATTACAAACCTAAAAGGACGACAATTAATCACCGTGAGGCGTGAACAAATTATTCCTCTATTCCTTATCACAAAATATAAGAATTTTAAAAAAATTATAATTTTTGGTGCTTGAATTCTTAATTAATGTTTACGGTTGACGATCAATTCACGCAACTCAGCACCATCAATCTCCTTGACTTGATTCTCTGGTCTGTACACACCAGTGACTGGGTCCGGAACCCATGATGATGATGATGGCGACTTCTTGCTTGATTCTTCCCCACCTTTCTTCAACATAGCCTTGCTCAAAGCTACCCCTCCGCTTTTACTTCCCGATACAGCACCTGCTGATGCATATCCTCGCCTGCAACCATCAATCATATACTTAATAAAAACACAATCAAAATTCAAAATGCTCTTGTTACGGAATTTATACATGTGAAAGATGTTGAAATATGCATTAATTATATTTACCTGGTTAGAGCAATGGAGATATTTTCAGAGATAAAAGCAGAGATTTGCTTGGCGTTAGAGAAAGAACGAGACATATTTTATATGTTTATTTGAAAAAGACTAAGAAGAATTTGAACGCTGCCGCAGAAAAGCGAATGATAAGATGCTGCTACAGCTGCGATCCAAAAGCTTCTTCTTCTGATAGATGAAATAAATTGTTTGAAGGTTAAGAAGCATGAGGGCATATATATAGGAAAGACAGGCACAAGAGACGCGTAAGTTAGGGGCCGCCTCAAACTAAATAGGCTTCTAGTGATACTCAAAGGTTCTCTTTTCTATTATTGACAGTCGACACTTGAAGTTGAAGCCGATTGTTGTCTACTTTTCACACTTCTTTAATACAACGCTATTATTACCTATCCTATTATTTATTTGACAAAAAAAAAAGTCATCCAATTATTTTAATATCATCTCTCCACCTTTTTTGGTTTTTTTTTTTGTCAAATGCTTTACATATAAATAAAGACGGAACGAAAATACAAGGATAGTACAAAAGCACATCACCCAACACCACTAAGCGTGATATCATGGTGAAGAAGGAGGGTTAACTGGGAAGGAGGAGAAAAGCTCCAATAGCCAAACAAAGTGCCTAAAAGCGTATGTTTTGCGACCCAGTCAACCACACAATTCCCTTTTCGAGAAATAAGGAAAAAACTCGGAGCGCTAATCTCCAAGGTACCGTACAAAGTTTTAAAAATATTACAGCAACTGAAAATATTACAATGGGTTTTATGAATCAAAGGCGGCATAATTTTTTCACAATCAGTCTCTACTATCGCAGATTGGAAAGGAAAATCAGCTGCAATCTCACAACCCCACAAAACTCCAAGAGCTTTAGCTTCTGTTGCATCTCTAGCTTCAATAAGTTTCGAGCCTCCTTTAATAACTCTTCCTGCAGAATCCCTGGCAATAAAAGCAATAGAGCTTCCTAATTTAGTAAATGATGCATCAGTGTTAATTTTAATACAATTAGCAGAAAGGGGTGACCAAATATGCTTGGTTTTTATATTTCCTCTTTTAACAGTGTTATCATTATCCTTAACATTATTATTTCTTTCCTTCAACTTATGGATTTTTGCAACATCAGGAAGATTATTTTTATTTTTATACTCGTTCCAGGTATTGAAAGCTTCAGAGTATGTTTTAATAGGGCCAGGCACTATGTTATTAAAAAGGAAATTGTTCCTCCCTTTCCAAATAGACCACATGATAGTACTAATAAGTTAAGTGTGATAAAGATTGGAAGGATCATCCTGTTTCATCTCTTTAGCAGTTTTTACAAACCATTCTCCAATTCTTATAGAATTCTTTTTGCTAGTTCTCAAAGAGAAGTGTGATGAAAACCAAACAGCTTTGGCCCAGGGGCATTCAAAAAGAAGATGATCAATAGATTCTTCCTCTGTGTTACATATCTTACACAATTTATTCCTAGTACATTTTATATTAAATAGATTTATCTCAGTAGGTATCGCATTTTTTATGCATTTCCAAACAAAATTTTGTATTTTTGGAATACACCTCATATTCCATATCATGTTCCAGATTCCAGGATCAAGATTAGAGGATGATGAAGGGACATTCGAGTTTTTCTCCTTCTCTTTTTTATCATTTTCATTTTTTAATTTAAAGTAGGCATACTTAACTGCATAATTACCATCTACAGAGGCATTCCAGATTATAAAATCTTGACAATCATAGGTAGGGATTGTCATTTTTAAGATAATATTAGCTATTTCAGGAGAGAAATTAAGCTTAACTAAATCAGTGTTCCATGTAAAAGAATCTTGATTAAACAAAAGATTTAGCTTTGTTAATTGAGGATTATTTGGTTTTATAACCTCCTTTTTTTATTAATTCACACATCCTGTAATAAGTTAATAGTTAATCCATTCCCAATTTTCCATCTTATATTATCGTGAAAGACTTTTCTCCCTTCTAAAATACTTCTCCAACCCAGAGAAGGATAATATCCAATCTTAGCGTGTATAAAATCACATTTAGGGTAGTACTTTCCTTTTAATAATCTAGCAAGAAGAGAATCAGGCTGATTTAAAATCAGCCAAGCCTGTTTCCCTAAAAGAGATATATTCATGATATTTGTATCTCTAAAGCCCAACCCCCTATAGATTTAGAGGCGCAAAGTGAATCCCAGTTTAAATAGTGTATACTTTTTTTGTTCTTTTTTCCCCACCAAAATCTCGCTATAATACCATGAACAGTATTACAAAAAAAAATTGGCATTAGAAAAGTAGACATTAAGTAAGTTGGAAGGCTTTGAACAACAGCTTTAATAAGAATTTTTTTGCCTGAGTCAGAAAGAAAAAGAGTCCTCCAATTTTCCAACTTTTGTAAAATTCTTTAAATCATCCAATTCAAATCATTTGTTTTTATTTCTACTCCAATCCGATGGGAGACCCAAGTAAGTCCCAAGAGATAGAGTTTCTTTCATTTTTAATCGCCCTGTCATAATACATTTAATAAAAGAAGGCGTGTTTGGTCTAAAAATAACACTACATTTGTCTTTATTAAGACACAAACCTTTTCTGGTTTTCATATGTACATTTTAGGTTACATTCTTTTATGTCAGACCGGTAAAACAAACTTTTAAATATAGAATTTAAAAAAAAAAGATTATTACCCAAAGAGTTTTGAAGACACCACCCTAAAATCCAACAACACCAGGTAAATTACCTTTTCTTATTAAAGGCTAGAAACTAAATTTAACATTATAAGCCTAATTTCGGAATTACTATTGTACCTTCTTTTGTTTTCCCCCTATATATACTAATTTATTCTGAAAAAAAATTAAAAACCCTAATTTATCTCTCCTTTTTTTTCTCTCTTAATTCTCTCACACTTTTAACCAAACATGGTTGTAAATCAAAAAACAAACGAGCTCCTCCATTCCACTGCAAGCTCCGGCGGATCTCGATCTTCCATTCCAGTTGGAGAAGAAGGCCGGAGAAATATCCGGTGCGTCGCTCGTGGAGATTCGCGACCTTGTTGAGCATGGCTCGATCTAGTGAGCTGGATCTGGAGTAGAAGGTCACCGTCGATCGAAAAGTTGGCCTTTTGTTGAACGTCTTGGTTTTCTTCTTGTTGGAGCTTTCTTTATTGCTCAGTTGATGAGTTAATTTAATTAATAAATTAATACGAAATGTGTTTTTAATATTTTTTTATTTTGTAACAGATTGCTATAGTGATAGATGTGTATGCGATTTGGATATTTTATGCAACTACTTACAAAATATGATGACAGTGTGAATTGGTCATTTGCTATAATTAAAGACTGATTTGCAAAACAACCAATCAAAGTATGATGACAGTGCAGGAAATAGCAGGTGATTGGAGGCTTAAGGAAGTATTCAAATGAGGTGTTGTTTTGCTTTGTGAGAAAATCCAAATTCTTATTGGTATTACTTTTTTTTTGTCAACTCTGGTTTGTATTACACGTTTTTGTTCTGAATGCAAAATCTTGTTTATTTTGTTAAGCAGATACGTTTAGTTACAAACTCTTTAATATAAATAAATTTGAGTTGTTTTTTTCATATAAATAAATTTAAATCAAGAAAATAATGAAACTCAACAACTCATACGAGCATGGTTAGTAAACTTATTGAGCGCACGAGCATACTAAGTATATTTTACTCAATAAAAAAAATCGAATACTCAATAATTTTTTCCATGCTCAGTACTCTATGCTCAAAACTTTTTATATGCACATAATTCCATGCTTAGTCCCTTTTTTCCATGCTCAGAACTTTTTCTGGAGGTGGTTGGCGGTGGTCGGCGCTGATTAGCGGTGGTCGGTGATTGTGGTTGAAACTAGAAATTATTGATAGTTAATGAAAGAGGAGAGAGAAAAAATGATAAAGGAGGAGAGAGATTAGTGGTAATGTAGGAGAGAGAAAATTGGTAATGGAGGAGAGAGAAGATTTTTTTTCTTAAATACACTATAAGGGTAGTAATGACAATGAACATTTTAGAGGCTTGTTTGGAGCAGAGAGGAATGAGATGATTCTTTTATGACACTAAGATGGTCTCCAAGACCCTATAAGTAATCCACCCTTAAAAAATTTATAAAATACATAATTATTAAATAAAAATAATAATTAAATAAGTTTTAAGGAAAAAAGTGTCATGGTCTTTTTTACCAATAAGTTATATCCGTCCATAAATGATTTTTTTTAAAAACAAACAAATTAAAGGCTTCTAAAATTATAAGAATTAAGAAAGGCCATAGAATTTTAATTAGAAAGAATATTAAAAGGTTGATATTTAATTATATAAAAAATAGCATATTTTTTTTCAAAGTGTCCTCCTTCAATCCCAGAAACAATATCATTGAAACTTTTTTCTATTAAGAGTTCTCGTTCTTGACACTCTATTAGAGAAAGAGTTCTCATTCTTGACACTCTATTAGAGAACCAGAGTAAAGAAAAATATTGTTTTTCATCCCATATCATTTTGAAAAAAAGTAATCTCCTATATATTGTCAATACACTATCATTTAGAATTTTAAAGCTTCTACAAACGGTGGTGATGACTTTTTAGTGGTTGGATCAAGAGTATTAGATTCTTTTGTAGAAGAAATTTTCTTTCTAATTTGATGGATAATTCGTATTTAGAATATACCAAGTTTTTTAGTATGTTTAGTGGCTGATCAATATCATGCCTGAAGTTTGGGTGATCTTCTTTGGATGTTTGATGGTAAAAGTCCTATAAAGGGGAAGAGGGAGAGTGGATAGGATATTAATATAGATAATGCTTAATAAAAAAATTGGCCAATTAATTATAATTTAGAAGAAAAACTTCTAACACAATATATCAAACTCTTAACGGATCATGCAATGGATAGCTATAGGTTATAAAAGTAAGACGAGCAATATGAATACAAAAAATAAAGAGACAAGGAAAAGAAAGTAAAAAATCACGTATAGTGGTTCATATTCACTACTCCACTACCTAAGGTAGGCACCTTAGGATTTTCAAGTTTTTTTAACTAAGATTCCGTCTCTCTCTTAATCGGAGCGAGAACACACCTTTACAATCACTTCGAAACCACAAATCAAACTCTTGTGCTATCGTAACACAAGGAAACCGAGTATATTCCATATACTCACATTTTCTCTTAATCTATATATTACAAAGACTAGACTTAAGAGGACATAAATAAGTGTTTTAAAGGTGGAAATAACTTTGCTAAAAAAAACTCCTAAAGAGGGGATATAACTTTGAGCTTCAAACTCCTCTTGAGTGGATTAGACTTTGAATGTTTCTTGGATTATCTCCTTGATTGAGAGGATTAGACAAATTGAATATCAAGTTTGGATGATTAACTTTGTTAGCTTGAGACCAATAATGGATATATAAACTTGTAATAATTGTATTGGTAAGAGGTGATTAAATGCACAAGAAGAAGCTCTATTTTATAGCCAACAATTCGGCCTCGCGCCAGCCAGCCGAATCAGTGGCCGGTAATGTCAGTCCCATTTGTCTTATAGTCCAACAAGCAGAATCCAACATGTCATGTGACCGTTGGGTAACCGTTACCACCGGCTTGCGAAAACTGGCACAAGTATGCTGGTCCGACTCCGAAAAAATCACTTGAAAAGGGTTGTTATGAGTAGAAATATGCATATATATTAAGTGTAAAACATGCTAAGTATAATGCACTATTTCAGAGATATTGAAACGAGATTTGGAAAATATTAAAACAAGATTAAAAGAACGTTAGGCCAATAATCTCCTCCTTTTTAATTCTTGACCAATCAAAAAACACAAGTTTGTCGGTAAGGACTTTTTAAATAATGTGTTCTTTCAAAAATGATTTTGAAGAAATATAAAAGAGTTAACGGCCGGTAGATGGAGTACCTCCCCTTATTATATGCATACAAATATTTTTGATATCACAAGGGATTAAAAGATTTTCTTAAAGCGTTTAGTAATAAAATTATTTTAACTCCCCTTTACTAAATGCATAAAAAAATTGCAAATTTTTGTCAAAGATATTTTATAAAAGGTTTTATAAAAAGTGTAAACTTATATATTTGATATTTCTCCCCCTTTGTCAACGAAAAAAAGAAAATAGGACTAATTTGAATGGGATAGAAAAAATAAGGGCTAAAAAATGCAAGTATCCAAAGTTGTGGGAAAATTTCACAAATAAGGGGATTAAAGATCAATTTTTTAAGAAGCAGGGGGTCTTATGGTCAAATTTGAAAAAATAAGGGACCTAAGGATGCTTTTCCAAATATGAGGGACTAAAAAGAAACATTTCAACCTCTAGGGACTAAAATGCAATTTCACAAAGTTTAGGGAGTAAATGCAATTTTCCAAATATGAAGGGCTAAAGTGTAATTTTCTAAAAGAAGCATGGATTAAGATGCTATGTTTAAGATAAAGAACTAAAAATGCCATTTGATTAAAATATAAGGGGCTAGTATGCAATATTCAAGAATCAAGGGGTTAAAATGCAATTTCCCATAGTTAAGGGACCAAAAAGCAAATATACCTATATGACCGAGATAAGGATTAGTAGCATAACACAAGGTAATAGAAAATATAAAAACAACACTATTATTCTAGAAACAAAGCTATGCAAGAATCTAGATAAGTAACCATTAAGCAATAATAAACACTAAAAACTTAACACGAGAGAAAAAAAGATCATGATGAAAAAATTTGAAAAAAAATTCAACAACCTAAAATGAAGAATTAACAACTATTAAAAGCTATTAAAAGCTATTAAAAGCTAAACAAAGCAAGTTTTAACATCCAAAAAGTAGCATAAAATAAGATAACACTAAGTAGACCCAAGGATAAACATTAATGGGTGAATGCCCAATAAGCACCTGCCACCTTAGCCACTTGCCCATAAAAGGCAGTTAAGGTAAATATACCTTAATGCCCTTACTGCTGTCTGCTGCTGCTGCCAAGGGCGAGTAATGAGAATGTTTCCCAGCACTCGTGCAAGTACACTTTTGTAAAGGGTGAGTAATGGGAATGTTTCCCAGCACTGGTTCAATTACACTTTTGTACTTGTGGGCTAATGTTGAGTAATAGGAATGTTTCCCAGCACTCGTGCAAGTACACTTTTGTACTTGTGGGCTAATGTTGAGTAATGGGAATGTTTCCCAACACTCATGCAAGTACACTTTTGTACTTGTGGGCTAATATTGAGTAATGAGAATGTTTCCCAGCACTCGTGCAAGTACACTTTTGTACTGTCTGCTCCTGCCAAGGGTGATTTTGGCGTGTAATTTGAAATTTAAACGGTCTCATTTCTAGTTTGCTCTGTAAAAAATAATATATTTTTTGGCTTTGTTAATCTAAATTGCTTCATTTTACTTCTTTGTATTTTTTTTTCTCCATAAATATTTTTGTTGGTTGTGTGATATGTTGTTTTAGGCTCTGATCTTTTCAATTATTACTGGCTCTGTGCACAATATATCTATATCTTTTACATAGCATATGCATGATATCTTCTCATTGATTTTGATTTGGTTAATTATTTTTTGGACACTTATGCTTTTATCATTTGTTTTCTTGCTTTGTCTTAAACGGATTTTCTGGATGATGATATTGATAATGAAGTTAATTCAAATAAGGAGCCTACAAAATCCCTTCATTTTCCATTTATTAAAGAGGAAGAGCTAGAGAGAATGGTGAATGAGCGTTATGGCCCAGGTTCTAATTTCGTTACATATGCAGAGGATGGAGGATTTTAGGGTAAAAGATCATCGGATAGAGTTGAATTTTCATCCTCTTCAAGGGATCCAACTTTATGGAAAGTGAAATGTGTGGTAAGATAAGAAATTTCTCATTTATATATGAGTTACACTTGTTTCTCTTTCCTTATTCTATTACTGAGCAATATTTACTCTAGGTTGGACGTGAAAGACATTCAGCTTTCTGCCTTATGCAGAAATTTGTGGACTTGAGATCCCTAGGTATTAAATTTCAAATAATTTCTGCATTTACACATGATCATGTGAAAGGTTTCATTTATATCGAAGCAGATAAGCAAAATGATGTTTATGAGGTATATCTTTCATCTCTTTAATGTCTTAGTGAGGCCAAATTGTGATGCGTTTGCTGATTCGTTTTATTTATACATGCATGTAAAGGGCTTACCAATATCTATACAAGTAGAGTAGCCCCTGTTTCTCAGAGTGAACTATCTCACGTGCTTTCTGGAGATAGAGAGAGAAAGAGATAAAAGAAAAAGAGAACGGACGGCGGCTGGGGTGAGGGGGTAAAATAGGAAAGAGAAAAAAGGAATGCCTTTTATGGGCAAGAAGAAAGCGCCGGGGGTGAGGGGACATTAATTCTAATTTGAGGTGTTTCTTGGGAAATAATCCAACATTAAAACCCACAAATTAACAATTTTCTCTAGGAGAGAGGCTTCGAGAACGACAACCGGTGGAGTGACTTATGCACGACATCTCGCTCACTAAATCATTAATTTTCTTCTCCAAAACTTCAAACTTTTGTCCCACAAGGTTCATAAATTGATTCAAGGTGGCTTCAATACGAGACAAAGAGGAGGGAAGGTCATCGGTAGATAGATTTTGAATGGGCTTGTTTCGAATCGGAGAGGCCAGAATAGGAATTCCCGAACAAGGAAGGAATGAAGTTTTGATATGCAATATTTCTTCTTAATTTCCCAAATTATCAAGATGTTTTACGGGAATGTAATCGTTGTTGTAGATGACAACTTTCATTTTCCTAATGGCTTTATAATTAAATACCCATTTTGGATTGAAGTTTTTGATTTGCAAAGAAAAGAGGTTATGACCAAGATTATCTTTAAAATATGATGAGAGGGCTAAACCAAAAAGAACATTTATGGTGTTATTTTGAGTTTAATTCATGATCTTTAATCATATAGCCGGAAAGTTAATAGGCTCGGTATGATAAATGCGATTCATAAAGTACGGTTCATATGGAGAGATTATACCTTCGTGTTTTTCTTTGCAAATAAGCCTTGTAAAACGAGCTTGTAGGCTACTTGAAAATCGGGTGTAAAATTATTAGTTTTCCAAATGGTGGAAGTGTTGGAAATCAAATGGGATTCTATTAAGGACATAACACGATTAGTAGTATCATCATCTAGACTTCCGCAACCAACACCCAAAAAAATTTCAAAGCTGGAATTTTTTAGTTTAAAAATACGGGCCAACAAAGCTTGATCATTGTAAAAGTTTTGCCATGAACTCTAGACACAATGGAATTATTATCGCAATTATTTTAGATATTAGAATAGAAATCAACATAATAGCTGATGGAAAAAGAAATTTTGTTATAGAGAAACCTAAGGAAACCTTGAGTAGAGAGAAGATTGTAGAAGCTCGGACCTTGTATGAATGCCGATGAATCGGTTCTTCTCACTGGTTTGACTTCGAGGGGTTTAGTGCTATGAGGAGGAAGTGAATGGTATTTCTCTTGAGCCCGAGAAGAGCTAAACACCTTCTTGCTTTTAGATGTTGAAGAAGTTTTCCTTGGAGGCATGGTGAAGCTTTGAGAGAGTGATTGAGATGGTTTTTTTGGAAGATTTTGAGAGGGAGAAGATGAAAGAATGCGTTTGGGGAGAGAAAGGGATAAAAGCGAATAGGGTTTTGAAATAATGAGGAAAATAAGAAGAAAAAACATTTTAACTGTTGTCGTTTGGCTCTCAGATTTTGTGACTGTATGCCGCTCCTAGGGCGTGTATGCTGGTCAGTGAAAAATGGAAAAAAGTTATCGCGCCCATATTCCGGTCGTGGTGCCGATATGCCACTCCACTCTCGCAAATTAGAGTAAAAAATAATTTTTTTTACTTTTTCAAAGTTACCCGAAACCAACCCGAGCACTCCCAAGTAGTTTGAGAATGTTCAGAAACCCACAAAATAATTTTTATTTGAAACGATAGGATGTAGAGAGATCGAATTAAAGGATAATGAAGATTCAAAAAAGATCTTTATATTTTCTAAAAAGAACAAAAAAAACCCAAACAAGGGCTTGACATTTTCAAACAACATAATTAAGGAAAAGCTAAAATACTAGCACACATAAAAAGATACACATTCACAAACATTTAACGTAATAAATCAAGTTAAAGAAAGAATTCACCGGATTTTCCTTTTACGTGAATTGAGCGTCCTTTTGTTGATCTTTTTGTTTCCTTGACGCTCATCAACTATAATCACAACAAAAAGTCTAAGGTATTCAAGGTAGAGTGGATCTGAGGGAATGGTTAGTGCTTTTTATGATCCACGTAGGTTTTTGTGACAAAGGTATTATTGAACCGTATTCTAGTTGTTTGTTATAAAAACATTTTGAAACACGATGACCCATTTTTCAGCAATAAGCACAAACATTTCTGTTGCGACTATGAAAATATGAGAAGATTTTAAACACGGTTTTTTCTCACTCTTTTGTTTTACCAAATTTTCATTCCAAGATAATTTTTCTTCAAGAAACTATTTTCATTAAAAGGAGTAAAATTTAGATAGGGATGAATTTGTAAAAGATTAAAAACAAGAATGAAAATATTATCCACTTTCTTGAAAAGCAAGGTATTTTCTTTCAAGAGTCTTTGATTTTCTTCAAAATGAGATATAGTTTCAAAACAAGATTTTTCATTGTTTCCCAAAATATCATATAAAGCAGGACAACAATTTATATATTTATTTTGTTCAACCTTTAGTTCTTCCAACAAAAGTTTGGTTGAATCAATTTAAATATCAAGAGTTCTGAGAAGGGATGCGAAAAAGATATCGTCATGTTCAACATAATAATCATAAGAATATGACAAAAAGCTAGGATAAGGCACTACCTCATGATTTGATTTTGAATCATCATGACTTTCATCACTATTTTTTTTTTCTTCTTTTTCAATCTCGACGATGCCATATAAAGTACTCCAAACCATCACAATTTTCTTTTGCCGGATCACATCCAAACACCTTCTTTAAAATATCTTCAGATATCCCGCATATTAAACAATACATGGCTTTCGCGCTTTAGGTGAGTTTGGATTTTTCATCATCGGTAAGTTTATCGTCTTCCTTTACCTCTTGATTTTGCACACGAACTCCGACTTCATTAATTTTCTCTTTGTAAGGCACAAATGGACCTTTTATAACGATTCTCCAAAGATAGCGATCTTGGAGTTCTATAAATTCCTTTATTCTTCTTCTCCAAGAGAAATAATAAATACCTACAGAAAGTGGAGGTCTTGTGGAGGAAGACTCTTCCAAAATATCAAATTCCATGTTGTTTACTCTACTAACGATTAAATTATTACCGTAAAGTTAGACTCTAATACCAATTGAAAGTCTTATAAGGGGGGGGGTGAATAGGATACTAATATTAATAATGCCTAATTAAAATCTTTTGGACAATTACAAGTTAGAAGAAAACTTCCTAGAAAATATATCAAACTCTTCGAGAATTATGCAATGGATAACTAGAGGTTTGATATAAAAGTAAAACGAGCAATATAAATACAAAAAATAAAGAGATAAGGGAAAGAAAGTACACAATCATGTATAGTGGTTAGGATTCCCTACTCCACTACCTAAGGTAGCCACCTTATGATTTTTAAGCTTCCGTGTCACTTTTAACCAGGGCGAGAACACAATACCCTTTACAACCACGAAGCAATTCTTGTGCTATCGCAACACAAGGAAACCGAGTATACTCCCTATACTCACACTCCCCCTTAATCTTTCGATTACAAAGGGTATACTTAAGAGGACATAACCAAGTGATTGAAAGGTTGAAATAACTTTGCTAAAAAACTCCTAAAGAGTGGATATAACTTTGAGCTTCAAACTCCTCTTTAGTGGATTAGACTTCGAATGCTTCTTGGATTATCTCCTTGATTGAGTGGATTAGACAAGTTGAATGATCAAGCTTTGATGAATAAATTTTTCAGCTTGAAACCTCTAATGGATATATAAAATTGTAATAATTGTATTGGTAAGAGGCGATTAAATGCACAAGTAGAAGCTCTCTTTTATAGCCAACTATTTTGCCCCTGGCTAGCCGGTCCGGTGGCCGGTATTGCCGGTCCGGTTTGTCTTATATTCCAACGGGCATCTAATATTTCATGTGATAGTTGGGTAATGGATACCACCGGCTTACCGGTTCTGGCACAGGTATGCCGGTCCGGTGCTGAAAAAATCACTTGAAAAGGGTTGTTAAGGGGAGAAATATGCATATATATTAAGTGTAAAATATGCTAAGTATAATGCACTATTCCTGCACTATTAAACAAGATTTGGAAAATATAAAAACAAGATTAAAAGGACGTCAAGCCAATAGACAGGTTTTCAGCTTTTATCAGCTTCTTGGCAAATTATTTTCTCTCATTTTCTTCGTCTAATAGTGATGTCTACTCAATTGTGATAATAAAATCTATTTCCGAGATATCATTTTAGGCGTATTTATTAGTATATAGGTCGATTTTCTCATGATTTAGTACACTTTCCTATTTTGGGTCTTGAATTGATTATTTTATTATTTTTAGAGCATATTGGGTTTAATTATTCATTTAGTGTGAAGTTTTAGAGATATATGGTAATTAATTAGAGTCCAAGTCAAAGTCTAAGAGCTAAAGGAAAGAGATAAACATGGAAATTGAAGATAAGGAAGTAAAAGTTAAAAATATGGAAAAGGAAAAGCTGCCTTAAATCTGAATTCCAGCACCTTCGACCACAAATCAGTTTTATCTCAAAATTGGTGTGGAATCTGGAGAAACGGTCAAGAGAAAAAATGGAGATCTTTCCGAGACGATGAATTTCGACTACTCATACGCGTCAATCGGATAAGTATTGAAGATGTTAGGACCAAAACAAAAACGGGGCTGATTCCATGTTTTTGGGCTACGAATTTGAGTTGGGTTAGGAGTCCAATATTTACCTCTTCCTTCAAGAAAATGAATTAGGTCAGCATATACACTATAAATACAGCCTCTTAACATTAGACAATCATCCTTGACCAAACCTTAAGGGTATGTTTGGATTGAGGAGGGATTCTTTATTAAAGGATAGGAAAGGAGGGTATAACAAGGGAATGGAAAGGAGAGTATTAGTTCTTGTTTGGATTGAATAAAAAGAGAAGGGGGGATTTTATTAAAGGATAACATTTATCCGGTGTTTGGATTAGAAAAATAATGGGAGGAAGGGATTCTTTTTATAACTAAATGACTCATATACCCCTGTTAAAATATTTTATAAAGAAAGAATAAGGGTAACTTAGACATTACAACGTAATAAAAGAATCCTTCCTTCCTAATCCCACCGAATTGGAGGGATTGAATATATGGGTTCGTAAGGGATTGCAAGTATCCTTTAATAAACTATCCCCTCTACTTATTTCCAAAACAAACAAGGGATGGGATTGTCATTATCCTTTAATACAATCCCCTCCCTCCCAATCCCTCCATCCAAACATACCCTAAGGCCAGGAAGAAGCTATAACACAAGAAGAGAAGTTTGGAAGGAGATGTGCATCAATCATGTCTTCTTCAACCTTTAATTCTGTAATTCTTTTCTTTTCTTTCTTTAGTATGAATTACTTCTAGTTAGATTGAGTTTTATCATATATGTATGAACCCTAGTTTTGGTTGACATCTATCTAATTTGATTGAATTTATGTTTTGATTTCTCTGTTTGTGTGTTGGATTTATATTCTGTGTTCTTTATGGTTGCAAACATATAGGATTACCATCATAGTAGTTAGATAACCAGTATATTTGACTATAGAATTAGCACATAACGTCTAGAATAAGGTTTGATCTGACAACCCAGCCTAACTAGATAGTCAATGGTTTAGTGTATTGCTATTTTATCAATTGCAGGAACAGTTTGCTTAGGTTCTTATTGACACAGGTAAACCCTATTTGAAACTACATAGCGCAATTGAAACCAAACTATTAAAATACTACATGATTCATACCTTACATGTTTAGAACGGAAAAACTAGTGGGGATTACTTGCTAATTACTCAAGCTAAACTTTCATACTATCTTCTTTTCTTTTATTTATTTTCTGTCTTTTAGTTTAGTAGTTTAATTTTCCTTTATTGAAAATCAAATAAAATTCTATCTTTCTCTTCTTTACCCTTGCGTATTATTATTCTAGCATAATTATTTGCACTTGAATATTTGCATAAGTTCTTCTTAACCTTCGTAGTCTCTGAGGAACGAATTCTACTTATTCATTAAGACTTGCATACGATCTGTATACTTGCAGAACCGTGCTCAGCTTAGGGTGTTTATTTTCACTTATTTTATACATATTTTTATCACACCTTAGGCGACACCAAGTTTTTGGCGCCGCTGCCGGGGACTACATCGTTAGTCCTTGTGCAATTATCTAGTGCTTCTGTTTTAGTTAGTTCTATTTTACGCTTTTCTTTTTAGTTTTTGTTTTTACAGGTTTTTTACAGATGGCGAGCCCAAGGAGACTTGATCTTCCCATCACATACAGAGTGCAACCACGCGGAATCCGCACTCCAGAAATCCAAGCCGCAAATTTTAGACCAGATCCAGGGATGTTAGCGTAGTTTGTAAATCATGGACAGTTTAGCGGTGCTGCACAACAAGATCCGGTTCGGTATGTTCAGAAATTTATTCAGATTTGTGACGTTTATATTACCAGAGGCGTTACAATGGAGCAGATGTATTACATTATGTTCCAATTCTTTTTGACCGGAAGTGCAAGCGATTGGTACGATACCCAACACCCTCATGTTATTCCAGATTGGGACAAGCTTCAGTCTGAATTCCTAGACCGATTTTATCCAGTTAGTAGAAGATTAAAAGATATGTTGGAGCTCGAACAATTTATGCAGGAAGACGGAGAAAGTATGGGAGAAGCATGGTTACGTTTTAACGAGATGAAGGCGAGATGTCCATGCCATATATCATCGCCAAAAATATTCATTAACCATGTTCTATGAAGGACTTAATGACGAGTCTAGAAAAAGAGCAGATATGTTAGGAAGAAAAGGTTTTGTGTTATTAGATCCTGAAGAAGCTGAAAATATTATGGAGAATGTTCTTGAGAACGAGAGAAGTTGGCCAGTTGAATCAGAAAAACAAGAAGAGCCCTTAGAATCTCTAAGGCTCAAAGAGTTAACCCATCAACTTGAGGAATTACGAGAACAAGAACGAACAATAGCTCAGGTGAATCTAGTACCTACTTTGCCTTTATGTCCAGGTTGTGGAGCAAGAAATCATTTGTGGGAGAATTGCATGAATAATATAGCTTCAAGTTCCTTCGTATCTTATCAAAGAAACCATTATTCTGATGGTTATTATCATCCTCAAGGAAGTTACGCTAATTATCAGCCCCCACAAAATCAAAATTGGGTCGGAAATCAAGAGACTTATTATCAACCGCGACCTCAATCTTACTATCCACCACAACCTAACTATCAAGAAGCGCCAATTCACAAAGAAATCTATCAAGAAGCGCCAGTTTCTAAAAAACTTATCAAGAACCACCTCAATATTCAATGCAACAAGCTCCACAAAAACAACCTTCGAGTTTGAATTCAAGCATGGCTGCAATGATGAAAGTAATGGAAGAAAATATGAAGATAAGCCAACAAAGAATCCAAACTCAGTCCAAGGTAATCAAGAACCTTGAGCATACAATATCACAAATGGAGAGTACACTACAAAATAGGCCAAAAGGGAAACTCCTAAGTGATACTGTTGTTCCTGAAGATCATGCTTGTCATGCAGTTGAATTAAGAAGTGGAAAACAATTACCTCCGCCTAGACAAGAACCAGAACCAACCTCTGTTCCCAAGAAAGTGGTTGAAGACACAATTAAAAACAAGGTTGAAGAGGTAATTGAACAAACAAATGTCCCAGACAAGACACATGAAAAGAAAGAGAGCCCAGTGGTAACCAACACACGTCCTCCTCCACCATTCCCGTCACGTGTCAGAAATCAGAACAATGAAAAAGAATTCAAGAAGTTCCTTGACATGGTGAACGAGTTAAAGATCAACATCCCGTATGTAGAAGCTCTCACAAGAATAACGAAATATCATAAGTTTATGAAGTACATTCAATCTAACAAACGAGAGACGAATGGATTGCCAGAGGAGTGCAAAGCGACAAATGAAATAGAGTTACCACAAGACAAGCAAACACCCCAGAACTTATGGACATCCATTACTACAAAGAATAGATCTGAAAAGTTCGTGGGAGTAAAAGGAAAGGGATTTAAATTTCGCAAACCATAACCGAGGTAACACGTAAAAATTAATGACGTTAAACAAAAGGGCTCTTGGGAGACATCCCACATTCTTTTATGTTTTTAGGTATTTATGTTTTTGTTCGTTTTAGTGAGTTTATGTGTTTTTTAGTGCATATTGCAGTAATAAGAAAGGTATAAGTGTTTTTGGTGTGTAGGTATGCAAGGGTTCGAGTTTGGGGTGAAAAAGTGGAAGATTTTCGGAGTTAAAAAGGGCTGGACAGAAGCTTTTTGCGGTACACCGCACCTATCAGCGCGAGAAATTTAACAAAAACTTCGAACTGGCATAACTTTGCGCTCAGGTATCGGATTTCACTTTTTCTCGAGTCTAAATCGCATATTTTTTCGAGATCTATCCAATGGAGTGGAGAAAAACTGATTTGGAGATAAAAAACGAATTTTTTACGGAAAATTCAGACTAGCTCTCTGGTACACCAGACCATAGCTCCGGTACACCAGAGAGCTGAAAACAAGTGCCCACGGGGTAAGACTCGGGTTTTTGACCAAGAGGAAAAAATTCAGAGCTTCAGCTCCGGTACATCGAGGCATATCTCCGGTATACCGCAAGATCAAAAACCCGTGGCCACGGGATGAGGACACGTGTTTTTTGCAGTAACTCAAATTTGGAGAGCTTCAGTTCCGGTACACCGGATCCTAGCTCCGGTACACCGCAACCCGCCACTGGAGAGAGAATTTTTTTTTCATTTTTAGGTTATAAAAGAAGGAGGATTGGTATTATTCCGAATTATTAATCCTTAAGCCTCTCTTTCTTCTCCAAACCTCTCCCAACTCCATTAAAGCTCATTCAAACCTTCCCCAAACATCAAAACACTACCCAATCATCATAAAAACACATCCAATCCTTTCTCCACATCATTACAAGGAATAATCAACCACCCATATCTTACCAAAACACCTTGAAACCAAGAATTAAAAGCTTAAATTTCAGAAATTCATCCTACAATTTCTTAAATCCATACCAATCCATGAAGAATCCATCTTACCCATATAGAGAGTCATCATCAAAACACCTTTTCTAACCCAAATAAAGCTTGTACAACCAATAATCAAGAGTTTCAAATTTCAAGAGTGGTTAAAGCTTTGAGTTGGGGGTCAATTGAGATGATTAAGAGAACAGGAACATTATCTACTGCAAGGGAGATGAATAAAATCGAGGCATTGGATTTTATTGAGAAGAAATCAAGTAAGAAAGGTTCAAGTTCCATTCAAAGGGTAAAACGTGTCAAGAGAAGAGAGGTTAGCATGTTGTGTTGATTCAATGGCAAAAAGGTTCCAACTTTAGTGAAGAAGACAACACAACCTCTACAGATCGAAGACCCTACACCCGAAGAAAAAGAGAAAGCTTCAAGGGCCCTGATAGCTTCTCCGAAGAAACAATTAAAGGAACTACCTTTTGATTATAAGAAAGTATTTGAAGAAGAAGTTGATGAAGGAGAATACAAGAAGATTCATGGAGATTTGGAAAGATTGGGTTGGTCTACGTTAATGGTGAGACGTTCTAAAAAAACGTTCCTTTTTGTTGAATTGTATTTTGTGAGGAGAAGTAGAGGATGTGGCACAGTTGATCTATGAGGAGGTGATACGATATTCGATCTCTCCCATGTCGTTATTTAATGCAATATCCTACTATGATCACGTGTCTTTTTTGAAAATCGAATAAGAAGTTGGGCGAAGAAGAAAAATGTGAGTTTAAGATGAGTAACAATATTGACAATGCTTGGATCATTGAAGTTTTGTGAGTAATTACGCAACTTTCAAAAGAAGAAAAGGAGTATCATAACACTCCTCGAGCAATTAAAGAAAAATCCAGCAAAATTCTATCTTGGGACGTCGATAAGGCGAGGTAATAGCCTTGTAGAGTATGCTTTCTTTCTTCCCTACCATTTCTTTATGTGCAATATGTGTGCTAATTTTAAATTTTATTTTTCTTGAGTCTTTTTCGAGTCGTGGGGACATAACCCACTTTTGAGTTGGAGGTGGGGATTCGTTGTCCTCATCTTCTTTTCGTTTTTACATAAAATTTAAATTTTTTTAGGTTGAAATAGGCATAGAATATATTGAATGTACCTATTGAGCATGATTTTAATTAAGTTAATGATAGTAAGTAGTATGTTTTCGAAAGATGTTATAAATATGTTTAGCTTGCATGTATAAATAAAGCATAAAATAAAAGCCAACATAATTAACGAATTCAATTTTTAATTATGAAATCCCAAATAAGAAAAACATCAATTAATTAAGTTAGGGTTCTACCCAATTCGCGATTCTCAAGTACAAATGAAATTAGTTCATAATTGAAATAGAAACTAAATAAATAAAATAAAAGAAATTCATGTTTTACAGAAATAAAATAATAATAGAACCAAATTGGGAATTGGGTTTTGGTTGTGAATTGGAGAAAAATATTTCAGCTCTTGGTTTCTTCCTTTTCCTAGCTTCTGAGTTTCTCTCTAGCGCTTCTGACTTTTTTAAATTGAGTTGTGTGTAAGTATAAAGTCAAAAGGTCTATATATACTCATAAAATCGGACTTGGGCTTATATTAAGTGAATTAATAAAATATTAAATGGCCCAAGTCCACTCTTCAAATTAAAATCCCGTAACTTGTGTACACTCTTCACTTAAACGGTTGTAACTTTCTCAAATCAACTTCGAATTGACCCATTCAACTTGCTAAATCTTCGTAACTCGATAAGGGACGAATCGTCTTTACAACTCAGAGGCTGAATCCATGTCTAAGTTGCTCGAAATAAGAAATTACCATCATCCTTCCAGATTTGCAGCTTTAACTTGTCAATTCTGCGGGATATTTTCTTGCCTTTGACTTCTTTACACGATCTAAGACTTTAATTCTTGATTCCTCTCCTTGCTACCATTAAGAACCTACAAACTTTGCACTAAAACAAACCATTTAACGTGCAAAAGCTTAATAAATGAAAAATACTAAAATCCGAGGGGGCGGGGAATGAAATATAACAAATTAACACCAAAAGTCTATCGAATTAGTCGAATAATCACCCAAAATGATTTCTCCTAAGGGCATATAATTAGAACAAAAGAGGAGACATCAAGGACCCCAAACTCAAACCTTTGTCGTCCCGAGAAAGTAAAATTAAAAACAATGGTCTAAGGTGAATGCCGAAATGCAGAAGCTAGTAAATATACCCAAAGCAACATTTAACATAAACCTCACATAACAAACACTAGGAATTGATATACACATGCACTAATCATTCAAACTCAAACACAAATAATATCAATCTTAATATTAACTTCACGATGCTAGAAGATTACGCTTGTACTTATCTCATTATGATGGCTATAGGGTGTTCATTGATCCTTACTCGCTTTGAACACTCCACTTAGCATACTCCCTATTGGCTTACTATGTATCTAGGAATCACGAGGACTTTATGGTTTTAACTTAGGATTAGGGACGGTGTGGTATGTATATTTGGTAAATTTGAAGTGAGCTTTTGGCTCTCTCCTCACTTACCATCAACAACTGTCCACGACCTTGAGTTTACACTCAAATAATGTTCTCACTCAACCCATTTGATGCACTCTTTAGCATTCCCAAGTTAACCCACCATTAACTAAGATGATTTCCAGAAATTTCCACTTTGCTGGGTAAATTATTCTTTCTTTATTTTTCTTTTTCATTTCTTTTTTTTGTGTACAGGAGGAATCCGGGTTCCCAGTTTGTGACAACTGGGTTCCCGTTCCTTACTGTATTGATTTTTTTGATTCATTTTTTTTACCCCGGCAAAGGGTTACAAATAATAACATCATCTGAAATTGTGCCTCAGTACAAACACATATAATTCCCTCCCAATGTAATTTCCCAAAGATGGACCCACCACCCCAAACTCAAGCTCGAGACAGGTCTCAGGATCGTGATTTAAGTGCGGGTCATATGGACATGCCTAATAACTAAGGGAGATGGGCTTATATCGTGGCGAAAAAAGAAAGGCTTTAAGGCTTTAAAATTGGGCTAAGAAGGATAAAATTAATACAAGGGATAGAAGGCTAAGAAGGTCTCAAATGGCTAACAAAGAGCCGCCCCTATCATTTTCCTAGTTACATAGCTTGCCTCTAGTTCATACCTAAGTGGGTTCTCTACTAATTTGGATCTCACGTTCTACAAACCAAACATTTTCCTTAAGTACAAGTTTATTTCTTTTGCATTGTTAATTAATTTTTCCTATCAATTACCAATGTTTGCATGCAATTAAAGCGCGTTTTATACTAACTCCTAAGGTCCACTATTTACTATCATAGATTCATCAAAAAAATGCTTAATTGGGACATTTAAGATCTTCTACAGTCAAACGCAACTCCTAATTAATTTTATTGAAAGCAATTAAAACAAATAACACGTAAAACTGGGATGAGGTAACGAACCCCACCCCAAACTAAAAAATGAGGCGTGTCCCCACGACTCGAAAAGACTCAAAGCAATTAAACTAATATACACTAAATGAGAAGGGATAGAAAAACGTATCTTAACCAGCGCGAGGCTGGTTGTCAGTGTTGCGTCCAAGTAGATTTTCTTTCGTAAGTAATCCATAGGTGGCGTGTTGTATTGTGCTCACCCCAGGTAACATATTTCGTAGAAGATCCAACTCTTTTGTAACGTTCCTAAGGTTGCAATCATTGCATCTTGTTTCTCTTCCAACACTCAGATTTTATTCTCCAACTCAAGGACATCAAGTTTATTCTTAGTTTCAGAAAAAAAGAGTACCTCAATGTTGTGATCTTTAACCATGTCGATTAAGCTCAATTCTGTCAAGGCTGTGCCAATACCTTGACAGTTCCAAGCTTGAATCATTATTGTATTTGGGGTTGAGTTGGGTCAACCCCGCAAACCACTTTAGTAGTATTGCCATCCAAGTTATCAAGACAAATTGATCCTTCCCATTTTTCTTCTCCATTCTCTTCATTGAACTAGTCTAATTCCATATCCCCTGCCATCTCATTATCTTCTCTATCAGGTTGGTCATCTTCTTCATCTTCAGATCCAATAAGAGTTGCAGGGACATAGGAGGCGACTTCATCCTCGGAGGGGAGACCTAAATTCTTTCTGACTTATTTTGTGCGTTCAATGGATCCAAAGAGTATCCCAAGTTAGAAGTTATAGATGGATCAATGCTCACATTAGGGCTTTTAATTAATGTTGGGCCTTTACCAGATATTGGGCCACACAAAATTTTAACCTCTCAGATCTTATAGCAGAAGTTGTTTTATCTCTTTCTTGAATTTTATTCCCCAATTCATTTGTTGGGAGAGTCAACATAGATTTGACCACATTAGACTTATTATTCCCATCCTGGGCTACAACCTCAATCTTAATATTCTCTTTTTTGAATTTCTTCAGAGGTCTTTTCCCACGCTTTTTTTGACCTACATTTCCAACTTGATCTTGTTTACTAGCTGAAAACACATAAGTTTGATTAACTCTATCACTTTTAACATATCTTATCCAATTTCCCAATTTTGTGATAAGCTTATTAGGATTGTCACAGTTCTTTTCTTCATACCGAGTGACTATTTCTTAGCTTAAACATACATCCAGACTTCAAAGGTCTTCTAATTTTCCAAGAAATTCTTGCCTTAACAGTAGGATTAATTTTGAATTTTTCCGGATATGGCAATACAAGCTCAAGGAAGTTTCCCAACATGATAGCAATTTTTCTAACATTTATATCCTTAATAAATAGAGGAGGAATTTCTTCTATTCTAACCCAAAAAGCTGTTTCTTCAAGCAAACTAAGGGTTTGAACACAGTCTTCATATTTTTGAATCAGAATATGAAATCTAAAAACATGATAAGGTCTATTAATCCAAACTATTTCAAGATCTTTAGTTTTCTCAATATGAATGACACAAAAGTTCATACCTCTTTTATTAAAGGAGATCCGACCTTTAATATCTCAATGTTGAATGATAATCCATTTAAGGTAGTTGAAATTAATGTTACCAGTAGCAATAATACGGAGAAACAATTTGAGTTCTTCATACTGAACATAAATAGCGTCTTTATCAAGAGATAGAGAGCGAAAATTATCAAAATCTTCTGTACCCACATCTTTAATGTGGGTCATAAATACCTTGTAGGAGAGATCCACAAAGCTAAGAGAAGTTAATAATATACGAAACAGTGATTTGTAAAAATTGGACTCGTGCAAATGTGATAACCAAGATATCAATCTTATAGTCGAAAAGGAAAAAGGTGGCAGTTTGAGTGGGACATGTGTCTTTAATCATTTACCTCGACATTTTAACATGCTTGCGAATCAATTGGCTCGTAAAACTAGGTGAGGAGCTAGTTTGAGGTTTTCATCCATGGAAGTGAAAATCATTTTCTTAAAAATAAAGACAGGTTAACGGTTTTTTGATTTAGTTTTCCATTCGAAAAAACACTCTTGATAAAATTATTTTCGATTTCCTCCGCGTCCAAAAAGAAAAAAAAAAGAAATTTCGATTAAGAAAATTAGAAGCGCGTAGTGTCGTTCACTTTTATTTCTGTCATGTATCTCGAAGTTAGATACATGCATGCATGATAAAATAAATATATAAGCAAGTAGGACCAAAGTCCAACTTAGTGTTTCTTCGACTTTTCCTTCAACGAAGAAGCACAAGAACGAGACAACAAAGAGAGATCCTTTGTATTTGTCTTGGAAGGTTTTGAATTGTTATAACAAAAAAGGTAGAGAACACTAGCTAAGCTAGATACGTTTTAGTGGTAGGAAAGCTTTAGCAAACGTAATATTTTGAACAAATGTTTTAAAAATGTTATTTTGAGTAAAGATATATATCACCCTTTAATGTTTCACCTCTATATCACCTTCTATGTGGAGGTTTTAAAAACCAATCAAATATTTTCTCTCTCCTAATTAATTATTTTCTTTCTCTTTTGTTTAATGCCACATAAGGTGACACATAGGAGGTGAAATAAAGATGAAGCAAATAGAGGTGATATATAGCAATGCTCTATTATTTTTAGGCAAAGTGTATTTAAAATGATTATTTTTATATTTTTTTATTAATTACATAAAATATTGAAACAATTACTAATATCATTTTAGAGAGTTTTTTTTAAGGTTAACATTTTTTAAATAAATAATTGGCAATTTAGCATAAAGGGGAAAATAATTACAGATCTGGCATAAGGGCGGCATTCTGAACACCGCCCTTAGGCAAAATTGTGTTTTTGTTAAGGGCGGTCATTCAACCACCGCCCTTACAATTTTGTCTAAGGGCGGTGTTCAGAATGCCGCCCTTATGCCAGATCCGTAATTACTTTCGTTTTCATGCCAAATTGTCAATTATTTATTAAAAAAATGTTAAAATTTAAAAAAACTCCATTTTAGAGGAAGGTGATACTTTAAATATTATTTAAACATTTCAAAATAATACTTTTACATACATTTAACTTAAAAATAATATATTTAAAATTTTAATTTAAAATTATATTTAAATTATAGGTAATGATCTAACAAAAAATTTGCTCTATAATGAATGAATAATATCAGTTGATACCGACCTAAAAATAAAATAAAAAGAGTTCACATGATGTGTATGATTATTTAATTTGATGATACACGCGAATGGCTTGTAAATCTTTAACTACTTCACCTTTTTTTATGCCAGCAACATCTTTTTAATTTTTATGGTCTTGTTTTTTTTTTCTAAAATCATCATTTGAAATATTCATACCGACTAGTTAATCAAACTTTGGGGGTGTCATCAATCAAAAGTCTATGGGACTTTTTTAGATTTTAAGAATAATGGAGTTTTCAATTAGGAGTCTAAAGAATCATTTAAAATCCAAATGTTTTCAAATAGGAGTCTAAAAAATCATTAAAAATCCTACTGTTTTCAATTAAGAGTTTTTAAAATACATTAAAATCTTATGGTTTTATAAAGTCGTTGACTCTTAAAAGTTATTGGACTTTAGAAGATTCTTGGGCTTGATTATATATAAAAAACTACTTTACAAATCTTAAGACAGAAGAAGAGATTCATAGATTTCCAATAAAAAAAAACCATGCGACTGGCGCACAGGCAAAAGAAAAAAAAACGATAGCGATGATATTTACGGGCGAATCGTCGTGTGATGAACCGGGAAATGATGATAATGCATCGATATATACTATATTAAAAGAAAAAGATGTGATTAATCGGTTAGATGATTATGTGGCCAAGGTTTCGTCTTGTCTTTTTGTATCAAGAGAAGACGCAATTTTAGAGGCACCATAATTGGAATGTTGAAGGCGCACATGCAAAATACCGAAACAAAAATGAATAAATAGGGCTAAAGGGAATCCTCCATCAGCGGGATCTTTAGTTTATAAGGCCCAAACGTTATAAGATAGTTAGTTTATAAGGCCCAAACGTTGTAAACAAAGTCCCACCGTCTAAATCCTAATTACAACCCAACTAGAATCAATAAAACACCCAAAATACCCCTATACACTAACCCACATTGAAACCCAAGGATCCTACCCAAAAGTTCCATTAAGAGAACCGAAACCCCCCACCCCCATTCACCCTGCTCTCTCTCTCTCTCTCTCTCTCTCTCTCTCTCTCTCTCTCTCTCTATACCCGGCGAACTGACGAGATGCAAAGCCCCAACCCCCCTATCGGAGCTTCATCACCAAGACCACCATCATCAGAGCTTCATCACCAAGCCCCCCCCCTTCACCAAGACCACCATAACCCCCACCGTCGCACTGCTGGAGAGCCCCACCCCCACCCCGTCACGCCGCACCACCACCCTTTTCTCACTGACGCTGCACCCCATCACCACCGTAGAGCTGCACCCCACCACCACCGTTGTTCACCATCCCAGATCTGCACCAACAACACCACTACAAACACTGCTGCGACTCTGATCGAGATCCACCACCAACTCTTCCTCGCGCCGCCTCCTCCGTGGACCATCGCTGCTCTCCTGCACCCAACCACCACCTTGCTGCTGCCATCGATAACCATTCTCCCTGAAGCAGCACCACTGCAGATTCCACCCCCTCCCTGTAACCAGCGGCACCACCATTAGATCCGAGCCTCTCCTTCAAACGCTTCACCACCACGAGTATATCACCACCATTAACACCACCCAACCTCCTCCCGTCACACCACAACCAACAGCGCCGTGAAGACTCGCTGGAGTAGCAGCACCGAGCCACCACCACCAAACAGCAGCACTACTTCTCGAACTACTGCAAGCCACTGCATCAACGGGCTTCAACAGACCCACCACCGCCGCTGCTTCACCGCTTCTCGTCGTCTTCAACAGATGTTTTTTTTTAATGTTAGGCGTAATGGGGCCAGCCCATGTGGTATTTTTGTGTATCATGGGCCAGCCCCAGTAGAGTATCTGGGTACCTGTTATAGGTTTTCTGGTGTTGGGTCCAGCCCTATATAATTTTTGTAGGTAATGGGACTGGCCCATTATGGTGTAAATAGGTTTAGTTAGTTAATAGTTTTTATTTTTCTGTAATTGGTATTTTGGTCCAGACCCATTTAGTTGATTAGTAGGTATTGGGGCTGGCCCCATGTCTTTATTCTTGTGCTGTTAGCTGATATTAATAATGGATTGTTAAGTGATGATTTTTTTTTGTTCATGTTGGGTACAACCCTTTTAAGTGATTGTAAACCTACAAAACAAAAAAAGAATAAAAAGAACAAAAACAAAAAACGTGTTAAGTACAGCCCCAAAAAGAATTCGCGGGGTATGGGTCTGGCCCTGTATCTTGTACTTAAAAAAAAGACTATAAAATCATTGCAAAACGTTTTGAGGTTATTTTTGAGCACGAGATAATTATTTGTTATGGGTCCGTACCCATAACGAACAAGGGTAAAATGGGAAAAGTTCCAACCTAGGTAGTTAGAACTAGGACTTAAAAAATAAGTTTTTGTAACTAGGACTTATAAAACAAGTTTTTGAAAAGTTGGGCCTTAATATATAATTTCCTCTCCATCTGCTTACACCCGTTCTTTCAGTTTTTTTTCTTTTTTCTCATTTTAAACTATAACATATTTAAAGTAATGATATATGCCACTTAAATTCATATCATCCAATATAGTACCAAGATATTACAATTTGAATGGAAGTAAATCGTAAATTTATTTATTTTCTCGATTTGATTGATAATTTGTTTTTCACTCAAATCACGTCACGTATTTTAGTCAAAGGAAAAAAGACGAAACTTGCCAAATACTGGAAACAACTAAAACAATGAAAAAGGATAGATACCCTGCAAATTAACCCAAAGTAAAACACGATAACACCTGCTAGAAGTAGTATCGTATTGCTACTAAAGGTAATCTCAATCACTAAAACCAAATTAGCATCTCCACAACAAAGAAGAGACAAAAAACCCAAAAGAGTAAATACACTGTTTACCCCCTGAACTTTACCCCGATTAACAGACTGCCCCCCAAAGTTTAAAATGCGACTAGTTGCCCCCTAAACTTTAATTTCGTGACTCGTTAGTCCTTTTGACTGTTTTCCGTCCATTTTTTAATGCATGCAATACACGCGCGCGTGAGAAGTTGGCCTGTAAATTTTTTTTAATTGTTAATTATATCATTTTTTAAAGATGGGTATTTTGGGTACATCACATTTTAGCTTTCATATAAATAAACAAAATTAAAACACATAACGTATAAACACTTACTACAAGATCTGAGAAATCAAACCGTTTCACCCCTACTGAGCGAGATCACAGACGACGTTCTCCCCACTCGTAAATGCTATAGGATTTCGATGCCACCAATAATCAAATGGAGTAAGTGTGCTCGTTCTATTTCCGTTATTGGTGGGGTTTAAATGGTTGGGGTTGTTTTTTTAACTCCGAATATAAAGGGTTTTGAAATTGGATTTTTTCCTTTTTTGAATTTGTGCTTAAATCTCGGGATTTAGTTGTTAATGGAACTAATTATTGAGATTTCCTTACCTTATTCGTAGTGGGTGGTTACAAGTTTACCTTTTTTGCATAAATTCGTACGCCCTTAAATTCTATAACTCATACTCTCGTATTTTTCATGTTTAACAGATAAATTTTCATTACGTATTCATTTTGATGGGTTCTTCAATGAAGATAATAGCGAGTACAGAGAGGTAAGGATTGAGTATTTGACGGGCTGTCACTATGACAGTCTCAGTATACTTGTTCTCCGAAAAGCATGTGCGAAACTGGGAATTAGAGGTCGGCTAGACCTATACTATCTAAAATTGGGTGAAAAACTACCAGAGGGTCTTGTCTATTTAGATAATGACGAAAAAGTTATGGAGATGGGTAGTGTGACAGAGGAAAACCAAACAATTGATATGTTTGTAGTGCGTTTACCAGAGATTGTAGAAGGAGATGCAGTTGACATTCCAGTGTTTATGCCTTTACTACTTAAATGGAAGGAACAAGTAGTAGTGGAGGAACCTAACTTAGAGGAAGGTGAAGGTGAAAATTGTATTCAAGATGAAGAAATGGAGGAGGAAAGTTTGAAGATGGACGATAATGTGGTTGATAACTTAGAGGAAGCTACAATTGATGTGCAGCAAGATAGGGAAACCTTACCCAAAGGATGTGTTGATGGTGTTGCTAATCTATTAGAAGAGGAAGCTACATTAGCTGAGGAGAGAGTTAGTGATTTATTACCTAAGGGATGTGTTCAAAGTGGTGAGAACACAGTAGTTGAGGATGCTAATCAAGCTCATGAGATAGAGAATGAAACCTTTGATAAGGGATGTGATCAGAATGATGACAACCATGTAGATGAGGAAGCAAACACAGTAGTTGAGGATGCTAATCAAGCTCATGAGATAGAGAATGAAACCTTTGATAAGGGATGTGATCAGAATGATGACAACCATGTAGATGAGGAAGCAAACACAGTAGTTGAGGAAGCTACTCAAGCTAATGAGATAGAGAATGAAACCTTTGATAAGGGATGTGATCAGAATGATGACAACCATGTAGATGAGGAAGCAAATGATAACAATTCAAGCCCTAAAATAGGCCACTGTGAGCAAGAAAAAGTGCTACACAGGGGTGTAGATGGTGAGACCTGTTCAGATGTTTCAGATGTTTCAGATGATGAAAGATTAGTTACGGAGAAATCTGTGGATGCTGCTTTAGATAAACTTTTGAGTACTTTAAATAGTGGGAAAGCTGCAGATGATGAAGAATTGTTGAAGAGGTCCAGGAGGAAGGACTCAAGAGTACCTTTCAAGCTGGTGGATGAAACTGATGATGCAGATAGTGGATTCAAAGTGATTGATGAGGAAGTGGACAAGGATGATGCTAGTGATGAATACATAGATACTGGTGATGTCTTGCTGATGTCTCCCTAATTGTTCTTATTTTCGACCCTTGGGAGGCATCATTTTTTATGTTTAATTGAATATTTTGATAGACTTTTGAGTTAAAAATGCAATAATCCGGAATTTCCATTTTATTTCTAGTATTTTTATTTATTAAACTTTTGCGCGTAATCTTGTGTATTTTAGTGAAAAGTTTGTAGGTATTGAATATTAGCTGGGAATGGAATCCGAGAAGAGAGTCAAATATCGTGATATGGAGTCAATACTTGAAGATAAATCCCGAAAGAAATTGATTTTAGAGCTGCAAATGTGGAAAACAGGCCAAAGATTGCTGATTTCGAGGCACTTAAGAGATTATTTAGCCGGTGACCCTTGAAGAGATTTGATTCCTTATCGAGTTACGGAACTTTAGCAAGTGATTTCAGGTCAATCGGAGTTATAACGAAGCGGCTAGAGCTGTTTTAGTGAAGGTGGTGCAGCAGTTACGGGATTTTGGGCTTAGAAATTGGGATTGGACATTTAATTAGTGATTCATTCTTAAGTCCAAGCCCTAATCCGTTTTTCCACATATAAAAGGAGCCTTTGACTTCTATTTTCATAACAATTCACTTTTTACAAGATTAAACATCAGAGAGAAGCAACAGAAGGAAGAAAGAAGAAGCTGCAAGAGCTGGAGAGGGTCTATATCTCCGTTCTCAGTCATTCCAATTCCGGAAATTAGGTTTTCTTTATCTTTAATTTTGTAAGACAATATGAATTCCATTACATTTAATTTAGTTTTCTTTTTAATTAGTATGAGCTAAACACATTTTAGTGCTTGAGAATGCTTTATGGGTGAATCCCAATTCTATTGAATTTCGTATGTTGAATTTGGGTTTCTCTTAAATTAAATTAGATTGAGACTTTTACTCTTTTCGATAATTTGAGAATATTTACTGTTTTTAGAGTCATGAACTAAGAACAGGTGTTAGTATCTAGGCTATTCCACATATGTGGCGTGTGGATCATCCAGACGGAGGGTTTAGGTACGGAACCAATTATTCAATCTAAAATAGAAGCTATTGATTCTGACGAACTTAGCAAATTTTAGGGCCAATGAGGTAAAATTCTTAAACATCTAAAAGTGGATCATATTTACCTTGACGGGACTAGTGACACTCTAGGATAGCCTTATAGTCCACCCTGACGGGGGTATAAAGAATTTAGAATCCCAACCATTGTAATTGACCAATTTAGCCCTTAAACAGCATAGGCTATGAAATAGGATTAGGAGGATCCCTTGCGTTCTCAAGTGCTACCTTCTCATACTTGCGTTTTACACTTAATTACTTGCGTTTTAGTATTTAATTGCATTTTCCATTTAGTCTTCTATTACTTAGAATTAATAAAAACAACCAATCAAACATATTATCTTTATTTGCTTTCCTAAGTGCAACCATTCATTATTCGATAAGCATTGTAGTTAACCAAACCGTCCCTGCGAACGATCCTAGAATCACTTATTACTACTTGGGACAAACGTACACTTGCGGTTGTGGTTCAATTACTTTTGCATTTATTTTAGAACACACAAAGGACCACCAAGTTTTTGGCGCCGCTGCCGGGGACGGTAGCGTGTGACCACGGTGTTTATCCTTTAGTGATAGTTGCATTTATTTTTATTTCAGTTTTACGCTTTTTGTTTGTTCATCTTTTTCAGGTTTTTAGGTTTGGTGTATGCGAAGAAGACTCTTTAAGGATCTAGAGCCAACACCTCCGATCCTTAATAATCCAGAATCGTTAATCAGACTTGCTAACAAGAGAAGGAGAGAACAAGAAGCCTTAGAAGTAGAAGAATTAATTAACAGAATGGGGAACGTTAATATTCAGAATCAACAAAACAATAACAGACAAGTTCAGCTAGATGCGAATGGCCAACCTATAGCGCCACAAGTTATTAATCCTTTGGCTCCGCCTGGCATTCCTAATCCTCAAGTCCAAGCTCAGATAGTAATTAATCAAGATCCATGGTTTGTTAATGGTCCGGAAGAAGTTCCTTTTCGTGCTCCTGCTCTAGGAGTAGGTGCTCCAAATATAGATGTTCCAAGGTTTCGTCCTGATTCGGGTATGTTAGCTCAATTCCAATTTTTTTGAAATTTTCGTGGTAAAGCTGGAGAAGATCCTATTCGAGCAGTACAGAAATTCAAGCAGATATGTGATTCTTACATCACACAAGGGGTTTCAAGAGAAAAAATGTATTTTGCTGCGTTTCGATTTTTTGTTATTGATGGAGCAAGTGAATGGCACGATTCGCAAGAACCTACGAAGATAACAAACTGGGACCAATTAGAAACTGCTTTCTTCGAGAGATATTACCCAAGTAACATGAGGTTAGATGATCCACTTGAATTAACACATTTCCGTCAAGAATACGATGAAACTTTGGGTAAAAGCTGGACAAGATTTCAGATGTGTTTACGAAGAGTTCCCGATCATGGCTTTACAGAACAACAACAACCAAAAATATTTTACAAAGGCCTTGATGGGACTTCAAGAGAGAAATTGGATTCTCTATGTGGTGCGTGATTCCTTCAAGTTCAACCCGTTCATGCAAAAATCATCTTGGAAAGAACAGTAAAGAATGAAGTTGGGTGGACTTCGGTAAGAACCCCGGTTAAAGGAGTGAATAATGTTAATATCGAAGAAAAGTTCGCTACGCTTGAGAATAAGATTCAAACCACAATAGAACAACAGTTGAAACAGCTTACACTAGCTGTAAAAGAGGGACTTTTGGGTAAGAAGGTAGCTGTGCAAGCTGCACAAGAGGTTTATATGTGCTCGATTTGTAGGGTAGATGATCATGATGAGGAAAGTTGTCCGAATAATCAAGAGCAGGTGATGTTTGTCTCCAATAGAGGTAACTTTAATTCAAGTGGTAATGGATATCAGCCTAACAGAAACCATCCTGGGTTTCAATACTCAAATCCTAATGGGGCAGCCAATCCTACATATGCGTATCAGCCGCGTCCCCAAGGTAACAACTACAATCCAAGACCACACAGCAATTATCAAGGAGGACATAATCAAGGAAATTATGTGCACAGACAAGCTTCTCAAGACACTTACAATGAAACCATGAACCAAAAAGCCTTACATGCCCATCCACAAGAAGGTGTAGTTACCCTACAGAAAACCGTAGAAAGTTTAATTGCTCTTCAGGCGCAAGCTATGGAACGTCAACAAGCGTCTGACACGAATATGAAGCTATTACAGAATCAAATGAATCAAATTTCAAAACAGCTTGATCAACGTCCACAAGGGCAACTCCCTAGTGACACAGAAAATCCGGGACAACATGAAGAGTGCAAAGCCGTCACATTAAGAAGTGGTAAGAACCTCCCTCCACCTCCTTTCCTGTTATGAAAGAGAAAGAAGTTCCGAGAAAAGAAAAGGAAGTGAGTGATAAAGAAAAATATGTTGAGGTTGAAGAAAGAGAGAGGCCAAGTGAGATTCCAAAGAAAAGAGATGAAGTTGCAAGTAATCGCCCTCCACCACCGTTTCCATCTCGAGTTCAGAAAAAGGGTGACTTGGTCGATTTTCAGAAATTCTTTAATAGAGTGAGAGGCCTGAGTATTAATATTCCGTTGCTAGAAGCTATTCGAGATATTCCTAAGTATACAAAGTTTTTGAAGAGTGCCCTCACTAATAAAAGGCCTTATTGTGATAATGAGATGATTGGTCTTCCTGAAGAGTGTAGTGCGATTTGTCAAAGTAAATTACCTCCAAAGTTAGTTGATCCTGGGAGTTTCACAATTCCGATATCGATTGGAGAAGAGTGGAAAGGTAAAGCACTATGCGATTTGGGTGCGAGCATCAATTTGATGCCCAAGTCAATCTTAGATAAGCTAAAAATTGGAGAAGAAAGACCCACTTCTATGGTCTTGCAAATGGCGGACAGGTCTCTTGCACATCCTGAAGGCCGAATTGAGGATGTCCTCGTTAAGGCAGGTACACTTATATTTCCCGTTGATTTCGTTATACTTGAATACGACGCGGATAGAAATGTCCCCATTATTTTGGGTAGACCATTTCTAGCCACGGGGCGTACATTAATTGATGTAGAGAATGGCGAATTAACGATGAGGATACAAGACGAGGAAGTCAAATTCAATGTGTTCCGAGCTATAAAATTTCCAGATTCTCAAGAAGATTGCTTCCGAATGGATGTAGTTGAGCAGGCATCGCAAGAGGTATTTGATTGTTTTAATTATGATGATATTTTGCAGGCCGCTTTAACATTAGACATACCTGAGATGATGGAAGAGCTTTCCGAAACAGTGGCAGCTCTCAATTCTGAAAATCCAAAGTATAGGCGTCTTGCCTATGAACTTGTGAGAGAACCGGGGGAGATTATTCCTAAAAAGAAGCCTTCAATTGAATCTCTACCGGAATTGGAAGAAAAACCGTTACCAACACACTTGAGGTATGCGTATTTAGGTACTAATGAAACTCTACCTGTTATTGTTTCAGCTAATTTAACAGGTCCTCAAGAAGATAAACTGTTGCGTGTGTTGAGAGCCAACAAAGAAGCAATAGGTTGGACAATTGCTGACATGAAAGGCATTAGCCCATCCTATTGTCAACACAAAATCATACTTGAAGATGATAACGCACGCTCAGTTGAAGGTCAAAGGAGATTAATGCCCGTTATGAAGGATGTAGTGAAGAAAGAGGTGATCAAGCTTTTAGATGCGGGGATTATTTATCCCATCTCGAGTAGTGAATGGGTGAGTCCAGTTCAGTGTGTACCGAAGAAAGGAGGAATGACAACAGTTCTTAATGATAAAAATGAAGTGATTCCTTCAAGAACGGTAGTTGGTTGGAGAGTTTGCATGGATTACAGAAAACTGAACAAAGCCACCAGAAAAGATCACTTCCCTTTGCCCTTCATTGATCAAATGTTAGATAAATTAGCCGGAAGAGAATACTACTGTTTCTTGGATTGTTATTCTGGGTATAATCAGATTTAAGTGGCTCCGGAAGATCAACATAAAACTACATTTACATGCCCCTTTGGTACTTTTGCATATCGCAGAATGTCATTTGGGTTGTGTAATGCTCCTGCTACCTTTCAAAGATGTGTGATGGCTATCTTCTGGGATATGATCGATAATTTTCTTGAAGTGTTTATGGACGATTTCTCCGTGTTCAGTGATGATTTTGATAAATGTCTAGACAACTTGGAGAAAGTGTTAATCAGATGCAAGGAAACAGATTTGGTCTTAAACTGGGAGAAGTGTCATTTCATGGTTCGCGAAGGTATTGTTCTGGGTCACAAAGTTTCGAGTGCTGGGTTAGTGGTCAATAGAGCAAAGATAGAGGTAATTAAAACTCTTCCCCCTCCTGTTTCTGTTAAAGGGGTAAGAAGTTTTCTTGGCCATGCTGGCTTTTATAGGCGTTTTATTAAAGACCTTTCTAAGATTGCTAAACCGTTATGCAACTTACTCGAAAAGGATTCCAAATTCCTTTTTGATGACGCTTGTTTGGCGGCCTTCAAAGCAATCAAAGAAAAACTTATTTCTGCTCCTATAGTATTACCTCCAGATTGGAGTTTACCGTTTGAGGTTATGTGTGATGCGAGTGATTTGTGTATGGGAGCTGTATTAGGACAGAGAAAAGAGAAAGTTTTTCACTCGATTTATTATGCTAGTAAAACTTTTAATGGTGCCCAAGTTAATTATACAGTTACAGAAAAAGAGTTGCTAGCAGTTGTGTATTCATTCGATAAATTTCGCTCTTATCTTCTTGGAGCGAAAGTTATTGTTTATACAGATCATTCAGCGATTAGATATCTTATGGAGAAGAAAGATGCTAAACCGAGGTTAATCATATGGGTTTTATTGCTTCAAGAGTTCGATTTAGAGATCAAGGATAGAAAGGGGTGTGAGAATCAGGTTGCAGATCATCTATCGCGTCTTGAAGGTTCTGAAATGAATAGTGGTACTGAAGCAGTTAGAGAAGAATTCCCTGATGAGAGTTTATTTGTTGTTCGTGATTATGAAGCTCCTTGGTATGCAGATATTGAGAATTTAGTGGTAAGTGGTTCTTTTCCTGAAGGTTCAACTTATCAAGAGAGAAAAAGATTAGCTCACCGCGCAAGACAATTCTTTTGGGAGGATCCTTTCCTCTACAAAGTGTGTGCTAATCAAATGGTGAGAAGATGTGTAGCCAAGGAAGAAATTGAGGCGATTATAGCTGGGTGTCACGATTCACCTTATGGTGGACATGCCAAAGGAGATCGAACTGCTGCTAAGGTATTACAATCTGGTTTTTATTGGCCTTCTATTATGAAAGATTGTCATGAATATGTTAATAGATGTGAAAGATGTCAATTTACCGGAAACATATCCAAGAGGGATGAGATGCCACGTAATAATGTGTTAGAAGTTGAAATATTCGATGTTTGGGGTATAGACTATATGGGTCCTTTCGTTCCTTCAAATGATAACCTCTACATCTTATTAGCTGTTGATTACGTGTCTAAGTGGGTAGAAGCAGTGGCTTTACCGACCAATGATTCACGAGTGGTGATTAAGTTCTTGAAATCACACATTTTCACTAGACATGGCACTCCGAGGGTAATTATTAGCGATGGAGGTACTCATTTCGTTAATAGGTATTTGAAGACAGTCTTAGAGAAGTATGGGGTGAGACATCGTGTATCTACCGCTTATCATCCACAAGCCAATGGTCAAGCCGAAGTCTCAAATCGTGAGGTAAAATTTATTTTAGAGAAAACCGTTGGTCCTACTAGAAAAGATTGTTCAATGAAATTAGATGATGCATTATGGGCCTATCGTACTGCGTTCAAAACTCCAGTTGGTGCATCTCCGTATCGAATGGTATATGGTAAGACTTGTCACTTACCTCTTGAGCTTGAAATGGGTGCATATTGGGCTATTGCGAAATTAAACTTAGATCCTACTCTAGCTGGTCAGAATCGAATGATGAAACTTAATGAGCTTGATGAGTTCTGATTACATGCTTATGAAAACGCTAAACTTTACAAAGAAAATACCAAGAGATGGCATGATAATCGGATTCGAGAGAAGAACTTTGTAGTGGGACAAAGAGTATTGAAATATAACTCAAAGTTCAGTAATTATCCGGGAAAGTTAAGATCGAAGTGGCCAGGACCGTATGTTGTGACCAAAGTTACACCTCATGGAGCTATAGAGATAGAACATCCACTTGAAAACTGTACATTCATGGTGAACGGTCATCGTTTAAAGATATATCATGGAGGTGAAGATACCGATCGTGCAAAAGACCCACATCCCGGAGAGGTCATGTACCTCCTCGAAGCTCCTTAGAAGCATGAGGTAGCCCGTCGAGCTTAACGATGTTAAACAAAAGCAAATTTCTTGTATATTAGTTTAAGTACTTCAATTTTCGTAGTGTAAATTAGATTAATTTTCGTTGAATTTAGTGTTTATTATTAAGAAATGAGGAAGGGTGTTTGTTTTTGATGATTTCAGGGGTAAAATGGTCATGAGTTTGGGGTCAAAACGATGAGAAAACGAAAAAATTTTGGAGTCCACAGCAGGTTTGACCGGCTAGCCGGCGAGCTGGCCGGCATACCGGCCAAAAGAGCTGAAGAACCCCAACTCTCTAACCACTGCGTCAGCAATGACGCAGCATAGCTGTGTCTCGATTTGCACCAGCGAGGAACCGCCGGCATGCCGGTCAGATGACCGGCTATCCGGGCGATGAGGAAGAAGTTTCTGACCATTGCGTACGCAACGACGCAAGGTCGTTGCGTCTTCACTTGCGCCAGCGACATGCCGCCGGCATGCCGGTCAGATGACCGGCTAGCCGGCCAAGAAGGATGAAGTTTCTGATCACTGCGTCAGCAATGACGCAAGGTGCTTGCGTCTGAGGTAAAAAAAAAATCGAATTTAGTATTTTTTTTCGCCGCCGCTGTTGCGAGAGGCGGTTTTGAGCTTCTTAAACCTAGTTTTTTGCCTCCTTTTCCAAGCCAACCTCATATTCCGAATCCTTGCCTCCTCCTACTCCAAAAATCATCATTAAACAGCTATAAAATCATAAAATCAAGCCTTCTTTCATCTCAAAAACACACAATCAACTCATATCTTCTCCAAAACATCACAAAAAATTCATCTTTTCTCCACAAATTTCCTCTTCCTAACCTTGAAATTAAACCCAATTCTTCCACAATCCCTCTCAATTAACCTTAACCCATCTCATATTCCACCATATTCTTCAAGTTTTAAGCCTCAAAACATCAAATTGCTAACCTTTTCTCTAGCTTTCTCACTATTTGAAGTTTTGAGTTTGGGGTGAAAAGAGATGACTAACAGAACTGCTTCCATGTGTAACTATCGAAGAAAATTACCAAGAAACAGGAACAATGTTGGAGCTAGCCCAGACCAAGCAATTGAGATTCTGGATTCGCGATCCAAAAAGACTGAACAAATCCCAATTGCTCCGAAACGAAAGGAAAATCCAAGTAAGGATAATCCGAAAAAGAGTAGGTTAATTGATGAAAGTGATGAAGAAAGTGACGAAGAAGTTGAGGAAGAACTTGAGGAAGAATCAGAACAAGAAGTTCCCGAAGAACCCATGCAACAACAGAAACCTCCGCGTAGGAAAACATGGGCTCAAAAGCAAAGAGAGTCTTCATTCTGTGGGATACTCAGGTTCGTGATAGAATTCAATTTTTGAAGTTTGGTGAGGAGATGAATCTTCCAAAGGGTATTATGACTAGTGCGTATAAAGATTATGGTATTACTTGTGACAAATTGGGTTGGAAAGAATTGAGAGAAAGGAAGCTTGAGTATATTCCTACCTTGGTGCGAGATTTTTATGAAGGAATCGCCTTCTCCAAAGATGCAGTTGTGATTCGCAAAAAGGTAGTTCCTTTTTCCGTTGAGCTTATTCGTAAATCGTTAAAATTACCCGAATTTTCTGGACTATGCCCTTTCCAAGAATCTCTTAAAGAACCTTCTTTTGATTATGAATCCCTTTGGGGAAAAGTGCTTGTTGATGGGGCCCGCCCAATTCCCGAAGGAGAGAGATATCCTGGACAGATGTATAGTAGTAATTTGTTACCGTGTGCTAAGGTATGGTCCCGTTTCATAATCCCTACCTTCTTCGGAATTAAACACATATCAGAAGTGAAGAAGGAGCATCTTTTGTTTATCAAGTGTATTATTGAGGAGAAACCTATGGATGTTGCTCGCGTAATTTATGATACCATCATGGAATTTGCTAGAATTCCAACTTCGCAACAAAATCTCAAATTTCCTTGTACTATAAGTACTTTGTGCTTAGACGCAAAAGTTCCGCGTAAAGACGCAGAGATTGATCGTGTTGTAGTTGGTGAGAACATGGGTATAGCTTTAGTCCAGAATATTCATGATGAAGTGTTAAGAGCAGTAAGAACTCCTATAGCTCCTCCAAAGAAGAAGATGCATACCGCTAGCGAGTTGGAAGCGAAAGTGAAGGTGTTAGAAGAGAATCAAGTGAAGATGATTGCGTCTTTGGGCAACATTACAAAAGAGCTAGAACTTCTCCGAAACATGTTAATGGGGGTGAGCACAATTCAACACGCCACCTATGGTTTACTCACGAAGGAGAAAGTTCATGGACGCAACACCGATGACCAGCCACGCGCTGGTTGAGATACGTTTTCTATCCCTTCCGCGTTTTAGTTTAGTTTAATTTATTTTCTTGCGTTGAGTCTTTTTGAGTCGTGGGGACACGACTCATTTTTGAGTTTAGGGTGGGGTTCGTTGCCTCATCCCAGTTTTTATGTGTTTATTTGTTTTTAATTGTTTTCAATAAATTAATTAGGAGTTGCGTTTAACTGTAAAAGATTTTAAATGTCCCTTTTAAGCATACTTTTGATGAATCTATGATAGTAAATAGTGGAATTTAGGGAATAACATAAAACATGCTTTAATTGCATGCAAACATAGATAATGAATAGGAAAAATTAATGAACAATGCAAAAGAAGTAAGCTTGTACTTAAGGAAAATGTTTGGTTTGTAGAACGGGAGATCTAAATTAGTAGAGAACCCACTTGGATATGAACTAGAGACGAACCATGTAGTTAGGAAAATGATAGGGGCAGTTATTTGTTAGCCATTTGAAGCCTTTTAGCTTGCTATCCCTTATATTAATTTTATCCGTCTTAGCCCAATTTTGAGCCTTAAGCCTTTCTTTTGTAGCCACGATATAAGCCCATTATCCCTTAGATTATTAGGCATTACCAAATGACCCGCACTTGAATCACGATCCTAAGACCTGTCTCGAGCTTGAGTTTGGGGTGGAGGGTCCACATTTGGGAAAATTCATTGGGTGGGGATTTATGTGTTTGTATTGAGGCACAAAATAAAAGATGATATTATTAGGATGAGACATCATTTTTAGTGATTTAGAAGTCATTATAGTCGATTTTCTTGAGAAATGCTACACTTTCCTATTTTGAGTCTTGATTTAGTAAAATAATATTTTTAGAGCATATTGGGTTTAATTATTTATTTAGTGTGAAACTTTAAAGATAATTATGGAGCTTAATTAGACTCCAAGTCAAAGACATCAACTTATGGAAAGAGATTAGCATGGTAATTGGAGATAAGGAAATAAAAGCTAAAAAGATGGAAAAGGAAAAGCTACCTTAATCTGGGATTCTGCAGCACACGTCTAAAGATATGCGTTTTTACCTAAGAAATAGGCCGATTTTGGTAATTTCCTACATTAGGGGCAAGATAATTCTGTTGCGATTCTTTTGGTATCTTATGGAGCTCAAACCGACCAATAACGAAGAAGATATGCTCAAAACGGTCCAGCAGTGTTTATCTTTATTTCCATACGAATTAGAGTTGGGCTTGGAGTCCACTACTTACTTCTCCTTCAAGAAAACGAATTAGGTCTTCCTAAACACCTATAAATACACCCTTATACCATTGTAAACATGTCCTTGCTCAGTTGCAAAGTATAGGCTTAGTCTTTACTTATATTTTCTTAGTTTTAAACAATAGCTTTGTCCTTTACATTAAAATTCATCCTTAGAATCAAGCTATTCATTCAAAAAGCAAGTTGACCTGTAGAGGAAGACAAGAAGAAGAAGATTGGAGACTGACAAACTCCTTTTCTATATCTCACCTTCTCTATATTTAGAGTAATTAGCTATAGATCTATTCTCAACCATATTTCTAAGCTTTTATTCTGTAAGTTTACTTTTAATTGTTGGATTATTATTTTGTCTTTAAATACTATTTGTTATTTTAATTGATTAAGCTTGGCGTATATTGTTATTATGTGTTTTGACTTATTTCCCTAGATCTGATCAATCTTAGGATTAATCTTAGTTATTGACAACACCACATAATCGTCTAGTTTAACTAGATAGCCATTAAGGTTTGATTTAATCACCAATCATTACTTAGGAATCCCTAGTAGTGGAGAGGTTGCTCCTAAGCCTAGAAAAGGCTAGGTAGAATTTAGAATCCTGGTTAATATATAATGCTTAATGTGACAGGTTAGAATAACAATTGAGTAATAGACTTAGTAATCCTAATATATTTGACTTACTTTGATATTTATTTATTTGTATTATTTATTTATTTGCATTAGATAGTTATTCGTATTAGTTTATATTTTTATATTTTATTCTAAACATCTAAATTCATCTACGCTTGTTAAATATAAGTAGATCTAACAGATTAAATCCCTGCGAACGAACTTGACTTATCATTAAAACTTGCAAACGATCTGTGATACTTGCAGTGAGTTCCGTGGTTCTCAAGGGTGTGTGCTCTTTATTATTATTCTTATTTATCTATTTATTTATCACACCTTTGCCCCCACCAAGTTTTTGGCGCCGCTGCCGGGGATTTATCTTTAAGTTAAATCTATTTTGTGTTTATTTAGTGTAGAAGTTTTTATTTGTTTTCAGTTTTACGCGTTTTCTTTTTAGTCTCTTCTCAGGTTTATGAGGTATGGAGAATTATTACGCACTAAATATGCATGGGGCCCGAAGTAAATTTTTTTATCAAGAAGGTTCGAGCTATCAAATTCAAGCTCCACCACAACCCATGCATAATCCACAAGAAGAAGCTATAACCAAGCTCGGAGAAATGATGGATAAATTATTGATTCTGGTTCAAAATTGTAGGCAGCTCAACAATGAAACATCCATGGAGCAAGCTGCAAAAGTGGAAGCCTTGGAGACACAAGTCACTCAAGTGACCAATTCTTCTCTAAAATTCCAACAAGAGCTTCCACCGTTAATCCGAAGTGTAATAGAAGAACAGGTTCAACAAGCACTTCCGTCTCACCCTTTTGAAAGTATAAATTATTTGGAAAACATGGTAGATCAAAATGCGGCAAAGATTGATGCTAATACAACCTTAATACGTTCTATGCGCCAAAAATATCAAGCAATGGAGCAAAGATTAACGGAACTCACCACGATCAATCAACAGTTACAACAAGAATTACATAAGAAACTGGGTTATAGCAATGTTGGGTTCGAAATTTCAACCGTAGAAGAACCAACCAAGCTTAGCTTAGAAGAAGTAATTGTTAAAGATCAAATTGCGAAGGAGGTTGATCCAGAATTCAAGCATGTGGAAGAAGAAAAAGAAACCGATAAAGAAGAGACAACCGCACAAAAGGTGCAAAAAGAAGAAGACAAGGTGGAGACACCGCCTACACATCCGTTACTATCACCAACTTATCTACAAATAATTACATATCCTAGTGGTGATAATAAATCTGAAACGTCAAGCCCAGAAAAAATCTTTGTTCCTATACTCAAAGTCCCATACATGCAAACTGGCCTAGTTAAAAAAATTGATGATGAGGTCACTGAAATCGATAGTGATGTTTGGTTCGATGTTGTTGAAGAGTTCAGCCTTCAAGAAGAGGAGGAAGTGGAATCGCCACAAGTTCCACTTAATGAACTAGATATTCCGAAAAGGGAAGAACAAAGCACGATATGAATAGAGGACGTAATCGCATATAAAGAGCCTACATCACCGATAGCCTGCAAGGAAGATCTGTCCAAGAAGAGTGAAAGTGTAGAAGTTGAGATCGAGAATAGGGACCGTACTAAAGAAAGCTTGACAACCATTCCAAAGAAGCTACCACAAAAGATGCAAGATATTGGAGCTTTATACCTCCACATTAATATTGGTGGTAATTTCAAAGCTAAAGCGATGTGTGACTTGGGTTCAGGAAGGAATATCATGCCCAAGAGTTTGTTCGAGAAGTTAGGCATGAGAGATGCCAAAAGAAAAGATATTGATTTGCTGCTCCTAGATAATTCAACGATAAAGCCATGGGGAGTCATTGAAGACGTGCTTGTCCAAGTAGGTACTTTAACTATACCTACAGATTTTGTTATATCTTGATAGCATTGCAGGTCAACATGTTCCATTGATACTTGGACGCCCATTCTTGGCGACAAGTCACAGCATAATTGATATTCATAGGGGAACCGTGACTTTCCGAATGGGAAAAGAATCTAAAACATTCCACTTGGTGGATGAAAAGCACGAGGAATCACGTAACAAAGCCCCAACACTCCGAGTTGTGACAAAAGAAATTAAAGAGAAAGTCCTCAATAAACCCGTGAAAAAGAGAATCAAAAGTGAGTTTGGGGTTGGTGACATGGTTGCATGGAAGGCCCCCAAACAAGAGAATAGACCACGGGGATTCAAGGATTCGTGGATGGGTCCGTTTGTAGTTACAAGAGTTATTTCGTCAAAACGGATTGAAATACAAGCTAAGAAGGGTCACAAACTTCGGATAGTAGATGAGCATAACCTAACCCGTTGTTGGGGAGGTTATATACGCAAGCCTTGATCGAGGTAACTCGTCTAACTTTTAAAGACGTTAAACAAAAGTGCTATACGGGAGACAACCCGTAGTTTTTTTTAAAATTTTCATGTCTTTTACGTTTTTAATTTATGTTTAATTTAGTCGTTCTTAGTTGATATTGCATATTTGAGAAAGGTATTAGTGTTTTTGGTGATTAGGTATTGGAGAAATCGAGTTAGGGAAGGCGAGCAAAATTTTTCAGGAAAACTAAGGTAGGAGTGCGGTATACCGGACCCTAGTCCGTGCCCTACACCGCACGCCTAAACCCGTGCCACGGGGTCGTACCACGTGTATTGTGCAGAGGCTAAAAATTTTGGAGCATCAGATACTGCGGTATACCGCACAAACAGCCGCGGTACACCGCAGGTCGCCGCCAGAGAGAGAAAGATGCGGGTTTCAAGCTTATAAAGAGGGTTAATACTCATTTACAAAACCTCAAGCCTCTTTCTCTTCTCTAAAACTCTCCCAACTCCATTAAAGCTCATAAAAACCTTCACCTAACATCAAAATACTACCAAATCACCATGAATTCTCATCCAAATCCATCCCTACATCATTACAAAGAAGATTCAAGCACCCAAATCATATCAAAACACCTAGAATCCAAGAATCAAAACCATGAATTTCAAAATCTCTTCTCAAATTCCTTAAACCCACATCAGTAAAGCTTGATTCCATCATACCCACATAGAGATTTACCATCAATTCAGTTTTCCTAAACCAAAACAAGCTTGTTCAACCTATAATCAAGAGTTTCATTTTTCAAGAGTTGTCAAAGCTTTGAGTTGGGGGTCAAAAGAGATGATGAAGAGAATAGAGATATTATCAAATGTTAAGGGATATGAAGAATCAAAGCATTGGGTAAGCTCTAGAAGATTTCAATTGAGATGGGTACTAGTTTGGGAATAAATTACAAGGTAAATCGGATCAAGAGAATAGAGGAAAGCTAGCTGTGGGGAATTCAAAGAACAAAAAGGATTAAAATTTCATAAGGAAGACACAACAACCTCTACAATCGATAGTCCTTTAACCCAAGATGAACAAGAGCTTCTGGGACGCTAGTAGCTATGTTCAAAACATATTCCTGGATGAACACTGTCACATGAGAGAGGATTCGAGAGCAAAGTTGGAAGAAGATTAACAAGAGATTTCTAGAGTGTGATTGATTGGGATGGAGCATAAGAAGATGTAAGGGAAAGCGAAATTGGTGATAACAGAAATTTACATACATGAAAGCACTGCACCCTATTTCGGGTATTGATCAGGCGAGGTAAATAGCCTCGAAGAGTATGTTTTCTTTCTTCCTTACCTTTTCTTTATGTGCAATATCTGTGAAATTTTAATTTTCTTTTATTTTATTTTTGAGTCTTTTTGAGTCGTGGGGACACGGCTCATTTTTGAGTTGGGGGTGTGGGGATTCGTTGTCTCTCATCTCCATTTTTCGGTTTTTAGGTAAAATTAAATTTTTTGAAGGTTTAGATGTATGTAGAGTGTGTTTAATAGCTTGAAAGCATAAGCTCAGTGAGTTAATGATAGTAAGTAATATGTTTATGAGCTATTTTATTTTGTATGCTTTGAGTATTTGCAGGAAAACACACATTGATAGTAAAGAAAAGATTAGTTAGCAATGCGATAGAAAGTATGTTCGATCTTAGGGAACCTTGAGAAGTGTGTAGGCCGTGAGATCCAAGCTAGTTGATAACCCATTTGATGAAAGTGCTGAAGGTAAAAATAACGAAATTACATAGTGTAGAAAGTGATTAAGGCGGTTCTTTCATATTGAAGCCACTTGAAGCCTTTTTATACCTTCTCACCATGTTATTTTTGATTTTATGCTATATCCTTCTCAGCCCCTTCTAGCCTTTCTAAAGCTTTTTATTGAAACACGTTATAAGCCATATCCCTTTAGATTATAGGACTTTTCCATATGACCCGCACTCGAATCGCGATGCATAGACAGTTGTTTTAGAGCTTGAGTTTGGGGTGGTGGGTCCACCATTATGGGAATTGTTATTGGGTTGGGATTTTTGAGCTTATTAATTGTGCTTTGTGCTTTATAGTGATGATGTTTCACAGACTTGTATTGTAACCCTTTGCCGGGGTAATAGTGAATGAAAAAGAAGCTACGAGCTAATTTTGCCAACAAGGGCATTAAAAGAAAATATATATATATATATATATATATATATATATATATATATGAGAAAATTAGTGTGATATCTCAACATAAAGAGAGTCATAGCTATTTAAGAAATTGATTTGAAAAGAAAAGAAAATATATATATTCGGACCAGCAAAGTGGAATTTTTATGTGAACATCTTAAGCTTTAATTGGGTTATTGGGGATGCTAAATTGTGCATCAAGAAATCATTGGGTTGAGTGAGAAACGTTTTATGAGAGTAACTCAAGCTCTAGGGCGGTTCGTTGATGGCTAGTGAGGAGAGAGCCAAAAGCTCACTCTAAATTATCCAAATTTACTTATCATACCGACCCTAAGCCTACATTACAACCTTAAAGACCTTTTGATTCTTTGCTATGTAATTGAGAAGTGATTGAGCCAATAGAGAGTAGTTAAATGGATCTTTGGACACTAGTGAAGTTCGATGAACAATCTATAGCTTCCTTGGTGAACTGAGTAAAGTTCCTCTCCTTCTTACATTGCGAAACTAATCTGATCTTGAATTCAAACCGTGTTGACTGTGGATATGAGAAGTGTACAGGTATGTAGTTTTTAAATATTATTACATGAAATTTTCTGAGTAGTTGCTTTGAGTCTATTCTCCATATTCTGCTATCTTCTTCCCTCTGTGCTTAATTGACCTAGGTGTGTATTTAGAGACTTCCCTTTGTTTTTATCTTAATTGTATCGAGACGATACAACTTTGAGTTGGGGGTCTTGATGTCTCCTCATTTGTGATAGATTTATATTAGGATGAGACATCATTTTTAGTGATTTAGAAGTCATTATAGTCGATTTTCTTGAGAAATGCTACACTTTCCTATTTTGAGTCTTGATTTAGTAAAATAATATTTTTAGAGCATATTGGGTTTAATTATTTATTTAGTGTGAAGCTTTAAAGATAATTATGGAGGTTAATTAGAGTCCAAGTCAAAGACAACAACTTATGGAAAGAGATTAGCATGGTAATTGGAGATAAGGAAATAAAAGCTAAAAAGATGGAAAAGGAAAAACTGCCTTAATCTGGGATTCTGCAGCACATGTCTAAAGATATGCGTTTTTACCTAAGAAATAGGCCGATTTTGGTAATTTCCTACTTTAGGGGCAAGATAATTCTGTTGCGATTCTTTTGGTATCTTATGGAGCTCAAACCGACCAATAACGAAGAAGATATGCTCAAAACGGTCCAGCAGTGTTTATCTTTATTTCCATACGAATTAGAGTTGGGCTTGGAGTCCACTACTTACTTCTCCTTCAAGAAAACGAATTAGGTCTTCCTAAACACCTATAAATACACCCTTATACCATTGTAAACATGTCCTTGCTCAATTGCAAAGTATAGGCTTAGTCTTTACTTATATTTTCTTAGTTTAAACAATAGCTTAGTCCTTTACATTAATATTCATCCTTAGAATCAAGCTATTCATTCAAGAAGCAAGTTGACATGTAGAGGAAGACAAGAAGAAGAAGATTGGAGACTGACAAACTCCTTTTCTACATCTCACCTTCTCTATATTTAGAGTAATTAGCTATAAATCTATTCTCAACCATATTTCTAAGATTCTATTCTGTAAGTTTACTTTTAATTGTTGGATTATTATTTTGTCTTTAAATACTATTTGTTATTTTAATTGATTAAGCTTGGCGTATATTGTTATTATGTGTTTTGACTTATTTCCCTAGATCTGATCAATCTTAGGATTAATCTTAGTTATTGACAACACCACATAATCGTCTAGTTTATCTAGATAACCATTAAGGTTTGATTTAATCACCAATCATTACTTAGGAATCCCTAGTAGTGGAGAGGTTGCTCCTAAGCCTAGAAAAGGCTAGGTAGAATTTAGAATCCTGGTTAATATATAATGCTTAATGTGACAGGTTAGAATAACAATTGAGTAATAGACTTAGTAATCCTAATATATTTGACTTACTTTCATATTTATTTATTTGTATTATTTATTTATTTGCATTAGATAGTTATTCGTATTAGTTTATCTTTTTATATTTTATTCTAAACATCTAAATTCATCTACGCTTGTTAAATATAAGTAGATCTAACGGATTAAATCCCTGCGAACGAACTTGACTTATCATTAAAACTTGCAAACGATCTGTGATACTTGCAGTGAGTTCCGTGGTTCTCAAGGGTGTGTGCTCTTTATTATTATTCTTATTTATCTATTTATTTATCACACCTTTGCCCCCACCACTTAGAATTAATAAAAACAACCAATCAAACATATTATATTTATTTGCTTTCCTAAGTGCAACCATTCATTATTCGATAAGCATTGTAGTTAACCAAACCGTCCCTGCGAACGATCCTAGAATCACTTATTACTACTTGGGATAACCATACACTTGCGGTTGTGGTTCAATTACTTTTGCATTTATTTTAGAACACACAAAGGACCACTACTTGCTTACTGATGTGGACAAGGGAAAAAACCACAAAAGAAGAGAAAAAAACCACAAAAGTAGAGAAAAAAACAACAAAAGAAGAGGAGCATAGTTAATGAAAAAGAGCCAATTAAGAAGAAGACAGTTACCACTTGTGAAGATGAGAATGATGATGATATTTTTAGTGATAATGAGTTACTACTAGTTGGTTTTAACAAGACAAAGGAAGAAATAATTAGAAAGAGGCAAATGAATAAATTTGGTAAGAACAACTTGAAGAAGAAGAAATCTGATGAATATAGAGCCAAAGATCATACATATAAGTCTTAACTGAAGACAAGGTATAGGGCTAGTGTGAAACATCATGGTGATGGTGTTGGCCCTAGTGGAACAAAGGGAGAGAGTTATAAGAAGAGTGGTCCTACGAGTAAAGATAGTCAAAGGAGAAAAGTCATGGATGAAGATGAGTTCTCCACAAGTGATGAGGAGTTTTTGATTTACTCTGACATTGATTTAAGCGAGGGTGAGGATGACCAAGATTACAATTCCTATATAGAGAAAGACCTTGAGTGGGAAGGAGTGCGGGATGAAGCACGGGAGGTTGATTCTTCTGGTGGTCATACTGAAGGACAAGAAAGTGAAACTGATTCAGAAGATGTTTTAAATGATTCTGAACATTTTGATACTACTACTGATTCTTCCAGTTCAGATGGAGTAGGGGAAAATAAAATCAAGAAAATAAAAAGAAAACAATTACCAAGGTTCAAGCCTTCAACTGACATGAAAAATCCAAGGTTTGTAGTTGGTTTAACCTTTGCGAATGCTTCAGAACTACGAGAGGCAATTAGAGGACATGCCATCAACAAAGTGGTTAAAATAAAGTTTGTGAAAAATGATTGGTATAGAATAAGGGTTGTTTGCGTGGGAGAAGGTTGTGGATGGTTTGTGTATGCATCCTATAAAGAAGAAGTTGGTGGATTGGTGATTGTAACCCTTTGTAATCAACACAAATGTGGTAAAGACCTTAACCATAGACATGTGAATGTAAAGTTTTTAGCTAAGACATTCAAGGATATAGTCATATTAAATTTGTATAGTAAGGTAAGTGATTTTCAACAATTAGTGCATAGAGACCTTTCTGTCAATGTAAGCACTAGAACATGCTACAGGGCATATAGCCTAGCAAAATAAATGATTGAAGCTGAATATAAGGATCAATACAAGAAGACTATTGTGAGGAACTCAGAAGAAGTAATCCTGGTAGTACTGTAGCATTGGAAACTTGTACTGATGAGGTCACTGGTGTTGATAGATTTCAAAGGCTTTATGTGTGTCTTGATGGTTGTAGAAGAGTCTTTTTAGAAGAGTGTAGGAAATTTGTGGGCATAGATGGATGTCACCTTAAAGGTCCACACCCAGGGGTGATTTTGACAGCATTAGGTATAGATGGGAACAACTGCATATACCCAATTGTATATTGTCTGGCTGAAAAAGAGGACAGTAGCTCATGGAGGTGGTTTTTGAACCTGCTTGTATAGGATTTATGTATTTCTAATCAACAAGAGTGGACATTTATTTATGACAGACAAAAGGTTGGTATGAATTTAGTACATACACTGTTTACCCCCTGAACTTTACCCCGATTGACTAGTTGCCCCCTAAACTTTAAACTTTGGGGGGCAACCAGTCAATTGGGGTAAAGTTCAGGGGGTAAACAATGTAATTACTCTTATGAATAATATTTGACAAATGTTGTGAATAATATTTGACATTTTATATGTTATGTTGCAGGGATTACTCAAGGTAATTAGTGACATGCTACCAGATATAGAACATCGTCACTGCATAAGACACTTGTACAACAACTTTAAGATCAAGCATCCAGGGTTGGCTTCGAAAGACAAATTATGGGAAGCAGCTAGGGCCCCAACAGTTAGGCAATTTACAGAGGTGATGGCTGTAATAAAAGATATGGATGGGAGCGCGTTCAATTGGCTATCCAACCTAGATCCTAAGTGTTGGACAATATCACATTTCAGCACAGCCACAACATGTGATGTTCTACGGAACAACCTCTGTGAAAGTTATAATAATGCGATTAAAAAATGCAAATAAAATATGTCTAATTGCCCCCTTTACTTTTTAAATAAATGACTAATTGCCCCTGTACTTTTTAAAAAAATGACTACTTGCCCCCTGTACTATTTAATTAGATGTCTAATTGCCCCCTAGACTATTATAATATGCTGTACCTATCTTCTAACCCAGATGTTATGTTGTTATTTTATAGGGACAAGTCACTAATTTTCATACTAGAGGGGCTAAGGGTGTATACAATGAAGAGGCTACAAGCAAAAAGATCTTAGATGGCCAAGTATGAAGGATAAATTTGTCCTAAGATAAGGCATTTGCTCAACAAAGCGAAAAAAAATTGTGGGAAGTGGCACGCTGTATTTTGTGGCGAGATGAAGTTTGAGGTGAGAAACCTGGATACAGAGTCATTAGCTGTAGACTTGGATTTGTGGAGTTGTCCTTGCAGAAGATGGTGAAAACACTTAAGGTGTGAATGTTCAGGGTGTTGTAGAGGAACCTGATGAGGAAATTGATGAGGAATCTGGTGAGGAAACTGATGAGGAAATTGATGAGGAAATTGATGAGGAATCTGCATCAAAAAATGAAGAAACAGTAAAAAACAAACCACAAAAACAAGTTCAAGTTGAAGATAGGGGAAAATGTAAAGTAGAAAACCCTACAAGACAAAGCAACAGATTAAAGAGTATGGGGTTTAAAACACTAGGTGGATGTTCACAAACAAAGCCTATAGCAATAGTAAGTACTTGTCTTTAGGGGTGTATATTAGATTACATTCATTAAAAACTAATTTTGTATTGGTTTTATTCTGACAGCAGGAAGATGACATAGTTAAAGAAAAATAAAAAAAAACAGAAAAAACAGAGATACCCATAGACAAAGTAAAAAAATCAAAAGTAGTTGATAAACATGAAAATACAACAGAAGTGCACAAGGGAAAAACAAAAGAAGTAAGTTGTCAATTTACCCCCTATACTTATAATACACTGACTAATCACCCCCCAAACTTAATTACCAGTATGTGTTCAAGCACAAAACAACACCTGCGCAAACCAGATCTAAGATGTCAGTACCTGCTGATTAGGTACCTCAAAATCATTTAGCTGTGTATATATTTAGATAATGATGATTATTTTGTTGGGTGCTAGGACAAGAACAAAGGGCCACACACAACAAACAAGCCCTTCATCCCGCCAGCTAAAGTCATAAATAGTGATGAGCCAGAAGGAGAAACAACATTTAAGAAAAAGTCCTTCAGAGGTATACCAGGTTTAAGTTCTATTTAATCATTTAAATTATTATTGACAGATTACCCCTTAAACTTTTAAGTTCTTGTCAGTTTCCCCCCTATATTTTTTAATGACCCATCACCCCCTACAGATTCAGTTCAAATATCCGAATCCTCCAGAGAAGCCCAGATCTAAAAGGACTTTAGTTAAAGAAGGACCTCAGGTACATGTATGCTAGATGTTAAATTTTCAAATCAAATAAAATATGAAAATGTATATGTGTTAATGTTTGTTACATGTTTTGTTGATAGGATAAAACCAATGAGGAACCAAGAGCGAAGAAACCATTTATTCAGCATAAAGAAGGTGTTGTGATGAGAGAAGGGAACCCGGCTTACATGACCATTGCCGAAGCCCTTTGACGTAGAAAAGCTGCTGCCAAACAGCCATCTCATGCAAAGGATGGACCAAAATGATCTTCTTATCCATTAGCAAGCAAGAAAGATCTGCATAATTTATTTACTGTTTATTTATATGTAGCTATTAAAGACTTTATGCTCACTCTAGAACTATTGTGGATGTAATAGTCTAGGGTTAAATGAACTTTTATTTCTTATCCCGTGGTAGGGTTTTTGGTTGGTAGACTTTTTAGTGCACTAGGACCAAAAAGTTAAGACTTTAGTGCAAGTTGTGGGTTTTTTGTACTTTTGTGCATTTGAATATTTATCTATTGTGGAACACTATGTCATGCCAGTAAGTAAGGAATCTGCTTTATCTTTGAATACTTTTATATTTTTGTACTCATTAATTATTTCATGAAATAAATTGCATTAACTTCAACACAATCTCACTAACACGACAACATTTTAGTTACGCAAATGTACACCTATACTCTATTACAATAATAAAACAAACAAATATATACATAGTTTAATCTAATATTGTATATAATAACACAACCACTTAAAAAACACCTATAAAAACAGTCTACTAACTTGTACAATCTATCCCGTAACAAATGCCAGTCTACCACTTATAAAATACAACTCGTGCCAGTTTTCCCCCTAACAAATACGAAAATGTGCCTATCTGCCCCCTAAATTATCACAGTATCTGACAAATACAATAACAATAATGTGTCACTTTTGGTTGGTAAGAAAATTGATGTTTATGGATTTGTGGTCCACTATTTAGTGCAGGCAATGTGAAAGCTACTACTGTCTGTCTCCCTAGTAGCTATATTTATACTTTAGACATACTGAATTGCACTACTTTACATAACAAAAGAAAGTCTACATTCACTTCATTGAAAACACAACAACACATTACACATAACAGTACTCAATCTCCAAATAACAGAACAAACTGACTTAAACTACTACACCAAAATAAAACTAAAACAATAGCAAACCAAAATAACACAACTACAACATAAAGCATACAACTAGAACTAATACATTAGGCAACTGAACGCACAAGTTTGGAAAAGGATGATGGTAATCATCAACGGACAACTACATTTCAAAATCAAGTTCTCTCTTGTCAATCCCTTCATCACCCCCTTAAGACGGAGCATCTCATCTTCTACAACCTTAACTTTCGCAGACTCGAAGATCAAAGCTTTGTTTTCTTATTTCGCAATTCATCCAATTCCTCAGCAACTCCTTGAAACTCGGCTTCCAACTCCTTCACTTTTGCAGACTCCATCTTCAAGTCTTCCCAAGCTTTGTTTTTTAATTGATCCATTTCCTCCAAATCCGAAGCCAACAGATTCATCTTCGTCTCCATTGCATCAAGTTCTAACGGGTGGTACTCGATTTTTCTCAATAGCCCACGAATTACCGAAACACTACGTTCTCCCATAGGCTCGTCAATCCAAACAAAGAAATTGCAATCCTTCGACGAACACCAAAACATACACCTGAAAAATCTCCTACCTGGATTCGTACCAGTCCAACAAGTGTGCTCTCTGGCTTGGAATCCACACCTGCAATAGGGAGCGCGAGAAGAACTGGAGCCCACACTATCAGATGAGTAGGGCGACATGATTGTTGTTACAAGACTCTTACTTGCCAAGTTCAAAAAGGGTAGAGTGAAAAAATTGCAGAGTTAGGGTTCTTCGATTCTGTTCTTCCCCAAATCGCGATAGAGAGAGTTTAAATTTGTTGTTTTTTATTTCTGTTTATTAATTTTATGTATATTTATACTGAAAAGAAAATGTGATTTACCAATCTTACCCCTCTAAAAAAATAGAAGTAAAATGAATTAAAAAAAATTAATTTTTTAATTAAAAAAAAGTTAACGGCGCGCGTGTAATGCACGCTGCGACTTAACGAAAAATATGGACGGAAAATGGACACAAGGGGCATCGAGTCACAAAATTAAAGTTTAGGGGGCAACTAGTCGCATTTTAAACTTTGGGGGGCAGTCTTTCAATCGTGGTAAAGTTCAGGGGGTAAACAGTGTATTTACTCAAACCAAAAAGATGGTTGGATTAGAGACTAGAACCGCAAGAGTCACACAAATAGCCAAGATAGATTCTGACACTGAATGGGTTTTCAATCTATTGAGATGATGAATTACAACAAAAGAAAAATCATCTACCATAATTTCATTGTCAATTAGGATGGGGAAAACTACACTAAGCTTTGCAGGGTTAGAGGACTTTATGGACCTAGGATCAACAATCTCATCACAAAGTTTTAAGCAACCAAAAGTGATATGGAAAAAATATTTTAAATTGGTATCGGCCACAGAGGCCTTGATATGAGTTATGCATACAAAGGACAAGTAATTAAAGGACAATACATAGAAACCTCAAAATCCCAGAATCATCAACAGAGAACAAAGCTAATAGGAATTTCTTTACAATCAAAGATACTAAAAAGGTGGAGCACAAGTGAAGAAACCAATAATAAAAAATAACCTTACTAGTTTTTACCAAAGATGCATAAAGATCTATTGTAATGAGGCAAAACTTAGTAGCACCATCTTCAACGACCTTAGTTAACTGCTTATAGTCTAGCAGCCAAGACAAATAGAAACAAGGGAGAGTGGATTTATATGTTTTGTTAAAAAAAACCAGATCTTTGCCTGAAAATAACTACGATGATGAAGAACAAGGAATAAGGGAGAGACCCTTTTCCAACAAAAAATGAGGATTATTGAAATCATAAGGAAATCTTCAAATAAATAATTTTATATATTCTTACTTCATAGAACGCACAAGGTTATAAAATCTAAAAATCTTCTTGTAAATCTAATTGGAAGGGTTTGAAAATAGATGTGTTAACTGTCAGATCTAATAAGATCATTGAGAAAGAGAAAGGAAAGGAAAATGAAAGAATTATACCATTGAGGGAGGGGGAGGCCCTCATCCATAACAGCAGGGGAAGGGATAAGAGGGAGATCGGTGGCTTGGGATTTTAGGGCTAAGGGAGAGAGATCAGAGAGGGATAAAAGGAAAGTTTTTAATCACGTCATGTGGGTTGGATGAATTTGGGTGGTATATATCATTACTCTTAAAATTAACTAAAAATACAAGAATACATACTAAAAGATAAAATTGATTAATCTATGGGGTTTCGTAGATCAATTTTATCACCAATAGAAAACATATGACACGATTTTTCTTCAAAGAGACCCTAACAGATATTAAACACCCTAAAAACAAAAATTACATAAAAAAAGTGGCAAAAATTATGGACTACCAAATTACTAAGTATTGAGCTACTGGGTATCAATACTATTAATCTCCGACCACGACCACCAACCACCGCTGGAGTTGTTGGCGTACTTAGAGATTTACTAAATATTCAAAGATTCACTATATATCAGTAACATTCATTTTCGACCCCACCCACCTACCACTGTCGGCACCGTCACACCGGACGTATCAGAGATTTCACGGATTACGGAAAGTCACTAAGTACAATAATCAATGAGTACGCAAATCACTGAGTATACCTAGCAAAACTCTAGGTATACTCAAATGTTCTGAGTATCTTTAGTGAATTCTCTAAGTATTACTTAAAATCACTTGGTATTAACTGGAATCACTGAATATTAACACATAATTAAAAGAGAGTAAATGTAGAAAATTTATTTTAGTTAAAATAAATTACATATGGTATATGAGAATACAAATAAAACTATTCTACCTAAAGTTAATAAAAACATATTACAAAGTTACAATAAAAAAAACTAACGGTTGTGCCATTAAACACGAATCTTTACTTTGGAACTCTTTTCGAGTTGTTGTGGACAATGAAGCTTCAATAAACCTAACTCCGTCAAAGAAGGTTGTTTCGCCTAGATTCACTGCCATGACTTTATTCAGAAATCAGAGCAACTTGAACCATTCGTTGAAGCAACAACAACCATGGAGCTTCACATATACGCAACAACAACCACAAAGAAAGCTTCTCCATGCTCGCCAGCGATAATGCCTCTATGAGGAGGAGAATGGCACTAGAATCTCGAAGAAGCTTCACAGTCACAAATGTGCTTCACAGCCTTCGTTTCACAACATTTGTTTCAACTTATTTGGGGATGGTATGTCGTGATTTTGTTGAGGCCCATGATTTGCTTGAAGGAAAGTCGTGTGAGTTTGATATTTTATGTTTTACATTTTTATTAATGTGCGGAAGAGTGGTGAAAAAGATGAGTTTGAGTTTTGAGGTTTTATGTTTACGTGTGGTAGTGGAGTATCTATAACAAACACAAAAAAAGTGAAAAGTAGAAGTGTAGAAGAGAAGAAATACACATAATTTATTATGGTTCGGTTCCCTAAAACATAGTCCACTAATGAAACTCCATATCTCTTGAAGCCAAGATGAGATCAAAAACCGATTACAACCACTTCAAACTTCACAAAGTCTTCTCTAGTGTTTTTGCTACACGAGAACTATGTATACTTGCAATACACAGAAATTCACTTTGTACCCCAAGAAGTCGTCTCTCGTATTTTATTACACGAGAACAAAAAACTCTCATTTCTAGTCTATTGAAGATCTCCTAGTCATTTTTACCATTTCAGGGATGCAAAAACACCATGTAATAAAAACATTTTGGAGAATAAGCTTAAGAAAAACTAAGGGGTTTTTCCTCCAAACGGTTTTTTATCTGGGGAGAAAAGTAAAACATGTAAGGGTAAGATGTAATAATTTATGAATTAATAATGGGTGGGTGTATAACCTGGAAAACACCTAATCTTGTTAGTTTTTTAACACCATTATTGTTTTTTGGCAATTGGGACACTATATCTTATATTAGGGCGGTTCAATATTTTCTTTTGTTCAGAAGGTTTCCCATAGTGCAGAAAATTTTGTAGGGGAGGTATGAACTATTAGCCCCCAAGAAACATACATGAGTCATATAAATGAAAATATAAAAAAATTATTGTAATGCTGCTATAAAAATATTTCATTTGTTATCAATAAAATAATGTTCTAGAAGGTATTAGAATCCGGGAAAAGAAAAAACCAAAAGGACCTTAGTATGTCAATATATAAAAAACCAATGTGCTTAAGCATTCTTTATATTATTTTAAAATTAACACTAAAAAAGCCCATTAAATCAACCATCGCAACCCAAGAGAAAACCATTTAATCCACATTTAAGAGTTGGTATACTATATTCCAAAGATAATAAACCAGGTCCATCAACGACATAATACATGACGACTTGAATTCACAAAGGCTCAAGTTATATTAAAAAATCTATTTAGTTATATATATAATACTTATAATAAGGCTCTTGTGATAAAATAAACCCTAGCCACCATTATACAAGTCCATTCTCTATTCTTTGACCTTATGTCCCTCTGTCTGCAATCTCACACTATAATTACCTACCTATTTGCAACGATGCACCATTACCCTATTTTATATATCTTTTATAAACGAATGTAATTTTGGTTATAATGTTTGATACAGATCTAAATTTTTTTGGGAGATGTGGAACCTCTATATTTCAAAGCGAAAATTATGTTAAGGAGGTAACATATTCTAAAGTAACTTTTCTCTTTGTTGATTTTACATGAAATGTAATCATTAATATAAATATTTTTTAATGTGTACTAATGCTTTAAAATTATTTTGTTTAGTTAAAATTGGAGTTCCTTTTTAAATTGAAATTGTCTAAAAAATAATATTTTGCAAATGAAACTATTATATGTTATTTGAATGTTGTTTTTCATGTATATACATAAAACTTTAAATTGATACTTGCGTGTAATTTTGTATACTTATCATATTCAACCCTCACTACAATTACCGACTCTAAATCATATACGTATTTATAAAAGATGTTAAAATTGTACAATACCATTTTATCTCAACTGATTCTTACAAGTTAAATTCTAATAGTCACTGCATTGTGTTTGTAGATCTTCGAAATAGTATTTCTAATGTTTCAATTTTATATAGGAGGCCATAATATTTAATAAATGTATACAAATAAGACCATAGATTTATATATTATCTATATATGTGATGTATTTTATGCGACGACTGATGACTAATTGTGTTACAAGACTAATTTTAAATAGTGATATATATATATGACTAAGTTGAATATCTAAAAAATAGTTATACACGTTTTCATACATTATAAAATTGATTTATTTTTGTAGATAAATTAGAAATATAACAATATTTGAATATTATCATCATTTTTCTTTACTTTTGTGCATATAATTTGAAAAATTGTAATAAACTCTACAATTATATTTCAGTTGTTCAGATTAAATTATTTGCTATATATAAGAAATAGAATATAAGTATTTAATTCTTTATTTTTTCCTTCTAGATGTATGTATTCAATACGGTCAAGATCTAGATCATTGGTCATGACATTTCAATATCGATATCCGTGTAATCACTGTGGTAAGACACCAAATTTTTTATTTTACTATGATATATGAAAAATGAATAACTACATTTATAGAATGATAAGAACATAAACACACATACATAATGAAATATATTTATTTATAAGATTTTTTTGAAAAAATTAATCAATGACTTTACAATAAATTACAGCAAGTTTCATATCAAAATAAAGATTATTTGTGTATTTGTAAATCGAATTAATTTTATACTAAAAAATCATTGAATACATGTATGTACATTAGAGACAGATTGATATGGGTTGTGATGAAGGTGAATCCCTCCTGGCCTTTGGAACTCTATAATGTGTGTGTAATAATTTTTTAGAAAAAAATAATAACCTAAAATTAGAAAAATCACAACAATATTTATTTAAAAAACTAATGAAGGTAAGTGGTCTAGTGGTATATAGACTTTTTTTTATCAAGGTTAGCTGGAGTCCAGATCAACATATATAAATTAGTGATCCCAAACACTTTCGTAATACTAATCTTTGTATATGTTTCGCATCTCTTTTACAATCTGTAATTTATTCAAATTGGTTTTGAACTTTCCGAGTCATAATTACCCCCCACCCACCCCCATATTAGATATTAACCCCACCTCCTCATGCGCTTCTCACTTGAGATACAAGAATTTATACGGTTCAATATTGCAATGTAGAAATTCAAAATAAACTACACAACAAAAAGACACTATAATTTTACTTATGTTCACAAAAAGTTCTTTCACCATTACTAGTGTTCTAGTTGTTCGTAACCTCTAGTGTTTTTCTTCTATTATTGTGGTGAGAACCCATAACAAGCACATACACAACTATAGTGATGATCTCAGTGGTCAAAGGATTACAAGCATAAAATTCTTTATAGAGATTAGCCCACTTGACTGTTCAAGGTAATTAACCATTAGGAATCTCTAATTTTAAGTCGGTTTGATAATCACATCTCTATGCGCATTATCTATGCACCTTATTCGGTAAATGTGCATTATCACAAATCATTAACAAAGTTTCATAACAATCAATTGAAAAGAATTTACGGTTAAGTAAAAGTATCCTTGGCCTTTTCCCTTAGAATAAAAAATATTAAATAATTAAATATATAGAGAAAATATAGAAACAAATTTAATTATGATACAAAATAAAAATTTATGTCAAAATCTCTCGATTTATTAAATACCTAATAAAAATAGAAACCATATCTAAACGAGATTCATAACATACACGATATATTGTATCTTAGCCTATTTTTGCTTTATTAATTTTCTCTCTCAAAAAATTAATGTAGGGAGAGACTAAAAGATTCAACCACCATTTTAAGTCAAACCCAACCATAAATTAAAGGTAAAGGAATAATAAATAATTATATAAACACCACCTAAACTAATTAATATTTTACCTAATTTTATCATTTATTACAGCTAATACTCTGAAAGTTGTTAGAGATTTAGTGACAGAGATATTCCGTGATTGATTCGATTATGGCAAGCCCTCTTGTGAAAGAAAATCAAAATGAAGAGAGGTCATCACTGTCAAGGTCTCTTCACAATCTCAAGTTCCATTCTGACCTCAATTGGAGTACTCAAAAGAATATGTGATGCATGAAACTTAAGGATGAAACCTTTGATGGCCACCATGTTGTGTCTAGTATCCCTCTGCATGCCAGTCCAAGAACACCTGTCAACATTTGTCATGCAAATATGTCTCCCAAGGAAGATTTTAACGTTGCTAATTCACAGACTTTGCGCAACAGTAGAGGGATTGGAAGTAGTAATGGAAAGGTAGGAAAGGTGTCGTCGATTTATAAAGAGCACGAGGGAAAAAGAAGAAGAAGAACGGAGGGCTCCGTTCTCGCTATCTTTGACTAAGAAAGAAATTGAATTGGATTTTCTTGTTTTGAATGGAGCTAAACCACCCAGAAAGGCTATTAAAATGCCTAAGAATGTTCAAAAAATTGTTAATGTAACTTCAAACTTACATTTTTGTTCATTTTTAGCTGAACTTTAATTTAATTTATTTTAATTTAAATTATTTTATTTTAAATTATTTTAATTTAAATTATTTTAATTTAAATTATTTTATTTAATTTAATTTGATTTTTGCAGAATTTAACTCCTGGATTCTGGTCGAGGGAGGTCACGGTAGATGATTACAAATTTACAGAGAATGGAGATAAGCAAATGTAAAAAGGGATTGGAACTTTAGATCAATTTTTGTTATTCACTTCGATGTTGTGTTTTTAAAATCAAGGGTTAATTGTATTGATTGTCCCTATATTAGACAAAATAACCTATACATCGGAAATATAATTTAATTTATACATGTACCCCTTCCACAAGGGTGTATTTGCTATTTTTTAATATAACAATAGGGCGTATTTTCCAATTTCAAAAAAACATTAAATTATATTTTATTATCTTGTATAACACGGTGACTAATGGTGAAATTTACACTTATATTATTTTTCTAATTTTGTTGCTAATGTCTTTTTTTGGTAGATATAAAAAGGGAAAGGTTGAGATGGCTGGAGTGATGGTTTCCTGGAGTGGTGGTTTGACTCGTGGGTTGATGTTTCGTGTTAAGTTGTTTTAAGAATATTTAAGTATGTTTTGTTTCATAGATAAGACATTTGGGAAACCCGAGAGCAATGGTATGTAAAGAGCACAAATTCCAGTCAAAGGGGGAAAAGTCCGACGGATTTAGATAATTTTTCGGATTTATTCAAAACAGAGAAAGAAAAAATAGTGAAGTTGGAGAAGTTTGGGGCCTCTGTTGGAAACTAGAGAGTACGGAGCGCCCAGAGCGCGATTTTGATTCAAATGGGCTATATATATTTAAATTATATATATATATAACAAAAAGTTTAGAAATTCATTAGAAACTTATTTTAACAAATCAGAAACTTATTCGTGTGCACGAGAGCAGCTTGGTGGGAGGAGTGTATGAAGATATTTCTTTTATGTTTTTTATTCTAATGATTGCAAGTGTGAAGAGATAGAAATTTCTTCCCAAAAGAACGTAAAATAAATTTCTTCAACATACACCTTCCTACCAAGCCGCTGTCCTGCACAAGAGACCAGTCGTCACTTGGGGACCATTTTTCACAATCATCAACCCGGCTTGGCTACCATCAACAATCAAAGACCCCGAATTAAGGTAAAAAACTAATTTTTACATTTTAAGTTCTTAACATTTTGAATTGGGTTCAAGTTCCAAATGGGTTCAGCTGATTCTAGAAAAAGTTTATTTTAAAAGGATCTATTCTGGGAAAAAAATTCTCTTTCAACCGCTTTCTAGATCTCGATGGTTTGGGAATGATGAACCAACGGTTGTCTGTTTACACGGTTTGGTGGATACATCCGTAGTGGATCTATTACAGTTGAAAATGTGGTATGATTGTTCGATATACCTGATCTTTTATCGAAACAAGTTTTATTTTTATTGTACTTTCGTCAAACACTTGATCAATGTCAAATATATAAATTGTTTTTTGTTATTTTTTGTTTACAACACATATATATATGTATTAATTTTTGTAGTATAACTTTTTTTTTAGTTTGTTTTGGATACTGTTTATTTCCGGTTAACTATTTTGGAAAGACAAAGCCAAGTAGAACTTCTCACACCAACGTGCACTTTTACTACATAAATATAAAGTATAAAGCGTAAGAGCAGAAAAAAACAATTACAACTCGGTTGTAGGAAATTTTGGAATAGTTTGTAAGACATTTTTTACAGATACTAAAATTTTATTTTTAGAGTAATGTTTGAAGTATTGTTTTATTTGCTTATTTCTGTAAGAATGGAGATACGATCAGTTCTAATCGAAAATATATTTGCAAATTATCTTCTTCTGGACCAAAACTATCCTTGTAGTATCATTAAAACTTACATACGATATGTGATAAAGCATTATTAGTTGTTCATCTACCCTCCATACACATACTTGTTAGCTACTTCTAGATAACATGGTATATACAGTAAAATAACAAAATTTACCATGAATTTATAGCATATTTTACAAAGCTTAAGCAAAAAAGAAGTATTTAACATGAATTATTAAAATTTTGTGAAAATGAAACTAACTAATACAACTATGTGGATTAAATGCAAATGTATCAATCTCTAAGAAGATCTAGTTGCACTAACAACTTCAAAATCAATGGACAAATCTCATTTCCTAAAACCCTAAAATTCCGCTTCATTTGGCCACCAATTCTGCTTCAAAACCAATTGTTATTACTTCAAATGTCAAGTTGTGTGAAAATAGAAGTTCAAAAACCACATATATATATTTAACTATCATATATGAACATAAACACGGTTTAATCAACTTAGATTCATTTGGCCAAACGATCTTCTCATCTTCACGAATCAACGATTGAATATAAGCTTCATTATGCTTCATTTAGCCACCAATCTCGCACATATTCTGAAGTGGACCACATAGAGGGTTGTTTGTGGGCATCAAACAAATAATTTATCGGATTTCACATATAGTAGTAATGATGGTATATTTTCTGAAGTTAGAGGATGTAAAATTGATAATAGGGATGTAGTACCATATAATCCATATTTATCCCGAATGTTCCACTCATATAAATGTTGAAGTTTGTGCGAGGATAAGATGTGTGAAGTATATCCATAAGTACATATAGAAAGGTCATGATCATACAATAATGTTGTTAAGTGGAGATGGAATTCAACAATATATTAATGCAAGTTATATTGGACCGCATGAAGCAGCGTGGAGATATTTGGACATATCTTACACCAAGAAGTACCCAATGTTGTTCGATTGCATATGCATTTACCGGGAGAACATCAAGTTTTTTTATGCAAGTAAATTTTTGGAATGGATTAAACAAGTTTATAGTTGCAAATTTCACATTATACAAGGACTAATTGTGCAATTAACCATATTTAGGATGATTCTAAATACTAGAAAAGGAGATGGGGAAGCTTCTAGAGCCTTTACTAGTATCTCGGATCTAAAAAACGGATCAAACATACTGTGATTGTACCCGAAACGGTTGAATATTCAACTCAAACACTTTCAATTATCCTTCTAATTATAGCTCCTCTTGCCTCCCCAACATCATCTTTCTTTTAATCAGATCAACTTCTTCGACCCAATACCCCATAATTCTCTCAAACCTTCCTTCACTACCATCATCAAGCATCGCAGCCATCTCCGAGCATACAAAATATTAAATTCAAGTAACAGGAACATGAATGAAAAATTAAAATTTTATTCCTACTTAAACCTGAGCAGTTCATATCACAATTCAAAACAACATTAAGAAAATTTACACCTGTATCTACAACAACAAGTTTTGAGAGGAAAATCAATATGCATGCACAAAATTATAGAATCAATCCGAAATTACTGCCTATGTTGGCTATGTTGCATAACCAGAGAATAGGCCACGTGATCACAAATATTAGTGGATGGGACCATTCATCGTCATAGAAGTTGTTTCAGCTAAAGTGATAGACATTGATGCACTAATTATATGTTTTCCATATTATTTTGTATAGTATTATAATTTGTTGTATTATTCATTTTAAAACATGATAAAAAATGTCAGGGAACCCAGGGGTAAGGCAACTCCAATCCGCCTACAGGATGATGCAGAAGTTCCAGACCAAATTACCCTAGATTTCTGCATCTTGGACTAAACTTGTAAACCCTACACCAAGCATGACAAATGTACTACAACAACATATACAATGAATATTGCTTTGGAATTCTCTTGAAAGATAGCTTTAAGAAACCTTGAATTTGTGTATAGAAAATCTACATTTGGAAATCTCAAGGCCTCTATTTAAATGGATAAATTGTTTATAATTTGTTAATAATGATAAAATATAAAAAAAAACAAAAAGTTTGTTCATAGAAAGCATGTTTTTTTTTGGTATGCGGATGTTTTGGGTTATTTTGCGCGCACCACAACTAATCCTACGAGAAAATTCATGTCTCCCCATGCATAGAAAACATGTTGTTGTAATAACTAAGTGTGTAAAGGGAAAGGACAAACAAAGAAAAAAATACACGGTATCTTTTAAGGATTAATGCCAAAGAAACCCCTCAAGTTAGAATTAATCCCCCCTCACCACAGCCATCGTTCTTTTGCCCATAAAAGGCACCATACATTTTATTCTTTCCTTTTTTGCCAAGAGAAGTTTTACTTATGAGAAGCTTCCCAGAACTCAAGGCGTAGGGTTGGCAGTGTATTTTTGTAGGTGCTTAAGTTATAATCAATGGTGTATGGTGAGGATGTATATGTACCACTATCGTTAGGTAATGTGTGAAATTCTAGTGATGTGTTGTGAGAACGTAATGGTGTGTAGTTTGGGAGTTAGAATAGAAGTTAAAGTGAGGTGGGTTCTTCGTTTTATTTTGATGGTGCAATTGTTGTAATTGATGGCGTGTATAGTTTGTGAAATTCAAACACATTCAAAATATGAACAATGCTAAAAAATGGTTAATATGGAATATTATTGAAAAAAAAAAGTTATTGAACAAAAGCAAATCAAAGCAATATGTCACTGATAATACGAGCTAAAACCACGTGGTGCACTAGCATTCACTTATTACAGAATAATCTCACAAGAATATCGACACCGCTTGACGACCATGCTCCACCATCTTCCGTCGTCGCTCGAGGACCATTCTCCACCATTTTCACACTCACGTTTCCACCAAGCCGTTATACTACAAATGAAATCTGCCGCCGCTCGAGGACCATTCTCCACCATCTTTTGTCGTCGCTCGAAAAGAAATCTCTTCACACTCACCTTCCCTCTCATCTTCTGCCCGGTTGAGCTTTGTAAATCGGTGGGTTTTTTACCATACGAGAATGATAGTGACAATAAACAACTTTCCATCGTGTAATGCTTAAATTATGGGATTTAGATGATATACACCAAAACTGGAATCCGTTATATAAGATAATAATGACATAAAATCTAATTAATTCGTTTAATGTAAGGGTAGAATTGAGATAATGCGAAAATGTTACACCTTTTGGGTGGGTAATATGTATGTGGACTACATGGGGGTGGGTTACTGAGTTTTTAGACTTTATTAGCTAACATCTTTTTAGATAATTATTAAATATTATAATGGTTTGAAACTATCATGCATTCTTCTACTAAAGAAGAAGTTGATAACTTTAGAAGTCTTGACCAAAACAAAACTCTAGAAGTCAAAAGAATGGTATAATATCTATTTTTTTCTTATATATATTCATTTCCTCCAAATTATTTGCGAGTTTTCTAACATTTCATGTCTTACTTTTTAGTTGTATAAGATTATGATATATGCATATTGCTAGAACTTACTGTTTTTTAATCTTTTTGAGTCGTAGAGATACGATTCATCTTTAAGTTATGGGTGGAGTACTCATTTTCCCCTTAATTGAGGCCAGTGGGGAATATACCAAAGAACTACATGCTAGGTTTTTAGCTCTAAAAGATGGGTGCAAGAATGCTAATTCAGTGGTTAGGGATGGATCTTGGATAATGTTCCTTTTATCTGTGTGCCTGCAAACTAGAGAATAGGCCACGCAATCACAAAGATTCGTGGATGGGACCATTTGTCGTTACATAAGATGTTTCGGCACAATTGGTAGAGATCAGACCATGAGGGGTATCAAACGGAGATTAGTAGATTCTCATATCCTTTCTCATTGTTGGGGAGGCTATATACGCAAATCCTGATAAAGGTAACGCGTCTAACTTTGAAAGACGTTAAACAAAAGTGTTGTCCAGAAAAACTGAAAGGAACTTGAAGGAGCCCTTTTATATTCAGGAATTTATTTGAAGTGCGATCACATGGATACCAAGTTCATTGGATTCAGACCTGTAATGAAAAAGTTATGAATTTTACAAGTTCAACGGTCTAACTAGTTAGTGTGGGCTACGGTGTGATAAAATAATGATAAATAAAGATGCAACTAACCCCCTAGCCTGAACAAGCTAATTATTGAAACATCACATAAACGTCTAGTGTGTGGTAGTGATCTGGAAGGGCTTGCCTAACTAGATAGTCATTAGGATGAGAGATTTAACCACTGATCCTTACGCAGGGTCCCCTTACCCAAGTCCCTTGGTAGTAGAGAAGTTGCTCCTAAGTGCACCCTGACGGGGTTAGGAAGAATTTAGAATTTCGGTTAGTATATAATGCTCAATTCACCCTTAAGGTTAGAATAACAACTTAGTAAGATAGGCTCATATTAGTAACCCTAATTTATCTGACTTACATTCATATTTATTTATCTGTATTTTTATTTATTTATTCACATCAGATAAATTATGCCACGTTATTGGTGACACATCATTGATGTTCTACTCTTTCAATAAAATTATGACACATCACTGATGATATATTTAGTAGTATAATTACTGATAAAAAGAATAGTAATTTTTTTAGTGATATATATCATTACTTACAAATATTCTTATTTTATTTAAGGAAAAAACTTAATATCCATTTTTGTAAGGAAAAAAGTCTTATCATAGTCCTTGATGACTTACATTATTGGTGTACCTACAAGCACACACTTTGATATCTATTTTAGTCTTCCTTTTACACTTGAATCTTTCTATAATGACGTGGTTTCTTTCCCAAACGTATCTCGTTAGGTCAGATCATTCATGACCATCGATAATATGCTAAAGTAGCAAACACCAGATCAAAACATCAAAATTAAGTCAAAAGTAATAAGGTTACAACTCAAAGGTCTCACACAATGAAGAAACAGAGATAAATTCTTCACTTCCTTTTGGTCACATGCACACACGGTATGACTCGCGTGCTACGATAGTATTCATTTATTCATGTCATATGTCATGTACCCATTAATATCGTAAAGATATATAATTAAACATTCCTCGTTTTCTAAAATGAATCCTTCAATTGATCAACCCTCTCTGAAATCAATTAAGAATTGCATATCTGGCTTTTATAGACTAAGTAGATAGTGGGGATCTACTTCAATCACAAATTAAAATTATCATGTTACGCTACATGTTTGTGATATCATCTTAACATCTATTAAGGAGACTTTCGTAACTCACGTTATTTACATGAAGGGTTACTCTTTTTACATGAGTTAGTCTCATCCTTGCGCATCCTCTAATGCCAAAGGTGATTGCCCGTGTGAGAAGGCCAACCATAGTCTATCTGACATACATCCACACATATATATATTACCACTTAATAATGGAAATATATCATTGCACATTATTTTGCAGTGTACATAACTATATAGATCCAACATGATCTGGAATTGCATAACTTGCAATTAGTTTAAAAAAATATATTCACAAGAATATCATGTGTGGGTATTAACTGCAAATCCATATTCTTATATGCGATAATGTCTCTTATCATGATATATGGTGTCGCCTAGGGTGTTATAAGAATAAGATAAATAATCACTGAAAACAATGCACTAAAGCACCCTAGACAAGCACGGTACTGCAAGTATTACTGGACATATGCAAGTTCTAATGATAAGTTGAATTCGTTCTCAGGGACTTAGTGTGTTATACGAATGAGAAAATAATAGCGAGTAGAGAGTAATTAATTTAAAGACAAAAAATAAATAGGAACAATTGAGAGATTAATGATTAAACTAATGAAAATAAAAGACAATAAATAAAAAGATAAGAAATATGAGATGAGAAGTATAGCTTAGGTTTTGCTAGTATGCACTAATCCTTCTAATTCTTTCTATCAAACTCTAGTTAATAAGGGAGATAATTAGCTCTTAAATACTTAGTCAGGATTCTAAATTCCCTCTCTTAGACCTGGAGAGCGACTAAGGGGGCTACAGACACACCACGAGGCAACCTAAACTTAGGGTTATCAAGCGCAACCTAAGGCCCTAAGCAATTCAATTCTAAACATGGTGATAGTGATTAAAATATACTCTAATGACTATCTAGCTAGAATTAGTGTTGTCAAGACCAATATCAACACTAGACATCATGTGGTGTTTCAATAATTAGACACCCAGTTAAGGTGAACATCTAACTACTATTAAGAAAGCCTAAAGTGATCAGTTCTAGGACAGGCAATAATTCAAAACACATAAACAAATATATGGGTAAGCAGCTAATATCAGATTAAAACATATAATTCCCAAAGAAACTTAGATAGAAAGAAAATAGAATTCATAGATTATACATAATGAAAAACCCAAGCTATGGGAAAATTAGTTCATACTAGAAGGAAATAAACTAAAAGAAATCATGAAAGATGTCATCTTGCTCTCTACAATAATTCTGATGATAATAAACCTAAGGACTAATTACTATAAGGCAAGGATGATTTACAAGTGATATAAGGGTGTATTTATAGGTGTAGAGAAGCCCTAATTCCTTTTCTTGAAGGAGAAGGAAAGTAATGGACTCCTAGCCCAACTCAAATTCGTAACCCTAAAATATTAAATCAGCCACGTTTTTATTTTTGTCCTAACAGCTTCAGTACTTATCCGTTTGACGCGTATGAGTAGTCGAAATTCATCGTCTCGGAAAGATCTTTAACTTTTTTCTTGAGCGTTCTTCCAAATTCCTCACTGATTTTGAGATATAAGCTGATTTGTGGTCGTGGGTGGTGAAACTCAGATTTATTTGGCAACTTTTTCTTTTCATACTTTAGCTCTTGTTTCCTTATCATCAGTTTCCATGCTTATCTTCTATCCTTATCTCTTAGACTTTGACTTGGTAATTAATTAATCTCCATATTTATCTTTAAAGATTCACACTAAATAAATAATTAAACCCAATATGCTCTAAAAATAATAATTCATGAAATCAAGACTAGAAATAGGAAAGTGTAATAATTCATGAGAAAATCGACTAGAAAGACTTCTAAAACACTAAAAATGATGTCTCTGACTAATATTAATTCATGGCAAATAAGGAGACATCAATATACTTTATATCAATATGTTTGTTTATACTGTAATACTATGTGATCATCGCATAAGTCATTGCCATTTCTCCATTATATTATTTTAAAATTGAACTCCCACTATCACTTGAGAATCATAAAAAGTAAAACAAACTTTTAAATTTAAACAAACCTTTTGATTTTTTAGCTGAGTAAGCCACAAACTCAAAATTCACAATGAACGTAGGAATATATATAGGTTCGTTTCTTGCTATTCCATGGATATAGCACAAACTTTCAGAAAGAATACACAACCTAAAGACATTTACACTCATACATTTTGTTAAACCAATTGACATACAGATATACTTTAGGTGTAAATATTATATTTGAAAACATATAGCATGATCCCTAATCCTTTTAAGACATCGCATTGCTCATATGTCAGATTTTCAATGCTCATGTCCATATCTTTATTTAAAATGGACTAAATAAACCTACGACATAACCAATATCAGGTCTAGTAAACATCATTGGCAAATGGATAACTACACTCAAGGCATAACAAAATTTATGGCCTAGTACACATCATGACATACATAATATTATTATTGGTGTTGAAATTACTAATATGTCATTACTGACCTTCTATGTTTCATCTATGGAGTACTAGGACATATAAGAAGATTATAGTGTATGCTCTCAGCTATTTGGAGGGTTAATGACATCAAATTCTGCCATGTAAAAGTGTTCACGCATATTCTTGATATATAATTCTTGAGATAGGGACAACAAAATTTTTAACATTCTCTAAGAATTATAACATCAAGAACAGAACTCGCATTTCTCATACCTTTCACATCAACAAAAGTGAAATATAACAACTCCTTAATTTTGACAAATCACGTGTCATTTCTAACTTGTAGGATATCATCTACATAAAGAGATAAATTCACGAACTTTACTTATGGAACTTTTGATATGTAGACCAAGTGATCTTCACATATCATTTCAAAAACTACTAATTGAAATGACTCATGAATCTCAGAAAACCACTGTCTTGGGTCTGTTAAAGACTATAAATTGGCTTCTTCAATCTACAAAATGTATTTTCTTATCCTTTAACATCATATCTAAATATTGTTCTATTAAATTTATCCTTTTTATTTTATTCTCCACTGAGAAATGTAGTTTTGACATCTATCTAGTGCAAATTATAATCAAGATGCACCACAACAGCAAGTGATGTCTCTTCATTTGTCATGAATTAATATTAGTTAGAGACATCATTTTTATTGTTTTAGAAGTCTTTCTAGTCGATTTTCCCATGAAATATTACACTTTCCTATTTCTAGTCTTGAATAAATGAATTATTATTTTTAGAGCATATTGGGTTTAATTATTTATTTAGTGTGAAGCTTTAAAGATATATATGGAGATTAATTAGATGTCAAGTCAATTCTAAGCGATAAAGGAAAGAAGATATGCATGGAAATTGGAGATAAGGAAACAAAAGCCAATATATGGAAAGATAAAGCTGCCAAATAAATCTGAATTCCAGCACCCACGACCACAAGTGGGCTTATATCTCAAAATTGGTGAGGAATTTGGAAGAATGGTCAAAAGCAAAGTTAAATATATTTCCGAGACGATGAATATCGACTATTGATACGCATCAAACGGATAGGTATTGAAGCTGTTATGACCAAAACAAAAACGGGGCTGATTCTATATTTTAGGGTTACAAATTTGAGTTGGGCTTGGAGTCCATTACTTTTCATCTACTCCAAGAAAATGAATTAGGGCTTCTCTACACCTATAAATACACCCTTATATCACTTGTAAATCATCATTGCCTCCCATTAATTAGTCATTAGATTTATTATCATTAGAGTTATTGAAGAGAGTAAGATGAAGTCTTTTATTAATTCTTTTAATTTATTTCCTTCAGGTACGAACTAATTTTCCCATAGCTTGGCTTTTGCATTATGTATAAACTCTGAATTCTATTTACTTTCTATCTAAATTTCTTTGGGACTTATATGTTTTAATCTGATATTAGCTACTTATTCATATATTTGTATATGTGTTTTGAATTATTGTCTGTCCTAAACCTAATCACTTTAGGCTTTCTTAATAGTAGTTAGATGGTCACGTTAACTGGGTGTCTAATTATTGAAACACCACATAACGTCTAGTGTCCGATATTGGTCTTGACAACACCGATTCTAACTAGATAGTCATTAGGGTATGTTTTAATCACTATCACCATGTTTGGAATTGAATTGCTTAGGAACCTAGTGGCGTAGGATAACCCTAAGTTTAGGCTGCCTCGTGGTGTGTCTGTAGCCCCCCTAGTCGCTCTCAAGGTCTAGGAGAGGGAATTTAGAATCCTGACTAAGTATTTAACTAGAATTTGATAGAAAGAATTAGAAGGATTAGTGCATACTAGCAAAACCTAAGCTATATCTCTCATCCATATTTCTTCATATCTATTTATTGTCTTTTATTTTCATTAGTTTAATTTATCATCCTCCAATTTATTCTTATTTATTTCTTGTTTCTTTTAATTAATTACTTGCTACTCTTAATTATTGCTCATTCGTATAACACACTAAGTCCCTGAGAACGAATCTTCTTATCATTAAAACTTGCATATGTCCTGTAATACTTGCAATATCGTGCTTGTCTAGGGTGTTTTAGTGCATTATTTTCAGGGTTTATTTATCATATTCTTATCACACCCTAGGAGACACCAAGTTTTTGGCACCGTTGCCGGGGACTTGTGTCTCGTTAGTGTGTGGGTTATCAATTTCGAGTAGTAGTTTTTAATTAATTTTTATTTTTTCAGATTTATGCTTGTGGTTTGCTTTAGTCTTTTTCAGGTTTCAACAGTGTTTAATCTTTGGCCTCCTTTACCGGAACCCGAGAGGAGCTTCACAGGTTATAATAGACGTATCCGAGAAGAAAGAGCCTTGAGAAGAGCTATGGAAGACAGACAAGATCAAGTAGATCCACCACTTGTCCCTGCAAGACAACAACAACCACCACCTGTAGGAGGTAATGGAGTTAACAACAATAATAATCAGAACAGAGTTGAGCAAGACCTCCCAGGCTTGGGAGTACCGATTCATGTTCAACCATTAGGTTACCGTCCTCCAGAAATCCAGAATATTAAATTAGGCCCGATCCGGGCATGCTCAGTCAATTTCAAAGTTTTGGACTCTACATTGGTACAGCAATTCAAGATCCGGTAAGAGCGATTCAGAAGTTTATGCAGATTTGTGATGCCTATGTTACTCCAGGCATTACACCCGAGCAACTGTATTGTCATATGTTTTCCTTCTTCCTGACCGGCAGAGCTGGTGAGTGGCTAGATAGGCAACCACCAGGAACTATTAATACATGGACAAAAATTCAAGCCTCATTCTTTAACCGTTTTTATCCGAAGAGCATGAGACTCAAAGACCAAAGCGAGCTTGCAAATTTTTGTCAAAAGAATGGAGAAGAAGTAGGAGAACTATGGACAAGGTTTCAACAGAAGTTAGCTAGATGTCTGCTCCATGGTTACATTCCATCTCTACAGTTAGCTATATTTTATCAAGGTATCAATAGAGAAAGTAGATTGAAGGTAGATAATCTTGGAAAGGAAAATTTCGTGTCCATGGATCCTGAAGAAGCGGCCAAAGGTCTAGAAAATATTATCGAAACAGAAAGGAGTTGGCCATCTTCGCGATCTCCTATTACAAATGCCAAAGGTACGCTTCGATTAGACGCAGAAACTGCAAACTCAGCTCAATTATCTGCATCAGAGAATCAAATCAAAGAACTTAAGCTTGAGATGCAGAGAAATTTAGCCGCATCAAATGTAGTGCAAGAGGCACAAGGTTGTCAACGGTGTGGGGTTACAAATCATACATGGGAAGAGTGCGAAGGAAATCCAGCATCTGTTTATTTCATATCCAACCGAGGAAATTATCAATTTGGTAACAGAAATCATCTAGGTATGCAGTATTCAAATCCACAGGAGTCCGCTTCCTGGTCATTACCAACCTCGTCCCCAGAATAACTCTTTCCAACCAAGAGGTCAATATCAAAATCACAATTATAATTGACCTGCTCCTCCATAACAGCCTATTAATGATGCATATACCGAGACATTAGCTCAAAAAGCTCTACCACAGTATCCTCAAGAAGGAGCTGTGGATGATCAACAATTGAAGAAATTTATGGATCTTATTACCACTAATATGCATTCACAGAGCGAGAAGTTACAAGAACAAGAAGCTTCAATTCAGATTTTAGGTACTCAAGTAGAACAAATGAATAAAGTTATAACAAATATTATGGAACAAAAACAATTGAAGGCTATCGAAGGAGGTGATGCCAATGTTGGGTTCGAAGCTTGTAAGGCTATTTGCCTTGAGACTGAAGAAAATAAGGAAGTACCGCATGCTGCCGAAAGTGCCGTGGAAGTTCCGAGTACCAAAGAAGAACCAACCAAGTCTAGCCCTGTGGACTCTAACTGTTCTGAAGATGGTGTGGAAGAAGATTCAGAAAAATCCGACATTATACAGCTTTTGAAAGATATGCAAGAAGAAATTAGATCGGTAATGGAATTACAAGCTGAGCGAGCTAAAGAGAAAGAGGAAGAAGCCTCAAAAGAACCAAGAGTTGAAGTTTCACCTGCTGTGCAAGAAAAGAAAGTATAAGAGAAGGTGGAATCTCCACCAGTTGTTCAAACAATGTAATCAACTATTCCTGATACAAATCCAAAGGATGACATTGAACTCAAGACATTTGTAGAGGCGTATACTCCTGAGAATATCAACGCCCAAATGCTTGAGATTCCAAAGAAAGGGCTTACACCGCAACAAGTTTTTACGCAAGTTATTCCAGAGAAAGAAGCGAGTGTAGAAGCCAAGAGAGAGATTGTGAGAGTCTCAAGAAGAACAGAGAAAGATTTACCATTAAAGCTCAAAGATCCTGGAAGCTTTAATCTTCCTATCCAATTAAACGGTATGCTCAAGGTGAAAGCATATACGATGTGGGTTCAGGTGTAAATCTTATGCCAAAGTCTGTGTTCGAAAGACTTGGACTTCGAAAATCATAGAAAGCTCCAGTGAAGTTGCAGTTTGTTGACACTCAGTTACCAAGACATGGGGAACAGTGGAGGACGTTCTTGTCCGATCAGGTAATATCACCATCCCTACTGACTTTGTTATACTTGATTTTGATGCAGATAAGCAGGTTCCAATCATACTTGGAAGGCCTTTCATGGCCACAAGTCAGAGCATAATAGACTTCCAAGAAGGGACCATTACCGTTCATGCTAAGAACGTATCCGAGACATTCTATGTCTTGGGTAAGAAACCAAGGAAGTCAGATCCCACCGTTCCTATCATCCACATCCGTTCACATCACAAAGTCCCTAAAGAGAAGATCCATGAAAAGCCTGTGGATACTGAGCCAAACATTGAGTTTGGGGTTGGCCATAGAGTTCTATGGAAAGCCCACAAACCAGAAATTAGGCCACGGAGTTACAAAGACTAGTGGATGGGACCATTCCTCGTCACTAAAGTTGTTTCAGCTAAGGTGGTAGAGATCAGACTCAAGAAGGGCATTAAGCGCAGATTAGTTTACGTTCATAGCCTTACTCGTTGTTGGGCAGGCTATATTCGCAAATCTTGATAGAGGCAACGCGTCTAACTTTAAACGACGTTAAATAGAAGTGTTGTACAGGAGACAACCCGCAATTTTTTATGTTTTTATGTTTTAATTCATGTTTAGTTTAGTTGTTTTTAGTTGATATTGCATATTTGAGAAAGGTATTAGTGTTTTTTATGTTCGGGTGTTAAAGAAATTGAGTTTGGGAGGAAAAACCAATTTTTTGGGCATATTCAGATCTGACCACCGGTATGCCGGTCACACGACCGGTAAGCCGGCGGTCAAAACCCGAGGCCTCGTGTGCGTGTCTCGTGTTCATTGCCGAGAGGTGATTTTCGAAAGCAAGCAGCACCGGTATGCGTGTGAAATCCGCCGGTATGCCCGTCAGACCAAAACCCGAGCCCACGTGTGCACGTTTCGTGTATTTTGTCGTAACATGCTTTTCAAAAGAGCAGCTCACCGGTATGCTGGGCCATATGGCCGGTAAGCCAGTCAGTGCCGCTGGAGAGAGAGAGAGAGAGAGAGAGAGAGAGAGAGAGAGAGAGAGAGAGAGAGAGAGAGAGAGAGAGAGAGAGAGAGAGAGAGAGAGAGAGAGAGAGAGAGAGAGAGAGAGAGAGAGAGAGAGAGAGAGAGAAAAGTTGCCTTTTAGGTTATAAAGAAGAGGAAGGTTAGTCTATTACGAATTTCACAAGCCTTAAGCCTCTCTTTCTTCTCCAAACCTCTCCCAACTCCATTAAAGCTTCATCAAACTTTCCCCAAACATCAAAACACTACCCAATCACCATAAAAACACATCAAATCTTCTCTCCACATCATTACAAAGAAGATTCAACCACCCAAATCATACCAAAACACATTGAATTGAAGAGTCAAAAGCTTAAATTTTCAAAATTCATCCTACAATTTCTTAGATCCATAACAATTCATCAAAAATTCATCTTGCCCACATAGAGATTCATCATTAAAACACCTTTCCTAACCCATATAAATCTTGTTCAACCAATAATCAAGAGTTTCAAATTCCAAGAGTGGTTAAGGCTTTGAGTTGGAGGTTAATTGAGATGACTAAAAGAACAGAAACATTATCTAATAAGAGGGAGATGAAGAAAAGCAAAGTATTGGGTCAAATTGAGAAGAAATCAAGTGAGAAAGGTTCTAGTTCCAACACAAAGGGTAAAATAGATATTATAAATAGAGGTGAGCTAGCTATGTTTGATTCTAAAGGAAAAAGGGTTAACCTTTTTGTGAAGAAGACAACAAAATCTCTCCCATTCAAAGGTCCTACACCCGAAGAGAAAGAGAAAGCTTCAAATGCCATGATAGCTTCTACAGAGAAACAATTAAAGGAACTACCTTTTGCTTATGAGAGAGTATTTGATGAAGAAATTGGTAAAGGAGAGTACAAGAGATTCTTGGAGCTTGGTGAAAGATTGGGTTGGTCTACGTTCATGGTAAGACGTTCTGAATTATGTCATGAGTTAGTTTTAGATTTCTATTTAGGCCTCTTTAGCCGAAATAGTGAAGGTTGTGTTCCAGTTAGAGGAAAGTTAGTTCCTTTCACAGTTGAAGAGATTAAAAACCACTTCCAGTTTAAGAAATTGGTTAAACCATGCAAGTATAGAGAAGCGGTGGATAAACAAAGAATCTTTGATTGGAATTTACTTTTTGAACATGTTTTAGACAAGGAGAAAGTGAAATCACATAAGGGAGAATTGAAGGCACCTTGGACTTACAAATATCTTCAACCGGATGCTAGAATTTGGCACAATTTCCTTATCCCTAATGTCTTTGGAAACACAAGAATTTTGGATGTAAGTAAAAAGAACGCTCTACTTTTGAATTGTATTTTGAGAGGAGAAGAATTGGATGTGGCACAGATGATCTTTGAGGAGGTGATGCGATTTTCGGTCTCTCATACGTCGGTTTATAATGTAAAATATCCTACTTTGATCACATGTCTTGTGCGAAAAACGAATGTAATTTTGGGTAAAGAAGAGAAACTTGAATTTAAGAAGAGTAATATTAACGATTCTTGGATCATGAAAGTATTGAGAGGAGCGGGTTCTACGCAAGTCTCAAAAGAAGAAAAGGAGCAAAGTTGGCAAGAGGAGATGGAGGAGCATTTAAACAAAGTCGAAGAAGCTCACACTTCCTTAGCCGAAGATGTGGCACAAATCAAAGCCAATAAAGTGCACATCATGACACTCCTTGAGCAATTAAAAAAAGATCAAGCAAATCCTATCTTAGATGTCGATAATGCGAGGCAATAGCCTCGAGAGTATGTTCTCTTTCTTCCTTACCATTTCTGTAAATGCTTTATCTGCTAATTTTAATTTCTTTTTCGAGTCTTTTTCGAGTCGTAGGGACACGGCTCATTTTTTAGTTGGGGTGTGGGGATTTGTTGTCTCTCATCTCCATTTTTCTTTTTTTAGGTAGAAATTAAAAATTTTGATACATGGGAATTAGATATAGAGTGTGTTTAATAGCTTGAAACCATAAGCTTAGTGAAGTTAATGATAGTAAGTAGTATGTTTGTGAGCTATTTTATTTTGTATGCTTAGAGTATTTGCAAGAAAACACACATTGATAGTAAAGAAAAGATTAGTAAGAAATGCGATAGAAAGTATGTTCGATCTCAGGGAGCCTTGACTGGTTTGTAGGCCGTGAGATCCAAGCTAGTTGACAAACCCATTTGATGAACGTGCTAAAGGTAAGAGAATAACTAAATTGCATGGTGTAGAAAATGATTAAGGCAGTTCTTTCATATTGAATCCACTTGAAGCCTTTTAACTTTCTCACCCTGTTATTTGATTTAATATTTTATATCCTTCTCAGCCCCTTCTAGCCTTTCTAAAGCCTTTTTATTTAACCACATTATAAGCCATATCCCTTTAGATTATAGGACTTTTTCCATATGGCCCGCACTCGAATCGCGATGCATAGACAGTTGTTTTAGAGCTTGAGTTTGGGGTGGTGGGTCCACCATTATGGGAAATATTATTGGGTTGGGATTTTTGAGCTTATTAATTGTGCTCTGTTATTATATTAATGATGATTCACAGGTTTATATTGTAACCCTTTGTCGGGGTAATAGTGAATGAAAAAAGCTAAAAAGCATGGAAAGAAAAGAAAAAAATCTATGAGAAAAATAGCGTGATATCTCGAACATCAAAGAAAAAAAAAGAGTCATTGCTATAGAAAAAGAAAAAAATGATTTGAAAAGAATATATATTCGGACCGGCAAAGAGGAATTTTTATGTGAACATCTTTATGCTTTAATTGGGTTATTGGGGATGCTACTTTGTGCATCAAGAAAATCATTGGGTTGAATGAGAAACGTTTTATGAGAGTAACTCAAGCTCTAGGGCGATTCTTTGATGGCTAGTGAGTAGAGAGCCAAAATCTCACTCTAAATTATCCAAATATACTATCATACCGTCCCTAAGCCTACATTACAACCTTAAAGACCTTTTGATTCTTTTCTATGTAATCGAGAAGTGATTGAGCCAATAGAGAGTAGTTAAGTGGATATTTGGATACTAGTGAAGTTCGATGAACAATCTATAGCTTCCTTGGTGAACTGAGTAAAGTTCCTCTCCTTCTTACATTGCGAAGCTAATCTAATCTTGAATTCAAGCCTTGTTGACTGTGAATATGATAAGTGTACAAGTATGTAGTTTGTAAATATTATTACATGAAATTTTTTGAGTAGTTGCTTTATGTCTATTCTATATATTCTGCTATCTCCTTTTCCATTGTGCTTAAAATGACCTAGGTGTGTATTTAGAGACTTCCCTTTGTTTTTATCTTTATTGTATCAGGAGGATACAACTTTGAGTTGGGGGTCTTGATGTCTCTTCATTTGTCATGAATTAATATTAGTTAGAGACATCGTTTTTAGTGTTTTAGAAGTCTTTCTAGTCGATTTTCCCATGAAATATTACACTTTCTCATTTCTAGTCTTGAATTAATGAATTATTATTTTTAGACCATATTGGGTTTAATTTTTTATTTAGTGTGAAACTTTAAAGATATATATGGAGATTAATTAGATGTCAAGTCAATTCTAAGAGATAAAGGAAAGAATATATGCATGGAAATTGGAGATAAGGAAACAAAAGCTAAAATATGGAAAGATAAAGCTACCAAATAAATCCGAATTCCAGCACCCACGACCACAAATGGGATTATATATCAAAATCGGTGATGAATTTGTAAGAATGTTCAAGAGAAAAGTTAAAGATCTTTCCGAGACGATGAATTTCGACTATTGATACGCGTCAAACGGATAAGTATTGAAACTGTTATGACCAAAACAAAAACGGGGCTGATTCTATATTTTAGGGTTACAAATTTGAGTTGGGCTTGGAGTCCATTACTTTTCTTCTACTCCAAGAAAACGAATTAGGGCTTCTCTACACCTATAAATACACCCTTATATCACTTGTAAATCATCCTTGTCTTCCATTAATTAGTCCTTAGGTTTATTATTAGGGGTGAGCATGGTTCGGTTCGGCTCGGTTTTTTGCCATAACCGAAACCGAAACCGAATGATTCGGTTTTTAGAGATGTCGGTACCGAACCGAACGGTTTTTATCGGTTCGATTTTATCGGTTTCGGTTTTCTATATGTTCGGTTCGGTTTTTTCGGTTTTGGTATGTGTTTAATTCGATTGTTATTTAAACAGTGTTTACATGAGACATTTTATTTTCTAAGAAATCCTTATATGAAGTGTTTGATTTTCATATTATTAACCCATGCAGGAAATTGCATTTTTGAAACTCAAATATTATATATTAGTCGTAAACAAATTATTTCAAAAGAATATTTATATTAGTCGTAAACAAAAAATTTCAAAAGAATATTCACGTTATTGACTCATGTAGGAAATTGTATATTTGGAACTTAGATAGTATATATCAGTCGTAAACAAACAATTTCAAATGAATATTTGTAAAATTTAATGTGTATACTTTATCTTCAACAAATATTAATAAACGAAGACTTTTTAAATATATATATATACTAATGAATTATGTAAAAATATGTTGCACATATAACATTTTTAGGGGTGGTGCATGTCATATATGAACATTTTTGTTTTCAAAAATTACTTCATTTTTATCCCATTGTCATAATATTTTCAAGAATATAAATTAAATTCAAGAATATCTTAGTTTTTGTATTTTTTTTGGTTCGGTTTTTCGGTTCGGTTTAGCATAGAAAAACCGTACCGAACCGAACTTTTGCGGTTTTTTAAAAAGCTTATACCGAACCGAACGGTTTTGTCGGTTTTCGGTTTTTTGTATCGGTTCGGTTTTTCGGTTTAGTTTTGCTCACCCCTATTTATTATCATTAGAGTTATTGAAGAGAGCAAGATGAAGTCTTTTATTAATTCTTTTGGTTTATTTCCTTCAGGTATGAACTAATTTTCCCATAGCTTGGTTTTTTGCATTATGTATAAACTCCAAATTCTATTTTCTTTCTATCTAAGTTTTTTTGGAAATTATATGTTTTAATCTGATATTAGCTGCTTACTCATATAATTTTTTTATGTGTTTTGAATTGTTGCCTGTCCTAAACATGATCACTTTAGGTTTTCTTAATAGTAGTTAGATGGTCACCTTAACTGTGTGTCTAATTATTGAAACACCACATAACGTCTAGTGTCCGATATTGGTCTTGACAACACCGATTCTAACTATACAGTCATTAGGGTATGTTTTAATCACTATCACCATGTTTGGAATTGAATTGCTTAGGAACCTAGTGGTGTAGGATAACCCTAAGTTTAGGCTACCTCGTGGTGTGTTTGTAGCCCCCCTAGTCGCTCTCAAGGTCTAGGAGAGGGAATTTAGAATCCTGACTAAGTATTTAAGAGATAATTATCTCCCTTATTATCTAAAATTTGATAGAAAGAATTAGAAGGATTGGTGCATACTAGCAAAACCTAAGCTATATCTCTCATCTCATATTTCTTCATATTTATTTGTTGTCTTTTATTTTCATTAGTTTAATTAATCATCCTCCAATTTATTCTTATTTATTTCTTGTTTCTTTTAATTAATTTCTTGCTACTCTTAATTATTGCTCATTCGTATAACACTCTAAGTCCCTGAGAACGAATCTTCTTATCAACAAAATTTGCATACGTCATGTAATACTTGCAGTACTGTGCTTGTCTAGGGTGTTTTAGTGCATTGTTTTCAGCGTTTATTTATCATATTTTTATCACACACTAGGTGAAGTTATTGTGAAACAAATTCACTAGATGATGCAATAATTTCTTCGAGTCAAAATTGAGCCAATCTTTCCTTCCTCGTGCATGTGGTACCTTATCTAGTAACAATTTTAATTGCATACATCGTTTTCAACCTCATTTGATTCATGTAAAATGAGATTTTCAATAACCACACCTTTCTTTAGGAAAAACATTATCCAAATGTAACATCGTGTAACTCAGTCTTAACAAATTCTATCATTATGTTCAACCTTGAACACATATCCTTTAGAGTCTTTGAACATTTTCCAAATAAATCATTCTTACCTTTTGTGACCCAACTTTCCATACTCATTGGATAAGTCACAAACATACCAACCCCAGTAGATCAAGTATGAAAGGTCATATTTCTTTTGTCCATAGTTCATATGGAATTTATGGAAGTAACTTTCTGTGTACGCGAATAAGTATATGAGTAGCAATAAAAAAATTATCTCCCAACCATATATTGAGAGATTGATTTGAGAAATCATACACCTTAATCAAGAGAGTTACATTCCTCCTTTTACCTACTATTCCATGTCTTGGCATGTGAAAGTTCATAAACCTATTTATGATCCCATTCTCATAACACCCTTCTTTAAAATCCCTGAAATAGATATTCATGATCACGGTTTCTTCTCAAGGTTTTACCCTTCCTCTCTATCTGATTCTCAATTTTCTAATTAACAAATTTGTGAAGTATCTCAGTGCTTCTAATTTGCAAAAAATCTGATAGATATCACTAAACCGTGTGAAATCATCTATAAGGTGATGAAATAGTATCCCAAACATCTTGTTAACTCAATGAGTATACAAATGTTAGCATGAATTAATTCCAACGGATATTGAAACGTTTCTTTTAAGCTTTCCAAGAAAAAAGTCATTGCTTTCATTACTAGGAAGTATCCACAGTTTGGCCAAAGGAAATCATCAAGTAAATAAAATGAATATCCTTCACCAACAATGTGGTTCAGGTTATAAATATTATGACATAGCCTAATATTTCAAAAAAAAATCCAATATATTTAGTACTATAAAATACATTCATAGAAAATCAACTACTATCAAAATAATAGTTCTTGTAGTCAACCTTTGCCGAATACCAAAGAACCATTTAAAAAAAAGACAGATCCATATTATGTAGAACACTTATTGTTTGTCATGAACATGGGTACTGGATTTACTCCCAGAAGAACAATGTTTGAGATCAAATTGTGCCAAAAATTTGTACACCTAAGATATCATGTCGATACAAGGTTTGACCACTTCGCAAGCTCAACTACTTGTGCCAAACCATTGACTTCAACATTATAGTTGTCATCTACATATATCCATCTTATACCAACTCAATTTTCATTCATGGTACACTATATAGGTCTCTTAATCTCTTGTCACAAGAGATATTGCTCCTAAGTCCATAATCCTCATAGGATAAGATCAATTAGCAACATGGTTCTAGCAACATATGCAAAAATCACAAAAAGAAGATAGTGCTACAATATTAGGCCCGCAAGCTAAGTGACACAACTTGTCATAAATGTTGCATATCATCTTACTCTTTGATTTCTTATGATCATACTTTATTTTCTTGTGGTTATTGATATTGATCTTCTTAGAACCAGATATATCATCCTTTTTATTTCAATCCTCGTGCTCTATAATGCAATTCTTATGAGAGCTAGACTCAGTAATGCATGTTCAATTATAAGGCAAAGAATTCTCAATTACACTCATTCTTGAGTACAACACAAGTAGTATCATCGAACGTATTGATGTTTTTACGAGTCATTCTCTTTCTAATACTTTTAATTATTTGAAAGAGATTGATGGTTACTTGAATTTGTTGTTCATAATTGAGGATATCACCAGATGTCTAGACTGTCCTAGTCACTTTAAACATCGCTCTTAGATGTGTTAAATGCCATGACAAGGTGTCCTTTTTTTTTAGTATAATCGTGCATGTCCACTAACGCAATATCGACATAGTAGTATCCTTGATCATGTCCTTAAGAGTATACCCACATATCATAAGTTGTAGGATACTTGTGATATTCATAAACTAAGTCATCCATATAGCTTATCAATATTTATCAAATAATAGAGTCTTTATACCTCCAAAAAATTTGATAAGTCAATATGCTCCTCATGTGATATATTGGAAGCCTTCCTCAAGCTCAAGCCTCACATTATTAACAACCTCAAATTCTAGTTCCTCGAGTACTCAACTTAACTCGAGTTCTCATAGGGTATAGTTATATCACCATTCATCCTTGTCCTTCTCTATAGGTCTAAAAGATGTTACCCATAGCCATTTTCTAGTATATCTAGAGACTTTCATTAATATATAAAATATATTTAATGAAACTATTGTCTCAAAATGCAAATTAAACTTGTAAATAGAAAACAAAAAAAGTGAAACAGAAAGCTCACTATGTTCCCAATCATGAATCACCAAACTTTTATTTATCTAATTATAATTCAATTTCATCAAGACAAAATGCTAAGTTCTCTATAGAACTCCCACTATTCCAATACAATCAATTAAGATGTACTTCACTAAACCCGTATGATTTATTGGTTATGAAATCAAACTTATCCATTAAATAACCCAACTTTAAATATATATATATATATATATATATATATATATATATATATATATATATATATATATATATATATATATATATATACATATGCAATATATTAACCAGTAAGTCATGTATCAAACACATTTAATATACACTAATTAACTCATACAAAATATCTAGAGTTTCACATTTATATCGAATTTACACGAAAACATGGTTACAAAAACTAAGTTTATGTTTAGAATAATACGAATATAAGTACACATGCTTATAAGTAAGACATATAGGCATACACATCAAATATGATACAATAACTTTCTGGTTAAACTATATCACTCTCATATATATAAGTCTTGGGTAAAAAGAATTTTCTTTTAATTCAAGTAGTCAAAAAAAATATGAATAATAGAAACAATGGTGATCATTAACGAAAATAAATGATTTAGGGGTTAAGGCGGAACAAGTTGTTTTATTTGTACAATACAACTAGTTAAAAGAACCTAGTGTACGGTGGAGTGGTTTTGTCTTTATCCTTTGATCTGGTTGGTTAGCATATTGAACCAGTTACAAAACTTTTAACCATTTTAAAAAAAATTGTAACTGTTTTTATTTTTATTCATAAAACAAAACTTAAAAACAATTTGGCAGCATCCTCTACCAACAAACAAATCAAAGAACCAAATACTACTCACAGCCCAATGGTTAAAGACACGACCCAAATGGGTTGATGTTGGTAATTTGAATCACAAAATCGTCAAAATGTTTTTTTAATTTTCAAAACAAATCTGTCGAACAACATGCACCATTGCGCCAACAAAGTCAAAAAGAAAAAGCAGCACAGTGGAAATAGGAGTTTAGACTTGACCAAAAGGTTGATGGTTTGAGACTTGACAGTTTCTCACTCGTATACTGATTGATTGATTTTTTTATTTTTTGAAATGGCAAAACGACGTGGTTTCGATCGTCTTCCCCACCAGTAAAAACCGAGTCAATATCAAGTAAAACGAACCGATCAACTTTACGAAATGTCAATTGCAGCCTACCGGTTGGTTCAAAACACTACCAGTACAGTCCAAAACCAAAAACTCCATTGAAATACTTTAATATGTTTTTTCATTTCAAGTCCAAATTTGACGAAATTTTCACCATTGCATTCCTTGAATAGAATCTACATCTATACATTTATTCGATTTAAATGACTTTCACAAAAAACCCATATAATAAAAATATACACCAGATATAATATACATACATGTATATATGCATTTTCTACACAAAAGAATAATTGAAAACAATGAATATTGTGCTCTGATACCATTTGTAAGAAATTTAAAAGGTTCTAAACAAACCTTTTACGCGGAATTACGAATTGAAATGCTCTGTATTGAATCTACTTACGTGACAAAAAGATTGCTATTCCACAATATAAATGACACTGGATCTAATTTGTAGAAGATATTTTGAGAGAACTTAATTTATCAAAGAAAAAGAAAAGAACAGAAGAAAGCATATTTTAAAATGAAATTGTTTGTTTCATATGAAATAACTTTCTCAAAGTTATTTATATATAATTATTTGAGGAAATACCCCTGTTACCCCCTGGTTTTTAACGCGTTTGACAGCTTGACCCCTGGTTTTTAAAATGTGATTGTATACCCCTTAACTTTTGTTTTTGTGTCACGTTGCCCCCTCTTAACGTATTCCGTCCAAAATCACTGTTAAGTGTGACGTGGAAGGCACATGTCAGCATTTTTATTATTTTTTTATTCTTATGCCTAATTAATCAATTAATTATCTTAACCCCAGATTTTTTAAAGGGCAAAATAGGTAATTCTTAAATGCCTACCCTATATATACCCAAAAGAAAACAAACAAAATAAAACAAAATCAAAATCAAAAGAAGAAGGGCGGGTTTGGTTTGGGGAAGAACACGAAGAACCACAAACCCAGATTGCATACGCCGCTGTACTGCTCTAAAGATAATCAATGGCGTCGTTTACATTATGGAGTAAGTGTGTTTATTTATTACCCCTAAATCTTTGCTTGTTGGTTAAGATCTTCTGATCCGTAAATGTAGGGTTTTCGAGTATATTTATTACATTTTTAGATATCACACGTGAAGGGTGGGATTTTGTTAGTAATGGGAGTAGATTTTACAGGTTTTGTTTACCATATTGATAGTGTATCCATATTTGATACTAAAAAATTCCATTAATTGGTTCCTAACGTAATTGGTAACTCATTTATTCGAAATTGATCGTGTAACAGATAAATTTGCACTGAGGATTCACTTTGGTGGTGTCTTTAATGAAGACAAGAGCTATTACCATGAAGTAAAGATTGAGTATGTAGATGGTTGTGAATATGAAAAATTTAGTATACGTGTACTTAAGAAGACTGTTTCGAAGTTAGGGATAAAAGGTAAATTGGAGTACTACTATTTGAAATTGGGGGGAAAACTACCTAATGGTCTAGTATGTTTAGATAGTGAGCATAAATGTATGGATATGTGTAGCATTGGAGAGAACAACGTAAACGTTGACCTGTTTGTTGTTAGTAAACCAGTAATGCGTAAAAACTAAGAAATTCAAACTCCTTATTTCATGCCTTTGTTATTAACTTGGAATAAGGTTGAAGAAATAGTTCACCAGCGAGAAGAAGATAAAGTTCATACAAATAATGGTCATGATGATTTGGAAGTTCAGAACTATAACGAAGGGCAAGAAGAAGTAGTTAAGACCTGTGATGAAAGGCCTGATATGAAATGCGTATAAGAAAAGTGTGATGAAAGGCATGATGAGAAAAGCGTAGAAGAAAAGATTGCTGAAGTCGAAACAATAAAGGTACACAGTCATTTGACAGTTTAGCCCTTAACATTTCAGTTGATTGACAAATCACCCCCCTAATTTATTTGACTGTATATTTCTTTTAACTTTTCAGGTTGTTTGCGAAGATCAAAACACACCTAATGTTAATGTAACTGAAGGTGATAAAGAAGAAGTAAATAATTTAGTTTCATCGAGTGTAGAGAAAGTAGTTGCTGAGAAAGAACTAAACAAGATAGGTGATGTTGGTTTGGAAGAAGAAGGTAAGACCTGTGATGAAAGGCCTGATATGAAAAGCGTGGAAGAAAAGAGTGATGAAAGGCATGATGAGAAAAGCGTGGAAGAAAAGATAGTTGAAGAAGAAACAATAAAGGTACACAGTAATTTGACAGTTTAGCCCTTAACATTTCAGTTGATTGACAAATCACCCCCCTAATTTATTTGACTGTATATTTCTTTTAAGTTTTCAGGTTGTTTTTGAAGATCAAAACACGCCTGATGTTAATGTAACTGAAGGTGAAGGTGATAAAGAAGAAGAAGTAAATAATTTAGTTAATGAGACTATGGAAGAACAACTCTCTGATATTGGAGAGAAGGAGAAGTCTGTTAATGATATATTGGATAAAGTGTTGAAGGTTTTGAAGTCTGATGAGAAAGAAGGTATTAGGAGTTCCAAAAATAAATCCACATTGAGGCCTTTCAAGCTTATCGATGAAGACCTAACTGATGAATCAGACAGTGATTTCAAGATACCTGATGGTGAAGAGGTTGTTGATGATGAAATCAGTGATAACAAGGTACTTGCTGATATCATAAAGAAGAAGAAGAAGAAGAAGAAGAAGAAGGGTATGTTACATCAAAAGTCAAGAACTAGTGTACACATGAAGAAAACAAAAGGGGTTGATTATAAAAGTCAGAAGGGTGTGTCACACTTAAAGAAAAGGACTAGGGCTAGTATAAAAAACACAAAAGAAGATGGTATAGGTCCTAGTGGTACTAAGCCAGAAAGTTACAATAAAAGTGGAAGGACTAGGAGAAAACAAAAGAAAAATAAGTTGTTTCAGCGTGAAGAAGTTGTGGATGAAGAATCAACTACTGATGAGGACTATATGATTGATAGTGACATTGATTTGAGTGGAGGTGAAGACGACCAGGATTATAACAGCTTTATTGACTTGGATGTGGAAGGGAATGGAGTGAATGTGGAAGCTCTTGATGTTGATGCTTCTGGAGGTGAAAGTAATGAGTGTGGTAGTGGGACTGATTCTGATCAGTGTTTACATGATTCTGAAGATTTTACTACAGCAAGTGATTCATCTGGTCTAGATGAAGAAGGGAGACCAAAAAATTTGCAAAAGAAAAAGAAAGTCCAGTACCCCCTGTTTAAGCCTAGTATTGACTTGGAGAAGCCTAGATTTGTCTTGGGCTTGACATTTGCGAATGTCACCGACATAAGACAAGCAGTAAGAGCACATGTTATAAAAAAGGTGGTTAACATTAGGTTTGTGAAGAATGATTGGCATCGGATTAGGGATGTTTGTAAAGAAGCAGGATGTGGTTGGTTTCTATATGCATCTTGTAAAGACAACATTGGTGGGCTAGTGATAATGGGTCTTTGCAATAAACATAGTTGTGGTAAAAACATTAACCACAGACATTTGAGTGCAAAGTTCTTGGCAAGGAGTTTTAAAGATATGATAAGGTTGAATCTTTATAGTAATGTGAGTGATTTTCAACAGTTAGTGCACCGGGAATATTCAGTTAATGTTAGTACAAGAACATGCTACAGGGCAATATCACTTAGCAAAAAGCATGATAGAGGTTGAATACAAGGATCAATACAAGAAGATTTACGATTATTCAGCAGAAATCGGGAGAAGTAACCCTGGAAGTACTGTAGCAATTGAAACTACTATTGATGAGCTCACTGGAGTAGAAAGATTTCAAAGACTTTATGTTGGTCTTGAAGGTTGTAGAAGAGGGTTTTTAGAGGGTTGTAGAAAGGTTTTTGGGGTAGATGGATGTCACCTAAAAGGTCCACATCCAGGTGTGATTTTGACAGCAGTTGGAATTGATGGGAACAACTGTATATTCCCAATTGTGTATTGCCTAGCAGAGAAAGAGGATAGTAACTCTTGGAGATGGTTTTTTAACTTGTTGGTACAAGATCTAGGTATAAGTAATCAACAAGAATGGACTTTTATATCTGATAGACAAAAGGTTGGTTATCTTTGATGTGTTTAAATATATAGTTTTTGTAAATAATACTAACAATTTTTTTCTTTCTTTGTGTCTATAGGGATTACTCCAGGTCATTAGTGACATGCTTTCGGATATTGAGCATCGGCATTGTGTAAGGCATCTGTATAATAATTTCAAGATCAAACATTTGGGTTTGGCTTTAAAAGACAAAGTGTGGGAAGCTGCAAGGGCCCCAACAATTTACAGATTTGATGAAGTAATGGATAAAATTAAACACATGGATGAGGATGCTTTCAAATGGCTCTCTAACCTGGATCCCAAGGCGTGGTCAAGGTCTCATTATAGTACATTTACAAAATGTGATCTTCTACTCAACAACATCTGCGAAAGCAATAACAGTGCCATTAGATAAGTCAGGTATTTTGTCAGCTTACTCCCTAAACAGTTAACTATTTATTATGTCTATTTACCCCCTACATAACTATTAAAAACTGTCTATTTACCCCCTACAAAGTTTCATATTTCGTCTACTTACCCCCTAAACAGTTACAAATGTTGTCTACTTACCCCCTAAACAGTTAACTTTGAATGATGTTTGTAACAGGGACAAGTCACTCATTCTCATACTTGAGGGTCTAAGGTTGTATAGTATGAAAAGGCTACAGTCTAAGAGATCATGGATGTCAAAATACGAAGGTGATATATGTCATAAGATCATACATTTGGTGAACAAAGGTAAAACAAACAGTGGTAAGTGGCATGCAGTGTTTTGTGGTGAAATGAAATTTGAAGTGAGGAACCTGGGAACAGATTCTTATGTTGTGGATTAGGAGACACAAATTTGTCCTTACAGGAGGTGGGAGATTTCTGGGATACCTTGTTTTCATGCCATAGCATGTATTCAATATATTGGGAAAGACCCAGAAAACTATGTTCATGATTGCTACAAAAAAGAAACGTATATGAAGTCATATACACCAATGATTTATCCTATCAATGGACCATCAATGTGGCCTAGTACAAGGCATGTAAGTGTAGAACCTCCAGTGGCATTTAAGTTGGTAGGCAGACCTAAAAGGGCTAGGACAAAGGAGGTAGATGAGGTTCAAGTTAAAAGATGGTGAAAAGAACGCACATCTGGGGTGGTCCAAAAGATGGGAGTAGTGGGTAGGTTAAATAAATGTGTGATTTGCAAAGGATAAGGTCATAAAAAAAGTTCATGTAAGGAGAATCTAAATGATACAGAAAATGAGACGGTTGGATTAGATGATGTACAAGAAGGTGGTGTTAATGAGGGTAGGGAAGCTGGTGTTAATGCAGTTAGGGAAGATGGTGTTAATGAGTTTAGGGAAGATGGTGTTAATGTTGAAGGTGTGAACGGTGAAGGTGTGGATGAGACTCCTGATGAGGTGATAAACAGAATGTTCGATGAGTTAGAAGTGCAACCATCTGCTCCTTGTATCACCCAATGTACACCTATTGAACCTGAAAATAAATCAGTTAAGTTGCAAAGTAAAGATGTTAAAAAACCAATTATTTCCAAACCAAAGATGCGTATACCAGAAAAGAATTCAAATAAGCCAAAACAAACATGCGAAAAACCAACACGACAAATCAATAGACTTAAGGATCAAGGATTAAAGACAATTTCAGGAAGTTCAAGCACAATGCCTATATCTATAGTAAGCATATGTCTAAACCTGTGTATATATGTATTCATTTCATAATTATGTATTTTGTGTATTTTAAATATAGGATGATGACTCGGGGAAACAAAAAGGAAAAACTACTCTTCCTAAATCAATATTAAAGGTAAGTAGACTATTACCAATTTGTGATGTTCAAATAGAAAATATTCTTTGTACTGGTGTAATGCTTTGGGATATATTCTTTGTGAGTGCAGAAGGTGAAGATAGAAAAGATGGCACCAACTACTCAATCTGAGAAAACATACGATGAGATACCTAAATCAATATTAAAGGTAGATAATGCGAAGATAGATGGGGCGGCACCAACTAGTGAACCTGCTCAGGTAGATAAGGCAAAAATAGATAAGGCGGCAACAACTAGTGAACCTGAGAAAACAAGTGAGCAGATTAGCACAGAAAAACTCAGAAAAAAGCCCCACCTTTTTAAAAAAAGAAGATTTCGTTAAGGGGTATCCCAGGGGTAAGTAAATTTATTTTTGACTAAGTACCCCTTAGAATTTTATTTTAGTGACAAATCACCACCTGGATCTACAAATGCATGACAAGATAACCCTCTGTAGATACCATTACTAATATGCTTTTGTTTGTCTGAAATTTAGGTGAAGTTTAAATATGATATAGCCACCAGTGCAATCCGGATCAAAAAGTCCCTTACTTGAGGTTAGTCAGTTGTTAGTTGTTAAGGCCCTTACATACTGTAGATTCTATAACTTCTTTTTTATCTTGGTGACAGGAACAAAAGAAAAGCCCGCCAGAAGGAAAAAGGTCCTTCATCTATCATAAACAAGGTGCGGTAATGAGAGAGGGAAATCCAGAATATGTAACAATTGCAGAAGCCCTACGTTTGAGGAAAGCGGCCTCCAAATCTTCACTTCAACCTGAGAAGGGAGCAAAATGATTTAATTCTGCAGATTTTATTAAAACTTCTTCAAGATTTGTGTTTGTGTTAAATTTTTGTTGCATGACTTTATTTTGTGTATGGTAGAGCTAGAACTATTGTGGTTGTAATAGTCTAGTGTTAAAGGACTTCATCATGTGGTGGTGGTGGTGGTATCTAAGTAGGGTTTTGTTAGTTGGTAAGGCCTTTAATGCAGGGACATAAAGGCTGGGGTATTTTGTATGTTAGTGCACTCCTGGATTTGAATATTAACTTTTTTCTAAGGTCTATGTAATGCCAGCAATATCTTATGTTATCTTATCTACTTTAATCAGATTGCACTATATTCTATTGTCCATTACCTACTTTTTTATACTTTATACATTGCACAAAGTCATTCATTGCAGATCTAGTAAAACACCAATTAAACAACAAAACATCTTCATCTTCCAATTCAAGTTAAACCAACAGATACAAGTACAAACACAATGTTTAAAACTAGCATAGTACACAAAAATAAAACTTCAACAACCTGCTACATCTACCAAATGCATTCTAATATATCAAATGACTATAACCATACAAAATAAAGGAGGAGGAGGAGGAGGAGGAGGAGGAGGAGGAGGAGGAGGAGGAGGAGGAGGAGGAGGAGGAGGAGGAGGAGGAGAAGAAGAAGAAGAAGAAGAAGAAGAAGAAGAAGAAGAAGAAGAAGAAGAAGAAGAAGAAGAAGAAGAAGAAGAATATCATCATAAAGGAGCTCCATTTTAGATTCTTGTTCTCCCGAGTTACAGTGGTCATCATGATCTTAAGACGTTGCACCTCATCCTCTAACACATTCACTTTTACACACTCAAATTTCAAATCTTTTGATGCAACTATTTCTTGCAATTCAACCAAATCCTTAGCCATCGAAGTCAACTGTGTGTTCAATTTAATGACTTTTGCAGAATCGAGCTTCAAGGCTTCACAAGATTTTTTTCTCTAATTGCATCATTTCATCGAAATCCGAAGCCAACAAATTCATCTTCGTCTCAATTGCATCGAGTTCAAGACAGTGATTACTATTTTTACACAGTAGCCCTCGAATTATCGAACTAACACTTTCCCCCATTGGCTCATCCAACCACATGAAGAAATTGCAATCCATGGAACATCCCCAATACATACACTTGTAAAACCTCATACCAGGATTCGCATCAGTCCAAGATGTGTGAAGCTTGGCTAATATTATGCATCTGCAATACGGGATTCGAGATCGATAGCAAGATGACCCCACACTTTCGGCGTTAAATGGCGACATCGACATCAACCTTGAAGATCTTGGGAGGATTCGAGACGAGAGTTTCTGTAGGAAATTAGGGTTCTTCGTGTTCTTCCCCAAACCAAACCCGCCTTTCTTCTTTTGATTTTGTTTTAATTTTTTTGTTTTGTTTTGGATATATATAGGGTAGGCATTTAAGAATTACCTATTTTTTCCTTTAAAAAATCTGGAGTTAAGATAATTAATTGATTAATTAGGCTTAAGAATTAAAAAAAATGTTGACATGTGCCTTCCACGTCACACTTAACGGTGATTTTGGACAGAAAACGTTAATAGAGAGCAACGTGACACGGAAACAAAAGTTAGGGGGTATCCAGTCGTATTTTAAAAATCAGGGGTTAAGATGTCAAACGCGTTAAAAACTAGGGAGCAATAGGGGTATCTCCTCTAGTTATTTAAAATAATAACTGACACAAAATTAGTCGGGCTAACTCATTATGGGCATATACAATATGGACCGAACCCTGAAACCATTTCTTTTACAATTGCATGGAGTGATTATATTTTATATGTGAGATTAAGTGTTGAGGGTGTGTTGATTGTGGTGAGGAGTTGTATGGGAGCAGTTTTGAAAGTTTTGGTAGGTTGGAAGAAAGATTGATGACTCAATATAAGAAGGTATGAGGATGTTGTGATAAATGTATTAATGCAGGGAATGAACATCAATTAAAATAATATAAAAATAATGTTGAGGCTGCTCGAAGCATAGTGGGGTAGTGCATGGAAATTGAAGACTTAGGTGTCGTTTGTTTTTTTTACGTAATAAGTGCTGAATGCTGAATGAACAGCTGAATAGGACTTATTCTGTTAAGAGGCAGTGTCTGAATGATTCAGACTTAGTTTGAAATCTTAATGAAACAGACCCGTTAAGAGTTACTCAGATCTGAATTGGGCAGCAAAAACAAACAGTCTTATTGATCCAGTGTCTTAATAAACCAGATTAAGATCTCATTAAGTGCAAACAAACACCCCCTAATGGAGGAGAAGAGTTGTTGAGGTGGCAAGCAAGGGCCAAGGAGTGGAACAAGTGGACCTAGTATAGGTTTTAGTTTGTTTTGATTTGATGTTGAGATTAACTTTTTGAATTAAAAATTAAACTAGGGGTGATGTGTAAATGTGAATTGGAACAATAAAATAGTTGTTAATCCAAAAAAAAAAAATTATGGAAAGCCATGATTTGTATCAAAACATAGATGTAGTTCACTTCTATTCTAGTAGCTTAACTCCCCCGGTGTGTAATTTTGCAGAAGAATATGCTTGCCTGCAATATTGTATGACCTGTATGGCTATATTTCCAAACCATATCAAAATATTCTTCATTGTCGAATTCAATTGTATATGCATTATTGCATTATACTTATTCTTCTCAACTTCAACGGTTCTTTTCGAACCCCCGAGCTCAATTGATGGTTCTCTTTAAAACATGAAACTAACAGTTTCCTTGTACACTATTTATCTATAAGCAAAGGTCCTTCGATTTGTGTAGATAAAATTTGGATCATCATCAACATCAACTCTTCAGTACTTAAGAGGAAGATACAGAATTCGAATCTCCTCCCTAACAGGTGTAAAATGAGGTATAAAGTGAGAGATACAAGGATCGAACCCCTCTTTGAACTAACCTAGTTCTGATTGACCCAGGAATATACATGGGAAGGCGTGTATATCCCATAAGATTAGCCGTGGTGCGCGCAAACTAGCCCGAATCACCCACGTACCCTAAAAAATAAAACATCAACTCTTCATCATATATTCCTTTTTCATCAATTCATGTAAAATTTCCATAGCGAAATAGTACACTCAGAAAATTATAAATGCTCTACAAACTTAAAAACAGGAGAAAGGCAAGAAATATCTCTAACAACACTAATGGTTTCTGACCCTCAAGTGTAGTAGTACCAATAGCTTTAATCACTTCATGTCCATCTTCTTCTTTACGAGTGAGTTATTACTTATTAACAAGTAATTTTCTATATTAATCTGAAGTTGTAAGTTTGTTCTTGCCAAATAGACTATATTCCTAATGTCTAATGTCTGTATTTCAACTAAGACTTTGCAACAAAAGTTCAATTTCATCACCTATAAGTTTTTCTTATTCACCTTTTTTTTATAATGTGGGTAATCTGGACCAGTTTGTGTATAGCATGACTAATTTTACAGAAGAACTAAAAAACTTAAAACTAATCTGAATTGATAATGCTAATGGTAAAACTATCACCAAAGAGGGTTAACCATACATTTGGCAGACCACAATGGGAAAATCACCCTTACCATCAAATGTTAGTATCGATGTATGTGTGTGTGTGTTTTTTTTTTTTTTTTGAATACTGGAAAACTTGTATTAGTGGACAAAAAATCAAATGTATTGGTTTCAGACACAATTCAATTGAACACTAGGATCCGATTTACTCTTCTTTTTTTCTTTTCACCAGGCCAAATCTTAAAATTTAACTACATCGTAACATTATAAGAAGATAATCCTTCAATAAATAGTTAAACTCTTTCCAACTCAGCATTGTGTTTCCCTAGCTGTTCCTCCAACTCTTTTGTCCACCCTTGGATGAGTCTCTCTTGCTGATTGATGAGCTCAGTCTTGACTTTTAACTCTTCTTCCATCATAGAAATCTCCTACAAGATTATATTTAATTAACAATCATTATGTGTGTGTGTGAGAGAGGAAATGAAGTGTCAAATATACCTTTCTAAGGGTTTCTGCCCTTGTTGGCTGGTCTTCACGTTGTAAACCAATAAAGTGAACTTGAAGCTTCTTAGCCGCTTCCATAAAATCTCGGGCATGTCTTTCCACATCAACTAAAGAAAAAATTATTATCAATTTCTTAAACAATTTCATAATTCATATAATTAGTTAAATTATAGTTAGAGAATGAAGGATTACTAACTTTGATGAGAAGGGTGTGGAGAACGATCAATTGCTTGAAGTTCTCTGGCGGGTAAGCATGGAAGCAAAGCAGCCTCTAATGCCATAACACATGAAATCATCTCATCCTTAGCTACAGGATCAACATCGTCCATCTTTCTCTTTACCAGTTAACTGAAATCGCAATAAATAAATCAAATTATCAAAAACTAATCCCCTATACTACTCGATTGGGTGCAAATTTGATAAGAGACGTGAGCTATGCAATAAAACAAACAGGCACCGTGCAGCTCGGGATAGTACGCAACGGAAGAATACGCCTCACAAAAGTTGGGAATTTGGGACGAACTCAAATTACGCCCAATAACTGTTGTAGGCAAGTAGAATGCTTACGTGTTCAAGTTGATTTAATGGGAGCAAAATCGATTTAAACTTGTCAGTGAAGCAGAAATTGATATTTTTATAAACGATTTAATCGCTTCTTTGTTTGAGTCAATGAAGAAGCTAGAAAGTAGAAGAGGGATTTTTCTTTTCTTTTTTTTTCCATAAAGAGGGATAAATAAACCCATTTGACAAACATTAACTACTTTACAAAAAAACCTTCATTTATATGAAAAATACAATCAAGGCCCTAAACTTACTCAAATTTCACACAGACCGCTTTCCGCTCCTAAAATGCCTATAAACCCAGATATGTAGCTAAATAACCTCAGACCCCAAAATATAACCCACGAAACTAATACAATCTAGTAGTTAGGGCTGAGAAATGAGAATCAGAAAACCAAACCGAACCATAATTTCAAAAAAAACCAAAAATCAAAAAATTAAATGGTTCGATTTTGAAGCTTTAAAAATCCAATTCTTTTTGGTTAGATTCGGTTTGCTACGCAAAAACCGAGCCAAAAAATTCTAATAAAAACCGAACCGACAAAGGAGAAAATAGGGAATGCTAGTATGAAATTAGGTGGGATTTTTTTTTTTTGAGAATTTATCATCCATATGAAAATTTTCTATTACTAAAGATTCTGCTTTTAGAAAGTGAAAGAGTTACCGGAAACCAGTTGGGGTTAGCTGGTGTCGCCTAGGGTGTGATAAAAATAAGATAAAATTAAGCCAAGAAACTACGCACTCTCACCCTAGACAGGCACAGTACTGCAAGTATTACAGGACGTATGCAAGTTTTAATGATAAATAGAGTTCGTTCTCAGGGACTTAAGTGTGTTAATTGCGTGAGTAGAAATAACGAGTAAAAGTAAATAATTAGAAAACAGAAAAGTAAAGGGAACAGATTTGGAGATTATGAATTAAAACTAAGAAAATAAAGACAATAAAATAAAAGTTTAAGAATATGAGATGAGAAGTATAGCTTAGGTTTTGCTAGTATGCACTAATCCTTCTAATTCTATATATAAATCTAGTTAATAAGGGAGAATATTAGCTCTTGGTATACTTAGTCAGGATTCTAAATTCCCCAATCTTAGAACTTGAGAGCGACTAAGGGGTCTACGGCACAACCAAGACGAGGACTCAAATAGGGTTATCAAACGCCACTAAGGCCCTATCCAGCACACTACAATCAATTGGTGATATGGTGATTAAAACAAACCCTAATGACTATCTAGTTAGAAGTATGTTTTGTCAAAACTGCTATCGACACTAGACATTATGTGGTGGTTCAATAGTTAAACACCCTGTCAAGGAGACCATCTAACTACTCTTAAAACAATCCTAAAGTGATCAGTTTTAGGAAAGACATTACATCAAAACACATAAACAAATATAAAGTAAGAAGCTAATATCAGATTAAAACATATAATTCCCAAAGAAACTTAGATAGAAGAATTAGAATTCATAGATTATACATATGCAAAACCCAAGCTATGGGGAGTTTAGTTCATACCTGAAGGAAATAAACTAAAAGAAATTACAAAAGACATCATCTTGCTCTCTACAATAAACTGGAAGAATAAAACCTTAAGAACTAATTACTATGAGGCAAGGATGATTTACAAGTGATATAAGGGTGTATTTATAGGTGTTTAGAAGACCTAATTCGTTTTCTTGAGGAAGAGTTAAGGTAATGGACTTCTAGCCCAACTCAAATTCGTATGGAAATAAAGATAAACACTGCTGCACCGTTTTGGGCATATCATCTTCGTTATTGGTCGGATTTTGCTCCATAAGATACCAAAAGAATTGCAACAGAATTATCTAGACCCGTTAGAAGGAAATCATCAGATTCGGCCTATTTCTTAGGTAAAAATGCCTATCTTTGGACGTGTATGCAGAATCCCAGTTTTAGGCAGCTTTTCCTTTTCCATCTTTTTAGCATTTGTTTCCTTATCTCCAATTACCATGCAAATCTCTTTCCATAAGTTGTTGTCTTTGACTTGGACTCTAATTAAGCTCCATAATTATCTTTAAAGCTACACACTAAATAAACAATTAAACCCAATATGCTCTAAAAACATTATTTCTACAAATCAAGACTCAAAACAGGAAAGTGCACTAAAACTCAAGAAAATCGACATTAATGACTTCTAAATCACTTAAAATGATGTCTCATCCTAACATTAATCTATCACAAATGAGGAGACATCATTAGCTCAACTGGTCAGGACCTTGTTTGTCGTCTAGGAGGTACAGGGTTCGAATCTCCTCCCAAAACATGGGCAATCTAGTTCTGCCTTGCCTGGAGTTAGGTAGGTGTGTGGAGGTTGTGTCTACCTTCCATAGGATTAGTCGGGTGTTGGCCCGGACCACCCAAGTAACAAAATAAAAAAGTTACCGACTAAAATTAGAAAGTGAATTGTTTTTTATGCCATGTGAGATTTACTAATAATTTGGAGGAGAACTTTTATATCCATACAGGGCTCTGAATTAGGACTGCGTGGTCACTGAGTTTTTGCAATTTGGAGTTGTAACAAAGAAGTTATGTATTTTGCAGCTGGCATGACTCGGACTAAACCCCTCTTGGAGGAAAACGATTTTTGAGATGGGATAGGTTATTTAAACCTAGCCCATGACCAATGAACGTTTTTTAACCTGTCTATATCAGCTCCAGACATTAGGAGATCATCCATTGACCGCTAGTGCTCACTTTTCATCAATAATTTAACCATAGAAGCGATCAGGAGGATCTAGAGAAGGAAGAATCAAGAGCTGGAGTTTCACGGCGTCAATTCTACACCTCTCCATCTCTACACTTAGGGTAATTAGCGTTAGAATATTTTGTCTATAATTTATTCTACAATGTTTATCCTTGGTTTTTATTATGCATGATTATTTCATCTTTGCTTAGGATTAGTAATTACATGAACCATTGATTATTTCTTTTCTGTTTAAATTGAATTTGAGATTATATTATTTAATTTAATTGGTGTCTAATTAAGTTCCATTGAATATATGTTTGTAATCTGTGTTTTGATCAAATAGTAGGTAGCCCAAGTAGTTAATCTAACACCCGGGAGTGGGGTTTAATTGTTGAACTAGAATATATGCATCTAGTGTGCGGTAGTGAACCGGGAGGTCTTGCCTAGCTAGATAGTCAATAGGGTAAGAACTTCAATCATCCAAATACATTTTAGGGTAAACCGTGAGGGATCTCTAATGAGGGAGGGTTGCCTTCTTAGTTACCGATGGGAGTTAGAAGGACACTTGAATCCCAACTATTGTGAAATTACTCATTCACCCTTATTTCTAGAAACACTAATTCAATAGAATAGGTTCATACTTGCATCTCTCTAACTTTTATCTTATTCACATAATTGTTTATTTTAATTCATCAGAAAACAAAACACTCTACTTGTTTACCTTCTAAATCAAAACATATAAAACCATATATTCTAATATTGAACACGAGTTGAAATAACTACTTAAATCCCTGAGAACAAACTTAATTTACTTAATTATTACTTGTAACAATTTGTACAGTTGCAGAGAGTTAATCGTGGTTTCCAAGGTGTGCGCGCTTTTTACATTCATTAATTTATCACACACATGTACACACCATTTAATGAGATTGATTGTATTCTAAAAATAAAATGATCACACTTGTTGCAGAAGATGGAAGCATATTGACTAATCCAGAGATATTAAGTATGGATTTCTCAAATCCTGTAACATTTATTTGTGATTGTAGATGTCAATCAGAATTTTTATGTTGTTAGTAATATTAGTGACTTATTGAACACTAATTGACTGAATATGAAGTTGATCTCTTACGTGGTCCTGTCACATATAGAGATATAAGATTAACTTTATTTTACATTAATTAGTCAAAGTGTCATGTCACTAATGGATATAATTCATGCTTCTACAAAGCTAGTTGAAGTATTGTAGGTGTAATTTCTGCAATGTTATAAAGTAAATACTTTATTTTGCAGTTAGCTTGCGAGAAACAAAAACAAATCGGTAATGGAAAAAACATTGATATATGGCGACACAAATGGATTAATATTCTGCTTCAAGTTGACATACCACAACATGCTCAGGTCCAACAAGTATCACAATTAATGCGGCAAGAGATAAATGAATGAACTCAAAATTGATTGATGATCTGTTTTTCAAGTTGGCGGTAAATGGAATCCAAAGAATAAGTATTTTCCAACGAGAGTAGAAAGACATATTTGTTTGGCCTCATAATAAAACACTGGGTAGAAGGTATTGACCATATCGTAGCTATAAAACACACCTCAAACGACAGGTTCTAAAAAGATAGATGATCCGTCATTCTGGAATATGGTGTGTCAATCAAACATTCTAAAAAAGGTACGATTATTTGGATGGAAATGTTGTAAAAATGTCTTATCGGCATTGAATCTTTGCAAACATAAATGTAGAAAGGATGACAATTGCTATTGGTGCATACATAGAACAGAGATTATTGAACAAATACTACTCAATTGTGAGTGTCTATCCAGATTTGGGTAGGATCAAACCCTCAAATTCAAATACACATGTTGATGGACGAGTCGATTCGGGAATGGAAGGTTCGATTTGTAAATACGTTTGTCAAGGGTGGATGTGACTCAAAAATGGTAAAAACGTATATATATATTTTTATACTATGGAACATCTAGAAAAATTAAGATGAAGGTGTACCATGAAAACTACAACATTAAGAATGATTCGATCATTTTTATGATGGATGGAATGGTAACCGAGTTTGGAGCATATTGGAATACTGGTGGTCAGACGACACACGAACTGCCTAGTGAGCAACGTGATACTAAGGTTGATCCTCCTACTATAAAGAAGGATATCACGTTTTGCGACATATCATTTAATGGAACCATGAGAACCTTTGGGGATTGAAATTTTTGAAATACACAAGATTGAAGGAAAATAGTAAACCATTCAACATTGATGATGTGTAAGTCTAGGGGTGAGCACGGGTCGGGTTTACCCGGGTTGGGGTCTAGGGTAAGGGTAGGGTAATATTGGAAAGTGGTAAATGTTGGAGGGTAAACCCGTGTTAATGGTAAAATAAAAATTACCACGGGTTAAGACGAGTTAACTAACGGGTTACCCGGGTTTTACCCTTGGTAAAATTCATAATTTAATCACAATAAAAAACATAAAACCAAATAATGTTTAAATGCTACTATTCAATAAAAAGAATTTTTGTTCTTCAAAATAAAGTACATATTAGGTAAAATTCAAAGAAGAGACGAGGATAAGATTTCGGTGAACGAAGTAGCCAAATGTGTCAAATGGCCAGGTCTTGACCATATACACACACATATATATATATATATAATATATATATATTAAATGATTAGTATACGGGTTGGACGGGTCCAACCCGTGTGGTAATGTATAGAAGGTAAACCCGTGGTAAAAAAATTAACATGCCCAAAATTGAAGGGTAAGGTATGTTATAAAATGGGCTAGGGTAATTTTTACCCTGTTTTAGGTCGGTTTTTATTACCCTAACGGGTCGGTTTACCATTTACCACTATTCTGCTCAACCCTATGTGTAACTCTTCGGTCAAAGGGGATGCCTTAGCAATTCTTCAGGTGAAAAGTTATGAGATTGATTTGCAGGAAAGGAGAAGACTATTTTCTCTAATAATCTTGATGTAATTTAAAGATTAGACGACCGTCAAACTCTAATTGAATTATTTGTCCAATTGTGTGAAGGATCTCAGAACTGGTGACACAATACGCTCCATATCGTTCAACCATGTTTCTGAAAAATTCAACATGCGTATAGAGTCTATCACTAGGCTGAGGGCCAGGGGCTTTGGTTTCGGATTTACAACCCATCTCCTTATAGCTAGGCATTGGTTGAGACAAAGAGGGACATATAAGCGGTTCCGAACATACTCCGAGTGGTGATACTTTAAACGACAAAACAAACAAATTAATTTAATAAAAAAATCTCTTTTTTAACTCAATCTAAACAATTGAAACACACGGTTTGGTTTGGTAATCCACTTGTTTTTAAAACTGACATGTTGAGATCTGACATCCGAATATAGAAAATGAACTTGAACAAATTTATGATAAAAAAGATAATATGGTTGAATAATTATGCAATATTGCCAGAAATATTTGAAAGGATAGAAATGACCATCGATACAAATGCATGGAAAAACAATTTTATTGTCTATTCCCTAATGATATATGCCCTTTTTTTTTTGTCAAAAATATATGCCCCTTATCAACCCTGAATTTGATCAAGTTTATAAATCCAATAACAGTGAAGGCAACAGACATTCTAAGAGTATGACAGTTAAAAGAGTATTGCATTCTTGAAAAAACTCAAGAAAATAAATGCATCAAATTGCGCCTAAATGTAAGAGTAGAATAACATATAAACTGAGAATCAATCTTACTTAACTAAACAAAACCAAAAAACCAACCAAATACATCACTGTGTAGAAAGAGATGAGAATTTAATATGTAAACCTTAGAGATACAAAAAACAAGTTACACATTACTAAAATTGAAGGATTAAAATGATCTCCCATAATTAAAATTAACTTGGAGAATATAACGCATCCTAATCTGTTCCGTATTGTAAACTATGTACTCATTGTACAACAAACTCCCCTACACAAAGTAAATAAATGATTAGTTTAATTAAAATATAAAATTCATTTCATTTCGTTTAATAAAAATACTTACTCTTGGGCCTTGCTCTTTAGGTATTCCAAGGGGAACAATAACACCATCTTTAAGTGTTTGCGCCTCTGAAAGATCTGGTGCTGTAGCACCTACACCTTTCGTACTGCAATATTTACAATATAAAACATTTAACAACTTCAAAACAATAAAATAAATTTAAAAAAATTTAAGCACCTAAGTTTTCCCGGGGGTAATTTGTCAGCATCATAATCAGCTGATTTTAGTTCAACCATATCTCCTAAAGCAACCTATGAAACCACAAATAAAGGTCAATTCATACTAAAATCTTAATAATGGAGGGTAAAAAAGTAACCTCGCATAAAAGAAGTACACCATCTGTAGCACCAGGATTTGTATAACAATAATTAGCACTTTTTGAAAACATATCAGCAAAATAAACACCTTTTCCAAACATATACCCAGTAACAGGTGCTTCTGGTGGAGCAATTCTTAAACCTGTTAAAAAATATTATTTATTATTATTATTTATTCACAAGAAAGAAAAAAAAAAGAGTTTTATTTATACCTTGAGATAAAATCCCGGTCCAATTTGTAAGGCGAGAACCATGCCATAATAGCATTCTGTTTTGTGTAGTTGAGAACTGATAAAAACAAATAAAATTACTTTTACGTATATAAAAACAAACAAAATTATTTAAATATTTTTACCTTGTTATAACGTTCAGCTTCACCTTCTCTTGACACTTTAAATATCTGAATAATATCAACTGTATAATTCGTATGTGTCTTAGCATGAGTATTCTTCAAATATTTCTCAATCTAACACAACAATATTTTATATCAGTATAATTTAAATAATTTATAAAAAAAAATTAACAAAATATTACCATACAATATTCTTCAGAATTAAATTCAACTGGACTCATTTCACAGTGAAGGCGTTCATAATGACAATATAAAGGATCCTCCTATTACACACACAAAAAAAGAAAAACTTTAAAATATAATCAGATAAATAAAAATATTATTTTATCTCTTAAATTTCGTACCTGCATTTCAATATCATCCTTGAGCAATTTTGCTGCAACCTCAATTTCTCCAAGAGCTTCAACCTTTTGAAATTATTTTAGAATTTAAAGAAAAATGTCTATAAAAAAGAAAAATGTGTAAAAAAAAAAAAATTACCATTTCTAGCTTGCTTTTTAACTTTTGAGGAGTGTCAATGACAAATTCACCTGCCATAAAATTAAACATTTTGATTTTAAACAAATAGTAAAAATTATAAAATATCAAGGATATAAAAGACTTACGCATTTTTTTAAAACCAAAGTCATGAGGTATAACTGTATAGAATTCCCTGTAAAGAATTGAATATATTATTTAATTGTAACTTTTTTATAACAAGTTGATAATATTAAATACATACCCGCTTAATTGCTCAAGCATTTTTCGATCTGACTTGCCAATAATATCAGAGATTCTTTTCAATGCACCATATCCCTATCGAGTAGATATGTAAACATGTTTTGTAATTAAGAATAAAAATAATATTCACATGGTTTGATCATTTTACCTTCAAGATTGTTGATTTGCTTAGTTTACCTAGTGGAAGCTTTTCAGCATTGTAACCTAGTAAATAAAAAGAATTATAAATTTGAAGAAATTAAAAAGGTTAGAAATGGAAAAACATACCTATTTCCATCATACGTTGCTTCATCATACTAATACTACACACAGTAGAGATGAACTTTGCAATACGCTTGTCAAGTTTAGTCTCACGTGGTTGAATCTCCATTCCTTGGGCTTGGGTTTGGGCTTGGGCCTGCTTATGTATATTCAGATTAAGCTAAATAATTTTATATTTAAGTATAAAAACAAAAAACTCACAGATGATGATGATTCAGGTTCATCATAGTCCATTTCTAACCACGTGTAACACTTAGGGTAAGATACAAAATTTTTACGCTCATCCCAATTGTTTTTAGTTTTGTCATAGAATTTAGATTCAAACACTGCAATAGCTGCTGCTTTTGAAATGGGCCCACTTAACTTATTTTGACCCTTTATACCAACTCTTCCCCATCTATTATAGAACATGAATTTCACACAATCATCTGACTCTGTAATTGGAAGTTAAACAATGAATTTAATACATAATAATGAATAATTTTTTGCAGTTTGAGAACTTACCAAGAACTTGAATCATATAGAATTTGTTATTGTTATCACAAACATTTGTTTGGTTTAACATGGCATCATATATGTCATCACCCTATTTCACAACAAGTATTAGAGAACATAGTATCATAAACTAAAATGAGAAGAAATTACATTTTGTAGAACATGATATTGTGCCTTAATGTTATCAGGAAGATATGGATCCATCACAGCTGCTCCTTTTTTTGTAGCTATTACTCGTTTTTCTTCTTTAGGTTCTTCTTTGTCTGTACGATAATATCAATTCAAACATCACACAAATGTATACAATGTAAAACAGTGAGATTGATTCTCTATATACCTTTAGAATCATCACCAGAATTCTTGACTTTATCAGAGGAATTATTATCTGCATCTTCACATAGTCTTTCGAGAAGCTCCTTCTTCGTCCCAGTACTGAGAATGTCTCTTCGATTAGCTTCATCACGCAATTGTTTGACATTCATATTACGAAGCTCATTAATGGCTTCATTATTGTCTTTGTCATCATCATCATCCTCATCTCTTTGCCTCTTTCGGTTCTTCGAATTGTTAGAGGCATCAGTCAATTGCTTCTTGTCTTCTTCTTCTTTAATAGCTGAATCTAGTCTCTTAACCTGCAATCAACACCATTAACGAGGTTGCTTTGACTTCAATGTATAACTCATTTATAATCTAAGTTATAATTGCAGACAGGTTTTATAAATTTGGAGTACATTAATAAGATGTTAAAATGCCCAACAGAGAAAGAGAAGAAAAGGATTAGAAGTGGAACCAGAGTGGGCTTTATTCCGGCGGTGCTGAGCCCGCGTTTGGAGAGTTGGGCTCGGAGCTCGTCTACTTTGAGTTGGCTACTCATATTTCTGGGGGCGAGAGAGAGAAAGAGAAGCTCGAACTAGTCTGGGTGGAGTCGGGTTGGTGACGTGGGTATTTATAAATGAGTTGCTTCCCAGAGAATCTTCATTTATTTCTTCTGTGTGCATAGCACGATATTTGGCGGGCTCTTTTTATATATTTTTCTCCCAAATCCTTTTTCTTATATATTTTATTTCTGTTTCCTTTTTTCCGGTGAAAAATTAAAATGATATTATGTGATTGAAAGAATGGACATAGCCTTGCTATTTTTTCGGCACTTAAATGGAAGGTCTATGGTTCGAATCTCCTTTCTAACAGATATAGTGAAAAATACAAGTCTCGAACTCCTCCCTGAACATAAGTAATCTAGTTCCGATTTACCATGAGAATATATATGGAAAAGATGTATATCTTCATGGGATTAGTCAGGTACGTGCAAGCTAGCTCGGATTAACCATATAACCAAAAAAAAAAAATTACATATTTGAAAATATATCAATTATATAATACATTGATTGAATGTTAAATTGAATTTTGTAGTTTATTTATGGATTTTTTTTAATTAAACCAAATTAAAAATAAACACCCTATAATATAAAAGTTTAGCTAATATTTATAAGTTCATCGTCTGAAACAACCATTCTTATTCCATTTTTTAAGCTATATGTCTTTCAAGTATTGTTCTTTTCTATCCCAAACTTCTTCAAATTTTTTAAGAATGAAGTTGTATTTATCCCAGTCACTCTTATTAGTAATACTATTAGAAAGATTTTAAGTCTACCCATCAAACTATCAATAACTTTTCTATTATTATTGAATTTAGCTCTGCTCCAAATAGCTAGCTTTTTCTTAGTAATGTTGAGTTCATGATTTATAATTTTAGTAGGTATACCTCTAAGAGTAGAATTTAAAATCCAAAATTTTTCAACAATGTTAAAGCAATCAACTTCAGTGGACCAGAAGGATTGAAAATAGAACCTCTTCTTTTTAATATTATTATCTTTGTCTCTATGCGAAATTAAAGAAGAGTGATCAGAGCCCACAGCAGGTTAGACAGCCAATCAGGCACTATGGTAAAGATCAGCCTATTTTTTATTAATAAGATCTCTGTCTATAATACATTTAATCAATTTATCACCAGACCTTCTATTAGTCCAAGTAAAATGACAACCCTGTCTAAGTATTTCTTCCAAAATATTATTATTAATAGACTTACGGAAGCTTTTCATACTTTTTTTATTTATCTTAGTACCACCCAACTTTACAGAGAAATCCCTAATAATATTAAAATCACTAATCAAAAGGAAAGACAGATTAAGATCACAATATTTATAAAACTTACTAATAACTAGAGAGCCATAAATATAAACATATTTAACCTCAATTTCAACTTTAATAATAGTTTCAATGAAGTTTTCATTAGCATTCAAGATAGTCATATCAATATTATCTTTAGCGAATAAAACCATACCCCCACCAAGTCCAACAAGGTCAAGTTGAAATTTAATATTCATATTAATAGCAGAAGCAATATTAGTAATATAAGCAAGCTTTTGTTTAGTATCAGTTAAGAAAATTACCTCAAGATTGTGTTTAGCACACATATCCTTTAGGGTCTGGAAAGTTAAGGGGTTGCCAATCCCTTGACAATTCTAGCTAATTTGTATCATTGAAGATGAAGAGATTGTTGAGGGACAATCTCGCAAACCCTGTTATTTTGAATAATCCTGATCATTTCCTTAAAAGCCGCTACCTGCCTGTTTCCGGCGGCAACAAGGCTTGAGTATCTCATTCTTTCTTTCATTAATAGATTCTCAATACGACTATTCAAGCTAGCAATTAAATTAAAATCCAACCAATTTTCAAATTCAAGACCCCTCTTTTCAATTTTCGCTCGGAAACTCCAAATTTGAACCTTCTTACTACATTTTTCTTTTTCAACTCTTTCAGCATTCTTAATCTCTCTAACTAATTGATGCTTAGCTTTATAATTGATTCCAACTGATCTAGATTTTTCTTGAAATTAAATTAATTCTTCCAGAAAATTAAGACAGTTTCTGTCTTTCTCTGCAGGTGTTTCCTTATTAGGAGTTTGGGGAACAATTATAATCTCTGGCGATTTAAAAGGGGTAATAGACTTTGGAGAAGAAGGGGGTATATGTATTGTTTTTTGGATAGGTATAGTAAATGCTGAGTTAGAAGATGTGATATGAGGGAAAGTGGAAGTGGCGGATGACGCGGATGTGACGGGGTTGATAGGAGTCAGAGTGATGATAGGGTTAGGTGTGGGTAAAAAGGTCGGATTAGATTGTGAACAGTCTTGAGATCCACTTTTATTAGCCGGGGAAGGCTGAATGACCAAAATACCATCGTATTTATTAAGTAAGTTAAAAATATCTTAAGGGTTTGGGGGTAAATTCCTCTTATCAGCAAAAAGATAATCAATTGAATAAGTACAAGCCATCAGTACCACGTTTTAGCAGAGTGTACTATTCTTTTTTAAAGTTAAAAAAGAATATTTCCTCTATCACCATCATCTATTCTCCGTTTTGCTTCCAATCAGAGTTATTATTGAACTTCAAAGTTTCCGAGGTTCTTAAAGCCTTAGCATTACAGAAAATACCTTTCATTCTTGTGTATCTTGAGATAAGTTCAAAAGAACTAATATAATTGAGGGTTACAAATATACCAGCACAGAAAAAAGACTTTAAATACCAAAGAAAAACTTCACCTTTTCCATCATTCTTTTTCTTAATAACAGCTTGAGTGTTAATGTCAGGTGTATGTTTTTCAAGATTGCTAGCCTTAATAGTTGATAATGGATTATTTTGAACTCGATTAACACTCATAGCTCCTCGAGTAGAAAATTTAATCTAACTACCCAGTTTGGGAAAAACTTTCTTAGTAGCAGAGCAATATTTCTCTTCATGATCGAAAATACCACAGCCATAGCAGACCTGACCAAGATTTTCATATTTGAATTTAATACTATGGACTTAAGTTTCTGATTCCCAGAGTTTTAGAGCCTGGTAGGATAGGTGTATTAAGTTCTCAATCAACAAAGAGTCGAGTGAAAGAAGAACCTGTAATAACAATCTCAACTAGCAATTGAATAGAATAGACTTTTCCTATAACATTAAAAAATTCTTTAATGTTATCTTCATTTGATACACCTATAGGAAGGCCATAAATGCGCAGTCATAGTGTTGTGTGTTTAATACGATTATTTCTTGTTATAACAGGATCACTGATTGCGAAATGTTTGCCAAAAATAGTCCATTGCCTCCAATTCTAAACACTTTCTTTGTCTTTACCATTCTTAAATTTAATACAAAATTCGTTCAAACCCGATTTTACTAATTGAACTTTTTGATTAAGATTCCAATGCTTATTAATGTGTGAATTAATAGAACCCATATTCAAAAGCTTCTTATTCATTAGTTTTTCATGATGAACATGAGATTCTAGGACTTTATAATCAGAGTTATGCTTGGATGTAGGGCTGTAAACGAACCAAGCCGCTCGCGAGCCGTTCGAGCTCGGCTCGGTAAAAAGTTCGTTCGAATTCGTTCGTTTATATAAACGGAAACAAAAAGTTCGTTCGAACTCGTTCGTTAAAAACGCGTTCGTTCGAGCTCGTTCGTTAACTCGTTAAAAATTTATAATCTATAAATTAATGGTTTAGTTATCAATAAATATATTGTTAAAACTATAAAAACATAAATTATTCGTTAATAACTCGAGATCGACTCGAAAAAAGCTCGTTCGATATGTTATCAAGCCTTAAAGTTTGAGCTCGGCTCGACTCGTTAAAATTTGAGCTCGACTCGTAAATCTTATCAAACAAGCTTGCACATCTAGTATTCGGCTCGACTCGGTTCGTTTACAGCCCTACTTGGATGTAATCACAAGACTACCTCTTTTTTTTAGGATGATTGGAAGAGAAGAACTCTATGAACGCAGCAGAAGAAAGAAAGACAAAAGAGAAAGAGAGAGAGAGAAAGGAAAATATGTGAGTAAAGTGGATAAGGCTTAAATGGAGATGGGTTTTTTGTGGAGGAGTGTAATTTTGATGGTAGTAGATGGTGGGTATTTTAAAGCTTTGGGATTAGTCCCTGCGAGTATTTTTTAGGCCGGTTAATACTCGGGACCCGTTAAACTGACACGTATAAAATTGATTTTACTAGCCTCCCAAATCACGTAAGAAACATTCTTATTCTGATAATTCAATGAGTAATGATATATATCACCACGTGGCGTGAATTGGTTGGTTACAAATCTTTAATCAAATAAAAAAAAAAATACATTAACAATTTGTAACCATTGGGTGGTATATATCATTATTCTAATTCAATAGCCCATTTTTCTCTACTACAATATGCAGTAACCCAAAGAAAAAACATTGGGCCTCCCCTTCTAAATTGACCCACCCCTTCAGACATCCACACTCCGTCTTCCCCAAGTGTCTCTTCTAATTCATTTTTAACCATTTCCCTGTCCTTGTTCAAAAGTTTCCCATCTCTGTTAACAGAAAGCAGGTTCGTGCGACATTTTTTATGTACCCAACTACTCCATTTTGTAAAGCCGTTCAAAACCACCACCGTTCCATATACAAGTGTAAAAGCCCCTGTTCTTATAAAATCTATAAAAGTTGTTGCAATCAGGAACAATAAAACCAAGATAAAAGCTGATAAATTGTTTGATTTGGGTGAAAAACCCTAGTAACCTAGAAGGGTTTTCTGTCACAATAATTTTGGAGGGGATTCAATATTGACACTTAATTCAAATTTGAAACAGTAGAGTGAAATTCAATTTTACCACGGCGGCGCGTGTACTTCATCACCTAACATTATGCTTCACGAGCTGCTATTAGCACTTGTAGGTTACACAGGCGATCTCATAATTGACCAAAGAGAACACCAAAATGCACTCCGCATCAACTTATCTCCTGACACACCCATTTCTGAAGATTGCACTTTTATACTCGCCCCTGATCTTTCCTTTGTTCAACCAAGTGAAAGGTACTAGTGTTTGATTTCAATTCAACTTTATTGAAATTTAGTACTATAACTGCTACTGGGTTTTGTTACAGGGATGCTATAGAGAGGATAATTAGGTTAGGGTTTTATTACAGAGAACTAGACCGATTTGCAACAAAATCACGTGATTTAAGTTGGATAAGATCCTCATCTGGGATAACAAAAGGGAAAAATGAGAAGCAAAGTGTGTATAGAAGAGCCATTGCTAATGGAATTGTTGAGGTATTATCAGTTTATAGATCTGCAATTCTCCATATCGAGCAGAAATTATTATCAGATTCTTTGCCCATCTTAGCCACAGTTACACAAGGTCTCAATAAGGTAATAACAAGTTATGTTCCTTGATTAAATAGCCTCTAAACAAGTTATCATTTGTTGTTTAATTTCAGTTCTTTGTTCTTCTTCCACCTCTTTATGAACTAATTCTAGAGATTGAACGAGATGGTATATATGGAGGAAAACTTCTTAACCTTTTACATAAACGTAGCCATTGTGGTGTTCCTGAACTTCAAACATGCATTCAAAGGTATGTTATATTATATTGTATGTATGTATGTATGTATGTATGTTATGTAAATGTGGAATTAAATTTGTTTGAAAAACAGACTTGTTTGGCATGGACATCAAGTTATGTATAATCAACTTGCTTCATGGATGGTTTATGGAATACTCCATGATCAATATGAGGAGTTTTTTGTAAGAAGGTAATAATAATAATAAATCTATTTTAACATATTAATTTCAGACACTTCAATTACAGTTAAATATTTATAGGCAAGAAGATAGAGAAAAAGAGAATGAGTCAATCGATTCATCGTTAAACGATTGGCACTCAGGCTTCCATATTTCTCTGGTATTTTTTTAACTTTAATTTCTATTTAATGTTTAATTGAGTTATTAATTATTAATTAATAATTAAAAATTCAGGAAATGTTACCAGATTACATAACAATGCAAGTAGCTGAATCAATTGTATTTTCTGGTAAAGCAATGAGAGTTCTTCGAAATCCAAGCTCATCTTTTACACACAAAGATGGTTTATTAAATAATGAAGAATTAATTCCACAATCTGATGCTGATAAAATCGAAATAATGCTTCAAAAACTCAAAAATTCATGTGAATTTCATAAACGATCATTCGAAAGTACAGTTGATTCAACTAAAGCTATAGCAGCTAATCATCTTTGGGAGCTTGTAATTGTACGCGCTGACTTAAATGGTCATTTAAAAGCCCTTAAAGATTATTTCCTTCTCGCTAAAGGTGATTTTTTTCAGGTAAGCTTCATTATTTTTAAAGTATATATGTATGTATATGTAATATTAATGTGTGTTACAGAGTTTTTTAGAAGAAAGTCGTCAAATTATGCGTTTACCTCCTCGTCACTCAACTGCTGAAGCTGATCTTATGGTTCCATTTCAACTTGTAAGTATATAATAAATTATTTTAAAATTTTTTTATTTACTAATTGTTTAATATAACAATAATAATTATAATACAGGCTGCTATAAAGACAATTGGTGATGAAGATAAATACTTTCCTAGAGTATCGTTAAGGTTAGTAGTGTCTATTTTAATATTACTAGAAAGAAAATAATATATAATGAAAGAAGTTTTATTTTTTTAATTTTTTTTAGGATTCCTTCATTAGGAATGAGTGTTGATTTACCGAAAAGTAGAGATACAGAAGGTAATTTAGAAATGGTTTCAGTTGATGGATGGGATGGTATAATACTTGAATATCGTATAGATTGGCCATTACAATTATTCTTTACTGAAGAAGTATTATCGAAATATCGTAGAGTTTTTCAATATTTATTAAGGTTAAAAAGGACACAAATGGAACTAGATAAAGCATGGGCTTGTGCAATGCATCAAGATCATTCTAATTTTGCTAAATCAACTTTATCAATATCTCAACAAAGGCGTCAAACATTTAGACCTATGTGGCGTGTTAGAGAACATATGGCTTTTTTGATAAGAAATCTTCAGTTTTATATTCAAGTTGATGTTATTGAATCTCAATGGAATATACTACAAACTCGTATACTAAATTCACATGATTTTACTGAGCTAGTAATGTTTCATCAAGAGTAAGTTTGTGTACTTGTATATTTTAGTTGAGTATGATTTTATTTGAAGATATGTGTGTGTGTGTTTGTAGGTATTTATCTGCGTTGATATCACAATCGTTTTTAGATATTGGATCTGTATCGAGAATACTTGATGGAATAATGAAATTGTGTTTGCAATTTTGTTGGAAGATTGAGAATGAAATAAGTGTTGAAGTTGAGGAAATAGCTGAAGAGTTTAATAAGAAATCAAATTCTTTGTATACCATTTTGCGTAGTAGTAGACTTGCGGGAAGTCAAAGAGCTCCGTTTTTAAGGCGTTTTCTTTTACGTCTTAACTTTAATTCCTTCTTTGAGGTATGTTGTAATGTTATAAGTTTTTTTTGTTTTTTTAATTTATTGTTGTAATGTTATAAGTTTTTTTGTTTTTTTAATTTATTTTCTCATTTGTTTTGTTTTGTTTTGTTGTTATTGTGATATATATATAAACAGGCAACTGCAAGAGGTGTAATTAATGTTGTTAGGCCTCGCTCAACACTTGTTCTTCAATGATGTTTTTTTATATAGCTGTGGGAGAAGTTTATATGATATTTGATGGAGTTTTAGTGTTTTTCAAGTATTCAAAATGGTCCAGGCTTTTTATGTTTGTTGATTAACAATTTGATATTTTGTTTTGTAAATAAAATTGGAATACTGCACACTTGTTTGTTTCTTGTGAAGAAAGACTTTAAAATTTCCATTCTTAGTAATCACATTAAAAAGCAACTTGTTTATTCTCCACTCCAAAAAATTCAGATTTATTTGATTCCCAACAAGTAGTGGTCATTTATAACCTGGCTGGCTAAATTTAAAGCATATGCATGTTAGATGAGTGTTTGTGAATGGTGAATTACCCAACTAAAATAGAGGGGCTAACCAGTGTATTAATTGGTAAACTGAAGCTACTAGACTTTATTGGGCCTTCATATTCTGATTCACTAAGTTGAGAGGAAGAATGAGCAAATTTATATTGTTAGATGATGAGCTGAACCAAATAATAGTTGCTTGGTTGATGAAGAATCAGCATTAAAAGTAGATTTCCCAAGACAAAGTATTTGAATTGTTTACAAGCATGTGATACTGCAATCAAAATATCAAATGAACAAAGCCTAGGTAGAATCAAAGAATGTGCTTGAGCGTAAAGCAAGCACCCAAGGCCCTGTGAGTGAGGCTGAGAGCTTGGTCACAGAGGGTAAAGGGAAGAGTAAAGGGAGCAAGTGTGACTATCACAAGCATATTGTTGTCCAGAACTTGGTGGAAGAATTCTCTGGTTACTCCCTTGTAGGCTATGTTACCAAGATATTACGGGTACGAGTGTGTGGGTAGTTTTCACATTTTAGAGGAATGAAGATAGGGAAATGGTTCTTGCTTTATCTTACTTGATAAGATGCCCGACTTACTCCCTCCGTCCCAAAAATAATGTCCACTTTGCTTTTCACACAAATTAAGAAACTTAATCACTTCATACACCATTTACAAATTTACCCTTCATAAAGTGTCTTGATATTTTAAATATGCATTGGAAATGGAAATTTTATTTTTTTAACAAGGGTAATAGTGAAAAAAGTTGAAAAAAAGTGTCTTGGTATTATAAGTGGACAATAATTTTGGAACACTATTTGTAGACATTAATTTTGGTACGGAGGAAGTATATGATTTTCATAAAGGAGCCGACGTGGGTTGCTATTTAAAATCTCCGAGAGAGCAATTGCATAAAAGGTAGCATCTCTATTGTTGGTAAGCCACTTAATACCGACGCGTTTACTATTTGGGGAGTTGAACTTGATATAACTCGTGAACTAAAAACGTGTAGTCGAGTTTGATTTACCTTGTGGAAAGGCTTATTTGACTGAAATTGAAGTGCAACATTTCACCCAAGAGTAATGCTAGGTATCACCTAAAAAGTGATCACCCAAATATTACCTTCTTAGGTGATCCAATTAATGTGGGAAAATATAGGAGCTATTTGTGAGGTTTGTATAGGAGCTATCTGTAGTGCTAAGGGAAAAAAGCCTTTAAATTCTCCATTCTTTCTCAAAATTGACATTCATTATTCCTTAAGATGATTATTGTGTTGAAGAGGGAAATTGTAAGAAATATCCTTCCACTGTTTGATGAATTAAGGTATATTTAGTAATTTTCAATCCCCTTTTCCTTTGGTGAATTACCAGACTCTGATAAAAAATATATATCACTATGTCATATGCTTCACCTCTAAAAAAAATCATCAAAGCCTTTAAATTGACATAGACAACAACAAATCAAAGACATAACATATCAAAACTGATTCATTTTGCATAACTGATCCTCATAATAGTAATATCAATATGTAAACAAAATCCTTAATTGAAAAAAGAAAACTACAAGAACAAATGCTTGTTCGTCCAGCAAAACTCAAAACAGATAAAAAATAAAAAGAGAAGCTTGCTTCTTTAATCTTCTTCCTCACCCTCATTCTCAGCAATGTTGAAGTACCTCAACTCATAAACGTTCCTTTCTTTGTTTGAAGCAATCACACGAAGCCAATCCCTCACGTTATGTTTCTTCAAGTACTTCTTTGTCAGGTACTTGAGATATCTGTAATAGTAAAGTACACAATTTTAATGCCACGTCACAAAACACTAAATTAGCCAAAAAAAAAAACACATTTCTAACTGCACAAGAAATTCAAGTCTTTGGGACAAATTATTTAAGCATAAATTACAATACTGGTTCCCTCTTATATGTAAAATAAGATCACATGTTTCAAAATATAGCAAATTTACCCCCACATTATTGCCAAACATTACAAATCTGGTGCACATACACAATTATGTTCATACTTATTAGTAGACAAGGTACCTAAAGGACCAATATCATAATTAACTACCAAAATGCTTGAGCTTGTCACTACTCAATCAATTCATTTTACAGAAACAACGTAAAAACAATAATATGGCTCAATTCAGATTATCAATGATTTTTCATTAAATTTTTTATCTTATAAAAAGAAATTAAATAACATTTCTAAACATTTAACAAATCAATTAGGGTGTTAACCTTTTGGAGAAGGTGGAGTCAGCCGTGACGGTGATTTTGGTCTTTTCACGTGAAACGGTAACGGCATCACCAAGAGCACCAGCTTTACCTCCAACTTTGATTCTTTCCTGAAGGAATTTCTCAAGAGAAGCAATATCCATAATCTTGTCCTCAACTGGTTTACCACAGTCGATGATGAAGGTTACTCCCTTCTTCTTTCCGCCCTTGGTGGCGGCGGCTCCAGCTGCTCCGCGGCTCATTTTGGTTTTCCTGAGTGGGTTCGACGGCGATTGTGAAGAGCGAGTGGTGGAGGGGGTGAAATCTGAGGAAGATGGGGTTATATTATGTAGGGTTTTGTTATATGGTCTAGGGTTTCGTTTGGGCTTAATTGTAACGGGCCGACTGAAAATCTATATGACCCGTTTTCTAATAATTACCCATATAACTATATTGGAGTTAATAGTCTCACTATCTTTTACAAGCCTTTTGACTATTTTCATATCATTTTTCAGTTTTTTATTTTTTTTGTCATTGAAAAAAAATTACAATCAAGTATTAACCCATATCCCTTTTTCTACACCGATTAGAATCCAGGTTTTGCCGGACGCATTTTGCTAAAGCATCGATCGTTCCATTGAAACATCTTTTGATATGATGGACTTTCCAATTCGAAAAAAATTCTATCCATTTCTAGGCTTCAAAAATCATTGGTTAAATTTTTTAGCAGATTTCCATCTTTTTGTTAAAACCGTGAACGACGTCAAGGTTCAGAGTAAAATGAGCAACTCTGAACAACTGAGATCAGTTGTTGATCTCATGGCCAGAAGAACGACCCAATCTTCATTTTCAATTTTTACTTAATGAGGCCTCTATTCATGATTTTGTTTGTGATTTCACCATGTTGATTAACTATAATGGAGACAATACCCGCCAATTTCCATTCTTTTGTAAATGATATATCACTAAGTCATATCGTCTCTGATTGATCGTTCAGAATATCCTCACTTTCAATTACATACTCCTTACTTTCCTCATCAAATGGATCACTTTTATCATCAAAATCGATTCTTTTCCAAACAAATCATTAATAACAAAGTTTGCTTTACCGGTGATCTCGTTGATATTCCATTTTTTTGATCGAAAAAGTCATGGTTCTTGCTTTCCATATATTTCAAAGAGTACAAAACACGGTAGTCATAGATAATCTTTGGTCCCAACCATTTTGAATATATCCATTTATAGTGTGAGCAACCAATTTTCCATTGATCCCGAGAAGTTACGGTCAATTTTGATCTGCATTGGGGAAGAGCCCAGACAACCATGCTAAGAGGGCATTTGAGAAAAAGATGTTCGATTGCTCAGCCACAGATAATTGGTACCAAAATGTTAAGAGGTCATTTTTCAAGTTTTCTAAATAATGGAATAAGTCTATGTTGCTCACATGCTTATATTTTTGGGAGTTAAATATACGTTCGCTTTAACTTTTGTTTTTATACCATACTTATATTTTTGAGGGATAAATGTACATTCGTTATAACTTCTATTTTTATATCAAATTAACATAAGATTCAAAACTAAACATAAACAAAATAAAATTTTAAAATTAGTCTTATTTATCCATACATAAAACATATGCCTTAAACGTCTCTTAGGATTCCTGATGATCACACAAAAATGACAAGTTTAATTTGTTCAATAAATCTATAGAAATGTTCTCTTAACATGGTTTTAATCATAGCGAGTTTTTCAGGATATTTTTTGTTTATTTTCATTCATATTTTGTGTAATATATGAATATTATCTTTTGAGTTATGATAAAAGAGTGTGAAATGGTGTTATTTACGAAAATGGCGTAAATGTTTTAGTGTTAATGGATTTGTGCAAATTAAGGGTTTAAATTTAGGTTTAATGGGAAAATATTATTGAATTTGATTAGTTAATTAGGATTTACACACTCTTGGTTATTGGTTAAAAATTTCATAACTATAATCTATTGTGATATTTTTTAGATTATTTAATTATAAACTTATATGTTGATTATGATTTCTCGTGCTTATGAATTTCATATTTTTTGTTTGTTTTGCGTGCTTACGTTTTAGTATGGTTAATATTTGTAGGTGGTGATCTAGATATCAAGTTGTTAAGTTGAATACTTATGTGGAGTTTCATTAAGAAAATTTATGATAGAAAATAGTAAACGTTAGAGTTAATGTAAAAAGCACCTTGAATGAATGCAAACATTAGATGATTGATAGAAAAATTTAATGAACAATGCAGAAGAATTAAGCTTGTACTTAGGGAAAATGAGTGGTGTGTAGAACGTGAGATCTAAATGAGTAGAGAACCCACTTAGTTATGAACAAGAGGTAAACTATGTAACTAGGAAAATTATAGAGGCAGTTCTTTGGTAGCCATTTGAAACCTTTTAGCTTTCTAACTTGTGATCAACTATATCCTTCTTAGCCCCATTTTTAGCCTTTACACATTTCTTTTGTCGCCACGATATGAGCCATATCCCCTTAGTTTATAGGACTTTCCATATGAACCTCACTTGAATCACATTCTTAAGACTTCCTATCTTGAGCTTGAGTTTGGGGTGTTGGGTTTCGTTATGGGAATTTACATTGGGAGGGAATTTCTATGCGTTTGTATTTTATATGTGCAATTGTTGATGATATATTAATTGTAACCCTTTGTTAGGGTTTTTGAAAAAAAAAGATTTTTTTTTATAAGAGACATGACAATTCACATCAAAATGATGTTCAAGGATATCTTACAAAAAAGAGAATGAAGAAAAAAAGTATATAATAAAGGAAAATAAAGTAACCGGCAAAGTGGAAGTTTTGGAAATCATCTTTAGTTTTTATTGGGTTAATTTAGGGATGCTGGATGAGTGCGTGAAATAGGCTGAGTGAGAATATATTCAAGTGTAAACTCAAGTTCTAGGACATTTTGTTGATGGTAAGCTAGGAGAGAGCCAAAATCTCACTTCAAATTTACAAAATATACATACCATACCGTCCCTAAGACTGCGCTAAAACTGTAAAGACCTCGTGATTCTTAGGTACATAGTGAATTAACAATTCAACTAATAGGGAGTAAGCTAAGTGGAGCGTTCAAAGCAAGTGAGGATTGATGAACAACATATATCCATCATCGCAAATTAAGTATCAAGGGTAACCTTCTAGCATTGTGAAGTTAATTTTGGATTGATATTATTTGTGTTTGATTTTGTATGACATATGTATGTGTGCATTAGTTCTTAGGTTATACTATATGAGATTTATTTTAAGTTGTGCTTTGGGTATCATTCACCAGACTCTACATTTTGCTTCTTACTAAGACCTCTATTTTTGTTTTACTTTGTCGGGACGACAAAGGTTTGAGTTGGGGGTCTTGATGTCTCCCTTTTTGTGATAAGCTTATGCCCTTAGGATACATTACTTTAGGTAGAATTTGGACTTATTAGATAGACTTGTAAGCTTATTTTCTCATATTGCACTTTCTCCCCTCGGAATTATGATAATTGTACTTTTAGAGCCTTTGTATGTTATTTTGTTTGTTTTAGTATGAAGTTATTAGGTACATGGTTGTTAGGAAGCACCGAGATGAGAAGAAGTATAGTTTAAAGTCTTAGATCAAAAAGAGGTGTCAAAGGCGCAAAAGGTACCACTTAGGGAGAGGAAGAGGAGCATAAGAAACTAGAAAGTTGTCACTTCCAACTCACTTCGAGCCCAAACAGTGATGGCTTGGTGATTCAAATGAAAAATGTGCGTGTCTGAGTCAGCGATATTTGAGAAGTGGAATCAGATGATTTAGACTTACGACGTGAAAGTTACACCTATTTTACTAAAGTGTGTACAACAGATGCGGGAATTATAAAATGAACTTGGGCCCTTAATCATTTAATCAAGTTAGACATGGCCCAATATGTTTTTAATCAGTATAAAAGGCTCTTCGGACCTTACTTTTAGTACGCTTCATTATTTCCAAATTTTAGAAGAGAACAAAAAGACTAGAAAAAGAGCAGGAGAATTCACTTTTCTTCAACAACAGCTCATTCCATTCCGTTAATTAGGTTTTATCCTATTTCTATTTCTAGGAAACATGTATGATTTTAATTTATTTTATTGTTTTTAATTCAAACATGAGCTAATCATTTAGTGCTTGAGAATCGCAACATGGGTTAAACCCTACTTTATGCAATTTAATGTTTTTTTGAATTTGGGATTATTCTAATTTAATTTAAGTTGAGTATTTTGTATTGACTATTATCGTAAGCTTGTTTACTATTTTTACTTTGGCCAATTAGAAACAGGGTTGAGTAATTAGGCAATTCACTAGTGGTGGTGATCTCCTTGACGGGGAGTTTAATTACGGACCCAGGTAATAGACGTGTGGTATTCGTCAATGATCCTGACGGGTTTGACTAACCACACAACCAATTGGGTAAAACACTTCGACATCCAAAAGTATCTTATAATCGCCTTGACGGGGTTTGTAATACCGTAGGATAGATCCTCCTAAGTCTACCCTGACGGGAGTTAGAGTCCCGACTAGTACACAAATACCATCTTGACCCTTAAACGGAAGCATTAATTGTATGAACTTAGATGGATCGCTTACGAGACTCAAGTTCATCTCTCATCTTTGCGTCCACATATTTTTCCTTAATTTATTTACTTTCAGTTATTCTCTTAGTAATTTAGTAGTTTTATAAGTGAAAACCAAACAAATATCTATTTTATCTTTTATTTACGTACTTGCAATTAGTTCTACTTATCCTTTAAACACATTTGTTATACCTCGCAATCCCTGTGGAGACGAAATCCCTTATCTCTTATTCTATTACTTGAAACGACCCGTACACTTGCGGTTTGTTACTCCTCCTATTTAGTGGTGATTTTTTTTTTGGTACATGGGTTCCAAGATTGCTTGCGCGCACCCGACTAATCCCACGGGGATATACACGCCTCCCCATGTATATTCCTAGGTAAATCAGAACTAGGTGACCTATGTTCAGGGAGGAGTTCGAGCCTTGTACCTCTTACTTTACATCCGTTAGGGTTTAGTGGTGATTTTTATCACACTATAGGATCGACCAAATATCTATCCATTACTCTTTACATATTGTTCTATATGCTTGCTTGAGTTTTTTTATCAAACCATAGCCATCTCATTGCATGTTCCTCTAGGTGTTTGACAAATTGCCTCATAGAAGTTTCTTCCAACTAATAATTATTGATAAAATATTTAATTTAGGAATTAATTAGATTAGTGTTCTACTCACCCCCTCAAGGACCTTACACACAATAATTTAGTCCAACATCAAAATGGTCATGTAGCACTCGAAAACCTCTTGTATATTTTTGTGGAAGTGGAATTTGTCACGTAAGTTTTTTTTTGTGGGTATTCCTTGGAACGTATTATTCAGCGCAATAGTTTGGAAGATTTGGTTAGCGAGGAACAATTGTGATTTTAACAGCGAGACCTTTGCAATAGTGAGTAAAGCCAAGTTCATTGCAACATGCTATATTAGTTCATATGTGGGAAATTGATTGGGGATTTACGAGTAAGAGAGAGTGAGTAAAATTGATAGGATGGTGCAATCCAACCATAAGGTGGAATTGTACGGGTGGGAAAGTAGATCCCATAAATAGTCGAGGGGGAGACAGAGGAGTACCATGAGATACAAAAGATAGTTGGATACGAGGTTTTTTGGAATAAATCGCGTACAATTCAGCCTTGATCACAAAGTTAAGCGCTTTACATGAGGGGTTAATGGTGGCGGTAGAACATGGTGCAACAGTCTTCTGTGTAAAAGCTGTTTCCAAAGTGGTTCTTCACGAGTTGGATCATTTGATAAAAGGTTAAGGCTCATGATTCATAAGGATTGAGCCCATTAGAGATATCTTGTGCAGAAATATAATTTTTGAGATTGAGCATGTCTACCAGGAAGCTAAAGCCCGGCGCAGACGGGGTGGCTCGAGTTGGGTTTGGTCACGAGGAGCATAAAGTGACTTATAGAGATCCACCAGATAAGAAGACGTCATATATGGATGGAAGATGTCATATATATATATCCCCATCATGGGGAGTCGATTATGGCGATTTAGTTCTTGTATCCTTGGTCTGGATACATCCTTTATATTGAAAATAGGAAATTCTCTAATTTGCCCTAGACACCAATTTCTTTTCTAAAGTTAGGACAAACAAATTTTTAATTCTTACTATAGGCTCATTTTTATTTTTTCCTTTAAAATTAGGCCATTGCTATAGGATTTGACGTTCCCATATGTGATAGTAGGGAGATACGGTGATGGACGGTGTTGGGCTATTAGATGGTGTCACCATAAGAGGCTCGGTTGTGAGAAATTTTATTTATTGGTGATAGAAATTAAATAGTAAATCCATGGTGAAACACATATCAAGGTGGGATTTCTCCTTACCCCTTCAGTAATCTCTATTATTTTTTAACCAAATTCAACGTCAGATGCAACCTAATCAATTCAACGAATCATCTACTTGAAGGAAAGGCTAGGCGGTTGGTGTGGCCAGTGCAGAGGGAGAGGATGAGGGGCGGTTGGTGTGGTTAGGAGGAGAAGGAAGGTCGTGGCTGGTGGTTAGAGTTTTTTACTTCCCAGACTGAATTTTCTTGAGAGATTAGTGATAAATAAATTTTATTATATTTTGTATAAAATGAATTGTAAATAGAACGATGATAGGATTAGTTTAGTTTTGTTTCATAAATCTTATTTAAGGGGTAAAAGTGCCAAAAGGTCTAAAGTGTGAAACAAGATTTTCTTGGCTTAATTTCAGAAAAGAGATTGATGACTATGATTGTATTGAGAATTATCCTTTAAAAATGAGAGAATGATGTTTAAAGTTAAAAATGGTAAGCGATGAATTAACCATTAAATTAGGAATAATGATATTTTAGGTCATTTTCCAAAAATAAATAAATATTTGATCATTTTTTGAAGTTATTTTGGTAAATAACCATTTTTTTATCACACAACTGAAAAACAGCTAAATGTAATGGGGGTAACAAGGGACATAAAGAATATACTATGGAATTGGCCCTCCCTGACCAAAAACAAAGATACTGGGGATTTAGGGTTCAGAGACTTAAACATTATGAATCTGGCTTTAGTTGGTAAAAAGGGTTGGAACTTAATGTCTAACACTGAGTCACTACTGTATAAATTAATAAAAGGTAAATATTTTCATGAAGCTGTAGTGGAAAACTCACCCTCATGGGGTTGGATAAGTCTCCTAGTTGGTGAGAGGGGGTGAATAAGCATATTAAATGGAAAATGGGAAATGGCCTAAATATAAACCTCCACAAAGATGTTCAGATCACTAACTGTGATGAGATTATCAAACATGTTAATGATAGTTTAACAAAAGTAAGTGATTTAATATTGTGAGGGAAAGGAAATGGGATTTAAAGATTATAACAGATAATTTTTCTCTGGCACATTATGAGAAAATAACTAAAACATTTATTTGTACGATCCCTTCTTCACATAGTATGTACTGGACTATTAATAAAGAGGGGTTATACTCAGTCAAAATTGCTTACCATCACTTGAAATTGGTATAAGAGAAAACCAAGGCACGGAAAGATCACTTGAAACCTACCCCTTCTCATTTAGTTGAACCTAAGGTTTGAAAAATGATATGGAAAATGGAAACACCCCGTAAACTCTTAAATTTCATGTGGAAAAGCTATAAAAAGTTTACTCCATTTAAATGAAAATCTTTATATGAGGAAAGTAACTGATAGTAAGTGTTGTAATATTTGCAAAAATGAGTCTAAAACAGTTGAACATTTACTTTTTAATTGTCCCCGGGCTAGAGATGTGTGGATTGCTTCACCCCTTAACCTTAGGGTTAGCAACCAATACTATACAAAGGTAGACATTTGGATGGAAAAGTCATTAAGGAGGCTAGTAAATATGTTGAGAAAGGTAGCATGCTAATAGAGCGAGTATGTATGATTGCCTGGAAAATATGAAAAGATAGGAATGGGTTTATGTTTAATGACACCACCCTTTCCCTATTGTTTACCCTTTAAAAATCTTTGTCCCTATAGGAAGAACAACACAATATAATCTATCCTAAAGATGACTTTAAATGTTTGAAGGATTTGCATGGTAAAAATAGGTTGGAATATATATCTCATAGGGACGACACTGAGTGTCTGAAGGAGAAAATGGCAGGATCTACTGAAAAAATATGAACTATGAGGTGAAAATGGTATGTCTTATATAAATGGTATGGTCCATCATGAATCTGAAGTAAGAAGCTAATTACACCTCAGGTCCCTAAGACTGAAAGGTGTACAAGTACCACTAAGTTGGGTAACCCTAGTAAAATCAACAAAGTTGTTAATAAATGGTCCCTACCCCTATAAATATCTCTAAGATCAACTGTGATGCATCCTTTAAAGATAATAAAATTACTATTGCTTCCATTATCAGGGACACTAGGGGAATAGTTATTAAATGCAATGTTCGGGAGATAGTTGCGGAAAGTGATATAAAGGCTGAAACTTTTGGGATCTTGAAGACATGTCTATAGGCGAGAGATCATAAAGGCCCTCAATGCATTATAAAGAACGGTTGCAAGGATTTAATGGTCCTCTCGCAAATAATTATAATATAATTAATCCAAACATTTGTAATATTATTCAAAGTATTGTTATGTTTATGAGAAAAAACTTAGTCGCTGATTAGGTAACCAAGATCACGCTATCAAGCAAATATTTTAGGGAATGGATGAATCTCATTCTAACCCAGTAACCTAGTTTTTTGGCCTAAAGGAACTAGTGGGATTCTTACTTCTTTGAAGGGACCTTTAAGATGACCAAATACTAAGATACACTTTACTAACACTAAAAGACAAAAATGAGTGATGTTCATCTCTCCCCACTGCCCACCTACCTCCGACCACCGACCTCCGACCACTGACCTCCGACACCTACCTCTGACCACCGACTCCTACTTCCGACCACCGGATAAAAATGATGAGTACTCTACAAAAATGATGAGTACTCTGCAAAAATGATGGGTACTCTACAAAAATGATAAGTATTTATAAAAATGGTGAGTATCATAAAAACAAAATGATGGTATCATAAAAAATGATGAGTATTCAGTAAAAAAAGATGAATTTTCAGTAAAAATGGTGAGTATTGTATTACATTTCAAAATAATTACAAAGAAAATATAAAATAAACAAAATACAACCACAAGAATAAAAAAACTAAGTTAATAGAGTTGCTAAATTAATATTCTCGTCTTTGACCAGATCCACACGCGTTGACTAGATCTACACGCGTTGAACAAAAAAAATCTGGAACAGCACAACAGAGCTTGGATCTCGAACCAGTAGCACAGCAGAGCTTGGATCTCGAACCAGAAGCTCTGTTTCAAGGTTAATAAGAGATGATGATGGAGGTTTTGCCATTTCGTAATCGCTGAAGATTTGCTGGCATGAAGAGATGGTGGAGCTGTTCGAGCTTGCTGGAGAAGCCGTCGCTGCCGTCTTCAACACCTTTGAGCTCCGATGTTAATAGAGATTTTGCAGAAAGCTGCTCGAGACCTGTTCTCGGAAGCCGACCTTCTTTGGTGAGCTCTATTCGTGCTGGCGGTGGAAGAGGAGGCTCCACTAGATTGCGAGCATCGAGATACGAGCCATGGCCGCTGTTCGAAGAGGAAGCTCCACCAAGCTCCAGCCTTCTCGCTCGAGCCCCGTTCAATGGCCACGCTCGTGCAGTGGTGGTAGTGCTCGGCTAACGTGAGAGAGTAGAGAGAGATGAGAGTCTAGAGTTTGATAAAATGATTTCTGAAATAAAAAAAAAACAATATATATAGGAAATGGAAAAACAAAATAGGGTAATTTTGTAACTAGAGATTAAGCCTATATTGTTAATATCTTATTGAGGTCCTTGTAAGAAAAACAAAAACAAAAAAGAATTGGGTTAGAATTAAGGGTGGATGTTCAAAACCTTGGGTCATAATCTCGAGAATCAATTTTTAAGTAAAAGTAAAAAAAAAAAACAATTTGTCTGGCCCAATAAACATAGGGCTGGACACGACACCTTAACAAACCGTAGTTTCTCGTACTAGCAAAGATCGCACCACCAGCTATGGGGACAATCGCCGATGATGTCCCATGTTCTTCGATCGCCGTCGATTCCATCATACGCATGAGCACCGTAAGGCGCGCACACACACGCACGTTATTTTTCTCCTTCAATTTTTCTCATCATACTCGTATTCCTGCAGGCCGGATTGGTATGGGGTTGGTGTACAGGTACTTACGAAGCTAAACAGCTAGGTAAATCTTATAATTACTTAATTCTCGTTAATATCCCTGTAAATAGCCTAGTAGCAATGAAAGTGATTGAAATCAGCCACCTTAAATATATTTGATGGTAAAGTATACCGAGGTTATTAACTTTTGAATATTCTTCTTACTTCAATTACTCACAGGTCGTAGTGGAATATCTATTGCCCCTTCAGTGGTAAGTTTGAGCTTCTTATTTGTAATTTCTCTTCTTTATTTTGTAACTTTTGTTAATTCTTTCTCTGTTGTAAATGCAGGTTAAGTCAGTTGGTCGAGTTGGCTTTCAGTGGGGTAATATTATTATTATTGTTTTCTATTTAATTTTACTTGTAGTTGTTATATTTAGTCTCATTTGTTAAATGAATGTATGAGCTGTCATTTTGGAGTTACAGACTTGGAGAGTATAAAAAAAAGTTACATAAACCAAATAGGCAAATGTAAATGTATAACAGAGGGGTGTATTTGCTACTTTCTGAAACACGAGTGTATATGGCCAATGATGCAATTATTATTTATTCACCATATTTTGCATGTGTGATTCTGTAGGACTATTTGGTGCAATTTTTGCTTCTACACGGTGTGGTATGCAAAGATATAGGAGGCGGAATGATTGGGTTAGTTGATTAAATTATAGAGAATGTAATAATAACCTTTGACCTTAAATTTGGTGGGTTTTTGTAGATTAATGCGTTTGTTGGAGGTGCTGTGGCTGGAGCAGCCCTTGGTGCTGGAAATCGAAATTGGATGCAAGTTGCTGGGATGACTGGGATGATTGGTGTTGTTTATCATCATTTTCACGATGATTCTTAATGGGACCCATTTATTATACCACAAACCAAAATCTACATAAATCTTTACTGACACGCTGAAAGAGAGTTATTCTGCATATAATGATCCAACCAAATTATTTTTGCTAAAATACTTAGGTGATTCTTAACAGTTTTGACCTTAATTTGAGTACACTTGTTGTTGCTGCTGCAATTATGTTGTCATGCAATTAAGACAGTAAATTAATACCCTTTTACCCCTTTCTCGTTTGGGTTTTCTGTATCTAGAGTAATTATATAAAATGCTTTATGGATGTACATCTAGTCATTCAAGTTACACCAACATAGAACATTTACATCTGTGTATGATGTTCATTTTTATACTTTCTCTTAGCCCCTTCCCAACTGAAAATATCGATATTAGAAACAAGAAAAGCGTCTCGCGTAATAATTTTTCTGAATGTGTGAGTACTATAAGCCCTTCCTCTGGTCATGGTAAATTATGGAATTTTATTTTGAAACAAAAAAGAATAAAACGTTTAGTGCAATTTCTGCTTACATGGGAAGGATTTGTAATGTCACCCATCTGGCTGACTGGCATAACATACAAGTGCCAGATTGTAGCCATTGTCCAAGAGGAGGATTGAGTAGCCTCACCTGAAAAGGAAAATGGAAAGGAAGAGAGGCATAAGGTTGTCTTGATTGGTGTTTCTGGTCTAGCATCCGTTTAGTAAACTTCATGCGTTCCAACAATTTTGTGGGTAAATATTTTCCTGTATGAGAAACTTGTATTGTCCTTAATTACAGTTATAGAGAGATTGGTTGGTAAAGTGGGTCAAGAACAACCCAAAAGGATCAAAGAACATGGCGCCCATTCATCTAATGGTTTTGATTTGTGGACATGGATCACAAGTACAGAGTCACATTGATTTTGTCGTAAGAGGATTACGAAATAGGTTATTGGTTTCGGTCTCATATAATAAACAAGAAATTGGAGAACTAGACTATGAATCGTTAATCCAAGTGCATCACCTCTAGATGAATCTTAGATACACATTTTGTTTTAGTGGCCACATGCATTTTTGCTCAGATTTGGGCTTCTGAACAACATTAGGAAACGTGTGCCCAACAATTAAGAAACCACGACATATGCACACACCTTGACACTTTCTCATAAAAGTACTCATAGCAAGCCATATATGCATCATCCATTACCTTATCCTTGCCAAATTCAACTGGCTTTTGATGTTTGACAGAGGTTACAATAACTCCGTAGAAAGTAGAACCAGGGTTGAGCAAAAAATTATAAAATCGGTCCACCCTTTTAACCATGCCCTTATCCTTCTCTTCTTAATCCGACTTGTAAGGAGTTTAGATAATAAAAAAGAGGAGTGTTTCTTTTTTCGTTTTCCAACCCACAAACAAGGGTTTAAGGTTATGGTTTAACCATAGAGTGATAGAGGGTAGAGTACCAAGGGACGGAACTGTGTTATAAAAATTGAGGTCTAGACCCAAGTTTTTAAAAATAATTTTTTGACTCTTACAAAAAAAAAAAAAAAAAGAATTATAAGTTTATATCCTATTTGCTTCACTCTTATTTCACCTCGTGATAAGTTTTAAAAATCAATCAAATTATATCTCTCTTTCTTTCTCCTAATTAATTATTTTCTCTCTCTTTTGTATAATGTCACATAAGCTGACACATATGAGGTGAAATAAATAAGGGTGATATATAGCAATGCTCTTTTTTATAATCTTTTACGATCCCTCTTAAGTATAAGTTATCTGACCCGCCTGGTTGCTCGCCTCTAATAATAGCTAATTTAGGGTTTCTTATCATTTATACAGAATTCGGTATTGTAACTTAAAAAGTTAAGTTTGATATTTTGTATTTTTTCTGTGTATGGTAAGTTTTTGTCAATAATTTTTAGAAAGAGTTTTGAATATTGAATATTTTTAATATTATTTTTAATTTAAAATAAAAAAGTAAGTATGTTGACATGTTTTTACTAACCCAAACTCTATCTTTTACTAGGATGGCAATGGTTATGGTTAAAAATTGAAACCGGTAGTAAATGAACTGATTAAAGATCGATTATATAACCGTGGTTATAACCATTAAGGTATGAAAAGTATAACCGATGGTTAAAACCGTTAGGTTATGATTTTTGATAAAATTAAAATAACATCCCAAAACCTTTTATTATCATATATATGTTCATATTCTATAATAATCTAGGTAAAAAAAAGTATATATAATTTCTAATATTTAATCCAAATAGTAGATTTAATAAACTAAATAACAAATATGAAATTTAATAAAAATCAGCATAATTGTTTATATACTTTAGGAGGTTATAGTTAAAATCACAAAACTGTTTGAAATATCAAAACCTAATAGTTAAAAATTGCAAAATTAATGATTAAAACCATTAAATTATTACTTTTAATAAAATAAATGGTTATGGTTTTTGATCGGACTCTTTTAAATATTAATTGTAAGGGTTTGACAAAAAAATGAAGGTTTTTCACGGAGAGGAAGAGGTATATATCAGTATTCAAGAATTGTAAGTTTTCAAGAACTCAAACCGCTCTTTTTGAGTTTTGAGTTTATATATCAAAACTCAAAATTGTAAGTTTTCAAGAAGTAAGGAAGCTGTTGGAAGATATAGAGAAGATCGACGACAGCTGCTATAGTAAAAAAAAGGTAAAAAGGACCATGTCTTGTACGAATTAATACACAAAAATGCAGGGGTTTACCGAGCATTAACCCAAAAGAACACGGATTTTTAGTACAGTGGGTAAGTGGCCTGATTTATAACTGTCATAGGTCAGGCGACAAATCATGTATTATTCTCCTTGTATTAAATTCGATTGTTGTAATATTGTTAAAGTCATTTATGACATAGCAGAATATTGTAATCTTTCTTTCTCCTTTGTAAAACGCAAAGGCAACCGTATTGCTGACTGGGTTGCCAAACAAAAGCTTGCTGGCTCTTTGTTTGACAACTGGAGCGTGTCCCCTCCTCCTAGTTAGCTAGTCTTTTACGCGTGGTGATCTTTTTGTAATCTTTTGGGCTTTATCTCTATTTTGATATATTATATTTCGACAAAAAAAAAAAGAAAAAAAACCCAATAAAAAAATTGATGCAAAAAGCATGCGACTTTTGAAGCTTTCACAATTTAAGTAGTTAGAAAGTTGAGCACACGGATGTTTTACTCAAGAAGGACTATTTAGTTCAACATTCATACAAGATAATATCAAATAAAAAAGGCAGGGAAGTTCATATAATTTCATCAATAAAAACTCTCAGCTGCTCTTCATTTTTAACCAACGTTCATACTCCTCTACTAGACTCAGCTACACTAAATTACCTGCATTGAGATGAGTCAATTTAGCATCCAATCACAACACAAATCATACATATCTCTGAAACACATTTAAAGGAAATTAAAATTTAAAATTACCTTACTTGGGGTTTCTAAGGACAATGATAACAGAATCTCCCCTAAGAAACATCTTGCTAATAAATCTGTCCTTATTCACTGGAAGAGCTTTCTTCTTACCTTTACCAGTTTTTGGAACCTGATAATCAAAAACACCATATGTAACTTCAATAATTGACAATTTCACCCAAATAAATAAATAAATAAATAAATAAATTAACAGACAAACCTCAGTCCACATTTCCCTAACATTTTCAAGTACCATGTTACAGTGACGATCAAAAGCTCTTACACGTCCAAGAAGCTTTCTGTTATTCCTACAGTTAATAAGCACCTACATGTCCAAGTCAATAATTAATCATACTCAATTCCATGGGTTTAACATATAAAGACATTTCATTAACTAGAATTAACTATTACCTGTGTGTTATTTTTAACACTCAGCATCAGAATAGAAAGTGGTCCTGTGTTAAACTCTTCTTCTTCATTCTTTACAGGAGTATCTTCTTCCATTGCACGGCTAACAAATTACATAACACACTAAAAGTTAGTACATAACCCACATTTACTTTTCTCTTCATGGTTCTATTGATCTATAATTGCACTATTGGTCCCTGTGTTATAGATCAATGGCCAGGCCTTAAGCCCAAATCACTAACCCTCTGCCCTATAGTAAAACTAACAATAGGCTCTAGATTAAGCAAAATAAACGCAAAATGGCCCACTACAAACATATGATATGAAGAAATTTTAGGGTTTAATTCAAACATCATTAAAATTTCAATATCTACTATAAAATATCCAACAAAAAAGAGGAAATTGAATCAAATAATGAAGTTAAACTAAAGATATGAAGCTAATAGTAAGAACGAACCTCATGATTGATTTGTATCAGCAAATCTGAAAATGAATTGACGGCTGCAAAGAAAAGGAACAAAAATAACTTTTGGTTAGAGATTGAAAAATTAAAATTGTGATTAGGAACTTATAAATAGAATTAGCTTTGGTTAGAGATCGAAGAAATAAAAATGTGATAAGAAATTTAAAGCATAAAGCGAAGGTTAAAGAATTTTGAAGGTCGGATTTTAGTGAACTTACAGAGCTGAGGTTTTGCTGACTAGGGTTGTGAAACAGTCTTCGACTTTGTTGAAATTAACCGCCAATGGAAGGCCTGTGAATATATAGTAGTAAAAAAAACTAAAGTGAATGTATTTTATTATTATCGTCCAAAAAAAAGAAAGTATTTTATTATTATTATTATTTTATTTTATTTTATTTCAAACTAAAATACAATGCATTATTTTAAAAGGTAAATATCTATGTTGTTTTACAGATCAAGAGGCTGGCAACCGAAGTTGGTCCAGTACATTTTAAACACGTTCCACGAAGATTTAATGGTCTAGCAGACGCTCTAGCAAAAAAGGTCGGGCACAGGGCATCAAGGTACCAAGAATCTTCAAGCAACTTATTAAGTCAATTCTCCCGATCAGGGTTAAATTAACTCTCGATGTAATTATATGTAATTTTCTTACGCGTCAAGAAAAATATCTATGTTGTTATATAAGGACTAAGCACCTCACTTGGGAGTACTATATATGATTTCTAGGCAACGATCAACCACATATATCTCGTGATAACAAGCGTCACATGTCTTTCGGTGTTTCGTCAAACACTTGACTCCAGCAATTATTAGTTTCTTGAAAGACAGTCGATATATCAAACGTAGGGTATCAGACTAACAAAGTCTTAATTCTATTCAATCATATTTCACTAGGGCCTCACACCACCCCTTCGTTCATGACCATGGTAAAGACTTCATAGGACTCAACATCGATACTCGAATCACCAACTCCTAGTTGTTACACCCAGGCTAACCCATCATTAAGTGTTATAAGTTCTACAACCAAGGGTATGAATTTGCCTAAACTTCTCGTGAATCTGCCAATAATTCAGTTGAGATGTATGAAGCTCGACTGGTCACAAAATACTATACTCAGTTGAGATGTATGAAGCTCGACTGGTAACAAAATACTATACTCAATAGGAAGAAATTAGATATGATAAGTCTTTCTCGTATGTTGTGAGGTTTACCTCTATTCACATATCTCAGATATTATATCACACTTTGATTTAGAGTACTATCAAATGTATTTAAAAGATGCCTTTGTAAATGGAGTTTAGATAAAGAAATCTACATGGAATAACAATATGTCGGTTTTGTTTCAAATGCAAAGAAAATAAAGGCTATTGATCGGAGATGTTAATATATGGCCTTAAAAATGCATCTATATAGTGGACCATGAGAATTCCTGACATGATCTTATTGAATCAATTATAATGATAACTGAATTCACTTTCCATATGTATGGAGTTCCAAATAGAAAATTGTGATTCCATATGTTTGTATAAAAGACATCTTGTTGGTAAAAAATGACAAGGAACTTGTCATATCTAATAAAGAGTGGATGATCAACCATTTGATATAAAATATATGCGTTAAATAGAAAAATATTCATGGTGCTAAAATATATATGGAAAGGTTTAAGAGGTTGTACTACTATATTGCCATTTTTGTGAGTGTTTTTATGAGACAAGTTTTTGTGTGTTTAACATGATAATTGTTTCTAAATCACATGATTACATGTATCTATATTTGCAATATATCATTTGTCATTAGTTGAATCATCTTAAGCATGAGTATCCTTGTTATACAGATATTCACATGAGTTTATCTCCTAGGTTATAACTTGTTATAAGGTTTTCTTTTGCATAAGTGATCAACTAAGAAATTGTGTATAGGCTTCATTAGATCATCTTACGTGTTAAGAGTCAAACATCCAAGCATGTCTTACTTGCATTAACATACATTCTTCCATCTTGATTATACATGCACACATTTCCTTTTAGCTCACTCCTATGTCTACGCGATTGTTCTGGTCAAGTATAGAATACCCCTTGATATTATTATTCATACACTTAACCCCTCTAAATGTGTATATTATATTGTTATTTGATTTCACATTTAGGAACACATCACATTCATTATCTTGCACCTACATGATTTGAAAAACCTTTTTATTACAACTCACTTTAGGATGATCCTTGGTGCATAATATGAACACCACTATGTTTCTTATTTTCTATTAATTCATCTATTATGTGTTAGGAAGTATTTATCACTTAAAATTAACATCATGATCTTCCTTAGTCCACACACACCCTTCTTGACATATCCTTATGTGTATTACCTTTTTATTATTGAGTTGTACAAACCCCAAGTTGTAGCATTTCATTTTACACAACTCATATGAAGGATCAAGAAGCCAAGTAGATGAACTATCATTCTCAGCTCAAATCGACAAGGTAAAGTGGTATTTTATTTTGAAACGGCTACACATTTTAAGCTTCAAAATGGTATAATAATTATCTTTAAAATCCAACAAAGTCAGAACCAATCGGTCACTTTATAATATTTTGGCCAACATCTCTATCGAAAACGGATACCTATTTTTAAGCAAAAAATGGTATGACGTTTTCCACTTCAACTATGTCATTTTAAAGAACCTTTGACTTTCCAACTGTTGAATAAAGGGTTCTACGTGGAATATAGCCATTGAGGTAAAAAAATAGATACCCATTTTTGTCAAAATGGTATAACGTTTTTGGGGTTATACGAGATCCTTCTTAAAGAAAGAAGTTGCAATTATTCTTATCATATCTTATCGTATTCTGATTTAGATCTCTGGGACAACAACAAACTTTCTTTGAACTTCTTTTTGAAGAAGTATCATGTCGGGAAGGTTTTTATTCGAGCAACGTATCATAGGGTAAAAGTTAGGAGAAGACACACTTACTTGTGTTCATTGAAATATGATATGTTGCGCCCTTCTTACCATAAATTTTTATACGTTGAGAATTATTCTATTGAACTACAAATTTTCTCAAAATCACATTTCCAACAATTTACATGTAGAAATTGTTTCCGTCAGAGCAAGTAATTGTTGAGTAAGTCTAAAAATACAACAACTATAAGCAAATTTGCATCTTCTCATCCGAATGGTTGCTTCAAAATTGGTACCCATTTTTGGCAAAATGATACTCTATATTTTACTTAGCTTCCGCAATAACAAACTTATAGGAACCTCTCGATATCCAGAGTTTGTTCATTGGTTAATTTTAACCTTATCTTCCTTAAATCAAGATTCCTCTAATTTTCAATTAGGAACTGATTATAATAGAGTCCATCCACCCTTCTAGGACTTTATAGCTTGTTATCTCTATTAGGAGCTTACATCAAGAAGCTCTTTGAGATGACTATTTGTAAGGTTATCGATACTCCATTAGAAAAAGTCTTGAATCTAAATAAAAGCATCTGTGCATAGAACTCCAAAAGAAAAGAAAACAATGTCCTCAATATCATAGCAAAGTACCATAGAAAGTATTGTGTATGTCATATTAAGTACTAAACTAGACATTTTTTTCGTTATGGGTTTAATTAGCCATTTTTCAGCCGAAACCAAGATAATAGTATTTGAAAGTTGTGAAGAGGATAACGAGGTACTAAAAGGGATCAAAGATCATGCCCTCTACTTTCAAGGGTATGGTTTATGCCCAAGGGATATACCAATGCTGGCTAGGCTAGTGGCGTAAATCTACTTCAAAATATGTGTTTTGCTTAATAATTGTACCATATCTTGGTCCAGTAAGAAACAAACTTGTATTATTTTATCTACAGTAAAAGGTGATATGGTATCATATTCAACAGTTGTTCAAGAAGTTGTTTGGTCAAAATAATTCTTTGAATATGCATAATTCTTTAATCATAGTGGGAGTCTAGTTGTAATATGTTGTGATAGTCAAGCAGCTATGGGCTATATGAGAGGACCTAGAGTATCATATGTTAACAAAACATATAGGTAAGTAGTGTAACTTTGTAAGAGATATCATTGCACAAAATATAGTATCTTTGCTAGTATATATCCACACACAAGATGCTTGCAGACTTTTTTTCAAAACCCATCACTAGAGATATGTTCTTGGGTCATCTAAATTTATATGAGTAAGAAGAATTTGATACATGCATAACTATTAGTCAATGTGCATTTTTGATGAACTCTATTATGTAATAATATATGCATTTATTCCTGCTCAATGATATTTATGTTTCCCAGTTGAAACATAAATTGTTCTATATATGTGTGTGGATAATAAAGATGTATGGTGGACAGTGTTCGACCTCTCACACAGAAAACAGCCTTTGGCATAAGAAATATATAAGTACGAGATTGACTTATGTTTTTAAAGAACCCTTTGTGTGGTAAACATAAATCCAAAAGGTTGCCATAACAAAGTGTTAAGATGAAAGAACAATCATGTATATGATATGTTGATATTATTTGGGATAAGATTAGATTCCCACTATCTTTTAGTCTATCTTACCAAATGTGAAGTTCTTAACTGATCAATGCAAGGGTTGACCAATTGAATGATTCATCTTAGACAACGAGGATTGTCTAATTATATATTTTTACAACAACTTTGATGAAATGACATACAATGTATGAATACCGTAGTATGTGAGTCATACATCTCTTGTAATGTTGTGACAAAAGAAAATGAAATTTGTACCCTTAATTCTTCATCGTGTGAGATTTGTAAGCATTACCCTTAGAAATTTTGATTTTCTATTTATAATTTGATGTACTGTCTGCTACTTTAGCATAATATCAAAGGTCGTGATTGATTTGGTCTAATGGGGTATAGGGAAAACGACGGTATCACTACTGATATCTCCCTATTTGTGATGAATTAATCTAGGTTGTAGACATCATTTTAGGAGTTTATGGTCAATTAATTGTAGATTTTTATTCATATTTCGATATTTTCGTATTTCTTTTCTTGATTTGATGAATTATTATTTTTAGAGCATATTTGGTTTAATCTGTGTATTAATGTGAATCTTTAAAGATATATGATAATTAATTAGATTCTAAATAAATTCTAAAGAGATAAAGGAAAGAAGATATGGATGAAAATTGGAGATAAAAAGAAGTAGAGATAAAATAGGAAAGGTAAAGCTGCCAAGTAAATCTGAAATTCTGCAGCCACATCTACTAAAGTGAAGATAACTCAAAATTGGTTGGGAATTTGGAGATGAAATTAAAAGGAAAAGTGTAGATCTTTTTGAAACGGTCGTTTCAATATAAAGTAGGCAAAATCGGAGTAAAAACGAAGAAGTTATAGCCAAAACAAGACATAAACAGTTTAACTTATCTCCTATATTTTAGGAAACGAATTTGATTTGGAAAAGGAGTCTAATTGCTTTGCTTCAACTCCAAGAAATCCGAACTAGGACTTCCTAAACACCTATAAATACACCTTTTAACTATTGTAAACTTGTCATTGCCTCTCCATAGTCAGTCCTTGCTCAGTTCTAAACCTTAAGCATCATAGAAGTCATTCAAGAGAGCAAGTTGACCAGTATGTATCTTTATTTTGGTTTTATTCTTTCTAGTATGAACTAATTTTCCTATAGCTTGGGTTTTACATATGTATAATCTTTTAATTCAATTTTCTTTTATCTAAGTTTGTTTGGGAAAACTATTTTAAATTTATTATAGCTTCTTAACCATATATTTACTTTATGTGCTTTAATTTATTGTCTGTCTTAATCCTGATCAAATTAGGGTTGTGCTAATAGTAGTTAGATGGTCACCCGGAAGGGGTGTCTAATTACTGAAACATCACATAAGCGTCTAGTGTGCGGTAGTGATCCGGAAGGGCTTGCCTAACTATATATTCATTAGGGTTTGAGATTTAATCACCCATCATTATTTGCAGGGTCCCCTCATCTAAGAACCTAGTGGCGTAGGACCACCCTAGTTAAGTCCCCTCGTAATTGTTAGGTCGCCTCTTAAGTTCACCCGGAAGGGGGTTAGGAGGAATATAGAATCCTGCCTACTTATCTAAGAGCTTTAGTCACCCTTATTAACAAGTAGAAGAAATAGAAGGATTAGTGAATACTAGCAAAACCCGAGTTATACTTTCTCATCTTATTCTCTCATATTTTATTTACTGTCTTTAATTTTACTTAGTTTAATCTTATCTCCTCATCAATCATATTTATTTATTTCCTTACTTTAACTATTATCCGCTACGCTATTTTGTTTACCCTATTAGTATAACGCACTAAGTCTCTAAGGAACGAATCTTACTTACTATTAAAACTTGCATACGATTTTTGATACTTGCAGTGAGTAACGTGTTTAGTCTAGGGTGTTAGTGCATCATTATCCATATTTTATTATCTTATTGTTATCACACGCTAGGCGACACCAACTACTAAGAAATTTGAGTACGAGAGGCAGACTAAATTGAATATTAAGACGTGTTCTTTCACGTACAGATCATGTAAGTCAACAGGACTTCAATATAATAGTAAGACACATGAAGTTTTGATTGTAGCCTTATATTATCACTACAGAAAGTGATAATTTATTCTTGATTGGTTTGAGTTACTACAATTTTGATATTATATAGTTTTAGCTTGGGGTGTTGATGCAAGTGGAACAAGTTTTTTGATGGAGTAGTTATCTCCCTAATAGGTTTACAACAATAATACTAATATGCTTATTACGCCGCATGAGCTAATTACCTAGTATGTTAGGTTGTTTTTTGTTTTTGATTGAGATGAAACTCATATACATTCAAATATGTTAAGAGACTAAGGCTATCATATTCAAGTGGTAGATTGTTAAAATATTAGATCGAGAAACAATGGTCGATCAATTGGTTTTAGACGTACATAATGGAATAACTTATACCCAAGGTCAAATTAACTATTTAAGGAAACAATTATTTTACTTAAAATAAAATTCAATTGTTTTTATATAAGTTATTTGGACCTTGTATTCAATATGTGATACCTACCAGGTTATTTGAACCTTGTATTCAATATGTGAAACATACATGTCGAGACTAAATGAAATAACACCAGAATACAAAATCATTTCATTCTCTCTCTTTAATCTCATGATCTTTCTGTCAAAGTGTTAGAGAATTACACTTGATAAAAAACTATTCAATGAATCAAGACTATTAAATGAATTAAGATAATTCATTCCACTTAGAAGTATTCTGAAAATCATCTGGTGGATCAATGAATCAAGGTTGTCCAATGTATCAAGACAATTCATTGTATTTAAGAGTAGTTTAAAAGTCATCTTATGGAGGTCAAGAGTCAGTGTCTTAATTCGTTGTATCTAAGTAGTATGTTTAGTATTATGTAAATCCTCTAGTATAAATAGTAGTATCATAATTCATTTTTAAAGAGAAGAAAAAGTGTAAAGAAAAACATAAGTATTTTTATAATATCGAGTGAGTAAAGTAAATTATATTAGCTCCTCTCCACATAGTGGTTTCATCTTTATTTTATGATAACATATCTCCTCTAGTAATTATTAACTTTTTCACCTTACAACAAATTGGTATCAAAGAATCCAATATTTCACAATAGAAGTAAACATATCCATACTCGTTTTCATTTCATCAAAAAGTGTATTGCGAATAAGGATGTTCAACTCAAGTATGTGAATACCGATGATCAAGTGGCAAACATCTTCACAAAACCCTTAAGAAAAAAAGTGTTCTAGAAGTTGAAGATTCGTTTTAAGATACAAACATCAAGTCTAAAGAGTGTTGAGAATTAAGCTTGATATAAAAAAAATTATTTAATGAACCAAGGTTATTAAATATATCAAGATAATTCACTGCACTTAGAATTAGTTTGAAAATCACCTGGTAGAATAATAAATCAAGGTTGTCTAATAGATAACAACAATTAATTATATTTATGAATATTTTAAAAGTTCAAAGTCAATGTCTTTATTCATGGTATTTAAATAGTATGTTTAGTATTTTACAAGTTCTCTAATAGTAATATCATAGTTTATTTTGAAAGAGAAGAAAAAATGTAACAAAAAACATAAATATTTCTTTATAATGTCAACTAAGTAGAATAAATTATATTATCATCTCTTCACAGAGTTGTTTCCATCTTTGTTTCAATTGTAGTATACATCTAGTCGTAATTATCAACTATAACTAGCACCTTCCACACAAACAACACGAACACATTTTTAATCTCATAATCTTTCTATCAAGCAGCAATTACGATATATAAGAACTCATTTAGGATCTATGTAACTTGTGAATAGGGCTGCAAACGAACCGAACCGAGTCGAACTTTAGCTTTCTTGAGTTTGTTTGCTAATATTTTAGTGAGGTTGAGTTTGGTTTGAGTTTGAAACGAAACGAGCCGAACCAAGCTTTAGCTTTCTTGAGCTTGGTTTGTTAACTAACGAGCCGAACTCAAACAAGCCCTTAGCGAACTCAAATTCGAGCCCTTGGTGAGAGTATCGGTTTATTTGTAGCTGTAAATACTAGTAGTATATTTATTAGATATAAAAAAATTTACTTATTAGATATAAAATATTAGTTATGATTAATTACATAATACAAAATTTTTATGTAGTTTTGACTTTTTACATGTATACATATATAATTTTAATTGAATATATCTACCAAGCCTTTTAACGAGCTCTTAAAGAACCCTTACCAAACTGTTCACGAGCTTAACGAATCGAACTTATATAGGTTTGAGTTTGTCTCGTTTAGTAAACGAGCCTGAATTTAAAGCTTGAGCTTGGCTTGTTTAACTAACGAGCCGAACTCAAATAAACCCTTAACGAACTCAAACTCGAGCCCTTGGTGAGAGTATCGGTTCATTTGCAGCTCTACTTGTGAATACATAATTTTCTTTCTCGTAAAAATCTTAATCGCTTGGTGAACTAATTTACATTCATACTATTCTACTGTAAGAAGAGGTATTCTGAATCTTATATTAACTGTTAGAATATAACACTATTATTACACCATAATTCGCCTAAAACAACATCAAAAATCATGCCCCAAAGTAACAAACTCAAAAAATGATTTATGTCGTAAGCTACTCTTGTTGACACATTTTACAATCTGATACAATACATATTTGATACATAATCATTCTACTACATGTATGTGAACTAATCGCAGTATTTTGAACCCTCAGACAGACTATTTATCAACAACATTTCACACAACTAGACAGCAGGCCTAAAAATTTGATCTTTTAGTGCTTAATCTTTGGCTCCAAGTGTGTGCTAGCTACCCTAAGGAAATTTTGATATTTGGTTCCAAATACCCAAATTACCCCGAGGGATCAACCATTCTAAGATCACTTTTCTTACGGCGACACCTGTGATGTGTTTTCTGCAATGTATTCTCACCAACCTTCTCCATGTTCGAAACTATTCCTGGTGCAAGAAACATATAATCAATATCAATGTAGTGGTTAATTGGATTTAACATCATCTAATCTACAAAACATATTCGAATATAATATATAGCTACATAATTAGTCTGTTTGACATGAAAAAGATTAAAGAAGATGTTTGGATTTCATGGAATTATAAGAATGTACCTCTGAAATCATCACCCCATAACATAATCCGGGGATCATCTTCTTCTTCATCCACCTCATCACCGTACCCAAACTCCGCATCTCCTCTGTAACCTGGTTCGCTTCCATAACCAGATTCATTCCCTTGGTTATCCAGATTAATATGCCCAAACCCAGAAATCAAATTCTCCCTCTCATTAATTCCACCATCCTTGTTTTCCTTTCTTACACTCCTTGTTGCCTCGCTCACATCGGATGCCCAATTAGCATCCCCGTTAATGAAAAGCTCCCCACTTGAATCCGTCCCAACCGCTACTGGAAAATCCGAGCAAGTCCCATAAGCTGCAGAAGCTCCAACAGAGCAGCATCGGCGACGTGTCCCACTCCGATCACTGCTTCTACCGGAAACCGACCTTGACCCCCTCCGTCGCCGCTTCCGAACAAAGAAACGGAAGCTGTCAGCTTTTTTAGCGGCCAATGATGGACGATCCTCGTCCATCAAGCTTAGTTTCGATAAGTCGATAGGAAATGAGGTTGTTCGATCGGCTCGGCAAGGACGCTTGGCAGCGGCGGAGTAGGGTATAGGTGAATCAGAGTCGATGGTTTTGGGTGGTGGCGCCGCCGTGGTTTGTCGGTGAAAAGGTCGCCAGTTGTGTAGCTGATAAGTGAAGGATTCTATAGCCGTTCGAGATTCTAGGGCTCTGTGTGTCATTGCATCTGACAACAATTTACTTCGTTAGAGACATAGTTTGTGTACAAAATATAAAATCAGTAGAGTTTAGTAATACTAGTCTTTTTATAATTCTATTTTTTTCCCCAATCATTTGAGATCTAAAATAGACTAGTAAACTAACTAAACTCTCTTAGGAGTGCACAATCACGCTGCTGCTAGAAGTGTCCACAAACCCTAGGGGGGGTCGATAAGTGGGCTCGGATCTGAGTATGACTTCGCTCCCAATTTCGCCATCCAATCTGCACAGTAATTCGCTTCACTGTATACATGAAGGATCTCGAAATTGGTGTTGTTTGCAATTATGTTTCAACGTTCATTTAATACTTGGTTCGACCAATCCCTGTTACTCTCACCGCCCTTCACTAGCACGTGTAGCTCCAGTAAATCAGTCTCAACCGTGATCTTAGCATATTTGCAATTTAACGCCATAATTAAAACGAAATATAGGGCGAAAAGTTTTGCCTGGAATGACGATCTAACTTCACACGAACCTGCAAAGCCACCAAGATAATTACCATTACTCTCACAAAATAGGCTCCTGATTCTTGCAAAGTATGACCCATTCGTCACACACCTATCCACATTAAGTCAATCCCACCAATCGGTTTAACCCATTCAACGAGGGTGTTCCTCGCGGATACCACTAGCCCACCGTCTATCTCTACACCCCAGGCGCGCACGTACCCTATCGCGGTATATTTAATTAAAGCTCGTAGCGACACTGCTGATTTGCCTTGTGTCCGATTACTGAAGCAAAGGCTATTTCTTTCGATCCAGATATGCCAGCAAATGGAAAGCGCTACAATAACAAGCTCGAGTCCATTGTCCTCTCCCTTGACGATAGTACCATCTCCCACCATTTCTGGTTTTCATTAGCTTCGCTCGGATCCCTAACAGAATCGATACCCACGTGAAGCTGGTTGCCAGGCGGAACAGGACCTTGGCCTACTTCTGCTGCAGACATACTTCTTCTAAATTGCATATGTTGATCCCTAATAACTTCTGCAGAACAGTTCAGCCCTTGTACTGAGTTAGTATACTCACTAAAAAATAAATCAACGACTATATTTTCTAGCCCTTGAACTGTATCACTGATCTCAGCTTCTGAATTTCTGTTTTCTGCAGATCGATTAGTGTTGTTGTTAAACTTCGGGCTGCTACACGCAACTCTGCAAGTGCTGGCCATCCCTCCCAAATCTCATCAAATCTCTTACAGTCACAGAAAAGGTGTAGTGACGTTTCAAGGTGTAATCCGCAGTTGCGACACACAGTGGGTACCACTACTCCGCGCTTCATGAGGTTGTCCGCGGTAGAAAGACGGTTCCATATAGCAAGCCATAAGGGGAACAAACTTTTTGTGGGCAATTTAATTTCCATATCTTCTCCTACTTAAAATCAATTGGCACCATGGGGTTCTTAAGCGCGCTATAAGAGGATTTCACAGTGAAAACACCAGACGAATCTAGCTTCCATTTCACCCATTCCCCTTGCTCATTGCCATCAAATTCGATACCTATTGCCAACCGTCCTTCTAAGATACTTTTACAAACCCTCGAATCCGATTGTTTTGGTACCAGCTCCATTAACCCGTTTTTGAAATATTTATGTCGCAATGCTTTAGCCCATAGTGCTTGATCCCCGCGAATTATCCTCCATCCAAGCTTAGCAAGAAGTGATTGACTAAAGCTCCTAGCATCACGGAGACCTAATCCACCTTCTTTCTTACTTCTACAAATCTTCTCCCAGGATACCCAATGAATTTTTCGCGCCTCTTCTTTGGAGCCCCAAATGAAGTCTCGAATAATTTTGTCGATTTCATTACATACATGGACTGGAAGCTTCGTTGTCAACATAGTATATTTTGAATCAAATAATTCTTTTTTTTCCGCGTGAGTGGAAGGAGGCATGTCTTCCTTTTTGGCAATCGGTTATATTAAGATATAAAAGAGAAATGTACACTATACAGATAGTCATCTATCTAGATCTGAAAACTTAAAGTAGCAACAAATTATGCAGTATTAATTATCGTATAGTATTACAAGTTAAGCACCCACAATCATCTAAGAAGACATGACGAGAGAACAAAGAGAATAACATAGAACGAGTGCACCATTTTATCTCCATGATAAACGCTTTCTTTGAAGGAGGCTCGTCTCTCATGGCAAGATTATTTCTTGCCCTCTAAATGCAATACATAGTATTCCAAAAGTTATCCTCCAAAACTTTCTCCTCCAATTCTCCCGAGTTTTGAGTTTCTTTAGCAATTATAATGCACTCAATAAATTTTCACATCCTTGACAATTCCCAACCATTTCCTAACCTTATCCCTGATATAACTAGCGAAAGCACATTCATAATAAAGGTGTTTATTAGATTCAAATCTCACCATATAATTCACAAAGTGGATCCAATTCCAAGTAAGAAATTTGATCTTTTGTCTTGAGCCTCTCATTTAATGTTATCCAAACAACAATGACATGTTTATAAATAACACAAAAATCCAAATAACTAGCGAAAGCACACTCAAAATTACTAGCGAACGCACATTCAAACTAAAGGTGTTTATTTGATTCAAAATCTTCACCACATAATTCAAAAAGTGGATCCAATTCCAAGTAAGACATGTGATCTTTTGTCTTGAGTCTCTCATTTAATGTTATCCAAACAAAAATGGCATGTTTAGAAATAACACAAGAATCCATATAATATTGGACCAAGGCTCGTTAATAATTGAATGATCGTTGGCCAAGGAGTACCACTAAACCAAAATATTCTCTCTACCATCCACTCCAAGTGAACCTCCAATCACCTATTTTAACTCCTAATTATTCTTCAAAAGAGGAAAATCCACCTTCTTAGACTTCCACATTCAAAAATTAATATATTAAAGATATTCCCCATGAATCTGTTTGATCCAAAGAGAATCCTTTTTTGAAACAATCTTTCAAAGCATCTTCATTAATAATGTATTAATCCAAGCACCCAAGTCTTTTAAACGAAGTCCACCTTCATCTTTTGGAGCACAAATTTTACTCTACTTAATTTGCGGCGGCTTCTTATCCTAATAAAAATCCCTACAAATGCTCATGACACAATCCCTCTGATATACTATATGCGTCCTAGAAGGGGGGTTGAATAGGAAAATGGAAATTAATCGGCTAATTTTATTTCAAGTAAATAAAATTAAAAGCTAATTTGAATCCTATTGTTTTAGCAAACTAAATAGTAAAGAACTAGATAATCCTAAAAGACAATATTATCAAACTATTCATGTAGGCATTTTATCAAGCATATAGAGTGCGGAAATGTAAAGAGTGTAGAGATAGAAAACGATACACAACGATGTATAGTGGTTCGGTTTCCCTACATCCACTACCTAAGGAAGCCTCCTTAGGATTTGCAAGATTCTCAACTAATCTTCGTAACTCTTAACCGGGTGAGATTACAAACCCTTTACAACCACTTCAAAACCTTGAAGGAAATACACTTGTGTTTTCACCAACACAAGGAACCAAGCATAAAACCTATGCTCACACTACTCTCTTAATCTATTACAAGAACTAAGAGGAAAGGGAAAAGTGTTTAGGGGTGCTTATAAAAGCTTTGTAACTAAACTCCTAAATGAGTGGATATGAACTATGTAGCTTAAGAATGAATATGACTTGAATGCTCCTTTGAAACCTCCTTGAATGATAATATTAATTGCTCTTAAGATTGGTAGATGGAAGGCTTGAGTTGTGTCTGGAATGAGCTTCAATATATAGCTGAAAATATCTTCCAACGGTCAAAAGGCTTCTATCTAACGGATCTATTTTATCTCCAACGGATATAAGCTTTGTCCTCTAGTAATAGTGCAGAAAACCCTCTCTTGCGGTGTACCGCGGGTATGGTCCGGTGCACCGCGAAAACGTTCGTCTTAACTTCAAGCTTACTGGTCGGACTATCCTATGCACCGTGTCCCTGGTCCGTGCCTCAGTCCGGTGTACCGCGCCTTTGGTCCGGTGTACCGCACATTTTCTTAGCTTACTGACGGGCTATCCCGTGCACCGCGCCTCAGGTCCGTGGCTCTGCGGTGTACCGCAGTTTCTGTCCGGTGTACCGCGATACTGCTCTTTTGAAACTCAAGCTTAATATCAAGGAATTTAACACAACTAATCTAATGAGGGGTTTTGGAAAACCTTAAAAGTGATACCAAATGAATTTTAGTTTAAATGATGATTTGTCGAATATTAAAACGGGAATAAAAACAAGGTGAGGCTAACAATCTCCCCCTTTTTGATGTTTGACAAATCATAAACTTTTGAAGATGCCTAAGATAAAGTTTTGAACAAAAACTCCCCCTCAACCTAATCACTAGAGTTTTTATAAAAACTCCCCCTCACAAAATGCATTTGAAAAAGTTTAACTAAAACTTCTCCCCCTTTGTCAACAACAAAAAGAACTAATGATACAATTTTTGAAAATTTTAAGGGGTCAAAACACATTTTGAGTAAAAAACAAGGACTAAAGAAGTAAATGGATAACAATTAGAAGCTTCAAGGACCCTATAACATCAAGAAAATATTAGCAACAAGATTATATACACAAAAAGCACTAAACACTAATGGCATGATAAGAAGGTTAGAGAATTTGCATGCCAATCTCACAACGAATTTTCTCAAAAAGATCTTAGGGTAGAGGTTTAGTAAAGATATCGGCTAGTTGATTTTCCGAAGTGACAAATTCAAGTACAATATCCCCTTTTTGAGTGTGATCACGGATAAAATGATGACGGATTTCTATGTGTTTCGTTCTAGAGTGTTGAATAGGATTTTTGGTAAGATTGATAGCACTAGTGTTATCACAACGAATGGGAACACAATCATACTCTAGGCCAAAATCTAGTAAGGTTTGTTTCATCCAAAGAATTTGAGTCACACAATTTCCGGCCGCAACATATTCGGCTTCGGCCGTGGATAAAGCAACACTATTTTGTTTTCTACTAGACCAAGAAACAAGGGATTGACCTAAGAATTGGCAACTTCCACTAGTACTCTTCCTATCAAGTCTACAACCGGCATAATCGGCATCCGAATAACCTATTAGTTCAAAAGAGGTAAATCTTGGGTACCAAAGTCCTAGACTTAGGGTTCCTTTCAAATACCTAAAAATACGCTTAACGGCACTAAGATGGGATTCTTTAGGAGAGGATTGAAATCTAGCACAAAGACACACGGGGAACATAATATCGGGTCTAGAAGCGGTTAAATAAAGTAAGCTACCAATCATACCTCGATACGCTTTCTCATCAACATCCTTACCATCTTCATCTTTGTCTAATTTTGTGGATGTGCTCATTGGAGTTCCAATTTCCTTTGCATCTTCAAGTCCAAATTTTTTGATCAATTCTTTTGTGTATTTGGCTTGATTGACAAAGATGCCATCCTTCATTTGCTTGATTTGAAGTCCAAGAAAGTAATTCAATTCTCCCATCATGCTCATCTCAAATTCCTTATGCATGCTTTTAGAAAAATTCTCACAAAGATTTTCATTAGTAGCACCAAATATAATATCATCCACATAAATTTGAACAAGAAGGATATCTTTTGAAGACCTTTTTATAAATAAAGTGGAGTCAATATTTCCTCTTTTAAAACCATCATCTAACAAAAATTTGCTTAAACGTTCATACCAAGCACGAGGTGCTTGTTTTAAACCATATAAAGCCTTTGAAAGTTTAAAAACATGATTTGGAAATTTTGGATCCTCAAAACCCGGTGTTGTTTAACAAAAACTTCCTCATCTATAAAACCATTTAAAAAAGCACTTTTGACATCCATTTGGTAAAGTTTAAAATTCATATAACAAGCAAAAGCAAGTAGCATACGAATAGATTCAAGTCTAGCAATCAGAGCAAAAGTTTCATCGAAATCAATACCTTCTTCTTGATTGTATCCTTGAGCAACTAACCTTGCTTTATTTCTAGTGATAATACCGGTGTCATCTAGCTTGTTGCGAAATACCCACTTAGTGCCAATGATAGTAGGGCCAATTGGTTTCTCAATTAATGTCCAAACTTTACTTCGCTCAAATTGATTTAATTCCTCATGCATAGCGTTTATCCAATGATCATCTAGCAAGGCTTCTTTAATATTCTTGGGCTCAATTTGAGATAAGAATGCTTGATGAGCACAAAGAGCGATAATACGAGAACGAGTGGTAACACCTTCTTTTGGATCACCTAGAATTAATTCACTTGGGTGATCTTTGATATTTTTCCAACACTTTGGTAAATCCGTACTAGCTTCATTTGAGAGTTGACCATTTTCCTTAGGAGGTTCATCATGAGAGTTTAATTCTTGAGTAGGAGATTCTAAGGGTTGATCTTGTGGAGTATCTTCCTCAACATCTACTACTTTCTTGATACAAAAAGGATTAGTCTCATCAAAGTCAACATGCATAGATTCCTCAATGGTACGAGTACGTTTATTGAAAATGCGATAGGCTTTTCCCTTAGTAGAATAACCAAGAAAAATACCTTCATCCGATTTAGCATCAAATTTTCCCAAATAGTCCCTAGTGTTTAAGATAAAACATTTGCACCCAAAAACACGAAAATAAGCAATAGTTGGTGGTCTACCATTCCAAAGCTCATAAGGGGTTTTCTTAATAAGGGGTCTAATTAGAACTCTATTTAACACATAACAAGCCGTATGAACGGCTTCACCCCAAAAGTATGTAGGCAAGCTATGTTCTTTTAGCATTGTTCTAGCCATTTCTTGTAGAGTTCGGTTTTTCCTTTCCACTACCCCATTTTGTTGGGGAGTTCTAGGAGCCGAAAAATTATGCTCAATCCCAAATTCATCACAAAAATGCACAAAAGGAGAATTCACATATTCACTACCATTATCACTACGAATGCATGTAATAGAGTAGCCTTTCTCATTTTGCACCTTTCTACAAAGTTTTGCAAATTCATTGAAGGCATGACTTTTTAAAGCAAGGAACATCACCCATGTATATCTAGTGTAATCATCAACAACAACAAAGACATATCTAGATCCTCCTAGACTAGTGACATCAACGGGACCAAAAAGATCCATATGCAATAATTGAAGTGGCCTAACGGTGATGACCTTATTTATGGATTTAAAAGATGAGCGATGTTGTTTACCAAGTTGACATGCATCACATAATTTATCTTTATCAAACTTATAAATAGGCAAACCAACAACAAGATTTTTCCTAGACAATTTTGAAATCAAATCCATACTAGCATGTCCTAAACGTCTATGCCAAAACCAACTATCATTTACCACGGATAAGCACTTAATACGTTGACACATAATACTCTCAAGATCAACTACAAAAACATTATCCGATCTTTTTGCAATAAACATAGTATCCAACTCATCATTTTTGAAAACAATGCACCTAGATGCTTCAAATTTAACACTATAACCAACATCACAAAGTTGACTTATACTAAGCAAGTTAAAAGATAAACCCTCAACAAGTAACACATTAGAGATAAGTAAAGAATTCATATTACCGATGTTACCTTTACCCAAAACGCGTTTTTTAGTATTGTCGGCAAAAGTAACTTTATCACCTTTTGTTTTATATAAACGTGTAAATAATGATTGGTTCCCAGTCATATGTCTTGAGCATCCACTATCAAGGAGCCATATATTTTGCTTCTTGATGCTCAATCCCTACACACAAAAATAATTTAGTCTTTAGGTACCCAATTTGGTTTGGGTCCATGAGGGTTAGTGGATTTTCTTTTTATAGCCCATATAGGCCTTTTCCAAAGTGGCACAAGAGATCCCAAATCCAATAATTTACGATAATAGCAATGAGATGCATCATGACCAAGTTTTTCACAATAGGTGCAAGTGAAAGAAGATTTTGAAGAAGATGGAATTGCATTTGAAATTTTAGATTTTACAAAAACATTTTTCAAGGGTTTTTGTTTAGTGAATGGATCATATCCAACACCACTTTTTTCAAAAGCCATTTTTTGAGAACCTAAAATCATTTCCAAGTTTTCTTGCCCATTTGTAAATTTTAAAATAATAGCATTTTGATCAACAATCTTTTTCTCTAACAAAGCTTTTTCTTGCAAAAGATTTTTCTCAATAAGATGAAGTTTCTCATTTTCATCTATACATTCATCACAAAGATTTTGACAATCTTCCAAAGCTTTTAAAACCTCTTTAGTTCTATTTTTCTCAAATTCTAAATCTTTTGTTAAAACTTTGTTTGTTTCAATAGAGTTTAAGAAATCATTGTAGAGAGAATCAAAAGCCTCATGAATATCTTGTTCACTAGCATCGTCATTAGATAAAGAGAGTTTAGATTTAGGAGTTACCTCATCATGATTTGCCATAAAGGCAAAGTGAGTTGAGCCAGTATCATCATCCGAAGAAGCATCTTCATTATTTTCAAGTTCTCCCATAAAAGCAACAAGATTAACATTTTCGTTATCACTTTCTTCTTCATCCGAATTTTGAGTATCCCAAGTGAAATTAGCATGCATTGCTCTCTTAGGTTTCTCCTTTTGAAGAAGAGGACAATAAGTTTTGATGTGACCAACTTTCTTGCAATGATAGCAAGTGGGTTCATCTTGTTTGATAGCTCTAGTATTCTTCTTATAGGGTGAGGAAGAACTTCCTTTCTTGGCAAAGCGTTTGTATCTCATGAATTTTTTCATATCTCTTGCCAACATAGCCACTCCTTCATCTTCACTAGTTTCTTCTTCATGTGAGTTTTCTTCTTCGTCACTTTCCTTCCTTTCTTTTCGTTCTTTCAACTTGGTACTCAAGGCATGAAAAGCAATAGATTTCTTAATTTTCTTTTCCTCATCATCTCTTATCTTTTCTTCTTCAAGCACAAGCTCTTCCGTCATGAGGTTGCAAATGAGTTCATGAACCGTCATTTTTGAAAGATCTTTAGTGTCTCTTATAGAGTTGATCTTTGATTTGTATTTCCTTGGAAGAGCAAATAAGATTTTTCGACATTGTTCTTTGTTGGTGTACTCTTGACCAAGAGTCTTCAAGGTGTTGACAATGTTAGAAAATCTTTGATGCATAGCATTTAAGGCTTCATCGGGCTCCATACGAAATAGCCCATACTTGGTGATAAAAAGACCAATCTTAGTTTCTTTGATATCTTCCGTTCCTTGATATGATAGCTCCAAGAGTTGCCACATTTCATGAGCCGAATTGCATTCACTAACATGAGCATACTCCGTAACACTTAACCCATTTATGAGTATGTTCATAGCTTTGTTGTTTTTGGTGAGTTTAGCTATGTCTTGATCATTATAATCATCTTCATCTTTCACCTCCGTTTTACTACCATTAACATAAGGAATGTAAGGACCTTTCTTGATAGCAAGCCACAAAAAGTAATCGATTCCTTTGACATGAATCTCCATTTTCTTTTTCCATCCAAAGTAATCTTTTTCTACAAAAAGCGGAGGTCTAGTAGAACATGAACCTTCCGGTTGATTAGAATCCATATCGTATTAACTCTAGAAACGATTAAGCACAATAGAGCTAGGCTCCGATACCAATTGATATACTATATGCGTCCTAGAAGGGGGGTTGAATAGGAAAATGGAAATTAATCGGCTAATTTTATTTCAAGTAAATAAAATTAAAAGCTAATTTGAATCCTATTGTTTTAGCAAACTAAATAGTAAAGAACTAGATAATCCTAAAAGACAATATTATCAAACTATTCATGTAGGCATTTTATCAAGCATATAGAGTGCGGAAATGTAAAGAGTGTAGAGATAGAAAACGATACACAACGATGTATAGTGGTTCGGTTTCCCTACATCCACTACCTAAGGAAGCCTCCTTAGGATTTGCAAGATTCTCAACTAATCTTCGTAACTCTTAACCGGGTGAGATCACAAACCCTTTACAACCACTTCAAAACCTTGAAGGAAATACACTTGTGTTTTCACCAACACAAGGAACCAAGCATAAAACCTATGCTCACACTACTCTCTTAATCTATTACAAGAACTAAGAGGAAAGGGAAAAGTGTTTAGGGGTGCTTATAAAAGCTTTGTAACTAAACTCCTAAATGAGTGGATATGAACTATGTAGCTTAAGAATGAATATGACTTGAATGCTCCTTTGAAACCTCCTTGAATGATAATATTAATTGCTCTTAAGATTGGTAGATGGAAGGCTTGAGTTGTGTCTTGAATGAGCTTCAATATATAGCTGAAAATATCTTTCAACGGTCAAAAGGCTTCTATCTAACGGATCTATTTTATCTCCAACGGATATAAGCTTTGTCCTCTAGTAATAGTGCAGAAAACCCTCTCTTGCGGTGTACCGCGGGTATGGTCCGGTGCACCGCGAAAACGTTCGTCTTAACTTCAAGCTTACTGGTCGGACTATCCTATGCACCGTGTCCCTGGTCCGTGCCTCAGTCCGGTGTACCGCGCCTTTGGTCCGGTGTACCGCACATTTTCTTAGCTTACTGACGGGCTATCCCGTGCACCGCGCCTCTGCATCGTGGCTCTGCGGTGTACCGCAGTTTCTGTCCGGTGTACCGCGATACTGCTCTTTTGAAACTCAAGCTTAATATCAAGGAATTTAACAAAACTAATCTAATGAGGGGTTTTGGAAAACCTTAAAAGTGATACCAAATGAATTTTAGTTTAAATGATGATTTGTCGAATAATAAAACGGGAATAAAAACAAGGTGAGGCTAACACCCTCACATAAAGTAGAACCAGAAAGATAGAAAACCAAAAGCAATTAACCCTTTGAAGAACCAATCTTAGTTCCGATCTTCCCGCAAAAGAGAGGGATGTTGCATTAGAAGATCTTACATACCCCTCTAACTTTTTTTTTGATCGGCAAATCCATCAAATTTTATTAAGTGGGTATCTCAAACATCCATTACATTTTTCCAGCCTAATGGGTTAAACAAAAGCCCCAAGGAAACCGGCCTACTTTCCTCACAAATTAGAAACTTTAATAAAACATTACATAGAGATAAAAATTAAGATACATCTTTCTTAATCCAAATCGACACTAATTCTCTACCTTCCTTACTGCAAAAATTCCTCTTCTTCAATTTGATGCTGATCATAGAATCGATATAATTCGTGATCTGATCCTCGCACAGCTTTCCAGTCCCGTGATACCCCTCTAACTTGTCTATAAGAGGTTTGCAATCTCTCAAAAGTAAAACTGAAGCTTCAAGAGGTACAACCAAGTAAGTAAAAGGCATGTCCCCTTGCTCCAAGTACGTAGTTTCCAATAAAGTTCCAACTATTTTGAGTATAAAAATAGGGTGAATGGCACATAGGGTCTTGGAGACTAGATTTTCTACCTATAGGAACTAGTGGAAATCTAATTTCTTTAAAGAGACCTCAAGGATGACCAAATACTAAAATACTCTTTCTAACACTAAAAGACAAAGGAATTTGTTGAGTTATGTCACTGTTTATCTCTCTCCACTAACCACCTCCTCCGACCTCCTCCGATCTCCTCCGACCTCCTCCGACCACCGACCATCGACCTCCGACCACCGACCACCGACCATCGACCTCTAACCACCGACCACCGACCACCTGAAAAAATATAGAGTATCGGAAAAAAACAATGAGTATCGGAATTAAAACAGTGAGTAACATTAAAATATAGAGTATCCATTAAAAATAGAGTATCCATTAAAAAATATGGAGTATCCTTTAAAAAATAATGAGTATCCATTAAAAAATATAGAGTATCTATTAAAAAAATATAGAGTACTCTATGAAAACAAGAGTACTCTATAAAAATAAAGATTGTTACATTTTTTTTCTTACAACTAACTTAACATCTACCTAATAATAAGAGAAAATAAACTAATTCTAACTTTTTTACACGTTCTAACTAATCACAACAAAAAAACTAAATAAATCTGGTTTGACCAGATCTTATAATCCAAAAAAAAAGCCTGCGAAGCCATGGAAGAAGGAGAGCTCAGAGCTCGAACAAGATCCCGTCAGTGGTCTAAGGAGCTCAACTCCATTCTGCCAGTTTGGCTCGACAGTGAAAGCGACGTCCATGGAAGCTTCACACAAGAGATGAAGATGTTAGGTGTGCAACTCGCCAGAAGTGGTAGGAGGGAGGAGAGAGGTGAGGATTTGTTTTTAGGGTGAGTGGAATTCTAGAGGTGGAAATGATGGAAGAGAGAGAAAAGTTAGGTGGGTGTAAAGAGAGATTAAATGGGTGGAAGGGAAATGAAAGTTTTTAGGTTTTAGAAATAAAGAAATAGTATATATATGAAAAAAAGGGGTAAAGATGTAATTTTTTTTTGGATTATAGTGTAAGATTTTATTTGAGATCTTTCGTAATAAGAGAAGGTAAGTGGGGTCGGGAAAGGGCATAGGGGGTGTTTTCAAAACCCGTAGGTAATAATCTCATAAAAATATAAGCAACAAATTTCATTGTTGTAAGAGAAATAGATGTTGATGGATTATTACATTTTTTTATTAGTTAGGACGAACATAATAGGTAATTTTTGAGTCCTAGAGTAGGGGGCGAGGTGGTTTGACAAAAAGAAATGGTTTGACCAAAAAAAAGGGGTGAGGTGGAGTCACTAAATAAGTGTTTCTATTAGAGAAACAGATTGCACGCTTACATGTAGTAGCAATATCGCCTCTTCTAAGGATTAGGACATTCTAGTTCTTCATGCGGGACAAGTATTATGGAGTTGTTCATAAATTGATCAATCAAGTACATATCAAGGTTTGCCCATGATTGGAGTTATTGTCATACTATGAAAATAACAATGCAATTATTCCTTATTATCACATAGATAATTTATTTCTTAGATCTTTAGGGTGTAAAAGACTTAAAGTATCTTCAATTAAAGATAAAACATAATTTACAATAATTGACAAGTGAAAATCACTTACCACCTTTTGTTGGTGACATTGAACACCTAGATATTGAGCCCGAGGAATGTTGATATTAAATACCTCTGCTGGTGACACTGAACACTCTACTGGTGATATTGTGCAACTTTGAGGGTTGACATTGAGTACTTCTGGTGGTAGCACTGAACATCTGCATTACTGAAACTAAGCACATTTAGTGATGAAATTCAGAATACTGGGGGGTGACACTGAGCACAATAGGTGTGGACATTAAGCACAATAGGTGTTGACAATGAGTACTTCCTCCTCCCATGTGGTTATTGATACAACTGAGAATGTCTTGAATGTGAAATTGAGTGTTGAACGTACTAGTTTATCGCAACTCTAAGTAGTGAGTGTGCATGATCATTATATTCGAGTTAGTGATAACTGATTTCTGAAATGAGATTGTGTTATACGTGAATTTAACTTATATGTCATTGATGATAAATTGTGTGATATTATTATTATGTGAATCCCCTTACTGGGAGACGTTTCAACTTACTGAGCTTGCGTAACTCGTTTGTTTTGTTTTACTGTGCATGGGGGAGTGCACTAGGAAATTCCCAAGAGAGGTCATGTGTTACCCACCATCATAATTACCAATTTGAGTATTGAACCAATTGTATAGGTAGGTCGAGATTTTATTTCTTGATAAAAAAATTTAAGACTGTAAAATATATGGTGTTCGCCCCCAGGTGTGATATAATAAATCAACACCAGAAAAGGTGACTCTCCGCAACGTACGGACCAGTGACAAGTATATATAATAAGTAGGGTTATATCGTTACCGACAGGGATTATCAGTGTAAATAATTATGCTTTAAATAGTGTAAACTTGTAAAGCTTGCAATAGGAATAAATAAATAATAAATACTTTAAATAGTAAAATGTTTATTTTGGTTTTCAGATGATTAACAACTGAGATAGTAATAACAATAGAATTAACACTAATGATGAAAACAAACAAGTAAATAAATAAAAGATGAACTAAGTATGAGAAAGTTGCTTGAGAGATTGCTAGTAATTATATGTCGCTCGTTAATAGTTTTATTGATAAGGGAAAGTTGGTAAATTTCACATTAATCGAGATTCAACTATCCTTCTAACCTGTCATCAGCTTAGAAGGAACCTACACACCATTAGAGACCTCTCTCAGGTAACCCTAGAAATGGTTTTCGATGAATTAAGTTCCTACCCTATTGAATACCTAATGGGCAAGACCTTCCGATTCAATACCTTGCACTAGGCGCCTATACGTTATATCCGCAACTAAAAACCCCTATAGGTGCCGAATTTAATTACTAGAGCTACCAACTACTTGGCCAGAACATAGATAATATTAAATTAAACACATATGTCAATGGAATAATAATCTAACCAAGCTCAATTGAACACTTTGTGCCAAATGCAATAAATCAATTAACCATCTAAGCATAAATTCTTACATAAGCATCCTCAAGTAATGAGGGTTTAGTTCATACTAAAATAAGAAAAACTAATGGAATAATCATGTTCAAAAGAAAAAATAAATATAAACTAATCTTCAAGAAGAGGTGAAATGATGAACCGTTGGGGAAGAATCGTTGGGTTTATGGACAAACCCTTCTTTTCTCCTCTCCAACCCTTCTACTCTTGCTTCCTTGCGTAATATATGAAATAAAATGGTAGATTATGTAAGGAAGCTAATGGATGACTTATATATAAGCTAAAAATATTTCCCCTTTGGCTTGCTTAATTAGGTTTAGAAAGGGCCCAACTGGTGGGTCCTTGTGTGTTATAAAATAATATACTAAAGATTAGGACTCACAAACCGCAAGTGTACGATTGTCCAAGTAATAAACTGATAAATCGGATTCGTTCGCAGGGACGGATTAGATACAACTCAGGTGTGGATCAAATAGTGAGATAATTGCAATTATGGAAAAGTAAATGATATAAAAGATTGTTTTGGGTTTTTGTTTAACAACTAAAATGCAAAAGTAAATTAAAGACTAAATAAATTAAGCTGAATTGAAAATAATGAAAATGAAAGATGTAGACGTAAGGGAAGAAGTAGTACTTGAGTCTCTCTAGGGTTTCACCTAAATCTTCTTAATTAATGTTTTATATTAAGGGTTGAGTCATTATATTTATGCTAGTCGGGATTCTAAAGTCTCTTAGCCTCCGTCGGGGTGGACCTAAAAGCTCTCCTACGGTATTCTAAACTCCGCCAGGATGATTAAAACTACTTTCGGATGATTCAATTACTTACCACTTTGGCTATTGGCTAGTCAAGCCTGTCAAGGTCATTGGGGGATACCAACGGAAATTACCTAGTTCTGTATCTAAACTCCCCGTCAAGGTGATCAATACGCCACTATATTGAATAGCCTAGATACTAAAACTCACCCTTAGTTCATGAATCTAAGGATAATAAATAAAGAACAAAATAAAAGCCAACATAAAATATTATTCAATTTAAATACTTAAATCCCAAATCGGAAAAACATTAATTAATCTAGTTTGGGTTCAACCTAATAAACGATTCTCAAGTACAAAGAGAAATTAGCTCATAATTGAAATAAAAAACTAAATTAATAAAATTAAAGGTGTTCATGTTTTACAGAAAGAAAAATAAATAAAGGAACCTAATTAGGAATTAGATTTTGGCTGTGAATTGGAGAAGATGATTTCTCTGGCGCTTCTGACTTTTTTTGATGTTAGGTTACCCATGTTCAGGGAGGGGTCTCGAACCTTGCACCTCTTGCTTACCCCTTTTAAAGGCTCAAGAAATAACAAGGCTGAGGGGATTCGAACCCTGTACCTTCTAGATGAGAGACAAGGTCTTGGCCATTGAGCTAGTCTCAATGGTTCTGGCGCTTCTGACTTTGCTAAAATGAATTGTGTGTAAAAATAAAGTCAAAAGGTCTATATATACTCAGAAATTCGGACTTGGGATTTTATTAATTGAGTCAATGAAATATTAAATGGTCCAAGTCCAATCTTCAAATCATAATCCCGTAACTGGTGTACACCCTCCACACGGCTGTAACTTTCTCAATTTAACTCCGAATTGACCCGTTCAACTTGCTAAATTTTCGTAAATCGATAAGGAACAAATCTTCTTTATAACTCAGAGGCGGAATCCCCGTTTAAGTAGCTTGAAATCAGCAATTACCATCAGCCTTCCAGTTTTGCAGCTCAAACTTGTCAACTCTTCGGGATATTTCTTCTCGCCTTTGACTTCTTTACACGATCTAAGATTTCAATTCTCGATTCTTCTCCTTTCTAGTATTAAAAACCTACAAACTTTACACTAAAACAAACCATTTAACGTGCAAAAGCTTAATAAATGAAAAATACTAAAATCCAAGGAGGGAAAATGAAATATAACAAATTAACATGAAAAGTCTATCGAATTAGTCAAATAATCACCCAAAATTATATCTCCTAAGGAAATACAATTAGAACAAAAGAGGATACATCAAGACCTCAAATTCAAACCTTTGTCGTCCCGACAAAGTAAAATTAAAAACAATGGTCTAAGTTGAATGCCGAAATGCAGAAGCTAGTAAATACACTCAAAGCAAAACTAAAAGTAAATCTCATATAACGAACCTTAAAAACTAATATACACATACACTTATCATGCAAAATAAAACATAAATAATAACAATCTTAAAATTAATTTCACAATGCTAGAAGGTTACGCTTGTACTTATCTCATTAAGATGGCTATAGGGTGTTCCTTGATCCTTACACGCTTTGAACACTCCACTTAGCATACTCCCTATTAGCTTACTATGTATCTAGAAATCATGAGGACTTTATGGTTTTAGCGTAGGCTTAGGGATGGTGTGGTATGTATATTTGGTAAATTTGAAGTGAGCTTTTGGCTCTCTCCTCACTTACCATCAACAACTGTCCACGAGCTTGAGTTTACACTCGAATAATGTTCTCACTTAACCCAATTGATGCACTAATTTAGCATCCCAAGCTAATCCAATTGATACTAAGATGATTTCCAGAAATTTCCACCTTGCCGGGTAAGTTATTCTTTCTTTATTTTTCTTTTTCATTTTTTTTGTACAGTAGCTAACCGGGTTCCCGGTTTGTGATGACCGGGTTCCCGGTCCTTACTATATTGATTTTTTCGATTCACTTTTTTTTAATCCCGACAAAGGGTTACAAATAATAATATCATCTGATATTGTGCCTCAGTACAAACACATATAATTCCTTCCCAATGTAATTTCCCAAAGATGGACCCACCACCCCAAACTCAAGCTCGAGACAAGTCTTATGATCGTGATTCAGTTGGAAATGCCTAATAAACTAAGGGATATGGGCTTATATCATGGCGACAAAATAAAGGCTTTAAGGCTCAAAATTGGGCTAACAAGGATAATATTAATACAAGGGATAGAAGGCTAAAAATGTCTCAAATGGCTAACAAAGAACTGCCCCAATCATTTTCCTAATTACATAGCTTGCATCTAGTTCATACCTAAGTGGGTACTCTACTGATTTGGATCTCACGTTCTACAAACCAAACATTTTCCTTAGGTACAAGTTTACTTCTTTTGCATTGTTCATTAATTCTTCCTATTAATTACCTATGTTTGCATGCAATTAAAGCGCGTTTTATGCTAACTCCTAAGGTCCACTATTTACTATCATAGATTCATCAAACGTATGCTTAATGGGGATATTTAAGATCTTCTACAATCAAACGCAACTCCTAATTAATTTTATTGAAAGCAATTAAAATAAATAACACGTAAAATTGGGATGAGGCAACGAACCGCACCCCAAAATAAAAAATGAGTCGTGTCTCCACGACTCGAAAAGACTCAAAGCAATTAAACGAATGTACACTAAATGAGAAGGAGTTAGAAAACGTATCTCAACCAGCACTAGGCTGGTTACCATTGTTGCGTCCAGGATGGGCTTCTTTTGTGAGGATTGAGTAAATGACGTGTTGCATATTGCTCACCCCAAATAACATATTTTTCGTCATATCCATCTCTTTTGTGACGTTTACTAAAGTGACAATCATCGCATCGTGTTTCTCTTCCAACACTCGGAACTTATTCTCCAACTCATTATCAGAATTTACCTTCTTCTTTGGCGGAGGAATTCTAGGATTCTTCATAGGTTGTGTTGCTTCATTATGAGCGTTCTCAGCTGAATTCAACGTCATATTCTCCCCACACTCCGAAGGCTCAACCTCTTCGCTCCTATGTGGTATTTTCGCGTTTAGACACAAAGCAGTGATGGTACAAGGAAACTTAAGGTTTTGCTGAATGGTAGGGGTTTTCTCAAACTCCATAATAGTGTCATAAATCACACGAGCAACATCAATTTCTTCATCCTCAATAATGCACTTTATAAAGATAACATGCTCCTTTTTCAATTTGGAAGTGTGAGTAATGCCAAAGAAGGTGCGGATTATGAATCGGGACCATACCTCAGCACAAGGTAATAAATAGCTACTTTAAACTTGCCCAACATATCTCTCACCAGTTGGAATAGGGCGTTTCCCATGAATCAAAACTTTATCCCAAAGAGACTCCCAATTAAAAGATGGATCGTTAAGCGTTTCTTGATATTGGCAAGGCCCAGTGATGTTTGGCAACTTCAAAGTTTTGCGAATAAGCTCAATTGAGAAGGGTAATACCTTTTTGCGTATGATAATTGACTGTTTATTTGAAAAAGATAATCCTTCATAGAAATAACGCACCATAGTAGGAATATAAGTGAGCTATCTTAGTCTTAATTCGGTCCATCCAAACTTATCTCAAGTAGTAGCATAACTCTTAAACTCACTGCTCATAATACTTCGAGGAAATCCTTTCTCAACACTAAACTTCAAGTAATTAATTCTGTCACGAAATGATTATCCCAACTAATTGCTACTCTATTTGGTTTCTCTGCCATCGTCTTTCTTCGGGTAACTCTTTGTTCTGGAATGGGTTCGCTAGGAATTTCTTCATCAACCTCTTCTTCTTCATCGACCAAGGTAGGATTTTTGAGCTTAGCCGCACTTGGGGTTTCTTTCCTCTTCATAGCAATCTTAACCTCTTCAATCTTGCGTTTAGAACCTAAATCTGGAATCTCAATAGCTCCTTCTTGTGTAGCATCAGGGCTGTTTCTTGTTCTAGGAGTGTTTCTGCAAGTATAACTGAAAGAATATGTCCTGTTTGTTATGTCTTCGCACCCCAAACTCAAAACTTCAAAAAGTCAAAAACTGGAGAAAGGTTTCGAAATTTGATCTTTTGAGGATAGAAGGAAGGAGATTAAGGTGAGATATGAGATGGGTAAGGCTTATTTTGTGTGATTGGAGAGGTTTATTGGCGTAATTTATGGTTTGGATGAAGGAGGAATCTTATAGAAAAGTTAGAATTTGTTGGTGTTTTGGAAAGAGTATGAGTTGATTGTGTGTTTTTGTGGTGTAATAAAGTAGGATTTGATGATTATAAGTTTTTTTGATGATGATTTTCGGAGTGGTGTCAAGCTGAGAACGGAATTGGAGGCTAACTTGAGAAGGAAGGCAAAAATATAGGCTTTAGGTTTCCAAAACCGCCTCTTACAGACGACAACCGAGTTCCCGGTTGGCGATAACTGGGTTCCCGGTTCGCGTCGCTGTTTCGGCGCACAAAATTTCCAAATTTGATTTTTTTTACCTGGACGTAGCCTCCTTGCGTGTGCTCTTACGCACTAGTCAGAGAGTTGGGCGACGAAACCGGGTTCCCGTTCACCTAGCAACCGGGTTCCCGGTTGGTGTCGCTTGGCGTGAACCCAGACGCAGCTCCTTGCGTCTCCCTTTACGCACTAGTCAGAAAGTTTGGGACCTACAACGACGAAACCGGGTTCCCGGTCAGCTAGCAACCGGGTTCCCAGTTGCTGCCGCTTGTCGCAAACCTAGACACGCCTTTCTTGCGTGTGGTGGGTTAAGAATCAGTTGCTCACCGGGTTCCCGGTCAGCGATAACCGAGTTCCCGGTCAGCGATAACCGAGTTCCCGGTTAGCTCCTGGATTGCTACCCAAAATTTTCATTTTTCTACTCTTTTAACCCCAAACTCATGACTTTTGTACTCCTGAAATCATAAAAAACAACTAACCTTTCTCATTGCTTAAAAATAAACACTAATCAACAACAACTATTCTAATTTATACTACGAAATAAAAAGACATGAGACTAATATACAATGAATTGGATTTTGTTTAACGTCGTTAAGCTTGACGGGTTACCTCTCGCTTCTAAGGAGCTTCAAGGAGGTACATGACCTCCCCGGGATGTGGATCTTCAGAGCGATTGATATCCTCGCCTCCATGATAAATCTTCAATCGATGACCATTCACCATGAAGGTGCGGTGCTCGATTGGATGCTCAATTTCTATAGCACCATGAGGCGTGACTTTGGTCACAATGTAAGGACCAGATCATTTCGACCTTAACCTACCCGGATAATTACTTAACTTGGAGTTGTATTTAAGGACCCTTTCTCCAATTTCAAACCTCTTAACACGAATACGATTATCATGCCATCTATTAGTGTTTTCTTTATAAAGCTTAGCATTCTCATAAGCATGTAATCGGAATTCATCAAGTTCATTCAACTTCATCATACGATTCTCACCGGCTAAAGTAGGATCTAAATTCAATTGCGCTATAGGACAATATGCACCTAATTCAAGTTCAAGAGGGAAGTTACAAGCCTTACCATAAACCATACGATACGGAGATGCACCCACGAGAGTTTTGAACGCAGTACGATAAGCCCACAATGCATCATCTAACTTCATTGACCAATCTTTTCTTGTGGGGCCAACAGTCTTCTCTAGGATGGGTTTGACCTCTCGATTAGAAACCTCAGCTTGACCATTGGCTTGTGGATGATAGGCGGTAGATAAACGATGTATTATTCCATGCTTCTCTAAAACTGTCTTCAAGTATTTGTTCACAAAGTGTGAACCTCCATCACTGATAATAACTCGTGGTGTACCATGTCTAGTGAAGATATATGACTTCAAAAATTTAATCACTACTCACGAATCATTAGTTGGTAGAGCTACAGCCTCTACCCATTTAGACACGTAATCAACAGCTAATAGGATGTATTGATTTCCATTGAATGGTACAAAGGGGCCCATGAAATCAATACCCCAAACATCGAATATTTATACTTCAAGAACATTATTACGTGGCATCTCATCCCTCTTGAATATATTACCAATAAACTGGCATCTATGACATTTCTTAACGTACTCGTGACAATCTTTATGTAATGTAGACCAATAAAAACCAGAATGTAATACCTTAGCAGCTGTGCGGTCGCCCTTAAAATGTCCTCATAGGGTGAAGTGACAACCTGAAACTACTGACAAAACACCACTCTCAGGTATGCATCTTCTTACCATTTGGTCACCACATACTTTGTATAGGAAAGGATACTCCCAAAAGAATTGTTTAGCACGACTTATTAGTCTATTCTTATCTTGTGAAGTAGCTCCTTCAGGAAAAGAACCACTCACAATAAGATTTGTGATATCTGTGCATACCAAGGAGCCCTATCATAAATAGCAAATAAACTCTCATCTGGAATCTCCTCTCTAACTAACTCAGGACCACTATTCGATTCAGAACCTTCAAGACGAGACAAATGATCTGCAACTTGATTATCACACCCTTTTCGATCTCGAATCTCTTAATCAATATCTTGCAGCAACAAAACCCATCGGATTAACCGTGGCTTAGCATCTTTCTTCTCCATAAGGTACTTAATAGCGGATTGGTAAATACAACAATTTTCGCCCCAAGGAGATAGGAACGAAATTTGTCAAATGCATAAACAACCGCTAAAAGTTCCTTCTCAGTCACCGTATAATTAACCAGAGCACTAGTGAAAGTCTTACTCGCATAATAGATAGAATGAAATACCTTATCTTTTATCTGACCCGACACGACACCCATAACTAAATCACTGGCATCACACATAACTTCAAAAGGAATCTTCCAATCAGGAGGTAATACAATAGGCGCAGTAATAAGCTTCTCTTTTATCTCTTGAAATGCCTTCATGCAAGCTTCATCAAAAAGGAATTTGGAGTCCTTCTCGAGTAAGTTACACAAAGGCTTGGCGATCTTGGAAATATCCTTGATAAAACGGTGATAGAAACCAGCATGGCCTAAAAAGCTTCTCACCCCTTTTACAGAAATAGGAGAGTTAGAGTCTTTATTACCTCAATCTTAGCAAGATCAACTTCTAAGCCTGAACTAGAAACGTTGTGTCCCAACACTATACCTTTACGAACCATAAAATACATTTTTCCCAGTTCAAAGCCAAATCAGTTTCCTTGCATCTAATCAATACCTTCTCCAAGTTCTGTAAACACTCATCAAAGTTATAAACAAAAAAGTCATCCATAAAAACTTCAAGGAAATCATCAATCATATCCCAGAAAATCGCCATCATACATCTCTGAAAAGTAGCAGGTGCATTACATAGTCCAAATGGCATCCTTCGAAAGGAAAAGGTACCAAAAGTACATGTAAAAGTGGTCTTGTGTTGGTCTGCTGGATCTACATAAATTTGATTGTACCCTGAATAACCATCCCAAAAGCAATAATATTCCCTACCAACCAATTTATCCAACATCTGATCTATGAAAGGAAGAGCGAAGTGATATTTTCTAGTAGCCTTATTCAACTTACGATAATACATACACACTCTCCAACCAACAACGGTGCTCGAGGGAATGACTTCATTCTGAGCATTTAGGACTGCAGTAATACCACCCTTCTTTGGTACGCATTGAACTGGACTCACCCACTCACTACTAGCTATGGGATAGATGATTCACGTATCTAGTAGCTTAACCACTTCTTTCATAGTTGGCATCAGTCTCCTTTAGCCTTCAACTGAGCATGCACTATCATCTTCTAAAATAATTTTGTGTTGACAATAGGAAGGAATAATGCCTTTGATGTCAGCAATAGTCCAACCAATTGCCTCTTTATTAGCTCTTAGTACACACAACAGTTTATCTTCTTGAGGACCTGTTAAATTTGCTGAAACAATAACAGGTAAAGTGTCATTAGTACCTAAATACGCATACCTCAAGTGTGCTGGCAATGGTATTTCTTCCAATTTCGGAGGAGATTCAATGGATGGTTTCTTTTTGGTAACTATCTCCCCCGAGTCTATCACAAGTTCATAGGCAGGACGCCTATATTTTGGATTCTTAGAATTAAAAGATGCCACTGTTTCGGCAAGCTCTTCCATCATCTCAGGTAAGTCAAGTGTTAAGGCAGCCTGCAAGATATCATCATAATTAAAACAATCAAATACCTCTTGCGTGGAATGCTCAGCTATATCCATTCAGAAACAATCTCCTAGGACATCTAGAAACTTCATCGCCCTAAACACATTGAACTTTACCTCCTCGTCTTGGATTCACATAGTTAATTTTCCGTTTACTACATCAATTAAAGTACGCCCCGTGGCTAGGAATGGTCGTCCCAAAATGATGGGGACATTCCTATCCGCGTCGTATTCAAGAATAATAAAATCAACAGGAAAAACTAAAGTACCTGCCTTGACGAGAACATCTTTGATTCGTCTCTCAGGATGTACGAGGGATCTGTCAGCCATTTGTAAGACCATAGAGGTAGGTCTCACATCTCCCATCTTCAACCTATCAAAAATATTTTGAGCATGAGATTGATACTTGCACCCAAATCACATAAAGCCTTTCCTTTCCACTCATTACCAGTCGAAATCGGAATCGTAAAACTCTCAGGATCAAGCATCTTAGGTGGCAACTTACTCTGACAGATGGCACTACACTCCTCTGGCAATCCTATCATCTCATTATCACAATTTGGTCTCTTGTTGGTGAGGGCCCTCTTCAAGAACTTCACATACTTTGGTATATCTTTAATAGCTTCTAATAAAAGAATGTTAATGTTAAGACCTCTCACCCTATTTAAAAATCTCTGATATTCAGCCAAATCTCCTTTTTTCTGAACTCTTGAGGGGAATGGTGGAGGAGGACGGGTTTCTACAACATCTTTCTTTTCCAGAACTTCCAGAATCTTCTCAACTTCTATCACTTCAGGTTCATCATCCTTTTCTTCCATATCCTTTACCGGTTTCTCCTTATTGGTAACTTCTTTTTCTTTCATAACATGAAAAGGAGGTAGAGGGAGCTTCTTACCACTTCTTAACGCGATACCCTTACAATCTTCTGTCATTCTAGGGAGTTTCCCTTGTGGACGTTGACTTAATTGTTTCGACATCTGAGCTATTTGATTCTCCAATAATTTAATTGCGGCTTCAAAAGCTTGCTGATTTTGAATAGATTGTGTCTGAAGTGCAATTAATTTCTCTACAGCTTGACGAAGATCATTCGTACCTTCTTGAGGTTGAGCAGGTAAGGCTCTTTGATTCATGGTGTCATTATAACTATCTTTAGGAGGCTGCCTCTGAACATGATTTCCGTAACTTTGTCAGCCTTGATAATTATTATGTGGTCTAGATTGATAATTGTTACCTTGTGGACGCGGCTGATATGCATAAATAGGATTAGCTGCCCCATTAGGATTCGAATATTGAAAACCCGGATGGTTTCTGTTTGGTTGGTATCCTTGACCACTTGAATTGTAATTCCCTCGATTAGAAACGAACATTACAGCTTCAGAATTACTTTGACAATTCTCCTAGTCATGGTCTTGAACACCACAATTCGAACACCCATATATCTATTGAGTAACATTAGCACCTGCTTTCTTACCTGAAAAACCCTCTTTACAACTAAAGTAAGTTGTTTCAATTGTTGCTCCAATGTATTCTTCAGTTTATTCTCCAAAAAGGAGAATTTCTCATTGATTCCCATACTACTTTCTTTTCCACCTCGAATAGGTGTTCTCACTGTATTCCAACCTTTCTCATTCTTTAGAGTTTGATTCAAAATGATCTTAGCATGTGCTGGAGCTACCTGTAAGAAACCACCTCCATAAATCGAGGTATTTTCTTGATCCTCCATAAAGGCCTTTATAAAATATCTTCAACTGTTGTTGATCTGTAAGGCCATGGTCAGGAACTCTTCTCAAACATAACTGAAATCTTGTATAACATCTTCCCAAAGTTTCTTCTTGTTCTTGGACAAATGATTTCAAATCAACCTGTGCGTCTAATCTCATGTTCGTCGATGGTAACGATCGAAAAATGATGTCTGTAACTCATCCCAATTGTTTATTGATCCTGGTTCTTGTGAGTCATGCCACTCACTAGCTCCGTCTATCACGGAAAATCTGAAATTAGCATAATACATCTGCTCTTTGGCCACTCCTTGTATTATATATTGATGTCTCCTCATTTGTGATGATTTAATATTAGTTGGAGACATCATTTTTAGTGATTTAAGAAGTCTTTGAGTCGGTTTTCCCATTAAATATTGCACTTTCCTATTTCTAGTCTTGATTTGATGAATTATTATTTTTAGAGCATATTTGGTTTAATTTGTGTGTTAATGTGAAGCTTTAAAGATAATATGGAAATAATTTGCATCTAAATCCCCTCACAGCCGAATTAGTTTTCTACCTTACTTCTCTTTTGACTTTCCGGATGACTTAAGTGCAAGGACTTATTGACTACCTAGCGTGCTAATATCGTCCAATAAAAGGCACTAACACTTACATATTATGTCCGAAAATTCGACACTTACCCGGGTGTTAGTCGAAAAGACTCGTACTACCTATACTTGATCAGGGTATACATAAGCAACATTCACAAATATATAAACAATGGAAAATAAGGGTTCAGTTCATTTCAATACATAAAGACTTCAATCTCTTTCCATATCAGAAGGAATCAGGTCCATAGCTATTAGCAATTGATTATGTTGACATGAACAATATGATGATGCACTATTCTGGTAAACACTCTACTTTCCAAAAGAGACTTCTAGCTCATTTTACGTCTTCGCTTGGGTTCGGACTTTACTTCATGACTTTACTTCATCCTCTTGGAGCCTTGTGTCAACCATGTACCTAAAAGATATGCACCTAACACACAATTATGGCACAAAAACACTATAAATGAAATATTATCCAAAGGAATGTAGAAAAGTGTAATATGGAAATTATTAGAGAAAAATCCCTCACCTAGGTCCTATAAACCCTCCAAACGATGTCTCATGAGTAGATTAATCTATCACAAAAGAGGAGACATCAATACCCCCAACTCAAAATTTTGTCATTCCGACAAAATAAAAGAGGTGAAAACCAAAAATGGGTCTAAGTACAAATAACCAAGGAAGAAGGAGGGAATAGATAGATAGTGAATAGACCTAAAGAAACTAGCCTAATATGTATCACACAGTGATATTCAAGAAATAATAAACAAGTATGCATAATATACAAAAGATCAACATGTCAAGATTTTTGTGGAAAGGTACTCTTAAAGGTGCTTAAGGAGCTATGATCTCTTGGGAATTTATTTGCAATATCAAAAAGGTTGAGGGATTAATCGTTCCAGGTATTGAGAACATAAATAAAGTCTGTTTATTAGTCACTTTTTGGAGGTTTACTCTCAAGATCATAATCTGTGGAGTAAGTGGGTGAAAATTAACATCACTAAAGGAAAATGTATTTAGAGTGTCAATCCTAAACAACATCATTCTTGGATTTGGAAACAAATTATTAAAATTAGAGGTACAGCTAGTAAATTCATTCATCATTAAATAAGAAATGGTAAAATTACGTTTATTCTTTGGGATAAGTGGTTACATAAGTAGAGTGTTCAAGATATTCTTGGAATTGAATTTGATTATTTAATTCAAGCTGCAATAATAGAGTAGCAGATTGTTATGGTAGAGGAAGATGGAGGCTTCCTCTATGTATTGTAAAAATTATACCTCAACTACAATTAGTGTCATTATCTTCTTCAGATGATAAGTTCATATGGAGTGAAAGTCATAAGTCGAGATTTTCTTTTGGCAAAACTCTCATCAAAGTCACTGAGCATAAAGAAGACCTTTCTTGGAGGAAAATAGTATGGGAAAAAGGTTATGTACCAAGGTGTTCTTTCATATCATGGCTCGTGATTCTGAATCGGTTACACTAAAAAGATAGAATGCTAGATTGAGGGCTTACTGTCAATCTGGATTGTTGTTTATGTAATCGAGAAGTTAAGAATGGTGACCACATCTTCATTAAGTGTAGCTATTCTCAACTTATCCTTATCTGCATCCTAAGGATGTGTGAGATAAGTAGAATTTCATTTTCGATGGTGGATTTGATTGAAATCATTCTTCAATCCAACTCTAACTCGGAGCTGATCATCATCATCATTGTGTGCATCGCTTCGTTCTTGTATTTTGTTTGGAATGAAAGAAATAATAGAGAGCACCAAGTTTCAGAGACGAATGAAGAGAGAAAAGTTAATCAAATTCTATCTTTTGTTGCAGTCAAGTTAATAAGAAGAGTGTTTAAATGCAATAGGGCTAGTAAATTAGTGGATCTGATTTTTAATAGATAGCCTCAAAGTTCTTGTAAGCCCAATGTAGACTTTTTTATTTATGATAGGTACATAGCCCATTAGTTAGCTTGCTATTAGGCCAAAAGTCATGTAAAAGATACTGGGTAGTGGTGCCTAATTTTTAATAAAATTTAGATTTGCTGATATAAAAAAACATCTAACGAGTTTAAAAGTGGATTAATTTTGCAATGCAAGAAGGAGCGGTTCTCTCTTAACTTGATACGAAGGTTATAAGGTGTCATAGTTCTTACCTAGTGTCTAATGGTCCAATTATTACTCCCTACTTGTTCAACTGTTACTTACTCAAGTAGCTAAGAACTTTAAGGTTTTAAGTATAACATAGGCTTAAGGTAAGGTGTGATAAATATTTATGATAATTTAGAGTGAGATTTTGGCCCATGGATTACAATTAAGCACATAATTAATATACACGCAATAAACATCTGCCCACCAAATTTATCCCCTAATCACGTACACCCACCACCCCAAACAAAAGATCCAAGACACCTAGACATAGGCATGTGATTCGAGAGCGGGTCATATAGTCAAATCTTAAGAACTAAAGGGTAAAATCTTATAACATGGTTTATCAAAAAAAAAAAGGCTACAAAGGTTAGAACTAGGCTAAGAAGGATGTTATAGTTCATTACTTCTAAGCAAGCTAAAGGCAACAAGTGGATAACAAATAAATGTCTTAATCATCCTCCTAACTACAAGGGTTCATTACTTTCTTATGTTTAGTTCATAAGTTAAGCAGGTTATTCACTAGTCTAAACTCACGTTCTATACACCGCTCACATATTTCTAAGTTCAAACATAACTTCTACTCATTTCTCATTAATCATTTTATTCCTTAGTCGATGTTTTCATGCAAATCTATTACGCACTTTGTTAAAAAGTTAAAAAAACCACACTATATTCTACCAATTAACTTGTTAAAATTTATGTTTGAAAGGAACATTCTCTACATTCTGTATAAGATGGTCATATAATCGTTTTAGATTTTAGATGATAGCTTACACATTTTTTTGTTTCTTTTTTATGTTCTTTTGATGGAATATTGTTTGTTGGTTCATGTTTATTAATGCCCATATTTATAAATTTTTGTTTTGATAAAATAGTTTGTATATGTTTATTATTATTAAATATTCATTATTTTTTCTCATTTAGATAAAAAAAAAATTACATTATTCTTCACAACCTCTCCCTTAAAAACACTAATAAGTTATAATATATTATTAACACAAAATATATGTTTATCGTACCACGACCAAGATAAACTAATCAATTACATGCCAAAAATACAAAAATTTGGAATGAAACCCAGAATCTAGATGAAGCCTTTAGAAACACCTATTATACAAAAGATGTTGGAAACTCTAAAGTGGGAGACGCATATTTTGATACACATTAACTTAGATTTAAGAACGCAAAACTGAAAGAAGAGACAATAGTACTACTAACAAAATTATGTATAAAAATTGTATATTAATTTTGATTAGTTACCTTTGATGACATAGTGGATACCTAAATATGAATGAAGATAATACAAAGCAAACACAAGGAGTAGGTTTTGTATATAATGGCTAACAAAGTAAATTATAATAATGATATTGTAATGAATTGCGTTTATGTTTAAATAATTTTTAAATTAAATTGAATACATTAATGTATTTAATTTCTTCCAGTTGTAATAATATTTTTTTAACTGTTACCTATATAGCTATATATATTGACTTTGTTCCTTCTTGGGGACAAATAGTTACATAGAAAAGACATTAAGCAAATTACAGAAAATTATTTCTCGGTAAAGTTTTTAAGTGAACCATTTTATACAAACTTTATTTAGAAATTGTTTGTATACATGTAAATTAGAATTGTCTGTTACACTTGAAGTTAAATGGAGAAAAATAATTTTGCAAAATACCTAAACAATTATTTTTAATGTAATGGGTTTTCTACACCACTACAAAAAGTTTGTTTCTCTATATCAATTATGGTAATTTTATTTCCATTAAAAATCACTTCTTTATGTTTTGCTACTTATTAATTACAATATCTTTTGAAACTAGTAATTATGTTTAGTAGAGTGAAGAGCAAATGAATCTAATTTCTGAAGGTTGACATCATGATTACATCGACTTCTTCTTCTTGAAGACATCTAAGATACGCTTAAGTAAAAAACGTACATTTTTCCTGAGGTTCATTCAACAATAGAGATTCCAACTTATAGTAGGTTTTGAGTAACTATACATATAATATAAACAAGGCTCGAGTTAGTCTTGTCAGATTAACCAATAAAAAGTTCAAAATCTTAACTTCTGAATCTCATTCAATAGGGGATTTTAATGATAATACTGTTGTTGATGGAGGATGTTGACTCCAAAAATAAAAGAAGCAGACATAATCTATGAATGATATTAGATGATGTAATATATAGTATCAAATATTATAAATATGTAACTCATTACAAAAAAATACATGATGGTAGAAACATAATAGGTTTTTAATGGTTGGTTGGTGAGTTAAACAATAGTGGATATTTTTGTGTAGGTGTGCTATAACGTTTCTGGAGTTAAGTTGGAGGACACATGTATCAATTTCTTTTGTTGGTTATAGATAATAAGTATATAGAACATAAATAGAGTATTTTGCTTGTGTTTTGTATGAGCTCTCTTTCTTCAGATTTCAAAATTCAACATCTAAATTTTTTCTTACATCATCGATAACAACAATCGAACAACCAAATCATTCGAGATCCATTAGAAATCGATATTCAAATCAAAAAAATTCAATATTCTTTTCCTTAAATTCCTCAATTCCTTCTGAATCCACCACATATCCTTCGTTCCCACATAGAGACACTCTTTACTTACATTTTTTCCATTTCAAATAATACCTTATCTATCCATATCAAGGGGTAATTCAAAGTGGTAAAATTTTAAGTTACAGTTTAAGGAAGATACGCGAAGAACAGAGACATTTTCTCATGTAAGAGAGATGAAGAAGAATCCAAGCAAAGAAATGGGTGAAAACAAGAGGAAACCAATTAAGGTTTATATGAGTAAAGCTAGGAAGAAAAAAGGGTAGTCCTACAATTAAAGAGGAATCGGTTATGTTGGATTTCGGATACTCAAGCCATTTTGATTTAAAAGGAGAATATACCACAACTTCTCCAAATTGAAGTGCCTCTACCAAAGAAAAGCGAAGCTCCTAGGTTCCTATTATCTGTTGCAGCTAGAAACATGCCTTCTTTGTCACTTACTAACGAGATAAAATTTGCAGAGAAAATATGAAAAAGTGAACACAAGAGGTTTCTTGAGAAATGAGGATTAGGTTGAAAGACATTCATGAGAAATTATTTGGGATTCAGTATAAAGCAAGTAAAAGAGTTCTATCTTGTCCTCTTTAGCCAAGATAGTAAAGAAAGAGTCTCTTTAGAGACAAGTTAGTCACTCTCACGGTTGGAGAGATCCGTAGGCACTGTGAGTTGAAGAAATTGTTACATATCAGATAAGCTTCTTCTATGTTGAAGATTTTCCAATTCCTCTAACTAAAACACTATTCCTAGCATAATTATAATGTAAATTGCGGTGATACTTGTAATTTACTTAATGTAAAAGATATCATCAAAAGGTTAATGTAAAATATTAATGGTTACATGCTAAACAAATATGTTGTTTCAAAAATACTCTATCTTAGTTGACATGCATGCAATGAAATTGACAAGATATCTGTTCACCATGATATCATACTATAACGTGTAAATTATAAATAATCTATCTTAACCAACAATTAATCTAGTAATAATTGTAAGCAAGAATATGTAATGTGATATCAAAAAGTACTGATATATATATACATTTCGATTTTGCAATTCGGTCCTTCGGGAAGTTGATTATTTTCTCAATAGAGTGAGAATGCTAGATTAATAATTGGGTATATTTGCATCACGGTAGAATTAAAATTTAAATTATATTAAAAGTAGCTGACCAAACATACACAATTTAAACAATTATGATGATCCATAAAGAAAATATCTTATGACGTTACGAAAAGGAGAAACATAAAAGAAAGGAAAGTGTTTTTTATCATCTTCAAAGAAGAATAAACAACAAATAATTCCGTATGTGAAATTAATCCAAATTGTAGCTTAGAGGTCACCAGAGGAGCTTGCGGAATGGTCACCAAAGAAGCCACTAGAGAGGCCACTAGATATGCCAGACAACTGTTCTTGCTTCTCCAAATACTGATAGAAAAAAAGATGGCATAATTATATTTATTTTATTGCATTAAATATTACATTCACAAGAAATAAAAATTACCTCATTCTTCAAGCGGTAACAGTGTGGACAAATGATGTTTTTTCAGTGCTTTCTTTAGGGCAACGTTCTTACACTGCAATCTTTCGTTCTCCATGAGAAGAGAATTATTATCTCCTATCTCATTCTGAGTGTACAATATCCAACAATTAACATATTATACTTAAAGGAAGAGATAATTATTTTAATTTATATTACAATTTAGAAAATAAGATATAATAATTTAAATTTAAATTATTAAATAAATAAATATAAAATAATATACCTTTGCTTGTGTTCTTTTAATTTTAAACCAAAATTTAATCTGCCAAGGCTCGAGTCCTAGTTCTTGGCCCAATTGTATCTTATGGGACTCATCATGACAGGGAACATCCTTGAAGTACCTATATATCAATTTGACACACATATTATAATGTTTAAAATAATTAAGAAGTTTTCTAAAATCTCTCATGTATTTATCAATAAAATTTTGTAACTTCTATTCTAATCCTTAATCAATAGTACTATATTAGAATGAAAAATTAGTCGCTAATTAATACTGATTTGAAATAATATATTATTATGTTTAATTTATTTTAGAAAATGACAAATATATAATTTGAAGGATAACAAATATATAACCACCTCGAAATAAAATATCAGGTTGAGTCTAATTTAGAAATTTGTAACTGACATACAATAACAATATACTTGTTAATCTCTTTAATGTTTCTTAAGTAAATTAACTATCCTAAATTTTGATAAAGTTTTATTGATAAATTCAAAACCTAAGATATATATCATTTTAATTGTGGTTTACCATTAAAACGCAAATCATCCAATGGATCAACATAATAAACCATAAATCTATTTTCTAGTTTTCTTTATAAATAAGCGAGCAAACATATAAAAACTTGAAAAATTTAATGGTAAGCTATAAAAAAAATTTAAAGGAATTTACGCTTCAAGGCGCTCATTGATCAAATGAGATTCCTGATCGTAGTCGTCTCCAGAATCATTTCCTCCAAAATTATCCATAACTGTGTTATGTGTCTGAAAAAAAAAATTAAAAATTTGTTAACAACATGCTTATAAAGTTACAATAATGCACTAACAACTATTGAATGAACAAACCTAATCAATTTTAAACCTTTTCCATTATACAAATTGAAAAAATGGTTGTAAATATGTAAGATATGATAAATTCAATTAAAAAAATATATATATAGAATATTGACACTCAATAGATATAATGATTCTTAATGAAAAAATATAAAAGTCTACATATTCACCTTACTTATAATGTATTGCACAAATTATTAGCCAAGAATAACGTACTAATGAGTCCTTTGATAGGTTTCTTAGCTAGTATATATAATAAACATGAATTAGAACATGATTTTCATATGTGAACGTGTTTCTTTTATTTTTAATGTAATTGTTTGTAATTAGTATTCATAATGAAAACATAGTAAGAAGTCAATAAATAGAATAAATGAAAGGTCTTTTTAGAAAATTCTAAAAATACCTTCACAACTAAAGAAGGCTTTTGCCAACAATGGAAATTCAAAATATTTAAATATAGTAAATTATTTTTGAATAACAGATAAAGAAATAATATTATAAATGATTTTTTTCCAGAATAGATCAATGAATAAACATGCAATAAATAGAATAATGAAATGTCTTTTTAAAGAATTACATAAATACCTCTCTAAGAAAGATCATTTACCACAAGAGAAACTTTAAATATACAGATATATTGAAATGCATATTTACTAACCAAGAAATAGAATATGTAAATAATTTGTTTCCACAATGGATCAACAAATAAACAAGATTATTTTTAGATTTTGGGTTATTTTATAACTACACTATTTTAAATTAATTTTAAATAAAAAAAAGCTGGACTATAAAATTTAACGCAAAAATCCTTGTATATCAAAATTTTTATGCGACGGTGATGTATGAACGATGATAAAAAATGTATGTAGTGTTTTTAATTAATTTTAGACGTAATGAAGAGAGAATCTTATTAAAATTATATTAACAATAATTTCCAACACACTAAATATTAAAATATATTCATTTCATATGACCGATTCCACATATAGTAGATTCAATAAGTGTATCAATGAAGTAGGCCTAGTGGATATCCCATTTAACGGTTGAGAATTTACCTACAAAAAGAGTAAAGATATTAAATACCATAAAAAATTGATAGAGCTCTCATTAACCATTCATGGATTTAAAGATCTTCAAACACTATAGTAACCATAGGTTTTAATTTGAACCTTAATGGTCAATCAAGTAAGATTGATAACAAGTATGGGATGATAGTTGGAGAATATGATGCACAACCTCTACTTCAAGGACATTTTAGTAAATTATAGCAGATTTTACATAGAATCTTACTTAATTAAGTAGTAAAAAATTCCCCAATAATATCCAAACTATTTAAAAGCTAAAACACCATATACATAACTTATTAGAGATAGGTAACTGAAAAAAAGAAAATAAATATATTGAAACTTAAAATAATTTAAAGTCTAAATATGTGTAAGAAGTGTTTCATTAGAGTTTTAGATATCGAGAAATTTGGTTTCAAGAATAGATGAGAACTAAAATATTTTCATCTCGTTAAAATATCTAAATAATTAAAATTAAATTGAACTGTCCTGATGACAATCTTGAGTGTTTATTAAAGATTCTAATTAAATAGATGATTATGATACTATGTCTTTCACAGGCTTATTCTAATCAATATGACTTAGGTATATTGATAAAATAAATAAATATATATATAGAATTTTAAAAATGAAAAAAATACTTACTTTCTAAAACTATCTCTGAAATAGAGGTCCAGAGAATAATATTCAAGCTGGGTAGCAAAATATCTTGTAAATTGGTTAGCTTTAGTTGTATTTTCTATCAAATATTATAACTAAATAAATCACCAATTTTATGTAGACCTACAAAAGGGATAAACCATCTAAATTTTATTAGTCATAGACATATTTCTCTTAACCTTAATATTAAAAAACTAACATCTATCACAAACATTAATAATATTAGTTGCTCAAACTTTATGTACAAATTTTGTACTAATGTTTTAGTTAATAAACTAAAGAAAATTATAGGTATCTTAATCTTACCAACATAATTATCCATTATCCAAGGACGATCAATCCATGACAATATATTTATAGCACATGAGGTGTTACGTAAGATGAAAAAGCCAATCAAATATGCCAAGTCAATTCTAAAGAGATAAGGAAAGAAGATCTTGAAGAAATCTGGAGATAGAAGGAAACAGAGTTCAATTAGAAAAAGGAAAAACTGTCAAATAAATCTGAATTTCCGCAGCTACGTCTAAAGAAGTGATGATAACTCCAAATCTGAGACGATTCTGGAAGATCCCTTTCATAGATAGATAATTACGTGAGGATTATTTTGATATCTTATGGGCCAAAAACGGTCCAGTAACGAAGAAAATATGGTAAAAACAAGTCAGCAGTAATTATCCTTATCTACATACGAATTTGAGTTGGACTAGGAGTCCATTACTTACCTTCTCCTTCAAGAAAACAAATTAGGGCTTCCAAGACACCTATATATACACCCTTAAAAACCATTGTAAACATGTCCTTGCTCAGTTCCAAGTATAGGCTTAGTCCTTACTTGTATTTTCTCGGTTTTAAATAATAGCTTAGTCCTTATATTTATTATTCATCCTTAGTATCAAGCTATTCATCCAAGAAGCAAGCTGACCTGTAGAGGAAAACAAGAAGCACAAAGTTGGAGAGTGACAAACTCCTCTTCTACATCTCACCTTCTCTATATTTAGGGTAATTAGCTATAGATTTGTGGTTTCAGCATATTTCTAAGCTTTTATTCTGTAAGTTTTACTTTTAATTGCTGGGCTATGATTATGTCTTTAATTTCTAAATACTATTTGTTATTTTAATTAATTTGAGCTTGGCGTATAGTGTTATTATGTGTTTTGACTTATTGCTTTAAGCCCTAGATTTGGCCAATCTTAGGACTATTCTTAGTTATTGACAACACCACATAATCGTCTAGTTTTGATCCTTTGCCTAACTAGATAGCCATAAAGGTTTGATTTAACCATCAATCATTATTTAGAATCCCGATTAATATACAATGCTCAATGTGTGATAGATTAGAATAACGTAGTAATAGACTCATACTAGTAATCTTAATTCATCTAGACTTACATTCATATTTTTTTATTCGCGTTAGATAGTTATTCATATCATTATCTTTTTATATAAACATATAAATTCATCTACGCTTGTTAAACATAAGTAGATCTAACAGATCAAATCCCTGCGAACGAACTTGACTTATCATTAAAACTTGCAAACAATCTGTGATACTTGCAGTGAGTTCCGTGGTTCACAAGGGTGTGTGCTTTTTATTATTATATTTATTAATCTATTTATTTATCACACCTTTTCCCCCACCAAGTTTTTGGCGCCACTGGAGGGGATTTATCTTTAAGTTAAATCTATTTTGTGTTTATTTAGTGTAGAAGTTTTTTATTTGTTTTCAGTTTTAAGCGTTCTTTTTGTTTTTGTCTTTCTCAGGATTTTAGATGGCTAGAGCTAGGGTTTCCTAGTCAATTTCGTGTACAACCCATTAGGATTCGCATCCCAACTATTCAAGTCGTTCGATTCAAGCCCGATCATGACCTGATTAATCAATTCGCGAGCTATGGGAAATACAATGGTGATACAAATCAAGATCCGGCCAGATCTGTTCAGAAATTCATGCAATTTTGTGATGCGTACATTAATGAAGGTGTTACGCAAGAATAGATGTATTATTTAATGTTTCAATTTTTCTTGACCGGGAAAGCAAGCGATTGGTTAGATGATTAACCTCCCGAGCTAATAACAAATTAGGACAAGCTGCAAGAAAGATTACTGGATAAATTTAATCCTACAAGCATGCGAGTGAAGGAACTATTGGTGCTTATGAATTTCTTACACGAAGCCGGCGAGAGTGTTGGCGAAGCATGGACGAGATTTCAAAAGATGTTGGCACGATGTCCAATACATGTATACACGCCACAATTACAATTATCCATGTTCTAAAATGGACTCAATAGAGAGTCAAGGCTGAGATTAGATGATATGGGTCGTGGTAGTTTTGTCTCTATGGATCCAAAAGAAGCAAAGAGTGGTATGGAAACAATCATTGAGACCGACATAAGTTGGCCACAAGAACAAACTCCTACCACTAACGAAGAAGAATAAGCGAGGTTTTCAAGCTTGCAAAATCAGATACAACAACTCGCTATGGCAGTTAAGGAAAGCATCCCAATGCCACCTCAACAGTTATACCTGTAAGAACAAGCCTATGAAAATCAAGCTAAACAACCACCAGGCTGCAATGTGCAGAATGTAAGTCAAGCTCAATCACGTCCTCAAGAAGATATCACCGAGTTAAAAGAGACTATTAGTCAATTCATCAACTTCTCGAAGGATAATATGAGCAGACTTGAGTCAAAGATCGATGCATCAGTTGTGAAAAGCCTGCAACAACAGAATCAAGATTTAAAACAACATAATTAACTTTTAGAGAAGAATGTGATGACGCTCACTACAATCATAGAACAAATGCAAAGTCAACTCCTACAATTGACACAAGATACAACTTTTAACATGAAGAAGATCCAATACGTTGACGACAAGGTTAAGACTATTAGTCTTCAAGCTCAAAAGATGAAATAACACAACGAGATAATCGTTGAAGCGCTACCATCTCCATCAAAAGGGGATGTTCTACCAAACAAGTCAAACGTAAGTCAGATGAACTTAGATGAGATAATTGTTGAAGATTGGGTTGAAGAAGTTGAACAAGGTGAGATTAATAAGCCAAGAGTGGTTGATGAACCAAGAATTGAAGAGAGAAGTAGAGTAAGACAGCCACCCATACATTGCCACTATCCCGCTTATCCAAAGGAGCAACAACAAAAGTGTATAGAGGCGTTAAAACAAGTGAAAATTAACGTCCCTTTACTCGAAGCTATGGAAGAAAGGAGAAACTATGATTGATTCTTTATGGAGGCACTCTCTGATAAAAAAAGGTTCACAAGATCCAAATCTGTGACACTCAATGAAGGGATATCAGCACAAGTTCAGCAAAGATTACCACCGAAGCTTAAAGATCCTGGAGGTTTCAACCTCCCAATCAAAATAGGTTGCATATTTCATGGAAAATCCATGTGTGATTTAAGGGGCAAGTGAGAATATCATGCCCAAAAATATATTCAAGAAGATTGGTATTAGTGATGCGAAACCGACATCTGTAATCTTACAACTTGCAGATCAATCAACAGCAAAGTCGTGGGTAGTAATCGAGGACGTGCTCGTCCAAGTAGGTAACCTTGTTATTCCCACAGACTTTATTATTCTTGACTATAAAGCAGATAAGAACGTCCCATTCATTCTTGGGCATTTATTCCTAGCCACCAGCGATACCATAGTGAATGTGATTGAGGGAACCGTGACTCTCCGTATTGAAGATAACTCTGAAACATTCTATGTTTCAAGGAAGAAGAAAAAGAAAAATGAGTCAAAAGAACTATATCCAATCAGAGTTGTAACCAAGAAGCCAGAACCTGTAAGCCCCCAAGAAACCATGGAGAAAAAAATTGAGTTTGGGGTAGGAGACGAGGTGGCATGGAAATCTCCCTTTCCCAAACATAACAGTTCTTGGAAGGGGCCATACATTATCTCACAAATCATCTCAGAAGGAGTGGTCCAAATCAAAGCTATCGAAGGTTGCAAGCTCAAGTTGGTAAGTGTTAATCACCTTATTCACTGCTGGGGAGGCTATAAACAGAAATAACCGAGGTAACTCGTCTAACTTTGAAAGACGTTAAACAAAAGTGCCCTTTGGGAGACATCCCATAGTAATTTATGTTGTTATATTTTACTTTAGATTAGTTGTTTTTAGTTGATATTGCATATTTGAGGAAGGTATTAGTGTTTTTGATGTTCAGGTATTAAAGAAATCTAGTTTCGGAGGAAAAAAAGGAATTTTTTGGGCATGTTCAGACCTGCCACCGGTATACCGGGCCTTACCGCGGGTCAGAAACACGAGCCCACGGGTACTCATCACGTTTTCATTGCCGAGAGGTGAGTTTCGAAAGCAAGCCGCACCGGTATACCGGACAGACCAAAACCCGTGCCCACGTGTGTACGCCTCGGGTATTTTGATGTAGCATGGATTTCAAAGAACAGCAGCTCCGGTATACCGGGCCATACCGCCGGTATACCGGGCCATACCGCCGGTATACCGGGCCATACCGCCGGTATACCGCCCGGCGCTGCTGGAGAGAGAGAAAAAAATAGCATTTTTTTGGTTATAAAGAAAAGTAGGTGAGTTCTAGTCCGAATTTCTCAATCCTTAAGCCTCACTTTCTTCTCCAAACCTCTCCCAACTCCATTAAAGCTTCATCAAACCTTCACCTAACATCAAAACACTACCAAATCACCATGAATTCACATCCAAATTCTTCCCTACATCATTACAAAGAAGATTCAATCACCCACATCATATCAAAACACCTAGAAACCAAGAATCAAAACCATGAATTTCAAAAAAAAAAATCCGAAAATCCTTAAACCCATATCACCAAAGCTTGATTCCATCATACCCACATATATAATTATCATCCTAACACCTTTCCTAACCCAATTAAAGCTTGTTTTCTACCTATGATCAAGAGTTAAAAATTTCAAGAGTGCTCAAAGCTTTGAGTTGGGGGTCAAAAGAGATGATAGAGATATTACCAAGTGTTAAGGAAGATGAAGAATCAAAGCAAGGTGTTGGGTAAGATCAAGAAGATTTCTATTGAGATGGGTACTAGTTTGGGAATAACTACAAGGTAAATCGGATCAAGAGAATAAAGGAAAGCTAGCTATGGTGAATTAAAAGAGAAAAAAGTTTTAAACTTTCATAAAGAGGACACCACAACCTCTACAATCGATAGTCCTTTACCCAATATTAATGAAGCTTCATGGGGCCTTGTTAGCTTCCGCAAAAACATAATTACTGGACTTACCTTTAGCTCATGAGAGAGTATTCGAGAGAAAAGTTGGAAGAAGATAAACAAGAGATTTCTAGAGTGTGATTGATTGGAATGGAGCATAACATGATGTAAGGGAAAGCAAAATTGGTGATACTAGAAGTTTTCATACATGAAAGTACTACACCCTATTCCGGGTATTGATCAGGCGAGGTAAATAGCCTCGAAGAGTATGTTTTCTTTCTTCCTTACCTTTTCTTTATGTGCAATATATGTAAAATTTTTATTTTATTTTATTTTATTTATTGAGTCTTTTCGAGTCGTGGGGACACAACTCATTTTTGAGTTTGGGGTGTGGGGATTCGTTGTCCCTCATCTCCATTTTTATGTGTTTTTTTTAGGTAAAATTAATTTTTTTGAAGGAATAGATGTATGTAGAGTGTGTTTAATAGCTTGAAAGCATAAGCTCAGTAAGTTAATGATAGAAAGTAGTATGTTTATGAGCTATTTTATTTTGTATGCTTTGAGTATTTGCAGGAAAAGAAACATTAATAGTAAAGAAAAGATTAGTTAGCAATGCGATAGAAAATATGTTCGATCTCAGGGAGCCATGAGTGGTTTGTAGACCGAGAGATCCAAGATAGTTGACAAAACCATTTGATGAACGTGCTAGAGGTAAGAGAATAAAGAAATTACATGGTTTAGAAAATGATTAAGGCGGTTCTTTCATATTGGATCCATTTGAAGCCTTTTGACTTTCTAACCCTGTTAGTTGATTTAATATTTTATATCCTTCTCAGCCCCTTCTAGCCTTTCTAAAGCCTTTTTATTTAACCACATTATAAGCCATATCCCTTTAGATTATAGGACTTTTCCATATGACCCGCACTCGAATCGCGATGCATAGACAGTTGTTTTAGAGCTTGAGTTTGGGATGGTGGGTCCACCATTATGGGAATTGTTATTGGGTTGGGAATTTTGAGCTTATTAATTGTGCTTTGTTATTATTTAGATGATGATTCATAGGTTTATATTGTAACCCTTTGCCGGGGTAATAGTGAATGAAAAAGAAGCTACGAGCTAGATTTGAAAAGAAAAAATATATATATGAAAAAAAATAGAGTGATATCTCGAACATAAAAAAGAGAGTCATAGCTATACAAAAGAAAAAAATTGATTTGAATAGAATATATATTTGGACCGGCAAAGTGGAATTTTTATGTGAACTTCTTTATGCTTTAATTGGGTTATTGGGAATGCTACTTTGTGCTTTAAGGAAATCATTGGGTTGAGTGAGAAACATTTTTAATGAGAGTAACTCAAGCTCTAGGGCAATTCGTTGATGGCTAGTGAGGAGAGAGACAAAAGCTCACTCTAAATTATCCAAATATACTTATCATACCGTCCCTAAGCCTAAATTACAACCTTAAAGACCTTTTGATTCTTTGCTATGTAATCGGGAAGTGATTGGGCCAATAGAGAGTAGTTAAGTGGATCTTTGGAGACTAGTGAAGTTCGATGAACAATCTATAGCTTCCTTGGTGAACTGAGTAAAGTTCCTCTCCTTCTTACATTGCGAAGCTAATCTAATCTTGAATTCAAGCCATGTTGATTGTAAAGATGAAAAGTGTGCAGGTATGTAGTTTGTAAATATTATTACATGAAATTTTCAGAGTAGTTGCTTTATGTCTATTCTATATATTCTACAGTCTCTTTTCCCATTGTGCTTAAATGACCTAGGTGCGTACTTAGAGTCTTCCCTTTGTTTTTATCTTTATTGTATCGGGACGATACAACTTTGAGTTGGGGGTCTTGATGTCTCCTCATTTGTGATGATTTAATATTAGTTGGAGACATCATTTTTAGTGATTTAGGAAGTCTTTGAGTCGATTTTCCCATTAAATATTGCACTTTCCTATTTCTAGTCTTGATTTGATGAATTATTATTTTTAGAGCATATTTGGTTTAATTTGTGTGTTAATGTGAAACTTTAAAGATAATATTTAAATAAATTAGATGCCAAGTCAATTCTAAAGAAATAAGGAAAGAAGATCTTGAAGAAATCTGGAGATAGAAGGAAACAGAGTTCATTTAGGAAAAATAAAAGCTGTCAAATAAATCTGAATTTCTGCAACTACGTCTAAAGAAGTGATGATAACTCAAAATTCGAGACGATTCTGGAAGATCCCTTTCATATGTAGATAGACAATTCCGTGAGGATTCTTTTGATATCTTATGGGCCAAAAACAGTCCAGTAACGAAGAAGATATGGTAAAAACAAGTTAGCAGTAATTATCCTTATCTACATACGAATTTGAGTTGGACTAGGAGTCCATTACTTACCTTCTCCTTCAAGAAAACGAATTAGGTCTTCCAAGACACCTATAAATACACCCTTAAACCATTGTAAACATGTCCTTACTCAGCTCCAAGTATAGACTTAGTCCTTACTTGTATTTTCTCAGTTTTAAATAATAACTTAGTCCTTATATTTATTATTCATCCTTAGTATCAAGTTATTCATCCAAGAAGCAAGCTGACCTGTAGAGGAAGACAAGAAGCATGAAGTTGGAGAGTGACAAACTCCTCTTCTACATCTCACCTTCTCTATATTTAGGGTAATTAGCTATAGATTTGTGGTTTCAGCATATTTCTAAGCTTTTATTCTGTAAGTTTTACTTTTAATTGCTGGGCTATGATTATGTCTTTAATTTCTAAATACTATTTGTTATTTTAATTAATTTGAGCTTGGCGTATAGTGTTATTATGTGTTTTGACTTATTGCTTTAAGCCCTAGATTTGGCCAATCTTAGGACTATTCTTAGTTATTGACAACACCACATAATCGTCTAGTTTTGATCCTTTGCCTAACTAGATAGCCATAAAGGTTTGATTTAACCATCAATCATTATTTAGAATCCAGGTTAATATATAATGCTCAATGTGTGACAGATTAGAATAACGTAGTAATAGACTCATATTAGTAATCATAATTCATCTAGACTTACATTCATATTTATTTATTTACATTATTTATTTATTCGCGTTAGATAGTTATTCATATTGTTCTCTTTTTATATAAACATATAAATTCATCTACGCTGGTTAAACATAAGTAGATCTAACGAATCAAATTCCTACGAACAAACTTGACTTATCATTAAAACTTGCAAACGATCTGCGATACTTGCAGTGAGTTCCGTGGTTTTCAAGGGTGTGTGCTTTTTATTATTATATTTATTTATCTATTTATTTATCACACCTTTCCCCCACCATATATGAATCACAGATTTGCATAAACTTTTGAATTGCACGAATAAGATCTTCTCCAGGTACTCCACGAAAGTTTCCGAAATTCTGAAATTGGGATAACATACCAGGGTCGGGTCTGTAACGTGCTACGTTAATATTTGCAGGACCAATACAAAGAGCAGGAGCGTGATAGGGAACTTGTTCTAGACCATGTATGAACCATGGATCATTATACATAGGGGGTTGAGCTTGTTGCATAGGTGGATGATTTTGTTGATTGTTGAGAATTGGTGGATTAGGAATAATTGGTGGCACTATTGGTTGGCCATTCGCATCCAACTCAATGCAAGTACCTTCAACATTATGAATATTCAAATCCTCCATTTCTCTTTCCCTTTTTTTTTTTCACTTACTTCTCTTTCTCTTTTGTTTTTATCTCGAATTAACCTCTCGGGGTTTGAGTACATGCATGATGTCTTCCTATTTGTTCTAATTATTAGCCCCTTGGAGACATCCTTTTAGGTGAATAAATGACTTATTTGATAGACTTTTAGGCTTAATTGATCATATTACACTTTCTCCCCTTGGAAATTAACTATTTGCAGAATCTGAGTTTTTGTGCGTAAATTTGACTATTTTTAATGCAAAGTTAATTGGTTCTTGAATTTCATGAAAGACCAATCCAAGGAGAAGAAGTGAGAATAAAGTCTTAGTGTATTTTAGAGTGTTAGGAAATGATTTTTAGTCGAGTTTCTATTTTTAGAGTACACTTTCCTATTTCGATTTCTTGATTTCTTGATTTATTCTTTTTAAGCATATGCGTTTAATTATTTATTTAATGTGAAGCTTTAAAAGATAAATGGTAATTACTTAGTGACCAAGTCAAGATAAAGATGAAAGGAAAGAAGATTTACATGGAAATAAGAAGATTTAGGAAAGATTTATTCAAAGAAGGAAAAGATAAAGCTGCCTTGTGAATCTGAAATTCCAGCCACGTTTTAAAGATTAAATCATAACTAAAGATTGGCATGGATTCTGGACGAGTGGTCTGCACCAATAGAAAGCTCTTTCCAAGACAAGTGGTTTCATATTTTGTAACTTCTCAAACGGATAAGTATTGAAAAAGATATGACCAAATCAAATCAGCAGCAAAATCTTACCTTTCCTAGAATTTAGAGCTACGAATTTAAGAGTCTTTAACTTGTCTTCCACTCCAAGTAAATTCGACCTAGGGTCTTCCAACACCTATAAATACACCCCTTAACCTCCTACTTTGACACACTTCAGAGAATTACACAAGAGGCTTAAGGTTTTCAAGTCAGAGCAAGAAGGCAAGGAGAAGCTAGTGCTGGATGAGTCCTGTTCTTCCATCATCGGTCATCTTAACCTTTAGGTTCTTTATTTTCTTTCTATAATTCGAAACTATGAATTCCTTTATTTTAATTTTAGTTTTCCATTCTGTTATGAACTAATTTCTTTAGTACTTGAGAATCGCTATATGGGTTGAACTTAATTCTGTTTAATTTATGTTTTCTGAATTTGGGATTTAATAGTTTAAATTAGATTAGGTATTTTGTGTTGACTATTATCTTGTTTTAATCACTAATTTTGAAGTCATGAATCAAACTTAGCTCATAGTAATTAGGCTATTCCATATAGTGGCGTATGGATCACCTTGACGGGGGGTTTAATTACAGACTTAGATAATAGACGCATAGTATCCGTTATTGACCTTGACAGGCTTAACTAACCATGCAGCCAATGAGGTAAATTATTATTCATCTGAAAGTAGCTTATATTCACCCTGACGGGGTCTGTAATACCGTAGGATAGCTCTTAGGTCCACCCTGACGGGGGTTAGGAGATATTAGAATCCCGACTAGCACAATAATACCAGTTTAGCCCTTAAACAGAAGCATGAATTAGATAGGTTAGGTGAAACCCTTGCGAGGATCAAGTACATCTTTCTCATCTGAAGTTTCAAGTCTCTTTTATTTGCTTTCTTTTAATTCCGTAGTTTATTTTCTTGCATCTTTTAATTTATAAAAACCAAACAAAAATCTTTACTTTATTTTTCTGTTAAGCAATTATTCTTACTTTTTGATTAATACCTGAGTTGTGCCTAATCCGTCCCTGCGAACGAACTAGATTAATCGAATATTACTTGGACAACCGTACACTTGCGGTGATTGTGGTTCCTTTACTTTCGCATTTAATTTTATAACACACCAGGACCCACCAAGTTTTTGGCGCCGCTGCCGGGGAACGGTAGCGTGTGACCCCGGTGTTAATCTTTTAGTAGTTTAATTGTTAGTTTAGTTTTAGTTTTATTTTTCAGTTTTACGCTTTGGGTTGTCTTTCTTTCTCAGGTTTACAGGTTTTGGTTTATGCGTGAAGATATCGTGATTCTTGCAAATCCCGAAAACCTAGTTCGAGAAGCAAACAAAAGAAAGAGAGACGCTAAAGAAAAAGAGTTAGAGGAGCAATTAGCAAGAGAAACAATGGCTGAAGACCAAGTTGAAGATCAACAACTCAACCCTCATGTTGTTCCAGCTGCTCCTGTTGCTCAAAATAATGATCTGTGGTTCATCAATGGCCCTGAAGAAGCTTCGTTTCGAGCTCCTGCCCTCGGAATTGGCCCTTCAGATATTAATGTCGCGAGATACAGACCCGATCCTGGTATGTTATCTCAGTTTCAAAGTTATGGCAATTTCCAAGGAGCATCTAGCGAAGATCCGATCCGTGCTGTACAGAAGTTCATGCAAATTTGCGATTCTTATATTACGCAAGGAGTAACTAAAGAGCAAATGTATTTTGCTAATTTTAGATACTTCGTTGTTGATGGAGCAAGTGAGTGGCATGATTCTCAAGAACCTGGAACAATTACAACATGGGACGCATTACAAACCGCGTTCTTCGATAGATACTACCCAACGAATATGAGATTAGATGCGCAAGTTGAAATAACGTCATTCAAGCAAGAAGAAGACGAGACTTTGGGTAGAAGTTGGAAGAGATTTCAGATTTGCTTACGAAGAGTCCCTGATCATGGCCTCACAGAAGTTCAACAAATGAAGATATTTTACCGAGGACTTGATGGCTCTTCAAGAAAGGATCTAGACTTGCTTTGTGGTGGTACATTTTTACGGGTACAACCAGTCCATGCAAAGATTATTCTGAATAGAACTATAACGAATGAACTAGGTTGGAATACCGTAAGAACACCTGTCCGAGGTGGAAATATTGCACTGATTGACGAAAAATTCACCGCCATGGAAACAAAACTCGAACAACAACTGAAACAGCTTGCTCTAGCTGTTACAAAAAGTGTTACTGGTAGAAGAGTAGATGTTAATGTTACACAAGAAGTTTATGGATGTTCTAACTGCGGTACGCAAGATCATGAATGGGAGCAATGTCAACACAATACAAAATCCGTAATGTTCGTTTCCAACCGAGGAAATTATAACTCAAGTGGTCAAGGTTATCAACCAAACAGAAACCATCCGGGTTTTTAATATTCGAACCCAAATGGGGCCGCTAATCCACAACATGCATATCAACCGCGTCCCCAAGGCAATAACTATCAACCAAGACATCAGAACAACTACCAAGGTGGACAAGCATACGGAAATCAAGCTCAACCTCTGCAAGATGCTTATGCCGACACCATGAACCAGAAAGCTCTACCTGCTCAACCTCAAGAAGGCGCATTAGACGTTCAGCAAACTTTGACAACATTAATCACCATTCAACAAACTACAACCTCAGCACTTAAATTGATGGAAAATCAGATAGCTCAGATGGCAAAGCAGTTAAATCAGCGTCCATAGGGACAATTACCAAGCGATACTGAAGAACCTAAACCATATGAAGAATGTAACGCGATCTCTCTTAGAAGTGGTAAGAATCTTCCACCCCCACCTTTTCCCGTTATGAAAGAAAAAGAAACAACTGTGAAAGAGAAACTGGTAAAAGAGGTGGAAGATAAAGAAGATGAACCTGAAATAATTGAAGTGGAGAAGATTCCGGAAAATTTGAAAAAGAAAGATGCTATAGAAGTCCGTCCTCCTCCACCATTCCCTTCAAGAGTTCAGAAGAAAGGAGATACTGCGGAATATCAGAGATTCATGACCATGGTGGGTAAGCTTAACATTAATATACCTTTCTTAGAGGCTATCAAAGGTGTACTGAAATACATGAAATTTTTAAAAAGAGCTATCACCAGCAAGCGTCAGTATATTGAGAATGAAATGGTGGGTTTGCCAGAAGAGTGTAGTGCTATATGCCAAAGTAAGTTACCACCCAAATTACTTGATCCTGGAAGTTTTACTATCCCTATTTCCATTGGTGCTAAGTGGCAAGGGAAAGCTTTGTGTGATTTGGGAGCAAGTATTAATCTCATGCCCAAATCCGTGTTTGAAAAGTTGAAGATAGGAAACGCAAAACCCACCTCTATGGTTTTGCAAATGGCTGACAGATCCCTCGTACATCCAGAGGGAAGACTAGAAGATGTCCTCGTCAATGCTGGTACGTTAATCTTTTCTGTTGATTTTGTTATACTTGATTACGACGCGGATAGGAATGTCCTCATTATTTTGGGAAGACCATTCCTAGCCACGGGGCGTACTTTGATTGATGTAGAAAACGGTGAATTGATTATGCGTATTCAAGACGAGGAGGAAAAATTTAACGTGTTTAAGCCAATGAAGTTTCCGGATTCCAAGGAGGATTGTTTCCGGACTGATGTAATTGAACAGGAGCCAACTAAGGTTGTGGAAACCTTAGGAATGGAGGAAAGAGAGCTCAGAAAGAAACCACCTAATAAAAATCCTCCATATCCTAAGGAAAATCCACACCTTGATCATGCAAAGAAGAAAGAAAGAGGGCGTAACGTGAAGGTTCCAAAAGAACCTAAGAAAGAGAGAAAGAAAAGGGGGTTCAGAGTAGGCGAAGAGGTTGCATTAAAGAAGCCTGACCCTCCTCCAAAAATGCGCGAAGCCAAGAGTTCTTGGCAAGGACCGTTTATGGTCACAAAGGTTATTTCAAATCAACTGGTGGTAATAAAAGCTAAGGGATGCAAATTCCGTGTAGCAAATGTAGATAACCTCACTCCCTGCTGGGGAGGTTATGTGAAAAAATGATTCAAGAGGTAACCTGTCGAGCTTAACGACGTTAAACAAAAGCCATTTCAATGTATATTAGTTTATTGCTTTAAGTTTTTCAATTCCTAGTGTATAATTTTAAGTTAGTGTCGAGTTTTAGTGTATACTTTTAAAAAGAAATGAGAAGGGTAGTGTGTTAATGGTGCAGGAATCGAGTTTGGGGTGCTAGGAAACACAAAGAATTTTTTTGGAGAAATTCAAAGTCTGGCGCGGACTACCCCCGCGGTGTACCCCCTATACCGCAGGGATGTACCGCGCCCAAAAACCCGTACCACGGGTCGCGCACCACGGGTCTTATCCAGAGGCGAGAAAAAGAGAAGCTGATAGCCGCGGTGCACCGCACCCTACACCGCACGCCCAAAACGCGTGCCACGGGGTATGTACCGCGGGTTTTTTCACGGAGCACGTGCGGACTACCCATGCACCGCACCCCTGCACCGCACGACAAAAACGCGTGCCACGGGGTGCTAGCACGGGTACAAGGCAGGGGCGAGAAATTCACACCAACAGCGCTGCGGTGTACCCTCGCGGTACACCCATGCACCGCAGGTATGCACCGCGCCAGGCGGTTTGCGAAGAGATCAAAACCTAGTCAACTTCTAACCTTAAAGAGATAAACCCTAGCCTCTTCCAAACGAATTTTCCAGCTCCCAACCCTATAAAAACACCTTGAAGCTTGATTAAACCTCCACAACAAACACATTAACATCATTAAATCTCTCCTCCATCCTCCATAAACATAACCTCTTCATCAAATTCATCACAAAACACCATTAAACACAACCAAGATCATCAAGCTTTCAAGAGTTCTTCCAAGATTCATCAAGAAAACAACTTCCTTCATCTAATCCAAGCAATAAACTCAAGCTATACCAAGTTTTCTTAACTTTATTCTATCCTTAGTATAAACTTGAGTTTGGGTTCAAATCAACCATGACAAACAGAACAGATGCTTTGGATTACAAGAAGAGGTGTTGTATCCTAGGGAAGAACAAGAATTTGCCTGGTTCTATAATTGAAAAGGCCATCAATCTTGATGAGCCTATTGAAGAAGCACAAGAAGAAAAGGCACCTGCACCACCACAACACAAGAAATTAACAACAAGGATGAGGGTATCATCAAAGCCTAAAGACAAGACACAAATTCAAGATCAAGGTTCTTCTTCCTCTCAAACTAATTCTGGTATTCCTCCATGGGCTCGCAATTTGCAACAAGAATTCGAACTTTTACGACTAGACATCGGAGCACTTTGGAAGGAAATTACACAGATTAAGTCAACATTGGAAGAGATAACTTTGTACATGGATATTGATAATTATTCTTCCCCTTCGGAGGAGGACACGATGGATCTTCATGGCCAGGTACCCCGTTCTAATTCTTCTTCTTAATTGATGGTAGGCACTAGTTAGGTAGTTTTAGTTTAATTTTATTGCTTTATTGAGTCTTTTTTGAGTCGTGGGGACACGACTCACTTTTGAGTTTGGGGTGGGGTTCGTTGCCTCATCCCAATTTTTTGTGTTTTACATGCTTTCAATAAAATTAATCTTAGGGTTGCGTTGACTGTAGAGAATTTTAAATGCCCCCATCAAGCATGATTTTTATGAATTAATGATAGAAAATAGTTGATTTTAGGAGTTAGTATGAAGCTGAACTTTAAATGCATGCAAATATGAGATAATTGATAGGAAAAATTAATGAACAATGCAAAAGAAGTAAACTTGTACTTAAGGATAATAGGTGGTTTGTAGAACGTGAGATCTAAATGAGTAGAGAACCCACTCAGGTATGGACTAGAGGCAAGTTGTCTAAATAGGAAGATGATAGAGGCAGTTCATTGTTAGCCCTTTGAAACCTTTTGGCCGTCTATCCCTGAATTAATTTTATCCTTCTTAGACAAATTTTGAGCCTTTAAGCCTTTCTTTTGTCGCCACATTATAAGCCAATATCCCTTTAGATTGTTAGGCATGATCATATGACCCGCACTTGAATCACGATCCCGAGACTTCCTGTCTTGAGCTTGAGTTTGGGGTGGTGGGTCCACTATATGGGAATTTACATTGGGTTGGGATTTTTGAGCTTATCAATGATGCTTTGTGCTATACATGATGATGATTCACAGGTTTATTATATTGTAACCCTTTGCCGGGGTAATAGTGAATGGAAAAGAAGCTTCGAGCTCAAGTTATGAATAGGCATAACTATGAAAAATAGCATGATATCTCAACATTAAAAGAGAGTCATGGCTATAAGAAAAGAAAAAAACGAATGATTTGAAAAGAAAATATATTCGGACCGGCAAAGTGGAAATTTTTGAGTGAATCATCCTTAGTGCTTATTGGGTTAATTTCAATTGGGTTGAGTGAGAACGTTATTCGAGTGTAAACTCAAGCTCTTGGACAGTTTGTTGATGGTAAGTGAGGAGAGAGCCAAAAGCTCACTTCAAATTTACCAAATATACATACCATACCGTCCTTCAGCCTATGCTAAAACTGTAAAGACCTCGTGATTCCTAGATGCACAGTAAGTTAATAGGGAATATTCTAAGTGGAGCATTCAAAGCAAGTAAAGATCGAGGAACACCCTATAGCCACCATCTTGAGATAAGTAATAAGCGTAACCTTCTAGCATTGTGAAATTAATTTTGGATTGATATTGTTTTGTATTTGATGTTGCATGATAAGTGTAGGTGTATATTAATTCCTAGGTTAGACTATATGAAATTTGTTTTAAGTTTTGCTTTGGGATTATTTACTAGATTCTACCTTCTGCATTCACCTAAAAGATCCTTTGTTTTTATTTTACTTTGTCTGGACGACAAAGGTTTGAGTTTGGGGTCTTGATGTCTTCCTATTTGTTCTAATTATTAGCCCCTTGGAGACATCCTTTTAGGTGAATAAATGACTTATTTGATAGACTTTTAGGCTTAATTGATCATATTACACTTTCTCCCCTTGGAAATTAACTATTTGCAGAATCTGAGCTTTTATGCGTAAATTTGACTATTTTTAATGCAAAGTTAATTGGTTCTTGAATTTCATGAAAGACCAATCCAAGGAGAAGAAGTGAGAATAAAGTCTTAGTGTATTTTAGAGTGTTAGGAAATGATTTTTAGTCGAGTTTCTATTTTTAGAGTACACTTTCCTATTTCGATTTCTTGATTTATTATTTTTAAGCATATGCGGTTTAATTATTAATTTAATGTGAAACTTTAAAAGATAAATGGTAATTACTTAGTGACCAAGTCAAGATAAAGATGAAAGGAAAGAAGATTTACATGGAAATAAGAAGATTTAGGAAAGATTTATTCAAAGAAGGAAAAGATAAAGATGCCTTGTGAATCTGAAATTCCAGCCACGTTTTAAAGATTAAATCATAACTAAAGTATGGCATGGATTCTGGACGAGTGGTCTGCACCAATAGAAAGCTATTTCCAAGACAAGTGGTTTCATATATTGGAACTTCTCAAACGGATAAGTATTGAAAAAGATATGACCAAATCAAATCAGCAGCAAAATCTTACCTTTCCTAGAATTTAGAGCTACGAATTTAAGAGTCTTTAACTTGTCTTCCACTCCAAGTAAATTCGACCTAGGGTCTTCCAACACCTATAAATACACCCCTTAACCTCCTACTTTGACACACTTCAGAGAATTACACAAGAGGCTTAAGGTTTTCAAGTCAGAGCAAGAAGGTAAGGAGAAGCTAGTGCTGGAGGAGTCCTGTTCTTCCATCATCGGTTATCTTAACCTTTAGGTTCTTTATTTTCTTTCTGTAATTCGAAACTATGAATTCCTTTATTTTAATTTTAGTTTTCCATTCCGTTATGAACTAATTTCTTTAGTAATTGAGAATCGCTATATGGGTTGAACTTAATTCTGTTTAATTTATGTTTTCTGAATTTGGGATTTAATAGTTTAAATTAGATTAGGTATTTTGTGTTGACTATTATCTTGTTTTAATCACTAATTTTGAAGTCATGAATCAAACTTAGCTCATAGTAATTAGGCTATTCCATATAGTGGCGTATGGATCACCTTGACGGGGGGTTTAATTACAGACTTAGATAATAGACGCATAGTATCCGTTATTGACCTTGACAGGCTTAACTAACCATGCAGCCAATGAGGTAAATTATTATTCATCTGAAAGTAGCTTATATTCACCCTGACGGGGTTTGTAATACCGTAGGATAGCTCTTAGGTCCACCCTGACGGGGGCTAGGAGATATTAGAATCCCGACTAGCACAATAATACCAGTTTAGCCCTTAAACAGAAGCATGAATTAGATAGGTTAGGTGAAACCCTTGCGAGGATCAAGTACATCTTTCTCATATGAAGTTTCAAGTCTCATTTATTTGCTTTCTTTTAATTCCGTAGTTTATTTTCTTGCATCTTTTAATTTATAAAAACCAAACAAAAATATTTACTTTATTTTTCTGTTAAGCAATTATTCTTACTTTTTGATTAATACCTGAGTTGTGACTAATCCGTCCCTGCGAACGAACTCGATTTATCGAATATTACTTGGACAACCGTACACTTGCGGTGATTGTGGTTCCTTTACTTTCGCATTTAAGTTTATAACACACCAGGACCCACCAATGCACCAAACCTGTAAAACCTGAGAAAGAACACAAACAAAGAAAAGGGTAAAACTGAAAATTAAAATTAAAAGTGCAATTAAACACTAAAGGATAAACACCGGGGTCACACGCTACCGTTCCCGGCAGCGGCGCCAAAAACTTGGTGGGTCCTTATGTGTTATAAAATAATATGCTAAAGATTAGGACTCACAAACCGCAAGTGTACGGTTGTCCAAGCAATAAACCGATAAATCAGTTTCGTTCGCCGAGACGTATTAGGTACAACTTAGGTGTGGATCAAATAATGAGATAATTGCAATTACAGAAAAGTAAATGATATAAAAGATTGTTTTGAATTTTTGTTTAACTACTAAAATGCAAAAGTAAATTAAAGACTAAATAAATTAAGCTGAATTGAAAATAATGCAAATGAAAGATGTAGACGCAAGGGAAGAAGTAGTCACTTGAGTCTCGCTAGGGCTTCACCTAAACCTTCTTAATTAATGTTTTCTGTTAAGGATTGAATCATTATATTTATGCTAGTTGGGATTCTAAAGTCTCTTAGCCCCCGTCAGGGTGGACCTAAAAGCTAACCTACGGTATTCTAAACTCCGTCAAGATGATTAAAACTACTTTCGGATGATTCAATTACTTACCACTTTGGCTATTGGCTAGTCAAGCCTTTCAAGGTCATTGGCGGATACCAACGACAATTACCTAGTTTTGTATCTAAACCCTCCGTCAAGGTGATCAATACGCCACTATATTGAATATCCTAGATACTAAAACTCACCCTTAGTTCATGACTCTAAGGATAATAAATAAAGCACAATATAAAAGCCAACATAAAATAATAATTCAATTTAAATACTTAAATCCCAAATCAGAAAAACATAAATTAATCTAGTTTGGGTTCAACCCAATATGCGATTCTCAAGTACAAAGGAAAGTTAGCTCATAATTGAAATAAAAACTAAATTAATAAAATTAAAGGTGTTCAAGTTTTACAGAAAGAAAAATAAATAAAGGAACCTAAATAAGGATTTGGATTTTGGCTGTGAATTGGAGAAGATGATTTCTCCAACTCTTGACTTCTTTCTTTTCCTAGCTTCTGACTTTCTCTCTGGCGCTTCTTACTTTGCTAAAATGAATTGTGTGTAAAAATAAAGTCAAAAGGTCCATATATACTCAGAAATTCGGACTTGGGATTTTATTAAGTGAGTCAATGAAATATTAAATGGTCCAAATCCACTCTTCAAATCATAATCCCGTATCTGGTGTACATCCTCTACTAAAACGAATGTAACTTTCTCAATTTAACTCCGAATCGACCCGTTTAACTTGCTAAATCTTTGTAACTTGATAAGGAACAAACCTTCTTTACAACTCAGAGGCTGAATACCCGTTTAAGTAGCTCGAAATCATCAATTACCATCAGCCTTCCAGATTTGCAGCTCTAACTTGTCAACTCTTCGGGATATTTCTTCTCGCCTTTGACTTCTTTACACGATCTAAGACTTCACTTTTCGATTCTTCTCCTTACTAGTATATAAAACCTACAAACTTTACACTAAAACAAACCATTTAATGTGCAAAAGCTTAATAAATGAAAAACACTAAATCAAAGGAGGTAAAATGAAATATAACAAATTAACACGAAAAGTCTATCGAATTAGTCAAATAATCACCCAAAATTATGTCTACTAAGGGCATAGAATTAGAACAAAAGAGGAGACATCACCAACCCGTTTTTACTTAGTAGAATTCTAGTTCTTACCACGGTGGAAGCAAATGAGATAACTTCTTCATCTTAACTCTGAATTGACTTCCGTCACTTCCCACGGGTAAGTGAATTCAAGCTCTCTCTAAATCAAAAGGAATAAAGTCCAAATATCTCATCGATGTTTCATAGCAACTGAAACACTAAGGTGCAAAGATTTCTCTAGCAAATGCTCAAACTTCTGAAGGTGACTCTAAGCTCAAATTCTGCCTTGTCTTGGGGTTTATCTTGACTTTTTGACTTCTTCTTCTCATCATGAAACCTTGTAGAAGTAATGTACCTACAATCTACACACTTGACACACAATTAAGGCACAAAAGCTCTATAAATAATAATATGTCCAAAACTAGAAGCAAAAGTACAATATAGCAAATAATAGGGAAAATCCCTCACTTGGGTCCAATAAACTCCTAAAACAATGTCTCGTGAATGGATTAATGGTGGGTCCGGGGGTGTTATAAAATAAAGTGCAAAATAGAGGAACCACTTAACCGCAAGTGTACGGTTGTCCAAGTAATACTCCGACAAGTCGGATTCGTTCTCAGGGATTGGACTGGTATAACCCAAGTGTTCAATAAACAAGTAGTAGTAATTGCAAATACAGAAAAGTAAAAGATAAAATATATTTGTTTGGTTTTTATATTAATCCTAAGAATGCAAGAAAATAAATTACTGAAAATAAATACTAAAGGACTAAGATGCAGATATGAGCTATACTTGAGTCTCGCAAGGAATCCACTTAATCAATATAATCTATGCTATGTTTAAGGGTAGAATTGGAATTATAATATTAGTCGGGACTCTAATATCTCCTAGCCCCCTGTCGGGTGGACCTAGAAGCTATCCTAAAGTATCATAAACACCTGTATGGTCGAATATGCCTCTTCGGATGATATGATTTTACCTCTTTGGCTATGTAACTAGTTAAGCCTGTCGGTCAATAACGGACATTACACGGGTATTACTTAGATCTGTATTCAAACCCCCCTGTCGGATGATCACTTCGCCACTAAAGTGAATAGCCCAAATACTAAAATCTATTTCTAGTTGTACGGAAAAGAAATAGTGATTAAAACAAAATAATATCCAATATCTAAGACCTAATTCAATTTAAATCATAACAATCCCAAATTCAAAACATAAATTAAATTAATTTGGGTTCATCCCTTTATTGCGATTCTCAAGTAATTAAGGTTTAGCTCATATTGAAAGTAAAAACAGTAAAGAAATTAATACTATACATGTCCTAATAACAAAAATAAAATAAGAACCTAGATAGAGGAATTGGCTTGAACTGTTGTTGGAGATATAGACAGTCTCCAGCTTCTGCTCTTTCTTCTGCCTCTTGACGCTCTCTCTAAAGATGTATATATTGAATGAATTGTGAGAGGTACTGAATTATGAGGTCTAAGGGGTGTATTTATAGGTGTTAGCAAGCCCTAGGTCGAATTACTTGGAGTGGAAGACAAGACAAAGACTCTTAAATTCGTAGCTCTAAAAGATAAGATTCTGCTGATTTGATTTGGTCATATCTTTTTCAATACTTATCCGTTTGAGAAGTTCCAATATATGAAACTGCTTGTCTTGGAAATCTCTTTCTATTGGTGCAGACCATTCGTCCAGAATCCATGCCAATCTTTTATTATGATTTAATCTCTAAAACGTGGCTGGATTTTCAGATTTCAAAAGGCAGCTTTATCTTTTCCTCCTTTGAATAAATCTTTCCTAAATCTTCTTATTTCCATGTAAATCTTCTTTCCTTTCATCCTTATCTTGACTTGGCCTCTAAGTAATTACCATTTATCTTTAAAAGCTTCACATTAAATAAATAATTAAACCGCATATGCTTAAAAAGAATAAATCAATAAATCAAGAAAACGAAATAGGAAAGTGTACTCTAAAAATAGAAACTCGACTAGAAATCATTTCCTAACACTCTAAAATACACTAAGACTTTATTATCACTTTCTCTCCTTGGATTGGTCTTTCATGAAATTCGAGAACCAATTAACTTTGCATTAAAAATAGTCAAATTTACGCACAAAAGCTCAGATTCTGCAAATAGTTAATTTCCAAGGGGAGGAAGTGCAATATGATCAATTAACCCTAAAAGTCTATCCAATAACTCATTTATTCACCTAAAAGGATGTCTCCAATGGGCTAATAATTAGAACAAATAGGGAGACATCAAGACCCCAAACTCAAACCTTTGTCGTCCCGACAAAGTAAAATAAAAATAAAACAAGGATCTTTTAGGTGAACGCAGAAGGTAGAATCTAGTAAATCCCAAAGCAAAACTTAAAAAAAATCTCATATAGTCTAATCTAGGAATTAATATACACCTACACTTATCATGCAACATCAAATACAAAACAATATCAATAAAAAATTAACTTCACAATGCTAGAAGGTTACGCTTAATACTTATCTCAAGATGGTGGCTATAGGGTGTTCCTCGATCTTTACTTGTGTTGAATGTTCCACTTAGACTAATCCCTATTGACTCACTGTGCATCTAGGAATCACGAGGTCTTTATGGTTTTAGCATAGGCTGAAGGACGGTATGGTATGTATGTTTGGTAAATTTGAAGTGAGCTTTTGGCTCTCTCCTCACTTACCATCAACAAACTGTCCAAGAGCTTGAGTTTACACTCGAATAACGTTCTCACTCAACCCAATTGACGCGCTTAATTAGCGTCCCCAAATTAACCCAATAAGCACTAAGGATGATTCACCTAAAATTTTCCACTTTGCCGGTCCAAATATATATTCTTTTCATATAACTTTTCGTTTCTATATATATATATTTTATTTTGTATAGCTATGACTCTCTCTTTAATGTTGAGATATCATGCTATTTTTCTTCATGCCTATTCATGATTTTAGCTTTATAGCTTCTTTTCCATTCACTATTACCCCAGCAAAGGGTTACAATATGATAAACCTGTGAATCATCATCATATATAGCACAAAGCATCATTGATAAGCTCAAAACTCCCAATCCCAATGTAAATTCCCATAAGTGGACCCACCACCCCAAACTCAAGCTCAAGACAGGAAGTCTCAGGATCGTGATTCAAGTGCGGGTCATATGGTCATGCCTAACAATCTAAAGGGATATTGGCTTATAATGTGGCGACAAAAGAAAGGCTTAAAGGCTAAAAATTTGTCTAAGAAGGATAAAATTAATTCAGGGATAGACGGCCAAAAAGGATTCAAAGGGCTAACAAAGAACTGCCTTTATCATTTTCCTATTTACACAACTTGTCTCTAGTTCATACCTAAGTGGGTTCTCTACTCATTTAGATCTCACATTCTACAAACCACCTATTATCCTTAAGCACAAGTTTACTTCTTTTGCATTGTTCATTAATTTTTCCTATCAATTATCTCATGTTTGCATGCAATCAAAGTTCAGTTTACACTAACTCCTAAAGTCAACTATTTTCTATCATAAATTTATAAAAAGCATGCTTGATGGGGGCATTTAAATTACTCTACAACTCTACAGTCAAAACATTCCTCGAACTAAATTTAAAAAAAAAAACAGTAAAACACATAAAATTGGGATGAGGCAACGAACCCCACCCCAAACTCAAAAATGAGTCGTGTCCCAACGACTCGAAGAAAAAAAACTCAAGAAAGCAAATAAACAAATAAAACAAATAAGAAAGGGATAGGAAAACGTATCTGAACCAGCACGAAGCTGGTTTCCATGGTTGCGTGTAGGTTGAGCTCCTTGTGTTGCGTAGGTGGCATGTTGAACATTGCTCACTCCACGTAATATGATTGCATAAGCTCCAACTCTTTTGTGATTTTCCTATGGGTTTCAATCACCTCTTCATGAATATCCTCCCAAAATTCTTTCAACTACATCTTCAACACCCAAAAGTAATACAAGGTTCTTCAACTTCTTCTTCCTCTTCATGATATTCTTGACCTCCCAATCTTTGACATCTCAATGGACCCCAAACTCAAAACTTCAAATAATCAAAAACTAGAGAGGAGTTTTGAAATTTGATGTTTTGAGGATTTGTAATGAAGTATTATGGGGTCATATGAGATGGGTAAGCAATATGTAATGGCTTGGGGGAGGTTTAATGAGTAGGATTGAAGCTTTGATGAAGAGACTTAAGCTTGAAGTAGAAGATTTCTTGATGTTCTTGAAGGATTGTGGTGTTAGATGTGTGTTTAGAATGAAATAGGAGGAAGGATTTGATGTTCTTTGGTGTTGTAGTGGTCTTTGTGCAGGTATATAAGGGTTAAGTTCTGGAAAATTCGTATTGGGGAAGGCTAGGGTTTGATCTTGACAAGGTAAGAAGTTGAATGGGCCTCAAACTCCTCACAAACCGCCATGGCGCGGTGCACCGGGCCTAAGCCGCGGTGTACCGCAGCTTCTGTTGTTTCGTTTTTTTTCTGCCAAGAACCCGTGATATATACCCCGTGGCACGGTTTTTTGCTACTGTTTCTCCGTCCAAAAACCCGCGGTACCTAACCCGTGGTACGGGTTTTTTCCTCTTGCGGTATACCGGACAGCTCACGCGGTGCACCGGACCGCGCATCGAAATTTTTTCTTACTTCTGTATAAAACCCGCGTGAGTAACACGTGACACGGGTTTTCTTCCTCCGGTATACCGGGCATCTCACGCGGTATACCGGACCTCGCGCCGAATTTTTCCCTTGAATCGATTCCTGCACCATTAACACACTACCTTTCTCATTTATTTTAAAAGTAGACACTAAAACTCGACACTAACTTAGAATTATACACTAGGAATTTAAAAACTTAAAGCAAATTAAACATGGGTTGTCTCCCAAGAAGCACTTTTGTTTATTACGTCTTTAAGTTCGACGCGTTACCTTCCTTGAAGATGGTATTGAGGCCCTTACGGTTCTCCTCCGCTTGAATTCGCCTCGTCCTTGGTATGTAAGCTTCAGAACCTTCCCCCTTAAAATTTTATTCAAACGATCTCTGAAAGGGGGAGGGTAGTATCTTCGTTTCGCCTCCTTGCTCTCATGGCGAAACTCGTTCTTCACCACACGATAGTAGATAACCGTCCTCAACGGTATAAGCTCTTTTTTATTCTCCTTAATCTCGCGTTCCTCTTTAAAGTGTGGTGGGTAGGTGCTCCTCCTTGCCGCTTTGCTCTCGCGGTGTAGCAAAGTGGTAAGTATTCCCGCCTGTCACGCGGGTGACCCGGGTTCGATCCTCGGCAGCGGCGCCAAAAACTTGGTGGGTCCTGGGGTGTTATAAAATAAAGTGCAAAATAGAGGAACCACTTAACCGCAAGTGTACGGTTGTCCAAGTAATACTCCGACAAGTCGGATTCGTTCTCAGGGATTGGACTGGTATAACCCAAGTGTTCAATAAACAAGTAGTAGTAATTGCAAATACAGAAAAGTAAAAGATAAAATATATTTGTTTGGTTTTTATATTAATCCTAAGAATGCAAGAAAATAAATTACTGAAAATAAATACTAAAGGACTAAGATGCAGATATGAGCTATACTTGAGTCTCGCAAGGAATCCACTTAATCAATATAATTTATGCTATGTTTAAGGGTAGAATTGGAATTATAATATTAGTCGGGACTCTAATATCTCCTAGCCCCCTGTCGGGTGGACCTAGAAGCTATCCTAAAGTATCATAAACACCTGTATGGTCGAATATGCCTCTTCGGATGATATGATTTTACCTCTTTGGCTATGTAACTAGTTAAGCCTGTCGGTCAATAACGGACATTACACGGGTATTACCTAGATCTGTATTCAAACCCCCCTGTCGGATGATCACTTCGCCACTAAAGTGAATAGCCCAAATACTAAAATCTATTTCTAGTTGTACGGAAAAGAAATAGTGATTAAAACAAAATAATATCCAATATCTAAGACCTAATTCAATTTAAATCATAACAATCCCAAATTCAAAACATAAATTAAATTAATTAGGGTTCATCCCTTTATTGCGATTCTCAAGTAATTAAGGTTTAGCTCATATTGAAAGTAAAAACAGTAAAGAAATTAATACTATACATGTCCTAATAACAAAAATAAAATAAGAACCTAGATAGAGGAATTGGCTTGAACTGTTGTTGGAGATATAGACAGTCTCCAGCTTCTGCTCTTTCTTCTGCCTCTTGACGCTCTCTCTAAAGATGTATATATTGAATGAATTGTGAGAGGTACTGAATTATGAGGTCTAAGGGGTGTATTTATAGGTGTTAGCAAGCCCTAGGTCGAATTACTTGGAGTGGAAGACAAGGCAAAGACTCTTAAATTCGTAGCTCTAAAAGATAAGATTCTGCTGATTTGATTTGGTCATATCTTTTTCAATACTTATCCGTTTGAGAAGTTCCAATATATGAAACTGCTTGTCTTGGAAATCTCTTTCTATTGGTGCAGACCATTCATCCAGAATCCATGCCAATCTTTTATTATGATTTAATCTCTAAAACGTGGCTGGATTTTCAGATTTCAAAAGGCAGCTTTATCTTTTCCTCCTTTGAATAAATTTTTCCTAAATCTTCTTATTTCCATGTAAATATTCTTTCCTTTCATCCTTATCTTGACTTGGCCTCTAAGTAATTACCATTTATCTTTAAAAGTTTCACATTAAATAAATAATTAAACCGCATATGCTTAAAAAGAATAAATCAATAAATCAAGAAAACGAAATAGGAAAGTGTACTCTAAAAATAGAAACTCGACTAGAAATCATTTCCTAACACTCTAAAATACACTAAGACTTTATTCTCACTTTCTCTCCTTGGATTGGTCTTTCATGAAATTCGAGAACCAATTAACTTTGCATTAAAAATAGTCAAATTTACGCACAAAAGCTCAGATTCTGCAAATAGTTAATTTCCAAGGGGAGGAAGTGCAATATGATCAATTAAGCCTAAAAGTCTATCAAATAACTCATTTATTCACCTAAAAGGGTGTCTCCAATGGGCTAATAATTAGAACAAATAGGGAGACATCAATTAATCTATAACAAAGATATAGACATCATATGGATATTACTTAAGTTAAAATTGACCTTAATAGTTTGTAGATGTTGTGGCGTAAATTTGGTGGATACGCCCTTATATTTATTTGGATGTTCTTAGATCATCTTGTAGACTTAGATTGTTTGACTTGAGCCTACGGCATGTCACGCACTGGGTACTAGTGGTAAAAATTGGGGTGTGACGTACATGGTCGGTAATTACCATGTACAACACCACATGTCGACATATTATATTTTTTCATATGAGTTTCCAAGCAGTTTGTGCAAATACAGTAGATACTACTTTGGCTTCAACCCAACGAGTGAAGTAATCTACCACAACGTATATAAATTCCTTCTGATTTGTGTTTGCCGATAACGGTCCAATGATGTCCAACCCCCATAGGCAAACAGGATAAGGACTCAAAATGGGTGTCATATTCGTTGGCATCTGTCTTAGTATTGGTTTATACTCTTGGCATGTCCGATATGACTTTACCAATTTGTAGGTGTTTTTATCACTGTCGGATAAAAATAACCATGCCTGATCATTTTTCTCGCCAAGGATCTATACCCGATATGACTTTCGCATACTCTTTCGTGCATTTCATTGAGCATATTTTGTTTTTTCCCGATTCCTACAAATTGTAAATGGGGTCCTTCATATGATTTTTTATATAAATATGTACCTCGCATGATGAATCTTTTTGTCCGGGAAGTAAGAGCTCGATCTTGCTTTCTGTCCTTGGGCACTATATCATCCCTGATATATGCCACAATTTCAGATCCAACTTTCTTCAGTATCTATGATGAATATCTCTTCTTTTTTTATTAGAGAAAAACTTGGTTGATCAACACATTGCAGTGTTACCCATTTGGTGACTTGATTGTTTACTGCCATTTGGTCTAAAGAAACGGCTTGTGTGTTCTTTATTCCTGGGGCATGAATTATTTGGAAGTATTCAAACATGATCCTCAAGTTATTAATCTTTTCTTTACATGCTTCCATTTTTGGGTTTCAAGCCATATATGTCCGACTCATCTGCTTGAGAACTAGTTGAGAGTCTGTTTATATTTTTACCTTCCTCGGTTCTTATATGATTGCTGCTTTTACTCCCGATAAGATCGCTTCATACTCTAATTCATTGCTATTTGCTTTGAAAATTAGCTTTATGGCAAATCCGTACATCGTTTTGTAGGGATCGATGAGTAAAAGTTCTGCGACACTTCATCATTTTACTAAGGCCCCATCCACTTTGGTTACCTAACTTCTCCCATCATCTACTTTCATGATTTCAGGTTCATTTGGTATAGGGAATTCAACTACAAAATTTGCTAATGCTTGAGATTTTATTGCATCTCGGCCTTCGAAAGTTATATCATTCTCGATTATTCAATTGCACATGTCACTAAGCACCCCGATACTTCAGATTTTGACAAAACTTGTCTCAGGGGAAAATATGTTAACATTTTATATGATATGCTTCAAAATAAGGCTTTAATTTTTTTGGTTGAGTGTATGAGAGTTAGGGAAATCTTCCCGATCGAAGGATAACGCGCCCCGACTCCTTAAAGTAGCTTATTGACATAATATATCGGCCTTTGTTCTCCTTATACATCCCGAATCAATACCGATGATATGACCTCTTGGTTAGCCGAAATTATATAACAGTAAAGTCTCACCAGTTTTGGGATTAGTTAGAATTGGTGGAGTGCTTAGACACTTTTTGTGTTTCTCAAAGGCCTATTGGCAATTTTATGTCCACTGGAAGTCTTTGGTTTTTCGTAGCCTTTTGAACCATGGACCACATTTCTCGTCTGTCTTTGATATACATCGCTTTAACACTACTACTTTACCAGTTAGTGATTGTATTTGTTTTATGGTACCGGGTGGATTTATATCAAGAATAACTTGTATCTTTACAGTGTTAGTTTCAATTTCCCGATCACTAACCATGAAGCCTAGGAATTTTTCTAAGGCTACTCTGAAGGTACATTTATCCAGGCTGAGTCGGTTACTGATTTTTCGCATTACTTCGAAAGCCTCAATAAGATCGTTTACGTATATTTTCATATTTTGACATATTTGGTGCTCAAAAACCTTATTTATCATGCTCTGGTAAGTTGATCCCGCCTTCTTCAACCCAAACGACGTGACCTTATAACAATATAACCCTTGGTCATTGATGAATGTCATTTTTCCTCATCTTGTTTAGCCATAATAATTTGATTATAACCTTTAAACACGTCCATAAATTACAAGTACTGATACCTAGTTGTAGTATCTACCAATTCATCTATCTTTGGTAGAGGGAAACTACCCTTTGGACAAGCTAGATTTAGATTTGTGTAATCAATGCCAATCTCCAGGAACAGCCGAGCTTCGGTACCTAGATTAGGTCAGCAATATATTAGGGGTAATTGACTTCTGATATATGTCCCTTTTCTCGGCGACAAACTTCTTCTCAAATGGCTATATTTTTCTCTTGGGAATTACTTCTTTTCTTTTGTGCTATCGGCATAGCAGTTGGGTGGACATTTAGGAAGTGATACGAGATACTCCGGTCTATCCTGGCCATATCTCCGGTGGTGCATGCGAATAAATCCTTGTATTCTTCTAATTTGTCTCGAAGGGAAGCTCCTTACGATCCCTCCATCGACTATCCAATTTTTACCGTATAATCCATATTGCCTATCTAGAATAGGTTTTACCTTTTCCACCGACTCTGGTTTTGCTATTACATATTTTTTTCTTTGGAATTTCCATCGTAGTATCTCAATGGGGTTCACATTCAATTTCCGCATAAGGCGCCACATGATATAGTATTGAAATCATGCTACCATCAGCCTCGAGACAACACTTGGCCCGAGGATAAAAACATAACCAAAACATAACAACAGAGATGCATAAATATAGGCAGAAGGGGAAAAGAGTTTGGAATAGTGAGTTATGCAACGAGATAAGTAGATAATTTGGTACCTTACCCCTGAAGATCGAGCGAGGAACTTTTTCTTAGTCCTTGTGAGGATCTAGATGAAGGTTCGAGGATCTGCTAACTACTGACACTAAATCAGGATCAAAGGGAGGCGCGCTTCCGATGGCACTCCGGTGCTCATCATTACGGAGACTTAATTCAACTATATAATAACCACTTCCATTTTTAGAGAGAGAGAGAGAGTTTTTTAAGAAGTAGCCAGAGTGTCGATTCTGTAGTAGAGAGGGGTGTTTATAGATGTCGATAGGTACGTGAATGACCTTTTAGGCATAGTTTAAGTCAAAGACTAGTGTGCAACATAAGCATTGGGGAAGTTACTCTGATAATGCGACATATTTAGCTTATGATGCTTGCGCGCATTACTCACCATAGGGAAGTTAGCCAAAAATGGGGTATGATTGCTCTCTTCTTTGGGTGTCTATATTCTCCCTCTGGAGCACAACATTACTCCTCGCCTTTGAGATTGTCGGGATTCCGTTGAGTTAAACCGAGTATGGACGTCATATTTTTGTCATATCACCTCCTCTAAGACTAACAAGTGTTATATATATATCCGGATCGAAAAGTGTTAACAATAAATGCCTTAATCTAAGTACTTAAAATATTGAACATATCAATGAGATTATAATAGGAATAACAATTGCAATAAAATTGAAGGAGATTGGAAACCTCCTCCACCTAATTATTACAAAAACAATTGTGATGCTGCTTTCCCCCCTTTAAGAGCTATTGTAGTATACATTTTAAGAAATTTCGATGACCTTGTTGTCCCCGGAAATTTTCGGATGATCAATGCAGATTTAGTTCTTGAGACAACAAACTTTCCAATTAGGAGTATTATAATAGGAAATGACCCAAGATCTATTATGTCGCCCCTGATCTAATAATTTATCTGTCGAAATTCAAAAATTATGTAATATTGTTAGAAATTTTTATGATTGTGATGAACTAGCAAATCAACACCCATTAGTAGGTGGAGTAATACTCCCTGCCTCCCACAAATAATGTCCATAGTTTTTCACACATATTAGGAAATATAATTAACACACACAACATTATTAAAATACACCTTATAAAGTGTTTTGCTATTTTAATTATACATTGGAAATATGAATTTGAATATTTTAATAAGGATAATAGTAGAAGAAGGGGAAATGTGTCTTGTATTTTAAATGGACAATAATTTTGGAATATTACTTTTAATAAGTGGACATTATTTGTGAGACGGTAGGACTACTAGTTAATAAAGAAAAACATACAATTTTACAATTTTACAATTTTACAATTATACTTATATTCTCAACTCTCCTTTCGTATATATTTTATTTTAGTTTTTTTGTGTAGCTTAAGATGACATACTATCAATATAGTAGTTGTATGAAGTAACCAGACTTCTTTATTGTTATTTTCTCAACTTTACTGTTAAGTGCATGAATGGGTACATGCAAGATATGGAGTGAATTTTTTTCTAGTCTCTAAGATCATCAAAGTTGATCTTATCAAGACACCACTAAATGGACAAAGGATCTTCATGCATGGCTACAAAATTTATCTTTTGATAAATATACTAGAAGTTATGAGTTTGGGTTCGTACGGTATCTTTTTGCTTTGGAGATGGATGACGTTTGGTTACCTAATGTGTGGGGTCGCAGAGAATTGTCCTTGTGAATCAGCGTACAACATGCAAATGAAAACGAAGCTCTTGCTGCTTTATAATGTGTTAAATATGTCCGGTCTCTTCGAGATGCCTTATTTGAAGGTTTCAAGGCACATGCATGGTTATAAAGGTATCTTTATGTTAATATACAAATCTGCTACTTAGGAAAATGCATGAAGGATAATATAAAGCCATTTTGTGGCTCTACTTAGGAGTATATACTATCAAGCTTTTGAATTAAGTAATAAAATATCGGCACTGCATATTGGTTTCTCTTGGAATCTAGAACTATTTCTTTTATAGGTGGGAATTCGTAATGACTCAGCAGACGCGAGGAAGACGTGATGGGTTGGGTTTGGAAAAATCTATTATAATATTCTGGTATATTGAGTGTAAGCGCTATACAAATATATTGGGAAAAATCTATGTGAGATTCTCAAAGATTTGCTTATTTCTTGGACTACTATTTCCGAAAGACACTTGGAGGCTGGTGAATTTCTGCATGGGATGGAAATTGTGTTTTCCAATTTATCCTGGTGTTCAAAAAAACCCTTACTTACGAATAAATGGTGTTCATCTTTTTCACACTAATTTTATCTACAAATATCCCCGGTTCTTAACTTTCTGCATTTTCTTTTACTTATTTCCAATTTCCATGGCGTCTTTAAACTTTCACTCACTTATGTTAGTTAAGGAGAACAAAGACAACGTGCATAATTTTGAAATACTTTCGCTCAATATGAAAGCTTCATCTGCGAAAATTTCTACATACGATCTTTCTTTAGTCGTGAAGATTATCTCATAGAGGACCATTACTTTCAGAGTGTTCTAGAAAATTGTCATTGATTTGTGCGGTATATCTTGTCATATTAGTTTCAAAGAAGTTTGTGAGAATTGTATTATCATTACTATTGATAACGATGAAGATGTCGAACGCATTTGGTTCATCCGCCCTCTTACTGAAGTGAAGTACCAAATGCTTGGTGGCTGTCGTGATAATTGGAATGAGAACTTGGTGATGGAAGTATGGGTACCCAGATCAAAGAAGAGTTTGCTTTTGTGATGCAGATGATTGTTAGTCATTTTGATGACGATGAGAGTAGTGATACTAGCTCGAGTAACGGTACAATTACCCAGGTGTTTCTTGTGAAGGAAGTGAGATGTCAATGGTGTTGAAGGACGACATCTAGTCCTTTAAGATGGACGACTTTTATGGATAGTGTACCAGCATGGAATTATCAAGATGCAAGGGAACCTATGGCAAGGAAAATGTTTAAATCCCTCATGTCAAAGTTTAAAATTTTAGTTGCGTTCCTTTTTTAGTCTAGGTTAAGGAAAAATAATCTTAAGTTATGCAAGCAGTGCAAAAATTTTAGCAATTTTCACATATTCGAACCCGGAGGCAGATCGTTTTTGTCTGGGGGATACTACTTGCTTGGAAAGAAAAAGTGAATCTTAGGGTGGTTGTATCGACTGCTTATTTATTATCCCACAATATAATAAATATGCATCGTGTCCCTAGTATATCGTTTTCGTTCATGCTCCAACAAATGAAAATGATAGAGAAAAAAATGTGAGATAAGATATATGCGTGGAAGAATTCCGTCAAGGAAACTGTGATAATTATTGGTGACTTTAAAAAATTGTTGATACCTTAGAAAAGTCAGGTAAATTACCACCGAATCTTGATAGAATCTTGAACTTTAACAAATTCATAAATCATAACAAATTTATCGAGATACCGACAAAGGGTTGCTTTTATACGTGGTCAAATGAAAAAATCAGAGATAAATATGTAAAGAAAACTTGATAAGTCTATGCCTTTGAAAAGTTGGATCAAAAGATTTGAGAGTACCGCCGTTCGGGCAGAACTAGCTATTAGATCGGATCATTCACCGCTAATAGTGATGGAAAACAAAGACGGTAAATATAAAAACTATTTAATATTCACATATAGATGATTAGTACATATTAAATGTAGATATATCATCAAGGATGCGTGGTCGAGTGAGTACAAAACAAAAAATCTTGATAAATTTTGCTTAAAGAAGATACAATGTGTCTCGCGTTATACGAGTAGAGCAAAAAGACCTTCGAGAACAACTATAAAACTTATCAATCATTACCAAAAATAAACCAACTTAATTAAAGATTTACCGTATAGTGACCTGAATAATGAAAAAGAAGAAATGATTAGAGCTAAACTTGAGGATTTATGGCACAAGGAGAAAGCGTACTGGACAGATAGGGCATAGGACCCGTGGGTTAAAAAAAGGTGACAAGAATACGACTTTCTTCCATGCCTCTACCATTTTGAGAATAAATTTTAATCGAATATGTAAGTTGAAGGATGATAATGGAAAATGGGTCGGAGATTCTTCAGAAAAGGATATGATTTTTAATTACAATTGTTAGCTATTCTCTGAGGAGGATAATAAGCAATTGGATATGGTAGCTAATTATACACCTCACAAGATTTTGGATGATATGAATTGTGTCCTCACAAGGACTCTTGATCTTGATGAAGTTAAAAAGGCAGTGTTTAGTATGTCGGGATCGAAAGCTCCGGGCCCGGATGGTCTTCCAGGGAATTTTTATCAATAATAATGGGATATAATGAAAGACGACATCTTATCTTTTGTTATGAATTTTTTCAAGGATAACATGATAACTCTGATTCCGACAGGTGAAACACAAGAGACGGTGAAAGACTATAGGCCTATATCCTGCATCAACTTTAGTTACAAAATGATCACAAATTTTTTTTAGCTCTTAGACCCCAACCTTTCATGGATAGCATTATTTTCCCAATGCAGTCTGCTTTCATTAAAGGAAGAAGTATACAAGATAATATCCTAATCTCTCAACAAATGTCCTTTTTTCTTAACACAAAATGCAAGTCTAAGAAAATTTATGCTGCAATCAAACTTGACATAGAGAAAGCTTATGACAAGGCGAACTGGAAATTCTAAGGAAACATTATGGAAAAACTTGGATTCTGTCAAAAGTGGAGGGATTCGATCCTTAACTTGCTTCCTACGGTCTCTTTTCAAGTTAAAGTTAATGTCGAAAGACTTAAGAAATACTATCCAAATCAAGGGATCAGACAAGGAGTTTCGTTATTACCGCTGTTGTTTTCAATCATGACAGAAGGCCTTATTGGTCTTATGAATACAAGTGCAGAGAAGGAGTGATTAAAGGGGTTGGAATTACAAGGAATTGTCGAAACTGACTCAACTTCTTTTCGCTGATGATGCCTTGTTCTTTGTAAACTTGAACTAAGGGGAGAACTAAAAAAACGATTATTGAATATTGTGAAGTATCAAAGCAAAGAGTTAATCATTGTAAAACATCAATCTTATTCAGTAAAGGTACAAATGAGATTGTGATGGATGAATATTTAAATTATTTGGGAATGAAAAGGCAAAATCGTTTGGGAAATATCTAGGTATTCCTCTGACACTCAAGAGCGCTAAAACTGAAACTTTAATTACATCAAGGATCACATTCTTACTAAATCCGCAAGTTGGGTTGCAAATTTGCTTTCACATAGAGGTAAAGAGGTCTTATCAAGGTTGTATTACAAGCAATACCGAGCTATGTTATGTCCATTTTTTAATTTCTGAAGACTTTGTGCAAAAAAATTGCTAGTTTACTTATTAATTTCAGGTGGAATTCTTCAGATAAAAAAGGATTTATTGGCTAGTGTAGAAGAAAATTGCAAGATCCAAAGCTATTCGAGGAATTGGTTTCAGGGATTTCTAAAAAATGAATTTGGCCTTACTATCAAATCAAGCGTGGAGGTTACTAAAAAATCGGGATTCCTTGGTCGCAAAAGTCCTCAAAGGTATATATCACCCGAATTCTCTTTGTGGGAAGCTAAGAAGCAAAAGAGATCTTGGAGTTGGGCAAGTATTTCCGAAGGAGAGCTTCTAAAGAAAGAATGCATTTGGCAAGTAGGGAATGGTATGCCAATCAATGGTTTGAATGACAAGTGGACTGGGAAAAATATAACTATGGAAAAACCTATGAATGGTAATATGAAGGTGGTGTCGTATCTTTTCAACAAGAACATGACATGATGAGATATGGACATTATTAATAAGGTTTTCACGAAAATCCAGTTAATGAAATAAGTCTAATCCGGGTACTACACTTGGAGACGGAGGACAACATTATTTGGCCATACACTACAGATGGAGTATATAGTATAAAATCGGGATATCATGCTCTTGTCCAATCTGATGATGGTTTTATTGCCCAAAGTTCGGGCGTATGAGAATTATATAATGGTGAATCATGGAAGTTGATCAGGTCTACGAACAAGAACCTAAAATAAGAAAGAAAATGCATAGATAATGCTATGAGCGAATGGTGTGAAATGGAGGACGAGTCATTGGATCATCCTTTATGTAAATGTCCCTTCAATAGCGATCATCATCTAAATTATAAATCAAAGTAGATCAAGACTAAGAAGGAGGCATTGATAAATGAATTATATTGATAAAAAATATCTGGTCTAACAATGGTCTGGATAAAATATATGTTGTTTCCTTTATTTTGTGCACAATGTGTTATATCTGGAAAGCCAAGATGGAGGGTCACTTTGAAAGGAAGAAATGGTAAACAAAAAGAATAAATGAGAAGGTGAACAAACATATGATGGAATTATTTGATTTAAATGTGCCTCGCAAGGAGGTTTCACTTTCCATCTGGAAAGAGTGAAAAGATGACGACAAATTTTTGATTTATGATGATAAGAAAGAATTTGTCTGGCTTAATGACGCTTCGTTTACTAAAGAATGGGAACCTCGGGAGTGGTCTTAGTGGCAATGGACAAATATGGTAATAGTAGACATAAAGTCTTGAAAAGTGGAAGATTAATTCTTGTCTGCAAGGAGAGGCATGAGTTGTTCTCTTTGCAATGAGATTTGCAGCTGGTCTCTCTCTGTTGAGTAGCTCTTTCGACTCGGATAACCTTGAAATTTTTCAAGGAATCAATTACAAAGTTGGAATTAATTGGAATGTCTGTCTAATCATTAGAAAACTTTGAAAATGGATGAAAGAATTCCCAGGTTGGTAGGTTTTTCACATTGGGAGGGATCGTAACAATTTCGTGGATTACTCTGCTAAATACGCAAGATTGAGTTTGACTTCTAAAGAATGGAAAACAAATAATTTAATAGATAGTCATCACTTTCTTATCAACGTTTGTAAAAATAGTGGTATATGATGTCTCCTCATTTGTGATAGATTAATGTTAGGATGAGACATCATTTTAAGTGATTTAGAAGTCAATAATGTCGATTTTCTTGAGTTTTAGTGCACTTTCCTATTTTGAGTCTTGATTTGTAGAATTATTGTTTTTAGAGCATATTGGGTTTAATTGTTTATTTAGTGTGTAGATTTAAAGATAATTATGGAGCTTAATTAGAGTCCAAGTCAAAGACAACAACTTATGGAAAGAGATTTGCATGGTAATTGGAGATAAGGAAACAAATGCTAAAAAGATGGAAAAGGAAAAGCTGCCTAAATCTGGGATTCTGCATACACGTCCAAAGATAGGCGTTTTTACCTAAGAAATAGGCCGAATCTGGTAATTTCCTTCTAAAGGGTCAAGATAATTCTGTTGCGATTCTTTTGGTATCTTATGGAGCAAAATCCGACCAATAACGAAGAAGATATGCTCAAAACAGTGCAGCAGTGTTTATCTTTATTTCCATACGAATTTGAGTTGGGCTAGAAGTCCATTACCTTAACTCTTCCTCAAGAAAACGAATTAGGTCTTCTAAACACCTATAAATACACCCTTATATCACTTGTAAATCATCCTTTCCTCATAGTAATTAGTTCTTAAGGTTTTATTCTTCCAGTATATTGTAGAGAGCTAGATGATGTCTTTTGTAATTTCTTTTAGTTTATTTCCTTCAGGTATGAACTAAACTCCCCATAGCTTGGGTTTTGCATATGTATAATCTATGAATTCTAATTCTTCTATCTAAGTTTCTTTGGGAATTACATGTTTTAATATGATATTAGCTACTTACTTTATATTTGTTTATGTGTTTTGATTTAATGTCTTTCCTAGAACTGGTCACTTTAGGATTGTTTTAAGAGTTGTTAGATGGTCTCCTTGACAGGGTGTTTAACTATTGAACCACCACATAATGTCTAGTGTCGATAGCAGTTCTGACAAAACATACTTCTAACTAGATAGTCATTAGGGTTTGTTTTAACCACCGTATCACCAAGATTGCAGTATTTGCTTAGGGCGTTAGTGGCGTTTGATAACCCTATTTGAAATCACTTCTTGGTTGTGACGTAGCCCCCTTAGTCGCTCTCAAGGTCTAAGATTGGGGAATTTAGAATCCTGACTAAGTATACCAAGAGCTAATATTCTCCCTTATTAACTAGATTTATAGATAGAATTAGAAGGATTAGTGCATACTAGCAAAACCTAAGCTATACTTCTCATCTCATATTCTTCGTATTTTATTTTATTGTCTTTATTTTCGTAGTTTTAATTCATAATTTCGAAATCTATTTGCTTTACTTTCTGTCTCTCAATTATTTACTTTTACTCATTATTGTTTCCTACGCGATTAACACACTTAAGTCCCTGAGAACGAACTCTACTTATCATTAAAACTTGCATACGTCATGTAATACTTGCAGTACTGTGCCTGTCTAGGGTGAGAGTGCGTAGTTTTCCATACTTAAATTGATCTTATTTTTATCACACCCTAGGCGACACCAGTATAGACTCGTATCATCTATGATATCTAATGATTGACAAAAAAATTAATAGTTTTTCTCAAACCAAAAGGATAAATCATAGTGATAAACCAGTTGGGATTAGTTCACTGGCCAGGGCCTTGGTCATCCAATCTAGTGGTGCAGGTTTAAAGCGAATCAATGATTCCGAGTCCAAAGTGACTCTCCTATGTAACAAATAAAACAAAGTGATTCTTTGATATTTTATGGTAGTCCGATATTTATATCAAATTTTTTAATTTAACAACTGGATATTTGATATATTAATTAATAGTTATTATAATTAATCTATATTATATTTCGAAGGTTTTTCTACGGTCCAGATTTACCCACATAAGTGGTGGTCAGGATTAAATCTGGCCAAACATAAGTGGTGGCCATGATTAATTCTGGCCCCACTTATTCATTTTTTATTATACGCAACACAGAAAACAAAAGAAAAACTAAAAAAACCCTCAACCCTCATTCAGAGTTTTTTCTACGGTCCAGATTTACCCACATAAGTCGTGTCCAGGATTAAATCTGGCTAAACATAAGTGGTGGCCAGGATTTAATCTGGCCAAACATAAGTGGTAGCTAGGATTGCTTATCATTAATACCATTAATTAATCTTTATTTACTTAATAAAAAAACATAGTTTGAAGCAAAAAACCTTAAATCACTCCCTTATATCTCTCATTCTTCTTTAATTCTTCTCATAAATTTTTTAAATTTTTTTATTTTTTTATTTTCTCATTTGTTATATCTATATAAAACTCACATTGATCTTTTAAAAGATTTTTTTTCAAATTGGGAATATGGGATCAGTGTATTACCCTACACGATTTTTTGAAAAGGCAATGAAGTAAAATAATATTGAAATATATGGTGGAGTTAAAAATAATAATAATATCCTGAAACACTTAAGAACAATTGGACAAATCCGATTTGGACCTTTACAACCAAATCACAACAAATTGATATTTTGTTTAATAATACTTTAATAGTGGAAATAAAGTATATTTTATTGTAAAAATAGATTAATAAAAGTTACATTATTAATTATAAAAATTATAAGAATATCATGCATATAATTTTTCTATTAATTAATATTTAAAAATTCTCTATTTCTCTCACCCTTATTTCTCTCATTATTATTTTATTTTTTTTATAAATCTCTTAAAAATTTTAATTTTTTAATTTTCTCATTTATTATATCTATATAAAAACCACATTGATCTATTTGGAGTTAAAAATACTACTACTACTACTACTAATAATAATAATAATAATAATAATATCTTGAAACACTTAAGAACAATTGGGCAAATTCGATTTAGACCTTTACAACCAAATTACAACATATGAATATATTGTTTGATAATACTTTAGTAGCAGAATAAAGTATATTTTATTGTAAGAATATATCATTAAAAGTTACATTATTAATTATAAATATTATAAAACTATCATGCATTTAATTTTTTCAATTAATATTTAAAAATTCTCTATTTCTCTCATAATTTTCCAATTTCTCTCATTTTTTTATTTATTATCAAATTTATCTTTTTACTTTCCTTTTTGTCTTTGTTATTGTTGATATATTTAATTTATAAAACATATTTGTCGAAAATCTTTATTTAATGATTTGGAAAAAGTGAGTCAATATATTTTTATAAGAGTTCCCATTTAAAACAAATTGGTAGTCGATTTTATATAAAATAAAAACCTATTTTGTAAAGAGAAATTCTTTTAGATATAATAATCTCTTATAGAATACATATTTAAAACTAAGCACAACAAATAGTGGGAGAATGATATAACATAATTTAACCTTAACCTTAATCTAAACATTAACCCTTATACACAACCTTAACCTTGACCTTGACCGTGAACGTGACTCTGACCTTGACCTTGACGTTAACCTTAACCTTAACATTAACCTTAAACTGAACCTAAACCTTAACCTTAACCCTCAACCCCTTATCCATAACCTTAGACCCTTAACTATCAACCTTAATGTTAACCTTAACCTTAACCCAAACCCAAACCTTAACCTTAAACTTAACCTTAACCTTAACCTTAACCTTAACATTAACCTTAAACATAACCTTAACCTTTAACTTGATTTTTAACTTTACCTTTACCTTTACCCTTACCTTTACCTTTACCTTTACCTTTACCTTAACCTTAACCTTAACCTTAACCTTAACCTTGACCTTAACCTTGACCTTAACCTTAACCTTAACCTTAACTTTGACCTTAACCATAACCTTAACCTTAACCTTAACCTTAACCTTAACCTTAACCTTAACCTTAACCTTAACCTTAACCTTAACCCTTAAACTTAAACTATACCTTAACTTTAACCCTCAACCTGTTATCCATAACCTTAACCCCTTAGCTATTAACCTTATTCTTAACCTTATCCTTAGCCTTAACCTAATCGTGACCTTAAACTTAACCTTAACCTAAACCTTCATCTTGATCTTAACCTTAACCTTGACCTTAACATTAACCTTAATCTTAAACTTAACATTAAAAGTATCCTTAAACCTTACATCTTAAACCTTAAACCCTAATCTTCATCATCACCTTAACTTTTATCTTAACCCTTAACCTTTAACCTTAAACCTTACACCTTAAACCTTACACCTTAAACCTTAAACCTTAAACCTTATCTTGACCTTAAACCTTACAGCCTTATCTTCATCGTCACTTTAACCTTAACACTTAAACCTTAACCCTTAAATCTCAAGGCTTAACCTTTACCTTCACCTTCATCTTAAGTTTAACCTAAACCTTAACCATAACCTTAAACTTGAAGTTAAAACTTAACCTTAATCTTGAACCTTGAACCTTGAACCTTAAAACTTAAACCTTAACCTTAACCTTAACTTTAAACCTTAACCTTAATTTTCATCTTAATTGTAACTTTAACCTTAACTTTAACCTTAAACAGATGAAGAATCATCGCGCTAATATTCGACCTTGAACCTGGAATTTTGTTAAACCTTAAACGTTTAATCTTAAACCTTAACTCTAACTTAACCTTAATCTTAAAGTTAAATTTAACCTTAACCTTAACTTTAACCTTAATTTTTAACCTTAAAATAACCTTAACCTTGACCTAAACCTTAACCCTAACCTTAACCTTAAACTCAACCTTAACCTTAACCTGACCTTCTTCTTAATGAGCAATAAAAGAAAATCATTAACCCTAACTTTAACCTTAACCTTCACCCTTGGAATCTGTGTTCGATTTCAATTAACAAAACAAATTTTTTCTTCAGTGTCTTCAGATACGGGTTTTACCTAGTATTTATGTATTTAAAATATGTCGTAGGTGTAACATAGTTGGTGCGATTGTTTGGAATTAAATAAAGAGGAAATTACTTATAAGAGTCTCAAATTCAAAATCTTAATTTTAAAGGCCCAACAAAAAAAATTTAATTTTTTATATAATTGAATGACAGGTCCCTAATAGCATTTGTGTATAAACTAAATAGTTTTTGTCTACGTCAAGGTCCATGTTTGTGTTGGGTATGTACCTAGTTGGTACGTACCCAATTCAAAATAGGGGAGATGAGTCTATATTTATTTAGATAACCCAATCCAAACTATCGTGTCAAGGTCCACTGGGTACGTACCCGATTCGACAACTATAAACCCAACAAATATCACAAGAAAATCAACCTAACAGGTATGTACCCACTACAACATTATGTACCAAACTGTGAAGCTATGCATTTTTTTGCTACAAAAAACTAAAATTGCGTACCCAAGATATACTGGGTATGTACCCATACGAATCCCATGGGTACATACCTATACAAATTCACTGGGTACATACACACACAATATCACTGGGTATGTACCCAATTAAAAGTCCATGCCCGTCTTGGGTATGTACCAGTTGGGTATGTACCTGATTTAAATTATCTCCAGCAGTTGTGCCAAACTATACTACAAAACCTGAAATCAAAAAAATATGTACACTTGTATTGGAAAAAAATCTCTTCATTCGGTGGAATAAAAAAACAAAGAAAACTCTTCAAAACTTGTGGAACAAAAACCAAATATAATTCTCTTAAGTCCGGAAACAAAAAACAAATAAAAATTTCTTCACACTCGTGGAACAAAAAACAAATAGAAATCTCTTCACAACTTGGTGGAACAAATAACAAATAGAAATCTCTTCAAAACTAGAACAAAAATATAGAAATCTCTTCACATTCGTGGAACAAAAAACAAATATAAATCTCTCCACACTAGCACTACAAACAAAAAACAAAACAAAAAAATTCTTCACATTTGTGCTGTAAAAAAACAAAGTAAAAAATTAAAATATTTTACCTTCATTTGATTTTTTTGCAAGCCGGTTGATGATGGTGGAGAATGGTCCACGATGGCGTTGAGTTTCTTGCTCAGGAGAGCAGCAAAGTGGAGAATGGTGGTGAATAGTCCACGATGACATCAATTTTCTTCTGCAGGAGAGTGATGGGGTTGAGGAGATGGTGAATGGTCCACGATGACGTCGATTTTCTTCTACAAGAGAGCGACAAAGTTGGAAAGAAGGTGTTGGAGAATGGTCTACCATGGTGTCGATGTTTTTTTCACGTTAGCGACATAATTGTAGAGATGGTGGTGAAGAATGGTCCAGGCGGTGTCTAAATCTGAAGAGGAATAAGAGATTTTTTTTGTTTGTTGTTTCTATATCGTATGAGAGAGAAGAAAGAGATACGAAAGAAGGAAGAAAAGAGAGTATTGAATTTGATTTTTAAATTGTAATAAAAAAAATTTCACTGAAAGAGAGAGAGAGAAAGAGAGAGAGAGAGAGGAGTTTTTTTTTTGTTGGGTCTAATAGGATTAGGGATGGCAACGGATCGGATTATTGCAAAAAATTCTAAAACCACGTCCATATCCATTTAATTTATCAAAAACCAAACCCTAACGGATTTAACCATCGGATTTACTTTTCAAAACCATATCCGAATAATTCAGATTCGGTTTTTTAAACGGATTTTAACCATAACCAGGCTCGCGGGGCGTCCCTCTCGCAGTAGGATTCCTAACCTTGTCTCGCTCTTGTGACATGCCAAACTATAACTCTCTAAATATATTGAAAATATTGAAATAAGATCACAAATACATGAAAAATCTCCAATATAAAAAATATTATGTTGATCTTTCATTAAATAACGCTTTTGTTAATTCTAATATTTAAATTTTAGTTTTGAGATATGAAAATACTTTTTTCTATATTACTATAAAATATACAAAAGTAGATGATAATAAACGGGTTTTCAGTTAGTCGGTTTTATTTTTATCTGAAATTTTAACCTAAAGGATTTAACCATCGGTTACATTTTCAGAACCATAACCTAACGGTTTTATCATGGTTGCATAATCAAATTTTAATCGGTTCAAATTTTCATCGATTTTGATTTTAAACCATAACCATTTCCATCTTTATCTATAGTTGGGTTGAGACTTTTGGCCTTTTGGTAATTAAAAATAAAAAAAATATAAGAAAGATGGACTTCAAAATATAAAAATACATGAATTTTAGCCTTTAATAGGTAAAATAAAATCATATATATATATATATATATATATATATATTACGGATTTTCGGTTTTTCGGATTTTTTTAATCTAAAACCATAACCTAACGGTTTTAACCATCGGTTTCACTTGTTAAAACCAAACCCTAACGGATTTAACCACGGTTACATAATCGGTTTTTATTCGGTTCGGTAATCCGTCGGTTTCGGATAAAATCGTAACCACTGCCATCCCTAAATAGGATAGATTGGAGTTTTTTTTTTTTTTTGTTAGAATAGAGATCTTGTATTGTATACTTACCCTTTATAAATAAATAAAAGCCCCCTACATAGTGTTATAAACTAGAATAATATAAGTTAAACTAGAGGGATAAATATGGAGAGAGTAATAAGATTATAAACTAAAGAAGAAGAAGAAGAAGATAAAGAGAGAATTATATTATTCTTGTATTCCAAAATCATAAACTATATTACAATGAAAATGTCTTCTATTTATAGGGAAAGGAATGACCCTTCACTTGCCTTTGGAAAACCTTTGGCCTTTGGACATCCACCTTATTAAACAATTTATTCATAACACTCCCCCTTGGATGTCCATCCATTAGAAAATATGCCTCGTTAAAACCTTGCCAAGAAAAACCCTGTGGGATAAAAACTTGGTCGAAGGGAAAAGAGTACATATAGATAGAACTAATCATCTTGAAACGCTGCCTCGTTAAAACCTTGCCAAGAAAACCCTTTAGGACAAAACTTGGACGAAGGGAAAAGAGTACAGTCTTGTTTACACTCCCCCTGATGTTGGCAAGAGATCTCTGAGTTGTCGTATTTCAATATTGTGGACCTACTTCTTGAATATTGTGGTTGACAATGATTTCATCAGGAAAATATTGCGTGATTGTGTTCGTCGAGTGTCAATATCCACATTCTTCTGTAACTCGTGTGTGTAGGAGACTTTGATGAAATATGTTTTGTTTTGTCTCCTTTGATGCAATTATTCTAATTATGTGTGGTACAAGCAATAATATCCTCATAAATACCATCACTATATTCTTGTTGAAGATAACCACACTTTCTTTTGGTATGTTGAATCATCCACTTAATAAATATTTCATACCACTCCCCCTTGGATATTCAATGAAATATATGCCTCATTAAAACCTTATCAAGAAAACTCATTGGGACAAAACTTGATGAAGGAAAAAGAGTACACGAATCCTTGGGGGTTATGACACGTATACAGTTTGTCTTGTTAAAACCTTACCAGGAAAACCCAATGGGAAAAACCGTGGTGAAGGAAAAAAAATAAACAATTTCAATATATTCTCCCCCTCATTACGACATTACATATTTCCTAATACATTTGTACCTTGATGTCGTCGTTAATAAAACTTTAATTAGTAAATCTTCTGGATTTTTACTTGAGGGTATTTAGTGATAGTAATATCATTTTCTTGATCAATAAAAGAGTTTATACTTCCTATGACAATGAATATTTGCATGCCTCGTTAAAACCTTACTAGGAAAAACCCAGTGGGAAAAAACCTTAGTGAAGGAAAAAGAGTACAATACGCAAATATCACATTCTTTTCATTATGAGAACAATTACAGAGTATCCTTTCATAATTCATACACTTTTCTCTTTAGATTTAAATAAATTACGTTCTTCAAGAACTTTTATACTCTAGGAACTTTTAAATTTCAGGAACTTCTCAATATTCGATCATTTCATATTTAAACGCTCTAAGTACTTCAAGTACCTATCGTGCTTCAGGCACTTGTTGTGCTTTCAAACACCTTTCCTTGTTTGGGCACATGTCATGCTTCTAGCACCTATTTTGTTTATCAAAAACTTTAATATTCATCTAATAATCACTACACTGTATCGATAACATAAGAATGAGGACGTCTCCTCATAGTTAAATCTAGGTTTCTGCAGGAACCTTCGTGATACAAGTAGTGTTTTAGATTTCAAAATTCACTATTACACTTTCTATTGTAGTCGACATATATTACCACTTTTTGGTTTAGGATCCTTATTATTTATTTTAAGCGCTATATTAAATGAAAATATATTAATCCCATAAACTATTCTAACAGATTCTACATAACTTTTCTCGTATTTAGGTACCTAGGTTCTTCAATGGCCATTACTTCCTTTAAGATCAATTCATGTGCCAACATTAGTTGACTTAATAATTCCTGTCGTGTCGCGTGGAGTGCACATAATATTTACCATTTTATCATTTACTCATGAGATTTTCTTCTTTGGGGCATGGTATACTTTAAATCGACAGGCTTACCACACTTCATGTGTTGGTTATATGCATTACAGGTTTAACACGCTTCATGCGTTGGTTTGATACATTCGCTGGAATATATTTTTTTTTTATGTGTCTATATGAGACAGTAATCTATGTTGGAGCGTTTACAACATATTCTGGGATTTTGAATATATTCTACTTGCGAATGTATTAGGTATATTATTTGCAATACTTTTCAAATAGAGTTCCTTTTAACTTCAAGTTCCTATTCTTTAGTTGTGGATATAAATGATATAATAAATTGTATTCTACCATACATCATGCAACTTCAAGTTGCCTCGTCTATATGTTACGCAACTTCAGGTTGACTTGTCTCTCCCCCTAATAAGGGGGTAGTCACTTGGTAAAATGAATCTTCTGGTTCTTTTAAGTAGATACCAAGTAAGTAATCTATTATTCGACATATCATTACTGCACTAGGTTACCAAGTCAGTCTTGTAATAATACAAAGTTCTTTGGATTATGACATCTTTTCTTTTGCACAATGAGCGTTTCAACTGCTTGAATCTGTATATATATAACCCCAAAGAAATAACATATTTTAATTTCATACACACTTCTGGTGAGACTTTTAGTAAATAATGCAAAAGATATACATTGTTACGGACACTTGTGGCTTATACAAAATACTAATTTTGGATATTATCCTTTAAATTTAGTAAATTTCTTCGGGATTTACTTTTAACATAATTTTCCAATTTTGTACCACAAGGTAACATAACTTTTGAGCATCCAAAAACCTTTAATTAGATCAACAAAATGTCTTAGTATTCCATGAGTACGCAAACACTATATAATTCCACTTTATCGATAATATTCATGCTTACCATTTCATGATGGCTTATCGACCTTTTACTTTCAGGTTCCTTATTTATTCCACTTCTGGTGGTAAGGATTTTTTTTTCTTACCTTAACCTCGTCAAGAGTTTGGGTCACCAAGATGTCTATTCCAGACACATTGAAAAATATTGCATTTTCTTCCAGAAACGCACTTCCATTCACTTCAATGAATGGTTTTTAGCTAGGAAAAAACAGTATTTAAATCACTCAATTATTTCCATTACCGGGTCAATGTAATATAAGCTGGAAATGATGAATTTGCTTCAGAGAATGTGATCATATTATCTTCTAGGAATAATTTCTAGTCAAGGAATACAACACTAACACACTTGTTTTGTCATCCATACGTCTATTTATTTAGATTATGAAAACGGTTACATTCACTTCAAGGAATACAACTCCATTCACTTCGAGGAATGAAATGTTATAGTTTACAAGAGAATGTAATGTTAAACCTTAATATTGGGATAAAACTCTACTTACGATATTACTACTTCAAGAGTATTTTCATGACATGAAATCTGTAAAAGGTCTTACCATTATCTTTTTTTTTTTTAACAAAATACTTCTAGCTACAATAATATCTACTTCTGGAGAATAATTATGTAACCTTGAAGTATAGAAGTATAGCGACGATATCTTATTTTTCCTTTGCATTCTCATGAAATAATTAACCTCGTCCTTTTTTAGTATGTTTTGCATCTAATCCTTTTTTTTTCACGATAAATCTTGTTGTCCTTACCTCCTTTTTTTCTTAAACAGCCATTCTAATAAAAACAATCATATATATAAATTATATATACTCTAAAACACTATCATGATTTTCAACCTCAGGTGGAGTTATGATCACCACCACGCTGATTTCGATACACATTAAAAGACGTAGCATTTTCTTCAGGAAATGTAGTTTTATTCACTATAATGAATAATTTACAATATTTAATTGTATTTAACCCTACTAGTTATGTTTTCATATCCATTTTCAAAGATATTGAAAAATTCAACAATCGTTACAAGGAATGCAATTCCATCCACTACATGGAATTGTTTTGAGCCAGAGAATGTGATTTTGTTCAATCAAATTTTGTCACCACAATGTTTATTTTGATACGCATTTGGAAGTTATTGCATTCGTTTAGGGAATTTAATTCTAATCACTTCAGGGAATAGTATTATGTAAATGGAACACAAAATATGATTATATCAATAATTCATTACTTTGCTTCTTACGAGACAAACAATCTCATAATATTTTGTAAAACTTTTATTCGCGCTATAGCTACTTCAGGAGTATAAGCGTGATTTGATACAAGTAAACGTATATTTGTTCCACTCGATAATATTACATTTGCCCGTTTAAAATCCTCACTTAATTTAGTAGTACCTGAAATTGTACTAACATTTGTTTTTGTCCAATTTACTAACAAATTATTAAATTGTCCAAATGGTAACACTATAAACATTCATAAGGGAGGTTGTAGGTTCGAAACCTCTGTCATCTTCCCCCAATTTTATGTATTTCTTTTATGAATGAAATCATTGTGTTACATATAGCACAATACAATTCTTAAATATCCATATGAGTTTTTTTTTTTATCATATACAATCGTTTTACAATCGTTTTCCTTAAACCCATTAATTTGAATTAAGACTTCAAGTCTTTGCAATTCTTTTAGATTTCGAACCGCTGAAATTTAATCCTACAAACATTTAAAAATTGTTGTATGCTTCGTGCCTATATAGTTCCTCTTATACTTCCGGTTTATATTCAATAAAGTTCTCTTCATGAGATGAATGATCATTTTTTTTTCTTTAGAAGTTAAATTGCATTCCTCAATTCTTTTGTGCAAATTATAACAAAATTGATTAGGTTTCAAACCTTTAAAATTTGATCTAGGCTTCAAGCCTTTCAATAAATTTTTCTTTTATGCTTCATGCATATAAATTGTATTCAAGGCTTCAAGCCTATGAGATTTATTTTATTTTTCTGGCATATAAAATTTGTGATAGGTTTCCGGCATATAAAATTTGTTATATACTTTTGGCATATAAATAGAGTTCTAGGTTTCGGGCCTATAAATTTTGGTATATGCTTCCGATAATATAAATTTCTATTCAGGCTTCGGGCCTATAAATTGTAGAATGTGAATAATATATAACAAAATGTAGAATTGTAGAGTATTTTGTTCGAAAATTTCTGTTATAAGACAAAATAAATCTATAGCCTAGCGGTTATACCCAAATACTCTACTATCTAGAAGTCCCAAGTTCAAAACCCCCATACCTCTCAAAGTTATACCAATTCTATTTTCTTTTTTAATTTTGAGATGATAAATAAATCTACATATAGCATCATCTATATTAATCGAAATTGAGACTTTTAGTCTACACCATTAATTTTTTATGGTTTTGGGGTTTTGAATTTTATTAAGGGTTCGAGCCCTTTAAAATTAATAATTAGCCTTATGCTTTCTAAAAATACATATAGGCTTCAGGCCTTTAAATTTCAGTATATGCTTCTAGCATATAGAATTTTGTTTTAGGCTCCGTACCTATAAATTCCGGCATTTATAGCGTTAGTTTTCAGATTTTTTTTTTTTTATGCTTCGGGCATATAATTTATTTCCTAGGCTTCAGGCATATAATATAAAATTTAGGCTTCAGGCCTATACGATTATTTTTCCATGCTTCGGGCATTGTAGACTTCAATTCTAGAAATACATCTCATTTTATTTTCAAGCCATTCAAAAATTATATTTACATATAGGCTTCAGGCCTCTATTTTTTCTAAAGTGATAACCCAATTATCTGCTTGAATAGTATAATCGTATTGTATAGGATGCAATGGAAGTCCATGTAATATTTATCGGTTGCAATGGAAAGTCCTTATAATACACTCTCTTATTTTCTATGTGAAAAGAAATATATATAGTATATATAAAATAGAACAATATAAATCATACCTGGAAATATTCTTCCTTGATTCGATCGGTAGAGACTCGTGCTGATAACGTGTTATAAACTAGAATAATATAAGTTAAACTAGAGGGATAAATATGGAGAGAGTAATAAGATTATAAACTAAAGAAGAAGAAGAAGAAGATAAAGAGAGAATTATATTATTCTTGTATTCCAAAATCATAAACTATATTACAATGAAAATGTCTTCTATTTATAGGGAAAGGAATGACCCTTCACTTGCCTTTGGAAAACCTTTGGCCTTTGGACATCCACCTTATTAAACAATTTATTCATAACAAATAGAAGCTAATGTTGGAAGAAAATATATAAAAGCTGTTCATCTTCTTCATACTCACCCTCGCAGCTGATAAGGTAAAGTCTATATCAAGGAATGCAACTGCATCATAGAGGATAACTAACACACAACTTGTGCAACAAGTTGATAACAAATTCTGTTATCAAAGTTAGGTAGAAAATGTATATAATGTGTGTGATATATCACACCATATGAGTGAAGTGTCATCTATATAAACACTAGCTATTACATTTATGTAATCAATATACAGAAATATAAAATTCTTTCTCCTCTATTCTATTTCTTCTCTGATATTCTAATAGCATCCTCATTTTGATTTTTATATAACGATTATCTTCTCTTGCTTTATTGCAGCCCAGTAAAAGAAAAGATAATAAAATGTCATCATCATCAGTGCGCAATGATGGTGTTGGTGTTGATAGGATCAGCAATTTGCCAGATTCGATACTTATTCATATTCTTTCTCTTATTCCAACACATGATGTTGTAACAACCAGTTTGCTTTCAACAAAATGGAAGTTTCTATGGAAAAACATCTTTAATCTAACCTTCGATGATTTGCATTGGCGCAACCAAAATAGATCTGAGGACGATTCTTCTACTTCATTTGCATATTTTGTTAACAAAGTTTTGACATCCCTAAACGAACAATGCATTCAACGCTTCTATCTACGTATCCATAAGAACTACAAGCAATATGATGTAAGTTCTTGGATCTCTGCTGCTATTTCTAAGAATGCTAAATATATTATGTTTATTGACGAAGACAGTTATTTAAATGATATTGAGATGCCTGGTAGTCTTTATACATGTAAGACTTTGGAGTTTCTTCGTTTAAGTAATTGTAATCTCATTTTACCAAGTTTGATTTCTCTTCCGAATCTTAAAACACTTGGTCTTCAAGTTTCGAGAACGGATCCTGTTTCTATTTCCAAGCTTGTATCGGGTTGTTCATCGCTTAAGACGTTGGTTATTTCAGGTTTATCAATTAATGTACACACCTTTACCATATCATCTCCAACATTGAGAAAACTATACTTGGTTGAGATAGTGTTTAACTCAAGAGATGAAGAAAGTAAGATTGTGATAAATGCTCCACAACTTAGGTATCTCAACGTAGATGACGTGAACACAAGAAGTTTATCCATTGAGAACCTATGTTTACTAGATGAAGCACACATTAATCTTTACTTTAATAAGTTTTATGACCCACTTATATTTGATCATTACTCCAAAACTGTTCTAAAAAAGTTTCAAGGGCTATACAACGTGAACACTCTATCTTTGGGGCTGCATACGTTTAAGGTAAATAGCTTGGAACTTAAGTTTTCTACTTTCAACCTAATTTACATTGACTTCTTGATCTTTTCTTTAAATAAAATAGATATCTAAAATCATTTAAGATTTGATCTTTCATGATATATTATGTGTTATATATATAGAAATCTTGACAATTATTTCTCTTTTGTGAAGGCTCTGAGCCATGGAGGTGTGATTCCAAGATTCTCCAAACTTTCTAATTTGACCGTACAAGTTGGAATTCAATTGAAGTCACTTATAAACTTACTGGAGAGCTGTAATGAGCTACAATCTCTTACCCTTACACTGGTTAGTAAAAGCCTAGTGTACTCATATACAGGGGTGTTTTTTCTTTTATCATTTTTTTAAATTTTTATTCTTTTTGATGTTTTTGCTACAGGATAAACATTACTACAAGGAAGTTACATGCTGGAGCAAACCTGAGAAAGTGCCTATTTGCTTCTTGTCCAGCCTTCACACCATATCAATGCATGGAATAAAAGATCATGTATTTGAAATGATATCTTATGTGCTTGAGAATGCTAAAGTATTGACAACAATGAAATTACAAGCTTATGACTTTGATGCTAATGAAAAGTTGCTTCAGAAGATACCAAACATTCCCCAGGGATCTGAAAAATGTCAAGTTATATATCTAAATCCAATGAAATAGGAAAGTTGATCAATGATTTAACAATTAGTTGTGATTTGTTTTACAAGATTAAGTCTATTAAATCTATTATTGGTATTGTATTATTTTGGGAGAATATTGAAAAGTGTAGCTTATCTTTCTCAGAATTGACAACTTATTCTAGTTTTCCTGTACGGTGGTGTTACGTGTAGTCAATTGATTGCACTATTTGGAGTATGAAGATATTACCAGTAAATTTCATTAGTGTAAGAGAATTAATAAATGTTGCTGGATTGTTGCATTTTTTTTTGTTTTATTAGTCACTACGAACATCCAAAGGTAACCATCTAGTCCTTGAGTAGGGGCTAGAAGGTGCACGGTGTTATATAACCACTACATAAAAGTGTTCTATTACAACATTTTATTAGTGTTTTGTTTTTTGGTCGTCCTTATGGGATGTGTAATTGGTTCATATGTTGATGAAGATACAATCAAGTTTCGAATTAATTCGGACATATCGATCCAAGGATAAAAGTTATCTTCGCATAGTGATTTTGCTTAGGGGTGCACACGGGTTGCGTGTCCAACCCGTTGCCCCTTAGTCACAAACCAACCCGCATTTGCGGTTTTGAACTTCTCAAAACCGAGAGTTAAACCATATTTTTTTATGGTTTTGGGCTGGATCCACTTAGTTTTTTATTGAGTGGCGCGGGTTTGGTTTTGCGCGGGTTGGTTCGGTTTTGGTTTGGTTTCGGGTTAAAACCACTTATTTATTATATAGTCCCTGATAAGTTATAAAATTAAAATTAAACCCAAACTTCTTCAAATGGTCAAATACACTAATGAAATGAAAACAATTGTACTAGTAGTTGTTCATTAACCATTTAAGCTAATTAACTATTACAAAATACAAATTACATTCCAAAAGAATAAATTTACTGAATTACATATGAATTGAAGTATACAATTCCAAAAACATTTCCAAAACCAAACTTGATTGAAAATTCCAAAAGTCAAGTTTGAAGATACAAACATTCATTTGCGCAAAACCTGCAATTTACATAAAATCCTTTCATTCATCTCCCATCCTGTTTCATAAGAGTTAAGGGACAATTTATTTAGTTCCTTTTTTCCACAAAGTATTATAATAAGTTATAACAAATGAACTTCATGCCTCAGATTTGTAATCATCATAGGCCCTTCATATTTAACTCTTAGGGACAAGGGACAAACTATTTTAAACTCACAATATGTTCCAATAGACTACTTTGACACAATTCAAAACATCCTTAACACCACATTGCATTTTAGTCACCATAATGTTATAGCTGTTACGAATGGTGTTAAAAGTAGTTCATGAACAATTGAAGCTCAAGAAGCACCTTTAAACCGAGGGACAAGGGACTTGGGTAAATTGGATCTCGCATTTATCTTCTTAGTAATACTTTTGCACCATTCTAAACACCAATAACACCACATTAACCTTCTAGTCACCATATTATTATAGGTGTTGAGAATAATGAAAAAGTAGCTCATTAGATATAGAGTTTAAGCCTCAAAATTGTTTAATTATTTCATCACAGGCTTTTATAAACTGAGGGACAAGGGACTTGGTGAGTTTGTAACAAAAACCTGCAATTTTTCATGTACAAATACAAAACAAAAGATAACCATCTCTAATGACTTCCTCAGCTTTAGTATACACATTAATAAACATAAACACACCATGTTCCACTAGTTTTGCATCACTGGAAGTGCATGAGTTGCTATCTAATGTGTAAATGCATATGAAAAATCAAATGCAAGTATTTATTGTATCAAACTGATATAAAACTCACTTTATGATATGGATTAATTGACTAAGTCAGTGATAGTGGATTGTGGACTTCCACTAATGCTCAATTCATCAATTCCATAATAACATACAAATGGTAGTTAATAAACAAGTTAGGAAGCAACAAAAAGTTAAAAAACACTCGCAAATCTGCAAAAATAATGAGTAAAGTCAAGAAAGTACCCAATTCAGCTTCCATAAAACCCAGAACTCAATACATCATTAACCATAGCAGAATAAGTATTAACCATGGCTTAATCGATTAACCATGGTAAACTCACAAACCGGAGGCTACGAACAATTAATGCGGACCTCGAAGGTTGGTGTAATCCATCGACATAATTAATGCGGAGTACAAAAGATGCCATGGTGTGATGTAAAGAGACGGTGATGGAAGATTGAGAAGGGATGGGTTTCAGATTCATAGCGAAGAGAGAGGCGAAAAGGTAGGGTTTTTTCCCCCCTTTTCGTGTAAGAGACAGAGAGAGAGGATAGCGTATAAGGGACGAACGAAATGGGGTGGTTTTTCGTTGACCACCCCATATATACGGTCAAGTATAAAAAAAAAAATTAGAGTTGGGCCAAAAGTGCGGGTTGGGTTAGTTATCCGCGGTTTGGGCTTTTCCAAAACCGCAAACCAACCCATATCCACCAAAATCAAATCTTAGGGCCCATAGCGAACCACCAAACCCGCGGATCGGTTTTTTCGGGTTTGTTTGGGTCGGATTTCGCCGGTTTTGCGGGTCCGCGGTTTGTCTTGTGCAGCCCTAATTTTGCTGAACATGGTGGTGTTATGTAAGGTAGTTGGGATCCTACCTGGTCTGATGAAAGATGATTTATCAAGGTTATATTTTGCAAACTTACATGGGTAACAGGAAGAAGAAAATAACATGGGGTTTACATTTAGGCCACTTGATGGATGTCAAAAGTGAGTGTGGTCCTACTCATGGATGGAACTGGCTAAAGACATTTAATTTTGAGTATTTGATTTATTTAATATCAAATTTCGAAAAAAAAAAGATTTATTTAATATCAACGTGTATTATAATAGTTGTATGAGCTACTAATCCATAAATACCTATTAAAAAATGTAATTGCTAAAAACTTTCTCCAATCTTTAAATAAGATTCATTATTAAAAATATTTTTTGATAAAAATACTTTTCTATAATCTTTTTAATTACTTTATAATTTATTATTTAAATTTAATTATTCTATTACAACCTCCCACCACCCCACAATCACCATTACAACAACCACCACCACCACTACAACCTCAACCACCACCATTGCAAGCACCACCACAACAACCACTACCACCATCACCATTCACATTCAAAGAGAAAATGCTCTATATTTTTTGGGTTACTATTACAAATTGAGCATAGCTTGTTACCACTACAATTTTTCCTATATAAATTTCATTTGTAGGTAAAATATTTTGTATAGCTTTCCATATAAAGTTTCTTACTTTTCGTGGAGTATTCTTGATCCATATAGTTTTCCATTCAGGTTCAATTACATGAGGTTAAGCTTTGTTGTTACTAGCTTCCTTCTTTATTTTCTCCATTTTAAGGTGTTGGTATGCTCTTTTAAACTAATGATATTCCATCTGGACTCAAGATACAGTAGACTAAGTCTTGTAATTGGACTAATGGAATAAACATTTTTGTAATTTTTCCATAAAAATTCTTATAAAAGTTGGATTTTATAACCTCAAGTTTCCACTTTCTTTATCCTTTATATATAAAATCAGATATCTTAGTTATATTATTAGCAAAAGGTCTAATTATGCCTCCATTTTGAATGATCCATGCATCAGTCTGAGGATTAATTTCCTCACCATCTCCAATTCTCCAACTTAGATGGTTTTAATAGCATCTCTGTCGGTTAGGATACTTCTCCATCCCTTAGATGGGAAATATCCCAATTTAGCTTCTAAGAAAGATTCATTGGGAAAGTACTTTCCTTTAAGTGTTTTATATAATAGTGAGTTTTTATTATTTAAGTGATTCTAAGCCTATTTAGCTAGGCGGGCTATATTCATTATGTTTAGGTCTCTATACCCTAAACCTCCTGAGAGTTTACTATGTGTAATACTGGACCATTTAATCCAGTATACTGGTGGTCCTTTGTGTGTTCTAAAATAAATGCAAATGTAAATCGAACCACAACCGCAAGTGTACGGTTGTCCCAAGTAATATAGTTGATAAAACAGATTCGTTCCAAGGATGGGATGGTTGACTACAATGCTTATCTATTAATGATTTATTGCACTTATGAAAGCAAGTAAAGATAATATGTTTGATTGGTTGGTTTTCTAATTCCTAAGGTATTAAGACTAATGCAAAAATGTAAATAAATAACTAAGACGCAAGTAAATGAAAGTAAAACGCAAGTATGAGAAGTAGCACTTGAGAACGCAAGGGATCCTCCCAATCCTATTTCCTAACTTATGTTGTTTAAGGGCTAAATTGGTCAATTACAATGGTCGGGATTCTAAATTCCTTATACCCCCGTCAGGGTGGACTATAAGGCGATCCTAAAGTGTCACTAGTCCCGTCAGGGTAAATATGATCCACCGTTGGATGTTTAAGTTTTATTACCTCATTGGCCCTAAGCTAAGTTCGTCAGAATCAATAGCTTCTATCCTAGATTGAATAAATGGTTCTGTATTTAAACCCTCCGTCAGGATGATCCAATTGCCACTAATTGGAATAGCCTAAATACTAACACCTGTTCCTAGTTCATGACGCTAAAAACAGTAAAATAATCTCAATTTATTGAAAAGAGTAAAAGCCCTAATTTAGTTTAATTCAATAAAAACCCAAATTCAACATTCGTTATTTCATAAAATTAGGATTCACCCATTGTTTGTTCTCAAGCACTATGAATAGCTTAGCTCATATTAAAACGAAATACTAAATTAAAATAAATGGAATTCATAATTGATTACAAATAAAAGATAAAAGAAACCTAATTTCCGGAATTGGAATGACTGAGAACGGAGCTATAGACCCACTCCAGCTCTAGCAGCTTCTTCTTCCTTCCTTCTGTTGCTTCTCTCTGGTGTTTTTTAATTGTAAAGAATGAATTGTATGAAAATAGAAGTCAAAGGCTGGTTTTATAGGTGTAAAAACGGATTAGGGCTTGGACCTAAGAATAAAACATTAATTAAATGTCCAAGCCCAAATTCTAAGCCCAAAATCCCGTAACTGCTGATACACCTTCACTAAAACGGCTTTTCCCGATGCGTTATGACTCCGATTGACCTCATTCCAGTTGCTAAAGTTCCGTAACTTGATAAGGAATGTTTTCTCTTCAAAGATCAGCGGCTAAATCATCGCTTAAGCACCTCGAAATCAGCACTCTATGGCCTGGAAAATGGATTTTCAGCTCTAAAAATAATATCTTCGGGATTTATCTTCAAGTCTTGACTCTAATTCACGATCTTTGACTTTCTTCTCGGATTCCTCTCCTAGCTAACATCTAAAACCTGTAAACTTTACACTAAAAATACCAATATTACGCGCAAAAGCTTAATAAACTAAAAATGCTAGAAATAAAAGAGGAAAATCATATTATTGCATATTTAGTCCAAAAGTCTATCAAATTAATTAAATAAACACCAAAAATGATGTCTCCCAAGGGTCGAAAATAAGAACAATTAGGGAGACATCAAGACCCCCAACTCAAACCTTTGTCGTCCCGACAAAGCAAAACAAAACAAAACAAGGGGTAGAAGTAAACGCAAGAACAAATAGAAGCTAGCAAATAAACCTAAAGCAATTCTTAAGATACATCTCATATAGCAAAACTTTAAGAACTAACATGTACATACACTAATCATGCAACATCAAACATAAATAATCTCAATCATAAAATTAAAGTCGCAATGCTTGAAGGTTACACTTGTACTCATCTCTGTATGATGGCTATAGGGTGGTCATTAATCCTACCTCGCTTTGAACGCTCCACCTAGTGTATTCCCTATCAATAGAATTATAAATTCACTATGTACTTAAGAATCACGAGGTCTTTATGGTTTTAATAGTGGCTTAAGGACGGTATGGATGTATATTTGGTAAATTTGAAGTGAGCTTTTGGCTCTCTCCTCACTTACCATCAACATGTCCTCGAGCTTGAGTTTACGCTAAAAAATGTTCTCACTCACCCATTTGACGCGCTAATGTTGCGTCCCCAATGTCAACCCAACTAAACTAAGATGATTTCCAAAATATTCCACTTTGCCGATTTTTATTCTTTCTTTTTTGTACAAGATACCCATGACTATCATTTTGATGTGAAAGTCATGTCTATTATAATTTTTTTTCTTTTCTCTTTTTTTTTCTTTTCTTTTTCTCTATTTTCTTTTCTTTTTCTCTATTTTCTTTTCAAATCCCGGCAAAGGGTTACAAATAATAATATCATCTACATTTTTGTGCCTCAATACAAACACATATAGTCCCTTCCCAATGTATCTTCCCAAATGTGGACCCTTCACCCCAAACTCAAGCTCGAGACAAGTCTCAGGGTTGTGATTCAAGTGCGGGTCATTTGGTCATGCCTAATAATCTAAAGGATAATGGGCTTATATCGTGGCTACAAAAGAAAAGGCTTAAGGCTCAAAATTGGGCTAAGACGGATAAAATTATAATAAGGGATAGCAAGCTAAAAGGCTTCAAATGGCTAACAAAGAACTGCCCCTATCATTTTCCTAAGTACATAGCTTGTCTTTAGTTCATATCTAGGTGGGTTCTCTACTTATTAGGATTTCACGTTCTACACACCAAACATATTCCTTAGGTACAAGCTTACTTCATTTGCATTGTTCATTAATTTTTCCTATCAATTACCTATGTTCGCATGCAATTGTAAGTGCGTTTTATATCAATCCCTAAAGTCCACTATTTACTATCATAGATTCATCAAAAGTATGCTTAAAGGGACATTTAAAATCTTCTACAGTCAAACGCAGCTCCGAAAATTATTTTATTGAAAGCAAATAAAACATATAACACATAAAAACTGGGATGAGGCAACGAACCCCACCCCAAACTCAAAAATGAGTCGTGTCCTCACGACTCGAAAAGACTCAAAGCAAATAAAATAATATACACTAAATGAGAAGGGATAGAAAACGTATCTGAACCAGCGCGTGGCTGGTTATCGGTGTTGCGTCCCTGAACTTTATCTCGCGTCTAGACATCGTAAGTTGTGCTTTGAACCAATAAAGTTCAACTTGTTTGTAACGTTTCCCAAAATAGCGCGCCTCGTATCCTGATTCTCTTCCAACACCTTGATTTTCGATTCCAATTCATCATCGGATCATTTTCTTCCTCACTTTCAGGTTCCTCAATCACTTTCCTCTTCTTCGGATTAGCACCGAAAGCGTTTCTGTTTCTTGGAGAATTCTTTCGATAAGCATACATGAAAACGGTTCTGATCAGCATCTCTTTCCACCCCAAACTCAAAACTTCAAATAGTAAGAAGCTAAGGCTTAGAACTTTGATGTTTTGAGGCTTAAGACTTGAAGATTATGGTGGAATATGAGATGGGTAAAGGCTAATTGATGTGTGGGAAGAGGGAATTGGATTTAATTTGAAGCTTGGATGAAGAACAACTGGAGAAAAGTGGGAATTTCATGGTGCTTTGGATAGGAGATGAATTGATTGTATGTTATTGTGGTGGAAGAGAGTAAGATTTGAGGATTGTGTGGTTGTAGATGATGATGTTCAGGAAATTCTGGGTTTTGGGAGTGTTTTTGGAGGCTGGGTTGAAGAAGGAGGTAAAAATCTAGGGCTAAAAATCTTCAAAACGGCCCTATCACAGATGCAAACCGGGTTCCCAGTTTCGAAAATCCGGGTTCCCGGTTCCGCGTCGCTGTGTCGGCGCGGAAAAATAAAAAAATACTCTTTTTTTATTTTTTATCTCGAGACGCACCAAAACGCTGGACCCAAGACGCGGGGTCAGAACTTTTGCTCGCCGAAACCGGGTTCCCGGTTTTGAAGAATGCGGGTACCCGGATTATGTCGATGGCGCGAGTCAAAACGCGCCAAAACGCAGCATCCCAAAACGCTGGACCAGAGAATTTCACCACTTACAGCTCCGAAACCGGGTACCCGGTTTTGCCAAATGCGGGTACCCGGATTTGTGTCGATGCGCGAATCAAAACGCTGCAAAACGCAAGCCACCAAGACGCCGGGTCAGAACTTTTCAGAAGTTACAGCACCAAAACCGGGTTCCCGGTTTCGAAAATCCGGGTACCCGGTTCCGACGCTGTGTCGTGAACCAAGAAGCCAAGTGTTGCGTTGAAAAGGTTGGTACCAGCTCCAAAACCGGGTTCCCGGTTTTGCGAAACCGGGTTCCCGGTTTCTCCTGGACATCCAACCTATTTTTCTCCTATTTTCGCCAAATCGACCCCAAACTCGTGACCTTTTTGCCCCTGAAATCATCAAAAACAACTACCCTTCCTCATTTCTTAACAACAAACACTAAAATTACGAAAATCAAACTAATCTAAATTGCAAATATTTAAAAGCTCAGCTAATATACAAAGAATTGGCTTTTGTTTAACGTCGTTAAGCTCGACGGGTTACCTCATTCATCAGTCATTGACATAAGCTCCCCAGCAGTGAGTGAGGTTGTCAATATTTGCAACTCGAAATTTGCATCCCTTAGCTTTTATTCCCACTAGTTTATCTAAGATAACTTTCGCGACCATGAATGGTCCTATCCAAGAACTTTTTGATTCACGTACCTTTGGAGGGGGTTTAGGATTTTTCATAGCTACCTCTTCACCTACTTTGAACCCCTTTTTCTTTCTTTCTTTCTTAGGTTCCTTCGGAACCTTCGTGGCACGTGCTTTCTCTTTCTTCTTTGCATGATTGAGTTGTGGATTTTTAGGGTATGGAGGAGCTTTAATTGGTGGTTTCTTTCGTAGCTCTTTCTCCTCCACCCCTAAAGTGTCCACAACATTAATTGGCTCTTTTCTTACCGGTTCCCTTACATCTATACGAAAACATTCTTCCTTGGAATCCGGAAACTTCATAGGTCTAAACACATTAAACTTCATCTCCTCGTCTTGGATTCTCATAATCATTTCTCCGTTCTCTACATCAATCAAGGTACGCCCCGTGGCTAGGAATGGTCTTCCCAAAATAATGGGGACATTCCTATCCGCGACGTAATCAAGTATAATGAAATCAGCGGGAAAAATTAACGTACCTGCCTTAACGAGGACATCTTCGATTCGGCCTTCCGGATGTGCAAGAGATCGATCCGCCATTTGCAAGACCATAGAAGTGGGTCTTGCTTCAATTTTAAGCTTGTCAAAGATTGATTTGGGCATAAGATTTATGCTTGCACCCAAATCACACAGTGCTTTTCCTCTCCACTCATTACCAATAGATATCGGAATTGTAAAGCTCCCAGGATCAACTAAATTTGGAGGTAATTTACCTTGACAAATAGCACTACATTCCTCAGGGAGACCAATCATCTCATTATCACTATACGCCCGTTTGTTGGCGAGGGCTCTTTTCAGAAACTTAGCATACTTGGGCACATCTCGAATAGCTTCTAGCAACGGAATATTTATGCTAAGACCTCTGATTTTGTTAAAGAATTTTTGGTAATCAGCCATATCACCTTTCTTTTGAACTCGCGATGGAAATGGTGGAGGTGGACGATTGATTATAGTCTCATCTTTCTTTTTCGGAGCCTCAACAGGCCTCTCCAATTCTTCTACTTCAACTTCTTTATCTTTATCCACCACATCCTTTTCTTTTCTAACTTCCTTTTCTTTCATAACCGGAAAAGGAGGTGGAGGAAGGTTCTTACCACTTCTGAGAGTAATAGCTTTACAGTCTTCGATTTGGATTGGATTCTCAGTATCGCTAGGGAGTTGCCCTTGTGGACGTTGATTCAGTTGTTTATTTATTTGACTTAGCTGATTCTGGAACAACTTCATATTTGCTTCGGCTGCATTTTGACGTTCCATAGCTTGTGATGGAAGAGCAATCAAACTTTCAACGGTTTTCTGAAGGGTAAATACTCCTTCTTGTGGATGGGCAGGTAAAGCTTTCTGGTTTAGATTCTCATCGTAGGTATTCTGAGGAGCTTGTCTTTGTACATAATTGTTTTGATTCCTGTCGTCCTTGATGATTGTTGTGTGGTCTTGGATTATAGTTGTTGCCTTGAGGATGCGGCTGATACGCATGTGTAGGATTGGCTGCCCCATTAGGATTTGAGTATTGAAACCCAGGATGGCTTCTATTAGGCTGATATCCATTACCACTTGAATTGAAATTACCTCTATTGGACATAAAATTCACTGATTCTTGGTTATTCGGACAACTTTCCTCATCATGATCATCTACCTTACAAATTGAACACATATAAACCTCTTGTGCAGCATGCACAGCTACCTTCTTACTCGAAAAACCTTCTTTTACAACTAAAGTAAGCTGCTTCAATTGTTGCTCTATAGTATTCTGAATCTTATTCTCAAGCGTAGCAAATTTGTCTTCCATGTCAACATTATTCACTCCTTTAACTGGTGTTCTCACTGAATTCCATCCAACTTCATTCTTGACTATTCTTTCCAAAATGATCTTTGCATGTGCGGGTTGAATTTGAAGAAAACCTGCACCACATAGCGTATCCAATTTCTCTCTCGAAGTTCCATCAAGACCTCTATAAAAGATCTTTAACTGTTGTTGTTCTGGAAAGCCATGATTGGGAACTTTACGCAAACACATCTGAAATCTTGTCCAACTCCTACCCACAGTTTCCTCATATTCTTGACGGAAATGCGTCAACTCTAATTCAGCATCTAACCTCATGTTACTTGGGTAATACCTGTCAAAGAACGCAATCTCTAATTGGTCCCAATTAGTAATCTTCGTAGGATCTTGCGTATTGTGCCATTCACTCGCTCCATCGATAACAAAGAATTTAAAAGAAGCAAAGTACATCTGTTCTCTTGAAACCCCTTGTGTGATATAAGAATCACATATCTGTTCTGCTCTAAGAGGATCTTCTGATGGTCTTCCGCGAAAATTTCCAAAGTTTTGGAATTGAGCTAACATACCCGAATCTGGGCGAACTCGCGGAACATTAATATCTGAAGCACCCACTCCTATAGCAGGAGCACGGAATGGAACTTCTGGAGGACCATTAGTAAACCACGGATCTTGATTCATCACTATCTGAACTTGAGGATTAGGATTTAGTGGTTGAACTTGAGGAATAACGCCTGGAGCTAAAGGTTGACCATTTGCATCTAGCTGGCCTTGTCCATTATTCTGTTGACCTTGAAGAGTGATATTCTCCATTATGTTACTTAATTCTTCTACTTCTAAAGCTTCTCGTTCTCTTCTTCTTCTGTTCGCAAGTCTGATCAACGATTCTGGATTACTAAGGATCGGAGGTGTTGGCTCTAGATCCTTGAATAGCCTTCTTCGCATACACCAAACCTAAAAACCTGAAAAAGCTAACAAACAAAAAGCGTAAAACTGATAAAAATAAAATAAATGTACTATCACTAAAGGATAAACACCGTGATCACACGCTACCGTCCCCGGCAGCGGCGCCAAAAACTTGGTGGTCCTTTGTGTGTTCTAAAATAAATGCAAATGTAAATCGAACCACAACCGCAAGTGTACGGTTGTCCCAAGTAATATAGTTGATAAAACAGATTCGTTCCAAGGATGGGATGGTTGACTACAATGCTTATCTATTAATGATTTATTGCACTTATGAAAGCAAGTAAAGATAATATGTTTGATTGGTTGGTTTTCTAATTCCTAAGGTATTAAGACTAATGCAAAAATGTAAATAAATAACTAAGACGCAAGTAAATGAAAGTAAAACGCAAGTATGAGAAGTAGCACTTGAGAACGCAAGGGATCCTCCCAATCCTATTTCCTAACTTATGTTGTTTAAGGGCTAAATTGGTCAATTACAATGGTCGGGATTCTAAATTCCTTATACCCCCGTCAGGGTGGACTATAAGGCGATCCTAAAGTGTCACTAGTCCCGTCAGGGTAAATATGATCCACCGTTGGATGTTTAAGTTTTATTACCTCATTGGCCCTAAGCTAAGTTCGTCAGAATCAATAGCTTCTATCCTAGATTGAATAAATGGTTCTGTATTTAAACCCTCCGTCAGGATGATCCAATTGCCACTAATTGGAATAGCCTAAATACTAACACCTGTTCCTAGTTCATGACGCTAAAAACAGTAAAATAATCTCAATTTATTGAAAAGAGTAAAAGCCCTAATTTAGTTTAATTCAATAAAAACCCAAATTCAACATTCGTTATTTCATAAAATTAGGATTCACCCATTGTTTGTTCTCAAGCACTATGAATAGCTTAGCTCATATTAAAACGAAATACTAAATTAAAATAAATGGAATTCATAATTGATTACAAATAAAAGATAAAAGAAACCTAATTTCCGGAATTGGAATGACTGAGAACGGAGCTATAGACCCACTCCAGCTCTAGCAGCTTCTTCTTCCTTCCTTCTGTTGCTTCTCTCTGGTGTTTTTTAATTGTAAAGAATGAATTGTATGAAAATAGAAGTCAAAGGCTGGTTTTATAGGTGGAAAAACGGATTAGGGCTTGGACCTAAGAATAAAACATTAATTAAATGTCCAAGCCCAAATTCTAAACCCAAAATCCCGTAACTGTTGATACACCTTCACTAAAACGGCTTTTCCCGACGCGTTATGACTCCGATTGACCTTATTCCAGTTGCTAAAGTTCCGTAACTTGATAAGGAATGTTTTCTCTTCAAAGATCAGCGGCTAAATCATCGTTTAAGCACCTCGAAATCAGCACTCTATGGCCTGGAAAATGGATTTTCAGCTCTAAAAATAATATCTTCGGGATTTATCTTCAAGTCTTGACTCTAATTCACGATCTTTGACTTTCTTCTCGGATTCCTCTCCTAGCTAACATCTAAAACCTGTAAACTTTACACTAAAAATACCAATATTACGCGCAAAAGCTTAATAAACTAAAAATGCTAGAAATAAAAGAGGAAAATCATATTATTGCATATTTAGTCCAAAAGTCTATCAAATTAATTAAATAAACACCAAAAATGATGTCTCCCAAGGGTCGAAAATAAGAACAATTAGGGAGACATCATATACTCCCTTGTTTGCTTTATTACCCCACCAAAATGTGGCTATTTGAGAAGAAATCAAATCATAATTTTTTTATGGGAAGTAAAAAGGATGACATGAAGTAATTGGGAATGCTTTGAAGGACATATTTAATAAGGTTTTCCTTGCCTGCCTCGGTTAGGAATAGATTTTTCCAGTTTGTTGTTTTTTAAGAGTTTTTTCTACAAGTATATTCATATCTCTTATTTTGGATCTTCCCCACTCAGTGGGGAGTCCTAGATAAGATCCAGGGTTAATCTTCATATTTACTTTAGTAGCAAAAATGTGTTGGATATGGTGTGGAGTATTAGCACTAAACTTTACACCATACTTGTTTAAGTTTTGGGTCAATCTTGTAGAGTATGAAAATTTATTAACAATATCGTTGAAACCATTTGTATCCTCATAACTTTCTTTTAAAAAGAATACATTGTCATCTGCAAAAAAATATGGGTCAAGCTGAGGCATTTAGAGGAAATCTTAATACCTTCCAGTAGACCATCATCCACCATTTTTTTACTAAGGCTAAGAGAGTTTGTGTAATAAGACAGAAGATAATGGGTGAGAGAGGGGCCCCCTGTCTCAGACCCCTAGGGTGTTTATTTAGTTTATTAGATTGCCCATTAATTAGAATAGAGTATGAGATTGTTGTGATACAGTTCCTAATATTTTCACACCAAGCTTTCTCAAATCCCATTTTAATCATAAGTTTATAAAGGAAACCATATTCCACATATTCGTGTTTGTTCTCCACCATCATCAACCGACTTTACTACTCCATCAATAATCGAAGAACCTATGGTTGCAACCTTTTTAACACCCCCTTATATAGTATGAATAGTCGTGGCTGCATTTTGCAGTTCCAATGGCTAGAGCTATCATATGTACATTAAACACACGCCAAGATTCAGCTATGTTATCAACCCTTCTAAAACATTCAAAAGTCAAGGCCATTTTTGTAGATTACCAATTTCTTGAAACGGCTCAAGGAGCACTTAATCTTCTTTTAGCTAGCAAAGAGAAACTACCTATACTAATCATAATATCTGAGTCTGAAAATTCATCTATCTTTAATCTTACTTACAAGAATTTTCTCGCAACTGGATATGTCAATTTTCCGATCAAACAGCCAATATTCGAATGGGTTCCAATTAGTGTAAATTATACTTTCGGTACAACATCACAACCAAAAAGGTTGTATTTAATCACAGAGATGTGTATTTAAACACCATTGCGACAAGTTTTCTTCATGAGATGAGATCAATGCTGGTTTACTTATGGACGATTCTGATGTACCATTGCAATGGGTGGTGCTTGATTTGGAGTATGGCAGCTTTAGGTGGAACTACTATTTGTATTATAAAAGTATCACCCAAGGTGATTTTGATAGATTCGCTCTTTACAAGCTCACACATATGATGTGCTCCGACAGTGTTAAACATGATTTTTGTCGGGATAAAATGCCGCATTATATGGCACCGAGGACTGTTATTTTCATATATTTGCCTAGAACCTCAACTGGGAAGGTTTAGAAATATATACTAAGAGATAAAGCGAAGTCATTAGGCAGTCTCTTTTGAGCAGAAGAAACCGGTCGTATTCTTACATTATCTTCGATAAATAGAAATAGAGTCATTTTTCTTTACTATATAAGGGAGTGTTAAACTATTGATAGTGTTACGGTAGTGTTTTAGCCACAGGTTCTTCGATGTTGATGGAGTAGTAAAACCGGTTGATGATGGTGGAGAATGGATACGAGTGGCGACGATTTTCTTGTGCGGGAGAGCGAAGAAGTATGATTCAAAAATCTTAATGATTTAAAATTTTTTAATGATGTGTAGATGATGATGACGTCATGTTGAGGTGGAGCAGACATGGTGCTGACGTGGAACTAGGTGGCGTTGACTAACGGTCAACTGATAGAAATGTTAAAAAAAGATCACAGTTGTCACAAAATGGAACATGAAGGATCATCTAAAAAAAATTATAGATCATGTGCATCCGCTGCATTTTCAGCAAAGATCAAGGGTTGTACGAGGTCTTCACTCTTAAACTAATAACAAATATCCCATACAAACAAAACTATGTGTATTTTAATATGATCATAGTTTAAACAAAATAATCATCAAGCCGAAATAAAAACGTATATTTCAATGGTTAGACGATGTGTAATTGGTAGTGTAGAAAATTTTGATGGTGAGTAAGAAATTGACAACTCGTTGAAATTTTCACATCAAAGTCAAAAGTCATATTAAAATGAAACTTTTATGGTGGAGAAATTTTCGTGCAGAATGTGATAAAGGTTTCAAAATGGAGATCTCCGAACAAAAACACTTAGAAAAGAAATACCATAATAAAATAAATCATGAAACAAAAGATGAAAAATAAGTAACAGATAAGCTGAAAATAAAAACAGGTCAGAAGTTAAATTTAAACAAAATTATATTTTAATTACATGGGGCAAGATTATTACATATATTTCTTCTAAAATAATTTCGATGGTGTTGGTTAGACTGTGATAAAATAATGGATAAAATAAATAAAAACAGGACACTCTAACTTCCACGTTACTCACTGAAAGTATCACATGTCGTACGCAAGTTTTAATGATAAGTTAAAATTCGTTCTCAGGGACTTAGTGTGTTATACGAATGGATCAACAAAAAAGCGTAGTAATAAATAGTTTAATGAATTAAAAGACAATAAAAGTAAATATGAATAATTGATTGAGGCAATAATAAATAATCAAAACTAAAGACAATAAATTAAAGATGTAAGAATGAGATGAGAGATATAGTTTAGGTTTGCTAGTATGCACTTATCCTTCTATTTTTAAGGGTGATTAAAGCTCTTAGATAAGTAGCTATGATTCTATATTTCTCCTAAACCCCTTCCGGACGGACTTAGGTGGCAACCTAACATTTACTAGGGGACTTGGGCAAGGGGACCATGCGCAGTGATCGGTGATTGAATCTCAAACCCTAATGACTATCTAGTTAGGAAAGCCTTTCCGGATCACTACCGCACACTAGACGCTTATGTGATGTTTCAATAATTAGACACCCCTTCCGGGTGACCATCTAAATACTATTAAGACAATCCTAACGTGATCAAGATTAAGACTGGAAATAAATCAAAGCACATAAAACAAATATATGGTTAGAAGCTAGAATCAATTAAAAAAGCTTTTTCCAAACAAACTTAGATAGACGAAAAAGAATTCAAAGATTATACATATGCAAAACCCAAATTATGGGAAAATTAGTTCATGCTAACAAGAAAAAAACTAAAATAAAGATACATACTGTTAACTTGCTTCTCTTGAATGACTTCTATGATGAATAATATTAAGGATTAGGTAAGGAGAGGCAAGGACATGTTTATAATGATAAGAGGGTGTATTCGTTTTCTAAAATATCGGAGATGATAAACACTGCTCACTATTTTGATAGTATCTCCTTCGTTATTGGTCCGATGTTTGCATAATTTATATACAAACGACCGCAACAAAAAGATATACGTTTACTCTTTTGAATGCTCATCCAAATTCCCTGCCGATTTGAAGTTATCTTCACTTTAGTGGACGTAGCTGCAGAATCTCAGATTTACTTGACAGCTTTTCTTTTCCTATTTTATCTCTAATTCGTTTTATCTCTTGATCCCTTCCATATTTTATTTCCTTATCACTTTGGAATTGATTTGGCATCTAATTATATTCCATATATTTTTAAATATTCATATTAACACACAAATTAAACCAAATATGCTCTAAAAATAATAAACCGTCATGACAAGACAAGAAATAAGAATTTATCAAAATATGAATAAAAAACTATAATTAATTAATTAATCATAAACACTTAAAATGATGTGTCCAACCTAGATTATTATATCACAAATAGGGAGACATCACTCGACAGTTTTTACTTTCCACTTGTTCCTTATAAATATAAGGGAAAAGACAGGGTGACCCTCGATCTTTGGTGAAAGTGCAGCGGAAGCACTTGATCTTTGAAATTCTTCAAGATGGCCTCACATGTTCCATTTTGCGACAACCGTGTCCCTTTGTTAACATTTCTGCCAGTTGACCATTAGTCAACGCTGCGTGGCGCCACCTTAGCGCCATGTCTGCTCCACCTAAGCATGATGTCAACAGCATTTACACGTCATTTTCTAAAAAATCATTTTTTAATCCTTCTTCTTCTTTGCGATAAGTGATAATCAATTTCAACCTGCACTTTTCATTCTCATTTAGTTTTGCTCCAATTCAGATCCAAATGATGTAATTCGAACAACAGATTACAGAATACTAAGTTTCAATTCAAACCCATACCACCAGAAATTCATCAGATTTCCATATCAAAAACAGTAATTCGAAAACCAACACAAGGTAGAAAAAGGGATCACAGAAGTAACTAATTTGAAAAAAATCACGGGATTCAAAAATTTATAACCTACAATTAACCAATAGAACCAGTTACACGACCATAGAAGTCAATCTTGAACTATTTGATTCAAATCTAACTATACATACACAATCTGATTGAATCAGAGTAAGCAACGATAAGAATTCACACTAATAATAACAATGACATTTATGATTTCTACTCTTGTATGCATATAAAGCGTATAAAACAGTTTCTATACATAAACATACCCTATCTATATTGTATGTGAGATTTAGGGCACAATCACAAACACAAGTGGAGCCAAACACAAACAAATAGCCTGTAATTCGATGAAAAAAATGTACATTATAATATAAAGCGTAAAAAAAAAAAAAAAAAAAAAAATATAAAGCGTATAAAAACAGTTTTTTGTTGAGTCTGTTTGCATCTGTAAGTTTTAATTTTGATTCTTTTGACAAATCTTAATGTAACTTAATAATTTTCAGCAATAATACTCAGGTTCAGAAAAGCTTTGACATAAGCAATTATCTTGATGCTACAAAAGTGAGTGTTTAAAAGTTATTAATTATACAACGTGCAACTTGAATTAAACTAGTAAAACATTGTCTAATACAGAGGAAGAGTTGAAACTTTGCCAATACACGGGTAAAGAGCATGATTTTATCATATCTGAACAGAAAAAAGCATGTATTATATAAGTTTTATTGATTCATTTAATTTTTTTATTAAATACTTATAAATAGGAGTGCTTAAATAGGACCAGAATTAATAACAAATAATTACCTGCTTTAGGAGTGAAATAAATAGGACCGGTTGATGATGATGGAGAAGGAACTATGAGTGGCGGTGAATTCCTTGCGCAGAGAGTGGCTTGGTGGGGAAGGTGAGTGTGGAGAGTTTTTTTTACCTTAATTTGGTTTCTTCAAGTGGTGATGGCGTATCCAAGTCGGTTGATAATGATGGAGAAGGGACAATGAGTGGCAGCGGTTTCCTTGGGCAGAGAGTGGCTTGGTGTGATGGACGGTTGATGGGAGGGCCGGATGGAGTGAGCTATTTGCTCCTTGGTATTTTTGAACCTTAATTTGGGTTTGATTGATGCTTTGGAACAAAAAAATGTTCTTTTTTTTAAGGAGGGAATTCGAACCATGGACCTTCCCTTTAAGTGCTGAAGAAATAGCAAGGCTCTGGCCAGTTAAGCTAACCCAACTAGTTAAAAAAAAAGTTCTTTGTTGATGGAGTAGTAAAACCGGTTGATAATGAAAAAGAAGGATTTTAAAAAATAATTTAAAAAAATGACGTGTAAATACTGTTGACATCGTGCTTAGGTAACACTGACGGTTAACTTATATATTAAAAAAGGACAATGATTATCGCAAAATAGAACATGGATATCGAAAAATTTCAAAAATAAGTGGTCTTTTTCCTAAATATTATATATTAGAGTAATGATATATACCACCTAAATACCACTCATATATAATATAATAATAATATAATATAGATACTATATATTATATATTATATATATATTGTACGATGTCAGAATAAGATATTTTATTCAGACATCCAACTGCACGATCTAAAACCCTAGTCCTCCTCAAAGATCTTTTTCGGTTTCGACGCTCTCAGTGCCACCGTACAATCAATCAACGGTAAATTCGAATAACGCTTTGCGGAACTCTAAAAACTATATATGCCTAGTAAGTTCTCTTATAAAATGTTAATTTTTCGTTTATATTTTCAAAATATATGCAATAATCTATACCATTTTCTCTTACATATTTATTTGTAAGAGAGATTTACCAAAGCTTTAGCTTTTTTCTGTGTATTTCATTTGCTTTTGCATATTTTAACTTCCCCATTCTTTAGCTTTGTGATTCACAATGTTGGTTTGAACAAAAAGAAAATTCAAAAAATTGGTAACAATCTGACCAACAATATATAGAGAGTCAATTGTGTGCATAATTAGTCCTTGTGTTATGCGGAGTATATATACAACATTAAAATAGTTATATTTGCTAATTGAGCTCATCTATATATTTTGCTATTTACTTTTTCGACCAAAAAAAAAAAATATTTTTTGCTATTTTGCATAAGATGGCCATGACCTTTGAATTTCGTGCATTAATTTGTGAGTCTAACTGTTATTAGAGCTGATGTGGAGGATGTGATACAATTGAAAAAGGGAAATTTTAAGAGTAATATCAGTGTAATCCCATTGAGAAGATGTGGATTTGATGAGATAATTGCTGTGAGAATAAAAGTAAAAAGCTGTATTTATAGAGCAGTTACTGAGTACTGAGTTAGCTATGCAACTAGTTCTAGCTTAGATTAGATGAACATGGGTATGGTTCTATATCAGATACACTACAACTCCCTTAATGCTAGATCCTTGTACACCCTTGTCAAGTGCACACTCACTTTCACAAATTAATATCTTCTTTAGATTTTGATATAGCATATATTGTATGTATCGTTCCTATTGTTTTTACTTGTTATATAAAAGGAGTGGGTACATAATATGGGTTTTTTCCATTTCTTTTCAAAATACTGTCCAACATATATGACTTAATTTGTGTAATTGTTTTAGGGAGAATGAGTCGCTCAAGTAGGACAATTTATGTTGGTAATCTTCCTGGTGATATTCGTGAATCTGAAGTGGAAGATTTATTTTACAAGGTAAATTTTCTTTAATGTAGTTGTTCATTTGTAATAGTGTTAAGAAGATGTATGAACCTTGGAAATCTTTTATAGTTTTATTAATATGCCACTAATATGTGTGTGAAGTGCAGTATGGAGCAATAGTTCATATTGATCTGAAAATTCCACCAAGGCCTCCTGGGTATGCTTTTGTTGAGGTGAGTACTAGCATTGTATTTGATTTATTTATTTTTATTAAGAAAGAATGTAAAGCAATAAGTTGTGACAGTTTGAATATGCTGAAGATGCCGAAGATGCTATTCTTGGTCGTGATGACTATAATTTTGATGGCCACCGCTTGCGGGTTGAGCTCGCACATGGTGGCCGCCATTCATCATCGTTCGATCGTCATAGACTCCCCCGTGGTGGCGGCGGCGGTGGTGGTGGTGGTGGTGGAGTTTCAAGGCGCTCTGATTATCGAGGTGATTACTTACTTACACATGTTTTACTCCTCTATATATCTGCATCATCTTTCTTTGACCTAAATTTATTCTCTTTTCCAGTTTTGGTCACTAATTTGCCACCTTCTGCTTCATGGCAAGATCTTAAGGTCCGTTTGCATCTCATATTATTAGCATATGTAATACATTTGATTGTAAAAAATACTACTGGTTTTGTAAGTAATGAACACGATATCACTCTTTATTATTTATTTTATAGGATCATATGCGTTACGCAGGAGATGTGTCTTTCTCCCAAGTTTACCGTGACGGTAGTGGTAAGATAAATTTCCTACCCCGATTTTTTATAAATTATTTTTTTGGTCTTATTTTGCTTTTCCTAATGCTTTGCTTAATTGATATATTATGCAGGTATTGTGGATTATACAAATTATGATGACATGAAATATGCTGTAAGTCTATTTTATCTGTAATCTTACCTAAAGGTGTAATATTTTTTGATGCCTTTTTTTTTGATGTTTCAGATTAGGAAGCTTGATGACTCTGAATTCAGAAATGCTTTCTCTAAGTCAATCATTCGCGTATGTTAAAAGGAACTTGATTTAATATTAGTTTCTTGTATTATGTATAGTTTAATAACAATTTTACTGTGCTAAAACAGGTGAAAATGTATTCAAGACGCTCCAGAAGTCGTAGTCGGAGCCGCAGTAGAAGCAGAAGGTTAGAAATGATGTGAATGTTCTTAGTGGTCTTCTATTATATTATATTAATAAATAAAATAATAAGTCGCTAACATGAAAAAATTTAATCAGAATGTCGCCTAAAGCCAAATCTTCTCGTCGTTCAAGGTCTGTGTCTTCTCCCTCCCGATCACCATCACGTTCTCGCTCTCGATCACTGTCAAAGTAAGTGTATAAATCTCTATTGTTTACTCCTTCTCTGCTCTGGACTTTATTGCCATATGAATTCTGGAAAGATATCTATTTATGTGGGGAACTTTTCCCTAATGCTGTGAAGCTGTTATTTGAATTCATTATTGTTTATTTGGGTATCTTGTACTTGGGGGTCTTTAGGATCATTGTTAGCTTTGGATTAAGGTGTCTGTTCTTTCGTTTACTAGTAGAAATATTTTACTTGTTTGCTGTGCCTTGTGAAATCTACATATTTGTGGGTTTCCCTTTATATCCAACTATTTACTCATCTAGAAGTGGCAACAAGACTCTTGGAACAATTACAACATCTGGATATTGAATTGAGTTGTTTCTGGAACTTTTTGCAGATCTCCGTCAAGGTCTACATCCCCTACATTATCTGTAAGTTAAGCTATAGAATTTGAATTTTTGACTTTCTTGTCTTTTTTCCATTGAAATTCTATGATCTAATTTCTTTTCTTATCATTATTTAATTATAACTTGTTTTTTAGCGACCAAAACATTTGAGTAAAAGCCCAAAGAAGCGCCGTCCTAGTAGAAGTGTGAGCCGCAGTCCTAGTAGGAGTGTGAGTCGCAGCCCAAGAAAGCGTAGTCCTAGGAGTGTGAGTCACAGTCCAAGAAAGCGCAGTCATAGTATGAGTTTGAGCCGCAGCCCAAGAAAGAGCAGTCCTAGTATGAGTGTGAGCCGAAGCCCGAGAAAGCGCAGTCCTAGTATGAGTGTGAGTCGCAGCCCGAGAAAGCGTAGTCCAGGCCGGAGCCGGAGCCAAAGTAGGAGCTAAATTGCATTCAGGTTCTCTTTTAATTCTCCTCGGATTTGTTAATATAGTGAATTATATTGTTTCTTGTCATCTACTTGAATATTGTTGTGGCTCATATGACAGGTCGGATATGGTATTTTGATTGTGAAGAGGATTTTATTATCAAGGATAATGTACCATTTTTGTTGTAATCACCTTATTGACATGTAATGTCGTTCATCAAGTAACATTTTATTTGAACTGTCAGTAATATACTCAGGTGGAGCGCACTTGAACTGTTTTGGAGTGATGTGGATTTTGTTCCATCACAGAAATTGAAAAATGATTTTGCGAAATACTGGTATTAATTGTTAACTTTATTGGCACGACTGCCTTATTTCTACTTTGCTGAACTAGCTGATAAATATGAAAAACAAAGCATCTTTATTTCAAGTCAACGTCCAATGTCACATTTGTTACTTTTAAGACTTGTCCATGTGCCGCTTCTTCATTCGCTCATCTCCTTTAGATATATACTAGGAGCATTTTTCTCCAAACATATACCAGGAGTTTTAGATAATAGGGTTGCACACGAGTCGGTTAACCGACCCGAAGTGCCTAACTCTACATCCAATCTGCATATGTTGGGTTTGAATTATTAAAACCCTAACCCTATTTTATTTATTGTAAACTAAGCGGGTTCGATTAGTGCGAGTATGGTTGGATTTGGGTCGGTTTTGGTTTGGTCAACGTAAAGTCAAACAGCATAAAACAGTAAAGAAAAATTCTAAATTCGTAAAAACTTTCTTTAAATGGTAAGTTTTCCAAAATAGTAACTTATTCCCTCCGTCCATCAATGTTTGTCACAATATCTCTAAAAGCTGATGTCCACAAAAGGTTGTCTATTTAAGATACCAATTAACTTTTTTACATTTTCTACCAATTCTATCCTTATTTAATAGCGTCAATTACCCAAGGAGTCTTGTGGACCATCTTAGAGCCATATAGGAACCAAGTGGATTCGCTGTCCTACTTAGAGGCCTCAAAATTGACAAATACCTTTACTACCCTTATAATGTATATAAGACAAAAAAAAATAGACTCCTCCATTACCATTAATCTCTCTCCTCCTTTATCAATTTTCCTCTCTCCTCTTTCATTAACTATTAATAATTTCCAGCTTCGACCTCCGGCCACCGACCACCGCCGGATAAAGTACTGAGCATGGAAAAATACTGAGCATAAAGTACTGAGCGTGAAAAAAGTACCGAGTATCAGAAAAATTTGCTGATTATTCGAATTTTTTTATTAAGTAAATATACTGAGCATGATCGTTTAATCAATAAAAGTGCTGAGCATGCTCGTTTAATCAATAAAAGTGCTGAGCATGCTCGTTTAATCAATAAAAGTGCTGAGCATTTCTCGTATAAATCAGTAAAATTGCTGAGCATTTCTCATATAGGGACCTAGAATGCAATTTACTTAAAAAAACTGTGATAGCTCAATAATTCTAAAACAAGAATTTTCACGCATCATCCACAAGCTTTCTTAAAAGCTATATCGAATCAACAAGGATGAACATCAATAACAAATTACATATAAAGGTTTAAACCATTAACATTACAAGTAATTATCTAATATTTATAGATCCAAATACGATCCCACCCAAATATATTGCAAACCATTTATTTACCATTCCAATTCCTATCCACAAGTTTAACTTAAAATTACACAATCTAACATATAGTTGCTGCCCTTTTATAAAAGAAATAAATAATTCACAAATCGAGTATTTAATGAGCTGAAATCTAACATTACCATTCTCATTTCTAACAACAGTTTATGAAACTTGAATTGCTTCCTCGCCACCTCGTTCATCTTCCTTCCAATAATTGTTATCACGTTTAGTAGCCGGCTCAGCAACAGGTCCGATCTGGTTCGGCCATGGCTCAACTGGTCCAACCTGGTTCGAGAAATCTTCTGTCACCGGAGAATGCTACAGGTCCGATCTGGTTCGGCCATGTCAAGAACAGGAAGCAGAGGCGAGGTCGTGTTGTGCTCCGCCGCTGCACCAACTCGAACCATCGCCTGCACCACTTCGAACCACCGCCGCTGCACCACTTCGAACCACCATTGCTGCACCACTTCGAACCATCACCTCGAACAAAGCTCGATCCAGTCCTTGCAAACGGAGCTCAAACCACCACCTTGCACCACCACCACCGGGAAAATACAAAAGTTTGGAGAAAAAGAAAAGCTGCGTGAACGCTTAAGAAATAAGGAGAGAGGAGAGAGAAGAAAATAATTAGGGTTTTAAAATATTTCTAAATAAAAATAGTATATATATATAGTAGAGAAAAACAAAAGAGGGTAAAATAGTAAATGAGATTTTGATTTACAGTGTTAATTTTTTGGTGTGGCCTTTAGTAAGAAGAGTTAATTTACCTGGTGTTGTTGGGTCTTGAGGTGGTGTTTTTAAGACTTTTTGGGTAATAATCTCTATTTAATACACACAATTTTATCACCATTAAATTCATTTAATTAGTTGGTTGAGGGTAGTTTAGTAAAAATAGAAGGAATTAATTGTTTTTCTTAATCTGTGTGAAAAAAAAGTATGACAAACATTGATGGAGAGAGAGAGAGTACTATATATAGTAAGTATCAAAAATAGTAAGTTGTTGAAATCATATTACAACTTATGGTTTTAATAAGTATGCCACTTACAATACAACTTACAACTACACAAACATACAATACTTTATTCAAATTACATAAAACGTAACCTCTATTGTGCGAATAGATAAGTTGTACAAAATTGGATGTATTTCTTCATTCCTTTCAAAAAAATCCTCAAATTTCTTCAACTGACTTGCAAGTTTTCAGTACAATGTACAAGAGAAATGTTACAAGTTTGCCTCAGATTCATATTTCATCATTGGCAAGAACATAGGGACCATTTTTTTTGAAACTTACAAGTTACTAAAATCACAACTAATATGTTGCCAAATCAACCTTTTATTCTTCATAGGATTATACAAGTATTAAGGTGTAATCATGTGATGGTAATTAGGGAGATACAAACAAAATTTAGTTGAAAATTTAAGTAAGTTGTAAGTTTTGAAAAGATTTATTTATTTATACCTCAGGTTATTGGTTACAAATATGTTAAAAGTGGACTTTGTGGTGGTCACACTCAACTATCCAAACCATAATATCATGTTAAAGATAAGAAATAATAAATATTAAGTAAGTCAGATTCAGAAAAATAAAAGAAATAAGTAACAAACATTGGATTATACCTAATCCAGCCTCCAGATCTTCAATAAGTTTTTTAGAGGAGTTAAAATAATAGGCAGTGTAGATTTTAACCAATTTTGAGTACAGATCAGTGCCTCAACTGTACTTGGTGATAGGAAACTTCTAAAATGATCAAGTACCCTACCACTTGTGCTAAATACATATTCAGAAAATACTGTTGAAACAGAGACAACTACTATATGCCTTGCCATTTAAGACAAGTTTTTAAATTTCACAGAACTTAATTCCACCAACTTAAAGTATCAAAAAAATCTGTCATTTCCTCAACCTCTTCATTGAGGTATCTTTGAAGTTCATTACCTTTGCAATGTTTTTTCAGCCATGAAAGATGGAAACCTACACCCAAGCACACTATTTGATTCAAGGTTAGCCACTTCAGGATCAGATCTGGATCCACCAAAACTAGGAGCAACTGGTTTTGAATAGCAAGCAAAACGCCTTGTCAAGGCATCATTAATTTTTGTAAGCAACTTAGTAGCTTGAGTAGGAGAGTACATAAAGTTGAAGTAACAAGTAAGGTATTGTAATTTTTTTTCTTGGGTTTAATACAACTGCAACATTAGTAATATGTTAATACTTTAGATTTCCCAATATTTTAGAAATTCCCCTCATTTTTATGGCTATTTTCTATAAAACCTCATTATCAGATGCACATAATTCCTCAAGTTTCTCCCTTATAATAACTATTTCATCAAATAAAAAGTTTGAAGTAACAAATAGAGTACCAGAAAACTTATTGGTGGAGTTGTAAAACAATCTCAGAAAACCTAAACAAAACAAGTAGCATTTTGCCAATCAATGAATGTAGGTTTAGGTCTATCAGAATCAGTAACGAAGTAAGCCTTAAAATTATCATCATGCTCATTTATTAAAGAAAACACAGTTTTTTGCAAAAAAAAAGCAATGTTTCAAACTTAATTGTAGATCTAATATTTTGTAAGTAGATAGGGCCTTAGACTCAATACTACAAGTGACTATATCTTATTTGAATGAAGTAGATCGAGATGGAGAAGACCTTACATACCTTACCGCCTCACGTATATTTTTTGTAGAATTATCTAATTCAGTAAGACCTTCCTTCACAATCAGATTCAAGATATGTGCTCAACACCTGACATGTAGAAACTCATGATTCAAGATGGTTTTGGGTTTAGTTTCTGAAACTTTAATCAAGTATTTAACAATAACAGTGTTAGAAGAGGCATTGTCAAATGTTAAACTTAAACAAGAATGAAGATCCCAATCTCTAAGTATTGATTCAACAACTTTTTCGATTGTTTCACCCTTGTGATCCTCAACCATACAAAAATCAATAATTCTTTTTTGTAGTTTTCATTCACAATCAATATAATGGGTTTTAAGACACATATAACTCAAATACAAGTCCAACAATTAGTGGTAATACTAATCCTCATACCCTTCAATATTTTTTTCAACTTAATTTTACTCAACATAAAGGGACATACATTTCCTCATAATGGTAACCTGAGATGGGATTTTAACATATTTGGGTTGCATTACATTACAGAATCTCTTAATCCAATACCTTCCATAAATCTAAACGATAACACATTTAAAATTACCATTTCAGCTAATGCTTTAGTACAAGCCTTAGCTGAAAACATGTAACACACTACACCCCCACCACACTCTTCTCTTTTATACATTAACTCAGTTTGTCCCCCCTTCTACAAGTGGATATAAATGATACTTTTTACATCGCCTATCATTTATATGATTAAACATGTTTGTAGTACCACGTCTCCTAGAATCAGCTGCATAAGATATTTAACAGTATTTACAAACACCTCTACTAACATTTGCCTCATCATATATAGGATAAAAAACTGTCCAACAATCCTCAATGATCTTACTCATTGTGCTACATGGGGTTATCACCTAATGAGGCTGGATATTTAGGTGTAGGAGAATTACCTTCAAGAGTTAAATTAAATCCCTGAGTTTGAGTTGGAGATGTAAGATTAGTAGTTGACTCATTTTCAATTTCCATTTTTCAAATATTTTCTGCAAGAAACAAGAAGAAAAAGTCAACACACACACATACACATACACACACATACATACATACACACACACATACACACACACACACACACATATATATACTTGAACCTAAGTAAAGAAGTGTTGAAACATAAAGAAGTTAGATATATTATATATTGATTAAGTGTTATTAATGAACACTTTAGTGAAATTCCCCCTGATCTGACTAAAGTGTTCATTGAAGAAAACTTAATCATTATATAATATATGCAAATTCTTTATGTTTCAACACTAAGGAAATAATTATACTCAAATCAGTTTCATTTGATTAGTTAAGTGACAAACACTTAAACGATCTAGTAAGATTGTTCAAGTGTTATATCACTTCACGAATCAAACTACACCTATGCATACATTTATTTCTTTTAGTGAAACTTAAATTAGTCATATATACATACATATATATATATATATATATATATATATATATATATATATATATATATATATATATATATATATATATATATATATATATATATATATTGATTAAGTGTTCTTTAAAGAACACTCTAGTGAAATCCCATTTGGTTTCACTAAAGTTTTCATTGAAGATCACTTAATCCATATATATATATATAACTAAATTATGTTTATTCTTTGAACACTCTATATATAATTTGTGTTCATTTTAGTGTAATTTGATTTGTTAGGTGTCAAACACTTAAGCAATCAAATAAGATTGTTCAAATCTTTTAATTTCATTCTAAAATCGTTTTTTAATCTAAAATAAGCACTTTCAAACGGGCCTTTAATCACCTAATAGTAGGGTAAGGTCACTCGGGAGAGCCTCCTAATGCTAGAGGGTCACACCTATTTACCCAGGAGAGACATAGGTAGATATTAGAATCTCGGCTAGCATATTACCCACTGATTCACCCTTAAAAAATAAACAATTCCAAGTCATATGAAGCCAAAACATCTCAAGTTATCTTCTCATATTTTCGTAGAATCCTATCTTGTTTAATTCTTAGACCTTATCACTCGAGTTAGTTGTAATCCAAAGTTTTACTTTTTGCATTCAAATCACACTCTAGTATTTGATTTATAACGATTCATATCCCTAATAATATTTTATATTTAGTTTTATTGAACCAACACCCCACATACATTAATAAAATTATAAAATTAGCTTTATAATCCCCGTGGGCAAAGACTTAAGATACTTACTACTTTATTACTTGGGACAACTAGTAGACTTGTGAAGAGATTTCCCCCAAGTGTAGTTTTATATCAAGCTTCAAGGGACATCAAGTTTTTGGCGTCGTTGTCGGGGACTATTCAGTTTATTTGGGCTTTTATTAATGTAGTTGTTAGGTTTTTACCTTTGTTCTTTGTTTTTTCTCTGACATGTCCTTAGTTTGGTGCATTCTCTCAAACTTTAACAGTTTTATTTGAGCTCAACGGAAACGAGAAAAGTGAAAAAAAGAGAACAAGAGGATATGGTGACTTTTATTCTAACCTGAACTTGGATGCTAACGAAAATCCCATCCCACCATTAAGGGGTGTTCCACCTAGAATGGATCCTATAAATAAAAACCAAGTCCCACCAGAAGGTCAACCACCAGTAGGAGCTAATGGGGAATTTATGCATAATAGAAATCAAGGAGCTCAAGTCCCACCGTAGGTAGTGCCCTGGTTCGTGCAACATCCCGATCAACAACTGTTTCGCTTAGCAACACTTAGGATTCACCCGCTTGTTATTCAAGTCGTGAGATCCGAGCCTGACATAGGCGTGATAGATATTCACGAACTAAAATAATTATAGTTGGGCCGTTCGTAAAGACTCCGTGAGAGCAATGCAAAACTGTGATGCATAAATTACTCAGGGTGTCACTCAAGAGCAAATGTATTTCATAATCTTCCCGTCCTTTCTAACCGGAGGAGAAAGTGAGTGGTACACTCAGAAGTCGAGAGAATTAATAACCATATGGGACAATTGCAAACAACCTTTTTTGACAGGTATTATTCTTAAAGTGTGTGATTGAATGCTCAAGTAGACTTGGATGTATTCCGTCAACAACAAGATGAAACATTAGGAGTAGCGCATACTAGGTTCCAATCATGCTTGAAGAGATGCCCATTCATATCTACTGAAGTTTCAATTAGCCATGTTATATAGAAGTCTTGATAGAATCTCTAATAAGAAGGCAGATAATTTATGTGGATGAGGTTTCATGATGGTTCAAATAAACCAGGCTTTTGGTTTGATGGACCGAGTTGTGAAAAATGAAATGAGTTGGCAACCATCAAGAACACTGGTTCGAGTATCGGAAAGAGGTACATTACGTCTAGATACTGAAATTGCATTGAATGCGAAGTTTGCCGCCTCAGAGAATAAGGTAAAACAATTATCCCTCAATGTTAATCAATGCAATCAGAAAAATGTGAATGTTGTTTAAGAAACAGAAGGTTGTCCATGTTGTGTAGAGTTTGATCATGTACATAAAGAGTGTTTGAGATAACCGGAGTCGATTTTTTCGTGTCTTACTGAGGGAACCATTATTCGGGTGGTCGAGGATATGGTCAATGGTGTCGACTAGGGTGTGATAAAAATATGATATAAATAAGTGCAATATAAACACCTTAGCCCAGCACGGTTCTGCAAGTATACAGGACGTATGCAAGTTTTAAATGATAAATAAGATTCGTTCCTTAGAGACTACGAAGGTTAGAGAGATCTTATGCAAATTATCAAGTGCAGATATGAAAGCTAGATCAGATTAATACGCAGGAAAATTAAAGAAAAGAGAATTTTGTTTGATTTTGAGAAATAGAAAATTAAACTAATAAATTAAAAGACAGAAAATTAAATAAGCAAAGAACAATTAGTATGAGAGTTTAGCTCGAGATATTAGCAAGTAATCCCCACTAGTCTTGTTTATTCTAACATGTAAGGGTGAATCATGTGATATTACTATAGTTTGGATCCTAAATTCCCATACCTTAGACCTTGAGAGCGACTAAGGGGGCTACGGCACAACCACGAGGCAGTCCAAACTTAGGGTTATCAAGCACTATCAAGGCCCTAAGTAGTACAATTCCTTCAATTGGTGATATGGTGGTGAAAACATTCCTTAATGACTATCTAGTTAGAATCAGTATCGTCAGGACCAATATAGGACACTAGAAGTTATGTGGTGTTTCAATAGTTAAACACCCCTTCCGGGCGACCATCTAACTACTATTAAGGTAATCCTATACTCGTGCACTAGCAAGGAAAACAATCATTAAATCAAAACACATAAACATAAAATAAAAACATGAATTTAATTAAATACGAAGGTATCCCAAATCAGATAGAAAAAATAGGGTTCATACATATATGCTAAATCTCAAGATAATATTATTTAGTTCATACTAGAAGAAGAAACGAAAGAAAATACAAATTTAAAGGTTGAAGAAGACATGATATAGTGTTCAGCTCCTTCCAGACTTCTTTTCTTGTGTTGTAAGCTTCCTCTTGGCTTATGGTTGACCAAGGATGTATTTCTTCTGATAAGAGGGTGTATTTATAGGGTATAGGAAACCCTTAAACGTTTCTTGGAGTATAAGATAGGTATTGGACTCCAAGCCCAACTCAAATTCGTAATCCTGGAATATAGACAAAGTAAGATTTTGATGCTGTTTTGTTTTGGCCGTAACTGTTTCAATACTTATCTGTTTGACGCGTTTCAATAGTCGAAACTGATCGTCTCGGAAAGCTCTTTAACTTTGATTTAGTCCATTCTTCCAAATTCCTAGCCAATATTGAGTTATGATCACTTTTATGTTCGTATCTGCTGGAATTCAGATCTATATGACAACTTTATCTTTTCCTTTTCCATATTTCTTGCCTTTATTTCCAATTTCCATGTTTATCCTCTTTCCCTTATCTCTTAAAATTAACTTGACATCTAATTAATTAACATATATCTTTAAAGCTTCACAATTAACAAATAATTAAACTCAATATGCTCTAAAAATAATAAATAATTAAATTAAGACACGAAATAGGAAAGTGTACTAAATCATGAGAAAATCGACATATATCCTAATAAATACACCTAAAATAATGTCTCCAACTAAGATTAAATCATAACAAATGAGGAGACATCAGTCAACATAATCGAAACCATCTCGTACTTCAATTTTATGATCCTAATATGTTCGTGAATCAAGGTACCGACAATCAACCTCGACCCCAAGGAAATAAATATCAATCGAGACATCAAAACCAATTATTAAGGAGGTCCGATCTATGGAGCCCAAAGAAATAAACATCAATCGAGACATCAAACCTATTATCATAAACTAATTAAGGGTTTATTTGGAAATATGTATTTTAGAATAAAAAACTCTTTTAAAATAAAATTATAATATTTAGAAAAATTAAAAATATTTTTAAAATCTAAATTATTTTAGTTTAGGTGTTTTGTTTTTGAAAAGAACATATTTAGTATTTTTTTCTTAAAAGTAGTCCTAACTATTTTAAAGATTTGAAAACAATTTCAAATATTTTTAAAATAATGTACTTCCAAACGAGTTAGCGTTAAAACCATCTTTGTTCGGGTCGGTTTTGAGAAAAAAATGGATTAGCCTAGCTTTAATTTCAACGTATTAAAAAAAAGAAAAAGAGAAAATGGGTTGCAATGTTATTACGATAGCTGCTTCATCTTCCCACTCGCTCATTTAATACATAAAAGAGTAGAGAGTATTAATCGAAGTTAGGCGTAACCTAACAGAAATTAGCACATTATACTACCATAACAGACGGATAACTAACGATAACACCAAGCTTACGGCTGAGGAACTGAAACCAAGTACTTTGAGTAAGTTCAAAATCTTTTATTTTTTTTATTTGATTATTCTACTGCATGGGATTGCGATCAATGTGTATGAAAGAATCACGGCGCTTAATTTCTGAGTTGCATGTTTTTTCTGCTTCTGGACATGCAATTATTGTTCTACATATTTTAATTTTTGTGATAGTTTTGGGTTAATTTTAGGTAAAATCGCAGAAAAAGAATTAAAAATAAAGTAAATTAAAGTTGAAAGCTCGTTTTTGATAGTTGTCCACATAATTCTGTTTGGAAATTGACTCATATTTAAAACCCTAAGATAGGAAAAAATTAATTCCTTTCGGAGCGGAGCCAAGAAATTGCAGTATAGGTGGGTAAAATTATACAGAAAATTGTACTATAAGTCCTTATATTATGAATAAATTGCACTACAGGTCCCATAAACTGTGGGTGGCTCAGCCCCAGCTCTTGGGATTGATGATCTACAATAACGATGTTCTAAGAATATTTATGGAAGAAGATATTTGCAACTATTTCAGATTAAATCTCTTTCGTTTATGTAATTCTTAAGGTCCAATAATTGAGAGATGTAAAATTGCACTGTAAGAAGATCATTTTTGGTAATGCATAGATTAAGATCGTTCCTGAATTTTTTTTGAACGATGTATGATCTTTAGCTAAAAATTGTTATAGCTATTCATAATGCACAGAATGTGCCAGAGTGGACACGATCTATCAAGTTCAACCGTATATGTATGTCTTTTTTTAAGCTAAGCTATTAGTGTTGTTTGTATTATATATCACTGAAGATCGGTATTTGTTTGACTGATAGATCTGTTAATAGTTTACCCTTCTCTGCAAATTTTATCCTTTCAATAAAGGACCATTCTTCTGCAAATTTCTTTTACGGTACATTTTTTAATTTTATCATGCAAGAGTTAGGTTATGTTACTCAAAGTTTAAAAATGTGTACAATAAATCTCGTGAAACTTTGATCATAAACGGATGAATATTTCATAAGGTATATCTCACATTATTTGAGAAATGCAATTGAATAAGCCTTTTTATTACCATGTTTCTATTCATTATAAGCTTGTTTGTCTTTAATTAAACTAAAATATTATCTTCTCGTTTTATGTAGGGTGATGGACAGAAAACAGGAAATTGAGAAGTTTAAGGCGTATGAAACGGACCTTGAACGCACACTAATGCTGAAATACTTCTCAGATAAGGATATCTATGGGGGTAAATATCTTCTCTAAAAACTCTCCTCGTTAAAATTTAAATATTGAACATTGTTATCTTATTTTAACTAAGTTGACTAAGTTGGCGAACTGCAGGCAACATATATAATTTTGAAAGAACTGAGGATAAGAGGACCGTTATGACAAGCAGGTATAATATAATTTATAAAATATTTTGGTGCTCTAATATATATAGTTTTCTTTTTGTTGTGTAGCATACCTGGATATGCTTCTTATGCAGACCCTATTGGGTACTTGAAGCAAATCCGTGGTGAGTCATCTTCTGTAGATAATATTACAAGACCATGTGAAGATGGAACTTCAAATGGTGAACGTGCATCCTCTGCACCTCAAACTTTAAGACAATCCGTTGATTCAAAGAAATATGTGAGAGCTAACCGTTTGACCAAGAACAAGAACAAGAGTTGATCCAGAGTTTAACTAAAAAATATATAATAACTTCTGCTTTGTTATCATATTATAATCATAAAACTTATTATTGCGATTAATATGTTTGTTATGAGATAATTTGAACTTTATTTTTCCAAAGTTTTGAGTATCGATTAGTATAATATTTTTATTATTTCTTCACATTATATTGTTCTTTGTCTTGTACATATCTCATTTGGAGACTACTTAACTTACATCATATCATATGATACTAGTGAGAAGAAGTGCTGTTAGTAGTTTCGAATACTCCACGTGGGCTCGTGTTAGTAGTTTCGAATACTCCACGTGGGCCCGGGTGAGGCGCACCATTTAAAACTTGAGATTTCTTCAGCAATTTTGTATTAGTTTATTATACTAATCTATCTAAACCTGTAATCATATTTATAGGGGTGAGCTTCTTCCTCTTTATGGCAGCCCTCCTAGGCTCCTACTTATCTTAGTTTTTATGGATCCTTATCTATTAAGGCTTTCTTTAACTTTCTTATAGATTTCATTTCTATATCTTAGTTTTGAAAATACTATGAGTTATACATGCGAGCCGCTAGGTGACTCATAAAATGCAAGGCGAATTTTATGTAGACAGTTTTAATATTTTATTACTAGAATTATATTTTATTAATAAATTTAATTAATAATCAATTTACCATTATTATAATTTTTTTATATAAAACAATAATTTATTTTTATTAACCTAAAAAAAGTTTAATTAAAAAAATTTTGACTTCATATTTTTTTATTAAATTGTAATGAAATCTTTCTTCTACTTATCTGGTGGCTTATTTAAATAAAAAAAACAGTTTTTTTTTTTAAATTTTTTTTGTATATGTTAAATTGGTTAATAGGTTGAGGTTATTTTATTTAATGTAATGAGCTAATTACTTAGATAAAATGAATTGTTGGCAAACATGAAGACCGCCGCACGAACGAGAAGACTGAATACCGAAGTTAACCGCTGACGCTCCTTTCAATCTAAGCATGGCAGAGATGCTGAAAGAGAAGTCGCCGGCCACGAGGCCGGAAGGAGAACAAACAACTGAGGTGATGATCACGAATAGCTCTATGACTAGTGGGGTTAATCCAAAAAATTCCAACCCTACTGGCAACCCAAGTGAACAACTATTTAACTAAAAGAGCACGCTCTAATGAATTGCCATTTTTGAATGATAATCCAAGGGTAACTTCGCTAACTCCTCCGACTGGGAGTCCTTCAAGGAAAGCATTTGGCTGACATACTTTAACAAGTATGAATGTAGTTATTCTTACTATAGTCGATGTTAATGAAAATAAAGAAAGATGATAAGTGAGTAGGAGAAAGATTTTACCTTACTTATTAAAGACGATGAATTCATTGAGAACTCTGAGTACCCTAGGTAGTAAGGTCAAGAAAGGATATTACTGAGAGAATTGAATTGTGGAGTAACACTTTGGTGATTAGATTATTGGGATTTAAAGTGGGCTATGATTTGGGTGCAAAGTTAAGATATATCTGGAGTCCAAAACGGTTATTCAAACTTGTGGATGTTGGTTATGGTTATTTTATGGTAAAATTCTCTAATAAGGATGATTTGAATTTGGCTTCAAGAGCGGGTATGTGGATGATACTTGATCAGTATTTGATTATCGAGAATAGACTTTTGACTTCAAGCCTCACAAAGCACCTATTACTACTACTATGACATGGGTGAGAATTCGAACGTGAGAATGAAAAGCTATACCTCAAGGATTCTCAAAAAAATGGGAGATATTATAGGCAAGACAGTTAGAATCAATCCGCTAACAAAAATCAGGATCATGGGAAGTTTCATGTGGTTAGCAGTCGAAACTGAGCTCGATAAACCTTTAGTCTAGAAAATACGTGTAGGAGGCGAGGTTTGTAAGGTCGATTATGAAGGTCTACACATGAATTGTTTTTAATGTGTGCAATTTGGGCACAAGAAGGACAAATTTATTTTAATAGTCCCCAAGAAAATGAGTTTAAAGAGGGTACATGACCTCAGAATGAAGGGGTTGTAGTACATAAAGGGCTGGCGACAAACTTAGAATAACAACAAGTATTTGGGGTTCAGATGACTGTTGAGAGGGGAGGAAGTAGACCGCGACCGCGTAAACAAAGCGTAAATGGGTATAATACCTCAAAAAGTGGTCATAAGAATGGCCTAGGTTCGATATCTGAAGCGCTGATAATATCGGATAATGTATATAGTGCATCAGAGGGTAAGTATTAAAAGCCGTTGCAATTTAAGGAGGGAAAAAAGGTCGTACTGACAATACTAATGGGTAAACAACGGTCTAAAGCAAGGAAATATAAGGGGCGACGTTCAGGTCATAAAGTTATTGTCGCAACTGAGTTCGAAAGGGAAAGAGGTTAGAGGGAGGAGTAAGGACAATGAAAAATTCAAGAATGGAAGTTGATATAGTCATGTGAGTTTTCAGGTAGGGGGGAAATCAGTTAGGGGAAGAATTTGATAGAGTGAAGCATCAACTGATAAGGAGAAGTCACAAGGGCTAGTTTGCAAATAAATAAAAATATAAGGATTGTTCAGTATGCTGGAAAAAGGTCAGAAATTAATAGTTATACAGGGGCGAGTTTGAGAAAATTAAGTACAAAAGGTCATGCGAACAACGTTGTGCAGAAACATAACATCAACATGATGTATACAAGAGATACTGTACCAACTGAAATGAAGACTCACAAACCAACTCTCGCGAAAACAACAACTATAGTTATGGACCCAATATCCTGTGCACCACATTCAGTCTCCACGAGAGATATTACAGGTGACTAGATGAAAGGGGAAGATCGTGAGGACAACGAAGTACCTGAAACACCAGGCTTCGGCAGAGCTGAGAATGGTAACGGGCAAGAGATGACTGGGAACGCCCCAGACATGATCACAGAGGATTAATGAGTTCTTGGTAACATCTCTTTACCAAATTTTGAGTTTACTGATGTGTACATCTTTAAATTATGCACAGGGGTGGAATGATCAAACCATCCACTGAATATTTTAATTTGGAATTGTGACGGAGTTGTTGCCGATAATTTTAGACACGTAATCCATGAATTGATGTGAGTACATAAAGTTTGGCTAACCGTTATCATGGAACCAAGAGCTAGTAGTACAAATGAAAACAAAATGATTAGAATATTGGGTAAAGTGAATTCAATGAGAGTGGAAGCGAAAACTTATAAAGGAGGTATACCAGTAATTTGGGACAACAAGAATATTGATATCAATGTTTCGTCAGCGGGTAGGCAAGTGATTAACATAGAAGTTACCAAACAAAATTGTGAACCCTGGATCTTCTCTTCAATTTAAGCCTGACCATCTCTGGCGAATTGTGAAGATTTATGGGTAGCTATGAAAGAGTTTTTTTTATGGATTGAGTTTCCTTGGTTAGTCACCAAATATTTCAACCAAGTGGTTAAAGAGGAGGACAAGAAAGGGGCAGTTGGTGGAGTCACCAGAAGCATGAAAAAATTTGTGGAGTGGAGACGTGACAATAGACTAATTGACCTGTGATTCTAATGGACGCAGTTTACTTGGTGTGGTTCGTGGAACACATGCCAACATACACTAAGTAGATTGAGCAGAGCTTCTGGGAACATATACCTACATACATTCTTTTCACAAGCAAAGGTTACCCATCTTGATCAAGCTCATTTAGACAAACCCATTCTGATTAAGTTTATTGGAGATGGAGAACGTCTTAAAAGTATGGGTCAAATTTGTTTCGAGTCGGCTTGGTGTCTCCATAATTTTTTTAGAATTTTGTACAAGAAAAATGTGATCTGAATCATTCAGATTTGGGGATCAGTTATGAAGGCATGCAACACCATCTTCAGGGGTGGAAACACGATGTGTTTGGAGACATTAATAAAAAGAAGTAGCTTCTTATAGCGAGACTTAGAGGTTTTCAGAAGTTGCTTGAACATACTTATAAATCATCTATTCAAACTTGTGAAAAGGTATAGGGAAGAATATCTAAGTGTCTTGGAGGAGAAGGAAATGCTATGGTTTTAGCGGTCGAAATAGAAGAGGGGATGCTTGGGTGATATAAATATGAGGTACTATCACATGATTGCTATTTGTAGGAGAAAAACAACCAAATTAACGAGATTACGTGATTGAAACGACATCTGGATAAAAAATGAGCTAGACATCAAAAACCTAGTTTGTAGTTTCTTCCACCAACTTTATTCGATTGACAAGTCTTTTATTGGTCCATTCTCATTTCCCTACATTCATCGTTTTGGAGGGGAAGAGTCTAGACTTATTTTGGAGGAATTCTCTAATGAGGAAATTCGCGAGGCTATGTTTCATGCAAGTCCCTCAAAAGCGCCAGGTGCTGATGGGATGTCTTCATCATTCTATCAGAAGTGTTGGGAATTGGTTGGGCCGCTGGTGTGTAATATGGTGAGAATTTGTGTAAATACTTTTGTGATACCCTCAAGATTGAACGACAGACTCCTTCATCTGATTCGGAAAATTTCCGATCCCAAAAATATTAGCCATTTTACCCCATTAGCTTGATTAATGTACCTGTTAAGTTTATTATGAAAACGATAGTGAATAGACCGTGTCCCTTGTTTGCGGATCGTATCGTTCCTAGCCAAACAAGCATTCTTCTCGGACAGACGACAACGGACAATATTGTACAAGAGCAGGAAATCGCCTCGCGTATGTACATAAAGACGGGCTAGGTCGGTGAAAATTTACCTTACTAAAGCATATGATAAGCTGAACTAGATATTTGTAGAAGATACAATCACGAATTTTGGCTTCCCCCCATCTTGGGTATGTCTTATTATATTTGACATGAGTTCTAATTTTATGCTGATTTTATGGAATGGTGCCCTTTGGATAAGTTCATGCCATAAAGAGGAATCCTTCAAGAGGAACCCCTTTCACCTTATTTTTTTATGATGTATATGGAGCGGATATCCTTACTGGTCCAGAGCGTTTGTACTAGTGATGAATGGACGCCAATTCGTGTTCAAAATTAGGGTCCTCAAGTCTCCCATGTGATTTTTTGTGGGCGGTTTAATATTATTTGTTGAGGCGTTGGAGAAACATGTTGATTTAATAAATGAGTTAATGAGATCATTCTGGGGAAGAAAAGTCTATAATATTTTTCTCAAAGAATGCTCAACAAGAGAGAAAGGAAGAGCTAGTTGAGAGGAGCAACTTTGTGCTGAGTGAATCCTTGGGCGTGTATTTGAGGACCCCCATATATGCAAGTCGCCTCCTAAGAGGTTTCTATAAGATAATGACTACGATTTTGAAAGATAAGGTACCTAACTGGAAATCACAAAATCTATAGTTAGCTAGGAGGGTAACTTTGGCACAAGCGGTCCTAAGTGCAATACCAATGTATACCATTGGTGTCGGCTAGGGCATGATAAAAATATGATAAATAAATACGGAAAATACTGCACTAAACACCCTAGACTAAACACGGTAGTGCAAGTATTACAGGACGTATGCAAGTTTTAATGATAAGAAGATTCGTTCCTCAGGGACTTAAATGTGTGAATAGATGGGTAAATAGATCAGAGTAGCAATTAATAATTAAAAGACAAGAAAATAAATATGATTGAGGGGAAGATTAATGATTAACTAAATAAAATAAAAGACAATAAAATAAATATGAAAGAATATATATGAGAAAATATAGCTTAGGTTTTTCTCGTATGCACTAATTCTTCTATTTCTTCTACTAGTTAATAAGGGTGATAATAGCTCTTAGATAAGTAGTCAGCATTCTAAATTCCTCCCTGCCCCCGCCAGGGTGGACTAGGGTGGCGACCTCACAATCACGAGGGGACTTAGATAGGGTGCTCCTACGCCACTAGGTTCCTAAATGAGACTGGCCTTCTAATGATGATCGGTGATTAAATCAAACCCTAATGACTATTCTTCCGTTGTTTTGTTTTGGCCGTAACTAGGGTGGCGACCTCACAATCACGAGGGGACTTAAACTGCCGCTATTTTGTTTAGGCCGTAACCTTTTTGTTTCAACTCCGATTGACGCGTTTTTTATATCGAAACTGATCGTCTCGGAAAGCTCTATAACTTTGCTTCAGACCATTCTTCCAAATTCCCAGCCAATCTTGAGTTATGATCACCTTTGTAGACGTAGCTGCTGTAATTCAGATTTACTTGACAACTTTATCTTTTCATACTTATCTTTTCTTTCCTTTATCTCCAATTTCCATCCATATCTTCATTCCTTTATATCTTGGAATCGATTTGGCATCTAATTAATTACTATATCTTTAAAACTTCACACTAAATAAATAAATTAAACCCAATATGCTTTAAAAATAATAAATAATCAAATCAAGACAAGAAATAAGAAAATACAATAATATATAAATAAATAAATAAATCGACTACTAGACTTCCTAAAACACCAAAAGTGATGTCTCCAACTAAGATTAAATCATCACAAATGGGGAGACATCAGGTATACACGGAAACCTGTTCACCTTCTCTCCCATGGAACCTGAGTAGGAGATTGTTGGAATTATTAAATAAAAGACAATTTATTTTATTAATTCTTTCATACTCTTGGGAGAAGTGGAAAAACTATGTTTGTATTAATAGACCCACATCAGACTTTGAGAAAAAAACATTAGAAATTATATAATATAAAATGATTTTCTTTACTTGATGACGACTTAATGGCTCTTGATTGCAGATTAATGGCTTTTTATTTCAGTTATTACGGATGTTACCAAAGTCTTGTCAACAAAAAAACGGGTAGCTTTGATGAGCATTGAAGAGCATTTATCACCAACTATTGAAGAGCATTTAAGTGACGGTATTTTGTCTTGCCATTTCGACTCTACTTTTCTTTTTGGTCGAGAAACCATTTCTACTATACATAGTGATTTTGTCACTGCAATTCTAGAGAAGAAAAAAAACTATTCTTGAGAGAATGACATAACTATTCTAGAGAATTTTTTTTTTCTTTTTCAAAGAGAATGTAAAAACTATTCTAAAGAGAATAGAAAAAATTATGTTCTAGAGTATTTATAGAATAGAATGTAGAACGAAACTCAAAATTTAGAAAATATTATTATATTTCTCTCTCAAATATTCTAATATAATATTTCTATAGGGTAAAATTCTGTTAGAGATAATCAGTACGACCATAATATATTTTTAACGTTATTTTACATTCTGTGTAATTTTTGCTATTTTTAATTTATTATAATAGTACAATGTTACTTTAATTAAAGATTATTGATTGTTATTTTTCCAACAACCTGGAAATCACAGACTTTCAACTCCACACTTTATACAACACAAGAAACTAAATGTAATTATTGAAGTGTGGAGATATGATGCGTCACCTGATCAATGGGGCTTTTAATTCATGGGGAAAATTAGTGCACATAAGGCACACCATTTGAAGTGCCATCTTCACATTGTCTTAGAGTTCCAGCTGCAGAAGATAACTCACCCCAGATATGTTTAAGGTAACCGACATGATCTGCATAAGAATCATACCCAGGCATGCTAGACAACAAAAAGAAAACTCAGATTAGCATAAGATGGTTACACCATTGTAAGAGCGATAATCTATCAAACCTTAAACAACTTTGGACCATGTATATATATTGTTAAATATTTGTATTAGTAGTGCAAATATATATAATGTATTTATTAGGTTGTGGATAAGATCTAACAGTTACTAGCCGTTATTAGCAACTAGCCGTTATTAGCAGTTATTAGCAGTTGTGTAATAGGAACCCTATATATGTATGTATTCTATCAGTGTAAATTTTAATAAAAAAGTTTCATTTCAATCTCTTATCATCTGGTTTGAATTCTTCTCTTTCTCATAAACAAATTTTTACTTTCAATCAATTAATGTTTGTATTCACAAACACTAACACTAACAATTGGTATCAGAGCTTTCTTCTTAAGGGATCTGTGGTTATTTCATTTGAAGAAATTAAACAAATGGAAGCAGGAACAAATTTTTCATCAATTTCTCCTCCCATCTTTGATGGAGAAAATTATCAAATGTAGGATGTGAGAATGGAGACATATCTGGAAGCTTTGGATCTTTGGGATGTAGTGGAAGTAAATTATGAAGTTCCTAATTTACCAGATAATCCTACCATGGCCCAAATGAAAAATCATAAAGAGAAGAAAACCAAAAAGTCAAACGCAAAAGCATGTTTGTTTGCCGTTGTATCCCCAACTATCTTCACAAGGGTTATGTCACTTAAAAACGCAAAGGAAATATGGGACTACCTTAAAGGAGAATATGAAGGCGATGACAGGATAAGAGGTATGAAAGTTTTGAATTTAATCAGAGAGTTTGAAATGCAAAAGATGTTGGAATCTGAAACAATTAAAGAGTATTCTAAAACTTTTGAATATTGCTAATAAAGTAAGGTTACTTGGATCCACATTTTCTGATTCTAGAATTGTAGAAAAAATTCTTGTTACTGTGCCCGAAAGATATGAAGCCACCATCACAACTTTAGAAAATACTAAAGATTTGTCGAAGATTACGTTGGCAGAGATATTAAATGCCTTTCAGGCACAGGAGCAAGAACGATGAGGCAAGAAGGATCAGTTGAGGGAGCACTTCAAGCCAAACATGATGAAAAGAATCAGAAGAAATTTCAAACAAAAGGGGAAAGATCAAGTAACAATGTTAATAAACATATGGGAGTTTCAAAGGGAAATTATCCTCCTTGCAAGCATTGTGGAAAGAAAGGTCATGCACCTTTTAAATGTTTTAGAAGACCCGATGCGAAGTATACAAAATGCAACAAACTTGGACATGAAGCTATCATTTGCAAAGAAAAGGGAAAACAAGAAGATGCAGAAGAAGATGCTCAAATTGTTGAAGAAGAGGAAGAGGATCAACTTTTTGTGGCAACTTATTTTTCAAGTAGTGGTTCAAATGATTGTTGGTTAATTGATAGTGGTTGTACTAACCACATGACTTACGATAAGGATTTATTCAAGGAAATGGAGGCCACAAAAATAAGCAAAGTCAGAATTGGGAATGGCAAACACATTTCAGTGAAAGGCAGAGGAACTATAGAAACCACAAGCTGTAATGGTACAAAAATCATCACTGATGTACTTTATGTTCCTGAAATTGACCAGAACTTGTTGAGTGTTGGTCAACTACTTGAAAAGGGATTCAAGGTATTCTTTGAAGACAAGTGTTGCATGATTAAAGATATTTCTGGGCAAGAACTATTCAAAGTTAAAATGATAGGGAAATGTTTCTCATTTGATCCAATGGAGGAGGAGCAGAGTGCATTCTCAGCCACAGAAAGTATCACTGAAGTCTGGCACAAAAGGTTGGGCCATTATCATCACTCTGGACTTCTTTTGATGCAGAAAAAGAAAATGGCAAAAGATTTACCGAATCTAGAAGAAACAATTTCAAATTGTCAAGCATGCCATTTTGGAAAACAAAGTAGACAACCATTTCCAAACGCAACATGGAGAGCAATTTAAAAAAAAATGCAACTCATCCATACTGACTTGGCGGGTCCTAAAAGAACACCATCTTTGAAAGGTAGTCTTTACTATATTGTTTTCATTGATGATCTAACAAGAATCTATTGGATTTATTTTTTGAAAACAAAGTCTGAAGTTGCTAGAGTATTTTGGAACTTCAAGAAAAAGGTTGAAAATCAAAGTGGTTGCAAAATTCAAACTGTTAGATCAGACAATGGGAAGGAGTACACTTCAGAAGAATTTAATATGTTCTGTGAGGAGGCAGGTATTGAACATCAACTGACGGCTCCTTATACTCTACAACAAAATGGTGTCAGTGAAAGAAGAAACGGATACATCTTGGACATGACACGGTGCATGTAACACGAGAAAATTTGCCAAATTTTTTTTGGGCTGAGGCTGCCCACACATCTGTGTTCCTGCAAAATAGACTTCCAACCAAAGCTGTCAAGGACAAAACACCATTTGAAGCATGGTACGGATACAAGCCTCTTTGAATTTCTAAAAATATTTGGTTGTCTGTGCTTTACTTCTGTTCCAAAAGTCAAGTGTGACAAACTTGATAAAAGGGCTGTTCCTGGAATCTTTGTTGGATATAGCACAATATCAAAAGCTTACAGAACCTTTCAGCCCGACTCTGGCAAAATAATTATCTCGAGAGATGTTCAATTTGTTGAAAATAAAGAATGGAACGGGGAGAGTCCAAATGGAGTGAATAAAAGTGACACCAATCTTATATTGCCTCAAGAAATTCTCAAAGAACAATCTCATGACATATTGCAAAAATAGAATGAAGATGATGTTCTAATTAGAGGAACAAGACTATTATCTGACATCTACCAAAGGTGTAATGTTGCTATTTATGAGCATGCGGGGTATGAGGATGCTAAAAAGGATGAAAAGTGGATGAATGCAATGCAAGAAGAATTACACATGATAAGAAAAAACAATACGTGGAAGCTTGTAGATACACCACATGACAATAAAAAATTATTGGAGTTAAGTGGGTTTTCAGAACAAAGTTAAATACTGATAGTTCTATCAACAAGCATAAAGCACGATTGGTGGTCAAGGGATATGCTCAAATTTTTGGAGTAGATTATTCTGAGACATTTGCACCAGTGGCCAGACTTGACACAATCAGATTGCTTTTAGCCCTTGCAGCCCAGAAGAATTGGAAAGTTTTTCATCTTGATGTCAAGTCAGCCTTCCTCAATGGATTTTTGAATGAGGAAATATATGTTGAGCAACCTGAAGGTTTTGTGGAAGAGGGTCAAGAGAAAAAGTCTATTTTCTAAAAAAGGCACTTTATGGCCTAAAACAAGCACCACGGGCTTGGTACAGCAGAATAGATAATCATTTACTCAGTTTGGGTTTCAAGAAAAGTGTATCTGAGTTTACTCTCTATGTTAAACATGATGGTGTTGATTTTCTCATCATATCTCTATATGTTGATGATCTTCTAGTGACAGGGAGCAATGCAAGTCAGATTGATCAATTCAAGTTAGAGATGAATAAAGCATTTGAGATGACTGATCTTGGTTTAATGACGTACTTTCTTGGCATGGAGGTCAAACAAGGCAAAGATGAAGTTTTCATTTGTCAAAAGAAATATGCAAGAGAGATCTTGAAGAAGTTCAAAATGGAGGATTGTAAAAGTATGAATACTCCAATGAATCAAAAAGAAAAATTGTCAAAGCAAGATGGAACAACAAAGGTAGATGAAGCACATTTCAGAAGTCTTGTTGGATGTTTAATGTACTTGACAACTAGACCGGATATTCTAAATGTTGTGAGTATTTTATCTCAGTTCTTGAATTGTGCAAGTGAAACTCATCTACAATGTGCAAAAAGGGTTGTAAGATATATCAAGGGGACAATAAACTATGGTGTCAAATTCAAGAGATGTTCAAAGTTCAATTTGTTGGGTTTTTCAGATAGTGATTGGGCTGGTTCAGTAGATGATATGAAAAGTACATCTGGTCATTGCTTTGCATTGGGTTCAAATGTTTTCTCTTGGAGTTCAAAGAAACAAGATACAGTTGCACAATCCTCTGCAGAAGCAGAATTTGTGGCAGCAACTGCAGCAGTGAATCAAGCAATATGGCTTAGAAAAATTCTGAGTGACCTACATCTTGAACAAGAAGAAAGTACAAATATCTTTGTTGATAATCAAGCAGCAATTGCCATCTCTCATAATCCAGTGTTCCATGGAAAAACAAAACATTTCAATATCAAGTTTTTTTTTTCTGAGAGAAGTTCAAAAGAGCGGAGCTGTCAATCTTCTCTACGTCAAAACAGAAGATCAAGTTGCTGATATCTTCACCAAGCCTTTACCAACTAGCAAATTTGAGTTCTTACGACAAAAACTTGGGATTTGCAGCTCCTAATCCAAGGAGGAGTGTTAAATATTTGTATTAGTAGTGCAAATATATATATAATGTATTTATTAGGTTGTGGATAAGATCAAACAGTTACTAGCCGTTATTAGCAACTAGCCGTTATTCGCAGTTGTTAGCAGTTGTGTAATAGGAACCCTATATATGTATGTATTCTATCAGTGTAAATTTTAATAAAAAAGTTTCATTTCAATCTCTTATCATCTGGTTTGAATTCTTCTCTTTCTCATAAACAAATTTTTACTTTCAATCAATAAATGTTTGTATTCACAAACACTAACATATATACCTGCTTGTCTTAACAGTCCTCCCATTCTGAGTTGTTTTGACATCTTATATGTTGCCTGCAGAAGATAACGACATTGGCCCTTTAACAACTATTGAAACAGAAGTATTATACCTTGTATAACTATTAATTTCCGACCTCTTTCCAGGATACTGAACATGATAGTCCTAGAGGGGGGGTGAATAGGATTACTAATAAAAAATTGCCTAATTAAAAATCTTTTGGACAATAATAAGTTTAAGAGAAAACTTCTAGGTCAACTAATTAAATCAAACTCTTATAGGATCATGCAATGGGAAGAGTAAGGTTTGATATAAAAGTATAACTAGTAAAGAGCTAATCCAATAACTTAAGCTACTCTAGAAGACTATATGTTAGATATCCTAGATAAACAATATCATAGAATTCATGCAAGCATATAATCAAACATATAAAGTGCGGAAAGTAAATAGAGTAGGGATAGAAAGATACACACGATTTATAGTGGTTCGGTTTCCCTACATCCACTACCTAAGGAAGCCTCCTTAGGATTTCAAGCTTTTCACTAAGCTCCCGTGTCTCTCTTAACCGGGTCGAGAACACAATAACCTTTACAAACTCTTCGATAACACGAAGGACACACCACTTGCGTAATCACAACACAAGGACACCAAGTATACTCCCTATACTTGAATTCTCTCTTAATCTATCTATTACAAGACCTAGACTAAGAGGATAATAACAAAGTGTTTAAAGGTTTGCTAATTAAAGCTTGTAACTAAACTCCTAATAGAGTGGATATGACTATAAGCTTGTATACTCCTTCTTGAGTGGATAGAACCTTGTGGCTTAATTGATTAACTCCTTGAAAGGATTTATAAGCTCACTAAGATTGAATTTGACTATGTATAGCTCTTGACACCTTCTTGAATGATAGCAATTAAGCCCCTTAATGTTTGTAATTAGTTGGTGTAGTTGTAGCCTTCAAAGAGCTTCAATTTATAGTAGAAAATGGCTTCCAACGGTCATAAGGCTTGAGTCCAACGGATCTATTAATCTCCCAACGGATATATTTCTTATGACTTGTCCTTAGTGCAGAAAACCCTTACTTGCGGTGTACCGCAGCGGTGTACCGCGCTTCAGTGGTTGATTTTTTGGCATACTGACGGGCTAGTCTCTATACCGCGCCCTGGTCCGCAAGCTTGGTCCGGTATACCGCAGCGGTGTACCGCGCCAAGTAATCTTTGAAGGATAATGACTTGGATCAATAATTCTTCTTCACGAAAGTTGTTGTAAACATTATTCTAAGAATCTTTGAAGTTGAACACTAAGGCTAATTCTCAATAAACATAAAGATACGGTTAATAGCATTTGTATGAGAATAAGATTCTTAAGATAAAACAATCAAGTTTGAACAACATGACAAAGAGAGAGCTTTTTGATGAAATAGAGTGCAAGAGAGAGTGTAAATAATCATAGAAATTAGCATACTAAACACAAGAGGATTTGTCACATTAAAACAACCTAATAAGGGAGGCTATATGCCAACAATCTCCCCCTTTTTGATGATGACAAATCCTTCACTAAAACACCTAAGGAAAGATATGAAAGTTTAAGCACAATGAAATAAAGCACCCCCTCACAATAAGCATAAGTTTTGAGATGCATTTGTGAGTGTTTAAAACGTGCAAGTTTTGAAGGTTTTAGTGCACATAATATTTCTCCCCCTTTGTCTTCATCAAAAAGACGGGGTGAAAACAACTAAGAGTAGAAGAGCAAAAACTCGAGTGAATAGATTTAAAACAATGATTTAGAAGGAGATGCACAAAGATAGATAATTGTAAAGCAAGAGTTAAGGATAGAGATATTTACCAACTCCTTGATCGAAACATGTTCATTTCATATGCTTTCTAATGACACAAACGATTAGTTGCACTATATGAAATAAAAGATTAGTTTAAGCATTTGAGTTTTAATAATTTAAACAAAGTCTCCCCCTTACAAAATGCATAGATTTTAATTTTGTAAAACGTTTGATTGACAATTTTTTCCTAATGAGAATATTTGAAATCATTTTTAAAGAAAGTTTAGGAAAAAATGTAATTTTTGAAAAGCAAGGGGTCAAGATGTATTTTTCAAACTTTTTGGGACTAAACGCAATTTTGAAAAATCTATTTTGGACCGAAATGCAAACTTCAAACTTCTTAGGAACAAAGCTAAAAAGAACAAACTATAGGGACTAAGGAGAAATATCAAGAAGTACCTATAACATCAAAGAACTTGTTAGCAACATAAGAATCAAATCAAAGATGATAAGCAACTAACATTCATGATAAAAACACAACTAGTTAACCAATTATCCAAATAAAACATTTAGCATCCTAACATAAAAACCAAATAACCCAAAGTAGCAATATCCTAGATGTCCAAAACACGGACCCACAAGAACTAAAAAGCATAAACAAGTACTAAAATAACCACATAAGCACATAAAAGACCCATAAACCACCAAGAACGATAAAAAACAAGATTTTAAACACCAAGCACCAAGCACCAAACACCAAACCAAGATGAATTAACGATTATCACGAGGAGAGCGGCTCCTAGATCTTCTTCCATTTCCAATATCATCGCGAATGCACGAAACATCACTTTTCATACACGAAAGCTCATTCGCAAGATGCCCTATCTTTTCTTCCAAAACTCCAAATTTTCTTTCTATTTTATCTTCCAAAGCCACAAATTTACTTCCTATATAATCCATGAAACGAGACATAGCGCTTTCAAAACCGGATGGATTAGGAGGGGTTATATTGGTGGGTTGGCTTGGAGTGGGCTCATTCGGAATGGGGTTTTGTTGGGCCGGGTTATCTACTAAATGAAGAGTGTCAAGCTCCGGACCATCGGTTTCGCTTTTAGCTCCAAGAATGCGATTACGAATAGTAACATCCGAGATACGATTAATAGTGGAGACCGAAACATATGTGTTGTTATAAATAACAAATTTCATCCTAAGAATCGTGAGATAATCGAAGTTCCATGACTTATTCATTGGTTTCACATTAGTTCCTCCAAAAGAAATACCATTAGCCTCAAAGATTTTGGATAGAAAAATACCGTAAGGGACTTTATCCCGAGAGGCACGAGCGTGATTCATCCATTTGAACATTATCGCAATAATGTTTATCGGTTGTTTGGAGAAGATCAAAAATAAAAGATAAGCTTCATACGGGATAAGTTTAGCGTCATGCTTATCTTTCGGAATAACGGCCGAGATAAGAAACTTGTGGGCCACGATAAATTCCGGATCAAAGTTACGAATATTCCAATTTCCATCGGCAATAACCATTCTACTATTAACAAACTCATTAACTTCATTTTGAGCAACAATATCAATGTTCGAATTATCCCAACCACTAGACCAAAATCCGCTAAAACCATCCGAAGGTATATCAAATTTAGAGCACAAAGCATTCGATTTTAAACGTAAAATGGTACCCGATATGGTTGACTTAATTGAAGTAGAAGCATGATTAAATTCAAAATTCGTATAGAAATCTTCGATTAACCCGATTGCCAAATGACTACCCGAAAAAGCAAATATTTTATGAAATTTTTGAATTGAAAAGAGATTAAAGAGTGAGTTTTCACCGGAGGGAAAAGCCGAGGGGCAAATCGTTCTTCCCGGTAGAGCATCGAATGGCCGGAGTGGTGGTGGTGGTGGTGATGGTGACCTCGCCGGAGATGGTTCACGGTGGCGGCTTGAGGAGGCTCCGGTGGAAGCTTTTTTCTTGTTAGCAATGGATTTGGTTCTAACCATGGTGGAGAACGAAGTGGGTGATGGAGGAGGAAGAAGGAGGAGTGATTTAAGTGGTGAAAGAGGGTGTTTTTGGTGGTGGAACCGGAGTGTGGGTGGCCGGAAATCGCCAAGGAGGAGGAGAGGAGAAGTTGTAATGAAGAAGTGAGGAGAAAAGACTGAAAAACGGGTTCTTAATCTGTCAAAACCCTTACGTGCGGTGTACCGCGGGAATCGTCCGGTGCACCGCACGAGTGCTCGGTTTGGTCAACAAAAATGAAATTTTTGATTCTTTTAAAAACACCCGAAACACAATCGAAACTTCCCCAAATGACTCGGAATGATATAAAATAATTTTGAGCACCTTTGTTTTGAAAAGAAAAGCCAAGGAGAAGCTAAAAACTCATATAACAGTTAATTTCACAAAAGACCCTAAGTTTTCTAAAAGTGCAAAAAGACCCTATGCAAGAATAAAGCAAAACTAAAGCATGAAAAAGGTCAAGAACTTCAAGATAGCATCACAAGTTGATAAAACACATAAAACACAAAAATGAAAACATAAATAAAAACACAAGAGAGGAAAGAATATCACCGTATTTTCCTTTTATGAGGTTTGAACGTCCTTTTGCATGAAATTCCATTTTCTTGACGCTCAACACCTTCAATGCAAATTACTATGGTACCCGAGGTGGAATGGATCCGGAAATGTTATTAGCATTTGTCACGATCCATATTGGTTTTTCCCATGAAGGTATCAAAGATCCACTAATAAGTTGTTCATGGTAATGGCACGTAGAAGCATGATGACCGGGTTTTCCACAATAGTTGCAATAACTTCTTTTTTGAATAGAGTAACCATGTAAAGGTTTTGAACAAGAAGTTTCCACATTCTTCCCAACATCCAAATTATCACTAACATATAATTTTTCTTTGAAAAAGTCATTTGGATCAAAAGGAGTGACATTTGAGAAAGGATGATTTTTTAAAGTATCAAGAGCAAGGGAAAACGCTTCATCCAATTTTTTAAAAACTTCTATGCTTTTCTTCAAAGGATGTTTCCATTTATTTAAAATAAAAATGTTTTCAAAACACGGGTTTTTAGTATTGCCAAGAATATCATCCAAAGTGATACAACATTTAAAACACTTCTTTGGCTCAATATTACCCTTTTTTAACATAAGATTATTTAAATGGATTTGAGAATCAAGAATTTTGAGAAGGGATGAAATTTGTCTAATATCACAATAATTATAAGGAAGAGATAAAGAGTTTGGATAAAGTGCTACCTCATGATTAGGTTTAAAATTGTTGTGAGATTCATCATGGATTGAGACTTCTTCTTCTTCGTCATTTTCGACAATTCCATATAAAAACTCCAAACGATTCCAAAGCTCTTTTGCGGTTTTACAATCTAACATTTGTGAGAATATTTCTTCGGAAATTCCACGAATGAGAGTGTACATTGGTTTTGCATTTTGAGTGAGCTTAGCCTTTTCCTCAATGGTGAGTTCATCAAAATCTTTTTCTTCTTGATTTAGCTTGAGAACTCCTTCTTCATTTAACTCTTCTTTATAAGGGACAAATGGACCCTCTTTTACAATTCTCCATTGATCGGGATCTTCGGCTTTTATAAATTCCTCCATTTTTGTTCTCCAAGCGAAATAGTAAGTTCCTACAAAAAGTGGAGGTCGAGTAGAAGACGAACTTTCCAAAAGATTAAATTCCATATCGTTTACTCTACTAACGATTAAGCTATTCACGTAGAGTTAGGCTCTGATACCAATTGATAGTCCTAGAGGGGGGGTGAATAGGATTACTAATAAAAAATTGCCTAATTAAAAATCTTTTGGACAATAATAAGTTTAAGAGAAAACTTCTAGGTCAACTAATTAAATCAAACTCTTATAGGATCATGCAATGGGAAGAGTAAGGTTTGATATAAAAGTATAACTAGTAAAGAGCTAATCCAATAACTTAAGCTACTCTAGAAGACTATATGTTAGATATCCTAGATAAACAATATCATAGAATTCATGCAAGCATATAATCAAACATATAAAGTGCGGAAAGTAAATAGAGTAGGGATAGAAAGATACACACGATTTATAGTGGTTCGGTTTCCCTACATCCACTACCTAAGGAAGCCTCCTTAGGATTTCAAGCTTTTCACTAAGCTTCCGTGTCTCTCTTAACCGGGTCGAGAACACAATAACCTTTACAAACTCTTCGATAACACGAAGGACACACCACTTGCGTAATCACAACACAAGGACACCAAGTATACTCCCTATACTTGAATTCTCTCTTAATCTATCTATTACAAGACCTAGACTAAGAGGATAATAACAAAGTGTTTAAAGGTTTGCTAATTAAAGCTTGTAACTAAACTCCTAATAGAGTGGATATGACTATAAGCTTGTATACTCCTTCTTGAGTGGATAGAACCTTGTGGCTTAATTGATTAACTCCTTGAAAGGATTTATAAGCTCACTAAGATTGAATTTGACTATGTATAGCTCTTGACACCTTCTTGAATGATAGCAATTAAGCCCCTTAATGTTTGTAATTAGTTGGTGTAGTTGTAGCCTTCAAAGAGCTTCAATTTATAGTAGAAAATGGCTTCCAACGGTCATAAGGCTTGAGTCCAACGGATCTATTAATCTCCCAACGGATATATTTCTTATGACTTGTCCTTAGTGCAGAAAACCCTTACTTGCGGTGTACCGCAGCGGTGTACCGCGCTTCAGTGGTTGATTTTCTGGCATACTGACGGGCTAGTCTCTATACCGCGCCCTGGTCCACAAGCTTGGTCCGGTATACCGCAGCGGTGTACCGCGCCAAGTAATCTTTGAAGGATAATGACTTGGATCAATAATTCTTCTTCACGAAAGTTGTTGTAAACATTATTCTAAGAATCTTTGAAGTTGAACACTAAGGCTAATTCTCAATAAACATAAAGATACGGTTAATAGCATTTGTATGAGAATAAGATTCTTAAGATAAAACAATCAAGTTTGAACAACATGACAAAGAGAGAGCTTTTTGATGAAATAGAGTGCAAGAGAGAGTGTAAATAATCATAGAAATTAGCATACTAAACACAAGAGGATTTGTCACATTAAAACAACCTAATAAGGGAGGCTATATGCCAACAGAACATTCCGTATATTTTTCTTTATTTGCAAACTAGCCCTTGTAACTTCTCCTTATTTACAGATGCTTCGCTCTATCATATTCTCCCCCTTACTGATTTCTCCCCTACCTTAAAACTCACATGACTACATCTATCACGCCCCTAAATTTATTGGATAGGCGTAACAGATCAAGTTTAGAAAACGATTACATAACTTGATCAGATGAAGAAAATAGAATTTTGTCAAGCTAAATTGTAATAAATATCTAAGAGAACATTTTATTAATATTTCCATCTGCCATAAATAATCATTACGCATCTATGAATACAAAGTCAATAATCGACACAAAATGATGCTATTAAAGTATATAAAATACTAGGAAGTGATCTCACACAGCCATCAATCGATTTTATCAAAACCACACAAAATTGTTGTCCCTTTACTTTTTGACAAAACTTTCCAAAAGCTTTCAATTTCAACCGCTATCTTCTATCTTTTTCTTGATTTCTTTGATCTACAACATCAAAAATAGTAATTATAATTTGTAGAATAAAACTTAGTCTTTTTCCTTTTCGTCTCTAACCCTTTCTTACCCTTCTTCCTTTTCTCCCCTATTTCCCCTTTTTTTTCTTTTGCTCCCCTCCCTTTGTTTTTTTTTGTCTCGTCTTCCCCATAGTCAGATAGTGGGAAAAAATAATAAAAACATTTTTCCTCAAAGGCACACTAAATATAGTATAATATATTATATTACTAGGTAAAACCGAAGACACTAAAAAAAAATACTTGATCTTTTGACATGAATCAAACCCAGATTTCCTGGTTGAATGTTAAGTTTAAGGTTAATGTTAAGGTTAAGGTTAAGGTTAGGGTTAACGTTAACGTTAACGTTAACGGTAATGTTAAAGTAAAGTTTAAAGTTTAAGATATAACATTTAATATTTAAGGTTAAGATTTAATAAGATATAAGGTTTAAAATAGAGTATTAGTGCGATGAATCTTACTTTGGTCAAGGTTGTACAAAATACATTTTTAGGGGCGAAATGTTAGGGGCGACCCGCGTTTCGTCGCTAATATATTAGACTAGCGACGACTTTTTTTTGCGACGACATAAACGTTGTTGCAAAATAGCGACGAGAGGAATTCGTCTCCAATTTGTTGAAATTTTGTCAGTGACTTTTTTTTTTGAATTTTTTTAACGTTCAAAATTTCGTCGCTATATTTGGGACGATGAGGGTCGTCGGTATAAAGGCATTTACAGACGAAATGTCATTTTATTAGAGACGACCCGTGTCATCGGTAGATGAAAAACGTATATAATGAAGACAACATGGTTTTTATCTCAAAAACACTCAAAAACCCCAAAAATTTTCTCCCATTTTCTCTATAAAACACAATTAATTTTTTTTCCAATTGATTCTCCAGTTCATCTTGCACCATTCCCCGGTTCATAATCAAGGTGAGGCATTGTCAATATCCAATTTCATCACACAATTAAAGGTAATTTCATAAAAATTCAATTTTTTTATTTTTTATTTTGGTTTATAATTGTGTTTTATTCTTACTATATGATTTAATTAGGTTAAGTAATACATTTTCAAGGTGGGGCATGATCACCGATCTTCAATTTCTCCAACCAATTCAAGGTATTTTCACTAAACTTCAAACTTTTTTATTTTTTTATTTTTTGGATTATACTTGTGTATTAGTTGCTATAAGATATGATTAGGTTCATAATTAACTTGTTCTTTGATTGTCTTGTTTATATGTTGTAAATTATGCATGTGTTATTTTATTTATATATTTATTTGTTTAATTAATTATTTGAAATTGTTTATTTATTTATTGGGTGATAATATTATTTATTCAATGGTTTGTAATTTTATTCATTCGATAGTTTGTAATTATTATTCATTCATTGGGTTTGCAATTTTTATAATTTTATTCATTGGGTTGTAATTTTTATTCATTTTATTATTTGGGTTGTAATAATTATTTATTTTATTTTCATATGAATGTAGTTGCTTAGTTGTATCATATTGTTGCTAAAAGATGGATTCGGGTATGGATAAGAGTTGGATCAATACGACGGATTATTTTACAAAAAAAATATATTTTTGGGGTTTTGGATTTTATCCAATATGTTAAGAAAAATGATGGTTATAACGGTTACATGTCTAGCCCGTGTACTAAATGTAATAATTACTGTCGATTACCCACTAAAACGGTTAGGGGCCACCTTCTAAAATCTGGGTTTAAGCATACATATCAGGTTTGGACAAAACACGGTGAGCAGTTGGTAATCCCCGAAGCAATTCCTGTGCCAAATATAGAAAATGAAATGCATGTTGTTTGTGACGATTTGAGACACAGTTACGATGTTGGTGGACATCCAGGTGATACCGAGATGAGAGACGCACATCTTCCTAGTTGGAGCAGTTTCGAAAAATTGTTCGAGGAATTGGAGACAGAATTATATCCTGGTTGTACAGCGATGAGTTCCTTGAATTTCATTTCCAACACATCATTCACTGAGCTATTGGACTTGGTTGGTCGTATTTTGCCCAAACCTCACAATTTGCCCGATTTTTATGAAGCATGCAACAAGAAGTTGAAAAGTTTGAGTATGTGGTATACTACTATCGATGTCTGTTTGAACGACTGTGCCATGTTTTACAAAGAGAATGAATTCCTCGACAAGTGTCTAGTTTGTAGTGAATCAAGATGGGACCCAAGGAAGGGTCAGAAAGTACCGCATAAGAAGTTTCTTTACTTTCCGATTGCCCCGAGATTGCAGCGACTATACGATTCGAAGCACACTGCTGAAGACATGATATGGAACCATACCGGAAAGAGTACCGATCCAGATGTGTTACGTCATCCAGTTGATGGTGATAGCTGGAAACGATTTGCAGAGTTACATCCAGAGTTTGCCAGTGAACCTCGGAATGTATATTTGGGCCTGTGTATCGATGGTTTTTGTCTGTTTTCTATGCATAAAAACTCGTATAGTATATGACTTGTTATATTGACCGTCTACAACTTTCCACCGTGGGTATGCATGAAGGAAACCACATTTCAGCTTTGTTTGTTGATTCCGGGTCCCCGCTCACCCGAAAAGGACATGGATGTGTTTCTCCGCCCTGTTATAGATGAGTTAGACATGTTGTAGGAAACAGGGATACTTACGTATGATGCCCATACAAAGCAAGAGTTTACTATGAATGTTTGTTTGTTGTCCACGACTAATGATTACCCCGCTTGGTCATACACTTCAGGATGGCCGGGTCAAGGTTACATGGCTTGCTCAAAATGCATGGATTCTACTCCGTCGTTGAAGGTGAAAAATCTTGTGGTTTATTTTGATCATAGACGTTGGTTACCTATCAAGCATCGATTTAGAAAAGACAGAGTTTTGTACACGGCTGCCGATAATAGGGGCCCACCGAGGAAACATACTCCGACCGATATTCAGACACAGTTGAATGGGTTGCCTATTGTGTTACCAGGTAAACACAAGGATTTTGGGGGCAAGGCGACGAAGAAAACAGGTCCTCGCGAGTCCAAATGGAAGAAAAAGAGTATTTTTTATCGTTTACCTTAGTGGTCGGAAAATTTGTTAAAACATAACATCAATGTAATGCATTACGAGAAGAATGTGTGCGACAATTTGCTTGGTATAGTTATAGGACTTGATGGGAAAATAAACAAAGATAACTTGAAGGCACGAATGGATCCAGGATATGAAGATCAGGAAAAGGTTGTGGTTGACATCAAGAGGAGGTAAAGCGATACTAAAGCGAGGAAAGTATACGTTGTCAGCGGAGAAGCGGAAATTTTTTCTTGAGTGGTTACAGGCACATAGGTTTCCCGATGGTTTCACGTCTAGTCTAAGGAACAATGTTCAAGTTGATACGGTAAAGATTATTGGAATGAAATCGCATGATTGTCACGTTATGATGCAATATCTTTTTGTTTGTTGTCTCCTCGGTCTTATAGATGATAAACCGATTAACGATGCGATTATTGGGTTGGCTAACGTGTTTAGAGTCGTTTGTAACAAGAATCTGAGTAGGAAAGAGTTGGAATCCAGTAAGGCGGGAGTGGTTGAAGTGATGTGCAAACTAGAAATGATCTTACCTCCCACATTTTTTGGTATTATGATCTACTTAGTGACACACTTATACGATGAAGCATTACTAGGGGGCCCAATTCAAATGCGGTGGATGTACCCATTTAAAAGGTATTTGAAAAAGTTGAAAGAGTATATTCGAAACCTGGCTAGGCCATAGGGTTCAATAGCCGAGGGTTACGTGGCGGAAGAGACGTTGACCTTCATATCACGGTATCTTAGTGAAGAAAAAACAAAGTTCAACGATCCAGGTAGATACAAGAACCACTGCCAGAACCGAAAGAGCTATCTGTTTTCAAGTCTCAGTGTACTCCAGTTGGCAAGAAGGAGTCTGGTCCTTTACCACCTAAGGATAATGAGCACATCACTTGGTATATTTTGAATAATTGCGACGAACTCGAACCATACATGACGTAAGTAACGTTTACTTATGTATATTTATATTCATATTCATATTTATTCTTATATTTATATTTATATTTATATTTATATTTATTTATATTCATTTACGTTTTTAGTGAACACAAATCCACGCTTTCGGGAACGAGTAGCGAAATAGAGAATATGCACCGTCAAATGTTTAAGGGATGGTTTTTGGAAAATGTATGTAACTTTAGACATTGGTTTAAATATTATCTATTTATTTTCAAAGTATTAAGTATTATTTTTGTATGACAGATTCATGGAATGAAATCCCGTGGTGATGCATTAGCTATTTCTGAGATGGTGTCCTTGACAAACATGTCTTATAATGCGGTGCATAAATACGATTCATGTGTTGTGAATGGTCTCAAGTAGGTAACTAAATATAAAGGAGAAAAAAAAAGTGACGCAGGATTACAGAGTTTGTACCATGTACGATGGGTCCCCGTATTACGGTGAATTAGTGAAAATCTTGGAGGTTATGTTTACTGGAGGGTGTTCGGTTGTGTTATTTGTTTGTAAGTGGTACAGAATGGGAGATGCGAGGACAGAACACGGGGTAACCTTTATCAACACATCAAACTTTGATTGGGCCAACGAACCATACATTTTAGCATCGCAGGCCACAAAAGTGTTTTACATCGACGACGAGATTAATCCAAAGAAAACAATGAAAGGTTGGAAAGCCGTTTGGGATATAAACGATCGTCACGGATGGAGTCCCGAGTTATGGGTTTCGGAATCACTACCTACTGACAACGAGAGTATCAGGATACCTTTGGTTAACATTGGGAGGGTTTCCGATCCGGTGAACTTGGCAACTACCGAGGAGATCGAGATTGACCCATCTCATTTTCGTATTGATTTGTTTATTGATGAAAACGATGAAAACGATGAAATTGATGATGCCACGTGGGAAGTATATGGAGATGAAGATATAGATAATAGCGGATATGAAACTGATTAGGGAAATTTTTTTGTTCATTTTTTGTTAACTTATTTGAATGTTTTTCGGATTCTAGTTTTGAATTTATATTGATTTGCTACTACATTTGACCCTAATAGTTGACCAAATACCCCAAACAATAACAATTGACTCTAACCGTTGACCAAATACCCCAAACAACTACATTTGACTCTAATAGTTGACCAAATACCCCGAACAACTACATTTGAATCTAATAGTTTACCACATACCCCAAACAACTACATTTGACCCTAACAGTTGACCAAATACCCCAAAAAACTACATTTTGACTCTAATAGTTGACCAAATACCCCAAACAACCACATTTGACTCTAATAGTTGACCAAATACCCCAAACAACTACATTTGACTCTAACAGTTGACCAAATACCCCAAACAACTACATTTGACTCTATTAGTTGTTTGGAGGTATTGTTACATAACTAAATAGAACTCTAATACATTTCTTCAATGGAAATAAAGGAAGAAAAAAAGGGGTTTACCGACGAGTTCTTCATATGAATATCGTCGCTAATCTTCAACTTATGAAATTAAATAGAAACAAAAAAAAAATTAAAAATTCATAATATTACCGACAAGTTCTTCATATAAATGTCGTCGCTAAGTCTAATAGCGACGACCTTCATACGAAGAACTCGTCGGTAATATTTCACCGAATTTCGATTGGTCAATTTGGACGGTCAAGTTTACCGCTCTCGAAAATTACCGACGAAACCCGATATTCCCAACGACGCGTGTCGTCGCTATGTGACGACACACAACAGTCGTGGCTACGGAACCTGACACGTGTCATTATTTACCGACGAAACACTTGTCTTCGGTAAACAATTATTCTAAAAAACCTAATACGCATCTCATTTCAGATAAACCACAACCAAAAATCACCCCAAAATTCTCGAAATCTGCCATTATCAAGCATTTGTGAGGCCTTATAACATCAATTCAAGAAACAATGTAAGTGAAATCCATTCAAAAACAACTTCTAATTAATTATTTTTTGGTTTTTAATTTCAATTTCTAATATTTTTTTTTGTTTGTGGTTTTTGATTCCTACTAATTGGCATGGATTCTATGCTACAATCTTCACCATTCCCACGTAAAAGGTAATGATTTTCGGTTCTAAATTCCTCTTTTTTTATGCAAAATTTGTGATTTTTAATTAAATGTTTAAGTAATTCCGAATTTAAGTGATGTTGTTTTAGGATTATTGGTAATACTATTGGGTTAAAAACATGTTTATTATGGATTTTTTGGAAAATTATAGTGAAAAAATTAGTTAGGGTTAATTTGTAATTTTTTTAAATTTAAAGGACTAAATTTCAATTTTTAAGATTGATGCCATGTTGGAGACTATAATGGAGGTCATTGCCCCACCAAAGATAAAATATTGGGTGCCAGCCATTGGTCAGGTCCAGAAAAGTGCCCGGACTTCTACACAGCAGGACCCTTCGGTTAGGCAGAACGAGCGGCTACTGATGGTCCTTTGTGTGTTCTAAAAATAATGCAAAAGTAATCGAACCACAACCGCAAGTGTACGGTTGTCCCAAGTAGTAATAATGATTCTAGGATCATTCGCAGGGACGGTTTGGTTAACTACAATGCTTATCGATTAATGAATGATTGTACTTATGAAAACAAATAAAAGATATAATGATTGATTGGTTTTATAGTTCCTAAGATGATTAAGACTATTATGAAAATGTAAATAAATGACAAGACGCAAGTAATAAATAGCTAGACGCAAGAAAGGGAAGACAGTACTCGAGAAAGGCAAGGGGTCCTCCTAACTCTATTTCATATCATATGTTGTTTAAGGGTCAAATCGGTCAAATAAAATTGGTCAGGATTCAAGAGTCTCTGTACCCCTGTCAGGGTGGACTACAAAGCTATTCTAGAGTGTCACTAGTCCCGTCAGGGTAAATACGAACCACTTTCAAATGATTAAGTTTATATTACCTCATTGGCCCTAAGATTAACTACGCTCGTCAAAGTCAAATAGTTTATACCTTATATTGAGTAATTAATTCCATACCTAAACCCTCCGTCAGGATGATCCACACGCCACATATGTGGAATAGCCTAGGTACTAACACCTGTTCCGAGTTAGCTACTCTAAAAACAGTAAATAATCATAAATTACCGAATAATGTAAATGACCCAATTTGATTTAATTCATACAAACCCAAATTCAAACATATGAAATTCAATAGTTTTAGGGATCACCCGTTAAGCATTCTCAAGTACTAAAAGGATTTAGCTCATAATTAAAGGAAAAATAAATACTAAATTAAAAGACGAATTCATATTGTTTTACAGAATGAAACTAAAGAAAAACCTAATTCCGGAATTGAGTTAGCTGTGAGTTGGAGATATGGACCGTCTCCAGTTCTCTAGCTTTCCTGCTTCCTTGCTTTGACTTCTCTCTGATGTTTTCTTTTGTAAAAAGTGAATTGTGTGTAAAATAGAAGTCAAAAACCCCTTTTATACTTATAAATTTGGACCAGGCCTTTAGGTTAATAATTAAGTGAAAGAATAAAGGCCCAAGTCCATTATCTCAGCCCAAAATCCCGTAACTGCTGCACCACCTTCACTAAAACAGCTCTAGCCGATTCGTTATAACTCCGATTGACCTGAAATCACTTGCTAAATTTCCGTAACTCGATAAGGAACATAATCTCTTCAAAGGTCAGCGGCTAAATCAACTCGTAAGTGCCTCAAAATCAGAAATCTTTGGCTTGTTTCCAGATTTGCAGCTTTAAAATCTAATTCTTTTCGGGATTTATCTTCAAGGTTTGACTCCATATCACGATCTTTGACTTTCTTCTCGGATTCCTCTTCTAGCTAACATTCAAAATCAACAAACTTTTCACTAAAATATACAATATTACGCGCAAAAGCTTAATAAATAAAAAATGCTAGAAATAAAAGAGGAAAATTAGATTATTGCATATTTAGTCCAAAAGTCTATCAAATTAAACGAATAAACACAAAAAATGATGTCTCCCAAGGGCATAAAATTAGAACATTTAGGGAGACATCAGCTACTCCAGGCGATGCTGGGAGGGATGAACGCGCTTCGCGCGGCTCAAGGACTTGACCCTATACCGAATCCGGCCACTACATCGACCCCCTCCATAGCTTCTGCGATTCAGCCACCAAGCATGGTGGACACGCTTCTCCAAGCGTTGAATATTATGAGAGCTGCCCAAGGTCTTCCCCCGATCACCGTTTCCGAGGCCTCATGCACTGAAGAGAGAGCAGATGAAGAGGAAGAAGAAAGATCGAATGATCCGTGAGTGTATGAGTTGTGTTGATGTTGGTTTGAACTTATTTTCGTTTATGTTGACTTTCATTTTGGTTGATGATGACTTTTATTTCGGTTGATGATGACTTTTATTCAGATGCATTAACTTTCTTTGACTTTTATTTGACTATGTTTGACTTAGTTTTAATATTAATATGGTATTTGCTATAAATTTGTTGTTTTAATTTATTTATGAATTTTATTTGCATTATATTTAAAATAAAAAAAATTAAAACAAAAAAAATTGTAAAATATAATTTAAAAAAATAAAAAATAAATAAATTAATTAGCGACGAGGTATGTCGTTGATAATATTATACACACAAAAAAAAATGAAAAAGTAAATCAATAATTCGGGATTAAAAAAAAAGATTTATTATACACTTAGCGACGAAAGTTCCGTTGCTAAGTTTGGTCGCTAAGTTAATATTCGAAAAAAAAGAAAAAGTAAATCAATAATTCGGGATTTAAAAAAACAAGATTAATTAAAATATTACTGACGACTACAGTCGTCGCTAAGTGTATAATATAGCGACGAAACGTATTGTCGCTAAGCTTCTTAGGAATTCGGGGCGAGATTACTCTGTTTCGTCGGTAACACAGCCATTTACCGACGAATTTCTAGAGACGACAACTTACCGACGGACTGTCGTCGGTAATCCCTTTTACCAACGAAATCGCGGGAAATGCCGACGACACGTGTCGCCTCTAAACATGCAGAATGTTGTAGTTGTTAAGGTTAAGATGAATGTTAAGGTTAATTTATATAATATAAGGTTTACGTTAAAGTTTAAGGTTAAAAGTTAAGATTAAGTTTAAGTTTATGGTTAAAGTTAAGGTTAAGGTTATTTTTTCATGTTTAAGGTTTAAAGTTTAGGGTTCAATGTGTAAGGTTAAGGTTTACAGTTTAGGGTTCAAGGTTCAAGGTTAAGGTTAAGGTTAAGTTTTAACTTTAAGGTTAAGGTTAAAAAAGTTAAGATTATAGGTGAAGGTGAAAGTTAAGGTTTAAGTTAAAGTTAAGGTTTAAGGTTAATGTTAAGGTTTAAGGTTGATGTTGAGGTTTAAGGTCTAAGGTTTAAGTTAATGTTAAGGTTAAGGTTTAGGTTAATGTGAAAATAAAAGGTTTAAGGTTTAAGGTGTAAAGTTTAAGGTTAAGGCTAAGTTTAGGATTAAGTTTGAGTTTAGATTTATGTTAAAGGTAAAGGTTAATGTTAGGTTAAGGTTAATGATATGGTTAAGGTTAGGGGTTTGAGGTTAGGGTTAAGAGATTAAGGGTTATGGTTAAGGTTAAGGTTAATTTTAAGGTTAAAATAAAGGTTTAAGATTTAACGTTTAACATTTAAGGTTAAGGTTTAATAATATATAAGGTTGAAGGTCGAATAGTAGTGCGATAAATATTCATTTGGCTAAGGTTAAGGTTAATATGAAAGCTAAGGTTAATTTCTAAAGGTCAAGGTTTAAGGTAAAGTTTAAGTTTAAACGTTAAGGTTAAATGTTAAGGTTAAGGTTATGGTTAAAGTTATGATTAAGGTTATGGTTTAAGGTTTAAAGTTTAAAGTTTAGGGTTCAAGGTTCAAGGTTCAAGGTTTAAAGTTTAGGGTTCAAGGTTAAGGTTAATTTTAACTTTGAGGTTAAGGTTAAAAAAAGTTAAGATTAAGGTGAAGGTGAAAGTTAAGGTTAAGGGTTAAGGTTAATGTTAAGGTTTAAGGTTAATGTTAAGGTTTAAGGTTCAAGGTTTAAGGTTTAACTTAAGGTTAAGGTGAATATTAAGGGTTTAAGGTTTAAGCTTTAAGGTTTAAGGTTAAGGCTAAGTTTAAGGTTAAGGATAATGCTAACTATTAAGGTTAAAGTTAAGGTTAAAGTTAAGGCAAAGGTTAAGTTTAAGTTTAAGTTTAAGTTTAAGGTTAAGGTTAATCTTAGGTTAAGGTTAAGGTTATGGATAAGGTTTAAGGATATGGTTAAGGTTAATAGTTAAGGCGTTGAGGTTAAGGTTAAGGTGAATGGGTTAAGGGTTATGGTTAAGGTTAAGGTTAAGGTTAAGGTTAAGTTTAAGGTTAATGTTAAGGTTAAGGTTAAATATAAGGTTAGTATTAAGAATAAAGTTAAGATTAAGGTTAAGGTTAGGGTTAAGGCTAAGACTAAGACTAAGGATAAGGCTTAAAGTTAAGTTTAAGTTTAAGTTTAAGTTTAATTTATGTTTAAGGTTAAGGCTTAGGTTTAGGTTAAGGTTAAAGTTAATATTAAGGTTAAGGTCAAAATTTTGGGTTAAGGTTAAGGTTAAGTCTAAGGGTTAATATTAAGGGTTAAGATAAAGGTTTACGTCAAGGAAAATGTTAAGGTTAAGGTTAAGGTTAAGGTTAAGGTTAAGGTTAAAGTTAAGGTTAAGGTTAAGGTCAAGGTTTAGATTTAGATTTAGGTTTAGGTTAAGGTTAAGGTTAATATTAAGGTTAAGGTTAAAATTTTAGGTTAGAGTTAAGGTTAAATCTAAGTGTCAAGATTAAAGGTTAAGGTCAAAATTTAGGTCAATGATAAAATTAAGGTTAAGTTTAAGGTTAATTTTAAGGTTGTGAAATTTGAGAAGTTTTTGAAATAATTGGGTTTCTTTTTATAAATCTAGTGTATATGGTTGTATTTCATATATAATATAGATATCTAAATTAATATTTAATTAATTTATATAATATAAATAATATTTTAGTGAAAAAATAAGAAATGGTGTTGGCAAATTGTTCTCTAAAAATTCAACTATTTTGTACGAGACCTCCTGTGCAATAATGATGTTATCTTGAATAGCCCTTCCTTCTATAAAGGCTGATTGAGTTGGAGATGTAATATCACTGATCAAGTTCTGTAACCTATTAGCCAGTATGTTTGCAATTAACTTGTACACAAAGTTAACACACGAGATAGGGCGATAATCACCCACCCCTGTCTGAAAGTCTCCTTTAGGGATTAGAGTAATAAGAGTTTCGTTCAATAAAGTCACTGAAGTATTGTTGGTAAAGAAGTCAACAACCAAATTAACTAGGTCTAGTCCAATAATACCCCAGTATTCCTGAAAGAGTTTACCATTTAGGCCATCTGGGCATGGCGCTTTGTTAGGACTCAGGTCAAATGCAGTCTGCCTTATCTCCGTCTCATTAGGGATACGTGTCAGTGTATCATTCATCTCATTAGTCACCTTAGGGGTAATATCTCGCAAGGCCCCGTTTAAATCAGTTGGTTCTTGAGCGTGTAAAAGATTAGAGTAAAAATTATTAAATTGAAGTTTTATTTCTTCCTCCGTCTGTACCCAATCACCATCTGTATTTCGTATCCCAGCTATGCGGTTAAAAGTACGTCTCTGAGACGTAAAAGCAAATAAATATTTAGTGTTTTTGTCTCCGTAGTGTATCCATTGATCCCTCGCTCTATCGACCCAATAAATTTCCTCCATTTTCCAGTATTCAAGGAGTTGTTCGCGTACAAACTGCTCCGCCATTTGTTGTTTCTCAGTATAAGGGGAATTCAAAATGTCAATTACTTTCCTTTCTAATTCTTTGATCTTAATTTTGTTGTTCGGAAAGGTATGTTTGCACCAGGTTGACAATGCATTCGTTGTAACATCTCGTTTGTGAAGGACCACTTGTAGTGGTGAGTTGTCCACTTGGTCACTACACACATTATCAATGATTTCACGACGTTGGTGGTGAAGGTACCAATTTGTTTCAAAGTGGAAGTGTCTTACGTGTCTCTTGCCTTTGCCATTAGGGAATAGAATGAGTGGTGAGTGGTCTGACCCCACCACCGGGGGATAAAGACAGTTGCATTAGGGAATATTTCTGTCCATTATGTGGATGCAAACACCTTGTCAATTGATTTAACCACGTTATTCTCCTCTTTTCTGTTGGTCCAAGTGAAGTAGCTACCAAAAGTCTGAATTTCAGTTAACATGTTATTAGAAATGAAAAAATTAAAGTTTAGAATATGCTATTGATTTGGAGGAGACAAGCTAAGGCGTTGACAGCTATTAGAGATGTCATTGAAGTCCCCCATTAGAATAATAGGATCAACGTGCCGTGATCTCCAATCTGTAAGAGTATGGTACAATGATTGTCGTTCAAGATACGTGTTAGGAGCATGCAAAAAGATATAATAGTAAGAAGAAAAACTATCATTAATTAATACAACAATATAAAAGGGCCACGAGTCCAAAATAGTAACTGAAATGGTAGAGTCCCACACAAAAAAAACCCAGAGTGATTCATACTACCCTGGGCGTTAACCACAAAAAAATTATCAAAAGTTAAGTTCCTCACAAACAAAGTAGCATCCAAATCCATCATCATGGATTCATAAAAACAAGCCACAGCAGGCTTATACTCGCCTACCATGGCTCTTAACACCTGAACTGTCAAGGGTGCCTTGATGCCTTGACAGTTCCAAAACATAACAATCATTCTGGGTTCGCAGTCAACACCAGGTGGCTGCTACCTCGTCTTCCCCTGCCTCCACGTCGTGGTCTCGCGTAAACCCTAACACCACCTTTTCCTCGAATCCTCGTGTATTCTTCTTCAAAATTATTGTCCACCACTGGTTCTAAGCTACCAACAACATTACCACCCTGACCTTGAACATTGTCCTACTCCTTATCAGGTTCTGTATCCCCATTCTTCACCCCATACAACTCTGCAAAGTCGCTATTACTAAGATCTTTAGTACCCTTATCCTGATTTCCTTCCTGTTGCGTAATAGGAGTATCCTCCACCAAAGCGTCACTAAGTTCCAGCCTCTCCTCTAGCGTAAGCTATCGCAATTTACTGCCTTCAACACTGTAAACATTGGATTGTATCTTTTGTCTTTTTTTCTGAGTAACAAACTGCCTCTTATACGCGTGTCTCCTTTTTTTGCACTCGAGTTACCCCCAGTTTTGAAACGTGCAGTACTATCTTCATCTGGATCTGAAGTATCCGAATCAGAAGTCTGTCTCTTATACTTTGACCTCGTGTTAGAATCAGTTTTGTTCCCCTGGTTGTCATTTGCTGTCCTGGCATATCATTCTCGTCATCACTAATGAGCACAGTTCTGCCAGCTTGTTGAGTAAAAGTACCCCTCGTAACCGCTTCCCCAGTACCTCATCCAGTGTGGATCTGTTCCGACCACGTTGTTCACCCCCCATATCAATAATTTTGTAGTGAAAAAAATAGGAAAATGGTGTTGGCAAATTGTTCTCTAAAAATTCAACTATTTTTGAGGCAAATAAATATAAATCAAATTCAAACGTCAATTTAATTTTAGTTAATATATTATTTTCACTATTTTTACCAAAGAAACTATCGATGTAGATATTTCAAGATCTTATCTATTAATTTTTTTTCGATATTTAACTGTTACCGTGAAAGAAGCATATATAATTTTTTAAAAATTCTAAACATGCGTACGTGTATATAACGTAATAAATAAAAGAATGAGAAGAATAGGGAAATAATAAGAAGAATAAGGAAATTTGAGTGTTAATAGAAAGAGTTAGGTGTATTCTGCTTTTTTTATATAGATATCTAAAATAATATTTAATTTTTTTTGTCGGTCGTACTAGCAGCTACACCTATTACAAATCTTAGCCAATACCAAGTCTCGAGAATGCTGACCCCAATTCCAAAGGGTCGATGTGTACTGACGCCGATTGCCTAGCTTTACGCATGGCACAGTCAGCCAGACCGTTCAATCTGCGCAAAGATGCTTGAAGCAGACATACCCGTGCTCGTCAGCCATCTTAATGATCCGCTTGATGAACTGTCGGACTTTCCACCATGCTGCTGGCAATGACTTAATTCCTTGAATAAAATCAAGGTTGTCTGAACAGATGACGGTCTTGCTACCTGGGTGATCCAGGCTAAGTCGAGTAGCTTCCAGGACCGCAATAGCTTCCCCTTCAGCCTCCGAATCCATCCAGATAGGTTTAGAGAAGGTAGCTCTCTGACATGTATGAGTATTCCGCTTAACAATTCCAATTCTACTTTTTTCGCTTGCCGTTTTGAAAGAAGCATCACATGTATAAATAAAGATGGCGTTGTTGAATGCCTTGTCCCGTTGTAGGTCAGGAACGGGGACTCTTGTTACTGGTTGAGCCGGCGAAGGGGGGTAGTCCCAAGTGGTGCCAAAGAGATCCGTCATTCTTGCATTTATCCAAAAAATAACCGTTTGTGGGTGGATATGTACTCGATCATGTATCATTTTTATTTTTGCTTTCCAAATGTTCCACAGTGTAAGTTGTAAGTAAGCTATTAAGATATTTTCTTCCCATATTTTGTTATCCATCGTGTCACAAATATTGGAGATCCAGTCTCCAATCGAAGTAGGATCATCCTCCGGAATCCGAATCTATAATGCTATTCCTTCCCATACCTATTTGGAAAAATTACAAGAGAGTAACATATGTACCAACGTATCAGTCGAATTTTCACACCATATACAATATTTGTTGTCGCTACAATGACGTCTGAATAAGTTTAGCTTGGTAGGAATAATGTTACGACACGCCTTCCAGTTAAAGGATCACACTTTATTAGAAACATCGGATTTCCAAATTTTATTCCAAAGTTTCGGGTTATTAAGTTCAGCTTGTATCGAAGTTTGTGCCTTTTCCGACCATTTTGAGTTGTGACAGAATTTTGTATCCCGTATTAGTAGTATATACTCCAGATTTAGTAAATGGCCATATGAACGTGTCCTGGCCTTCCGTATCAAGGAGAGTAATCCTCTCCACTTTCCATGTACTGGAAGAGGTAGGGTACTATCTATTGCATTCCAGCCCCAGTTATTCTTCTATGTTGTCATCAGCTGATTGACTGCTTCAATATTGGTATCCTTCAGACGATCTTTAATAATCCCAGAGGGTAACCATTTATGTTTCCAGATACTAGTAGATTCCCCGTTTCCAATTTGAATGCAACCATGTTCAACTAGTAGGTCCCTGCCTTCCAGTAAGCTAGCCCAAGACCAAGTACGGCTCTGCCGTAACTTCACATCAAGAAAATTACCGTGAGGAAAATAGATACCTTTAAGAACTCTAGATGCTAGAAGATCCGGGTTACTAAGAATCCTCCAGGTCTGTGCTACTAAAAGTGCTCTGTTCGCCCTTTTTAGGTCTCCAATCCCATTCCACCAACCACTTTGCCGCTGTCATCTTTTCCCATTCAAGCCAGTGAATTTTACGTTTACCAAGAGAGTTCCACCAGAACCATGCAATAATGGATGACAATTTCCTGCAAAAACCAATAGAAAAAGAGAAGATAGACATAGCATAGCAAGGAATCGCCTGCAACACTACTTTGATAAGTACTTCTTTTCCTCCTTCTGATAAAAGTTTAGCAATCTATCCTTGGGCCTTGTTAAACACATTTTCAACTATCCAAGCCAGTGTATCCATCCTAGATCTTTTATGGCACAGTGGTATTCCCAAGTATTTTCCCAAGTCTCTAGCCTCAGCAATTTGTAAAGTTGATACAACGTGTTGCCGTAAGTCATCCGGTGTTTGTTTGCTAAAGCAAACTGACGATTTTTGATAGTTAACCTTCTGACCTGAGCAAAGACAGTATGTATTAATGCATTCATGGAATTCATCAAGATCTTGACCATCCAAGGAAATGAAAAAGAGAGAATCGTCGGCAAAAAGTAAGTGGGAGATAGTCGGACAATTACGCGTTATCTGAATTCCTGTAATACGTCCCTGTTCTACCTTTGTTTCCAGTAAAAAAATAAGTGATTCAGTGAGTAAAGAAAATAAGAGTGGTGATAGCGGGTCCCCTTGTCTGATCCCCTGGCCTAGCTTAAAAGGTGGCTGACGCTCCCCATTGATATTAAGCTGAAAGGTGACTGTCGATATACAATTCCAAATCCATTGCATCCATTTTGGAGCAAAACCCAATTTCTCCAGTAAAAGGCATAGAAATTCCCAACGTACCTGGTCATAAGCCTTGGCCATATCCAATTTAATCGCTGCAAAACTTGCTTTGTTTTAAAATTTACGTTTCATAAAGTACGAGACCTCCTATGCAATAATGATGTTATCTTGAATAGCCCTTCCTTTTAAAAAGGCTGATTGAGTTGGAGATGTAATATCACTGATCAAGTTCTGTAACCTATTAGCCAGTATGTTTGCAATTAACTTGTACACAAAGTTAACACACGAGATAAGGCGATAATCACCCACCCATGTCTGAAAGTCTCCTTTAGGGATTAGAGTAATAAGAGTTTAGTTCAATAAAGTCACTGAAGTATTGTTGGTAAATAAGTCAACAACCAAATTGACCAGGTCTAGTCCAATAATATCCCAGTATTCCTGAAAGAGTTTACCATTTAGGCCATCTGGGCATGGCGCTTTGTTAGGACTCAGGTCAAATGCAGTCTGCCTTATCTCCGTCTCATTAGGGATACATGTCAGTGTATCATTCATCTCATTAGTAACCTTAGGGGTAATATCTCGCAAGGCCCCGTTTAAATCAGTTGGTGAGCGTGTAAAAGATTAGAGTAAAAATTATTAAATCGAAGTTTTATTTCTTCCTCCGTCTGTACCCAATCACCATCTGTATTTTGTAACCTAGCTATGCGGTTAAAAGTACGTCTCTGAGACGTTAAAGCAAATAAATATTTAGTGTTTTTGTCTCCGTACTGTATCCATTGATCCCTCGCTCTACCGACCCAATAAATTTCCTCCATTTTCCAGTATTCAAGGAGTTGTTCGCGTACAAAGTGCTCCGCCATTTGTTGTTTCTCACTATAAGGGGAATTTAAAATGTCAATTACTTTCCTTTCTAATTCTTTGATCTTAATTTTGTTGTTCGGAAAGGTATGTTTGCACCAGGTTGACAATGCATTCGTTGTAACATCTCGTTTGTGAAGGACCACTTGTAGTGGTGAGTTGTCCACTTGGTCACTCCACGCGTTATCAATGATTTCACGACGTTGGTGGTGAAGGTACCAATTTGTTTCAAAGTGGAAGTGTCTTACGTGTCTCTTGCCTTTGCCATTAGGGAATAGAATGAGTGGTGAGTGGTCTGACCCCACCACCGGGGGATAAAGACAGTTGCATTAGGGAATATTTCTGTCCATTATGTGGATGCAAACACCTTGTCTATTTTGGATTTAACCACGTTATTCTCCTCTTTTCTGTTGGTCCAAGTGAAGTAGCTACCAAAAGTCTGAATTTCAGTTAACATGTTATTAGAAATGAAAAAATTAAAGTTTAGAATATGCTATTGATTTGGAGGAGACAAGCTAAGGCGTTGACAGCTATTAGAGATGTCATTGAAGTCCCCCATTAGAATAATAGGATCAACGTGCCGTGATCTCCAATCTGTAAGATAATGGTACAATGATTGTCGTTCAAGATACGTGTTAGGAGCATGCAAAAAGATATAATAGTAAGAAGAAAAACTATCATTAATTAATACAACAATATAAAAGGGGCACGAGTCCAAAATAGTAACTGAAATGGTAGAGTCCCACACAAAAAAAACCCCATAGTGATTCATACTACCCTGGGCGTTAACCACAAAAAAATTATCAAAAGTTAAGTTCCTCAGAAACAAAGTAGCATCCAAATCCATCATCATGGTTTCATAAAAACAAGCCATAGCAGGCTTATACTCGCCTACCATGGCTCTTAACACCTGAACTGTCAAGGGTGCCTTGATGCCTTGACAGTTCCAAAACATAACAATCATTCTGGGTTCGCAGCCAACACCAGGTGGCTGCTACCTCGTCTTCCCCTGCCTCCATGTCGTGGTCTCCCGTGAACCCTAACACCACCTTTTCCTCGAATCCTCGTGTATTCTTCTTCAAAATTATTGTCCACCACTGGTTCTAAGCTACCAACAACATTACCACCCTGACCTTGACCATTGTCCTACTCCTTATCAGGTTCTGTATCCCCATTCTTCACCCCATACAACTCTGCAAAGTCGCTATTACTAAGATCTTTAGTACCCTTATCCTGATTTCCTTCCTGTTGCGTAATAGGAGTATCCTCCACCAAAGCGTCACTAAGTTCCAGCCTCTCCTCTAGCGTAAGCTATCGTAATTTACTGCCTTCAACACTGTTAACATTGGATTGTATCTTTTGTCTTTTTTTCTGAGTAACAAACTGCCTCTTATACGCGTGTCTCCTTTTTTTGCACTCGAGTTACCCCCAGTTTGAAACGTGCAGTACTATCTTCATCTGGATCTGAAGTATCCGAATCAGAAGTCTGTCTCTTATACTTTGACCTCGTGTTAGAATCAGTTTTGTTCCCCTGGTTGTCATTTGCTGTCCTGGCATATCATTCTCGTCATCACTAATGAACATAGTTCTGAAAGCTTGTTGAGTAAAAGTACCCCTCCTAACCGCTTCCCCAGTACCTCATCCAGCGTGGATCTGTTCCGACCACGTTGTTCACCCCCCATATCAATAATCTTGTAGTGAAAAAAATAGGAAAATGGTGTTGGCAAATTGTTCTCTAAAAATTCAACTATTTTTGAGGCAAATAAATATAAATCAAATTCAAACGTCAATTTAATTTTAGTTAATATATTATTTTCACTATTTTTACCAAAGAAACTATCGAAGTAGATATTTCAAGATCTTATCTATTAAATTATTTTTGTTGATATTTAAATGTTACCATGAAAGAAGCATTTATAATTTAAAAAAAAAATTCTAAACATATGTACGTGTATATAGTATAATAAATAAAAGAATGAGAAGAATAGGGAAATAATGAGAAGAATAAGGAAATTTTGAGTGTTAATAGGAAGAGTTAGGTGTATTCTGATTTATTATATAGATTTTAAAACCTAAAAACTTATTGATATATGCGTTAAGGCCCAAAATTATTTTAGGTATTACACCTTTCCCTCTTAACAGAAAGTTTCGTCCTCGAAACATACTTACCACCATTAGAGAAAAGCTGAAGATATTTCACGTGAGCCTCTTCCTCTGGCATCCATGTGGCTTCCCTAAGTGTTTGAACTTCCCATTGTACTTTCACATATGGAATAGTTCTACGGATTAAAACTTGGTCCTTGCGGTCCACTATAGCCAATGGAACCTCGTCATTAACAATAAAATATTTATTTATATTGCAAACTTTCGTAGTGAACTACATGATTTGGGTCTCTGAGGTATTTACGAAGTTGAGAGACATGAAACACATCATGAACTCTAGCAAGAGATGGAGGCAAGGCAAGCCAATAGGCTACATCACCTATTCTGTCTAATATCTCAAACGGACCAATAAATCTCGGGTGTAGTTTTCCTCGACTATGAAATCTCATAACTCCTTTCATTGGTGAAACTTTTACAAAAACATGATCTCCAACTTGAAACTCGAGGTCTTTTATTCTTATATTTGCCTAGTATTTTTGTCTATTTTGAGCTTCTTGGATTCTTTCCCGAATTAATTTTACCTTCTCCTCAATTTCTTCCAGTAATTGCGGACCTAAAAATTCCCTTTCCCTCATGTACCAATACAACGGGGTTCGACATTTCCGGCCATATAGGGCCTCATTGGGTTCCATCTTAGTACTAGAGTGATAACTGTTATTATACACAAACTCTACCAAAGTCATATGTTTTTCCCAGCCTCTACCAAAATCCAAAACACACGCTCTAAGCTTATCCTCTAATGTTTGGATGGTTCCCTCTGTTGTCCATCGGTCTGGGGATGGAAAGCCGGAATAACTTTTAATTTACTTACCAACGCTTCGTGGAAACTCTTCGTGGAAACTCTTTGAGGATCTCGATCCAATCAATCTCTTCGGATATGCCATGAAGACTGACTATTTATTTGATGTATAGTTGAGCCATTTTTTCTACAGAACCTTGTATTCTAACAGGTAAAAAATGTGATGATTTTGTTAAACAATTTGTGATTACTCAAATTGCATCACATCTACTTTGGGCAAATCTGTCACGAAATCCATTGATTTACAATCCCATTTCCACTCGGGAATCTCTAAAGGTTGAAGCAATTCTGAAGGTTTTTGATGTTCATCCTTGACCCTCTGGCATGTCATACATTTAGTCACGAATCCACCAATTTCTATTTTCATGTTTCGCCACCAGAATTTATCCCTCAAATCACGATACATTTTAGTACCCTCTGGCTGTACGGAAAATTGAGACCGGTGAGCTTCGTCTAGAATTTCGCTTTTCAATTCAGAGCTGTTAGGAACACATAACCTTTCACCAAATCTCAGGGTGTCGTCCTCATAATTTCGAAGGTAAGATTTTTTGCCTTTTTCTGACTTTGATCGAACATCCAGCAGAAATGGATCTAACAATTGTGCCATCTTAATCTTCTATATAAGGGTAGATTTTACACTCAAATGACACATGGTATTTGTGGTCAATTTTGATATAATTTCTAACTGCAAGTGTTCAAAATATTTTAACAATTCCTTTTGAAAAGTTACGAGAGTAGCTATAGATCTAGAAGGCCTTCTACTCAAAGCGTCTGCTACTACATTAGCTTTACCTGGATAACAGAGAATGGTTAAATCATAATCCTTAATCAATTCCAACCATCTTCTTTGTCTCAAATTTAGGTCGTTTTGATTAAACAAGTATTTGAGACTTTTATGATCCATGAACACTTTACAAGTAAATCATTATAGATAATGTCTCCAAACTTTTAAGGCAAAAACAACAACGGAAAGTTCCAGGTCATGAGTAGGATAGTTCAACCCAAACTTCTCTAATTGTCTTGATGCATAGGCCATAACTTTACCATGCTGCATAAGAACACATCCTAAACCCATAAGAGAAGCGTCACTATATATTTCGAAGTCTTCATCTCCGCTAGGCAAAGAAAGTACAGGGGCAGAAACCAATCTATCCTTTAACTCTTGAAACTATTCTCACATCTCGGTGTCTATTCAAAAATTAATTTCCTTTTGAGTCAAGCTAGTAAGAGGCGCTGCTAGTCTAGAAAACCCTTCGATAAACTTTCGGTAGTAACCACCCAATCCTAAGAAACTACGGATCTCGGAGACCGAGGCAGAGGTGGGCCACTTAACGACCGCTTCAATTTTTAACGGATCAACTAAAAGTCCATCATTAGAGATCACATGTTCAAAAAATGCTACCCCGGAAAGCCAAAAATCACATTTTTTCAAATTTTGCAAAGAGTTTTTCTTGTCTCAAAGTCTGTAGTACCTTAGTGAGATGTCGATTATGCTCTTCCTCGTTTTTCGAATACACAAGAATATAGTCAATAAAAATTACTACGAATTGATCAAGATAAGGATTATCAAGTCCATAAATGCTGCAAGGGCACTAGTTAACCCAAATGGTAATACTACAAACTCGTAATGACCATATCTTGCTTGGAATTCAGTTTTCTAAATATCTTCTTTCTTGATCCTTAACCGATGATACCCAGATCTCAAATTGATAATAAAAAATCCTTGCGCACCTTGCATCTGATCAAATAAGTCATATATACGAGGAATTGGGTAATTATTTTCTATAGTAACTTTGTTGAGTTCCCGATAATCAATACGTAAACGTAAACTCCCATCTTTTTTTCTGACAAATAGGACTGGAACACCCCCTAAGGAGAAACACTTGGTCGAATATGTCCTTTGTCGACAAATTCTTGAAGTTGTATACTTTCTTTGAGTTCTGCTGGTGCCATCCGGTATGTTGCTTTGGAAACAGGTGTCGTACCCGAAATCACCTTAATTTGAACTCATTCTCTTTTAGGTGGTAGTAAAATAATATATTTGGGAAACACATCTGGAAAATCCTTTACTATGGCAAAATCTTCGAGCTTACGTTCCACAGTTAATGTATGGTCAACAACATTGGCTAAGAATCCGAAACAACCTTCAATTTACGTGCTTTCAAAACTGAGATGAAACAAGAAGTGTAGAAATCACTCCCGACAAATACAAACTTTGTTACCTGAGGAATTTTAAACACGACTCTCTTCCCAAAATAATCTACATGTCCATGAAAAGTTGCTAACCAATCCATTCCCAAAATAACATCAAAATCCTTCATATCTAATTCTATCAAATGTGCCAGTAGATTGTTATCATTAATTTTAATTAGACAATCATGATGAACCCTATTACTGTTACTGACTTGCCTATCAGTGATTCCACACACAGCTCAGATTCAAGTTTTGTAGGGGTATATCCCAAAGAAGGGAAAAATTTAGATGAAATATAAAAAAAATTTGATCCCGTGTCAAATAAAACATTATGCATAAATTGAGAAAATAGATAGTATACATGCAACTACATCTTCAGAAACTTGAGCATCCCTCTTTATCATCGCATAAAGTCTAGGTTTCTTAAACGTGCTCCCTTGTTCGGACTTCACCACTTTAGTTTGACCGCCTCTATGTTCACTTGTTTTTCCTCGTGGACAATCATTAAGACGGTGATCAACAGCTCCACACCTAAAACACCCACTTATAATCCATCTACACGATTCAATCAGATGGTTTTTCCCACAATTCGTGAATTGGCCTCTGGGGTTTGGCGTGTTCATTTTCTTTGTTGCAATACTTGAAGAATAATTTTTTCTTTCCTCTTATAACTTTGAGAGTGGACTGGTTGGCGTTGTTTTGCCAAACGCTCCCCTTCCTTAACAACAATCGCTGCATTCATGATATCCTTGAAAGTTCGATGAAGGAGTAGAGCTACCGCATCTTGAATAGTAGAATTCAACCCAAATTGAAATTTTATAGCCTTCATATATTCATCGGCCACTAAGACAGGGCCAAAAGGAGAAAGTTCCAAAAAGCATCGAATATATTCTCGAACTGTCATCTCCCCTTAAGTAAGAGCAGTAAATTCAGATATCTTCAAGTCACGATAAGATTGGGGGTATAATTCTTCTTCAAAGGTGTTCTGAAATACTTTCCATGTCGAAACCTTTGGGGATTGGTCTCGCTTGATTGACCACCAATATTTTGCAGCCCCACGTAACATAAATATGAACAAACGAACCTTTCGATCATCGGGATAATTAAGCACAAGAAAAAGCTCTTCGATATTTGTTATTCATTTTGTAGCTTCCACTGGTTCCATGATTCCATCAAATGAAGGAGGCTTCAATGACAAGAATTTTTCTAAGGATTTATGCTCATCGTCTCTTTGATCTTCTCAAACCATTCCATGAGTTATGCCACCAGCAACTTGTTGTAGAACAGCAGCAGCTAATGCATTCATGTCTATAATTGGTGAAGTGGTAGATTCTTGAGTCATAGTATTCGGTTCTTTCACTTGATTCTCATTCACCTTTCCTTTTCTACGTTGATATTTGCGACATTCATCAACAATCTGTGGAAGAGGTACGTTAGCTCCATTTAGGTTGTTCATTGGTTCAGCCATCAACTCCTATATAAATGCATACACCAGCTATCAATAACCCACTTATGTTAATTATGTTAACAATATACAATCTGCAAAAACACAACCTAAACTTAGAATACTAGATACAAAATGATTCTATACAAAATTATTATCTAAGTTTTCTAAAGTCCAGCAAGATCGTAACTTGCCTCTGCTACCAATAATGTCACGCTCCCAAATTTATCGGATAGGAAAATTCAAAGGCGTAACAGATTAAATTTACAAAAAGATTACATAATTAGAGAACACTTGATTAATATTTACATCTGCCATAAATTATTATCACTACTCATCTATGAATACAAAGTCTATGATCACACAAAACGATGCTATTAAAGTCTATAAAATACTAGGAAGAGATACCAAAACCACACTAAGTTGTTGTTCCTTTACTTTTTGACAAATCTTTCCTAGAACCTCCAATTTTACCATCTAGCTTCTATCTTCTTTTTGATTTCTTTGATCTATAATTTCATATATAGTAATTATAATTTGTAGAACAAAACTTGCTCTTGTTCCTTTTCCTTTCTAACCTTTTCTTACCCTCGTTCATTTTCTCCCCAGTCTTTTATTTTTCCTTCGGCTCCCCTCTCTCTGTTTCTATTTTTTTTATGTCTTCCTCCCCCAAAAGTAATAAAAACATTTTACCTCAAAGTCCCACTAAATAAATAGTATAATATATTATATTATTTCAAAATATGAGTTAGGCCTACATTATTTTAAGTATTACAACATCAATTTCCATTCTTGAATTTTTCACTGTCCCTGCTCCTCCCTCTAACCTCTTTTCCTTCCCGAACTAAGTTGCGACAATAACTTTATGACCTGAACTTTCCCCCTTACACTTCCTTGCTTTAGTCATTTGTTTCTCCATTAGTATTGTCGGTACAATCTTTTTTCCCTCCTTAAATTGCAACAACTTTTTATACTTCCCTTCTGATGATGCACTATATACATTATTTAATAAAAGTAAAGTAGAAGAATGATTTAGTTACAATTTAATAAAAAAATATAAAGTCAAGATTCTTTTAATTATACTTTTTTTAGGTTAATAAAAATAAATTGTTGTTGTTTTATATAAAAATTCATAATAGTGTTGAATTGATTATTAAATTAAATGTATTAATAAAATATAATTCTAGTAATATAATATTAAATCTGTCTAAGATAATATTCGCCTACATTTAATGGGTCACCTAGCGGCTCGTATGTATAACTCATATTATTTTCAGAACTAAGATATAAAGAATGGAATCTTTAAGAAGGTTAAAGAAAGCGCTAAAAGATAAGGGTAGGAGGGCTGTCATGAAGAGGAAGAAGCTCACACTTTCGGTAGGGGAAGGAGGGGGGGTGTTATAGCAAAAAGATGTGACAAAGGTGATTAGAGGTTTAGGTAGACTAGTATAATTAATACAAAATTGCTGATGAAACCTTAAGTTTTAAATGGTGTGCCTCACCCGGGCCCACATGGAGTATTCGATACTACTAACAACACTTCTTGTCACTAGTACATCATATGATATGAAGTAAGTAGTCTCCAAATGAGATATATACAATACAAAGAACAATATAATGTCATGTTAATCGCAAGAATAAATTTTATGATTACATGATATGATAACAAAGCAAAAGTTATTATTCATTAGTTAAACTATAGATCAGCTCTTGTTCTTGGTCAAACGGTTAGCTCTTACATATTTCTTTGAATCAACAGTTTGTCTTAAAGTTTGAGGTGCAGAGGATGCACGTTCACCATTTGAAGTTCCATCTTCACATGGTCTTGTAATGTTATCTGCACAAGATGGCTCACAAGGTGGTTCACCACGGATTTTTTTCAAGTACCCAATAAGGTCTGCATAAGAAGCATATCCAGGTATGCTACAACAAAAAGAACATTATATATTAGACCACCAAATTAGAGCACCAAAATAATTTATAAAATAGTTATACATGCGCATATATATATATATATATATATATATATATATATATATATATATATATATATATATATATATATATATACCTGCTTGTCATAACGGTCCTCCTATCCTCAGTTCTTTCTAAACTATATATGTTCCCTACACAAGTTCGCCAACTTAGTTATAATACGAGATAAAAATGTTCAATATTTCACGAGAAGAGATTTTCGAGAAAATATTTACCACCATAGATATCCTTGTCCGAGAAGTACTCCAACATCAGTGTGAGTTCAAGGTCAGCTCCATACTCCTTAAACTTTTGAATTTCTTGTTTTCTGTCCATCTCCCTATAAAAATAATGAGAAGATAATATTTGAATGGTTTAAAGAAAAATAAACCTTACAAACAAACTTATAATGAACAAAAACATGGTGATAAGATTGCTTATTCAATTGCATTTCTCAAATAATACGAGAAAAACTTATGAAAGACACTTCTTTTAATGATATAAATTAAACAAGATTTAAGTACGCCAAACTCTAGGAAGCACTAGTGTTTCACACCAAGGGTACTATTGGCTTGCTTGAAAAAATAAAAAATATAGATGTAATATACAGATAATTCTTCAAATGGTCCTGAACTATATGCTAGTAACCCAATCCGTCCTCTAAGTTTTAAAGTTACCCGAATGGTCCTCAAACTTTATTTGATAGATCAGGGACCATTTGGAGGAATTTTAATAGTTTATGGACTATTTGGGTAACCGAAATACTTGTTGCCACAAGGACATGAAGGTAAAAATTGATGAAATTTGATGTGGGGACTCACATCATTAAAAAAAATAAAGTTCAAAGACTATTTCGACAAAGTTCAAAGACTATTTCGTGAACCGTAAAAGTTCAAGAACCCTTTGGGTAACTAGCCTACATAGTTTAGGGCATTTAGGGAATTATCCTTTATATAAATTTTCACGGGAATGGTCAATATCTGAGAATATCATAAGATTTGCAGAAAATGGTATATTATTAATCAAGCATATTCACTGGCACATCAAAGAATGAGGTTGCAACAGTCCATATATATCACAAAAAGGACACTATTAAATTGAGGAACTGGGAATTATATCCCTCGGCTGGATATTCCTTTTCCTTCACACAAAGACTTATAAATTTTCGATTGCATCTCGAGTGGATGCAAATATTATAAAATTAGTAAGGTTAGAAGAGTGATAAGTAGAAATCTTACCAACTTGGTTCTACGGCAACAGTATAACCTATTACAAGAGTAAAGAAAAAACGTAAGATATGGTTACTAACCTCATGTACTTAAATATGTGTAAGATTTTGTAATTATAAAATTCTACAGGGGTATACATGAAATTTGGACATAGAGTATTGATTAAAGCGGAAAGTAATGCATAGATCCTTAAATTATTCCCACCACTTTTGGTAGTTATTTAAATATAACGAGGATATAACCGTAAATCTCAAACAAGTGTGGCGGAGCTCAATGTAAGTCTATGACCAACAAGACTTAAGTCTATCAAGTTGCACAACAGATTATCTCAGAACAACATAGTTATAAAAATCATTTGACTAAGTTCAATACATATATAGTTAATCCACAGATCAACTAGGCAAAACCAAGATCTTGCTTACGAAGTTATTGAGCAATGTTTTATATTTAAGAATTAGAATGCTAAAAAAACTCCACTAAAGAGCAGTTGAAAATATTTCATTTTAGCAAATTAAAATGCTTAATCCATATTTAGTATCAAAATTTCATCATCAACTCAGATCATCCAGTGAAATCTATTGTTTTTCTCGAAGAATTTATATTAAAATTTACTTACATGTTTAAGGTTTCATGATATAAATCGTGACATCACACATCAATAGATATAATATTATAAACACAATATTTAAGAGTGTAAATTAATTTTATAATCTAAATTCTAGTGGTTGACTTGAGGAACAACAAAAGTATGATTAAAAGATATTTTTACCATCAAATAATGTATATCAAACTTATTTAAATATATCTTAATTACAAACATAAAAACAATTATAACTAAAAACTTTCCATAAAGAAAAATTAAAGAAAAGTATAATTATAATATAAATAATTATAATATAAATTTTTGCAAGAGAAGATTTTTTTTGCTGAAATTCATATTATAATTATACTTTTATTTAATTATAATATGAATTTTCTCAAGAGAAGAATTTTCTTATTCTGTTTCTTTTTTCTTTTTATGCAACAAAATTAGATAGTATGTTATTCTCCTAAAAACGTGTACATCATATATTTTAAAGGTCAATTAACACATACATAAACAACCAATATACCAATTTTACAAGGATGAGACTATGTTTTTCTAACAATGGACATAAATAAATCAAAAATAGAGAAGAAACTAATAAAAAATTGCTACATATGAAAATATGATTAAATTGTTGTAAATGTGAAATAAAACCTAAAAATATATTAACCTCTACAACTATTTTAAGCTAAAGACTGTATGCCATTGTATAAAATTCAGGAACAATTCGGTGTTTCAATTTTCTAAGTGGTAAAAATATAATATACATGTATGTTAGAAGATAAATGAAACACTAGGATTAGCATAAGGAGGTTATACAATTTTAAAAACATTTATTAATTAAGAAATTAGAAAATTACAGAGTTAAAATTCTTTTAAGCATTCAAAAACTCTAACAGATATGAGTTCCTCTATTGTTAATGTCCCTTATATCGTGCAACTAAAAATATATAAATCTACAATTCAACGGCTTATTTATATAACAACAACCCAATTGATAAAAAGAGTTTTTAACTAAAGTAATTTTTAAATGAACACAATATAAGCAGCTGAAAAAACTAGAATCATGTTGTACTTACTTGAAATGTCATGATCAACTATCTAATAATTTTCTTGAAATTTTGTTGATGTCATTCTGTATAATATAAATTTATATAAGGTTTCTAATCTATTTAGTTGGTTACCAAAAAAACCTTGAATGTTGAAGGTGGAAGCGGCTATTTGTGAGAAATTAAGCAGTTTTAGGGTTTTTCTCATAGTGTAAGAGTGTCTTTTTTTTAGTGGGAAGGGATATTATATATACGAATATAAAATATTTTTAATAAACTTTTATGATGATAAATGTGGGGCATTTCATCCTTACCCGTCTTCGATATCTCTATATGATATTACCTATTCAAATTGTCTCAACACACCAAGAAATCCTTGCGAACATCCCCTAGCAAGGTTTAAATCTCAGCAAGAGAAACCAAGGTTTGTTTTTTCAACTATACCTTCCCTATTACAACCTCTTTAACTTCAACTAAGCAAATGTCAATGTTCTCTAGGTATATAATATCAATATAATCGACCCAACTAGTTTCTTCACATGCATGCCCAAATGATCACACGATCTCATTAATGAGTGGTTTTTCCTTGATTAATGTAGTTGGTTTGAAAAAACCTGTTTAAGTCACTTTATTTGTGCTGCGACTATTTCGTACCTAACCATGTCACGTAAATGAAACACCATTGAGTAAATGAAACACCATTGAAAAGATTGTCATCATAATTCCTCTATGAGAAGGACTACCATACACATCCATCTCAATATAAGCCTTTAATTGTCTTATGAAAACAATGATGCGCGAAAGAGCCATTCAACAATTATATATTTAATACGGAAAAGGCTAGGAAGTAATAAATTTAAACATAAAGTAAAGTAAGGGGAGAGTACCTAAATTTTGCAACTCTATGAAGAAAATTTGGCACGACAAGTGATCTTTCATGAAAACTTTCTTCCTCTCTCTCCCGCAACGGATTTCTAGCCTTGCAAAAGAATTAATTTTAGGTATCAACCAAAAATATATTGTGTAAATATCACCTACAATGTAGATATTAAGTGGGCTAATCAATATTGTGACTTTCGCGTAATTAGTTTTTCTCTCCCTATCTCTCTCGCTTCTATGATTGGACCACTTATTATTCACATCTTGGATGATATTTAGGTAATAACCTACATTACTCTTACATGTAGTATACATGCAACTACATCTTTAGAAGCTTGAGCATCCCCCTTTATCATCGCATAAAGTCTAGGTTTTTTAAAAGTGCTCCCTTTTTCGGACTTCACCACTTTACTTTGACCGCCTCTATGTTCACTTGTTTTTCCTCGTGGAAAATCCTTAAGATGGTGATCAGCAGCTCCACACCTAAAACACCCACTTATAATCCATCTACACGATTCAATCGAATGGTTCTTCCCACAATTCGTGAACTGGCCTCTGGGGTTTGGCGTGTTCATTTTCTTTGTTTCAGTACTTGAAGAATAATTTGCTTCTTTCCTCTTATAACTTTGGGAGTGAACTGGTTGGCGTTGTTTTTCCAGACGCTCCCCTTCCTCCACAACAATCGCTGCATTCATGATATCCTTTAAAGTTCGATGAAGGAGTGGAGCTACCGCATCCTGAATAGTAGAATTCAACCCAAACTGAAATTTTATAGCCTTCATATATTCATCGGCCACTAAGATAGGGGCAAAACAAGAAAGTTCCAAAAAGCATCGAATATATTCTCGAACTGTCATCTCCCCTTAAGTAAGAGCAGTAAATTCAAATATCTTCAAGTCACGATAAGATTGGGGGTAAAATTCTTCTTCAAAAGTGTCCCAAAATTCTTTCCATGTCGAAACCTTTGGGGGATTGGTCTTGCTTGATTGACCACCAATCTTTTGCAGCCCCACGAAACATAAATGTGAACAACCGAACCTTTCGTTTATTGGGATAATTAAGCACAAGAAAAATCTCTTCGATATTTGTTATTCATTTTATAGCTTCTACTGGTTCCATGATTCCATCAAATGAAGGAGGCTTCAATGACAAGAATTTTTCTAAGGCTTTATGCTCATCGTCTCGTTGATCTTCTCGAACCATTCCATGAGTTATGCCACCGGCAACTTGTTGTAGAACAGCAGCAACTAATGCATTCATGTCTATAATTGGTGAAGTGGTAGATTCTTGAGTCATAGTGTTCGGTTCTTTCACTTGATTCTCATTCACCTTTCCTTTTCTACGTTGATATTTGCGACATTCATCAACAATCTATGCAAGAGGTACGTTAGCTCTATTTATGTTGTTAATTGGTTCAGCCATCAACTCCTATATAAATGCATACACCAACTATCAATAACCCACTTATGTTAATTATGTTAACAATATACAATATGCACTAACACAACCTAAACTTAAAATACTAGATACAAAATGATTCTATATAATTTTTTATCTAAGCTTTGTAAAGTCCAGCAAGATCGTAACTTAGCTCTGGTACCAATAATGTCACGTCCCCAAATTTATCAGATAGGAAAATTCAAAGGCGTAACAGATTAAATTTACAAAAAGATTACATAATTAGAGAACACTTGATTAATATTTACATTTGTCATAAATTATTATCACTACTCATCTATGAATACAAAGTCGATGATCACACAAAATGATGCTATTAAAGTTTATAAAATACTAGGAAGAGATACCAAAACCACACTAAGTTGTTGTCCCTTTACTTTTTGACAAATCTTTCCAAAATCCTCCAATTTTACCATCTAGCTTCTATCTTCTTTTTGATTTCTTTGATCTATAATTTCATATATAGTAATTATAATTTGTAGAATAAAACTTGCTCTTGTTCCTTTTCCTTTCTAACCTATTCTTACCCTCATATATTTTCTTTCCAGTTTCTTTCTTTTTTCCTTCTGCTCCCCTTTCTCTGTTTCTATTTTTTGAGTAATGATATATACCACCCAAATGTCACACAATGACGTGGCGTGAATTGATTGGTTACAAATCGGTAATGTATTTATTTACCTGATTTGATTAAAGATCTGTGACTAACCAATTCACGCCACGTCATTGGGTGACATTTGGGTGGTATGAATTTGGGTGGTATATATCATTAGTCCTATTTTTTATCTCTTCCTTCCCCAAAAGTAATAAAAATATTTTCCCTCAAATTCCCACTGAAGAAATATAGTATAATGTATTATATTATTTCAAAATATGAGTTAGGCCTAAATTATTTTAAGTATTACAACATCAATTCCCATTCTTGAATTTTTCACTTTCCGTACTCCTCCCTCTAACCTCTTTTCCTTCTCGAACTAAGTTGCGACAATAACTTCATGACCTGAACTTCCCCCCTTATACTTCCTTGCTTTAGTCATTTGTTTCTCCATTAGTATTGTCGGTACAATCTTTTTTCCCTCCTTAAATTGCAACAGCTTTTTATACTTCCCCTCTGATGATGCACTATATACATTATTTAATAAAAGTCAAGTAGAAGAATGATTTAGTTACAATTTAATAAAAAAAATATAAAGTCAAAATTCTTTTAATTAGACTTTTTTTAGGTTAATAAAAATAAATTGTTGTTGTTTTATATAAAAATTCATCATAGTGTTGAACTGATTATTAAATTAAATGTATTAATAAAATATAATTCTAGTAATATAATATTAAATCTGTCTAAGATAAAATTCGCCTACATTTAATTGGTCACCTAGCGGCTCATATGTATAACTCATATTATTTTCAGAACTAAGATATAGAGAATGGAATCTATAAGAAGGTTAAAGAAAGCGCTAAAAGATAAGGGTAGGAGGGTTGTTGGGGACGGGGGGAGGGGGGGGTGTTATAGCAAAAAGATGTGACAAAGGTGATTACAGGTTTAGGTAGACTAGTATAATTAATACAAAATTGCTGATGAAACCTTAAGTTTTAAATGGTGTGCCTCACCCGGGCCCATGGAGTATTCGACACTACAAACAACACTTCTTGTCAATAGTACATCATATGATATGAAGTAAGTAGTCTCCAAATGAGATATATACAATACAAAGAACAATATAATGTCATGTTAATCGCAAGAATAAATTTTATGATTACATGATATGATAACAAAGCAGAAGTTATTATTCATTAGTTAAACTATAGATCAATTCTTGTTCTTGTTCTTGGTCAAACGGTTAGCTCTTACATATTTCTTTGAATCAGCGGATTGTCTTAAAGTTTGAGGTGCAGAGGATGCACGTTGACCATTTGAAGTTCCATCTTCACATGGTCTTGTAATGTTATCTGCACAAGATGGCTCACCACGGATTTGTTTCAAGTACCCAATAGGGTCATATCCAGGTATGCTAACAACAAGAAGAACATTATATATTAGACCACTAAATTAGAGCACCAAAATATTTTATAAAATAGTTATACACGCATATATATATATATATACCTGCTTGTCATAACGGTCCTCCTATCCCCAATTCTTTCTAAACTATATATGTTGCCTACTCAAGTTCACCAACTTAGTTATAATACGAGATAGAAATGTTTAATATTTCACGAGAAGAGTTTTTAGAGAAAATATTTACCACCATAGATATCCTTGAACGAGAAGTACCCCAACATCAGTGTGAGTTCAAGGTCAGCTCCATACTCAAATTTTTGAATTTCTTGATTTTCGTCCATCTCCCTATAAAAATAATGAGAAGATAATATTTGAATGGTCTAATTAAAAATAAACTTTACAATCAAACTTATAATGAACAAAAACATGGTGATAAGATTGCTTATTCAATTGCATTTCTCAAATAATGCGAGAAATTTTTATGAAAGACACTTCTTTTAATGATATAAATTAAACAAGATTTAAGTACGCCAAACTATAGGAAGCACCAGTGTTTCACACCAAGGGTACTATTGGCTTGCCTGAAAAAATAAAGAATATTGATGTAATATACAGATAATTCTCCAAATGGTCCTGAACTATATGCTAGTAACCCAATCCGTCCTCTAAGTTTTAAAGTTACCCGAATAGTCCTGGTCCTTAAACTTTATTTGATAGAGAAGGGACCATTTGGAGGAATTTTAATAGTTTGAGGACTATTTGAGTAACCGAAATCCATGTTTCCACAGGGACATGATGGTAAAAAGTGATGAAATTTGATGTGGGGACTCACATCGTTAAAAAAAATAAACAAAGTTCAAAGACTATTTCGCGAACCGTAAAACTTCAAGAACCCTTTGGGCACATTTAGGGAATTATCCTTTATATAAATTTTCACGAGAAAGATCATAAGATTTGCATAAACGGTAACTTATTAATCAAGCATATGTATTTATACACTAAGATTCACTGGCACATCAAAGAATGAGGTTGCAACAGTCCATATATATCAGAAAAAAGGACACTATTAAATTGAGGAACTGGGCATTATATCCCTCGGCTGGATATTCCTTTTCCTTCACACAAAGACTTATAAAATTTCGATTGCATCTCGAGTGGATGCAAATATTACAAAATTAGTAAGGTTAGAAGAGTGATTAGTAGAAAGCTTACCAACTTGGTTCTACGGCAGCAGTATAACCTATTACAAGAGTAAAGAAAAAACGTAAGATATGATTACTAACCTCATGTACTTAAATATGTGTAAGATTTTGTAATTATAAAATTCTACAGGGGTATACATGAAATTTGGACATAGAGCATTGATTAAATCGGAAAGTAATGCATAGATCCTTAAATTATTCCCACCACTTTTGGTAGTTATTTAAATATAACGAGGATATAACCGTAAATCTCAAACAAGACTATGACCAACAAGACTTAAGTCAATCAAGTTTCACAACAGATTCTCTCAGAACAACATAGTTATAAAAAAATTTTGACTAAGTTCAATACATATATAGTTAATCCACAGATCAACTAGGCAAAACCAAGAACTTGCTTACGAAGTTATTGAGCAATGTTTTATATTTAAGAATTAGAATGCTAAAAAAACTCCACCAAAGAGCAGTTGAAAATATTTCATTTTAGCAAATTAAAATGCTCAATCCATATTCAGTATCAAAATTTCATCATCAACTCAGATTATCCAGTGAAAACTATTATTTTCTCAAAGAATTTATATTAAAATTTACTTAGAAGTTTCAGGTTTCATGATATAACTCGTGACATCACACATCAATAGACATAATATTATAAACATAATATTTTAGAGTGTAAATTAATTTTACATTTTAAATTCTAGTGGTTGACTTGAGGAATAACAGAAGTATGATTAAAAGATATTTTTACCATCAAATAATGTATATCAAACTTATTTAATTATATCTTAATTACAAACATAAAGAAAATTATAACTAAAAACTTTCCATAAAGAAAAATTGAAGGAAAGTATAATTATAATATGAATTTTTGCAAGAGAAGATTTTTCTTGCGAAAATTCATATTATAATTATACTTTTATTTAATTATAATATGAATTTTCTCAAGAGAAGAATTTTCTTCTTCTGTTTCTTTTTTCTTTTTATGCACCAAAATTAGATAGTATGTTATTCTCTTAAAACGTGTACATCATATATTTTAAAGGTCAATTATTACATACATAAACAACAAATATACCAATTTTACAAGGATGAGACTATGTTTTTCTAACAATGAACATAAAGTAATCAAAAATAGAGAAGAAACTAATAGAAAATTGCTACATATGAAAATATGATTAAATTGTTGTAAATGTGAAATAAAATCTAAAAATATATTAACCTCTACAACTATTTTAAGCTAAAGATTGTATGCCATTGTATAAAATTCAGGAACAATTAGGTGTTCCAATTTTCTAAGTGGTAAAAATATAATATACATGTATGTTAGAAGATAAATGGAACACTATGATTAGCATAAGGAGGTTATACAATTTTAAAAAAATTTATTAATTAAGAAATTAGAAAATTACAGAGTTAAAATTCTTTTAAGCATTCAAACACTCTAACAGATATGAGTTTCCTCTATTCTTGATGTCCCTTATATCGTGCAACCAAAAATATATAAATCTACAATTCAACGGCTTATTTATATAACAACAACCCAATTGATAAAAAGAGTTTTTAACTAAAGTATTTTTTAAATGAACACAATATAAGCTGCTAACAAAACTAGAATCATGTTGTACTTACTTGAAATGTCATGATCAACTATCCAATAATTTTCTTGAAATTTTGTTGATGTCGTTCTTTATAATATAAATTTTTATAGGGTTTCTAATCTATTTAGTTGGTTACCAAAAAAACCTTGAATGTTGAAGGTGGAAGCGGCTATTTGTGAGAAATACATACATACGACAGTTTTAGGGTTTTTCTCTAAGTGTAAGCGTGTCTTTTTTTTAAGTGGGAAGGGATATTATATATACGAATATAAAATATTTTTAATAGACTTTTATGATGATAAATGTGGGGCATTTCATCCTTACCCGTCTCGATATCTCTATATTATATCACCTATTCAAATTGTCTCAACACACCAAGAAATCCTTGCGAACATCCCCTAGCAAGGTTTAAATCACAGCAAGAGAAACCAAGGTTTGTTTTTTCAACTATACCTTCCCTATGACAACCTCTTTAACTTCAACTAAGCAAATGTCAATGTTCTCTGGGTGTATAATATCAATATAATCGACCCAACTAGTTTCTTCACCTACATGTCCAAATGATCACACGATCTCATTAATGACGGGTTTTTCCTTGATTAATGTAGTTGGTTTGAAAAAACCCGTCTAAGTCACATTATCTGTGCTGCGACTATTTCGTACCTAACTATGTCGCGTAAAAGAAACACCATTGAAGGGATTGTCATCATAATTCCTCTATGAGAAGGACTACCATACACATCCATCTCAATATAAGCCTTTAATTGTCTTATAAAAACAATGATGTGCGAAAGAGCCATTCAACAATTATATATTTAATAGGGAAAAGGCTAGGAAGTAATAAATTTAAAAAGAAAGTAAAGTAAGGGGAGAGTACCTTATTTGTGCAACTCTATGAACAAAATTTTGCACACCAAGTGATCTTTCACGAAAACTTTCTTCCTCTTTCTCCCGCAACGGATTTCTATAATTGCAAAAGAATTAATTTTAGGTATCAACCAAAAATATATTGTGTAAATATCACATACAACGTAGATATTAAGTGGGCTAATCAATATTGTGTCTCTCGCGTAATTAGTTTTTTTTCTCCCTATCTCTCTCGCTTCTATGATGGAGCACTTATTATTCACATCTTGGATGATATTTAGGTAATAACCTACATTAATCTTACATGTAGTGTACATGCAACTACATCTTCAGAAGCTTGAGCATCCCCCTTTATCATCGCATAAAGTCTAGGTTTCTTAAAATTGCTCCCTTTTTCGGACTTCACCACTTTACTTTGACCGCCTCTATGTTCAATTGTTTTTCCTCGTGGACAATCCTTAAGATGGTGATCAGCAACTCCACACCTAAAACACCCACTTATAATCCATCTACACGATTCAATCGGATGGTTCTTCCCACAATTCGTGAACTGGCCTCTTGGGTTTGGCGTGTTCATTTTCTTTGTTTCAGTACTTGAAGAATAATTTTCTTCTTTCCTCTTATAACTTTGAGATTGAACTGGTTGGCGTTGTTTTTCCAGACGCTCCCATTCCTCAACAACAATCGCTGCATTCATGATATCCTTGAAAGTTCGATGAAGGAGTGGAGCTACCGCATCTTGAATAGTAGAATTCAACCCAAACTGAAATTTTATAGCCTTCATATATTCATCGACCACTAAGACAGGGGAAAAACGAGAAAGTTCCAAAAAGCATCGAATTTATTCTCGAACTGTCATCTCCCCTTAAGTAAGAGCAGTAAATTCAGATATCTTCAAGTCACGATAAGATTGGGGGTAAAGTTCTTCTTCAATGGCGTCCCGAAATTCTTTCCATGTCGAAACCTTTGGGGATTGGTCTCGCTTGATTGACCACCAATCTTTTGCAGCCCCACGTAACATAAATGTGAACAAACGAACCTTTCGATAATAGGGATAATTAAGCACAAGAAAAAGCTCTTTGATATTTGTTATTCATTTTGTAGCTTCTACTGGTTCCATGATTCCATCAAATGAAGGAGGCTTCAATGACAAGAATATTTCTAAGGCTTTATGCTCATCGTCTCTTTGATCTTCTCGAACCATTCCATGAGTTATGCCATTGGAAACTTGTTGTAGAACAGCAACAACTAATGCATTCATGTCTATAACTGGTGAAGTGGTAGATTCTTGAGTCATAGTGTTCGGTTCTTTCACTTGATTCTCGTTCACCTTTTCTTTTCTACGTTGATATTTGTGACATTCATCATCAATCTATGCAAGAGGTACGTTATCTCCATTTATCTTGTTAATTGGTTCAGCCATCAACTCCTATATAAATGCATACACCAGCTATCAATAACCCACTTATGTTAATTATGATAACAATATACAATCTTCAAAAACACAACCTAAACTTAAAGTACTAGATACAAAATGATTCTATACAAAATTATTATATAAGCTTTCTAAAGTCCTACAAGATCGTAACTTGGCTCTGCTACCAATAATGTCACGCCCCCAAATTTATCGGATAGGAAAATTCAAAGGCGTAACAGATTAAATTTACAAAAAGATTACATAATTAGAGAACACTTGATTAATATTTACATTTGTCATAAATTATTATCACTACTCATCTATGAATACAAAGTCGATGATCACACAAAATGATGCTATTAAGTCTATAAAATACTAGGAAGAGATACCAAAACCTCACTAAGTTGTTGTCCCTTTACTTTTTGACAAATCTTTCCAAAAACCTCCAATTTTACCATCTAGCTTCTATCTTCTTTTTGATTTCTTTGATCTATAATTTCAAATACAGTAATTATAATTTGTAGAATTAAACTTGCTCTTGTTCCATTTTCTTTCTAACCTTTTCTTACCCTCGTTCATTTTCTCCACTGTTTCTCTCTTTTTTCTTGCTCCCCTTTCTCTGTTTTTATTTTTTTTGTCTCGTCCTCCCCAAAAAGTAATAAAAATATTTCTCCATTAGTAAAGTCAGTACAATCTTTTTTCCCTCCTTAAAATGCAACAACTTTTTATACTTCCCCTCTAGTGATTCACTATATACATTATTTAATAAAAGTCAAGTAGAAGAATGATTTAGTTACAATTTAATAAAAAACATATAAAGTCAAAATTCTTTTAATTAGAATTTTTTTAGGTTCATGAAAATAAATTGTTGTTGATTTATATAAAAATTCACAATAGTGATGAACTGATTATTAAATTAAATGTATAAGTAAAATATAATTCTAGTAATATAATATTAAATCTGTCAAAGATAAAATTCGCCTACAATTAATGGGTCACCTAGCGGCTCGTATGTATAACTTATATTATTTTCAAAACTAAGATATAGAGAATGAAATCTATAAGAAGGTTAAAGAAAGCGCTAAAAGATAAGGATCCACAGAAACTAAGATAAGTAGGTGGGCTGTCATGAAGAGGAAGAAGCTCACACTTCCGGTAGGGGAGAAGAGGCGAGTTATAGCAAAAAGATGTGACAAAGGTGATTACAGGTTTAGGTAGATTAGTATAATTAATTCAAAATTGCTGATGAAACCTTAAGTTTTAAATGGTGTGCCTCACCCGGGCCCACATGGAGTATTCGTTACTACTAACAACACTTCTTGTCACTAGTACATCATATGATACAAAGTAAGTAGTCACCAAATGAGATATATACAATACAAAGAACACTATAATGTCATGTTAATCGCAAGAATAAATTTTATGATTACATGATATGATAACAAAGCAGAAGTTATTATTCATTAGTTAAACTATAGATCAACTCTTGTTCTTGTTCTTTGTCAAACGGTTAGCTCTTACATATTTCTTTGAATCAGCGGATTGTCTTAATGCACGTTCACCATTTGAAGTTACATCTTCACATGGTCTTGTAATGTTATCCGCACAAGATGGCTCAGAAGATGGCTCACCACAGATTTGTTTCAAGTACCCAATAGGGTATGCATAAGAAGCATATCGAGGTATGCTACACAACAAAAAGAACATTATATATTAGACCACCAAATTAGAGCACCAAAATATTTTATAAATAGTTATACACGCATATATAGCTACCTGCTGGTCATAAAGGTCTTCCCATCCTCAGTTCTTTCTAAACTATATATGTTGCCTACACAAGTTCGCCAACTTAGTTATAATACGAGATAAAAATGTTCCATATTTCAAGAGAAGAGTTTTTAGAGAAAATATTACCACCATAGATATCCTTGTCCGAGAAGTACTCCAACATAAGTGTGTGTTCAAGGTCAGCTCCATACTCCTTAAACCTTTGAATTTCTTGTTTTTTATCCATCTCCCTATAAAAAAAATGAGAAGATAATATTTGAATGGTTTAAAGAAAAATAAACTTTACAATCAAACTTATAATGAACAAAAACATGGTGATAAGATTGCTTATTCAATTGCATTTCTCAAATAATATGAGAAAAATATTATGAAAGACACTTATTTTAATGATATAAATTAAACTAGATTTAAGTATGCCAAACTCTAGGAATCACTAGTGTTTCACACCAAGGGTACTATATGTAATACACAAATAATTCTCCAGAACTATAGGCTAGTAACCCAATCTGTCCTCTAAGTTTTAAAGTTACCCGAATGGTCCTTAAACTTTATTTGATAGATCAAGGACCATTTGGAGGAATTTTAATAGTTTGAGGACTATCTGGGTAACCGAAATACTTTTTGCCTCAAGGACATGAGGGTAAGAATTGATGAAATTTGATGTAGGGACTCGCATCGTTAAAAAAATAAACAAAGTTCAAGGAATATTTTGCGAACCGTAAAAGTTCAAGAACCCTTTGGGTAACTAGCCTACATAGTTCAGGGCACATTTGGGGATTTTCCTTTATACAAATTTTCACGAGAATGGTCTATAACTGAGAAGATCATAAGATTTGCAGAAAAAACAGCAAATTATTAATCAAGCATATGTATTTATACACTAAGATTCATTGTCACATCAAAGAATAAGGTTGCATTAGTCCATATATATCACAAAAAGGACACTATTAAATTGAGGAACTGGGCATTATATCCCTCGGCTGGATATTCCTTTTCCTTCACACAAAGACTTATAAAATTTCGATTGCATCTCGAGTGGATACAAATATTACAAAATTAGTAAGGTTAGAAGAGTGATTAGTAGAAAGCTTACCAACTTGGTTCTACGGCAGCAGTATAACCTATTACAAGAGTAAAGAAAAAACGTAAGATATGATTACTAACCTCATGTACTTAAATATGTGTAAGATTTTGTAATTATAAAATTCTACAGGGGTATACATGAAATTTGGACATAGAGCATTGATTAAATCGGAAAGTAATGCATAGATCCTTAAATTATTCCCACCACTTTTGGTAGTTATTTAAATATAACGAGTATATAACCGTAAATCTCAAACAAGACTATGACCAACAAGACTTAAGTCAATCAAGTTTCACAACATATTCTCTCAGAACAACATAGTTATAATAAATATTTGACTAAGTTCAATACATATATAGTTAATCCACATATCAACTAGGCAAAACCAAGAACTTGCTTACGAAGTTATTGAGCGATGTTTTATATTTAAGAATTAGAATGCTAAAAAAACTCCACCAAAGAGCAGTTGAAAATATTTCATTTTAGCAAATTAAAATGCTCAATCCATATTCAGTATCAAAATTTCATCATCAACTCAGATCATCCAGTGAAAACTATTATTTTCTCAAAGAATTTATATTAAAATTTACTTACAAGTTCCAGGCTTCATGATATAACTCGTGACATCACACATTAATAGACATAATATTATAAACATAATATTTTAGAGTGTAAATTAATTTTACATTTTAAATTCTAGTGGTTGACTTGAGGAACAACAGAAGTATGATTAAAAGATATTTTTATCATCAAATAATGTATATCAAACTTATTTAAATATATCCTAATTACAAACATAAAAAAAATCATAACTAAAAACTTTCCATAAAGAAAAATTAAAGGAAAGTATAATTATAATATGAATTTTTGCAAGAGAAGATTTTTCTTGTGAAAATTCATATTATAATTATACTTTTATTTAATTATAATATGAATTTTCTCAAGAGAAGAATTTTCTTCTTCTGTTTCTTTTTTCTTTTTATGCACCAAAATTAGATAGTATGTTATTCTCTTAAAACGTGTACATCATATATTTTAAAGGTCAATTATTACATACATAAACAACAAATATACCAATTTTACAAGGACGAGACTATGTTTTTCTAACAATGAACATAAAGTAATCAAAAATAGAGAAGAAACTAATAGAAAATTGCTACATATGAAAATATGATTAAATTGTTGTAAATGTGAAATAAAATCTAAAAATATATTAACCTCTACAACTATTTTAAGCTAAAGATTGTATGCCATTGTATAAAATTCAGGAACAATTAGGTGTTCCAATTTTCTAAGTGGTAAAAATATAATATACATGTATGTTAGAAGATAAATGGAACACTATGATTAGCATAAGGAGGTTATACAATTTTAAAAAAATTTATTAATTAAGAAATTAGAAAATTACAGAGTTAAAATTCTTTTAAGCATTCAAACACTCTAACAGATATGAGTTTCCTCTATTCTTGATGTCCCTTATATCGTGCAACCAAAAATATATAAATCTACAATTCAACGGCTTATTTATATAACAACAACCCAATTGATAAAAAGAGTTTTTAACTAAAGTAATTTTTAAATGAACACAATATAAGCTGCTAACAAAACTAGAATCATGTTGTACTTACTTGTAATGTCATGATCAACTATCCAATAATTTTCTTGAAATTTTGTTGATGTCGTTCTTTATAATATAAATTTTTATAGGGTTTCTAATCTATTTAGTTGGTTACCAAAAAAACCTTGAATGTTGAAGATGGAAGCGGGTATTTGTGAGAAATACATACATACGCAGTTTTAGGGTTTTTCTCTAAGTGTAAGCGTGTCTTTTTTTTAGTGGGAAGGGATATTATATATACGAATATAAAATATTTTTAATAGACTTTTATGATGATAAATGTGGGGCATTTCATCCTTACCCGTCTCGATATCTCTATATTATATCACCTATTCAAATTGTCTCAACACACCAAGAAATCCTTGCGAACATCCCCTAGCAAGGTTTAAATCACAGCAAGAGAAACCAAGGTTTGTTTTTTCAACTATACCTTCCCTATGACAACCTCTTTAACTTCAACTAAGCAAATGTCAATGTTCTCTGGGTGTATAATATCAATATAATCGACCCAACTAGTTTCTTCACCTGCATGCCCAAATGATCACACGATCTCATTAATGACTGGTTTTTCCTTGATTAATGTAGTTGGTTTGAAAAAACCCGTCTAAGTCACATTATCTGTGCTGCGACTATTTCGTACCTAACCATGTCGCGTAAAAGAAACACCATTGAAGGGATTGTCATCATAATTCCTCTATGAGAAGGACTACCATACACATCCATCTCAATATAAGCCTTTAATTGTCTTATAGAAACAATGATGTGCGAAAGAGCCATTCAACAATTATATATTTAATACGGAAAAGGCTAGGAAGTAATAAATTTAAAAATAAAGTAAAGTAAGGGGATAGTACCTTATTTGTGCAACTCTATGAACAAAATTTTGCACGACAAGTGATCTTTCATGAAAACTTTCTTCCTCTTTCTCCCGCAACGGATTTCTAAAATTGCAAAAGAATTAATTTTAGGTATCAACCAAAAATATATTGTGTAAATATCACCTACAATGTAGATATTAAGTGGGCTAATCAATATTGTGTCTCTCGCGTAATTAGTTTTTTTTCTCCCTATCTCTCTCGCTTCTATGATTGGAGCACTTATTATTCACATCTTGGATGATATTTAGGTAATAACCTACATTAATCTTACATGCAGTATACATCCAACTACATCTTCAGAAGCTTGAGCATCCCCCTTTATCATCGCATAAAGTCTAGGTTTCTTAAAATTGCTCCCTTTTTCGGACTTCACCACTTCACTTTGACCGCCTCTATGTTCAATTGTTTTTCCTCGTGGACAATCCTTAAGATGGTGATCAGCAGCTCCACACCTAAAACACCCACTTATAATCCATCTACACGATTCAATCGGATGGTTCTTCCCACAATTCGTTAACTGGCCTCTTGGGTTTGGCGTGCTCATTTTCTTTGTTTCAGTACTTGAAGAATAATTTGCTTCTTTCCTCTTATAACTTTGAGAGTGAACTGGTTGGCGTTGTTTTTCCAGACGCTCCCCTTCCTCAACAACAATCGCTGCATTCATGATATCCTTGAAAGTTCGATGAAGGAGTGGAGCTACCGCATCTTGAATAGTAGAATTCAACCCAAACTGAAATTTTATAGCCGTCATATATTCATCGACCACTAAGACAGGGGAAAAACGAGAAAGTTCCAAAAAGCATCGAATATATTCTCGAACTGTCATCTCCCCTTAAGTAAGAGCAGTAAATTCAGATATCTTCAAGTCACGATAAGATTGGGGGTAAAATTCTTCTTCAATGGCGTCCCGAAATTCTTTCCATGTCAAAACCTTTGGGGATTGGTCTCGCTTGATTTACCACCAATCTTTTGCAGCCCCACGTAACATAAATGTGAACAAACGAACCTTTCGATCATAGGGATAATTAAGCACAAGAAAAATCTCTTCGATATTTGTTATTCATTTTGTAGCTTCTACTGGTTCCATGATTCCATCAAATGAAGGAGGCTTCTATGACAAGAATTTTTCTAAGGCTTTATGCTCATCGTCTCTTTGATCTTCTCGAACCATTCCATGAGTTATGCCATTGGAAACTTGTTGTAGAACATCAACAACTAATGCATACATGTCTATAACTGGTGAAGTGGTAGATTCTTGAGTCATAGTGTTTGGTTCTTTCACTTGATTCTCGTTCACCTTTTCTTTTCTACGTTGATATTTGCGACATTCATCAACAATCTGTGGAAGAGGTACGTTAGCTCCATTTGGGTTGTTCATTGGTTCAGCCATCAACTCCTATATAAATGCATACACCAGCTATCAATAACCCACTTATGTTAATTATGTTAACAATATACAATCTGCAAAAACACAACCTAAACTTAGAATACTAGATACAAAATGATTCTATACAAAATTATTATCTAAGCTTTCTAAAGTCCAGCAAGATCGTAACTTGCCTCTGCTACCAATAATGTCACGCTCCCAAATTTATCGGATAGGAAAATTCAAAGGCGTAACAGATTAAATTTACAAAAAGATTACATAATTAGAGAACACTTGATTAATATTTACATCTGCCATAAATTATTATCACTACTCATCTATGAATACAAAGTCGATGGTCACACAAAACGATGCTATTAAAGTCTATAAAATACTAGGAAGAGATACCAAAACCACACTAAGTTGTTGTTCCTTTACTTTTTGACAAATCTTTCCTAGAACCTCCAATTTTACCATCTAGCTTCTATCTTCTTTTTGATTTCTTTGATCTATAATTTCATATATAGTAATTATAATTTGTAGAACAAAACTTGCTCTTGTTCCTTTTCCTTTCTAACCTTTTCTTACCCTCGTTCATTTTCTCCCCAGTCTTTTATTTTTCCTTCGGCTCCCCTCTCTCTGTTTCTATTTTTTTTATGTTTTCCTCCCCCAAAAGTAATAAAAACATTTTACCTCAAAGTCCCACTAAATAAATAGTATAATATATTATATTATTTCAAAATATGAGTTAGGCCTACATTATTTTAAGTATTACAACATCAATTTTCATTCTTGAATTTTTCACTGTCCCTGCTCCTCCCTCTAACCTCTTTTCCTTCTCGAACTAAGTTGCGACAATAACTTTATGACCTGAACTTTCCCCCTTACACTTCCTTGCTTTAGTCATTTGTTTCTCCATTAGTATTGTCGGTACAATCTTTTTTCCCTCCTTAAATTGCAACAACTTTTTATACTTCCCTTCTGATGATGCACTATATACATTATTTAATAAAAGTAAAGTAGAAGAATGATTTAGTTACAATTTAATAAAAAAAATATAAAGTCAAGATTCTTTTAATTATACTTTTTTTAGGTTAATAAAAATAAATTGTTGTTGTTTTATATAAAAATTCATAATAGTGTTGAATTGATTATTAAATTAAATGTATTAATAAAATATAATTCTAGTAATATAATATTAAATCTGTCTAAGATAATATTCGCCTACATTTAATGGGTCACCTAGCGGCTCGTATGTATAACTCATATTATTTTCAGAACTAAGATATAAAGAATGGAATCTTTAAGAAGGTTAAAGAAAGCGCTAAAAGATAAGGGTAGGAGGGCTGTCATGAAGAGGAAGAAGCTCACACTTCCGGTAGGGGAAGGAGGGGGGGTGTTATAGCAAAAAGATGTGACAAAGGTGATTAGAGGTTTAGGTAGACTAGTATAATTAATACAAAATTGCTGATGAAACCTTAAGTTTTAAATGGTGTGCCTCACCCGGGCCCACATGGAGTATTCGATACTACTAACAACACTTCTTGTCACTAGTACATCATATGATATGAAGTAAGTAGTCTCCAAATGAGATATATACAATACAAAGAACAATATAATGTCATGTTAATCGCAAGAATAAATTTTATGATTACATGATATGATAACAAAGCAAAAGTTATTATTCATTAGTTAAACTATAGATCAGCTCTTGTTCTTGGTCAAACGGTTAGCTCTTACATATTTCTTTGAATCAACAGTTTGTCTTAAAGTTTGAGGTGCAGAGGATGCACGTTCACCATTTGAAGTTCCATCTTCACATGGTCTTGTAATGTTATCTGCACAAGATGGCTCACAAGGTGGCTCACCACGGATTTTTTTCAAGTACCCAATAAGGTCTGCTTAAGAAGCATATCCAGGTATGCTACAACAAAAAGAACATTATATATTAGACCACCAAATTAGAGCACCAAAATAATTTATAAAATAGTTATACATGCGCATATATATATATATATATATATATATATATATATATATATATACCTGCTTGTCATAACGGTCCTCCTATCCTCAGTTCTTTCTAAACTATATATGTTCCCTACACAAGTTCGCCAACTTAGTTATAATACGAGATAAAAATGTTCAATATTTCACGAGAAGAGATTTTCGAGAAAATATTTACCACCATAGATATCCTTGTCCGAGAAGTACTCCAACATCAGTGTGAGTTCAAGGTCAGCTCCATACTCCTTAAACTTTTGAATTTCTTGTTTTCTGTCCATCTCCCTATAAAAATAATGAGAAGATAATATTTGAATGGTTTAAAGAAAAATAAACCTTACAAACAAACTTATAATGAACAAAAACATGGTGATAAGATTGCTTATTCAATTGCATTTCTCAAATAATACGAGAAAAACTTATGAAAGACACTTCTTTTAATGATATAAATTAAACAAGATTTAAGTACGCCAAACTCTAGGAAGCACTAGTGTTTCACACCAAGGGTACTATTGGCTTGCTTGAAAAAATAAAAAATATAGATGTAATATACAGATAATTCTTCAAATGGTCCTGAACTATATGCTAGTAACCCAATCCGTCCTCTAAGTTTTAAAGTTACCCGAATGGTCCTGGTCCTCAAACTTTATTTGATAGATCAGGGACCATTTGGAGGAATTTTAATAGTTTATGGACTATTTGGGTAACCGAAATACTTGTTGCCACAAGGACATGAAGGTAAAAATTGATGAAATTTGATGTGGGGACTCACATCGTTAAAAAAAATAAAGTTCAAAGACTATTTCGACAAAGTTCAAAGACTATTTCGTGAACAGTAAAAGTTCAAGAACCCTTTGGGTAACTAGCCTACATAGTTTAGGGCATTTAGGGAATTATCCTTTATATAAATTTTCACGGGAATGGTCAATATCTGAGAATATCATAAGATTTGCAGAAAATGGTATATTGTTAATCAAGCATATGTATTTATACACTAAGATTCACTGACAGATCAAAGAATGAGGTTGCAACAGTCCATATATATCACAAAAAGGACACTATTAAATTGAGGAACTGGGAATTATATCCCTCGGCTGGATATTCCTTTTCCTTCACACAAAGACTTATAAATTTTCGACTGCATCTCGAGTGGATGCAAATATTATAAAATTAGTAAGGTTAGAAGAGTGATAAGTAGAAATCTTACCAACTTGGTTCTACGGCAACAGTATAACCTATTACAAGAGTAAAGAAAAAACGTAAGATATGGTTACTAACCTCATGTACTTAAATATGTGTAAGATTTTGTAATTATAAAATTCTACAAGGGTATACATGAAATTTGGACATAGAGCATTGATTAAAGCGGAAAGTAATGCATAGATCCTTAAATTATTCCCACCACTTTTGGTAGTTATTTAAATATAACGAGGATATAACCGTAAATCTCAATCAAGTGTGGCGGAGCTCAATGTAAGTCTATGACCAACAAGACTTAAGTCTATCAAGTTGCACAACAGATTATCTCAGAACAACATAGTTATAAAAACCATTTGACTAAGTTCAATACATATATAGTTAATCCACAGATCAACTAGGCAAAACCAAGAACTTGCTTACGAAGTTATTGAGCAATGTTTTATATTTAAGAATTAGAATGCTAAAAAAACTCCACTAAAGAGCAGTTGAAAATATTTCATTTTAGCAAATTAAAATGCTTAATCCATATTCAGTATCAAAATTTCATCATCAACTCAGATCATCCAGTGAAATCTATTGTTTTTCTCGAAGAATTTATATTAAAATTTACTTACATGTTTAAGGTTTCATGATATAAATCGTGACATCACACATCAATAGATATAATATTATAAACACAATATTTAAGAGTGTAAATTAATTTTATAATCTAAACTCTAGTGGTTGACTTGAGGAACAACAAAAGTATGATTAAAAGATATTTTTACCATCAAATAATGTATATCAAACTTATTTAAATATATCTTAATTACAAACATAAAAACAATTATAACTAAAAACTTTCCATAAAGAAAAATTAAAGAAAAGTATAATTATAATATAAATAATTATAATATAAATTTTTGCAAGAGAAGATTTTTTTTGCTGAAATTCATATTATAATTATACTTTTATTTAATTATAATATGAATTTTCTCAAGAGAAGAATTTTCTTCTTCTGTTTCTTTTTTCTTTTTATGCAACAAAATTAGATAGTATGTTATTCTCCTAAAACGTGTACATCATATATTTTAAAGGTCAATTAACACATACATAAACAACCAATATACCAATTTTACAAGGATGAGACTATGTTTTTCTAACAATGGACATAAATAAATCAAAAATAGAAAAGAAACTAATAAAAAATTGCTACATATGAAAATATGATTAAATTGTTGTAAATGTGAAATAAAACCTAAAAATATATTAACCTCTACAACTATTTTAAGCTAAAGACTGTATGCCATTGTATAAAATTCAGGAACAATTCGGTGTTCCAATTTTCTAAGTGGTAAAAATATAATATACATGTATGTTAGAAGATAAATGAAACACTAGGATTAGCATAAGAAGGTTATACAATTTTAAAAACATTTATTAATTAAGAAATTAGAAAATTACAGAGTTAAAATTCTTTTAAGCATTCAAAAACTCTAACAGATATGAGTTCCTCTATTGTTGATGTCCCTTATATCTTATATCGTGCAACTAAATATATATAAATATACAATTCAACGGCTTATTTATATAACAACAATCCAATTGATAAAAAGAGTTTTTAACTAAAGTAATTTTTACATGAACACAATATAAGCGGCTGAAAAAACTAGAATCATGTTGTACTTACTTGAAATGTCATGATCAACTATCTAATAATTTTTTTGAAATTTTGTTGATGTCGTTCTGTATAATATAAATTTATATAAGGTTTCCAATCTATTTAGTTGGTTACCAAAAAAACCTTGAATGTTGAAGGTGGAAGCGGCTATTTGTGAGAAATTAAGCAGTTTTAGGGTTTTTCTCATAGTGTAAGAGTGTCTTTTTTTTAGTGGGAAGGGATATTATATATACGAATATAAAATATTTTTAATAAACTTTTATGATGATAAATGTGGGGCATTTCATCATTACCCGTCTTCGATATCTCTATATGATATTACCTATTCAAATTGTCTCAACACACCAAGAAATCCTTGCGAACATCCCCTAGCAAGGTTTAAATCTCAGCAAGAGAAACCAAGGTTTGTTTTTCAACTATACCTTCCCTATTACAACCTCTTTAACTTCAACTAAGCAAATGTCAATGTTCTCTAGGTATATAATATCAATATAATCGACCCAACTAGTTTCTTCACCTGCATGCCCAAATGATCACACGATCTCATTAATGAGTGGTTTTTCCTTGATTAATGTAGTTGGTTTGAAAAAACCTGTTTAAGTCACTTTATTTGTGCTGCGACTATTTCGTACCTAACCATGTCGCGTAAATGAAACACCATTGAATAAATGAAACACCATTGAAAGGATTGTCATCATAATTCCTCTATGAGAAGGACTACCATATACATCCATCTCAATATAAGCCTTTAATTGTCTTATGAAAACAATGATGTGAGAAAGAGCCATTCAACAATTATATATTTAATACGGAAAAGGCTAGGAAGTAATAAATTTAAACATAAAGTAAAGTAAGGGGAGAGTACCTAAATTTTGCAACTCTATGAAGAAAATTTGGCACGACAAGTGATCTTTCATGAAAACTTTCTTCCTCTCTCTCCCGCAACGGATTTCTAGCCTTGCAAAAGAATTAATTTTAGGTATACACCAAATATATATTGTGTAAATATCACCTACAATGTAGATATTAAGTGGGCTAATCAATATTGTGTCTTTCGCGTAATTAGTTTTTTTCTCCCTATCTCTCTCGCTTCTATGATTGGACCACTTATTATTCACATATTGGATGATATTTAGGTAATAACCTACATTACTCTTACATGTAGTATACATGCAACTACATCTTTAGAAGCTTGAGCATCCCCTTTTATCATCGCATAAAGTCTAGGTTTCTTAAAAGTGCTCCCTTTTTCGGACTTCACCACTTTACTTTGACCGCCTCTATGTTCACTTGTTTTTCCTCGTGGAAAATCCTTAAGATGGTGATCAGCAGCTCCACACCTAAAACACCCACTTATAATCCATCTACACGATTCAATCGAATGGTTCTTCCCACAATTCGTGAACTGGCCTCTGGGGTTTGGCGTGTTCATTTTCTTTGTTTCAGTACTTGAAGAATAATTTGCTTCTTTCCTCTTATAACTTTGGGAGTGAACTGGTTGGCGTTGTTTTTCCAGACGCTCCCCTTCCTCAACAATAATCGCTGCATTCATAATATCCTTGAAAGTTCGATGAAGGAGTGGAGCTACCGCATCCTGAATAGTAGAATTCAACCCAAACTGAAATTTTATAGCCTTCATATATTCATCGGCCACTAAGATAGGGGCAAAACAAGAAAGTTCCAAAAAGCATCGAATATATTCTCGAACTGTCATCTCCCCTTAAGTAAGAGCAGTAAATTCAAATATCTTCAAGTCACGATAAGATTGGGGGTAAAATTCTTCTTCAAAGGTGTCCCAAAATTCTTTCCATGTCGAAACCTTTGGGGGATTGGTCTTGCTTGATTGAACACCAATCTTTTGCAGCCCCACGTAACATAAATGTGAACAACCGAACCTTTCGTTTATTGGGATAATTAAGCACAAGAAAAATCTCTTCGATATTTGTTATTCATTTTGTAGCTTCTACTGGTTCCATGATTCCATCAAATGAAGGAGGCTTCAATGACAAGAATTTTTAAAGGCTTTATGCTCATCGTCTCGTTGATCTTCTCGAACCATTCCATGAGTTATGCCACCGGCAACTTGTTGTAGAACAGCAGCAACTAATGCATTCATGTCTATAATTGGTGAAGTGGTAGATTCTTGAGTCATAGTGTTCGGTTCTTTCACTTGATTCTCATTCACCTTTCCTTTTCTACGTTGATATTTGCGACATTCATCAACAATCTATGCAAGAGGTACGTTAGCTCCATTTATGTTGTTAATTGGTTCAGCCATCAACTCCTATATAAATGCATACACCAACTATCAATAACCCACTTATGTTAATTATGTTAACAATATACAATATGCACTAACACAACCTAAACTTAAAATACTAGATACAAAATGATTCTATATAATTTTTTATCTAAGCTTTGTAAAGTCCAGCAAGATCGTAACTTAGCTCTGGTACCAATAATGTCACGTCCCCAAATTTATCGGATAGGAAAATTCAAAGGCGTAACGGATTAAATTTACAAAAAGATTACATAATTAGAGAACACTTGATTAATATTTACATTTGTCATAAATTATTATCACTACTCATCTATGAATACAAAGTCGATGATCACACAAATGATGCTATTAAAGTTTATAAAATACTAGGAAGAGATACCAAAACCACACTAAGTTGTTGTCCCTTTACTTTTTGACAAATCTTTCCAAAAACCTCCAATTTTACCATCTAGCTTCTATCTTCTTTTTGATTTCTTTGATCTATAATTTCATATATAGTAATTATAATTTGTAGAATAAAACTTGCTCTTGTTCCTTTTCCTTTCTAACCTATTCTTACCCTCATATATTTTCTTTCCAGTTTCTTTCTTTTTTCCTTCTGCTCCCCTTTCTCTGTTTCTATTTTTTGAGTAATGATATATACCACCCAAATGTCACACAATGACGTGGCGTGAATTGATTGGTTACAAATCGGTAATGTATTTATTTACCTGATTTGATTAAAGATCTGTGACTAACCAATTCACGCCACGTCATTGGGTGACATTTGGGTGGTATGAATTTGGGTGGTATATATCATTAGTCCTATTTTTTATCTCTTCCTTCCCCAAAAGTAATAAAAATATTTTCCCTCAAAGTCCCACTGAAGAAATATAGTATAATGTATTATATTATTTCAAAATATGAGTTAGGCCTAAATTATTTTAAGTATTACAACATCAATTCCCATTCTTGAATTTTTCACTGTCCGTACTCCTCCCTCTAACCTCTTTTCCTTCTCGAACTAAGTTGCGACAATAACTTCATGACCTGAACTTTCCCCCTTATACTTCCTTGCTTTAGTCATTTGTTTCTCCATTAGTATTGTCGGTACAATCTTTTTTCCCTCCTTAAATTGCAACAACTTTTTATACTTCCCCTCTGATGATGCACTATATACATTATTTAATAAAAGTCAAGTAGAAGAATGATTTAGTTACAATTTAATAAAAAAAATATAAAGTCAAAATTCTTTTAATTAGACTTTTTTTAGGTTAATAAAAATAAATTGTTGTTGTTTTATATAAAAATTCATCATAGTGTTGAACTGATTATTAAATTAAATGTATTAATAAAATATAATTCTAGTAATATAATATTAAATCTGTCTAAGATAAAATTCGCCTACATTTAATTGGTCACCTAGCGGCTCATATGTATAACTCATATTATTTTCAGAACTAAGATATAGAGAATGGAATCTATAAGAAGGTTAAAGAAAGCGCTAAAAGATAAGGGTAGGAGGGCTGTTGGGGACGGGGGAGGGGGGGGGGGGGTGTTATAGCAAAAAGATGTGACAAAGGTGATTACAGGTTTAGGTAGACTAGTATAATTAATACAAAATTGCTGATGAAACCTAAAGTTTTAAATGGTGTGCCTCACCCGGGCCCATGGAGTATTCGATACTACAAACAACACTTCTTGTCACTAGTACATCATATGATATGAAGTAAGTAGTCTCCAAATGAGATATATACAATACAAAGAACAATATAATGTCATGTTAATCGCAAGAATAAATTTTATGATTACATGATATGATAACAAAGCAGAAGTTATTATTCATTAGTTAAACTATAGATCAATTCTTGTTCTTGTTCTTGGTCAAACGGTTAGCGCTTACATATTTCCTTGAATCAGCGGATTGTCTTACAGTTTGAGGTGCAGAGGATGCACGTTGACCATTTGAAGTTCCATCTTCACATGGTCTTGTAATGTTATCTGCACCTGATGGCTCACCACGGATTTGTTTCAAGTACCCAATAGGGTCATATCCAGGTATGCTAACAACAAGAAGAACATTATATATTAGACCACTAAATTAGAGCACCAAAATATTTTATAAAATAGTTATACACGCATATATATATATATATATATACCTGCTTGTCATAACGGTCCTCCTATCCCCAATTCTTTCTAAACTATATATGTTGCCTACTCAAGTTCACCAACTTAGTTATAATACGAGATAGAAATGTTTAATATTTCACGAGAAGAGTTTTTAGAGAAAATATTTACCACCATAGATATCCTTGAACGAGAAGTACTCCAACATCAGTGTGAGTTCAAGGTCAGCTCCTTACTCAAATTTTTGAATTTCTTGATTTTCGTCCATCTCCCTATAAAAATAATGAGAAGATAATATTTGAATGGTCTAATTAAAAATAAACTTTACAATCAAACTTATAATGAACAAAAACATGGTGATAAGATTGCTTATTCAATTGCATTTCTCAAATAATGCGAGAAATTTTTATGAAAGACACTTCTTTTAATGATATAAATTAAACAAGATTTAAGTACGCCAAACTATAGGTAGCACCAGTGTTTCACACCAAGGGTACTATTGGCTTGCCTGAAAAAATAAAAAATATTGATGTAATATACAGATAATTCTCCAAATGGTCCTGAACTATATGCTAGTAACCCAATCCGTCCTCTAAGTTTTAAAGTTACCCGAATAGTCCTGGTCCTTAAACTTTATTTGATAGAGAAGGGACCATTTGGAGGAATTTTAATAGTTTGAGGACTATTTGAGTAACCGAAATCCATGTTTCCACAGGGACATGATGGTAAAAAGTGATGAAATTTGATGTGGGGACTCACATCGTTAAAAAAAATAAACAAAGTTCAAAGACTATTTCGCGAACCGTAAAAGTTCAAGAACCCTTTGGGCTCATTTAGGGAATTATCCTTTATATAAATTTTCACGAGAAAGATCATAAGATTTGCATAAACGGTAAATTATTAATCAAGCATATGTATTTATACACTAAGATTCACTGGCACATCAAAGAATGAGGTTGCAACAGTCCATATATATCAGAAAAAAGGACACTATTAAATTGAGGAACTGGGCATTATATCCCTCGGCTGGATATTCCTTTTCCTTCACACAAAGATTTATAAAATTTTGATTGCATCTCGAGTGGATGCAAATATTACAAAATTAGTAAGGTTAGAAGAGTGATTAGTAGAAAGCTTACCAACTTGGTTCTACGGCAGCAGTATAACCTATTACAAGAGTAAAGAAAAAACGTAAGATATGATTACTAACCTCATGTACTTAAATATGTGTAAGATTTTGTAATTATAAAATTCTACAGGGGTATACATGAAATTTGGACATAGAGCATTGATTAAATCGGAAAGTAATGCATAGATCCTTAAATTATTCTCACCACTTTTGGTAGTTATTTAAATATAACGAGGATATAACCGTAAATCTCAAACAAGACTATGACTAATAAGACTTAAGTCAATCAAGTTTCACAACAAATTCTCTCAGAACAACATAGTTATAAAAAATATTTGACTAAGTTCAATACATATATAGTTAATCCACAGATCAACTAGGCAAAACCAAGAACTTGCTTACGAAGTTATTGAGCAATGATTTATATTTAAGAATTAGAATGCTAAAAAAACTCCACCAAAGAGCAGTTGAAAATATTTCATTTTAGCAAATTAAAATGCTCAATCCATATTCAGTATCAAAATTTCATCATCAACTCAGATCATCCAGTGAAAACTATTATTTTCTCAAAGAATTTATATTAAAATTTACTTACAAGTTCCAGGTTTCATGATATAACTCGTGACATCACACATCAATAGACATAATATTATAAACATAATATTTTAGAGTGTAAATTAATTTTACATTTAAAATTCTAGTGGTTGACTTGAGGAACAACAGAAGTATGATTAAAAGATATTTTTACCATCAAATAATGTATATCAAACTTATTTAATTATATCTTAATTACAAACATAAAGAAAATTATAACTAAAAACTTTCCATAAAGAAAAATTAAAGGAAAGTATAATTATAATATGAATTTTTGCAAGAGTAGATTTTTCTTGCGAAAATTCATATTATAATTATACTTTTATTTAATTATAATATGAATTTTCTCAAGAGAAGAATTTTCTTCTTCTGTTTCTTTTTTCTTTTTATGCACCAAAATTAGATAGTATGTTATTCTCTTAAAACGTGTACATCATATATTTTAAAGGTCAATTATTACATACATAAACAACAAATATACCAATTTTACAAGGATGAGACTATGTTTTTCTAACAATGAACATAAAGTAATCAAAAATAGAGAAGAAACTTTGCTACATATGAAAATATGATTAAATTGTTGTAAATGTGAAATAAAATCTAAAAATATATTAACCTCTACAACTATTTTAAGCTAAAGATTGTATGCCATTGTATAAAATTCAGGAACAATTAGGTGTTCCAATTTTCTAAGTGGTAAAAATATAATATACATGTATGTTAGAAGATAAATGGAACACTATGATTAGCATAAGGAGGTTATACAATTTTAAAAACATTTATTAATTAAGAAATTAGAAAATTACAGAGTTAAAATTCTTTTAAGCATTCAAACACTCTAACAGATATGAGTTTCCTCTATTCTTGATGTCCCTTATATCGTGCAACCAAAAATATATAAATCTACAATTCAACGGCTTATTTATATAACAACAACCCAATTGATAAAAAGAGTTTTTAACTAAAGTAATTTTTAAATGAACACAATATAAGCTGCTAACAAAACTAGAATCATGTTGTACTTACTTGAAATGTCATGATCAACTATCCAATAATTTTCTTGAAATTTTGTTGATGTCGTTCTTTATAATATAAATTTTTATAGGGTTTCTAATCTATTTAGTTGGTTACCAAAAAAACCTTGAATGTTGAAGGTGGAAGCGGCTATTTGTGAGAAATACATACATACGACAGTTTTAGGGTTTTTCTCTAAGTGTAAGCGTGTCTTTTTTTTTAGTGGGAAGGGATATTATATATACGAATATAAAATATTTTTAATAGACTTTTATGATGATAAATGTGGGGCATTTCATCCTTACCCGTCTCGATATCTCTATATTATATCACCTATTCAAATTGTCTCAACACACCAAGAAATCCTTGCGAACATCCCCTAGCAAGGTTTAAATCACAGCAAGAGAAACCAAGGTTTGTTTTTTCAACTATACCTTCCCTATGACAACCTCTTTAACTTCAACTAAGCAAATGTCAATGTTCTCTGGGTGTATAATATCAATATAATCGACCCAACTAGTTTCTTCACCTGCATGCCCAAATGATCACACGATCTCATTAATGACTGGTTTTTCCTTGATTAATGTAGTTGGTTTGAAAAAACCCGTCTAGTCACATTATCTGTGCTGCGACTATTTCGTACCTAACCATGTCGCGTAAAAGAAACACCATTGAAGGGATTGTCATCATAATTCCTCTATGAGAAGGACTACCATACACATCCATCTCAATATAAGCCTTTAATTGTCTTATAAAAACAATGATGTGCGAACGAGCCATTCAACAATTATATATTTAATACGGAAAAGGCTAGGAAGTAATAAATTCAAAAAGAAAGTAAAGTAAGGGGAGAGTACCTTATTTGTGCAACTCTATGAACAAAATTTTGTACGCCAAGTGATCTTTCATGAAAACTTTCTTCCTCTTTCTCCCGCAACGGATTTCGATAATTGCAAAAGAATTAATTTTAGGTATCAACCAAAAATATATTGTGTAAATATCACCTACAATGTAGATATTAAGTGGGCTAATCAATATTGTGTCTCTCGCGTAATTAGTTTTTTTTCTCCCTATCTCTCTCGCTTCTATGATTGGAGCACTTATTATTCACATCTTGGATGATATTTAGGTAATAACCTACATTAATCTTACATGTAGTATAAATGCAACTACATCTTCAGAAGCTTGAGCATCCCCCTTTATTATCGCATAAAGTCTAGGTTTCTTAAAATTGCTCCCTTTTTCGGAATTCACCACTTTACTTTGACCGCCTCTATGTTCAATTGTTTTTCCTCGTGGACAATCCTTAAGATGGTGATCAGCAGCTCCACACCTAAAACACCCACTTATAATCCATCTACACGATTCAATCGGATGGTTCTTCCCACAATTCGTGAACTGGCCTCTTGGGTTTGGCGTGTTCATTTTCTTTGTTTCAGTACTTGAAGAATAATTTTCTTCTTTCCTCTTATAACTTTGAGATTGAACTGGTTGGCGTTGTTTTTCCAGACGCTCCCATTGCTCAACAACAATCGCTGCATTCATGATATCCTTGAAAGTTCGATGAAGGAGTGGAGCTACCGCATCTTGAATAGTAGAATTCAACCCAAACTGAAATTTTATAGCCTTCATATATTCATCGACCACTAAGACAGGGGAAAAACGAGAAAGTTCCAAAAAGCATCGAATTTATTCTCGAACTGTCATCTCCCCTTAAGTAAGAGCAGTAAATTCAGATATCTTCAAGTCACGATAAGATTGGGGGTAAAGTTCTTCTTCAATGGCGTCCCGAAATTCTTTCCATGTCGAAACCTTTGGGGATTGGTCTCGCTTGATTGACCACCAATCTTTTGCAGCCCCACGTAACATAAATGTGAACAAACGAACCTTTCGATCATAGGGATAATTAAGCACAAGAAAAAGCTCTTTGATATTTGTTATTCATTTTGTAGGTTCTACTGGTTCCATGATTCCATCAAATGAAGGAGGCTTCAATGACAAGAATTTTTCTAAGGCTTTATGCTCATCGTCTCTTTGATCTTCTCGAACCATTCCATGAGTTATGCCATTGGAAACTTGTTGTAGAACAGCAACAACTAATGCATTCATGTCTATAACTGGTGAAGTGGTAGATTCTTGAGTCATAGTGTTCGGTTCTTTCACTTGATTCTCGTTCACCTTTTCTTTTCTACGTTGATATTTGCGACATTCATCATCAATCTATGCAAGAGGCACGTTATCTCCATTTAGCTTGTTAATTGGTTCAGCCATCAACTCCTATATAAATGCATACACCAGCTATCAATAACCCACTTATGTTAATTATGATAACAATATACAATCTTCAAAAATACAACCTAAACTTAAAGTAATAGATACAAAATGATTCTATACAAAATTATTATATAAGCTTTCTAAAGTCCTACAAGATCGTAACTTGGCTCTGCTACCAATAATGTCACACCCCCAAATTTATCGGATAGGAAAATTCAAAGGCGTAACAAATTAAATTTACAAAAAGATTACATAATTAGAGAACACTTGATTAATATTTACATTTGTCATAAATTATTATCACTACTCATCTATGAATACAAAGTCGATGATCACACAAAATGATGCTATTAAGTCTATAAAATACTAGGAAGAGATACCAAAACCTCACTAAGTTGTTGTCCCTTTACTTTTTGACAAATCTTTCCAAAAACCTCCAATTTTACCATCTAGCTTCTATCTTCTTTTTGATTTCTTTGATCTATAATTTCAAATACAGTAATTATAATTTGTAGAATTAAACTTGCTCTTGTTCTATTTTCTTTCTAACCTTTTCTTACCCTCGTTCATTTTCTCCACTGTTTCTCTCTTTTTTCTTGCTCCCCTTTCTCTGTTTTTATTTTTTTTGTCTCGTCCTCCCCCAAAAGTAATAAAAATATTTCTCCATTAGTAAAGTCAGTACAATCTTTTTTCCCTCCTTAAAATGCAACAACTTTTTATACTTCCCCTCTGGTGATTCACTATATACATTATTTAATAAAAGTCAAGTAGAAGAATGATTTAGTTACAATTTAATAAAAAACATATAAAGTCAAAATTCTTTTAATTAGAATTTTTTTAGGTTCATGAAAATAAATTGTTGTTGATTTATATAAAAATTCATAATAGTGTTGAACTGATTATTAAATTAAATGTATAAGTAAAATATAATTCTAGTAATATAATATTAAATCTGTCAAAGATAAAATTCGCCTACAATTAATGGGTCACCTAGCGGCTTGTATGTATAACTCATATTATTTTCAAAACTAAGATATAGAGAATGAAATCTATAAGAAGGTTAAAGAAAGCGCTAAAAGATAAGGATCCACAGAAACTAAGATAAGTAGGTGGGCTGTCATGAAGAGGAAGAAGCTCACACTTCCGGTAGGGGAGAAGAGGCGAGTTATAGCAAAAAGATGTGACAAAGGTGATTACAGGTTTAGGTAGATTAGTATAATTAATTCAAAATTGCTGATGAAACCTTAAGTTTTAAATGGTGTGCCTCACCCGGGCCCACATGGAGTATTCGTTACTACTAACAACACTTCTTGTCACTAGTACATCATATGATACAAAGTAAGTAGTCACCAAATGAGATATATACAATACAAAGAACACTATAATGTCATGTTAATCGCAAGAATAAATTTTATGATTACATGATATGATAACAAAGCAGAAGTTATTATTCATTAGTTAAACTATAGATCAACTCTTGTTCTTGTTCTTGGTCAAACGGTTAGCTCTTACATATTTCTTTGAATCAGCGGATTGTCTTAATGCACGTTCACCATTTGAAGTTACATCTTCTCATGGTCTTGTAATGTTATCCGCACAAGATGGCTCAGAAGATGGCTCACCACAGATTTGTTTCAAGTACCCAATAAGGTATGCATAAGAAGCATATCGAGGTATGCTACACAACAAAAAGAACATTATATATTAGACCACCAAATTAGAGCACCAAAATATTTTATAAATAGTTATACACGCATATATAGCTACCTGCTGGTCATAAAGGTCTTCCCATCCTCAGTTCTTTCTAAACTATATATGTTGCCTACACAAGTTCGCCAACTTAGTTATAATACGAGATAAAAATGTTCCATATTTCAAGAGAAGAGTTTTTAGAGAAAATATTACCACCATAGATATCCTTGTCCGAGAAGTACTCCAACATAAGTGTGTGTTCAAGGTCAGCTCCATACTCCTTAAACCTTTGAATTTCTTGTTTTTTATCCATCTCCCTATAAAAAAATGAGAAGATAATATTTGAATGGTTTAAAGAAAAATAAACTTTACAATCAAACTTATAATGAACAAAAACATGGTGATAAGATTGCTTATTCAATTGCATTTCTCAAATAATATGAGAAAAATATTATGAAAGACACTTATTTTAATGATATAAATTAAACTAGATTTAAGTATGCCAAACTCTAGGAATCACTAGTGTTTCACACCAAGGGTACTATATGTAATACACAAATAATTCTCCAGAACTATAGGCTAGTAACCCAATCTGTCCTCTAAGTTTTAAAGTTACCCGAATGGTCCTTAAACTTTATTTGATAGATCAAGGACCATTTGGAGGAATTTTAATAGTTTGAGGACTATCTGGGTAACCGAAATACTTTTTGCCTCAAGGACATGAGGGTAAAAATTGATGAAATTTGATGTAGGGACTCGCATCGTTAAAAAAATAAACAAAGTTCAAGGAATATTTTGCGAACCGTAAAAGTTCAAGAACCCTTTGGGTAACTAGCCTACATAGTTCAGGGCACATTTGGGGAATTATCCTTTATACAAATTTTCACGAGAATGGTCTATAACTGAGAAGATCATAAGATTTGCAGAAAAAACAGCAAATTATTAATCAAGCATATGTATTTATACACTAAGATTCATTGTCACATCAAAGAATAAGGTTGCATTAGTCCATATATATCACAAAAAGGACACTATTAAATTGAGGAACTGGGCATTATATCCCTCGGCTGGATATTCCTTTTCCTTCACACAAAGACTTATAAAATTTCGATTGCATCTCGAGTGGATGCAAATATTACAAAATTAGTAAGGTTAGAAGAGTGATTAGTAGAAAGCTTACCAACTTGGTTCTACGGCAGCAGTATAACCTATTACAAGAGTAAAGAAAAAACGTAAGATATGATTACTAACCTCATGTACTTAAATATGTGTAAGATTTTGTAATTATAAAATTCTACAGGGGTATACATGAAATTTGGACATAGAGAATTGATTAAATCGGAAAGTAATGCATAGATCCTTAAATTATTCCCACCACTTTTGGTAGTTATTTAAATATAACGAGGATATAACCGTAAATCTCAAACAAGACTATGACCAACAAGACTTAAGTCAATCAAGTTTCACAACATATTCTCTCAGAACAACATAGTTATAAAAAATATTTGACTAAGTTCAATACATATATAGTTAATCCACAGATCAACTAGGCAAAACCAAGAACTTGCTTACGAAGTTATTGAGAGATGTTTTATATTTAAGAATTAGAATGCTAAAAAAACTCCACCAAAGAGCAGTTGAAAATATTTCATTTTAGCAAATTAAAATGCTCAATCCATATTCAGTATCAAAATTTCATCATCAACTCAGATCATCCAGTGAAAACTATTATTTTCTCAAAGAATTTATATTAAAATTTACTTACAAGTTCCAGGCTTCATGATATAACTCGTGACATCACACATCAATAGACATAATATTATAAACATAATATTTTAGAGTGTAAATTAATTTTACATTTTAAATTCTAGTGGTTGACTTGAGGAACAACAGAAGTATGATTAAAAGATATTTTTATCATCAAATAATGTATATCAAACTTATTTAAATATATCTTAATTACAAACATAAAAAAAATTATAACTAAAAACTTTCCATAAAGAAAAATTAAAGGAAAGTATAATTATAATATGAATTTTTGCAAGAGAAGATTTTTCTTGTGAAAATTCATATTATAATTATACTTTTATTTAATTATAATATGAATTTTCTCAAGAGAAGAATTTTCTTCTTCTGTTTCTTTTTTCTTTTTATGCACCAAAATTAGATAGTATGTTATTCTCTTAAAACGTGTACATCATATATTTTAAAGGTCAATTATTACATACATAAACAACAAATATACCAATTTTACAAGGATGAGACTATGTTTTTCTAACAATGAACATAAAGTAATCAAAAATAGAGAAGAAACTAATAGAAAATTGCTACATATGAAAATATGATTAAATTGTTGTAAATGTGAAATAAAATCTAAAAATATATTAACCTCTACAACTATTTTAAGCTAAAGATTGTATGCCATTGTATAAAATTCATGAACAATTAGGTGTTCCAATTTTCTAAGTGGTAAAAATATAATATACATGTATGTTAGAAGATAAATGGAACACTATGATTAGCATAAGGAGGTTATACAATTTTTAAAAAATTTATTAATTAAGAAATTAGAAAATTACAGAGTTAAAATTCTTTTAAGCATTCAAACACTCTAACAGATATGAGTTTCCTCTATTCTTGATGTCCCTTATATCGTGCAACAAAAAATATATAAATCTACAATTCAACGGCTTATTTATATAACAACAACCCAATTGATAAAAAGAGTTTTTAACTAAAGTAATTTTTAAATGAACACAATATAAGCTGCTAACAAAACTAGAATCATGTTGTACTTACTTGTAATGTCATGATCAACTATCCAATAATTTTCTTGAAATTTTGTTGATGTCGTTCTTTATAATATAAATTTTTGGGTAAGACTTCCATCCAATATAGGATGGTCCAATATTTATATCTCAGTCATTGATTAATATAACATAACACATGTCATTAGATTAATAAATTTAACTGGTGTAGGATCATCCAATATTGGATGGAAGGATTTTCCTAAATTTTTATAGGGTTTCTAATCTATTTAGTTGGTTACCAAAAAAACCTTGAATGTTGAAGGTGGAAGCGGGTATTTGTGAGAAATACATACATACGCAGTTTTAGGATTTTTCTCTAAGTGTAAGCGTGTCTTTTTTTTAGTGGGAAGGGATATTATATATACGAATATAAAATATTTTTAATAGACTTTTATGATGATAAATGTGGGGCATTTCATCCTTATCCGTCTCGATATCTCTATATTATATCACCTATTCAAATTGTCTCAACACACCAAGAAATCCTTGCGAACATCCCCTAGCAAGGTTTAAATCACAGCAAGAGAAACCAAGGTTTGTTTTTTCAACTATACCTTTCCTATGACAACCTCTTTAACTTCAACTAAGCAAATGTCAATGTTCTCTGGGTGTATAATATCAATATAATCGACCCAACTAGTTTCTTCACCTGCATGCCCAAATGATCACACGATCTCATTAATGACTGGTTTTTCCTTGATTAATGTAGTTTGTTTGAAAAAACCCGTCTAAGTCACATTATCTGTGCTGCGACTATTTCGTACCTAACCATGTCGCGTAAAAGAAACACCATTGAAGGGATTGTCATCATAATTCCTCTATGAGAAGGACTACCATACACATCCATCTCAATATAAGCCTTTAATTGTCTTATAGAAACAATGATGTGCGAAAGAGCCATTCAACAATTATATATTTAATACGGAAAAGGCTAGGAAGTAATAAATTTAAAAATAAAGTAAAGTAAGGGGATAGTACCTTATTTGTGCAACTCTATGAACAAAATTTTGCACGACAAGTGATCTTTCATGAAAACTTTCTTCCTCTTTCTCCCGCAACGGATTTCTAAAATTGCAAAAGAATTAATTTTAGGTATCAACCAAAAATATATTGTGTAAATATCACCTACAATGTAGATATTAAGTGGGCTAATCAATATTGTGTCTCTCGCGTAATTAGTTTTTTTTCTCCCTATCTCTCTCGCTTCTATGATTGGAGCACTTATTATTCACATCTTGGATGATATTTAGGTAATAACCTACATTAATCTTACATGTAGTATACATCCAACTACATCTTCAGAAGCTTGAGCATCCCCCTTTATCATCGCATAAAGTCTAGGTTTCTTAAAATTGCTCCCTTTTTCGGACTTCACCACTTTACTTTGACCGCCTCTATGTTCAATTGTTTTTCATCGTGGACAATCCTTAAGATGGTGATCAGCAGCTCCACACCTAAAACACCCACTTATAATCCATCTACACGATTCAATCGGATGGTTCTTCCCATAATTCGTTAACTGGCCTCTTGAGTTTGGCGTGTTCATTTTCTTTGTTTCAGTACTTGAAGAATAATTTGCTTCTTTCCTCTTATAACTTTGAGAGTGAACTGGTTGGCGTTGTTTTTCCAGACGCTCCCCTTCCTCAACAACAATCGCTGCATTCATGATATCCTTGAAAGTTCGATGAAGGAGTGGAGCTACCGCATCTTGAATAGTAGAATTCAACCCAAACTGAAATTTTATAGCCTTCATATATTCATCGACCACTAAGACAGGGGAAAAACGAGAAAGTTCCAAAAAGCATCGAATATATTCTCGAACTGTCATCTCCCCTTAAGTAAGAGCAGTAAATTCAGATATCTTCAAGTCACGATAAGATTGGGGGTAAAATTCTTCTTCAATGGCGTCCCGAAATTCTTTCCATGTCGAAAACTTTGGGGATTGGTCTCGCTTGATTGACCACCAATCTTTTGCAGCCCCACGTAACATAAATGTGAACAAACGAACCTTTCGATCATAGGGATAATTAAGCACAAGAAAAAGCTCTTCGATATTTGTTATTCATTTTGTAGCTTCTACTGGTTCCATGATTCCATCAAATGAAGGAGGCTTCAATGACAAGAATTTTTCTAAGGCTTTATGCTCATCGTCTCGTTGATCTTCTCGAACCATTCCATGAGTTATGCCACCGGCAACTTGTTGTAGAACAGCAGCAACTAATGCATTCATGTCTATAATTGGTGAAGTGGTAGATTCTTGAGTCATAGTGTTCGGTTCTTTCACTTGATTCTCATTCACCTTTCCTTTTCTACGTTGATATTTGCGACATTCATCAACAATCTATGCAAGAGGTACGTTAGCTCCATTTATGTTGTTAATTGGTTCAGCCATCAACTCCTATATAAATGCATACACCAACTATCAATAACCCACTTATGTTAATTATGTTAACAATATACAATATGCACTAACACAACCTAAACTTAAAATACTAGATACAAAATGATTCTATATAATTTTTTATCTAAGCTTTGTAAAGTCCAGCAAGATCGTAACTTAGCTCTGGTACCAATAATGTCACGTCCCCAAATTTATCGGATAGGAAAATTTAAAGGCGTAACGGATTAATTTACAAAAAGATTACATAATTAGAGAACACTTGATTAATATTTAAATTTGTCATAAATTATTATCACTACTCATCTATGAATACAAAGTCGATGATCACACAAAATGATGCTATTAAAGTTTATAAAATACTAGGAAGAGATACCAAAACCACACTAAGTTGTTGTCCCTTTACTTTTTGACAAATCTTTCCAAAAACCTCCAATTTTACCATCTAGCTTCTATCTTCTTTTTGATTTCTTTGATCTATAATTTCATATATAGTAATTATAATTTGTAGAATAAAACTTGCTCTTGTTCCTTTTCCTTTATAACCTGTTCTTACCCTCATATATTTTCTTTCCAGTTTCTTTCTTTTTTCCTTCTGCTCCCCTTTCTCTGTTTCTATTTTTTGAGTAATGATATATACCACCCAAATGTCACACAATGACGTGGCGTGAATTGATTGGTTACAAATCGGTAATGTATTTATTGACCTGATTTTATTAAAAATCTGTGACTAACCAATTCACGCCACGTCATTGGGTGACATTTGGGTGGTATGAATTTGGGTGGTATATATCATTAGTCCTATTTTTTATCTCTTCCTTCCCCAAAAGTAATAAAAATATTTTCCCTCAAAGTCCCACTGAAGAAATATAGTATAATGTATTATATTATTTCAAAATATGAGTTAGGCCTAAATTATTTTAAGTATTACAACATCAATTCCCATTCTTGAATTTTTCACTGTCCGTACTCCTCCCTCTAACCTCTTTTCCTTCTCGAACTAAGTTGCGACAATAACTTCATGACCTGAACTTTCCCCCTTATACTTCCTTGCTTTAGTCATTTGTTTCTCCATTAGTATTGTCGGTACAATCTTTTTTCCCTCCTTAAATTGCAACAGCTTTTTATACTTCCCCTCTGATGATGCACTATATACATTATTTAATAAAAGTCAAGTAGAAGAATGATTTAGTTACAATTTAATAAAAAAAATATAAAGTCAAAATTCTTTTAATTAGACTTTTTTTAGGTTAATAAAAATAAATTGTTGTTGTTTTATATAAAAATTCATCATAGTGTTGAACTGATTATTAAATTAAATGTATTAATAAAATATAATTCTAGTAATATAATATTAAATCTGTCTAAGATAAAATTCGCCTACATTTAATTGGTCACCTAGCGGCTCATATGTATAACTCATATTATTTTCAGAACTAAGATATAGAGAATGGAATCTATAAGAAGGTTAAAGAAAGCGCTAAAAGATGAGGGTAGGAGGGCTGTTGGGGACGGGGGGAGGGGGGGGTGTTATAGCAAAAAGATGTGACAAAGGTGATTACAGGTTTAGGTAGACTAGTATAATTAATACAAAATTGCTGATGAAACCTTAAGTTTTAAATGGTGTGCCTCACCCGGGCCCATGGAGTATTCGATACTACAAACAACACTTCTTGTCACTAGTACATCATATGATATGAAGTAAGTAGTCTCCAAATGAGATATATACAATACAAAGAACAATATAATGTCATGTTAATCGCAAGAATAAATTTTATGATTACATGATATGATAACAAAGCAGAAGTTATTATTCATTAGTTAAAATATAGATCAATTCTTGTTCTTGTTCTTGGTCAAACGGTTAGCTCTTACATATTTCTTTGAATCAGCGGATTGTCTTAAAGTTTGAGGTGCAGAGGATGCACGTTGACCATTTGAAGTTCCATCTTCACATGGTCTTGTAATGTTATCTGCACAAGATGGCTCACCACGGATTTGTTTCAAGTACCCAATAGGGTCATATCCAGGTATGCTAACAACAAGAAGAACATTATATATTAGACCACTAAATTAGAGCACCAAAATATTTTATAAAATAGTTATACACGCATATATATATATATATATATATATATATATATATATATATATATATATATATATATATATATACCTGCTTGTCATAACGGTCCTCCTATCCCCAATTCTTTCTAAACTATATATGTTGCCTACTCAAGTTCACCAACTTAGTTATAATACGAGATAGAAATGTTTAATATTTCACGAGAAGAGTTTTTAGAGAAAATATTTACCACCATAGATATCCTTGAACGAGAAGTACTCCAACATCAGTGTGAGTTCAAGGTCAGCTCCATACTCAAATTTTTGAATTTCTTGATTTTCGTCCATCTCCCTATAAAAATAATGAGAAGATAATATTTGAATGGTCTAATTAACAATAAACTTGACAATCAAACTTATAATGAACAAAAACATGGTGATAAGATTGCTTATTCAATTGCATTTCTCAAATAATGCGAGAAATTTTTATGAAAGACACTTCTTTTAATGATATAAATTAAACAAGATTTAAGTACGCCAAACTATAGGAAGCACCAGTGTTTCACACCAAGGGTACTATTGGCTTGCCTGAAAAAATAAAAAATATTGATGTAATATACAGATAATTCTCCAAATGGTCCTGAACTATATGCTAGTAACCCAATCCGTCCTCTAAGTTTTAAAGTTACCCGAATAGTCCTGGTCCTTAAACTTTATTTGATAGAGAAGGGACCATTTGGAGGAATTTTAATAGTTTGAGGACTATTTGAGTAACCGAAATCCATGTTTCCACAGGGACATGATGGTAAAAAGTGATGAAATTTGATGTGGGGACTCACATCGTTAAAAAAAATAAACAAAGTTCAAAGACTATTTCGCGAACCGTAAAAGTTCAAGAACCCTTTGGGCACATTTAGGGAATTATCCTTTATATAAATTTTCACGAGAAAGATCATAAGATTTGCATAAACGGTAAATTATTAATCAAGCATATGTATTTATACATTAAGATTCACTGGCACATCAAAGAATGAGGTTGCAACAGTCCATACATATCAGAAAAAAGGACACTATTAAATTGAGGAACTGGGCATTATATCCCTCGGCTGGATATTCCTTTTCCTTCACACAAAGACTTATAAAATTTCGATTGCATCTCGAGTGGATGCAAATATTACAAAATTAGTAAGGTTAGAAGAGTGATTAGTAGAAAGCTTACCAACTTGGTTCTACGGCAGCAGTATAACCTATTACAAGAGTAAAGAAAAAACGTAAGATATGATTACTAACCTCATGTACTTAAATATGTGTAAGATTTTGTAATTATAAAATTCTACAGGGGTATACATGAAATTTGGACATATAGCATTGATTAAATTGGAAAGTAATGCATAGACCCTTAAATTATTCCCACCACTTTTGGTAGTTATTTAAATATAACGAGGATATAACCGTAAATCTCAAACAAGACTATGACCAACAAGACTTAAGTCAATCAAGTTTCACAACAGATTCTCTCAGAACAACATAGTTATAAAAAATATTTGACTAAGTTCAATACATATATAGTTAATCCACAGATCAACTAGGCAAAACCAAGAACTTGCTTACGAAGTTATTGAGCAATGTTTTATATTTAAGAATTAGAATGCTATAAAAACTCCACCAAAGAGCAGTTGAAAATATTTCATTTTAGCAAATTAAAATGCTCAATCCATATTCAGTATCAAAATTTCATCATCAACTCAGATCATCCAGTGAAAACTATTATTTTCTCAAAGAATTTATATTAAAATTTACTTACAAGTTCCAGGCTTTATGATATAACTCGTGACATCACACATCAATAGACATAATATTATAAACATAATATTTAGAGTGTAAATTAATTTTACATTTTAAATTCTAGTGGTTGACTTGAGGAACAACAGAAGTATGATTAAAAGATATTTTTACCATCAAATAATGTATATCAAACTTATTTAATTATATCTTAATTACAAACATAAAGAAAATTATAACTAAAAACTTTCCATAAAGAAAAATTAAAGGAAAGTATAATTATAATATGAATTTTTGCAAGAGAAGATTTTTCTTGCGAAAATTCATATTATAATTATACTTTTATTTAATTATAATATGAATTTTCTCAAGAGAAGAATTTTCTTCTTCTGTTTCTTTTTTCTTTTTATGCACCAAAATTAGATAGTATGTTATTCTCTTAAAACGTGTACATCATATATTTTAAAGGTCAACTAATAAATACAAAAACAACCAATATACCAATTTTTCAAGGATGAGACTATGTTTTTCTAACAATGAACATAAAGTAATCAAAAATAGAGAAGAAACTAATAGAAAATTGCTACATATGAAAATATGATTAAATTGTTGTAAATGTGAAATAAAATCTTAAAATATATTAACCTCTACAACTATTTTAAGCTAAAGATTGTATGCCATTGTATAAAATTCAGGAACAATTAGGTGTTCCAATTTTCTAAGTGGTAAAAATATAATATACATGTATGTTAGAAGATAAATGGAACACTATGATTAGCATAAGGAGGTTATACAATTTTAAAAACATTTATTAATTAAGAAATTAGAAAATTACAGAGTTACAATTCTTTTAAGCATTCAAACACTCTAACAGATATGAGTTTCCTCTATTCTTGATGTCCCTTATATCGTGCAACAGAAAATATATAAATCTACAATTCAACGGCTTATTTATATAACAACAACCCAATTGATAAAAAGAGTTTTTAACTAAAGTAATTTTCAAATGAACACAATATAAGCTGCTAACAAAACTAGAATCATGTTGTACTTACTTGAAATGTCATGATCAACTATCCAATAATTTTCTTGAAATTTTGTTGATGTCGTTCTTTATAATATAAATTTTTATAGGGTTTCTAATCTATTTAGTTGGTTACCAAAAAAACCTTGAATGTTGAAGGTGGAAGCGGCTATTTGTGAGAAATACATACATACGACAGTTTTAGGGTTTTTCTCTAACTGTAAGCGTGTCTTTTTTTTTAGTGGGAAGGGATATTATATATACGAATATAAAATATTTTTAATAGACTTTTATGATGATAAATGTGGGGCATTTCATCCTTACCCGTCTCGATATCTCTATATTATATCACCTATTCAAATTGTCTCAACACACCAAGAAATCCTTGCGAACATCCCCTAGCAAGGTTTAAATCACAGCAAGAGAAACCAAGGTTTGTTTTTTCAACTATACCTTCCCTATGACAACCTCTTTAACTTCAACTAAGCAAATGTCAATGTTCTCTGGGTGTATAATATCAATATAATCGACCCAACTAGTTTCTTCACCTGCATGCCCAAATGATCACACGATCTCATTAATGACTGGATTTTCCTTGATTAATGTAGTTGGTTTGAAAAAACCCGTCTAAGTCACATTATCTGTGCTGCGACTATTTCGTACCTAACCATGTCGCGTAAAAGAAACACCATTGAAGGGATTGTCATCATAATTCCTCTATGAGAAGGACTACCATACACATCCATCTCAATATAAGCCTTTAATTGTCTTATAAAAACAATGATGTGCGAAAGAGCCATTCAACAATTATATATTTAATACGGAAAAGGCTAGGAAGTAATAAATTTAAAAAGAAAGTAAAGTAAGGGGAGAGTACCTTATTTGTGCAACTCTATGAACAGAATTTTGCACGCCAAGTGATCTTTCATGAAAACTTTCTTCCTCTTTCTCCCGCAACGGATTTCTATAATTGCAAAAGAATTAATTTTAGGTATCAACCAAAAATATATTGTGTAAATATCACCTACAATGTAGATATTAAGTGGGCTAATCAATATTGTGTCTCTCGCGTAATTAGTTTTTTTTTCTCCCTATCTCTCTCGCTTCTATGATTGGAGCACTTATTATTCACATCTTGGATGATATTTAGGTAATAACCTACATTAATCTTACATGTAGTATACATGCAACTACATCTTCAGAAGCTTGAGCATCCCCTTTTATCATCGCATAAAGTCTAGGTTTCTTAAAATTGCTCCCTTTTTCGGACTTCACCACTTTACTTTGACCGCCTCTATGTTCAATTGTTTTTCCTCGTGGACAATCCTTAAGATGGTGATCAGCAGCTCCACACCTAAAACACCCACTTATAATCCATCTACACGATTCAATCGGATGGTTCTTCCCACAATTCGTGAACTGGCCTCTTGGGTTTGGCGTGTTCATTTTCTTTGTTTCAGTACTTGAAGAATAATTTTCTTCTTTCCTCTTATAACTTTGAGATTGAACTGGTTGGCGTTGTTTTTCCAGACGCTCCCATTCCTCAACAACAATCGCTGCATTCATGATATCCTTGAAAGTTCGATGAAGGAGTGGAGCTACCGCATCTTGAAGAGTAGAATTCAACCCAAACTGAAATTTTATAGCCTTCATATATTCATCGACCACTAAGACTGGGGAAAAACGAGAAAGTTCCAAAAAGCATCGAATATATTCTAGAACTGTCATCTCCCCTTAAGTAAGAGCAGTAAATTCAGATATCTTCAAGTCACGATAAGATTGGGGGTAAAATTCTTCTTCAATGGCGTCCCGAAATTCTTTCCATGTCGAAACCTTTGGGGATTGGTCTCGCTTGATTGACCACCAATCTTTTGCAGCCCCACGTAACATAAATGTGAACAAACGAACCTTTCGATCATAGGGATAATTAAGCACAAGAAAAAGCTCTTCGATATTTGTTATTCATTTTGTAGCTTCTACTGGTTCCATGATTCCATCAAATGAAGGAGGCTTCTATGACAAGAATTTTTCTAAGGCTTTATGCTCATTGTCTGTTTGATCTTCTCGAACCATTCCATGAGTTATGCCATTGGAAACTTGTTGTAGAACAGCAACAACTAATGCATTCATGTCTATAACTGGTGAAGTGGTAGATACTTGAGTCATAGTGTTCGGTTCTTTCACTTGATTCTCGTTCACCTTTTCTTTTCTACGTTGATATTTGTGACATTCATCATCAATCTATGCAAGAGGTACGTTATCTCCATTTAGCTTGTTAATTGGTTCAGCCATCAACTCCTATATAAATGCATACACCAGCTATCAATAACCCACTTATGTTAATTATGATAACAATATACAATCTTCAAAAACACAACCTAAACTTAAAGTACTAGATACAAAATGATTCTATACAAAATTATTATATAAGCTTTCTAAAGTCCTACAAGATCGTAACTTGGCTCTGCTACCAATAATGTCACGCCCCCAAATTTATCGGATAGGAAAATTCAAAGGCGTAACAGATTAAATTTACAAAAAGATTACATAATTAGAGAACACTTGATTAATATTTACATTTGTCATAAATTATTATCACTACTCATCTATGAATACAAAGTCGATGATCACACAAAATGATGCTATTAAGTCTATAAAATACTAGGAAGAGATACCAAAACCTCACTAAGTTGTTGTCCCTTTACTTTTTGACAAATCTTTCCAAAAACCTCCAATTTTACCATCTAGCTTCTATCTTCTTTTTGATTTCTTTGATCTATAATTTCAAATATAGTAATTATAATTTGTAGAATTAAACTTGCTCTTGTTCCATTTTCTTTCTAACCTTTTCTTACCCTCGTTCATTTTCTCCACTGTTTCTCTCTTTTTTCTTGCTCCCCTTTCTCTGTTTTTATTTTTTTTGTCTCGTCCTCCCCCAAAAGTAATAAAAATATTTCTCCATTAGTAAAGTCAGTACAATCTTTTTCCCTCCTTAAAATGCAACAACTTTTTATACTTCCCCTCTGGTGATGCACTATATACATTATTTAATAAAAGTCAAGTAGAAGAATGATTTAGTTACAATTTAATAAAAAACATATAAAGTCAAAATTCTTTTAATTAGAATTTTTTTAGGTTCATGAAAATAAATTGTTGTTGATTTATATAAAAATTCATAATAGTGTTGAACTGATTATTAAATTAAATGTATAAGTAAAATATAATTCTAGTAATATAATATTAAATCTGTCAAAGATAAAATTCGCCTACAATTAATGGGTCACCTAGCGGCTCGTATGTATAACTCATATTATTTTCAAAACTAAGATATAGAGAATGAAATCTATAAGAAGGTTAAAGAAAGCGCTAAAAGATAAGGATCCACAGAAACTAAGATAAGTAGGTGGGCTGTCATGAAGAGGAAGAAGCTCACACTTCCGGTAGGGGAGAAGAGGCGAGTTATAGCAAAAAGATGTGACAAAGGTGATTACAGGTTTAGGTAGATTAGTATAATTAATTCAAAATTGCTGATGAAACCTTAAGTTTTAAATGGTGTGCCTCACCCGGGCCCACATGGAGTATTCGTTACTACTAACAACACTTCTTGTCACTAGTACATCATATGATACAAAGTAAGTAGTCACCAAATGAGATATATACAATACAAAGAACACTATAATGTCATGTTAATCGCAAGAATAAATTTTATGATTACATGATATGATAACAAAGCAGAAGTTATTATTCATTAGTTAAACTATAGATCAACTCTTGTTCTTGTTCTTGGTCAAACGGTTAGCTCTTACATATTTCTTTGAATCAACGGATTGTCTTAATGCACGTTCACCATTTGAAGTTACATCTTCACATGGTCTTGTAATGTTATCCGCACAAGATGGCTCAGAAGATGGCTCACCACAGATTTGTTTCAAGTACCCAATAGGGTATGCATAAGAAGCATATCGAGGTATGCTACACAACAAAAAGAACATTATATATTAGACCACCAAATTAGAGCACCAAAATATTTTATAAATAGTTATACACGCATATATAGCTACCTGCTGGTCATAAAGGTCTTCCTATCCTCAGTTCTTTCTAAACTATATATGTTGCCTACACAAGTTCGCCAACTTAGTTATAATACGAGATAAAAATGTTCCATATTTCAAGAGAAGAGTTTTTAGAGAAAATATTTACCACCATAGATATCCTTGTCCGAGAAGTACTCCAACATAAGTGTGTGTTCAAGGTCAGCTCCATACTCCTTAAACCTTTGAATTTCTTGTTTTTTATCCATCTCCCTATAAAAAAAATGAGAAGATAATATTTGAATGGTTTAAACAAAAATAAACTTTACAATCAAACTTATAATGAACAAAAACATGGAGATAAGATTGCTTATTCAATTGCATTTCTCAAATAATATGAGAAAAATATTATGAAAGACACTTATTTTAATGATATAAATTAAACTAGATTTAAGTATGCCAAACTCTAGGAATCACTAGTGTTTCACACCAAGGGTACTATATGTAATACACAAATAATTCTCCAGAACTATAGGCTAGTAACCCAATCTGTCCTCTAAGTTTCAAAGTTACCCGAATGGTCCTTAAACTTTATTTGATAGATCAAGGACCATTTGGAGGAATTTTAATAGTTTGAGGACTATCTGGGTAACCGAAATACTTTTTGCCTCAAGGACATGAGGGTAAAAATTGATGAAATTTGATGTAGGGACTCGCATCGTTAAAAAAATAAACAAAGTTCAAGGAATATTTTGCAAACCGTAAAAGTTCAAGAACCCTTTGGGTAACTAGCCTACATAGTTCAGGGCACATTTGGGGAATTATCCTTTATACAAATTTTCACGAGAATGGTCTATAACTGAGAAGATCATAAGATTTGCAGAAAAAACAGCAAATTATTAATCAAGCATATGTATTTATACACTAAGATTCATTGTCACATCAAAGTATAAGGTTGCATTAGTCCATATATATCACAAAAAGGACACTATTAAATTGAGGAACTGGGCATTATATCCCTCGGCTGGATATTCCTTTTCCTTCACACAAAGACTTATAAAATTTCGATTGCATCTCGAGTGGATGAAAATATTACAAAATTTGTAAGGTTAGAAAAGTGATGGGCACCTTTTGGGTGTGGGATGCTCGTTTAACCTTACCAACTTGGTTCTACGGCAGCAGTGTAACCTATTACAAGAGTAAAGAAAAAACGTAAGATATGGTTACTAACCTCATGTACTTAAATATGTGTAAGATTTTGTAATTATAAAATTCTACAGGGGTATACAAGAAATTTGGAAACAGAGCATTGATTAAAGCGGAAAGTAATACATAGATCCTTAAATTATTCCCACCACTTTTGGTAGTTATTTAAATATAACGAGGATACAACCGTAAATCTCAAACAAGTGTGGCGAAGCTCAATGTTAGTCTATGACCAACAAGACTTAAGTCTATCAAGTTTCACGACATATTCTCTCAGAACAACATAGTTATCAAAATAATTTGACTAAGTTCAATACATATATAGTTAATCCACATATCAACTAGGCAAAACCAAGAACTTACTTACGAAGTTATTGAGCAATGTTTTATATTTATGAATTAGAATGCTAAAAAAACTCCACTAAAGAGCAGTTGAAAATATTTCATTTTAGAAAATTAAAATGCTCAATCCATATTCAGTATCAAAATTTCATCATCAACTCAAATCATCAAGTGAAAACTATTATTTTCTCAAAGAATTTATATTAAAATTTACTTACAAGTTCCACGTTTCATGATATAACTCGTGACATCACACATCAATAGACATAATATAATAAACATAATATTTTAGAGTGAAAATTAATTTTACATTTTAAATTCTAGTGGTTGACTTGAGGAACAACAGAAGTATGATTAAAAGATATTTTTACCATCAAATAATGTATATCAAACTTATTTAAATATATCTTAATTACAAACATAAGAAAAATTATAACTAAAAACTTTCCATAAAGAAAAATTTAAAAAAAGTATAATTATAATATGAATTTTTGCAAGAGAAGATTTTTCTTGCGGAAATTCATATTATAATTATACTTTTATTTAATTATAATATGAATTTTCTCAAGAGAAGAATTTTCTTCTTCTGTTTCTTTTTTCTTTTTATGCACCAAAATTAGATAGTATGTTATTCTCCTAAAACGTATACATCATACATTTTAAAGGTCAATTAATACATACATAAACAACCAATATACCAATTTTACAAGGATGAGACTATGTTTTTCTAACAATGGACATAAATTAATCAAAAATAGAGAAGAAACTAATAAAAAATGGCTACATATGAAAATATGTTTATATTGTTGTAAATGTGAAATAAAATCTAAAAATATATTAACCTCTACAACTATTTTAAGCTAAAGATTGTATGCCATTGTATAAAATTCAGGAACAATTAGGTGTTCCAATTTTCTAAGTGGTAAAAATATAATATACATGTATGTTAGAAGATAAATGGAACACTAGGATTAGCATAATGAGGTTATACAATTTTAAAAAAATTTATTAATTAAGAAATTAGAAAATGACAGAGTTAAAAAATTCTTTTAAGTATTCAAACACTCTAACATATACGAGTTCCTCTATTGTTGATGTCCCTATCGTGCAATAAAAAATGTATAAATCTACAATTCAACGGCTTATTTATATAACAACAACCCAATTGATAAAAAGAGTTTTTAACTAAAGTAATTTTTAAATGAACACAATATAAGCTGCTAACAAAACTAGAATCATGTTGTACTTACTTGAAATGTCATGATCAACTATCCAATAATTTTCTTGAAATTTTGTTGATGTCGTTCTTTATAATATAAATTTTTATAGGGTTTCTAATCTATTTAGTTGGTTACCCAAAAACCTTGAATGTTGAAGGTGGAAGCGGCTATTTGTGAGAAATACCAGCTTTAGGGTTTTTCTCATAGTGTAAGAGTGTCTTTTTTTAGTGGGAAGGGATATTATATATACGAATATAAAATATTTTTAATAGACTTTTATGATGATAAATGTGGGGCATTTTATCCTTACCCGATATCTCTATATGATATCACCTATTCAAATTGTCTCAACACACCAAAAAATCCTTGCAAACATCCCCTAGAAAGGTTTAAATAACCGCAAGAGAAACCAAGGTTTGTTTTTTCAACTATACTTTCCCTATCACAACCTCTTTAACTTCAACTAAGCAAATGTCAATGTTCTCTGGGGTATAATATCAATATAATCGACCCAACTAGTTTCTTCACCTGCATGCCCAAATGATCACACGATCTCATTAACGAGTGGTTTTTCCTTGATTAATGTAGTTGGTTTGAAAAAACCCGTCTAAGTCACTTTATTTATACTGTGACTATTTCGTACCTAACCATGTCGCGTAAAAGCAACACCATTGAAGGGACTGTCATCATAATTCCTCTATGAGAAAGACTACCATACACATCCATCTCAATATAAGCCTTTAATTGCCTTATGAAAACAATGATGTGCAAAAGAGTCCTTCAACAATTATATATTTAATACGAAAAAAGCTAGGAAGTAATAAATTTAAAAAGAAATTAAAGTAAGGGGAGAGTACCTTAATTTTGCAACTCTATGAAGAAAATTTGGCACGACAAGTGATCATTCATGAAAACTTTCTTCCTCTCTCTCCCACAACGGATTTCTAGCCTTGCAAAAGAATTAATTTTAGGTATCAACCAAAAATATATTGTGTAAATATCACCTAAAATGTAGATATTAAGTGGGCTAATCAATATTATGTCTCTCGTGTAATTAGTTTTTTTTCTCCCTCTCTCTCTCGCTTCTATGATTGGACCACTTATTATTCACATCTTGGATGATATTTAGGTAATAACCTACATTACTCTTACATGTAGTATACATGCAACTACATCTTCAGAAGCTTGAGCATCCCCCTTTATCATCGCATAAAGTCTAGGTTTCTTAAAAGTGCTCCCTTGTTCGGACTTCACCACTTTACTTTGACCGCCTCGATGTTCACTTGTTTTTCCTCTTGGACAATCCTTAAGATGGTAATCAGCAGCTCCACACCTAAAACACCCACTTATAATCCATGCACATGATTCAATCAAATAGTTCTTCACACAATTCATGAACTGGCCTCTGGGGTTTGGCGTGTTCATTTTCTTTGTTTCGGTACTTGAAGAATAATTTTCTACTTTCCTCTTATAACTTTGAGAGTGGACTGGTTGGCGTTGTTTTGCCAGACGCTCCCCTTCCTCAACAACAATCGCTGCATTCATGATATCCTTGAACGTTCGATGAAGGAGTGGAGCTACCGCATCTTGAATAGTAGAATTCAAACCAAACTGAAATTTTATAGCCTTCATATATTCATCGGCCACTAAGATAGGGGCAAAACAAGAAAGTTCTAAAAAGCATCGAATATATTCTCGAACTGTCATCTCCCCTTAAGTAAGAGCAGTAAATTCAGATATCTTCAAGTCACGATAAGATTGGGGGTAAAATTCTTCTTCAAAGGTGTCCCGAAATTCTTTCCATGTCGAAACCTTTGGGGATTGGTCTCGCTTGATTGACCACCAATCTTTTGCAGCCCGACGTAACATAAATGTGAACAAACGAACCTTTCGATCATCGGGATAATTAAGCACAAGAAAAAGATCTTCTTTATTTGTTATTCATTTTGTAGCTTCTACTGATTCCATGATTCCATCAAATGAAGGAGGCTTCAATGAAAAGAATTTTTCTAAGGCTTTATGCTCATCGTCTCTTTGATCTTCTCGAACCATTTCATGAGTTATGCCACCAGCAACTTGTTGTAAAACAACAGCAGCTAATGCATTCATGTCTATAACTGGTGAAGTGGTAGATTCTTGAGTCATAGTGTCCTATTCTTTCACTTGATTCTCATTCACCTTTTCTTTTCTACGTTGATATTTGCGACATTCATCAACAATCTATGCAAGAGGTACGTTAGCTCCATTTAGGTTGTTAATTGGTTCAGCCATCAACTCCTATATAAATGCATACACCAACTATCAATAACCCACTTATGTTAATTATGTTAACAATATACAATATGCAAAAACACAACCTAAACTTAAAATACTAGATACAAAATGATTCTATATAAAATTATTATCTAAGCTTTCTAAAGTCCAGCAAGATCATAACTTGGCTCTGGTACCAATAATGTCACGCCCCCAAATTTATCGGATAGGAAAATTCAAAGGCGTAACAGATTAAATTTACAAAAAGATTACATAATTAGAGAACACATGATTAATATTTACATTTGTCATAAATTATTATCACTACTCATCTATGTATACAAAGTCGATGATCACACAAAACGATGCTATTAAAATCTATAAAATACTATGATGAGATACCAAAACCACACTAGGTTGTTGTCCCTTTACTTTTTGACAAATCTTTCCAAAAACCTCCAATTTTACCATCTAGCTTCTATCTTCTTTTTGATTTCTTTGATCTGTAATTTCATATATAGTAATTATAATTTGTAGAATAAAACTTTCTCTTGTTCCTTTTCCTTTCTAACCTTTTCTTACCCTAGTTCATTTTCTCCCCAGTTTCTCTCTTTTTTCCTTCTGCTCCCCTTTCTCTGTTTCTATTTCTTTATCTCGTCCTCCCCCAAGAGAAGATTTTTCTTGCGGAAATTCATATTATAATTATGCTTTTATTTAATTGTAATATGAATTTTCTCAAGAGAATAATTTTCTTCTTCTGTTTCTTTTTTCTTTTTATGCAACAAAATTAGATAGTATGTTATTCTCCTAAATCATGTACATCATATATTTTAAAGGTCAACTAATACATACAAAAACAACCAATATACATATTTTTCAAGGATGAGACTATGTTTTTCTAACAATGGACATAAATTAATCAAAAATAGAGAAGAAACTAATAAAAATGCTACATGTGAAAATATGATTAAATTGTTGTAAATGTGAAATAATATCTAAAAATATATTAACCTCTATAACTATTTTAAGCTAAAGATTGTATTCCATTGTATAAAATTCAGGAACAATCGGTGTTCCAATTTTCGAAGTGGTAAACATATAATATACATGTATGTTAGAAGATTAATGGAACACTCGGATTACCGTAAGGAGGTTATACAATTTTAAAAACATTTATTTATTAAGAAATTAGGAAATTACAGAGTTAAAATTCTTTTAAGCATTCAAACACTCTAACAGATATGAGTTCATCTATTGTTGATGTCCCTTATATCGTGCAACCAACAATATATAAGTCTACAATTCAACGGCTTATTTATATAACAACAACACAATTGATAAAAAGAGTTTTTAACTAAGGTAATTTTTAAATGAACACCATATAAGCGGCTAAAAAAACTAGAATCATGTTGTACTTACTTGATTTCATTTTTTATAATATAAATTTATATAGGGTTTCTAATCTATTTAGTTGGTTACCAAAAAACCTTGAATGTTGAAGGTGGAAGCGGCTATTTGTGAGAAATACATACGCAGTTTTAGGGTTTTTCTCTAAGTGTAAGCGTATCTTTTTTAGTGGGAAGGGATATTATATATACCAATATAAAATATTTTTAATATACTTTTATGATGATAAATGTGATATGCACGATCTCCAGCTTGGGGCATTTCATCCTTACCCGTTTTGGATATCTCTATATGATATCACCTATTCAAATTGTCTCAACACACCAAGAAATCCTTGCGAACATCCCCTAGCAAGGTTTAAATCACAGCAAGAGAAACCAAGGTTTGTTTTTTCAACTATACCTTCCCTATCACAACCTCTTTAACTTCAACTAAGCAAATGTAAATGTTCTCTGGGTGTATAATATCAATATAATCGACCCAACTAGTTTCTTCACCTGCATACCCAAATGATCACACGATCTCATTATCGAGTGGTTTTTTCTTTATTAATGTAGTGGGTTTGAAAAAACCCGTCTAAGTCACTTTATTTGTGTTGCGACTATTTCGTACCTAACCCATGTCGCGTAAAAGCAACACCATTGAAGGGATTTTCATCATAATTCCTCTATGAGAAGGATTACCATACACATCCATCTAAATAATAGCCTTTAATTGTCTTATGTACAATGATGCGAGAAAGAGCCTTTAAACAATATATATTTAATACGAAAAAGGCTAGGAAGTAATATATTTAAAAAGAAAGTAAAGTAAGGGGAGAGTACATTAATTTTGCAACTCTATGAAGAAAATTTGGCTCGATAAGTAATCTTTCATGAAAACTTTCTTCCTCTCTCTCTACCGCAACAGATTTCTAGCCTTACAAAAGAATTAATTTTAGGTATCAACCAAAAATATATTGTGTAAATATCACCTAAAATGTAGATACTAAGTGGGATAATGAATATTGTGTCTCTCGCATAATTAGTTTTTTTCTCTCCCTCTCTCTCGCTTTTATGATTGGACCACTTATTATTCACATCTTGGATGATATTTAGGTAATAACCTACATTACTCTTACATGTAGTATACATGCAACTACATCTTCGGAAGCTTGAGCATCCCCCTTTATCATCGCATAAAGTCTAGGTTTCTTAAAAGAGCTCCCTTGTTCAGACTTCACCACTTTACTTGACCGCCTCTATGTTCACTTGTTTTTCCTCTTGGTCAATCCTTAAGATGGTGATCAACAACTCCACACCTAAAACACCCACTTATAATCCATCTACACGATTCAATCTGATGGCTCTTCCCACAATTCATGAACTGGCCTCTGGAGTTTGGCGTGTTCATTTTCTTTGTTGCAGTACTTGAAGAATAATTTGCTTCTTTCCTCTTATAACTTTGAAAGTGGACTGGTTGGCGTTGTTTTGCCAGACTCTCCCCTTCCTCAACAATAATCGCTGCATTCATGATATCCTTGAAAGTTCGATGAAGGAGTGGAGCTACCGCATCTTGAATAGTAGAATTAAACCCAAACTAAAATTTTATAGCGTTCATATATTCATCGACCACTAAGACAGGGGCAAAACGAGAAAGTTCCAAAAAGCATCGAATATATTCTCGAACTGTCATCTCCCCTTAAGTAAGAGCACTAAATTAAAATATCTTCAAGTCACGATAAGATTGGGGGTAAAATTCTTCTTCAAAGGTGTCCCGAAATTCTTTCCATGTCGAAACCTTTGGGGATTGGTCTCGCTTGATTGACCACCAATCTTTTGTAGCCCCACGTAACATAAATGTGAACAAATGAACCTTTCGATCATTGGGATAATTAAGCACAAGAAAAAGCTCTTCGATATTTGTTATTCATTTTGTAGCTTCTATTGGTTTCATGATTCCATAAAACGAAGAAGGCTTCAATGACAATAATTTTTCTAAGGCTTTATGCTTATCGTCTCTTTGATCTTCTCGAACCATTCCATGAGTTATGCCATTAGCAACTTGTTGTAGAACAGCAGCAGCTAATGCATTCATGTCTATAACTGGTGAAGTGGTAGATTCTTGAGTCATAGTGTTCGGTTCTTTCACTTGAGTCTCATTCAACTTTTCTTTTCTACTTTGATATTTGCGACATTCATCAACAATCTGTGCAAGAGGTACGTTAGCTCCATTTAGGTTGTTAATTGGTTCAGCCATCAACTCCTATATAAATGCATACACCAGCTATCAATAACCCACTTATGTTAATTATGTTAACAATATACAATCTGCAAAAACAAAACCTAAACTTAAAATACTAGATACAAAATGATTCTATATAAAATTATTATCTAAGCTTTCTAAAGTCCAGCAAGATCGTAACTTGCCTCTGCTACCAATAATATCACGCCCCCAAATTTAATAGGATAGGAAAATTCAAAGGCGTAACAGATTAAATTTACAAAAAGATTACATAATTAGAGAACACTTGATTAATATTTACATTTGTCATAAATTATTATCACTACTCATCTATGAATACAAAGTCGATGGTCATAATTTGAGATACCAAAACCACACTAAGTTGTTGTCCCTTTACTTTTTGACAAATCTTTCAAAAAACCTTTAATTTTACCATCTAGCTTCTATCTTTTTTTTATTTCTTTGATCTATAATTTAAAATATAGTAATTGTAATTTGTATAATAAAACTTGCTCTTGTTCCTTTTCCTTTCTAACCTTTTCTTACCCTCGTTCATTTTCTCCCCAGTTTCTCTCTTTTTTCCTTCTGCTCCCTTTTCTCTGTTTCTATTTTTTTGTCTCGTCCTCACCCAAAAGTAATAAAAATATTTTCCCTCAAAGTACCACTAAAAAAATATAGTATAATATATTATATTATTTCAATATATGAGTTAGGCCTAAAATTATTTTAAGTATTATAACATCAATTTCCATTCTTGAATTTTTCACTGGCCCTACTCCTCCCTCTAACCACTTTTCCTTCTCGAACTAAGTTGCGACAATAACTTTATCACCTGAACTCTCCCCCTTATATTCCTTGCTTTAGTCATTTGTTTCTCCATTACAGCTTTATACTTCCCCTCTGATAATGCACTATATACATTATTAAATAAAAGTTAGAAGAATGATTTAGTTAAAATTTAATTAAAAAAAAATATAAAGTCAAAATTCTTTTAATTAGACTTTATTTAGGTTAATAAAAATAAATTGTTGTTGGTTTATATAAAAATTCATTATAGTTTTGAACTGATTATTAAATTAAATGTATTAATAAAATATAATTCTAGTAATATAATATTAAATCCGTCTAAGATAAAATTTGCCTACATTTAATGGGTCACCTAGTGGCTCGTATGTATAACTTATATTATTTCAAAAAATAAGATATAGAGAATGGAATCTATAATTAGGTTAAAGAAAGCGCTAAAAGATAAGGCTAGGAGGGCTGTTGGGGACGGGGGGAGGGGGGTGTTATAGCAAAAAGATGTGACAAAGGTGATTACAGGTTTAGGTAGACTAGTATAATTAATACAAAATTGCTGATGAAACCTTAAGTTTTAAATGGTGTGCCTCACCCGGGCCCATGGAGTATTCGATACTACAAACAACACTTCTTGTCACTAGTACATCATATGATATGAAGTAAGTAGTCTCCAAATGAGATATATACAATACAAAGAACAATATAATGTCATGTTAATCGCAAGAATAAATTTTATGATTACATGATATGATAACAAAGCAGAAGTTATTATTCATTAGTTAAACTATAGATCAATTCTTGTTCTTGTTCTTGGTCAAACGGTTAGCTCTTACATATTTCTTTGAATCAGCGGATTGTCTTAAAGTTTGAGGTGCAGAGGATGCACGTTGACCATTTGAAGTTCCATCTTCACATGGTCTTGTAATGTTATCTGCACAAGATGGCTTACAAGATGGCTCACCACGGATTTGTTTCAAGTACCCAATAGGGTCTACATCAGAAGCATATCTAGGTATGTTAACAACAAAAAGAACATTATATATTAGACCACCAAAATATTTTATAAAATAGTTATACACGCATATATATATACATATATATATTCGGTCCTCCTATCCCCAATTCTTTCTAAACTATATATGTTGCCTACTCAAGTTCACCAACTTAGTTATAATACGAGATAGAAATGTTCAATATTTCACGAGAAGAGTTTTTAGAGAAAATATTTACCACCATAGATATCCTTGTCCGAAAAGTACTCCAACATCAGTGTGAGTTCAAGGTCAGCTCCATACTCAAACTTTTGAATTTCTTGATTTTCGTCCATCTCCCTATAAAAATAATGAGAAGATAATATTTGAATGGTCTAATTAAAAATAAACTTTACAATCAAACTTATAATGAACAAAAACATGGTGATAAGATTGCTTATTCAATTGCATTTCTCGAATAATGCGAGAAAATTTTATGAAAGGCACTTCTTTTAATGATATAAATTAAACAAGATTTAAGTACGCCAAACTATAGGAAGCACTAGTGTTTCACACCAAGGGTACTATTGGCTTGCTTGAAAAAATAAAAAATATTGATGTAATATAGAGATAATTCTCCAAATGGTCCTGAACTATATGCTAGTAACCCAATCTGTCCTCTAAGTTTTAAAGTTACCCGAATAGTCCTGGTCCTTAAACTTTATTTGATAGAGAAGGGACTATTTGGAAGAATTTTAATAGTTTGAGGACTATTTGGGTAACCAAAATACATGTTTCCACAAGGACATGATGGTAAAAAGTAATGAAATTTGATGTGGGGACTCACATCGTTAAAAAAAAAACAAAATTCAAAGACTATTTCGCGAACCGTAAAAGTTCAAGAACCCTTTGGGCACATTTAGGGAATTATCGTTTAAATAAATTTTCACGAGAAAGATCATAAGATTTGCATAAACGGTAAATTATTAATCAAGCATATGTATTTATACACTAAGATTCACTGGCACATCAAAGAATGAGGTTGCAACAGTCCATATATATCAGAAAAAAGGACACTATTAAATTGAGGAACTGGGCATTATATCCCTCGGCTGGATATTCCTTTTCCTTCACACAAATACTTATAAAATTTCGATTGCATCTCGAGTGGATGCAAATATCACAAAATTAGTAAGGTTAGAAGAGTGATTAGTAGAAAGCTTACCAACTTGGTTCTATAACCTATTACAAGAGTAAAGAAAAAACGTAAGATATGATTACTAACCTCATGTACTTAAATATGTGTAAGATTTTGTAATTATAAACTTCTACAGGGGTATACATGAAATTTGGACATAGAGCATTGATTAAATCGGAAAGTAATGCATAGATCCTTAAATTATTCCCACCACTTTTGGTAGTTATTTAAATATAACGAGGATATAACCGTAAATCTCAAACAAGTGTGGCGGAGCTCAATGTAAGTCTATGACCAACAAGACTTAAGTCAATCATGTTTCACAACAGATTCTCTCAGAACAACATAGTTATAAAAAATATTTGACTAAGTTCAATCCATATATAGTTAATCCACAGAACAACTAGGCAAAACCAAGAACTTGCTTACGAAGTTATTGAGCACTGTTTTATATTTAAGAATTAGAATGCTAAAAAAACTCCACTAAAGAGCAGTTGAAAATATTTCATTTTAGCAAATTAAAATGCTCAATCCATATTCAGTATCAAAATTTCATCATCAACTCAGATCATCCAGTGAAAACTATTATTTTCTCAAAGAATTTATATTAAAATTTACTTACAAGTTCCAGGTTTCATGATATTACTCGTGACATCACACATCAATAGACATAATATTATAAACATAATATTTTAGAGTGTGAATTAATTTTACATTTTAAATTCTAGTGGTTGACTTGAGGAACAACAGAAGTATGATTAAAAGATATTTTTACCATCAAATAATGTATATCAAACTTATTTAAATATATCTTAATTACAAACATAAGAAAAATTATAACTAAAAAATTTCCATAACGAAAAATTAAAGGAAAGTATAATTATTATATGAATTTTTGCAAGAGAAGATTTTTCTTGCGGAAATTCATATTATAATTATACTTTTATTTAATTATAATATGAATTTTCTCAAGAGAAGAATTTTCTTCTTCTGTTTCTTTTTTCTTTTTATGCACCAAAATTAGATAGTATGTTATTCTCCTAAAACGTGTACATCATATATTTTAAAGGTCAATTATCACATACATAAACAACAAATATACCAATTTTACAAGGATGAGACTATGTTTTTCTAACAATGAACATAAAGTATTCAACAATAGAGAAGAAACTAATAAAAAATTGCTACATATGAAAATATGATTAAATTATTGCAAATGTGAAATAAAATCTAAAAATATATTAACCTCTACAACTATTTTAAGCTAAAGATTGTATGCCATTGTATAAAATTCAGGAACAATTAGGTGTTCCAATTTTCTAAGTGGTAAAAATATAATATACATGTATGTTAGAAGATAAATGGAACACTAGGATTAGCATAAGGAGGTTATACAATTTTAAAAACATTTATTAATTAAGAAATTAGAAAATTACAGAATTAAAATTCTTTTAAGCATTCAAACACTCTAACAGATATGAGTTCCTATATTCTTGATGTCCCTTATATGTGCAACCAAAAATATATAAATCTACAATTCAACGGCTTATTTATATAACAACAACCCAATTGATAAAAAGATTTTTTAACTAAAGTAATGTTTAAATGAACACAATATAAGCTGCTAACAAAACTAGAATCATGTTGTACTTACTTGAAATGTCATGATCACCGATCTAATAATTTTCTTGAAATTTTGTGATGTCGTTCTTTATAATATAAATTTTTATAGGGTTTCTAATCTATTTAGTTGGTTACCAAAAAAACCTTGAATGTTGAAGGTGGAAGCGGCTATTTGTGAGAAATACATACATACGCAGTTTTAGGGTTTTTCTCTAAGTGTAAGCGTGTCTTTTTTTTAGTGGGAAGGGATATTATATATACGAATATAAAATATTTTTAATAGACTTTTATGATGATAAATGTGGGGCATTTCATCCTTACCCGTCTCGATATCTCTATATGATATCACCTATTCAAATTGTCTCAACACACCAAGAAATTCTTGCGAACATCCCCTAGCAAGGTTTAAATCACAGCAAGAGAAACCAATGTTTGGTTTTTCAACTATACCTTCCCTATTACAACCTCTTTAACTTCAACTAAGCAAATGTCAATGTTCTCTGCGTGTATAATATCAATATAATCGACCCAACTAGTTTCTTCACCTGCATGCCCAAATGATCACACGATCTCATTAATGACTGGTTTTTCCTTGATTAATGTAGTTGGTTTGAAAAAACCCGTCTAAGTCACATTATTTGTGCTGTGACTATTTCGTACCCAACCATGTCGCGTAAAAGAAACACCATTGAAGGGATTGTCATCAGAATTCCTCTATGAGAAGGACTACCATACACATCCATCTCAATATAAGCCTTTAATTGTCTTATAAAAACAATGATGTGCGAAAGAGCCATTCAACAATTATATATTTAATATGGAAAAGGCTAGGAAGTAATAAATTTAAAAAGAAAGTAAAGTAAGGGGAGAGTACCTTATTTTTGCAACTCTATGAACAAAATTTTGCACGACAAGTGATCTTTCATGAAAACTTTCTTCCTCTCTCTCCCGCAACGGATTTCTAAAATTGCAAAAGAATTAATTTTAGGTATCAACCAAAAATATATTGTGTAAATATCACCTACAATGTAGATATTAAGTGGGCTAATCAATATTGTGTCTCTCGCATAATTAGTTTTTTTTCTCCCTATCTCTCTCGCTTTTATGATTGGAGCACTTATTATTCACATCTTGGATGATATTTAGGTAATAACCTTTATTAATCTTACATGTAGTATACTTGCAACTACATCTTCAGAAGCTTGAGCATCCCCCTTTATCATCGCATAAAGTCTAGGTTTCTTAAAATTGCTCCCTTTTTCGGACTTCACCACTTTACTTTGACCGCCTCTATGTTCAATTGTTTTTCCTCGTGGACAATCCTTAAGATGGTGATCAGCAGCTCCACACCTAAAACACCCACTTATAATCCATCTACACGATTCAATCGGATGGTTCTTCCCACAATTCGTGAACTGGCCTCTTGGGTTTGGCGTGTTCATTTTCTTTGGTTCAGTACTTGAAGAATAATTTGCTTCTTTCCTCTTATAACTTTGACAGTGAACTGGTTGGCGTTGTTTTTCCAGACGCTCCCCTTCCTCAACAACAATCGCTGCATTCATGATATCCTTGAAAGTTCGATGAAGGATTTGGAGCTACCGCATCTTGAATAGTAGAATTCAACCCAAACTGAAATTTTATGGCCTTCATATATTCATTGGCCACTAAGACAGGGGCAAAACGAGAAAGTTTCAAAAAGCATCGAATATATTCTCGAACTGTCATCTTCCCTTAAGTAAGAGCAGTAAATTCAGATATCTTCAAGTCACGATAAGATTGGGGGTAAAATTCTTCTTCAAAGGTGTCCCGAAATTCTTTCCATGTCGAAACCTTTGGGGATTGGTCTCGCTTGATTGACCACCAATATTTTGCAGCCCCACGTAACATAAATGTGAACAAACGAACCTTTCGATCATAGGGATAAGTAAGCACAAGAAAAAGCTCTTCGATATTTGTTATTCATTTTGTAGCTTCTACTGGTTCCATGATTCCATCAAATGAAGGAGGCTTCAATTACAAGAATTTTTCTAAGGCTTTATGCTCATCGTCTCTTTGATCTTCTCGAACCATTCCATGAGTTATGCCATCGGCAACTTGTTGTAGAACAGCAACAACTAATGCATTCATGTCTATAACTGGTGAAGTGGTAGATTCTTGAGTCATAGTGTTCGGTTCTTTCACTTGATTCTCGTTCACCTTTTCTTTTCTACGTTGATATTTGCGACATTCATCAACAATCTATGTAAGAGGTATGTATCTCCATTTAAGTTGTTAATTGGTTCAGCCATCAACTCCTATATAAATGCATACACCAGCTATCAATAACCCACTTATGTTAATTATGTTAACAATATACAATCTGCAAAAACACAACCTAAACTTAAAATACTAGATACAAAATGATTCTATATAAAATTATTATCTAAGCTTTCTAAAGTCCAGCAAGATCGTAACTTGCCTCTGTTACCAATAATGTCACGCCCCAAATTTATCGGATAGGAAAATTCAAAGGCGTAACAGATTAAATTTACAAAAAGATTACATAATTCGAGAACACTTGATTAATATTTACATTTGTCATAAATTATTATCACTACTCATCTATGAATACAAAGTCGACGATCACACAAAATGATGCTATTAAGTATATAAAATACTAGGTAGAGATACCAAAACCTCACTAAGTTGTTGTCCCTTTACTTTTTGACAAATCTTTCCAAAAACCTCCAGTTTTACCATCTAGCTTCTATCTTCTTTTTGATTTCTTTGATCTATAATTTCAAATATAGTAATTATAATTTGTAGAATTAAACTTGCTCTTGTTCCTTTTTCTTTCTAACCTTTTCTTACCCTCGTTCATTTTCTCCCCTATTTCTCTCTTTTTTCCTTTTGCTCTCCTTTCTCTGTTTCTATTTTTTTTGTCTCGTCCTCCCCCAAAAGTAATAAAAATATTTCTCCATTATTAAAGTCGGTACAATCTTTTTTCCCTCCTTAAATTGCAACAACTTTTTATACTTCCCCTCTGGTGATGCACTATATACATTATTTAATAAAAGTTAAGTAGAAGAATGATTTAGTTACAATTTAATAAAAAACATATAAAGTCAAAATTCTTTTAATTAGAATTTTTTTTAGGTTCATGAAAATAAATTGTTGTTGGTTTATATAAAAATTAATAATAGTGTTGAACTGATTATTAAATTAAATGTATAAGTAAAATATAATTCTAGTAATATAATATTAAATCTGTCTAAGATAAAATTCTCGTACAATTAATGGGTCACCTAGCGGCTCGTATGTATAACTCATATTATTTTCAAAACTAAGATATAGAGAATGAAATCTATAAGAAGGTTAAAGAAAGCGCTAAAAGATAAGGATCCACAGAAACTAAGATAAGTAGGTGGGCTGTCATGAAGAGAAAGAAACTCACACTTACGGTAGGGGAGAAGAGGGGGTTATAGCAAAAAGATGTGACAAAGGTGATTACAGGTTTAGGTAGATTAGTATAATTAATACAAAATTGCTGATGAAACCTTAAGTTTTAAATGGTGTGCCTCACCCGGGCCCACATAGAGTATTCGATACTACTAACAACACTTCTTGTCGCTAGTACATCATATGATACGAAGTAAGTAGTCACCAAATGAGATATATACAATACAAAGAACACTATAATGTCATGTTAATCGCAAGAATAAATTTTATGATTACATGATATGATAACAAAGCAGAAGTTATTATTCATTAGTTAAACTATAGATCAACTCTTGTTCTTGTTCTTGGTCAAACGGTTAGCTCTTACATATTTCTTTGAATCAGCGGATTGTCTTAAAGTTTGAGGTGCAGAGGATGCATGTTTACCATTTGAAGTTACATCTTCACATGGTCTTGTAATGTTATCTGCACAAGATGACTCTGAAGATGGCTCACCACAGATTTGTTTCAAGTACCCAATAGGGTATGCATAAGAAGCATATCGAGGTATGCTACACAACAAAAAGAAAATTATATATTAGACCACCAAAATATTTTATAAATAGTTATACACGCATTTATTGATACCTGCTTGTCATAAAGGTCCTCCTATCCTCAGTTCTATCTAAACTATATATGTTGCCTACACAAGTTCGCCAACTTAGTTATAATACGAGATAAAAATGTTCCATATTTCAAGAGAAGAGTTTTAAGAGAAAATATTTACCACCATAGATATCCTTGTCCGAGAAGTACTCCAACATAAGTGTGTGTTCAAGGTCAGCTCCATACTCCTTAAACCTTTGAATTTATTGTTTTCTGTCCATCTCCCTATAAAAAAATGAGAAGATAATATTTGAATGGTTTAAAGAAAAATAAACTTTACAATCAAACTTATAATGAACAAAAACATGGTGTTAAGATTGCTTATTCAATTGCATTTCTCAAATAATATGAGAAAAATCTTATGAAAGACACTTATTTTAATGATATAAATTAAATAAGATTTAAGTATACCAAACTCTAGGAATCACTAGTGTTTCACACCAAGGGTACTATATGTAATACACAGATAATTCTCCAGAACTATAGGCTAGTAACCCAATCTGTCCTCTAAGTTTTAAAGTTACCCGAATGGTCCTTAAACTTTATTTGATAGATCAAGGACCATTTGGAGGAATTTTAATAGTTTGAGGACTATCTGGGTAACCGAAATACTTGTTGCCACAAGGACATGAGGGTAAAACTTGATGAAGTTTGATGTAGGGACTCACATCATTAAGAAAAATAAATAAAGTTCAAGGAATATTTTGCGAACCGTAAAAGTTCAAGAACCCTTTGGGTAACTAGCCTACATAGTTCAGGGCACATTTGGGGAATTATCCTTTAGACAAATTTTCACGAGAATGGTCTATAACTGAGAAGATCATAAGATTTTCAGAAAAAACAGCAAATTATTAATCAAGCATATGTATTTATACACTAAGATTCACTGTCACGTTAAAGAATGAGGTTGCAACAGTCCATATATATCACAAAAAGGACACTATTAAATTGAGGAACTGGGCATTATATCCCTCGGCTAGATATTCCTTTTCCTTCACACAAAGACTTATAAAATTTCGATTGCAACTCGAGTGGATGCAAACATTACAAAATTAGTAAGGTTAGAAGAGTGATCAGTAGAAAGCTTACCAACTTGGTTCTACGGAAGCAGTATAACCTATTACAAGAGTAAAGAAAAAACGTAAGATATGGTTACTAACCTCATGTACTTAAATATGTGTAAGATTTTGTAATTATAAAATTCTACAAGAGTATACATGAATTTAGGACATAGAGCATTGATTAAAGCGGAAAGTAATGCATAGATCCTTAAATTATTCCCACCACTTTTGGTAGTTATTTAAATATAACGAGGATATAACTGTAAATCTCAAACAAGTGTGGCGAAGCTCAATGTAAGTCTATGACCAACAAGACTTAAGTCTATCAAGTTTCACGACATATTCTCTCAGAACAACATAGTTATCTAAAATATTTGACTAAGTTCAATACATATATAGTTAATCCACAGATCAACTAGGCAAAACCAAGAACTTGCTTATGAAGTTATTGAGCAATGTTTTATATTTATGAATTAGAATGCTAAAAAAACTCCCTAAAGAGCAGTTGAAAATATTTCATTTTAGCAAATAAAAATGCTCAATCCATATTCAGTATCAAAATTTCATCATCAACTCAGATCATCTAGTGAAAACTATTATTTTCTCAAAGAATTTATATTAAAATTTACTTACAAGTTCCAGGTTTCATGATATAACTCGTGACATCACACATCAATAGACATAATATTATAAACATAATATTTTAGAGTGTAAATTAATTTTACATTTTAAATTCTAGTGGTTGACTTGAGGACCAACTGAAGTATGATTAAAAGATATTTTACCATCAAATAATGTATATAAAACTTATTTAAATATATCTTAATTACAAACATAAGAAAAATTATAACTAAAAACTTTCCATAAAGAAAAATTAAGGAAAAGTATAATTATAATATGAATTTTTGCGAGAGAAGATTTTTCTTGCGGAAATTCATATTATAATTATACTTTTATTTAATTATAATATGAATTTTCTCAAGTGAAGAATTTTCTTCTTCTGTTTCTTTTTTCTTTTTATGCACCAAAATTAGATAGTATGTTATTCTCCTAAAACGTATACATCATATATTTTAATGGTCAATTAATACATACATAAACAACCAATATACCAATTTTACAAGGATGAGACTATGTTTTTCTAACAATGGACATAAATTAATCAAAAATAGAGAAGAAACTAATAAAAATGGCTACATATGAAAATACGATTAAATTGTTGTAAATGTGAAATAAAATCTAAAAATATATTAACCTCTACAACTATTTTAAGCTAAAGAGTGTATGCCATTGTATAAAATTCAGGAACAATTAGGTGTTCCAATTTTCTAAATGGTAAAAATATAATATACATGTATGTTAGAAGATAAATGGAACACTAGGATTAGCATAATGAGGTTATACAATTTTTAAAAAATTTATTAATTAAGAAATTAGAAAATTACAGAGTTAAAAAATTCTTTTAAGTATTCAAACACTCTAACAGATAAGAGTTCCTCTATTGTTGATGTCCCTATCGTGAAATCAAAAATGTATTATTCTACAATTCAACGGCTTATTTATATAACAACAACCCAATTGATTAAAGAGTAATGCTGGGTATCACCCAAAAAGGTATCACCTAAACATCACCCATGATGTGGCGGTTAGGTGGTCCAATTATGCAGGAGAGAGAAAAAAGTAAATTTGGAAAGAGAAAATCTATGATTGGACCACCTAACCGCCACATCATATGTTTAGGTGATGCCTTTTTGGGTGATACCCAGCATTACTCTTGATTAAAAGAGTTTTTAACTAAAGTAATTTTTAAATGAACACAATATAAGCGGCTAACAAAACTAGAATCATGTTGTACTTACTTGAAATGTCATGATTAACGATCTAATAATTTTTTTGAAATTTTGTTGATGGCGTAGGGTTTCTAATTTATTTAGTTGGGTACCAAAAAACCTTGAATGTTGAAGGTTGAAGCGGCTATTTGTGAGAAATACGCAGTTTTAAGGTTTTTCTCATAGTGTAAGATTGTCTTTTTATTAGTGGGAAGGGATATTATATACGAATATAAAATATTTTTAATAGACTTTTATGATGATAAATGTGGGGAATTTCATCCTTACCCGTCTCGATATCTCTATATGATATCACCTATTCAAATTGTCTCAACACACCAAGAAATTCTTGCGAACATCCCCTAGCAAGGTTTAAATCACAGCAAGAGAAACCAAAGTTTGTTTTTTCAACTATACCTTCCCTATTACAACCTCTTTAACTTCATCTAAGCAAATGTCAATGTTCTCTGGGTGTATAATATCAATATAATCGACCCAACTAGTTTCTTCACCTGCATGCCCAAATGATCACACGATCTCATTAATGACTAGTTTTTCCTTGATTAATGTAGTTGGTTTGAAAAAACCCGTCTAAGTCACTTTATCTGTGTTGCGACTATTTCGTACCTAACCATGTCGCGTAAAAGAAACACCATTGAAGGGATTGTCATCATAATTTCTCTATGAGAAGGACTACCATACACATCCATCTCAATATAAGCCTTTAATTGTCTTATAAATACAATGATGTGCGAAAGAGCCATTCAACAATTATATATTTAATATGGAAAAGGCTAGGAAGTAATAAATTTAAAAAGAAAGTAAAGTTAGGGGAGAGTACCTTATTTTTGCAACTCTATGAACAAAATTTTGCACGACAAGTAATCTTTCATGAAAACATTCTTCCTCTCTCTCCCACAACGGATTTCTAGACTTGCAAAAGAATTAATTTTAGGTATCAACCAAAAATATATTGTGTAAATATCACCTACAATCTAGATATTAAGTGGGCTAATCAATATTGTGTCTCTCGCGTAATTAGTTTTTTTACTCCCTATCTCTCTCGCTTCTATGATTGGACCACTTATTATTCATATATTGGATGATATTTAGGTAATAACCTACATTAATCTTACATGTAGTATACATGCAACTACATCTTCAGAAGCTTTAGCATCCCCCTTTATCATCGCATAACGTCTAGGTTTCTTAATATTGCTCTCTTTTTCGGACTTCACCACTTTACATTGACCGCCTCTATGTTCACTTGTTTTTCCTCGTGGACAATCCTTAAGATGGTGATCAGCTGCTCCATACCTAAAACACCCACTTATAATCCATTTACACGATTCAATCGGATGGTTCTTCCCACAATTCGTGAACTGGCCTCTGGGGTTTGGCGTGTTCATTTTCTTTGTTTCAGTACTTGCAGAATAATTTGCTTCTTTCCTCTTATAACTTTGAGAGTGAACTGTTTGGCGTTGTTTTTCCAGACGCTCCCCTTCCTCAACAACAATCGCTGCATTCATGATATCCTTGAAAGTTCGATGAAGGAGTGGAGCTACCGCATCTTGAATAGTAGAATTCAACCCAAACTGAAATTTTATAGCCTTCATATATTCATCGGCACTAAGACAGGGGCAAAACGAGAAAGTTCCAAAAAGCATCGAATATATTCTCGAACTGTCATCTCCCCTTAAGTAAGAGCAGTAAATTCAGATATCTTCAAGTCACGATAAGATTGGGGGTAAAATTCTTCTTCAAAGGTGTCCCAAATTTCTTTCCATGTCGAAACCTTTGGGGATTGGTCTCGCTTGATTGACCACCAATCTTTTGCAGCCCCACGTAACATAAATGTGAAAAAACGAACCTTTCGATCATAGGGATAAGTAAGCACAAGAAAAAGCTCTGCGATATTTGTTATTCATTTTGTAGCTTCTACTGGTTCCATGATTCCATCAAATGAAGGAGGCTTCAATGAAAAGAATTTTTCTAAGGCTTTATGCTCATCGTCTCTTAGATCTTCTCGAACCATTCCATGAGTAATGCCACCGGCAACTTGTTGTAGAACAGCAACAACTAATGCATTCATGTCTATAACTGGTGAAGTGGTAGATTCTTGAGTCATAGTGTTCGGTTCTTTCACTTGATTCTCATTCATATTTTATTTTCTACGTTGATATTTGCGACATTCATCATAAATCTATGCAAGAGGTACGTTATCTCCATTTAGCTTGTTAATTGGTTCATCCTTCAACTCCTATATAAATGCATACACTAGCTATCAATATCCCACTTATGTTAATTATGATAACAATATACAATCTGCAAAAACACAACCTAAACTTAAAATACTAGATACAAAATGATTCTATACCAAATTATTATATAAGCTTTCTAAAGTCCTGCAAGACCGTAACTTGGCTCTGCTACCAATAATGTCACGCCCCCAAATTTATTGGATAGGAAAATTCAAAGGCGTAACAGATTAAATTTACAAAAAGATTACATAATTAGAGAACACTTGATTAATATTTACATTTGTCATAAATTATTATCACTACTCATCTATGAATACAAAGTCGATAATCACACAAAATGATGCTATTAAGTCTATAAAATACTAGGAAAAGATACCAAAACATCACTAAGTTGTTGTCCCTTTACTTTTTGACAAATCTTTCCAAAAACTTCCAATTTTACCATCTAGCTTCTATCTTCTTTTTGATTTCTTTGATCTATAATTTCAAATATAATAATTATAATTTGTAGAATTAAACTTGCTCTTGTTCCTTTTTCTTTCTAACCTTTTCTTACCCTCGTTCATTTTCTCCCCTGTTTCTCCCTTTTTTCTTGCTCCCCTATCTCTGTTTCTATTTTTTTGTCTCGTCCTCCCCCAAAAGTAATAAAAATATTTCTCCATTAGTATTGTCAGTACAATCTTTTTTCCCTCCTTCAATTTAAACAACTTTTTATACTTCCCCTCTGGTGATGCACTATATACATTATTTAATAAAAGTCAAGTAGAAGAATGATTTAGTTACAATTTAATAGAAAACATATAAAGTCAAAATTCTTTTAATTAGAATTTTTTTAGGTTAATGAAAATAAATTGTTGTTGATTTATATAAAAATTCATAATAGTGTTGAACTTATTATTAAATTAAATGTATTAGTAAAATATAATTCTAGTAATATAATATTAAATCTGTCTAAGATAAAATTCGCCTACATTTAATGGGCCACCTAGCGGCTCGTATGTATAACTCATATTATTTTCAAAACTAAGATATAGAGAATGAAATATATAAGAAGGTTAAAGAAAGCGCTAAAAGATAAGGATCCACAGAAACTAAGATAAGTAGGTGGGCTGTCATGAAGAGGAAGAAGCTCAGACTTCCGGTAGGGGAGAAGAGGCGGGTTATAGCAAAAAGATGTGACAAAGGTGATTACAGGTTTAGGTAGATTAGTATAATTAATTCAAAATTGCTGATGAAACCTTAAGTTTTAAATGGTGTGCCTCACCCGGGCCCACATGGAGTATTCGATACTACTAACAACACTTCTTGTCACTAGTACATCATATGATACAAAGTAAGTAGTCACCAAATGAGATATATACAATACAAAGAACACTATAATGTCATGTTAATCGCAAGAATAAATTTTATGATTACATGATATGATAACAAAGCAGAAGTTATTATTCATTAGTTAAACTATAGATCAACTCTTGTTCTTGTTCTTGGTCAAACGGTTCGCTCTTACATATTTCTTTGAATCAGCGGATTGTCTTAATGCACGTTCACCATTTGAAGTTACATCTTCACATGATCTTGTAATGTTATCTGCACAAGATGGCTCAGAAGATGGCTCACCACAGATTTGTTTCAAGTACCCAATAGGGTATGCATAAGAAGCATATCGAGGTATGCTACACAACAAAAAGAACATTATATATTAGACCACCAAATTAGAGCACCAAAATATTTTATAAATAGTTATACACGCATATATAGCTACCTGCTTGACATAAAGGTCTTCCTATCCTCAGGTCTTTCTAAACTATATATGTTGCCTACACAAGTTCGCCAACTTAGTTATAATACGAGATAAAAATGTTTCATATTTCAAGAGAAGAGTTTTTAGAGAAAATATTTACCACCATAGATATCCTTGTCCGAGAAGTACTCCAACATAAGTGTGTGTTCAAGGTCAGCTCCATACTCCTTAAACCTTTGAATTTCTTGTTTTTTATCCATCTCCCTATAAAAAAATGAGAAGATAATATTTGAATGGTTTAAAGAAAAATAAACTTTACAATCAAACTTATAATGAACAAAAACATGGTGATAAGATTGCTTATTCAATTGCATTTCTCAAATAATATGAGAAAAATCTTATGAAAGACACTTATCTTAATAATATAAATTAAACAAGATTTAAGTATGCCAAACTCTAGGAATCACTAGTGTTTCACACCAAGGGTACTATATGTATACACAGATAATTCTCCAGAACTATAGGCTAGTAACCCAATCTGTCCTCTAAGTTTTAAAGTTACCCGAGTGGTCCTTAAAATTTATTTGATAGATCAAGGACCATTTGGAGGAATTTTAATAGTTTGAGGACTATCTGGGAAACCGAAATACTTTTTGCCTCAAGGACATGAGGGTAAAAATTGATGAAATTTGATGTAGGGACTCGCATCGTTAAAAAAATAAACAAAGTTCAAGGAATATTTTGCGAACCGTAAAAGTTCAAGAACCCTTTGGGTAACTAGCCTACATAGTTCAGGGCACATTTGGGGAATTATCCTTTATACAAATTTTCACGAGAATGGTCTATAACTGAGAAGATCATAAGATTTGTAGAAAAAACAGCAAATTATTAATCAAGCATGTGTATTTATACACTAAGATTCACTGTCACATCAAAGAATAAGGTTGCATTAGTCCATATATATCACAAAAAGGACACTATTAAATTGAGGAACTGGGCATTATATCCCTCAGCTGGATATTCCTTTTCCTTCACACAAAGACTTATAAAATTTCGATTGCATCTCGAGTGGATGAAAATATTACAAAATTAGTAATGTTAGAAAAGTGATGGGCACCTTTTGGGTGTGGGATGCTCGTTTAACCTTACCAACTTGGTTCTACGGCAGCAGTATAACCTATTACAAGAGTAAAGAAAAAACGTAAGATATGGTTACTAACCTTATGTACTTAAATATGTGTAAGATTTTGTAATTATAAAATTCTACAGGGGTATACATGAAATTTGGACATAGAGCATTAATTAAAGCGGAAAGTAATGCATAGATCCTTAAATTATTCCCACCACTTTTGGTAGTTATTTAAATATAACGAGGATATAACCGTAAATCTCAAACAAGTATGGCGAAGCTCAATGTAAGACTATGACCAACAAGACCTAAGTCTATCAAGTTTCACGACATATTCTCTCAGAACAACATAGTTATCTAAAATATTTGACTAAGTTCAATACATATATAGTTAATCCACAGATCAACTAGGCAAAACCAAGAACTTGCTTATGAAGTTATTGAGCAATGTTTTATATTTATGAATTAGAATGCTAAAAAAAACTCCCTAAAGAGCAGTTGAAAATATTTCATTTTAGCAAATAAAAATGCTCAATCCATATTCAGTATCAAAATTTCATCATCAACTCAGATCATCCAGTGAAAACTATTATTTTCTCAAAGAATTTATATTAAAATTTACTTACAAGTTCTAGGTTTCATGATATAACTCGTGACATCACACATCAATAGACATAATATTATAAACATAATATTTTAGAGTGTAAATTAATTTTACATTTTAAATTCTAGTGGTTGAGTTGAGGACCAACAGAAGTATGATTAAAAGATATTTTTACCATCAAATAATGTATATCAAACTTATTTAAATATATCTTAATTACAAACATAAGAAAAATTATAACTAAAAACTTTCTATAAAGAAAAATTAAAGAAAAGTATAATTATAATATGAATTTTTGCAAGAGAAGATTTTTCTTGCGTAAATTCATATTATAATTATACTTTTATTTAATTATAATATGAATTTTCTCAAGTGAAGAATTTTCTTCTCCTGTTTCTTTTTTCTTTTTATGCACCAAAATTAGATAGTATGTTATTCTCCTAAAACGTATACATCATATATTTTAATGGTCAATTAATACATACATAAACAACCAATATACCAATTTTACAAGGATGAGACTATGTTTTTCTAACAATGGACATAAATTAGTCAAAAATAGAGAAGAAACTAATAAAAAATGGCTACATATGAAAATACGATTAAATTGTTGTAAATGTGAAATAAAATCTAAAAATATATTAACCTCTACAACTATTTTAAGCTAAAGAGTGTATGCCATTGTATAAAATTTAGGAACTAGCATAATGAGGTTATACAATTTTTAAAATTTTTATTAATTAAGAAATTAGAAAATTACAGAGATAAAAAATTCTTTTAAGTATTCAAACACTCTAACATATACGAGTTCCTCTATTGTTGATGTCCCTATAGTGCAATAAAAAATGTATAAATCTACAATTCAATGACTTATTTATATAACAACAACCCAATTGATAAAAAGAGTTTTTAACTAAAGTAATTTTTAAATGAACACAATATAAGCAGCTAACAAAACTAGAATCATGTTGTACTTACTTGAAATATCATGATCAACAATCTAATAATTTTCTTGAAATTTTGTTGATGTCTGTTCTTTATAATATAAATTTTTATAGGGTTTCTAATCTATTTAGTTGGTTACCCAAAAACCTTGAATGTTGAAGGTGGAAGGGCTATTTGTGAGAAATACCAGCTTTAGGGTTTTTCTCATAGTGTAAGAGTGACTTATTTTTAGTGGGAAGGGATATTATATATACGAATATTAAATATTTTTAATAGACTTTTATGATGATAAATGTGGGGCATCTTATCCTTACCAGTCTTCGATATCTCTATATGATATCACCTATTCAAATTGAAACAATTTAAATAACTTATATATATAGAAGATATAAGTGATCAAGAAGCTTGATTTTATTATAGAGAATGAAACACGATTACAATGAATAACTGAGACAGCAATTCTCTGCATTATTTATAGCATATGACTAGCAACTGACTTCCTATTCTCACTCAACTAACACGATACTATACTAGTAGATAATGACTAACTTACTTCCTATTTTTACTCCACTATAGTCAATCCAAATAGTGGATATAGACTTATTCAAGACACAACACACGTGACAGCTAGTACAACTAATAACTAAAATTAACAATAAAGAGTGCACTAACTTGTGACACTCCCCCTTAGTGCTTCTCTCGATTAACTAGACCAAGCGCTTCTCTAAACTCTATAAACTTTGATTTAGACAACGCCTTAGTAAGGCCATCAGCAACCTGCTCATTTGTCCGTATAGACTTTAACTCAATTTCTTGATTTAGTACCTTCTCTCGAACAAAATGATGGCGAGTATCAATGTGTTTTGTGCGAGCATGAAGCACAGGGTTTCCAGCAAGTTTAATAGCACTTTCATTATCACAAAAGATGGAGATAGGAAAGTGCAGCACCTGATTAACATCTCCAAGAATTCTTGTAAGCCAAATACACTCTTGGGAAGCTAACGTGGCTGCAACATATTCAGCTTCAGCTGTTGATAATGCCACTGTGTCCTGCTTTTTGCTGCACCAAGAAATTGCTGCTGAACCAATATTAAAACAGTAGCCTGAAGTGGACCGTCTGTCATTTACATTTCCTGCCCAATCGGCATCAACAAACCCGGATAAACAAAACTTTGTATTCTTTTGATACATCAATCCATATTGTAGAGTTCCTTTCACATACTGAAGAATTCGTTTTGCAGCAGCCATATGACCAACACATGGTTGATTCATAAATTGAGATACTATTCCCACAACAAAAGTAATGTCCGGACGAGTGACTGTTAAGTATAGAAGGCAACCCACAAGTTTGCGATACTCAGTTACATCATCTAATAATTCACCTTCAACCTTATGCAATTTGAGACCTGGATCCATTAGAGTGGTTGTGTAGTTTGCATTTTCCATACCAAACCGTACTAAAAGCTTAGTAGCATAACTTCTTTGTGACAGAAAATAACCATCTGATTCTTCAACTTCTAAGCCAAGAAAACAATGAGCTTTACCCAAGCTTTTCATCTTAAAACGAGTAGATAAATCATCCTTTAAACGTTTGATTTCAGTTAAATTATTGCCCGTAATAATCATATCATCAACGTAAAGAAGAATCATAGTATATAAACTTTCATAAACTTTCACAAAAAGACTTTGATCTGAATCAGAAGGATGATAACCACAAAATAAGAAGTATTCAGCAATCTTACCATACCACGCACGAGGTGCTTGTTTGAGACCGTAAAGAGCTTTCTTGAGTTTGCAAACATATTCTAGAAATTCTTTAGAAATAAAGCCAAGTGGTTGTTCCATATATATATCACGATCCAATTCGCCGTAAAGAAAAACATTCTTTACATCGAATTGCCAAAGAAATAATAGTACGAATCGTTACCATCTTTGCGACAGAATTTCTCTTCATAATCAAAACCATATTGTTGAGAGAACCCGCGAGCAACAAGACGAGCTTTGTGTCTAGAAATGCTTCCATCAGCTGCCTTTTTTAACTTGTAAACCCATTTGCATGTAAAAAGTTCAGCATCTTTCGGTCTTGGTACAAGAACCCAAGTAGAATTTCTGTCCAAGGCTGCAATTTCATCTTTCATTGCATTCTCCCATTCAGACCTCCCTTTAGCTTCAATATAGGATGACGACTCATTTTCTAAAGTGTCTTCCAACATAAAACAAGAAGAAATAGTGCATTGATTAGCTTGAACCTCATAATCTTTTATGTGAACAGGTGGCTTTCTTGGTCTTGTAGTTCTTCGCAATACGATTTCAGTTTGTGGTGAATTATTATGACAAGAAAATTCTGTACTCCCCCTCTCGCTGAGATTATCTTGAGTAGTGATCGGCTCAGGATCAGTTTCAACAAAAGGAATATATACAGAAGTTTCTTCTGGGCCAGCAGTTTGGTAAAAAACAGAAACCTCATCGAAAAAAACATCACGAGAAGTCACAATCTTCTTAGTGATAGGATCCATACATTTCCATCCTTTCCTGTTCGCATCATAACCAACGAACACACATTTTCTTGCTTTCGGATCAAGCTTCGTTCGATTATGCTTAGGTATATGAACATAGCAAAGAGACCCAAAAACTTTAAAGTAACTAACATTAGGTTTGATAGTATATACCAGCTCAAAAGGAGATTTTGATATACCTGGCCATGGAGGCGGTTTATCACATGACAAGCACATTGCATAGCTGCTGCCCACAACTCTCGAGGAAGATTCTGATCGTGCAGCCAAGACAACGTCATTGTTGTAAGATGGGCTAACTTACGTTCATCGACTCCATTCTGTTGTGGGGTATCTGGGCATGTTAGTTGTCGATGAATACCATATTTCCGACAGAATTCGGCAAACTCATGTGACTGAAATTCACCCCATTATCAGTTCGTAAACACTTCAAAACAGACCCGAATTGCTTCTCTACCATCTCTTTAAATTGTACAAAGTGTGTGAAAGCTTCGCTTTTGTTTTTCAAGAGATAAACCCAACTATAGCGAGAGAAATCATCAACAATAACCATCATATAGCGAAAACCACTACGCTTGGTGTTCTTTTAGGTCCCATGAGATCAGAATGTACAAGCTCAAACATCGACGTTGCACGGTTCAAGGATTTCTGAAAAGGAATTCGTTGTGACTTACCATATTGACAACCAGCACAAATAACATCCTGCTGTGTTGATTTGAAAAAAAGGACTCCTTCAAGTAATCTATTTGTTAATATCTTTTGCAACAATTGTTTACCAACATGTCCGAGTCGAGCATGCCAAAGTGAAGCAGTTGTATTTTGACTTGTCTTTTCTACATATGCCTCACTCTCAGATAAAACGTATAAAGAGTTTGCCTTTCTTCCGGTAAATAATACATTAGCATCAACACTTTTATAATTATTAAGAATCTGAACATCGTTTGGTCCGAATAAAACATACTTACGGAATCAGTGATTTGAGAAACAGAAGCGAGATTCTTTCTTAAACCCGGTACTTGGTATACATCTTCAAGTGTAAGACTTTCATCATCTGAATGAGTAGCCTTCACATTGTAATCACCTTCTTTCACTACTGGGTGTAATGAGTTGTCCGCTGTCACAATTACTCGCTTGCTCAAGTGAGGGCGAATATCTAAAAGTATAGAAGCATTATCTGTAGCAACGATCCACTCATTCTTATAGTCAATGCAACTAGTATTAACCTCCGATTTCTTTCCAGATCGATGTGTAGCCGAATCCATGTTGTCCGGTTGATTAATAACCTCAATTGAGAAACAATTTTCCCACTGTAGCTCATCGCGATCTTCAACATCATATGCAACATTAGCATCCGATTTTACGACTTTTGCATAACAATTTGGCTTAATGTGGCCTGGTTTGCCACACTTCTTACATACAAGCTTTGCACGACAATCCGACTTCACGTGTCCAGTCCTTCCACATCTAAAACAAGTCAACTTAGAGTGGTTTGTTGACTCCCCCTCAATCCTTTTATGCTTACCACCATTTGAAGAATGACTTTGTATGTTTTTCCACTTTGACTTGTCTTTAGTAAAGAGTGCATCTTCAACATCAGGAGAAGACTTACCAAGCATTTGTTTAACCAATGCTTCCTGGTTAGAGAGTAGGTTCTCTAACTCAACAATTGATGGTTGCTTAATCCATCCTTGTATTTATGAAATAAACAGCATGAACTCAGGTCGTAATCCACGAATAAAATAACGTCTTAGCCTTACATCACTAATAGGTTCATCACTATCCAAACTTGAAATTTCTGAGCATACATTCTTAACTTTGAGAAAGTAATCAGAAATTGACAAATTACCCTGGGTTAAAGAAGCAAGCTCATTCTCAAGATATTGCAGACGCATAGTATTTTTATGGGTAAATAACCTTTCAAGAGTATCCCATATATCTTTTGGAGAATCTAATGAACGAACATGATTAATAAACTCCTTACCAATTGAAGTTATTAATGTGAATAAAGCATTTCCACACCTTACTTTCCATCTCCTCCTTAACTCAGCGTTTTCCGGAGTATCACTAGGAAGTGTCTCGGTACCGGAAACAAGATCCCATAAATCTTGTCCTTGAAGAAAAGCTTCCATACACAACCGCCAATATTGATAATTGGTTCCAACAAGTTTCTCTGTAGACATAGGAGAAACTGAATTACTTCCATTCATATTGATTTTAGAAGTAAAAACACTTTTTTTTTCACTGAATAATATAATCAAACACTTGATATGCAGAAACCAAGCTCTAATACCATGAAACAATTTAAATAACTTATATATATAGAATGTGATCAAGAAGCTTGATTTTATTATAGAGAATGAAACACGATTACAATGAATAACTGAGACAGCAACTCTCTGCATTATTTATAGCAGATGACTAGCAACTGACTTCCTATTCTCACTCAACTAACAAGATACTATACTAGTAGATAATGACTAACTTACTTCCTCTTTTTACTCCACTATAGTCAATCCAAATAGTGGATATAGACTTATTCAAGACACAACACACGTGACAGCTAGTACAACTAATAACTAAAATTAACAATAAAGAGTGCACTAACTTGTGACACAAATTGTCTCAACACACCAAGAAATACTTGCAAATATCCCCTAGCAAGGTTTAAATCACAGCAAGAGAAACCAAGGTTTGTTTTTTCAAATATACTTTCCCTATCACAACCTCTTTAACTTCAACTAAGCAAATGTCAATGTTCTCTGGGGTATAATATCAATATAATCGACCTAACTAGTTTCTTCACCTGCATGCCCAAATGATCACACGATCTCATTAACGAGTGGTTTTTCCTTGATTAATGTAGTTGGTTTGAAAAAACCCGTCTAAGTCACTTTATTTGGGCTGTGACTATTTCGTACTTAACCATGTCGCGTAAAAGCAACACCATTGAAGGGACTGTCAGCATAATTCCTCTATGAGAAAGACTACCATACACATCCATCTCAATATAAGCCTTTAATTGCCTTATGAAAACAATGATGTGCAAAAGAGTCCTTCAACAATTATATATTTAATACGAAAAAGGCTAGGAAGTAATAAATTTAAAAAGAAATTAAAGTAAGGGGAGAGTACCTTAATTTTGCAACTCTATGAAGAAAATTTGGCACGACAAGTGATCATTCATGAAAACTTTCTTCCTCTCTCTCCCGCAACGGATTTCTAGCCTTGCAAAAGAATTAATTTTAGGTATCAACCAAAAATATATTGTGTAAATATCACCTAAAATGTAGATATTAAGTGGGCTAATCAATATTGTGTCTCTCGTGTAATTAGATTTTTTTCTCCCTCTCTCTCTCTGTCTCTCGCTTATATGATTGGACTACTTATTATTCACATCTTGGATGATATTTAGGTAATAACCTACATTACTCTTACATGTAGTATACATGAAACTACATCTTCAGAAGCTTGAGCATCCCCCTTTATCATCGCATAAAGTCTAGGTTTCTTAAAAGTGCTCCCTTGTTTGGACTTCACCACTTTACTTTGACCGCCTCGATGTTCACTTGTTTTTCCTCGTGGACAATTCTTAAGATGGTAATCAGCAGCTCCACACCTAAAAAACCCACTTATAATCCATGCACATGATTCAATCAGATGGTTCTTCACACAATTCGTGAACTGGCCTCTGGTAACTAGCCTACATCGTTCAGGGCACATTTGGGGAATTATCCTTTATACAAATTTTCACGAGAATGGTCTATAACTGAGAAGATCATAAGATTTGCAGAAAAATAAGCAAATTATTAATCAAGCATATGTATTTATACACTAAGATTCACTGTCACATCAAAGAATAAGGTTGCATTAGTCCATATATATCACAAAAAGGACATTATTAAATTGAGGAACTGGGCATTATATCCCTCGGCTGGATATTCCTTTTCCTTCACACAAAGACTTATAAATTTTCGATTGCATCTCGAGTGGATGAAAACATTACAAAATTAGTAAGGTTAGAAAAGTGATGGGCACCTTTTGGGTGTGGGATGCTCGTTTAACCTTACCAACTTGGGTTCTACGGCAGCAGTATAACCTATTACAAGAGTACAGAAAAAACGTAAGATATGGTTACTAACCTCATGTACTTAAATATGTGTAAGATTTTGTAATTATAAAATTCTAATGGGGTATACATGAAATTTGGACATAGAGCATTGATTAAAACGGAAAGTAATGCATAGATCCTTAAATTATTCCCACCACTTTTGGTAGTTATTTAAATATAACGAGGATATAATCGTAAATCTCAAACAAGTGTGGCGAAGCTCAATGTAAGTCTATGACCAACAATACTTAAGTCTATCAAGTTTCACGACATATTCTCTCAGAACAACATAGTTATCAAAATAATTTGACTAAGTTCAATACATATATAGTTAATCCACAGATCAACTAGGCAAAACCAAGAACTTACTTACGAAGTTATTGAGCAATGTTTTATATTTATGAATTAGAATGCTAAAAAAACTCCACTAAAGAGAAGTTGAAAATATTTCATTTTAGAAAATTAAAATGCTCAATCCATATTCAGTATCAAAATTTCATCATCAACTCAGATCATCCAGTGAAAACTATTATTTTCTCAAAGAATTTATAATAAAATTTACTTACAAGTTCCACGTTTCATGATATAACTCGTGACATCACACATCAATAGACATAATATTATAAACATAATATTTTAGAGTGTAAATTAATTTTACATTTTAAATTCTAGTGGTTGACTTGAGGAACAACAGAAGTATGATTAAAAGATATTTTTACCATCAAATAATGTATATCAAACTTATTTAAATATATCTTAATTACAAACATAAGAAAAATTATAACTAAAAACTTTCCATAAAGAAAAATTAAAGAAAAGTATAATTATAATATGAATTTTTGCAAGAGAAGATCTTTCTTGCGGAAATTCATATTATAATTATACTTTTATTTAATTATAATATGAATTTTCTCAAGAGAAGAATTTGCTTCTTCTGTTTCTTTTTTCTTTTTATGCACCAAAATTAGATAGTATGTTATTCTCCTAAAACGTATACATCATATATTTTAAAGGTCAATTAATACATACATAAACAACAAATATACCAAATTTACAAGGATGCGACTATGTTTTTCTAACAATGGACATAAATTAATCAAAAATAGAGAAGAAACTAATAAAAAATGGCTACATATGAAAATATGATTAAATTGTTGTAAATGTGAAATAAAATCTAAAAATATATTAACCTCTACAACTATTCTAAGCTAAAGATTGAATGCCATTGTATAAAATTCAGGAACAATTAGGTGTTCCAATTTTCTAAGTGGTAAAAATATAATATACATGTATGTTAGAAGATAAATGGAACACTAGGATTATCATAATGAGGTTATACAATTTTAAAAAAAATTATTAATTAAGAAATTAGAAAATTACAGAGTTAAAAAATTCTTTTAAGTATTCAAACACTCTAACAGATACGAGAGTTCCTCTATTGGTGATCGTGCAATAAAAAATGTATAAATCTACAATTCAACGGCTTATTTATATAACAACAACCCAATTGATAAAAAGAGTTTTTAACTAAAGTAATTTTTAAATGAACACAATATAAGCAGCTAACAAAACTAGAATCATGTTGTACTTACTTGAAATATCATGATCAACGATCAATAATTTTCTTGAAATTTTGTTGATGTCGTTCTTTATAATATAAATTTTTATAGGGTTTCTAATCTATTTAGTTGGTTACCCAAAAACCTTGAATGTTGAAGGTGGAAGCGGCTATTTGTGAGAAATACCAGCTTTAGGGTTTTTCTCATAGTGTAAGAGTGTCTTTTTTTTTAGTGGGAAGGGATATTATATATACGAATATAAAATATTTTTAATAGACTTTTATGATGATAAATGTGGGGCATTTTACCCTTACCCGTCTTCGATATCTCTATATGATATCACCTATTCAAATTTTCTCAACACACCAAGAAATCCTTGCAAACATCCCCTAGCAAGGTTTAAATCACAGCAAGAGAAACCAAGGTTTGTTTTTTCAACTATTCTTTCCCTATCACAACCTCTTTAACTTTAACTAAGCAAATGTCAATGTTCTCTGGGGTATAATATCAATATAATCGATCCAACTAGTTTCTTCACCTGCATGCCCAAATGATCACACAATCTCATTAACGAGTGGTTTTTCCTTGATTAATGTAGTTGGTTTGAAAAAACCTGTCTAAGTCACTTTATTTGTGCTGTGACTATTTCGTACCTAACCATGTCGCGTAAAAGCAACACCATTGAAGGGACTTTCATCATAATTCCTCTATGAGAAAGACTACCATACACATCCATCTCAATATAAGCCTTTAATTGCCTTATGAAAACAATGATGTGCAAAAGAGTCCTTCAACAATTATATATTTAAGACGAAAAAGGCTAGGAAGTAATAAATTTAATAAGAAATTAAAGTAAGGGGAGAGTACCTTAATTTTGCAACTCTATGAAGAAAATTTTGCAGGACAAGTGATCATTCATGAAAACTTTCTTCCTCTCTCTCCCGCAACGGATTTCTAGCCTTGCAAAAGAATTAATTTTAGGTATCAACCAAAAATATATTGTGTAAATATCACCTAAAATGTAGATATTAAGTGGGCTAATCAATATTGTGTCTCTCCTGTAATTAGTTTTTTTTCTCCCTCTCTCTCTCGCTTCTATGATTGGACCACTTATTATTCACATCTTGGATGATATTTAGGTAATAACCTACATTATTCTTACATGTAGTATACATGCAACTACATCTTCAGAAGCTTGATCATCCCCCTTTATCAACGCATAAAGTCTAGGTTTCTTAAAAGTGCTCCCTTGTTCGGACTTCACCACTTTACTTTGACCGCCTCGATGTTCACTTGTTTTTCCTCGTGGACAATCCTTAAGATGGTAATCAGCAGCTCCACACCTAAAACACCCACTTATAATCCATGCACATGATTCAATCAGATGGTTCTTCACACAATTCGTGAACTGGCCTCTGGGGTTTGGCGTGTTCATTTTCTTTGTTTCAGAGTTTGAAGAATAATCTTCTACTTTCCTCTTATAACTTTGAGATTGGACTGGTTGGCGTTGTTTTGCCAGACGCTCCCCTTCCTCAACAACAATTGCTGCATTCATGATATCCTTGAACGTTCGATGAAGGAGTGGAGCTACCGCATCTTGAATAGTAGAATTCAACCCAAACTGAAATTTTATAGCCTTCATATATTCATCGGCCACTAAGATAGGGGCAAAACAAGAAATTTCCAAAAAGCATCGAATATATTCTCGAACTGTCATCTCCCCTTAAGTAAGAGTAGTAAATTCAGATATCTTCAAGTCACGATAAGATTGGGGGTAAAATTCTTCTTCAAAGGTGTCCCGAAATTCTTCCATGTCGAAACCTTTGGGGATTGGTCTCGCTTGATTGACCACCAATCTTTTGCAGCCCCACGTAACATAAATGTGAACAAACGAACCTTTCGATCATCGGGATAATTAAGCACAAGAAAAAGCTCTTCGATATTTGTTATTCATTTTGTAGCTTCTACTGGTTCCATGATTCCATCAAATGAAGGAGGCTTCAATGAAAAGAATTTTTCTAAGGCTTTATACTCATCGTCTCTTTGATCATCTCGAACCATTTCATGAGTTATGCCACCAGCAACTTGTTGTAGAACAGCAGCAGCTAATGCATTCATGTCTATAACTGGTGAAGTGGTAGATTCTTGAGTCATAGTGTTCTATTCTTTCACTTGATTCTCATTCACCTTTTCTTTTCTACGTTGATATTTGCGACATTCATTAACAATCTATGCAAGAGGTACGTTAGCTCCATTTAGGTTGTTAATTGGTTTAGCCATCAACTCCTATATAAATTCATACACCAACTATCAATAACCCACTTATGTTAATTATGTTAACAATATACAATATGCAAAAACACAACCTAAACTTAAAATACTAGATACAAAATGATTCTATATAAAATTATTATCTAAGCATTCTAAAGTCCATCAAGATCATAACTTGGCTCTGGTACCAATAATGTCACGCCCCCAAATTTATGGGATAGGAAAATTCAAAGGCGTAACAGATTAAATTTACAAAAAGATTACATAATTAGAGAACACATAATTGATATTTACATTCGTCATAAATTATTATCACTACTCATCTATGAATACAAAGTCGATGATCACACAAAACGATGTTATTAAAATCTATAAAATACTAGGATGAGATACAAAAACCACACTAGGTTGTTGTCCCTTTACTTTTTGACAAATCTTTCCAAAAACCTCCGATTTTACCATCTATCTTCTATCTTCTTTTTTATTTCTTTGATCTATAATTTCATATATAGTAATTATAATTTGTAGAATAAAACTTTCTCTTGTTCCTTTACCTTTCTAACCTTTTCTTACCCTCGTTCATTTTCTCCCCAGTTTCTCTCTTTTTTCCTTCTGCTCCCCTTTCTCTGTTTCTATTTTTTTTTATCTCGTCCTCCCCCAAGAGAAGATTTTTCTTGCGGAAATTCATATTATAATTATGCTTTTATTTAATTATAATATGAATTTTCTCAAGAGAAGAATTTTCTTCTTATGTTTCTTTTTATGCAACAAAATTAGATAGTATGTTATTTTCCTAAATCATGTACATCATATATTTTAAAGGTCAACTAATACATACAAAAACAACCAATATACCAATTTTTCAAGGATGAGACTATGTTTTTCTAACAATGGACATAAATTAATCAAAAATAGAGAAGAAACTAATAAAAATGATACATGTCAAAATATGATTAAATTGTTGTAAATGTGAAATAATATCTAAAAATATATTAACCTCTATAACTATTTTAAGCTAAAGATTGTATTCCATTGTATAAAATTCAGGAACAATCGGTGTTCCAATTTTAGAAGTGGTAAACATATAATATACATGTATGTTAGAAGATTAATGGAACACTCGGATTACCATAAGGAGGTTATACAATTTTAAAATCATTTATTAATTAAGAAATTAAGAAATTAAAGAGTTAAATTCTTTTAAGCATTCAAACACTCTAACAGATATGAGTTCATCTACTGTTGATGTCCCTTATATCGTGCAACCAACAATATATAAGTCTACAATTCAACGGCTTATTTATATAACAACAACACAATTGATAAAAAGAGTTTTTAACTAAAGTAATTTTTAAATGAACACCATATAAGCGGCTAAAAAAACTAGAATCATGTTGTACTTACTTGATTTTGTTTTTTATAATATAAATTTATATAGGGTTTCTAATCTATTTAGTTGGTTACCAAAAAACCTTGAATGTTGAAGGTGGAAGCGGCTATTTGTGAGAAAAACATACGCAGTTTTAGGGGTTTTCTTTAAGTGTAAGCGTGTCTTTTTTTAGTGGGAAGGGATATTATATATACAAATATAAAATATTTTTAATATACTTTTATGATGATAAATGTGATATGCACGATCTTCAGCTTGGGGCATTTCATCCTTACCCGTTTTGGATATCTCTATATGATATCACCTATTCAAATTGTCTCAACACATCAAGAAATCCTTGCGAACATCCCCTAGCAAGGTTTAAATAACAGCAAGAGAAACCAAGGTTTGTTTTTTCAACTATACCTTCCCTATCACAACCTCTTTAACTTCAACTAAGCAAATGTCAATGTTCTCTGGGTGTATAATATCAATATAATCGACCCAACTAGTTTCTTCACCTGCATACCCAAATGATCACACGATCTCATTATCGAGTGGTTTTTTCTTTATTAATGTAGTGGGTTTGAAAAAACCCGTCTAAGTCACTTTATTTGTGTTGCGACTATTTCGTACCTAACCCATGTCGCGTAAAAGCAACACCGTAAGGGATTTTCATCATAATTCCTCTATGAGAAGGATTACCATACACATCCATCTAAATAATAGCCTTTAATTGTCTTATGTACAATGATGCGAGAAAGAGCCTTTAAGCAATATATATTTAATACAAAAAAGGCTAGGAAGTAATATATTTAAAAAGAAAGTAAAGTAAGGGGAGAGTACATTAATTTTGCAACTCTATGAAGAAAATTTGGCTCGACAAGTGATCTTTCATGAAAACTTTCTTCCTCTCTCTCTACCGCAACAGACTTCTAGCCTTGCAAAAGAATTAATTTTAGGTATCAACCAAAAATATATTGTGTAAATATCACCTAAAATGTAGATATTAAGTGGGATAATCAATATTGTGTCTTTCGCATAATTAGTTTCTTTTTTCTCCCTCTCTCTCGCTTTTATGATTGGACCACTTATTATTCACATCGTGGATGATATTTAGGTAATAACCTACATTACTCTTACATGTAGTATACATGCAACTACATCTTCAGAAGCTTGAGCATCCCCCTTTATCATCGCATAAAGTCTAGGTTTCTTAAAAGTGCTCCCTTGTTCGGACTTCACCACTTTACTTGACCGCCTCTATGTTCACTTGTTTTTCCTCGTGGTCAATCCTTAAGATGGTGATCAGCAGCTCCACACCTAAAACACCCACTTATAATCCATCTACACGATTCAATCAGATGGTTCTTCCCACAATTCGTGAACTGGCCTCTGGAGTTTGGCGTGTTCATTTTCTTTGTTGCAGTACTTGAAGAATAATTTGCTTCTTTCCTCTCATAACTTTGAAAGTGGACTGGTTGGCGTTGTTTTGCCGGACTCTCCCCTTCCTCAACAACAATCGCTGCATTCATGATATCCTTGAAAGTTCGATGAAGGAGTGGAGCTACGGCATCTTGAATAGTAGAATTCAACCCAAACTAAAATTTTATAGCCTTCATATATTCATCGACCACTAAGACAGGGGCAAAATGAGAAAGTTCCAAAAAGCATCGAATATATTCTGGAACTGTAATCTCCCCTTAAGTAAGAGCAGTAAATTCAGATATCTTCAAGTCACGATAAGATTGGGGGTAAAATTCTTCTTCAAAGGTGTCCCGAAATTCTTTCCATTTCGAAACCTTTGGGGATTGGTCTCGCTTGATTGACCACCAATCTTTTGCAGCCCCACGTAACATAAATGTGAACAAACGAACCTTTCGATCATCGGGATAATTAAGCACAAGAAAAAACTCTTCGATATTTGTTATTCATTTTGTAGCTTCCACTGGTTCCATGATTCCATCAAATGAAGGAGGCTTCAATGAAAAGATTTTTTCTAAGGCTTTATGCTCATCGTCTCTTTGATCTTCTCGAACCATTTCATGAGTTATGCCACCAGCAACTTCTTGTAGAACAGCAGCAGCTAATGCATTCATGTCTATAACTGGTGAAGTGGTAGATTCTTGAGTCATAGTGTTCTATTCTTTCACTTGATTCTCATTCACCTTTTCTTTTCTACGTTGATATTTGCGACATTCATCAACAATCTATGCAAGAGGTACGTTAGCTCCATTTAGGTTGTTAATTGGTTCAGCCATCAACTCCTATATAAATTCATACACCAACTATCAATAACCCACTTATGTTAATGATGTTGACAATATACAATATGCATAAACACAACCTAAACTTAAAATACTAATTACAAAATGATTCTATATAAAATTATTATCTAAGCATTCTAAAGTCCATCAAGATCATAACTTGGCTCTGGTACCAATAATGTCACGCCCCCAAATTTATGGGATAGGGAAATTCAAAGGCGTAACAGATTAAATTTACAAAAAGATTACATAATTAGAGAACACTTAATTAATATTTACATTTGTCATAAATTATTATCACCACTCATCTATGAATACAAAGTCGATGATCACACAAAACGATGCTATTAAAATCTATAAAATACTAGGATGAGATACCAAAACCACAATAGGTTGTTGTCCCTTTACTTTTTGACAAATCTTTCCAAAAACCTCCAATTTTACCATCTAGCTTCTATCTTCTTTTTGATTTCTTTGATCTATAATTTCATATATAGTAATTATAATTTGTAGAATAAAACTTTCTCTTGTTCCTTTTTCTTTCTAACCTTTTCTTACCCTCGTTCATTTTCTCCCCAATTTCTCTTTTTTTTCCTTCTGCTCCCCTTTCTCTGTTTCTATTTTTTTTTTATCTCGTCCTCCCCCAAGAGAAGATTTTTCTTGTGGAAATTCATATTATAATTATGCTTTTATTTAATTATAATATGAATTTTCTCAAGAGAAGAATTTTCTTCTTATGTTTCTTTTTATGCAACAAAATTAGATAGTATGTTATTTTCCTAAATCATGTACATCATATATTTTAAAGGTCAACTAATACATACAAAAACAACCAATATACCAATTTTTCAAGGATGAGACTATGTTTTTCTAACAATGGACATAAATTAATCAAAAATAGAGAAGAAACTAATAAAAATGCTACATGTGAAAATATGATTAAATTGTTGTAATGTGAAATAATATCTAAAAAATTTATTAACCTCTATAACTATTTTAAGCTAAAGATTGTATTCCATTGTATAAAATTCAGGAACAATCGGTGTTCCAATTTTCGAAGTGGTAAACATTTAATATACATGTATGTTAGAAGATTAATGGAACACTCGGATTACCATAAGGAGGTTATACAATTTTAAAAACATTTATTAATAAAGAAATTAGGAAATTACAGAGTTAAAATTCTTTTAAGCATTCAAACACTCTAACAGATATGAGTTCATCTATTGTTGATGTCCCTTATATCGTGCAACCAACAATATATAAGTCTACAATTCAACGGCTTATTTATATAACAACAACACAATTGATAAAAAGAGTTTTTAACTAAAGTAATTTTTAAATAAACACCATATAAGCGGCTAAAAAAACAAGAATCATGTTGTACTTACTTGATTTCGTTTTTTATAATATAAATTTATATAGGGTTTCTAATCTATTTAGTTGGTTACCAAAAAACCTTGAATGTTGAAGGTGGAAGCGGCTATTTGTGAAAAATACATACGCAGTTTTAGGGTTTTTCTTTAAGTGTAAGCGTGTCTTTTTTTAGTGGGAAGGGATATTATATATACAAATATAAAATATTTTTAATATACTTTTATGATGATAAATGTGATATGCACGATCTCCAGCTTAGGGCATTTCATCCTTACCCGTTTTGGATATCTCCATATGATATCACCTATTCAAATTGTCTCAACACACCAAGAAATCCTTGCGAACATCCCCTAGCAAGGTTTAAATCACAGCAAGAGAAACCAAGGTTTGTTTTTTCAACTATACCTTCCCTATCACAACCTCTTTAACTTCAACTAAGCAAATGTCAATGTTCTCTGGGTGTATAATATCAATATAATCGACCCAACTAGTTTCTTCACCTGCATACCCAAATGATCACACGATCTCATTATCGAGTGGTTTTTTCTTTATTAATGTAGTGGGTTTGAAAAAACCCGTCTAAGCCACTTTATTTGTGTTGCGAGTATTTCGTACCTAACCCATGTCGCGTAAAAGCAACACCATTGAAGGAATTTTCATCATAATTCCTCTATGAGAAGGATTACCATAAACATCCATCTAAATAATAGCCTTTAATTGTCTTATGTACAATGATGCGAGAAAGAGCCTTTAAACAATATATATTTAATACGAAAAAGGCTAGGAAGTAATATATTTAAAAAGAAAGTAAAGTAAGGGGAGAGTACATTAATTTTGCAACTCTATGAAGAAAATTTGGCTCGACAAGTGATCTTTCATGAAAACTTTCTTCCTCTCTCTCTACCGCAACAGACTTCTAGCCTTGCAAAAGAATTAATTTTAGGTATCAACCAAAAATATATTGTGTAAATATCACCTAAAATGTAGATATTAAGTGGGATAATCAATATTGTGTCTTTCGCATAATTAGTTTTTTTTTTCTCCCTCTCTCTCGCTTTTATGATTGGACCACTTATTATTCACATCTTGGATGATATTTAGGTAATAACCTACATTACTCTTACATGTAGTATACATGCAACTACATCTTCAGAAGCTTGAGCATCCCCCTTTATCATCGCATAAAGTCTAGGTTTCTTAAAAGTGCTCCCTTGTTCGGATTTCACCACTTTACTTGACCGCCTCTATGTTCACTTGTTTTTCCTCGTGGTCAATCCTTAAGATGGTGATCAGCAGCTCCACACCTAAAACACCCACTTATAATCGATCTACACGATTCAATCAGATGGTTCTTCCCACAATTCATGAACTGGCCTCTGGAGTTTGGCGTGTTCATTTTCTTTGTTGCAGTACTTGAAGAATAATTTGCTTCTTTCCTCTTATAACTTTGAAAGTGGACTGGTTGGCGTTGTTTTGCCAGACTCTCCCCTTCCTCAACAACAATCGCTGCATTCATGATATCCTTGAAAGTTCGATGAAGGAGTGGAGCTACGGCATCTTGAATAGTAGAATTCAACCCAAACTAAAATTTTATAGCCTTCATATATTCATCGACCACTAAGACAGGGGCAAAATGAGAAAGTTCCAAAAAGCATCGAATATATTCTGGAACTGTCATCTCCCCTTAAGTAAGAGCAGTAAATTCAGATATCTTCAAGTCACGATAAGATTGGGGTAAAATTCTTCTTCAAAGGTGTCCCGAAATTCTTTCCATTCCGAAACCTTTGGGGATTGGTCTCGCTTGATTGACCACCAATCTTTTGCAGCCCCACGTAACATAAATGTGAACAAACGAACCTTTCGATCATCGGGATAACTAAGCACAAGAAAAAACTCTTCGATATTTGTTATTCATTTTGTAGCTTCCACTGGTTCCATGATTCCATCAAATGAAGGAGGCTTCAATGAAAAGATTTTTTCTAAGGCTTTATGCTCATCGTCTCTTTGATCTTCTCGAACCATTTCATGAGTTATGCCACCAGCAACTTGTTGTAGAACAGCAGCAGCTAATGCATTCATGTCTATAACTGGTGAAGTGGTAGATTCTTGAGTCATAGTGTTCTATTCTTTCACTAGATTCTCATTCACCTTTTCTTTTCTACGTTGATATTTGTGACATTCATCAACAATCTATGCAAGAGGTACGTTAGCTCCATTTAGGTTGTTAATTGGTTCAGCCATCAACTCCTATATAAATTCATACACCAACTATCAATAACCCACTTATGTTAATGATGTTGACAATATACAATATGCATAAACACAACCTAAACTTAAAATACTAGATACAAAATGATTCTATATAAAATTATTATCTAAGCATTCTAAAGTCCATCAAGATCATAACTTGGCTCTGGTACCAATAATGTCACGCCCCCAAATTTATGGGATAGGGAAATTCAAAGGCGTAACAGATTAAATTTACAAAAAGATTACATAATTAGAGAACACTTAATTAATATTTACATTTGTCATAAATTAATATCACTACTCATCTATGAATACAAAGTCGATGATCACACAAAACGATGCTATTAAAATCTATAAAATACTAGGATGAGATACCAAAACCACACTAGGTTGTTGTCCCTTTACTTTTTGACAAATCTTTCCAAAAACCTCCAATTTTACCATCTAGCTTCTATCTTCTTTTTGATTTCTTTGATCTATAATTTCATATATAGTAATTATAATTTGTAGAATAAAACTTTCTCTTGTTCCTTTTTCTTTCTAACCTTTTCTTACCCTCGTTCATTTTCTCCCCAGTTTCTCTCTTTTTTCCTTCTGCTCCCCTTTCTCTGTTTCTATTTTTTTTTTATCTCGTCCTCCCCCAAGAGAAGATTTTTCTTGTGGAAATTCATATTATAATTATGCTTTTATTTAATTATAATATGAATTTTCTCAAGAGAAGAATTTTCTTCTTATGTTTCTTTTTATGCAACAAAATTAGATAGTATGTTATTTTCCTAAATCATGTACATCATATATTTTAAAGGTCAACTAATACATACAAAAACAACCAATATACCAATTTTTCAAGGATGAGACTATGTTTTTCTAACAATGGACATAAATTAATCAAAAATAGAGAAGAAACTAATAAAAATGCTACATGTGAAAATATGATTAAATTGTTGTAATGTGAAATAATATCTAAAAAATTTATTAACCTCTATAACTATTTTAAGCTAAAGATTGTATTGCATTGTATAAAATTCAGGAACAATCGGTGTTCCAATTTTCGAAGTGGTAAACATTTAATATACATGTATGTTAGAAGATTAATGGAACACTCGGATTACCATAAGGAGGTTATACAATTTTAAAAACATTTATTAATTAAGAAATTAGGAAATTACAGAGTTAAAATTCTTTTAAGCATTCAAACACTCTAACAGATATGAGTTCATCTATTGTTGATGTCCCTTATATCGTGCAACCAACAATATATAAGTCTACAATTCAACGGCTTATTTATATAACAACAACACAATTGATAAAAAGAGTTTTTAACTAAAGTAATTTTTAAATGAACACCATATAAGCGGCTAAAAAAACAAGAATCATGTTGTACTTACTTGATTTCGTTTTTTATAATATAAATTTATATAGGGTTTCTAATCTATTTAGTTGGTTACCAAAAAACCTTGAATGTTGAAGGTGGAAGCGGCTATTTGTGAAAAATACATACGCAGTTTTAGGGTTTTTCTTTAAGTGTAAGCGTGTCTTTTTTTAGTGGGAAGGGATATTATATATACAAATATAAAATATTTTTAATATACTTTTATGATGATAAATGTGATATGCACGATCTCCAGCTTAGGGCATTTCATCCTTACCCGTTTTGGATATCTCTATATGATATCACCTATTCAAATTGTCTCAACACACCAAGAAATCCTTGCGAACATCCCCTAGCAAGGTTTAAATCACAGCAAGAGAAACCAAGGTTTGTTTTTTCAACTATACCTTCCCTATCACAACCTCTTTAACTTCAACTAAGCAAATGTCAATGTTCTCTGGGTGTATAATATCAATATAATCGACCCAACTAGTTTCTTCACCTGCATACCCAAATGATCACACGATCTCATTATCGAGTGGTTTTTTCTTTATTAATGTAGTGGGTTTGAAAAAACCCGTCTAAGCCACTTTATTTGTGTTGCGAGTATTTCGTACCTAACCCATGTCGCGTAAAAGCAACACCATTGAAGGAATTTTCATCATAATTCCTCTATGAGAAGGATTACCATAAACATCCATCTAAATAATAGCCTTTAATTGTCTTATGTACAATGATGCGAGAAAGAGCCTTTAAACAATATATATTTAATACGAAAAAGGCTAGGAAGTAATATATTTAAAAAGAAAGTAAAGTAAGGGGAGAGTACATTAATTTTGCAACTCTATGAAGAAAATTTGGCTCGACAAGTGATCTTTCATGAAAACTTTCTTCCTCTCTCTCTACCGCAACAGATTTTTAGCCTTGCAAAAGAATTAATTTTAGGTATCAACCAAAAATATATTGTGTAAATATCACCTAAAATGTAGATATTAAGTGGGATAATCAATATTGTGTCTCTCGCATAATTAGTTTTTTTTCTCCCTCTCTCTCGCTTTTATGATTGGACCACTTATTATTCACATCTTGGATGATATGTAGGTAATAACCTACATTACTCTTACATGTAGTATACATGCAACTACATCTTCGGAAGCTTGAGCATCCCCCTTTATCATCGCATAAAGTCTAGGCTTCTTAAAAGTGCTCCCTTGTTCAGACTTCACCACTTTACTTGACCGCCTCTATGTTCACTTGTTTTTCCTCGTGGTCAATCCTTAAGATGGTGATCAGCAGCTCCACACCTAAAACACCCACTTATAATCGATCTACACGATTCAATCAGATGGTTCTTCCCACAATTCGTGAACTGGCCTCTGGAGTTTGGCATGTTCATTTTCTTTGTTCCAGTACTTGAAGAATAATTTGCTTCTTTCCTCTTATAACTTTGAAAGTGGACTGGTTGGCGTTGTTTTGCCAGACTCTCCCCTTCCTCAACAACAATCGCTGCATTCATGATATCCTTGAAAGTTCGATGAAGGAGTGGAGCTACGGCATCTTGAATAGTAGAATTCAACCCAAACTAAAATTTTATAGCCTTCATATATTCATCGACCACTAAGACAGGGGCAAAATGAGAAAGTTCCAAAAAGCATCGAATATATTCTGGAACTGTCATCTCCCCTTAAGTAAGAGCAGTAAATTCAGATATCTTCAAGTCACGATAAGATTGGGGGTAAAATTCTTCTTTAAAGGTGTCCCGAAATTCTTTCCATTTCGAAACCTTTGGGGATTGGTCTCGCTTGATTGACCACCAATCTTTTGCAGCCCCACGTAACATAAATGTGAACAAACGAACCTTTCGATCATCGGGATAATTAAGCACAAGAAAAACCTCTTCGATATTTGTTATTCATTTTGTAGCTTCCACTGGTTCCATGATTCCATCAAATGAAGGAGGCTTCAATGAAAAGATTTTTTCTAAGGCTTTATGCTCATCGTCTCTTTGATCTTCTCGAACCATTTCATGAGTTATGCCACCAGCAACTTCTTGTAGAACAGCAGCAGCTAATGCATTCATGTCTATAACTGGTGAAGTGGTAGATTCTTGAGTCATAGTGTTCGGTTCTTTCACTTGATTCTCATTCACCTTTTCTTTTCTACGTTGATATTTGCGACATTCATCAACAATCTATGCAAGAGGTACGTTAGCTCCATTTAGGTTGTTAATTGGTTCAGCCATCAACTCCTATATAAATTCATACACCAACTATCAATAACCCACTTATGTTAATTATGTTGACAATATACAATATGCATAAACACAACCTAAACTTAAAATACTAGATACAAAATGATTCTATATAAAATTATTATCTAAGCATTCTAAAGTCCATCAAGATCATAACTTGGCTCTGGTACCAATAATGTCACGCCCCCAAATTTATGGGATAGGAAAATTCAAAGGCGTAACAGATTAAATTTACAAAAAGATTACATAATTAGAGAACACATAATTAATATTTACATTTTTCATAAATTATTATCACTACTCATCTATGAATACAAAGTCGATGATCACACAAAACGATGCTATTAAAATCTATAAAATACTAGGATGAGATACCAAAACCACACTAGGTTGTTGTCCCTTTACTTTTTGACAAATCTTTCCAAAAACCTCCAATTTTACCATCTAGCTTCTATCTTCTTTTTGATTTCTTTGATCTATAATTTCATATATAGTAATTATAATTTGTAGAATAAAACTTTCTCTTGTTCCTTTTTCTTTCTAACCTTTTCTTACCCTCGTTCATTTTCTCCACAGTTTCTCTCTTTTTTCCTTCTGCTCCCCTTTCTCTGTTTCTATTTTTTTTTTTATCTCGTCCTCCCCCAAGAGAAGATTTTTCTTGTGGAAATTCATATTATAATTATGCTTTTATTTAATTATAATATGAATTTTCTCAAGAGAAGAATTTTCTTCTTATGTTTCTTTTTATGCAACAAAATTAGATAGTATGTTATTTTCCTAAATCATGTACATCATATATTTTAAAGGTCAACTAATACATACAAAAACAACCAATATACCAATTTTTCAAGGATGAGACTATGTTTTTCTAACAATGGACATAAATTAATCAAAAATAGAGAAGAAACTAATAAAAATGCTACATGTGAAAATATGATTAAATTGTTGTAATGTGAAATAATATCTAAAAAATTTATTAACCTCTATAACTATTTTAAGCTAAAGATTGTATTCCATTGTATAAAATTCAGGAACAATCGGTGTTCCAATTTTCGAAGTGGTAAACATTTAATATACATGTATGTTAGAAGATTAATGGAACACTCGGATTACCATAAGGAGGTTATACAATTTTAAAAACATTTATTAATTAAGAAATTAGGAAATTACAGAGTTAAAATTCTTTTAAGCATTCAAACACTCTAACAGATATGAGTTCATCTATTGTTGATGTCCCTTATATCGTGCAACCAACAATATATAAGTCTACAATTCAACGGCTTATTTATATAACAACAACACAATTGATAAAAAGAGTTTTTAACTAAAGTAATTTTTAAATGAACACCATATAAGCGGCTAAAAAAACTAGAATCATGTTGTACTTACTTGATTTCGTTTTTTATAACATAAATTTATATAGGGTTTCTAATCTATTTAGTTGGTTACCAAAAAACCTTGAATGTTGAAGGTGGAAGCGGCTATTTGTGAGAAATACATACGCAGTTTTAGGGTTTTTCTTTAAGTGTAAGCGTGTCTTTTTTTAGTGAGAAGGGATATTATATATACAAATATAAAATATTTTTAATATACTTTTATGATGATAAATGTGATATGCACGATCTCCAGCTTAGGGCATTTCATCCTTACCCGTTTTGGATATCTCTATATGATATCACCTATTCAAATTGTCTCAACACACCAAGAAATCCTTGCGAACATCCCCTAGCAAGGTTTAAATCACAGCAAGAGAAACCAAGGTTTGTTTTTTCAACTATACCTTCCCTATCACAACCTCTTTAACTTCAACTAAGCAAATGTCAATGTTCTCTGGGTGTATAATATCAATATAATCGACCCAACTAGTTTCTTCACCTGCATACCCAAATGATCACACGAGCTCATTATCGAGTGGTTTTTTCTTTATTAATGTAGTGGGTTTGAAAAAACCCGTCTAAGCCACTTTATTTGTGTTGCGACTATTTCGTACCTAACCCATGTCGCGTAAAAGCAACACCATTGAAGGAATTTTCATCATAATTCCTCTATGAGAAGGATTACCATAAACATCCATCTAAATAATAGCCTTTAATTGTCTTATGTACAATGATGCGAGAAAGAGCCTTTAAACAATATATATTTAATACGAAAAAGGCTAGGAAGTAATATATTTAAAAAGAAAGTAAAGTAAGGGGAGAGTACATTAATTTTGCAACTCTATGAAGAAAATTTGGCTCGACAAGTGATCTTTCATGAAAACTTTCATCCTCTCTCTCTACCGCAACAGATTTCTAGCATTGCAAAAGAATTAATTTTAGGTATCAACCAAAAATATATTGTGTAAATATCAACTAAAATGTAGATATTAAGTGGGATAATCAATATTGTGTCTTTCTCATAATTAGTTTTTTTTCTCCCTCTCTCTCGCTTTTATGATTGGACCACTTATTATTCACATCTTGGATGATATTTAGGTAATAACCTACATTACTCTTACATGTAGTATACATGCAACTACATCTTCAGAAGTTTGAGCATCCCCCTTTATCATCGCATAAAGTCCAGGTTTCTTAAAAGTGCTCACTTGTTCGGACTTCACCACTTTACTTGACCGCCTCTATGTTCACTTGTTTTTCCTCGTGGTCAATCCTTAAGATGGTGATCAGCAGCTCCACACCTAAAACACCCACTTATAATCGATCTACACGATTCAATCAGATGGTTCTTCCCACAATTCGTGAACTGGCCTCTGGAGTTTGGCGTGTTCATTTTCTTTGTTGCAGTACTTGAAGAATAATTTGCTTCTTTCCTCTTATAACTTTGAAAGTGGACTGGTTGGCGTTGTTTTGCCAGACTCTCCCCTTCATCAACAACAATCGCTGCATTCATGATATCCTTGAAAGTTCGATGAAGGAGTAGAGCTACCGCATCTTGAATAGTAGAATTCAACCCAAACTAAAATTTTATAGCGTTCATATATTCATCGGCCACTAAGATAAGGGCAAAAGAAGAAAGTTCCAAAAAGCATCGAATATATTCTCGAACTGTCATCTCCCCTTAAGTAAGAGCAGTAAATTCAGATATCTTCAAGTCACGATAAGATTGGGGGTAAAATTCTTCTTCAAAGGTGTCCCGAAATTCTTTCCATTTCGAAACCTTTGGGGATTGGTCTCGCTTGATTGACCACCAATCTTTTGCAGCCCCACGTAACATAAATGTGAACAAACGAACCTTTCGATCATCGGGATAATTAAGCACAAGAAAAAGCTCTTCGATATTTGTTATTCATTTTGTAGCTTCTACTAGTTTCATGATTCCATAAAACGAAAGAGGCTTCAATGACAATAATTTTTCTAAGGCTTTATGCTTATCGTCTCTTTGATCTTCTCGAACCATTCCATGAGTTATGCCATTAGCAACTTGTTGTAGAACAGCAGCAGCTAATGCATTCATGTCTATAACTGGTGAAGTGGTAGATTCTTGAGTCATAGTGTTCGGTTCTTTCACTTGAGTCTCATTCAACTTTTCTTTTCTACTTTGATATTTGCGACATTCATCAACAATCTGTGCAAGAGGTACGTTAGCTCCATTTAGGTTGTTAATTGGTTCAGCCATCAACTCCAATATAAATGCATACACCAGCTATCAATAACCCACTTATGTTAATTATGTTAACAATATACAATCTGCAAAAACACAACCTAAACTTAAAATACTAGATACAAAATGATTCTATATAAAATTATTATCTAAGCTTTCTAAAGTCCAGCAAGATCGTAACTTGCCTCTGCTACCAATAATATCACGCCTCCAAATTTAATCGGATAGGAAAATTCAAAGGCGTAACAGATTAAATTTACAAAAAGATTACATAATTAGAGAACACTTGATTAATATTTACATTTGTCATAAATTATTATCACTACTCATCTATGAATACAAAGTCGATGGTCATAATTTGAGATACCAAAACCACACTAAGTTGTTGTCCCTTTACTTTTTGACAAATCTTTCAAAAAACCTTTAATTTTACCATCTAGCTTCTATCTTTTTTTTTATTTCTTTGATCTATAATTTCAAATATAGTAATTGTAATTTGTAGAATAAAACTTGCTCTTGTTCCTTTTCCTTTCTAACCTTTTCTTACCCTCGTTCATTTTCTCCCCAGTTTCTCTCTTTTTTCCTTCTGCTCCCTTTTCTCTGTTTCTATTTTTTTGTCTCGTCCTCCCCCAAAAGTAATAAAAATATTTTCCCTCAAAGTACCAATAAAAAATATAGTATAATATATTATATTATTTCAAAATATGAGTTAGGCCTAAAATTATTTTAAGTATTATAACATCAATTTCCATTCTTGGATTTTTCACTGTCCCTACTCCTCCCTCTAACCACTTTTCCTTCTCGAACTAAGTTGCGACAATAACTTTATCACCTGAACTCTCCCCCTTATATTCCTTGCCTTAGTCATTTGTTTCTCCATTACAGCTTTATACTTCCCCTTTGATAATGCACTATATACATTATTAAATAAAAGTCAAGTAGAAGAATGATTTTGTTAAAATTTAATAAAAAAAAATATAAAGTCAAAATTCTTTTAATTAGACTTTTTTTAGGTTAATAAAAATAAATTGTTGTTGTTTTATATAAAAATTCATAATAGTGTTGAACTGATTATTAAATTAAATGTATTAATAAAATATAATTCTAGTAATATAATATTAAATTCGTCTAAGATAAAATTTGCCTAAATTTAATGGGTCACCTAGTGGCTCGTATGTATAACTTATATTATTTCCAAAAATAATATATAGAGAATGGAATCTATAATTAGGTTAAAGAAAGCGCTAAAAGATAAGGGTAGGAGGGCTGTCATGAAGAGGAAAAAGCTCACACTTCCGGTAGGAGAGAGGGGGTTATAGCAAAAAGATGTGACAAAGGTGATTACAGGTTTAGGTAGACTAGTATAATTAATACAATATTGCTGATGAAACCTTAAGTTTTAAATGGTGTGTCTCACCTGGGCCCATATGGAGTATTCGATACTACTAACAACACTTCTTTTCACTAGTACATCATATGATATGACGTAAGTACTCTCCAAATGAGATATATACAATACAAAGAACAATATAATGTCATGTTAATCGCAAGAATAAATTTTATGATTACTTAATATGATAACAAAGCAGAAGTTATTATTCATTAGTTAAAGTATAGATCAACTCTTGTTCTTGGCCTTGGTCAAACGGTTAGCTCTTACGTATTTCTTTGAATCAGCGGATTGTCTTAAAGTTTGAGGTGCAGAGGATGCACGTTCACCATTTGAAGTTACATCTTCACATGGTCTTGTAATGTTATCTGCACAAGATGGCTCAGAAGATGGCTCACCACAGATTTGCTTCAAGTACCTAATAGGGTAGGCATAAGAAGCATATCGAGGTATGCTACACAACAAAAAGAACATTTATATATTAGACCACCAAATTAGAGCACCAAAATATTTTATAAATAGTTATACACGCATATATAGCTACCTGCTTGTCATAAAGGTCTTCCTATCCTCAGTTCTTTCTAAACTATATATGTTGCCTACACAAGTTCGCCAACTTAGTTATAATACGAGATAAAAATGTTCCATATTTCAAGAGAAGAGTTTTTAGAGAAAATATATACCACCATAGATATTCTTGTCCGAGAAGTACTCCAACATAAGTGTGTGTTCAAGGTCAGCTCCATACTCCTTAAACCCTTGAATTTCTTGTTTTTTATCCATCTCCCTATAAAAAAATGAGAAGATAATATTCGAATGGTTTAAAGAAAAATAAACTTTACAATCAAACTTATAATGAACAAAAACATGGTGATAAGATTGCCTATTCAATTGCATTTCTCAAATAATATGAGAAAAATCTTATGACAGACACTTATTTTAATGATATAAATTAAACAAGATTTAAGTATGCCAAACTCTAGGAATCACTAGTGTTTCACACCAAGGGTACTATATGTAATACACAGATAATTCTCCAGAACTATAGGCTAGTAACCCAATCTGTCCTCTAAGTTTTAAAGTTACCCGAATGGTCCTTAAACTTTATTTGATAGATCAAGGACCATTTGGAGGAATTTTAATAGTTTGAGGACTATCTGGGTAACCGAAATACTTTTTTCCACAAGGACATGAGGGTAAAAATTGATGAAATTTGATGTAGGGACTCGCATCGTTAAAAAAATAAACAAAGTTCAAGGAATATTTTCCGAACCGTAAAAGTTCAAGAACCCTTTGGGTAACTAGCCTACATAGTTCAGGGAACATTTGGGGAATTATCCTTGATACAAATTTCCACGAGATTGGTCTATAACTGAGAAGATCGTAAGATTTGTAGAAAAAACAGCAAATTATTAATCAAGCATATGTATTTATACACTAAGATTCACTGTCACATCAAAGAATAAGGTTGCAACAGTCCATATATATCACAAAAAGGACACTATTAAATTGAGGAACTTGGCATTATATCCCTCGGCTGGATATTCCTTTTCCTTCACACAAAGACTTATAAAATTTCGATTGCATCTCGAGTGGATGAAAATATTACAAAATTAGTAAGGTTAGAAGAGTGATGGGCACCTTTTGGGTGTGGGATGCTCGTTTAACCTTACCAATTGGTTCTACGGCAGCAGTATAACCTATTACAAGAGTAAAGAAAAAACGTAAGATATGGTTACTAACCTCATGTACATAAATATGTGTAAGATTTTGTAATTATAAAATTCTACAGGGGTATACATGAAATTTGGACATAGAGCATTAATTAAAGCGGAAAGTAATGCATAGATCCTTAAATTATTCCCACCACTTTTGGTACTTATTTAAATATAACGAGGATATAACCGTAAATCTCAAACAAGTGTGGCGAAGCTCAATGTAAGTCTATGACCAACAAGACTTAAGTCTATCAAGTTTCACGACATATTCTCTCAGAACAACATAGTTATCAAAATAATTTGACTAAGTTCGAAACATATATACTTAATCCACAGATCAACTAGGAAAAACCAAGAACTTACTTACGAAGTTATTGAGCAATGTTTTATATTTAAGAATTAGAATGCTAAAAAAACTCCACCAAAGAGCAGTTGAAAATATTTCATTTTAGAAAATTAAAATGCTCAATCCATATTCAGTATCAAAATATCATCATCAACTCAGATCATCTAGTGAAAACTATTATTTTCTCAAAGAATTTATATTAAAATTTACTTACAAGTTCCACGTTTCATGATATAACTCTTGACATCACACATCAATAGACATAATATTTTAGAGTGTAAATTAATTTTACATTTTAAATTCTAGTGGTTGACTTGAGGAACAACAGAAGTATGATTAAAAGATATTTTTACCATCAAATAATGTATATCAAACTTATTTAAATATATCTTAGTTACAAACATCAGAAAAATTATAACTAAAAACTTTCCATAAAGAAAAATTAAAGAAAAGTAAAATTATAATATGAATTTTTGCAAGAGAAGATTTTTCTTGCGGAAATTCATATTATAATTATACTTTTATTTAATTATAATATGAATTTTCTCAAGAGAAGAATTTTCTTCTTCTATTTCTTATTCTCCTTAAAACGTATACATCATATATTTTAAAGGTTAATTAATACATACATAAACAACCAATATACAAATTTTACAAGGATAAGACTATGTTTTTCTAACAATGGACATAAATTAATCAAAAATAGAGAAGAAACTAATAAAAAATGGCTACATATGAAAATGTGATTAAATTGTTGTAAATGTGAAATAAAATCTAAAAATATATTAACTTCTACAACTATTTTAAATTAAAGATTGTATGCCATTGTATAAAATTCAGGAACAATTAGGTGTTCCAATTTTCTAAGTGGTAAAAATATAATATACATGTATGTTAGAAGATAAATGGAACACTAGGATTAGCATAATGAGGTTATACAATTTTAAAAAAAATTATTAATTAAGAAATTAGAAAATTACAGAGTTAAAAAATTCTTTTAAGTATTCAAACACTCTAACAGATACGAGTTCCTCTATTGTTGATGTCCCTATCGTGCAACCAAAAATGTATAAATCTACAATTCAACGGCTTATTTATATAACAACAACCCAATTGATAAAAAGAGTTTTTAACAAAAGTAATTTTTAAATGAACACAATATAAGCAGCTAACAAAACTAGAATCATGTTGTACTTACTTGAAATGTCATGATCAACGATCTAATAATTTTCTTAAAATATTGTTGATGTCGTTCTTTATAATATAAATTTTTATAGGGTTTCTAATCTATTTAGTTGGTTACCCAAAAACCTTGAATGTTGAAGGTGGAAGCGGCTATTTGTGAGAAATACCAGCTTTAGGGTTTTTCTCATAGTGTAAGAATGTCTTTTTTTTAGTGGGAAGGGATATTATATATACGAATATAAAATATTTTTAATAGACTTTTATGATGATAAATGTGGGGCATTTTATCCTTACCGGTCTTCGATATCTCTATATGATATCACCTATTCAAATTGTCTCAACACACCAAGAAATCCTTGCAAACATCCCCTAGCAAGGTTTAAATCACAGCAAGAGAAACCAAGGTTTGTTTTTTCAACTATACTTTCCCTATCACAACCTCTTTAATTTCAACTAAGCAAATGTCAATGTTCTCTGGGGTATAATATCAATATAATCGACCCAATTAGTTTCTTCACCTGCATGCCCAAATGATCACACGATCTCATTAATGAGTGGTTTTTCCTTGATTAATGTAGTTGGTTTGAAAAAACCCGTCTAAGTCACTTTATTTGTGCTGTGACTATTTCGTACCTAACCATGTCGCGTAAAAGCAACACCATTGAAGGGACTGTCATCATAATTCCTCTATGAGAAAGACTACCATACACATCCATCTCAATATAAGCCTTTAATTGCCTTATGAAAACAATGATGTGAAAAAGAGTCCTTCAACAATTATATATTTAATACGAAAAAGGCTAGGAAGTAATAAATTCAAAAAGAAATTAAAGTAAGGGGAGAGTACCTTAATTTTGCAACTCTATGAAGAAAATTTGGCATGACAAGTGATCATTCATGAAAACTTTCTTCCTCTCTCTCCCGCAACGGATTTCTAGCCTTGCAAAAGAATTAATTTTAGGTATCAACCAAAAATATATTGTGTAAATATCACCTAAAATGTAGATATTAAGTGGGCTAATCAATATTGTGTCTCTCGTGTAATTAGTTTTTTTTCTCCCTCTCTCTCTCGCTTCTATGATTGGACCACTTATTATTCACATCTTGGATAATATTAAGGTAATAACCTACATTACTCTTACATGTAGTATACATGCAACTACATCTTCAGAAGCTTGAGCATCCCCCTTTATCATCGCATAAAGTCTAGGTTTCTTAAAAGTGCTCCCTTGTTTGGACTTCACCACTTTACTTTGACCGCCTCGATGTTCACTTGTTTTTCCTCGTGGACAATCCTTAAGATGGTAATCAGCAGCTCCACACCTAAACACCCACTTATAATCCATGCACATGATTCAATCAGATGGTTCTTCACACAATTCGTGAACTGGCCTCTGGGGTTTGGCGTGTTCATTTTCTTTGTTTCAGTACATGAAGAATAATTTTCTACTTTCCTCTTATAACTTTGAGAGTGGACTGGTTGGCGTTGTTTTGCCAGACGCCCCCCTTCCTCAACAACAATCGCTGCATTCATGATACCCTTGAACGTTCGATGAAGGAGTGGAGCTACCGCATCTTGAATAGTAGAATTCAACCCAAACTGAAATTTTATAGCCTTCATATATTCATCGGCCACTAAGATAGGGGCAAAACAAGAAAGTTCCAAAAAGCATCGAATATATTCTCGAACTGTCATCTCCCCTTATGTAAGAGCAGTAAATTCAGATATATTCAAGTCACGATAAGATTGGGGGTAAAATTCTTCTTCAAAGGTGTCCCGAAATTCTTTCCATGTCGAAACCTTTGGGGATTGGTCTCGCTTGATTGACCACCAATCTTTTGCAGCCCCACGTAACATAAATGTGAACAAACGAACATTGTGATCATCGGGATAATTAAGCACAAGAAAAAGCTCTTTGATATTTGTTATTCATTTTGTAGCTTCTACTGGTTCCATGATTCCATCAAATGAAGGAGGCTTCAATGAAAAGAATTTTTCTAAGGCTTTATGCTCATCGTCTCTTTGATATTCTCGAACCATTTCATGAGTTATGCCACCAGCAACTTGTTGTAGAACAGCAGCACTAATGCATTCATGTCTATAACTGGTGAAGTGGTAGATTCTTGAGTCATAGTGTTCTATTCTTTCACTTGATTCTCATTCACCTTTTATTTTCTACATTGATATTTGCGACATTCATCAACAATCTATGCAAGAGGTACGTTAGCTCCATTTAGGTTGTTAACTGGTTCAGCCATCAACTCCTATATAAATGCATACACCAACTATCAATAACCCACTTATGTTAATTATGTTAAGAATATACAATATGCAAAAACACAACCTAAACTTAAAATACTAGATACAAAATGATTCTATATAAAATTATTATCTAAGCTTTCTAAAGTCCAGCAAGATCATAACTTGGCTCTGGTACCAATAATGTCACGCCCCCAAATTTATCGGATAGGAAAATTCAAAGGCGTAACAGATTAAATTTACAAAAAGATTACATAATTAGAGAACACATGATTAATATTTACATTTGTCATAAATTATTATCACTACTCATCTATGAATACAAAGTCGATGATCACACAAAACGATGCTATTAAAATCTATAAAATACTAGGATGAGATACCAAAACCACACTAGGTTGTTGTCCCTTTACTTTTTGACAAATCTTTCCAAAAACCTCCAATTTTACCATCTAGCTTCTATCTTCTTTTTGATTTCTTTGATCTATAATTTCATATATAGTAATTATAATTTGTAGAATAAAACTTTCTCTTGTTCCTTTTCCTTTCTAACCTTTTCTTACCCTCGTTCATTTTCCCCCCAGTTTCTCTCTTTTTTCCTTCTGCTCCCCTTTCTCTGTTTCTATTTTTTTATCTCGTCCTCCCCCAAGAGAAGATTTTTCTTGCGGAAATTCATATTATAATTATGCTTTTATTTAATTATAATATAAATTTTCTCAAGAGAAGAATTTTCTTCTTCTGTTTCTTTTTTCTTTTTATGCAACAAAATTAAATAGTATGTTATTCTCCTAAATCATGTACATCATATATTTTAAAGGTCAACTAATACATACAAAAACAACCAATATACCAATTTTTCAAGGATGAGACTATGTTTTTCTAAAAATGGACATAAACTAATCAAAAATAGAGAAGAAACTAATAAAAATGCTACATGTGAAAATATGATTAAATTGTTGTAAATGTGAAATAATATCTAAAAATATATTAACCTCTAGAACTATTTTAAGCTAAAGATTGTATTCCATTGTATAAAATTCAGGAACAATCGGTGTTCCAATTTTCGAAGTGGTAAACATATAATATACATGTATGTTAGAAGATTAATGGAACACTCGGATTACCATAAGGAGGTTATACAATTTTAAAAATATTTATTAATTAAGAAATTAGGAAATTACAGAGTTAAAATTCTTTTAAGCATTCAAACACTCTAACAGATATGAGTTCATCTATTGTTGATGTCCCTTATATCGTGCAACCAACAATATATAAGTCTACAATTCAACAGCTTATTTATATAACAACAACACAATTGATAAAAAGAGTTTTTAACTAAGGTAATTTTTAAATGAACACCATATAAGCGGCTAAAAAAACTAGAATCATGTTGTACTTACTTGATTTCGTTTTTTATAATATTAATTTATATAGGGTTTCTAAACTATTTACGTCGTTACCAAAAAACCTTGAATGTTGAAGGTGGAAGCGGCTATTTGTGAGAAATACATTAGGGTTTTTCTCTAAGTTTAAGCGTGTCTTTTTTTAGTGGGAAGGGATATTATATATACCAATATAAAATATTTTTAATATACTTTTATGATGATAAATGTGATATGCACGATCTCTAGCTTGGGGCATTTCATCCTTACCCGTTTTGGATATCTCTATATGATATCACCTATTCAAATTGTCTCAACACACCAAGAAATCCTTGCGAACTCCCCTAGCAATGTTTAAATCACAGCAAGAGAAACCAAGGTTTGTTTTTTCAACTATACCTTCCCTATCACCACCTCTTAAACTTTAACTAAGCAAATGTCAATGTTCTCTGGGTGTATAATATCAATATAATCGACCCAACTAGTTTCTTCACCTGCATACCCAAATGATCACACGATCTCATTATCGAGTGGTTTTTTCTTTATTAATGTAGTGGGTTTGAAAATACCCGTCTAAGTCACTTTATTTGTGTTGCGACTATTGCGTACCTAACCCATGTCGCGTAAAAGCAACACCATTGAAGGGATTTTCATCATAATTCCTCTATGAGAAGGATTACCATACACATCCATCTAAATAATAGCCTTTAATTGTCTTATGTACAATGATGCGAGAAAGAGCCTTTAAACAATATATATTTAATACGAAAAAGGCTAGGAAGTAATATATTTAAAAAGAAAGTAAAGTAAGGGGAGAGTACATTAATTTTGCAACTCTATGAAGAAAATTTGGCTCGACAAGTGATCTTTCATGAAAACTTTCTTCCTCTCTCTCTACCGCAACAGATTTTTAGCCTTGCAAAAGAATTAATTTTAGGTATCAACCAAAAATATATTGTGTAAATATCACCTAAAATGTAGATATTAAGTGGGATAATCAATATTGTGTCTCTCGCATAATTAGTTTTTTTTCTCCCTCTCTCTCGCTTTTATGATTGGACCACTTATTATTCACATCTTGGATGATATGTAGGTAATAACCTACATTACTCTTACATGTAGTATACATGCAACTACATCTTCGGAAGCTTGAGCATCCCCCTTTATCATCGCATAAAGTCTAGGCTTCTTAAAAGTGCTCCCTTGTTCAGACTTCACCACTTTACTTGACCGCCTCTATGTTCACTTGTTTTTCCTCGTGGTCAATCCTTAAGATGGTGATCAACAACTCCACACCTAAAATACCCACTTATAATCCATCTACACGATTCAATCTGATGGTTCTTCCCATAATTCGTGAACTGGCCTCTGGAGTTTGGCGTGTTCATTTTCTTTGTTGCAGTACTTGAAGAATAATTTGCTTCTTTCCTCTTATAACTTTGAAAGTGGACTGGTTGGCGTTGTTTTGCCAGACTCTCCCCTTCCTCAACAACAATCGCTGCATTCATGATATCCTTGAAAGTTTGATGAAGGAGTGGAGCTACCGCATCTTGAATAGTAGAATTCAACCCAAACTATAATTTTATAGCCTTCATATATTCATCGACCACTAAGACAGGGGCAAAACGAGAAAGTTCCAAAAAGCATCGAATATATTCTCGAACTGTCATCTCCCCTTAAGTAAGAGCAGTAAATTCAGATATCTTCAAGTCACGATAAGATTGGGGGTAAAATTATTCTTCAAAGGTGTCCCGAAATTCTTTCCATGTCGAAACCTTTGGGGATTGGTCTCGCTTGATTGACCACCAATCTTTTGTAGCCCCACGTAACATAAATGTGAACAAATGATCCTTTCGATCATTGGGATAATTAAGCACAAGAAAAAGCTCTTCGATATTTGTTATTCATTTTGTAGCTTCTACTGGTTTCATGATTCCATAAAACGAAGGAGGCTTCAATGACAATAATTTTTCTAAGGCTTTATGCTTATCGTCTCTTTGATCTTCTCGAACCATTCCATGAGTTATGCCATTAGCAACTTGTTGTAGAACAGCAGCAGCTAATGCATTCATGTCTATAACTGGTGAAGTGGTAGATTCTTGAGTCATAGTGTTCGGTTCTTTCACTTGAGTCTCATTCAACTTTTCTTTTCTACTTTGATATTTGCGACATTCATCAACAGTCTGTGCAAGAGGTACGTTAGCTCCATTTAGGTTGTTAATTGGTTTAGCCATCAACTCCGATATAAATGCATACACCAGCTATCAATAACTCACTTATGTTAATTATATTAACAATATACAATCTGCAAAAACACAACCTAAACTTAAAATACTAGATACAAAATGATTCTATATGAAATTATTATCTAGTCTTTCTAAAGTCCAGCTTGATCGTAACTTGCCTCTGCTACCAATAATATCACGCCCCCAAATTTAATCGGATAGGAAAATTCAAAGGCGTGACATATTAAATTTACAAAAAGATTACATAATTAGAGAACACTTGATTAATATTTACATTTGTCATAAATTATTATCACTACTCATCTATGAATACAAAGTCGATGGTCATAATTTGAGATACCAAAACCACACTAAGTTGTTGTCCCTTTACTTTTTGACAAATCTTTCAAAAAACCTTTAATTTTACCATCTAGCTTCTATCTTTTTTTTATTTCTTTAATCTATAATTTCAAATATAGTAATTGTAATTTGTAGAATAAAACTTGCTCTTGTTCCTTTTCATTTCTAACCTTTTCTTACCCTCGTTCATTTTCTCCCCAGTTTCTCTCTTTTTTCCTTCTTCTCCCTTTTCTCTGTTTCTATTTTTTTGTCTCGTCCTCCCCCAAAAGTAGTAAAAATATTTTCCCTCAAAGTACCACTAAAAAATATAGTATAATATATTATATTATTTCAAAATATGAGTTAGGCCTAAAATTATTTTAAGTATTATAGCATCAATTTCCATTCTTGAATTTTTCACTGTCCCTACTCCTCCCCCTAACCACTTTTTCTTCTCGAACTAAGTTGCGACAATAACTTTATCACCTGAACTCCCCCCCTTATATTCCTTGCTTTAGTCATTTGTTTCTCCATTACAGCTTTATACTTCCTCTCTGATAATGCACTATATACATTATTAAATAAAAGTCAAGTAGAAGAATGATTTAGTTAAAATTTAATAAAAAAATATATAAAGTCAAAATTCTTTTAATTAGACTTTTTTAGGTTAATAAAAATAAATTGTTGTTGTTTTATATAAAAAATCATAATAGTGTTGAACTGATTATTAAATTAAATGTATTAATAAAATATAATTCTAGTAATATAATATTAAATCCGTCTAAGATAAAATTTGCCTAAATTTAATGGGTCACCTAGTGGCTCGTATGTATAACTTATATTATTTCCAAAAATAAGATATATAGAATGGAATCTATAATTAGGTTAAAGAAAGCGCTAAAAGATAAGGGTAGGAGGGCTGTCATGAAGAGGAAAAAGCTCACGCTTCCGGTAGGAGAGAGGGAGTTATAGCAAAAAGATGTGACAAAGGTGATTACAGGTTTAGGTAGACTAGTATAATTAATACAATATTGTTGATGAAACCTTAAGTTTTAAATGGTGTGTCTCACCTGGGCCCACATGGAGTATTCGATACTACTAACAACACTTCTTGTCACTAGTACATCATATGATATGAAGTAAGTACTCTCCAAATGAGATATATACAATACAAAGAACAATATAATGTCATGTTAATCGCAAGAATAAATTTTATGATTACATGACATGATAACAAAGCAGAAGTTATTATTCATTAGTTAAACTATAGATCAACTCTTGTTCTTGGTCTTGGTCAAACGGTTAGCTCTTACATATTTCTTTGAATCAACAGATTGTCTTAAAGTTTGAGGTGCAAAGGATGCACGTTGACCATTTGAAGTTCCATCTTCACATGGTCTTGTAATGTTATCTGCACAAGATGGCTCACAAGATGGCACACCACGGATTTGTTTCAAGTACCCAATAGGGTCTGCATAAGAAGCATATCGAGGTATGCTACACAAAAAAAAGAACATTATATATTAGACCACCAAATTAGAGCACCAAAATATTTTATAAATAGTTATACACGCATATATAGCTACCTGCTTGTCATAAAGGTCTTCCTATCCTCAGTTCTTTCTAAACTATATATGTTGCCTACACAAGTTCGCCAACTTAGTTATAATACGAGATAAAAATGTCCTATATTTCAAGAGAAGAGTTCTTAGAGAAAATATTTACCACCATAGATATCCTTGTCCGAGAAGTACTCCAACATAAGTGTGTGTTCAAGGTCAGCTCCATACTCCTAAAACCTTTGAATTTCTTGTTTTTTATCCATCTCCCTATACAAAAAATGAGAAGATAATATTTGAATGGTTTAAAGAAAAATAAACTTTACAATCAAACTTATAATGAACAAAAACATGGTGATAAGATTGCTTATTCAATTTCATTTCTCAAATAATATGAGAAAAATCATATGAAAGACACTTATTTTAATGATATAAATTAAACAAGATTTAAGTATGCCAAACTCTAGGAATCACTAGTGTTTTACACCAAGGGTACTCTATGTAATACACAGATAATTCTCCAGAACTATAGGCTAGTAACCCAATCTGTCCTCTAAGTTTTAAAGTTACCCGAATGGTCCTTAAACTTTATTTGATAGATCAAGGACCATTTGGAGAAATTTTAATAGTTTGAGGACTATCTGGGTAACCGAAATACTTTTTGCCACAAGGACATGAGGGTAAAAATTGATGAAATTTGATGTAGGGACTCGCATCGTTAAAAAAATAAACAAAGTTCAAGGAATATTTTGCGAACCGTAAAAGTTCAAGAACCCTTTGGGTAACTAGCCTACATAGTTCAGGGCACATTTGGGGAATTATCCTTTATACAAATTTTCACGAGAATGGTCTATAACTGAGAAGATCATAAGATTTGCAGAAAAAACAGCAAATTATTAATCAAGCATATGTATTTATACACTAAGATTCACTGTCACATCAAAGAATAAGGTTGCAACAGTCCATATATATCACAAAAAGGACACTATTAAATTGAGGAACTGGGCATTATATCCCTCGGCTAGATATTCCTTTTCCTTCACACAAAGACTTATAAAATTTCGATTGCATCTCGAGTGGATGAAAATATTACATAATTAGTAAGGTTAGAAGAGTGATGGGCACCTTTTGGGTGTCGGATGCTCGTTTAACCTTACCAACTTGGTTCTATGGCAGCAGTATAACCTATTACAAGAGTAAAGAAAAAACGTAAGATATGGTTACTAACCTCATGTACTTAAATATGTGTAAGATTTTGTAATTATAAAATTCTACATGGGTATACATGGAATTTGGACATAGAGCATTGATTAAAGCGGAAAGTAATGCATAGATCCTTAAACTATTCCCACCACTTTTGGTAGTTATTTAAATATAACGAGGATATAACCGTAAATCTCAAACAAGTGTGGCAAAGCTCAATGTAAGTCTATGACAAACAAGACTTAAGTCTATCAAGTTTCACGACATATTCTCTCAGAACAACATAGTTATCAAAATAATTTGACTAAGTTCAATACGTATATAGTTAATCCACAGATCAACTAGGTAAAACCAAGAACTTACTTACGAAGTTATTGAGCAATGTTTTATATTTAAGAATTAGAATGCTAAAAAAACTCCACTAAAGAGCAGTTGAAAATATTTCATTTTAGAAAATTAAAATGCTCAATCCATATTCAGTATCAAAATTTCATCATCAACTCAGATCATCCAGTGAAAACTATTATTTTCTCAAAGAATTTATATTAAAATTTACTTACAAGTTCCACGTTTCATGATATAACTCGTGACATCACACATCAATAGACATAATATTATAAACATAATATTTTAGAGTGCAAATTAATTTTACATTTTAAATTCTAGTGGTTGACTTGAGGAACAACAGAAGTATGATTAAAAGATATTTTTACCATCAAATAATGTATATCAAACTTATATAAATATATCTTAATTACAAACATAAGAAAAATTATAACTAAAAACTTTCCATAAAGAAAAATTAAAGAAAAGTATAATTATAATATGAATTTTTGCAAGAGAAGATTTTTCTTGCGGAAATTCATATTATAATTATACTTTTATTTAATTATAATATGAATTTTCTCAAGAGAAGAATTTTCTTCTTCTGTTTCTTTTTTCTTTTTATGCACCAAAATTAGATAGTATGTTATTCTACTAAAACGTATACATCATATATTTTAAAGGTCAATTAATACATACATAAACAACCAATATATCAATTTTACAAGGATGAGACTATGTTTTTCTAACAATGGACATAAATTAATCAAAAATAGAGAAGAAACTAATAAAAAATGGCTACATATGAAAATATGATTAAATTATTGTAAATGTGAAATAAAATCTAAAAATATATTAACCTCTACAACTATTTTAAGCTAAAGATTGTATGCCATTGTATAAAATTCAGGAACAATTAGGTGTTCCAATTTTCTAAGTGGTAAAAATATAATATACATGTATGTTAGAAGATAAATGGAACACTAGGATTAGCATAATGAGGTTATACAATTTTAAAAAAATTTATTAATTAAGAAATTAGAAAATTACAGAGTTAAAAAATTCTTTTAAGTATTCAAACAAGAGTTCCTCTATTGGTGATGTCCCTATCGTGCAATCAAAAATGTATAAATCTACAATTCAACGGCTTACTTATATAACAACAACCCAATTGATAAAAAGAGTTTTTAACTAAAGTAATTTTTAAATGAACACAATATAAGCAGCTAACAAAACTAGAATCATGTTGTACTTACTTGAAATATCATGCTCAACGATCTAATAATTTTCTTGAAATTTTGTTGATGTCGTTCTTTATAATATAAATTTTTAGAGGGTTTCTTATCTATTTAGTTGGTTACCCAAAAACCTTGAATGTTGAAGGTGGAAGCGGCTATTTGTGAGAAATACCAGCTTTAGGGTTTTTCTCATAGTGTAAGAGTGTCTTTTTTTTAGTGGGAAGGTATATTATATATACGAATATAAAATATTTTTAATAGACTTTTATGATGATAAATGTGGGGCATTTTATCCTTACCCGTCTTCGATATCTCTATATGATATCACCTATTCAAATTGTCTCAACACACCAAGAAATCCTTGCAAACATCCCCTAGCAAGGTTTAAATCACAGCAAGAGAAACCAAGGTTTGTTTTTTCAACTATACTTTCCCTATCACAACCTCTTTAACTTTAACTAAGCAAATGTCAATGTTCTCTGGGGTATAATATCAATATAATCGACCCAACTAGTTTCTTCACCTGCATGCCCAAATGATCACACGATCTCATTAACGAGTGGTTTTTCCTTGATTAATGTAGTTGGTTTGAAAAAACCCGTCTAAGTCACTTTATTTGTGCTGTGACTATTTCGTACCTAACCATGTCGCGTAAAAGCAACACCATTGAAGGGACTGTCATCATAATTCCTCTTTGAGAAAGACTACCATACACATCCATCTCAATATAAGCCTTTAATTGCCTTATGAAAACAATGATGTGCAAAAGAGTCCTTCAACAATTATATATTCTATACGAAAAAGGCTAGGAAGTAATAAATTTAAAAAGAAATTAAAGTAAGGGGAGAGTACCTTAATTTTGCAACTCTATGAAGAAAATTTGGCACGACAAGTGATCATTCATGAAAACTTTCTTCCTCTCTCTCCCGTAACAGATTTCTAGCCTTGCAAAAGAATTAATTTTAGGTATCAACCAAAAATATATTGTGTAAATATCACCTAAAATGTAGATAGTAAGTGGGCTAATCAATATTGTGTCTCTCGTGTAATTAGTTTTTTTTCTCCCTCTCTCTCTCGCTTCTATGATTGGACCACTTATTATTCACATCTTGGATGATATTTAGGTAATAACCTACATTATTCTTACATGTAGTATACATGCAACTACATCTTCAGAAGCTTGATCATCCACCTTTATCATCGCATAAAGTCTAGGTTTCTTAAAAGTGCTCCCTTGTTCGGACTTCACCACTTTACTTTGACCGCCTCGATGTTCACTTGTTTTTCCTCGTGGACAATCCTTAAGATGGTAATCAGCAGCTCCACACCTAAAACACCCACTTATAATCCATGCACATGATTCAATCAGATGGTTCTTCACACAATTCGTGAACTGGCCTCTGGGGTTTGGCGTGTTCATTTTCTTTGTTTCAGAGTTTGAAGAATAATTTTCCACTTTCCTCTTATAACTTTGAGAGTGGACTGGTTGGCGTTGTTTTGCCAGACGCTCCCCTTCCTCAACAACAATCGCTGCATTCATGATATCCTTGAACGTTCGATGAAGGAGTGGAGCTACCGCATCTTTAATAGTAGAATTCAACCCAAACTGAAATTTTATAGCCTTCATATATTCACCGGCCACTAAGATAGGGGCAAAACAAGAAAGTTCCAAAAAGCATCGAATATATTCTCGAACTGTCATCTCCCCTTAAGTAAGAGTAGTAAATTCAGATATCTTCAAGTCACGATAAGATTGGGGGTAAAATTCTTCTTCAAAGGTGTCCCGAAATTCTTTCCATGTCGAAACCTTTGGGGATTGGTCTCGCTTGATTGACCACCAATCTTTTGCAGCCCCACGTAACATAAATGTTAACAAACGAACCTTTCGATCATCGGGATAATTAAGCACATTAAAAAGCTCTTCGATATTTGTTATTCATTTTGTAGCTTCTACTGGTTCCATGATTCCATCAAATGAAGGAGGCTTCAATGAAAAGAATTTTTCTAAGGCTTTATACTCATCGTCTCTTTGATCTTCTCGAACCATTTCATGAGTTATGCCACCAGCAACTTGTTGTAGAACAGCAGCAGCTAATGCATTCATGTCTATAACTGGTGAAGTGGTAGATTCTTGAGTCATAGTGTTCTATTCTTTCACTTGATTCTCATTCACCTTTTCTTTTCTACGTTGATATTTGCGACATTCATCAACAATATATGCAAGAGGTACGTTAGCTCCATTTAGGTTGTTAATTGGTTCAGCCATCAGCTCCTATATAAATTTATACACCAACTATCAATAACCCACTTATGTTAATTATGTTAACAATATACAATATGCAAAAACACAACCTAAACTTAAAATACTAGATACAAAATGATTCTATATAAAATTATTATCTAAGCATTCTAAAGTCCAGCAAGATCATAACTTGGCTCTGGTACCAATAATTTCACGGCCCCAAATTTATGGGATAGGAAAATTCAAAGACGTAACAGATTAAATTTACAAAAAGATTACATAATTAGATAACACATAATTGATATTTACATTTGTCATAAATTATTATCACTACTCATCTATGAATACAAAGTCGATGATCAAACAAAACGATGCTATTAAAATCTATAAAATACTAGGATGAGATACAAAAACCACACTAGGTTGTTGTCCCTTTACTTTTTGACAAATCTTTCCAAAAACCTCCAATTTTACCATCTAGCTTCTATCTTCTTTTTTATTTCTTTCATCTATAATTTCATATATAGTAATTATAATTTGTAGAATAAAGCTTTCTCTTGTTCCTTTTCCTTTCTAACCTTTTCTTACCCTCGTTCATTTTCTCCCCAGTTTCTCTCTTTTTTCCTTCTGCTCCCCTTTCTCTGTTTCTATTTTTTTTATCTCGTCCTCCCCCAAGAGAAGATTTTTCTTGCGGAAATTCATATTATAATTATGCTTTTATTTAATTATAATAGGAATTTTCTCAAGAGAAGAATTTTCTTCTTCTGTTTCTTTTTATGCAACAAAATTAGATAGTATGTTATTTTCCTAAATCATGTACATCATATATTTTAAAGGTCAACTAATACATACAAAAACAACAAATATACCAATTTTTCACGGATGAGACTATGTTTTTCTAACAATGGACATAAATTAATCAAAAATAGAGAAGAAAGTAATAAAAATGCTACATGTGAAAATATGATTAAATTGTTGTAAATGTGAAATAATATCTAAAAATATATTAACCTCTATAACTATTTTAAGCTAAAGATTGTATTCCATTGTATAAAATTCAGGAACAATCGGTGTTCCAATTTTCGAAGTGGTAAAAATATAATATACATGTATGTTAGAAGATTAATGGAACACTCGGATTACCATAAGGAGGTTATACAATTTTAAAAACATTTATTAATTAAGAAATTAGGAAATTAAAGAGTTAAAATTCTTTTAAGCATTCAAACACTCTAACAGATATGAGGTCACCTACTGTTGATGTCCCTTATATCGTGCAACCAACAATATATAAGTCTACAATTCAACGGCTTATTTATATAACAACAACACAATTGATAAAAAGAGTTTTTAACTAAAGTAATTTTTAAATGAACACCATATAAGCGGCTAAAAAAACTAGAATCATGTTGTACTTACTTGATTTTGTTTTTTATAATATAAATTTATATAGGGTTTCTAATCTATTTAGTTGGTTACCGAAAAACCTTGAATGTTGAAGGTGGAAGCGGCTATTTGTGAGAAATACATACGCAGTTTTAGGGTTTTTCTTTAAGTGTAAGCGTGTCTTTTTTTAGTAGGAAGGGATATTATATATACAAATATAAAATATTTTTAATATACTTTTATGATGATAAATGTGATATGCACGATCTCCAGCTTGGGGCATTTCATCCTTACCCGTTTTGGATATCTCTATATGATATCACCTATTCAAATTGTCTCAACACACCAAGAAATCCTTGCGAACATCCCCTAGCAAGGTTTAAATAACAGCAAGAGAAACCAAGGTTTGTTTTTTCAACTATACCTTCCCTATCACAACCTCTTTAACTTCAACTAAGCAAATGTCAATGTTCTCTTTGTGTATAATATCAATATAATCGACCCAACTAGTTTCTTCACCTGCATACCCAAATGATCACACGATCTCATTATCGAGTGGTTTTTTCTTTATTAATGTAGTGGGTTTGAAAAAACCCGTCTAAGCCACTTTATTTGTGTTGCAACTATTTCGTACCTAACCCATGTCGCGTAAAAGCAACACCATTGAAGGGATTTTCATCATAATTCCTCTATGAGAAGGATTACCATAAACATCCATCTAAATAATAGCCTTTAATTGTCTTATGTACAATGATGCGAGAAAGAGCCTTTAAACAATATATATTTAATACGAAAAAGGCTAGGAAGTAATATATTTAAAAAGAAAGTAAAGTAAGGGGAGAGTACATTAATTTTGCAACTCTATGAAAAAAATTTGGCTCGACAAGTGATCTTTCATGAAAACTTTCTTCCTCTCTCTCTACCGCAACAGATTTCTAGCCTTGCAAAAGAATTGATTTTAGGTATCAACCAAAAATATATTGTGTAAATATCACCTAAAATGTAGATATTAAGTGGGATAATCAATATTGTGTCTTTCGCATAATTAGTTTTTTTTTCTCCCTCTCTCTCGCTTTTATGATTGGACCACTTATTATTCACATCTTGGATGATATTTAGGTAATAACCTACATTACTCTTACATGTAGTATACATGCACCTACATCTTCAGAAGCTTGAGCATCCCCCTTTATCATCGCATAAAGTCTAGGTTTCTTAAAAGTGCTCCCTTGTTCGGACTTCACCACTTTACTTGACCGCCTCTATGTTCACTTGTTTTTCCTCGTGGTCAATCCTTAAGATGGTGATTAGCAACTCCACACCTAAAACACCCACTTATAATCCATCTACACGATTCAATCAGATGGTTCTTCCCACAATTCGTGAACTGGCCTCTGGAGTTTGGCGTGTTCATTTTCTTTGTTGCAGTACTTGAAGAATAATTTGCTTCTTTCCTCTTATAACTTTGAAAGTGGACTGGTTGGCGTTGTTTTGCCAGACTCTCCCCTTCCTCAACAACAATCGCTGCATTCATGATATCCTTGAAAGTTCGATGAAGGAGTGGAGCTACCGCATCTTGAATAGTATAATTCAACCCAAACTAAAATTTTATAGCCTTCGTATATTCATCGAACACTAAGACTGCGGCAAAACGAGAAAGTTCCAAAAAGCATCGAATATATTCTCGAACTGTCATCTCCCCTTAAGTAAGAGCAGTAAATTCAAATATCTTCAAGTCACGATAAGATTGGGGGTAAAATTCTTCTTCAAAGGTGTCCCGAAATTCTTTCCATGTCGAAACCTTTGGGGATTGGTCTCGCTTGATTGACCACCAATCTTTTGTAGCCCCACGTAACATAAATGTGAACAAATGAACCTTTCGATAATTGGGATAATTAAGCACAAGAAAAAGCTCTTCGATATTTGTTATTCATTTTGTAGCTTCTACTGGTTTCATGATTCCATAAAATGAAGGAGTCTTCAATGACAATAATTTTTCTAAGGCTTTGTGCTTATCGTCTCTTTGATCTTCTCGAACCATTCCATGAGTTATGCCATTAGAACCTTGTTGTAGAACAGCAGCAGCTAATGCATTCATGTCTATAACTAGTGAAGTGGTAGATTCTTGAGTCATAGTGTTCGGTTCTTTCACTTGAGTCTCATTCAACTTTTCTTTTCTACTTTGATATTTGCGACATTCATCAACAATCTGTGCAAGAGGTACGTTAGCTCCATTTAGGTTATTAATTGGTTCAGCCATCAACTCCTATATAAATGCAAACACAAGCTATCAATAACCCACTTATGTTAATTATGTTAACAATATACAATCTGCAAAAACACAACCTAAACTTAAAATACTAGATACAAAATGATTCTATATAAAATTATTTTCTAAGCTTTCTAAAGTCCAGCAAGATCGTAACTTGCCTCTGCTACCAATAATATCACGCCCCCAAATTTAATTGGATAGGAAAATTCAAAGGCGTAACAGATTATTCGATACTACTAACAACACTTCTTGTCACTAGTACATCATATGATATGAAGTAAGTACTCTCCAAATGAGATATATACAAAACAAAGAACAATATAATGTTATGTTAATTGCAAGAATAAATTTTATGATTACATGATATGATAACAAAGCAGAAGTTATTATTCATTAGTTAACCTATAGATCAACTCTTGTTCTTGGTCTTGGTCAAACGGTTAGCTCTTACATATTTCTTTGAATCAGCGGATTGTCTTAAAGTTTGAGGTGCAGAGGATGCACATTCACCATTTGAAGTTACATCTTCACATTGTCTTGTAATGTTATCTGCACAAGATGACTCAGAAGATGGCTCACCACAGATTTGTTTCAAGTACCCAATAGGGTATGCATAAGAAACATATCGAGGTATGCTACACAACAAAAAGAACATTATATATTAGACCACCAAATTAGAGCACCAAAATATTTTATAAATAGTTATACACGCATATATAGCTACCTGCTTGTCATAAAGGTCTTCCTATCCTCAGTTCTTTCTAAACTATATATGTTGCCTACACAAGTTCGCCAACTTAGTTATAATACGAGATAAAAATGTTCCATATTTCAAGAGAAGAGTTTTTAGAGAAAATATTTACCACCATAGATATCCTTGTCCGAGAAGTACTCCAACATAAGTGTGTGTTCAAGGTCAGCTCCATACTCCTTAAACCTTTGAATTTCTTGTTTTTTATCCATCTCCCTATAAAAAACTGAGAAGATAATATTTGAATGGTTTAAAGAAAAATAAACTTTACAATCAAACTTATAATGAACAAAAACATGGTGATAAGATTGCTTATTCAATTGCATTTCTCAAATAATATGAGAAAAATCTTATGAAAGACACTTATTTTAATGATATAAATTAAACAAGATTTAAGTATGCCAAAGTCTAGGAATCACTAGTATTTCACACCAAGGGTACTATATGTAATACACAGATAATTCTCCAGAACTATAGGCTAGTAACCCAATCTGTCCTCTAAGTTTTAAAGTTACCCGAATGGTCCTTAAACTTTATTTGATAGATCAAGGACCATTTGGAGGAATTTTAATAGTTTGAGGACTATCTGGGTAACCAAAATACTTTTTGCCACAAGGACATGAGGGTAAAAATTAATGAAATTTGATGTAGGGACTCGCATCGTTAAAAAAATAAACAAAGTTCAAAAAATATTTTGCGAACCGTAAAAGTTCAAGAACCCTTTGGGTAACTAGCCTACATCGTTCAGGGCACATTTGGGGAATTATCCTTTATACAAATTTTCACGAGAATGGTTTATAACTGAGAAGATCATAAGATTTGCAGAAAAATAAGCAAATTATTAATCAAGCATATGTATTTATACACTAAGATTCACCGTCACATCAAAGAATAAGGTTGCATTAGTCCATATATATCACAAAAAAGACATATTTAAATTGAGGAACTGGGCATTATATCCCTCGGCTGGATATTCCTTTTCCTTCACACAAAGACTTATAAAATTTCGATTGCATCTCGAGTGGATGAAAACATTACAAAATTAGTAAGGTTAGAAAAGTGATGGGCACCTTTTTGGTGTGGGATGCTCGTTTAACCTTACCAACTTGGTTCTACGGCAGCAGTATAACTTATTACAAGAGTAAAGAAAAAATGTAAGATATGGTTACTAACCTCATGTACTTAAATATGTGTAAGATTTTGTAATTATAAAATTCTACTGGGGTATACATGAAATTTGGACATAGAGCATTGATTAAAGCGGAAAGTAATGCATAGATCCTTAAATTATTCCCACCACTTTTGGTAGTTATTTAAATATAACGAGGATATAACCGTAAATCTCAAACAAGTGTGGCGAAGCTCAATGTAAGTCTATGACCAACAAGACTTAAGTCTATCAAGTTTCACGACATATTCTCTAAGAACAACATAGTTATCAAAATAATTTGACTAAGTTCAATACATATATAGTTAATCCACAGATCAACTAGGCAAAACCAAGAACTTACTTACGAAGTTATTGAGCAATGTTTTATATTTATGAATTAGAATGCTAAAAAAACTCCACTAAAGAGCAGTTGAAAATATTTCATTTTAGAAAATTAAAATGCTCAATCCATATTCAGTATCAAAATTTCATCATCAACTCAGATCATCCAGTGAAAACTATTATTTTCTCAAAGAATTTATAATAAAATTTACTTACAAGTTCCACGTTTCATGATATAACTCGTGACATCACACATCAATAGACATAATATTATAAACATAATATTTTAGAGTGTAAATTAATTTTACATTTTAAATTCTAGTGGTTGACTTGAGGAACAACAGAAGTATGATTAAAAGATATTTTTACCATCAAATAATGTATATCAAACTTATTTAAATATATCTTAATTACAAACATAAGAAAAATTATAACTAAAAACTTTCCATAAAGAAAAATTAAAGAAAAGTATAATTATAATATGAATTTTTGCAAGAGAAGATCTTTCTTGCGGAAATTCATATTATAATTATACTTTTATTTAATTATAATATGAATTTTCTCAAGAGAAGAAATTTCTTCTTCTGTTTCTTTTTTCTTTTTATGCACCAAAATTAGATAGTATGTTATTCTCCTAAAACGTATACATCATATATTTTAAAGGTCAATTAATACATACATAAACAACAAATATACCAAATTTATAAGGATGAGACTATGTTTTTCTAACAATGGACATAAATTAATCAAAAATAGAGAAGAAACTAATAAAAAATGGCTACATATGAAAATATGATTAAATTGTTGTAAATGTGAAATAAAATCTAAAAATATATTAACCTCTACAACTATTCTAAGCTAAAGATTGTATGCCATTGTATAAAATTCAGGAACAATTAGGTGTTCCAATTTTCTAAGTGGTAAAAATATAATATACATGTATGTTAGAAGATAAATGGAACACTAGGATTAGCATAATGAGGTTATACAATTTTAAAAAAATTTATTAATTAAGAAATTAGAAAATTACAGAGTTAAAAAATTCTTTTAAGTATTCAAACACTCTAACAGATACAGATACGAGAGTTCCTCTATTGGTGATGTCCCTATCGTGCAATCAAAAATGTATAAATCTACAATTCAACGGCTTACTTATATAACAACAACCCAATTGATAAAAAGAGTTTTTAACTAAAGTAATTTTTAAATGAACACAATATAAGCAGCTAACAAAACTAGAATCATGTTGTACTTACTTGAAATATCATGATCAACGATCTAATAATTTTCTTGAAATTTTGTTGATGTCGTTCTTTATAATATAAATTTTTATAGGGTTTCTAATCTATTTAGTTGGTTACCCAAAAACCTTGAATGTTGAAGGTGGAAGCGGCTATTTGTGAGAAATACCAGCTTTAGGGTTTTTCTCATAGTGTAAGAGTGTCTTTTTTTAGTGGGAAGGGATATTATATATACGAATATAAAATATTTTTAATAGACTTTTATGATGATAAATGTGGGGCATTTTATCCTTACCCGTCTTCTATATCTCTATATGATATCACCTATTCAAATTGTCTCAACACACCAAGAAATCCTTGCAAACATCCCCTAGCAAGGTTTAAAGCACAACAAGAGAAACCAAGGTTTGTTTTTTCAAGTATACTTTTCCTATCACAACCTCTTTAACTTTAACTAATCAAATGTCAATGTTCTCTGGGGTAGAATATCAATATAATCGACCCAACTAGTTTCTACATCTGCATGCCCAAATGATCACACGATCTCATTAACGAGTGGTTTTTCCTTGATTAATGTAGTTGGTTTGAAAAAACCCGTCTAAGTCACTTTATTTGTGCTGTGACTATTTCGTACCTAACCATGTCGCGTAAAAGCAACACCATTGAAGGGACTGTCATCATAATTCCTCTATGAGAAAGACTACCATACACATCCATCTCAATATAAGCCTTTCATTGCCTTATGAAAACAATGATGTGCAAAAGAGTCCTTCAACAATTAAATATTCTATACGAAAAAGGCTAGGAAGTAATAAATTTAAAAATAAATTAAAGTAAGGGGAGAGTACCTTAATTTTGCAACTCTATGAAGAAAATTTGGCACAACAAGTGATCATTCATGAAATCTTTCTTCCTCTCTCTCCCGCAACGGATTTCTAGCCTTGCAAAAGAATTAATTTTAGGTATCGACCAAAAATATATTGTGTAAATATAACCTAAAATGTAGATATTAAGTGGGCTAATCAATATTGTGTCTCTCGTGTAATTAGTTTTTTTCTCCCTCTCTCTCTCGCTTGTATGATTGGACCACTTATTATTCACATCTTGGATGATATTTAGGTAATAACCTACATTATTCTTACATGTAGTATACATGCAACTACATCTTCAGAAGCTTGATCATCCCCCTTTATCATCGCATAAAGTCTAGGTTTCTTAAAAGTGCTCCCTTGTTCGGACTTCACCACTTTACTTTGACCGCCTCAATGTTCACTTGTTTTTCCTCGTGGACAATCCTTAAGATGGTAATCAGCAGCTCCACACCTAAAACACCCACTTATAATCCATGCACATGATTCAGTCAGATGGTTCTTCACACAATTCGTGAACTGGCCTCTGGGGTTTGGCGTGTTCATTTTCTTTGTTTCAGAGTTTGAAGAATAATTTTCTACTTTCCTCTTATAACTTTGAGAGTGGACTGGTTGGCGTTGTTTTGCCAGACGCTCCCCTTCCTTAACAACAATCGCTGCATTCATGATATCCTTGAACGTTCGATGAAGGAGTGGAGCTACCGCATCTTTAATAGTAGAATTCAACCCAAACTGAAATTTTATAGCCTTCATATATTCATCGGCCACTAAGATAGGGGCAAAACAAGAAAGTTCCAAAAAGCATCGAATATATTCTCGAACTGTCATCTCCCCTTAAGTAAGAGTAGTAAATTCATATATCTTTAAGTCACGGTAAGATTGGGGGTAAAATTCTTCTTCAAAGGTGTCCCGAAATTCTTTCCATGTCGAAACCTTTGGGGATTGGTCTCGCTTGATTGACCACCAATCTTTTGCAGCCCCACGTAACATAAATGTGAACAAACGAACCTTTCGATCATCGGGATAATTAAGCACAAGAAAAAGCTCTTCGATACTTGTAATTCATTTTGTAGCTTCTACTGGGTCCATGATTCCATCAAATGAAGGAGGCTTCAATGAAAAGAATTTTTCTAAGGCTTTATGCTCATCGTCTCTTTGATCTTCTCGAACCATTTCATGAGTTATGCCACCAGCAACTTGTTGTAGAACAGCAGCAGCTAATGCATTCATGTCTATACTGGTGAAGTGGTAGATTCTTGAGTCATAGTGTTCTATTCTTTCACTTGATTCTCATTCACCTTTTCTTTTCTGCGTTGATATTTGCGACATTCATCAACAATCTATGCAAGAGGTACGTTTGCTCCATTTAGGTTGTTAATTGGTTCAGCCATCAACTCCTATATAAATGCATACACCAACTATCAATAACCCACTTATGTTAATTATGTTAACAATATAAAATATGCAAAAACACAACCTACACTTAAAACACTAGATACAAAATGATTCTATATAAAATTATTATCTAAGCTTTCTAAAGTCCAGCAAGATCATAACTTGGCTCTGGTACCAATAATGTCACTCCCCCAAATTTATCGGATAGGAAATTCAAAGGCAGATTAAATTTACAAAAAGATTACATAATTAGAGAACACATGATTAATATTTACATTTGTCATAAATTATTATCACTACTCATCTATGAATACAAAGTCGATGATCACACAAAACGATGTTATTAAAATCTATAAAATACTAGGATGAGATACCAAAACCACACTAGGTTGTTGTCCCTTTACTTTTTGACGAATCTTTCCAAAAACCTCCAATTTTACCATCTAGCTTCTATCTTCTTTTTGATTTCTTTGATCTATAATTTCATATATAGTAATTATAATTTGTAGTATAAAACTTTCTCTTGTTCCTTTTCCTTTTTAACCTTTTCTTACCCTCGTTCATTTTCTCCCCAGTTTCTCTCTTTTTTCCTTCTGCTCCCCTTTCTCTATTTCTATTTTTTTTATCTCGTCCTCCCCCAAGAGAAGATTTTTCTTGCGGAAATTCATATTATAATTATGCTTTTGTTTAATTATAATATGAATTTTCTCAAGAGAAAAAATTTTCTTCATCTGTTTCTTTTTATGCAACAAAATTAGATAGTATGTTATTCTCCTAAATCATGTACATCATATATTTTAAAGGTCAACTAATACATACAAAAACAACCAATATAGCAATTTTTCAAGGATGAGACTATGTTTTTCTAACAATGGACATAAATTAATCAAAAATAGAGAAGAAACTAATAAAAATGCTACATGATTAAATTGTTGTAAATGTGAAATAATATATAAAAATATATTAACCTCTATAACTATTTTAAACTAAAGATTGTATTCCATTGTATAAAATTCAGGAACAATCGGTGTTCCAATTATCGAAGTGGTAAACATATAATATACATGTATGTTAGAAGATTAATGGAACACTCGGATTACCATAAGGAGGTTATACAATTTTAAAAACATTTATTAATTAAGAAATTAGGAAATTACAGAGTTATAATTCTTTTAAGCATTCAAACACTCTAACAGATATGGGTTCATCTATTGTTGATGTCCCTTATATCGTGCAACAAACAATATATAAGTCTACAATTCAACGGCTTATTTATATAACAACAACACAATTGATAAAAAAAGTTTTTAACTAAAGTAATTTATAAATGAACACCATATAAGCGGCTAAAAAAACTAGAATCATCTTGTACTTACTTGATTTCGTTTTTTATAATATAAATTTATATAGGGTTTCTAATCTATTTAGTTGGTTACCAAAAAACCTTGAATGTTGAAGGTGGAAGCGGCTATTTGTGAGAAATACATACGCAGTTTTAGGTTTTTTCTCTAAGTGTAAGCGTGTCTTTTTTTAGTGGGAAGGGATATTATATATACCAATATAAAATATTTTTAATTTACTTTTATGATGATAAATGTGATATGCACGATCTCCAGCTTGGGGCATTTCATCCTTACCCGTTTTGGATATCTCTATATGATATCACCTATTCAAATTGTCTCAACACACCAAGAAATCCTTGCGAACATCCCCTAGCAAGGTTTAAATCACATCAAGAGAAACCAAGGTTTGTTTTTTCAACTACACCTTCCCTATCACAACCTCTTTAACTTCAACTAAGCAAATGTCAATGTTCTCTTTGTGTATAATATCAATATAATCGACCCAACTAGTTTCTTCACATGCATATCCAAATGATCACACGATCTCATTATCGAGTGTTTTTTTCTTTATTAATGTAGTGGGTTTGAAAAAACCCGTCTAAGTCACTTTATTTGTGTTGCGACTATTTCGTACCTAACCCATGTCGCGTAAAAGCAACACCGTTGAAGGGATTTTCATCATAATTCCTCTATGAGAAGGATTACCATACACATCCATCTAAATGATAGCCTTTAATTGTCTTATGTACAATGATGCGAGAAAGAGTCTTTAAACTATATATATTTAATACGAAAAAGGCTAGGAAGTAATATATTTAAAAAGAAAGTAAAGTAAGGGGAGAGTATATTAATTTTGCAACTCTCTGAAGAAAATTTGGCTCGACAAGTGATCTTTCATGAAAACTTTCTTCCTCTCTCTCTACCGCAAAAGATTTCTAGCCTTGCAAAATAATTAATTTTAGGTATCAACCAAAAATATATTTTGTAAATATCACCTAAAATGTAGATATTAAGTGGGATAATCAATATTGTGTCTCTCGCATAATTAGTTTTTTTATTCCATCTCTCTCGCTTTTATGATTGGACCACTTATTATTCACATCTTGGATGATATTTAGGCAATAACCTACATTACTCTTACATGTAGTATACATGCAACTACATCTTCAGAAGCTTGAGCATCCCCCTTTATCATCGCATAAAGTCTAGGTTTCTTAAAAGTGCTCCCATGTTCGGACTTCACCACTTTACTTGACCGCCTCTATGTTCACTTGTTTTTCCTCGTGGTCAATCCTTAAGATGGTGATCAGTAGCTCCACACCTAAAACACCCACTTATAATCCATCTACACGATTCAATCAGATGGTTCTTCCCACAATTCGTGAACTGGCCTCTGGATTTTGGCGTGTTCAATTTCTTTATTGCAGTACTTGAAGAATAATTTGCTTCTTTCCTCTTATAACTTTGAAAGTGGACTGGTTGGTGTTGTTTTGCCAGACTCTCCCCTTCCTCAACAACAATCGCTGCATTCATGATATCCTTGAATGTTCGATGAAGGAGTGGAGCTACCGCATATTGAATAGTAGAATTCAACCCAAACTAAACTTTTATAGCCTTCATATATTCATCGACCACTAAGACGGGGGCAAAACGAGAAAGTTCCAAAAATCATCGAATATATTCTCGAACTGTCATCTCCCCTTAAGTAAGAGTAGTAAATTCAAATATCTTCAAGTCACGATAAGATTGGGGGTAAAATTCTTCTTCAAAGGTGTCCCGAAATTCTTTCCATGTCGAAACCTTTGGGGATTGGTCTCGCTTGATTGACCACCAATCTTTTGTAGCCCCACGTAACATAAATGTGAACAAATGAACCTTTCGATCATTGGGATAATTAAGCACAAGAAAAAGCTCTTCGATATTTGTTATTCGTTTTGTAGCTTCTACTGGTTTCATGATTCCATAAAATGAAGGAGGCTTCAATGAAAATAATTTTTCTAAGGCTTTATGCTTATCGTCTCTTTGATCTTCTCGAACCATTCCATGAGTTATGCCATTAGCAACTTGTTGTAGAACAGCAGCAGCTAATGCATTCATGTCTATAATTGGTGAAGTGGTAGATTCTTGAGTCATAATGTTCGGTTCTTTCACTTGAGTCTCATTCAACTTTTCTTTTCTACTTTGATATTTGCGACATTCATCAACAATCTGTGCAAGAGGTACGTTAGCTCCATTTAGGTTGTTAATTGGTTCAGCCATCAACTCCTATATAAATGCATACACCAGCTATCAATAACCCACTTATGAAAATTATGTTAACAATATACAATCTGCAAAAACACAAACTAAACTTAAAATACTAGATACAAAATGATTCTATATGAAATTATTATCTAATCTTTCTAAAGTCCATCTAGATCGTAACTTGCCTCTGCTACCAATAATATCACGCCCCCAAATTTAATCGGATAGGAAAATTCAAAGGCGTAACATATTAAATTTACAAAAAGATTACATAATTAGAGAACACTTGATTAATATTTACATTTGTCATAAATTATTATCACTACTCATCTATGAATACAAAGTCGATGGTCATAATTTGAGATACCAAAACCACACTAAGTTGTTGTCCCTTTATTTTTTGACAAATCTTTCAAAAAACCTTTAATTTTACCATCTAGCTTCTATCTTTTTTTTTTAATTTCTTTGATCTATAATTTCAAATATAGTAATTGTAATTTGTAGATTAAAACTTGCTCTTGTTCCTTTTCCAGTCTAACCTTTTCTTACCCTCGTTCATTTTCTCCCCAGTTTCTCTCTTTTTTCCTTCTGCTCCCCTTTCTCTGTTTCTATTTTTTTTATCTCGTCCTCCCCCAAGAGAAGATTTTTCTTTCGGAAATTCATATTATAATTTTTCTTTTATTTAATTATAATATGAATTTTCTCAAGAGAAGAATTTTCTTCTTCTGTTTCTTTTTTCTTTTTATGCAACAAAATTAGATAGTATGTTATTCTCCTAAATCATGTACATCATATATTTTAAAGGTCAACTAATATATACAAAACAACCAATATACCAATTTTTCAAGGATGAGACTATGTTTTTCTAACAATGGACATAAATTAATCAAAAATAGAGAAGAAACTAATAAAAATGCTACATGTGAAAATATGATTAAATTGTTGTAAATGTGAAATAATATCTAAAAATATATTAACCTCTATAACTATTTTAAGCTAAAGATTGCATTCCATTGTATTAAATTAAGGAACAATCGGTGTTCCAATTTTCGAAGTGGTAAACATATAATATACATGTATGTTAGAAGATTAATGGAACACTCGGATTACCATAAGGAGGTTATAAAATTTTATAAACATTTATTACTTAAGAAATTAGGAAATTACAGAGTTAAAATTCTTTTAAGCATTCATACACTCTAACATATATGAGTTCATCTATTGTTGATGTCCCTTATATCGTGCAACCAACAATATATAAGTCTACAATTCAACGGCTTATTTATATAACAACAACACAATTGATAAAAAGAGTTTTTAACTAAAGTAATTTTCAAATGAACACCATATAAGCGGCTAAAAAAACTAGAATCATGTTGTACTTACTTGATTTCGTTTTTTATAATATAAATTTATATAGGGTTTCTAATCTATTTAGTTGGTTACCAAAAAACCTTGAATGTTGAAGGTGGAAGCGGCTATTTGTGAGAAATACATATGCAGTTTTAGGGTTTTTCTCTAAGTGTAAGCGTGTCTTTTTTAGTGGGAAGGGATATTATATATACCAATATAAAATATTTTTAATATACTTTTATGATGATAAATGTGATATGCACGATCTCCAGCTTGGGGAATTTCATCCTTACCCGTTTTGGATATCTCTATATGATATCACCTATTCAAATTGTCTCAACACACCAAGAAATCCTTGCGAACATCCCCTAGCAAGGTTTAAATCACAGCAAGAGAAACCAAGGTTTGTTTTTTCAACTATACCTTCCCTATCACAACCTCTTTAACTTCAACTAAGCAAATGTCAATGTTCTCTGGGTGTATAATATCAATATAATCGACCCAACTAGTTTCTTCACCTGCATACCCAAATGATCACACGGTCTCATTATCGAGTGTTTTTTTCTTTATTAATGTAGTGGGTTTGAAAAAACCCGTCTAAGTCACTTTATTTGTGTTGCGACTATACCTAACCCATGTCGCATAAAAGCAACACCATTGAAGGGATTTTCATCATAATTTCTCTATGAGAAGGATTACCATACACATCCATCTAAATAATAGCCTTTAATTGTCTTATGTACAATGATGCGAGAAAGAGCCTTTAAACAATATATATTTAATATGAAAAAGGCTAGGAAGTAATATATTTAAAAATAAAGTAAAGTAAGGGGAGAGTACATTAATTTTGCAACTCTATGAAGAAAATTTGGCTCGACAAGTGATCTTTCATGAAAACTTTCTTCCTCTCTCTCTACCGCAACAGATTTCTAGCCTTGCAAAAGAATTAATTTTAGGTATCAACCAAAAATATATTGTGTAAATATCACCTAAAACGTAGATATTAAGTGGGATAATCAATATTGTGTCTCTCGCATAATTAGTTTTTTTTCTCCCTCTCTCTCGTTTTTATGATTGGACCACTTATTATTCACATCTTAGATGATATTTAGGTAATAACCTACATTACTCTTACATGTAGTATACATGCAACTACATCTTCAGAAGCTTGAGCATCCCCCTTTATCATTGCATAAAGTCTAGGTTTCTTAAAAGTGCTCCCTTGTTCGGACTTCACCACTTTACTTGACCGCCTCTATGTTCACTTGTTTTTCCTCGTGGTCAATCCTTAAGATGGTGATCAGCAGCTCCACACCTAAAACACCCACTTATAATCCTTCTACACGATTCAATCAGATGGTTCTTCCTACAATTCGTGAACTGGCCTCTGGAGTTTGGCGTGTTCATTTTCTTTGTTGCAGTACTTGAAGAATAATTTGCTTCTTTCCTCTTATAAATTTGAAAGTGGACTGGTTGGCGTTGTTTTGCCAGACTCTCCCCTTCCTCAACAACAATCGCTGCATTCATGATATCCTTGAAAGTGCGATGAAGGAGTGGAGCTACTGCATCTTGAATAGTAGAATTCAACCCAAACTAAAATTTTATAGCCTTCATATATTCATCGACCACAAAGACAGGGGCAAAACGAGAAAGTTCCAAAAATCATCGAATATATTCTCGAACTGTCATCTCCCCTTAAGTAAGAGCAGTAAATTCAAATATCTTCAAGTCAAAATAAGATTGGGGGTAAAATTCTTCTTCAAAGGTGTCCCGAAATTCTTTCCATGTCGAAACTTTTGGGGATTGGTCTCGCTTGATTGACCACCACTCTTTTGTAGCCCCACGTAACATAAATGTGAACAAATGAACCTTTCGATCATTGGGATAATTAAGCACAAGAAAAAGTTCTTCGATATTTGTTATTCATTTTGTAGCTTCTACTGGTTTCATGATTCCATAAAATGAAGGAGGCTTCAATGACAATAATTTTTCTAAGGCTTTATGCTTATCGTCTCTTTGATCTTCTCGAACCATTCCATGAGTTATGCCATTAGCAACTTGTTGTAGAACAGCAGCAGCTAATGCATTCATGTCTATAACTGGTGAAGTGGTAGATTCTTAAGTCATAGTGTTCGGTTCTTTCACTTGAGTCTCATTCAACTTTTCTTTTCTACTTTGATATTTGCGACATTCATCAACAATCTGTGCAAGAGGTACGTTAGCTCCATTTAGGTTGTTAATTGGTTTAGCCATCAACTCCGATATAAATGCATACACCAGCTATCAATAACCCACTTATGTTAATTATGTTAACAATATACAATCTGCAAAAACACAACCTAAACTTAAAATACTAGATACAAAATGATTCTATATGAAATTATTATCTAATCTTTCTAAAGTCCAGCTTGATCGTAACTTGCCTCTGCTACCAATAATATCATGCCCCCAAATTTAATCGGATAGGAAAATTCAAAGGCGTGACATATTAAATTTACAAAAAGATTACATAATTAGAGAACACTTGATTAATATTTACATTTGTCATAAATTATTATCACTACTCATCTATGAATACAAAGTCGATGGTCATAATTTGAGATACCAAAACCACACTAAGTTGTTGTCCCTTTACTTTTTTACAAATCTTTCAAAAAACCTTTAATTTTACCATCTAGCTTCTATCTTTTTTTTATTTCTTTGATCTATAATTTCAAATATAGTAATTGTAATTTGTAGAATAAAACTTGCTCTTGTTCCTTTTCCTTTCTAACCTTTTCTTACCCTCGTTCATTTTCTCCCCAGTTTCTCTCTTTTTTCCTTCTGCTCCCTTTTCTCTATTTCTATTTTTTTGTCTCGTCCTCCCCCAAAAGTAATAATAATATTTTCCCTCAAAGTACCACTAAAAAAATATAGTATAATATATTATATTATTTCAAAATATGAGTTAGGCCTAAAATTATTTTAAGTATTATAACATCAATTTCCATTCTTGAATTTTTCACTGTCCCTACTCCTCCCTCTAACCACTTTTCCTTCTCGAACTAAGTTGCGACAATAACTTTATCAATAATTTTATGACCTGAACTCTCCCCCTTATATTCCTTGTGTTAGTCATTTGTTTCTCCATTACAGCTTTATACTTCCCCTCTGATAATGCACTATATACATTATTAAATAAAAGTCAAGTAGAAGAATGATTTAGTTAAAATTGAATAAAAAAAAAATATAAAGTCAAAATTCTTTTAATTAGACTTTTTTTAGGTTAATAAAAATAAATTGTTGTTGTTTTATATAAAAATTCATAATAGTGTTGAACTGATTATTAAATTAAATGTATTAATAAAATATAATTCTAGTAATATAATATTAAATCCGTCTAAGATAAAATTTGCCTACATTTAATGGGTCACCCAGTGGCTCGTATGTATAACTTATATTATTTCCAAAAATAAGATATAGAGAATGGAATTTATAATTAGGTTAAAGAAAGCGCTAAAAGATAAGGGTAGGAGGGCTGTCATGAAGAGGAAAAAGCTCACACTTCCGGTAGGGGAGAGGGGGTTATAGCAAAAAGATGTGACAAAGGTGATTACAGGTTTAGGTAGACTAGTATAATTAATACAATATTGCTGATGAAACCTTAAGTTTTAAATGGTGTGTCTCACCTGGCCCGCATGGAGTATTCGATACTACTAACAACACTTCTTGTCACTAGTACATCATATGATATGAAGTAAGTACTCTCCAAATGAGATATATACAATACAAAGAACAATATAATGTCATGTTAATCGCAAGAATAAATTTTATGATTACATGATATGATAACAAAGCAGAAGTTATTATTCATTAGTTAAACTATAGATCAACTCTTGTTCTTGGTCTTGGTCAAACGGTTAGCTCTTACATATTTCTTTGAATCAGCAGATTGTCTTAAAGTTTCAGGTGCAGAGGATGCACGTTCACCATTTGAAGTTCCATCTTCACATGGTCTTGTAATGTTATCTGCACAAGATGGCTCACCACGGATTTTTTTCCAGTACCCAATAGGGTCTGCATAAGAAGCATATCCAGGTATGCTACCACAAAAAGAACATTATATATTAGACCACCAAATTAGAGCACCAAAATAATTTATAAAATATTTATACACGCATATATATATATATATATATATATATATACCTGCTTGTCATAAAGGTCCTCCTATCCTAAGTTCTTTCTAAACTATATATGTTGCCTACACAAGTTAACCAACTTAGTTATAATACGAGATAAAAATGTTCAATATTTCACGAGAAGAGATTTTAGAGAAAATATTTACCACCATAGATATCCTTGTCCGAGAAGTACTCCAACATCAATGTGAGTTCAAGGTCAGCTCCATACTCCTTAAACTTTTGAATTTCTTGTTTTCTGTCCATCTTCTTATAAAAATAATGAGAAGATAATATTTGAATGATTTAAAGAAAATAAACTTTACAGTCAAACTTATAATGAACAAAAACATGGTGATAAGATTGATTATTCAATTGCATTTCTCAAATAATGCGAGAAATATCTTATGAAAGACACTTCTTTTAATGATATAAATTAAACAAGATTTAAGTACGCCAAACTCTAGGAAGCACTAGTGTTTCACACAAAGGGTACTAATGGCTTGCCTGAAAAAATAAAAAATATAGATGTAATATACAGATAATTCTCCAAATGGTCCTAAACTATATGCTAGTAACCCAATCTATCCTCTAAGTTTTAAAGTTACCTGAATGGTCCTGGTCCTTAAACTTTATTTGATACATCAGGGACCATTTGGAGGAATTTTAATAGTTTGAGGACTATTTGGATAACAAAAATACTTGTTGCCACAAGGACATGATGGTAAAAATTGATTAAACTTGATTTGGGACTCACATCGTTAAAAAAACTAAACAAAGTTCAAAGACTATTTCGCGTACCGTAAAAGTTCAAGAACCCTTGGGTAACTAGCCTACATAGTTCAGGGCATTTAGGGAATTATCCTTTATATAAATTTTCACGAGAATGGTCAATATCTGCGAAGATCATATGGTTTGCAGAAAACGGTAAATTTTTAATCAAGCATATGTATTTATACACTAAGATTCACTGGCACATCAAAGAATGAGGTTGCAACAGTCCATATATATCACAAAAAGGACACTATTAAATTGAGGAACTGGGCATTATATCCCTCGGCTGGATATTCCTTTTCATTCACATAAAGACTTATAAAATTTCGATTGCATCTCGAGTGGATCATAAAATTACAAAATTAGTAAGGTTAGAAGAGTGATCAGTAGAAATCTTACCAACTTGATTCTACGGCAACAATATAACCTATTACAAGAGTAAAGAAAAAACGTAAGATATGCTTACTAACCTCATGTACTTAAATATGTGTAAGCTTTTGTAATTAAAAAATTCTACAGGCCTATACATGAAATTTGTACATAGAGCATTGATTTAAGCGGAAAGTAATGCATAGATCCTTAAATTATTCCCACCACTTTTGGTAATTATTTAAATATAACAAGGATATAACCGTAAATCTCAAACAAGTGTGACGGAGCTCAATGTAAGTCAATGACCAACAAGACTTACGTCAATCAAGTTTCACAACAGATTCTCTCAGAACAACATAGTTGTAAAAAATATTTGACTAAGTTCAATACATATATAGTTAATCCACAGATCAACTAGGCAAAACCAAGAACTTGCTTACAACGTTATTAAGCAATGTTTTTATATTTAAGAGTTAAAATGCTAAAAAACTCCACTAAAGAGCAGTTGAAAATATTTCATTTTAAAAAATTAAAATGCTCAATCCATATTTAGTATCAAAATTTCATCATCAACTCAGATCATCTAGTGAAAACTATTGTTTTCTCAAAGAATTTATATTAAAATTTTCTTACAAGTTTCAGGTTTCATGATATAAATAGTGACATCACACATCAATAGATATAATATTATAAAAATAATATTTTAGAGTGTAAATTAATTTTACAATTTAGATTCTAGTGGTTGACTTGAGGAACAACAGAAGTATGATTAAAAGATATTTTTACCATCAAATAATGTATATCAAACTTATTTAAATATAACTCAATTACAAACATAAGAAAAATTATAACTAAAAACTCTCCATAAAGAAATATTAAAGAAAAGTATAATTATAATATGAATTTTTGCAAGATAAGATTTTTCTTGCGGAAATTCATATTATAATTATACTTTTATTTAATTATAATATGAATTTTCTCAAGAGAAGAATTTTCTTCTTCTGTTTCTTTTTTCTTTTTATGCACCAAAATTAGATAGTATGTTATTCTCCTAAAACGTATACATCATATATTTTAAAGGTCAATTAATACATACATAAACAACAAATATACCAAATTTACAAGGATGAGACTATGTTTTTCTAACAATGGACATAAATTAATCAAAAATAGAGAAGAAACTAATAAAAAATGGCTACATATGAAAATATGATTAAATTGTTGTAAATGTGCAATAAAATCTAAAAATATATTAACCTCTACAACTATTCTAAGCTAAAGATTGTATGCCATTGTATAAAATTCAGGAACAATTAGGTGTTCCAATATTCTAAGTGGTAAAAATATAATATACATGTATGTTAGAAGATAAATGGAACACTAGGATTAGCATAATGAGGTTATACAATTTTAAAAAATTTTATTAATTAAGAAATTAGAAAATTACAGTGTTAAAAAATTCTTTCAAGTATTCAAACACTCTAACAGATACGAGAGTTCCTCTATTGGTGATGTCCCTATCGTGCAATCAAAAATGTATAAATCTACAATTCAACGGCTTACTTATATAACAACAACCCAATTGATAAAAAGAGTTTTTAACTAAAGTAATTTTTAAATGAACACAATATAAGCAGCTAACAAAACTAGAATCATGTTGTACTTACTTGAAATATCATGATCAACGATCTAATAATTTTCTTGAAATTTTGTTGATGTCGTTCTTTATAATATAAATTTTTATAGGGTTTCTAATCTATTTAGTTGGTTACCCAAAAACCTTGAATGTTGAAGGTGGAAGCGGCTATTTGTGAGAAATACCAGCTTTAGGGTTTTTCTCATAGTGTAAGAGTATCTTTTTTTAGTGGGAAGGGATATTATATATACGAATATAAAATATTTTTAATAGACTTTTATGATGATAAATGTGGGGCATTTTATCCTTACCCGTCTTCGATATCTCTATATGATATCACCTATTCAAATTGTCTCAACACACCAAGAAATCCTTGCAAACATCCCCTAGCAAGGTTTAAATCACAACAAGAGAAACCAAGGTTTGTTTTTTCAAGTATACTTTCCCTATCACAACCTCTTTAACTTTAACTAAGCAAATGTCAATGTTCTCTGGGGTAGAATATCAATATAATCGACCCAACTAGTTTCTACATCTGCATGCCCAAATGATCACACGATCTCATTAACGAGTGGTTTTTCCTTGATTAATGTAGTTGGTTTTAAAAAACCCGTCTAAGTCACTTTATTTGTGCCGTGACTATTTCGTACCTAACCATGTCGCGTAAAAGCAACACCATTGAAGGGACTGTCATCATAATTCCTCTATGAGAAAGACTACCATGCACATCCATCTCAATATAAGCCTTTAATTGCCTTATGAAAACAATGATGTGCAAAAGAGTCCTTCAACAATTATATATTCTATTTTTAAAAGGCTAGGAAGTAATAAATTTAAAAAGAAATTAAAGTAAGGGGAGAGTACCTTAATTTTGCAACTCTGTGAAGAAAATTTGGAACGACAAGTGATCATTCATGAAAACTTTCTTCCTCTCTCTCCCGCAACGGATTTCTAGCCTTGCAAAAGAATTAATTTTAGTTATCAACCAAAAATATATTGTGTAAATATCACCTAAAATGTAGATATTAAGTGGGCTAATCAATATTGTGTCTCTCGTGTAATTAGTTTTTTTTCTCCCTCTCTCTCTCGCTTCTATGATTGGACCACTTATTATTCACATCTTGGATGATATTTAGGTAATAACCTACATTATTCTTACATGTAGTATACATGCAACTACATCTTTAGAAGCTTGATCATCCCCCTTTATCATCGCATAAAGTCTAGGTTTCTTAAAACTGCTCCCTTGTTCGGACTTCACCACTTTACTTTGACCGCCTCGATGTTCACTTGTTTTTCCTTGTGGACAATCCTTAAGATGGTAATCAGCAGCTCCACACCTAAAACACCCACTTATAATCCATGCACATGATTCAATCAGATGATTCTTCACACAATTCGTGAACTGGCCTCTGGGGTTTGGCGTGTTCATTTTCTTTGTTTCAGAGTTTGAAGAATAATTTTCTACTTTCCTCTTATAACTTTGAGAGTGGACTGGTTGGCGTTGTTCCTTAACAACAATCGTTGCATTCATGATATCCTTGAACGTTCGATGAAGGAGTGGAGCTACCGCATCTTTAATAGTAGAATTCAACCCAAACTGAAATTTTATAGCCTTCATATATTCATCGACCACTAAGATACGGGCAAAACAAGAAAGTTCCAAAAAGCATCGAATATATTCTCGAACTGTCATCTCCCCTTAAGTAAGAGTACTAAAATCATATATCTTTAAGTCACGATAAGATTGGGGGTAAAATTCTTCTTCAAAGGTGTCCCGAAATTCTTTCCATGTCGAAACCTTTGGGGATTGGTCTCGCTTGATTGACCACCAATCTTTTGCAGCCCCACGTAACATAAATGTGAACAAACGAACCTTTCAATCATCGGGATAATTAAGCACAAGAAAAAGCTCTTCGATATTTGTAATTCATTTTGTAGCTTCTACTGGTTCCATGATTCCATCAAATGAAGTAGGCTTCAATGAAAAGAATTTTTCTAAGGCTTTATACTCATCGTCTCTTTGATCTTCTCGAACCATTTCATGAGTTATGCCACCAGCAACTTGTTGTAGAACAGCAGCAACTAATGCATTCATGTCTATAACTGGTGAAGTGGTAGATTCTTGAGTCATAGTGTTCTATTCTTTCACTTGATTCTCATTCACCTTTTCTTTTCTACGTTGATATTTGCGACATTCATCAACAATCTATGCAAGAGGTACGTTAGCTCCATTTAGGTTGTTAATTGGTTCAGCCATCAACTCCTATATAAATTCATACACCAACTATCAATAACCCACTTATGTTAATTATGTTAACAATATACAATATGCAAAAACACAACCTAAACTTAAAATACTAGATACAAAATGATTCTATATAAAATTATTATCTAAGCATTCTAAAGTCCAGCAAGATCATAACTTGGCTCTGGTACCAATAATGTCACGCCCCCAAATTTATGGGATATGACAATTCAAAGGCGTAACAGATTAAATTTACAAAAAGATTACATAATTAGAGAACACATAATTGATATTTACATTTGTCATAAATTATTATCACTACTCATCTATGAATACAAAGTCGATGATCACACAAAACGATGTTATTAAAATCTATAAAATACTAGGATGAGATACAAAAACCACACTAGGTTGTTGTCCCTTTACTTTTTGACAAATCTTTCCAAAAACCTCCAATTTTACCATCTAGCTTCTATCTTCTTTTTTATTTCTTTGATCTATAATTTCATATATAGTAATTATAATTTGTAGAATAAAACTTTCTCTTGTTCCTTTTCCTTTCTAACCTTTTCTTACCCTCGTTCATTTTCTCCCCAGTTTCTCTCTTTTTTCCTTCTGCTCCCCTTTCTCTATTTCTATTTTTTTTTTATCTCGTCCTCCCCCAAGAGAAGATTTTTCTTGCGGAAATTCATATTATAATTATGCTTTTATTTAATTATAATATGAATTTTCTCAAGAGAAGAATTTTCTTCATCTGTTTCTTTTTATGCAACAAAATTAGATAGTATGTTATTTTCCTAAATCATGTACATCATATATTTTAAAGGTCAACTAATACATACAAAAACAACCAATATACCAATTTTTCAAGGATGAGACTATGTTTTTCTAACAATGGACATAAATTAATCAAAAATAGAGAAGAAACTAATAAAAATGATACATGTGAAAATATGATTAAATTGTTGTAAATGTGAAATAATATCTAAAAATATATTAACCTCTATAACTATTTTAAGCTAAAGATTGTATTCCATTGTATAAAATTCAGGAACAATCGGTGTTCCAATTTTCAAAGTGGTAAAAATATAATATACATGTATGTTAGAAGATTAATGGAACACTCGGATTACCATAAGGAGGTTATACAATTTTAAAAACATTTATTAATTAAGAAATTAGGAAATTAAAGAGTTAAAATTCTTCTAAGCATTCAAACACTCTAACAGATATGAGTTCACCTATTGTTGATGTCCCTTATATCGTGCAACCAACAATATATAAGTCTACAATTCAACGGCTTATTTATATAACAACTACACAATTGATAAAAAGAGTTTTTAACTAAAGTAATTTTTAAATGAACCCCATATAAGCGGCTAAAAAAACTAGAATCATGTTGTACTTACTTGATTTTGTTTTTTATAATATAAATTTATATAGGGTTTCTAATCTATTTAGTTGGTTACCAAAAAACCTTGAATGTTGAAGGTGGAAGCGGCTATTTGTGAGAAATACATACGCAGTTGTAGGGTTTTTCTTTAAGTGTAAGCGTGTCTTTTTTTAGTGGGAAGGGATATTATATATACAAATATAAAATATTTTTTATATACTTTTATGATGATAAATGTGATATGCACTATCTCCAGCTTGGGGCATTTCATCCTTACCCGTTTTGGATATCTCTATATGATATCACCTATTCAAATTGTCTCAACACACCAAGAAATCCTTGCGAACATCCCCTAGCAAGGTTTAAATAACAGCAAGAGAAACCAAGGTTTGTTTTTTCAACTATACCTTCCCTATCACAACCTCTTTAACTTCAACTAAGCAAATGTCAATGTTCTCTGGGTGTATAATATCAATATAATCGGCCCAACTAGTTTCTTCACCTGCATACCCAAATGATCACACGATCTCATTATCGAGTGGTTTTTTCTTTATTAATGTAGTGGGTTTGAAAAAACCCGTCTAAGTCACTTTATTTGTGTTGCGACTATTTCGTACCTAACCCATGTCGCGTAAAAGCAACACCGTTGAAGGGATTTTCATCATAATTCCTCTATGAGAAGGATTACCATACACATCCATCTAAATAATAGCCTTTAATTGTCTTATGTACAATGATGCGAGAAAGAGCCCTTAAACAATATATATTTAATACAAAAAAGGCTAGGAAGTAATATATTTAAAATTAAAGTAAAGTAAGGGGAGAGTACATTAATTTTGCAACTCTATGAAGAAAATTTGGCTCGACAAGTGATCTTTCATGAAAACTTTCTTCCTCTCTCTCTCTACCGCAACAGATTTCTAGCCTTGCAAAAGAATTAATTTTAGGTATCAACCAAAAATATATTGTGTAAATATCACCTAAAATGTAGATATTAAGTGGGATAATCAATATTGTGTCTTTCGCATAATTAGTTTTTTTTTCTCCCTCCCTCTCGCTTTTATGATTGGACCACTTATTATTCACATCTTGGATGATATTTAGGTAATAACCTACATTAATCTTACATGTAGTATACATGCAACTACATCTTCAGAAGCTTGAGCATCCGCCTTTATCATCGCATAAAGTCTAGGTTTCTTAAAAGTGCTCCCTTGTTCGGACTTCACCACTTTGCTTGACCGCCTCTATGTTCACTTGTTTTTCCTCGTGGTCAATCCTTAAGATGGTGATCAGCAGCTCCACACCTAAAACACCCACTTATAATCCATCTACACGATTCAATCAGATGGTTCTTCCCACAATTCGTGAACTGGCCTCTGGAGTTTGGCGTGTTCATTTTCTTTGTTGCAGTACTTGAAGAATAATTAGCTTCTTTCCTCTTATAACTTTGAAAGTGGACTGGTTGGCGTTGTTTTACCAGACTCTCCCCTTCCTCAACAACAATCGCTGCATTCATGATATCCTTGAAAGTGCGATGAAGGAGTGGAGCTACCGCATCTTGAATAGTAGAATTCAACCCAAACTAAAATTTTATAGCCTTCATATATTCATCGAACACTAAGACTGCGGCAAAACGAGAAAGTTCCAAAAAGCATCGAATATATTCTCGAACTGTCATCTCCCCTTAAGTAAGAGCAGTAAATTCAGATATCTTCAAGTCACGATAAGATTGGGGGTAAAATTCTTCTTCAAAGGTGTCCCGAAATTCTTTCCATGTCGAAACCTTTGGGGATTGGTCTCGCTTGATTGACCACCAATCTTTTGTAGCCCCACGTAACATAAATGTGAACAAATGAACCTTTCGATCATTGGGATAATTAAGCACAAGAAAAAGCTCTTCGATATTTGTTATTTGTTTTGTAGCTTCTACTGGTTTCATGATTCCATAAAATGAAGGAGGCTTCAATGACAATAATTTTTCTAAGGCTTTATGCTTATCGTCTCTTTGATCTTCTCGAACCATTCCATGAGTTATGCCATTAGCAACTTGTTGTAGAACAGCAGCAGCTAATGCATTCATGTCTATAACTGGTGAAGTGGTAGATTCTTGAGTCATAGTGTTCGGTTCTTTCACTTGAGTCTCATTCAACTTGTCTTTTCTACTTTGATATTTGCGACATTCATCAACAATCTGTGCAAGAGGTACGTTAGCTCCATTTAGGTTGTTAATTGGTTCAGCCATCAACTCCTATATAAATGCATACACCAGCTATCAATAACCCACTTATGTTAATTATGTTAACAATATACAATCTGCAAAAACACAACCTAAATTTAAAATACTAGATACACAATGATTCTATATAAAATAATTATCTAAGCTTTTTAATGTCCAGCAAGATCGTAACTTGCCTCTGCTACCAATAATATCACGCCCCCAAATTTAATCGGATAGGAAAATTCAAAGGCGTAACAGATTAAATTTACAAAAAGATTACATAATTAGATAACACTTGATTAATATTTACATTTGTCATAAATTATTATCACTACTCATCTATGAATACAAAGTCGATGGTCATAATTTGAGATACCAAAACCACACTATGTTGTTGTCCCTTTACTTTTTGACAAATCTTTCAAAAAACCTTTAATTTTACCATCTAGCTTCTATCTTTTTTTTATTTCTTTGATCTATAATTTCAAATATAGTAATTGTAATTTGTAGAATAAAACTAGCTCTTGTTCCTTTTCCTTTCTAACCTTTTCTTACCCTCGTTCATTTTCTCCCTAGTTTCTCTCTTTTTTCCTTCTGCTCCCTTTTCTCTGTTTCATTTTTTTGTCTCGTCCTCCCCCGAAAGTAATAAAAATACTTTCCTTCAAAGTACCACTAAAAAAATATAGTATAATATAATATATTATTTCAAAATATGAGTTAGGCCTAAAATTATTTTAATTATTATAACATCAATTTCCATTCTTGAATTTTTCACTGTCCTTACTCCTCCCTCTAACCACTTTTCCTTCTCGAACTAAGTTGCGACAATAATTTTATCACCTGAACTCTCCCCCTTATATTCCTTCATTTAGTCATTTGTTTCTCCATTACAGCTTTATACTTCCCCTTTGATAATGCACTATACACATTATTAAATAAAAGTCAAGTAGAAGAATGATTTAGTTAAAATTTAATAAAAAAAAATATAAAGTCAAAATTCTTTTAATTAGACTTTTTTTAGGTTAATAAAAATAACTTGTTGTTGTTTTATATAAAAATTCATAATAGTGTTGAACTGATTATTAAATTAAATGTATTAATAAAATATAATTCTAGTAATATAATATTAAATCCGTCTAAGATAAAATTTGCCTACATTTAATGGGTCACCTAATGGCTCGTATGTATAACTTATATTATTTCCAAAAATAAGATAGAGAGAATGGAATCTATAATTAGGTTAAAGAAAACGCTAAAAGATAAGGGTAGGAGTGCTGTCATGAAGAGGAAAAAGCTCACACTTCCGGTAGGGGAGAGGGGGTTATAGCAAAAAGATATGACAAAGGTGATTACAGGTTTAGGTAGACTAGTATAATTGATACAATATTGCTGATGAAACCTTAAGTTTTAAATGGTGTGTCTCACCTGGGCCAACATGGAGTATATCATACTACTAACAACACTTCTTGTCACTAGTACATCATATGATTAGAAGTAAGTACTCTCCAAATGAGATATATACAATACAAAGAACAATATAATGTCATGTTAATCGCAAGAATAAATTTTATGATTACATGATATGATAACAAAGCAGAAGTTATTATTCATTTGTTAAACTATAGATCAACTCTTGTTCTTGGTCTTGGTCAAACGGTTAGCTCTTACATATTTCTTTGAATCAGCGGATTGTCTTAAAGTTTGAGGTGCAGAGGATGCACGTTCACCATTTGAAGTTACAGCTTCACATGGTCTTGTAATGTTATCTGCACAAGATGGCTCAGAAGATGGCTCACCACAGATTTGTTTCAAGTACCCAATAGGGTATGCATAAGAAGCATATCGAGGTATGCTACACAACAAAAAGAACATTATATATTAGACCACCAAATTAGAGAACCAAAATATTTTATAAATAGTTATACACGCATATATAGCTACCTGCTTGTCATAAAGGTCTTCCTATCCTCAGTTCTTTCTAAACTATATATGTTGCCTACACAAGTTCGCCAACTTAGTTATAATACGAGATAAAAATGTTCCATATCTCAAGAGAAGAGTTTTTAGAGAAAATATTTACCACCATAGATATCCTTGTCCGAGAAGTACTCCAACATAAGTGTGTGTTCAAGGTCAGCTCCATACTCCTTAAACCTTTGAATTTCTTGTTTTTTATCCATCTCCCTATAAAAAAAATGAGAAGATAATATTTGAATGGTTTAAAGAAAAATAAACTTTACAATCAAACTTATAATGAACAAAAACATGGTGATAAGATTGCTTATTCAATTGCATTTCTCAAATAATATGAGAAAAATCTTATGAAAGACACTTATTTTAATGATATAAATTAAACAAGATTTAAGTATGCCAAACTCTAGGAATCACTAGTGTTTCACACCAAGGGTACTATATGTAATACACAGATAATTCTCCAGAACTATAGGCTAGTAACCCAATCTGTCCTCTAAGTTTTAAAGTTACCCGAATGGTCCTTAAACTTTATTTGATAGATCAAGGACCATTTGGAGGAATTTTGATAGTTTGAGGACTATCTGGGTAACCGAAATACTTTTTGCCACAAGGACATGAGGGTAAAAATTGATGAAATTTGATGTAGGGACTCGCATCGTTAAAAAAATAAACAAAGTTCAAGGAATATTTTGCGAACCGTAAAAGTTCAAGAACCCTTTGGGTAACTAGCCTACATAGTTCAGGGCACATTTGGGGAATTATCCTTTATACAGATTTTCACGAGATTGGTCTATAACTGAGAAGATCATAAGATTTGCAGAAAAAACAGCAAATTATTAATCAAGCATATGTATTTATACACTAAGATTCACTGTCACATCAAAGAATAAGGTTGCAACAGTCCATATATATCACAAAAAGGACACTATTAAATTGAGGAACTGGGCATTATATCCCTCGGATGGATATTCCTTTTCCTTCACACAAAGACTTATAAAATTTCGATTGCATCTCGAGTAGATGAAAATATTACAAAATTAGTAAGGTTAGAAGAGTGATGGGCACCTTTTGGTGTGGGATGCTCGTTTAACCTTACCAACTTGGTTCTACGGCAGTGGTATAACCTATTACAAGAGTAAAGAAAAAACGTAAGATATGGTTACTAACCTCATGTACTTAAATATGTGTAAGATTTTGTAATTATAAAATTCTACAGGGGTATAAATGAAATTTGGACATAGAGCATTAATTAAAGCGGAAAGTAATGCATAGATCCTTAAATTATTCCCACCACTTTTGGTAGTTATTTAAATATAACGAGGATATAACCGTAAATCTCAAACAAGTGTGGCGAAGCTCAATGTAAGTCTATGACCAACAAGACTTAAGTTTATCAAGTTTCACGACATATTCTCTCAGAACAACATAGTTATCAAAACAATTTGACTAAGTTCGAAACATATATAGTTAATCCACAAATCAACTAGGAAAAACCAAGAACTTACTTACGAAGTTATTGAGCAATGTTTTATATTTAAGAATTAGAATGCTAAAAAAACTCCACTAAAGAGCAGTTGAAAATATTTCATTTTAGAAAATTAAAAAATGCTCAATCCATATTCAGTATCAAAATTTCATCATCAACTCAGATCATCTAGTGAAAACTATTATTTTCTCAAAGAATTTATATTAAAAGTCACTTACAAGTTCCACGTTTCATGATATAACTCGTGACATCACACATCAATAGACATAATATTATAAACATAATATTTTAGAGTGTAAATTCATTTTACGTTTTGAATTCTAGTGGTTGACTTGAGGAACAACAGAAGTATGATTAAAAGATATTTTTACCATCAAATAATGTATATCAAACTTATTTAAATATATCTTAGTTACAAACATAAGAAAAATTATAACTAAAAACTTTTCATAAAGAAAAATTAAAGAAAAGTGAAATTATAATATGAATTTTTGCAAGAGAAGATTTTTCTTGCAGAAATTCATATTATAATTATACTTTTATTTAATTATAATATGAATTTTCTCAAGAGAAAAATTTTCTTCTTCTGTTTCTTTTTTCTTTTTATGCACCGAAATTAGATAATATGTTATTCTCCTAAAATCGTATACATCATATATTTTAAAGGTCAATTAATACATACATAAACAACCAATATACCAATTTTACAAGGATGAGACTATGTCTTTCTAACAATGGACATAAATTAATCAAAAATAGAAAAGAAACTAATAAAAAAATGGCTACATATGAAAATATGATTAAATTGTTGTAAATATGAAATAAAATCTAAAAATATATTAACCTCTGCAACTATTTTAAGCTAAAGATTGTATGCCATTGTATAAAATTCAGGAACAATTAGGTGTTCCAATTTTCTAAGTGGTAAAAATATAATATACATGTATGTTAGAAGATAAATGGAACACTGGGATTAGCATAATGAGGTTATACAATTTTAAAAAAATTTATTAATTAAGAAATTAGAAAATTAAAGAGTTAAAAAATTCTTTTAAGTATTCAAACACTCTAACAGATACGAGTTCCTCTATTGTTGATGTCCCTATCGTGCAACCAAAAATGTATAAATCTACAATTCAACTGTTTATTTATATAACAACAACCCAATTAATAAAAAGAGTTTTAAACTAAAGTAATTTTTAAATGAACATAATATAAGCAGCTAACAAAACTAGAATCATGTTGTACTTACTTGAAATGTCATGATCAACGATCTAATATTTTTCTTGAAATTTTGTTGATGTCGTTCTTTATAATATAAATTTTTATAGGGTTTCTAATCTATTTAGTTGGTTACCCAAAAACCTTGAATGTTGAAGGTGGAAGTGGCTATTTGTGAGAAATACCAGCTTTAGGGTTTTTCTCATAGTGTAAGAGTGTCTTTTTTTAAGTGGGAAGGGATATTATATATACGAATATAAAATATTTTTAATAGACTTTTATGATGATAAATGTGGGGCATTTTATCCTTACCCGTCTTCGATATCACTATATGATATCACCTATTCAAATTGTCTCAACACATCAAGAAATCCTTGCAAACATCCCCTAGCAAGGTTTAAATCACAGCAAGAGAAACCAAGGTTTGTTTTTTCAACTATACTTTCCCTATCACAACCTCTTTAACTTCAACTAAGCAAATGTCAATGTTCTCTGGGGGTATAATATCAATATAATCGACTCAACTAGTTTCTTCACCTGCATGCCCAAATGATAACACGATCTCATTAACAAGTGGTTTTTCCTTGATTAATGTAGTTGGTTTGAAAAACCCGTCTAAGTCACTTTATTTGTGCTGTGACTATTTCGTACCTAACGATGTCGCATAAAAGCAACACCATTGAAGGGACTGTTATCATAATTCCTCTATGAGAAAGACAACCATACACATCCATCTCAATATAAGCCTTTAATTGCCTTATGAAAACAATGATGTGCAAAAGAGTCCTTCAACAATTATATATTTAATACGAAAAAGGCTAGGAAGTAATAAATTTAAAAAGAAATAAAAGTAAGGGGAGAGTACCTTAATTTTGCAACTCTATGAAGAAAATTTGGCATGACAAGTGATCATTCATGAAAACTTTCTTCCTCTCTCTCCCGCAGCGGATTTCTAGCCTTGCAAAAGAATTAATTTTAGGTATCAACCAAAAATATATTGTGTAAATATCACAGCAAATGTAGATATTAAGTGGGCTAATCAATATTGTGTCTCTCGTGTAGTTAGTTTTTTTCACCCTCTCTCTCGCTTCTATGATTGGAACACTTATTATTCACATCTTGGATGATATTTAGGTAATAACCTACATTACTCTTACATGTAGTATACATGCAACTACATCTTCAGAAGCTTGAGCATTCCCTTTATCATCGCATAAAGTCTAGGTTTCTTAAAAGTGCTCCCTTGTTCAGACTTCACCACTTTACTTTGACTGCCTCGATGTTCACTTGTTTTTCCTCGTGGACAATCCTTAAGATGGTGATCAGCAGCTCCACACCTAAAACACCCACTTATAATCCATGTACATGATTCAATCAGATGTTTCTTCACACAATTCGTGAACTGGCCTCTGGGGTTTGGCGTGTTCATTTTCTTTGTTTCAGTACTTGAAGAATAATTTTCTACTTTCGTCTTATAACTTTGAGAGTGGACTGGTTGGCGTTGTTTTGCCAGACGCTCCCCTTCCTCAACAACAATCACTGCATTCATGATATCCTTGAACGTTCGATGAAGGAGTGGAGCTACCGCATCTTGAATAGTAGAATTCAACCCAAACTGAAATTTTATGGCCTTCATATATTCATCGGCCACTAAGATAGGGGCAAAACAAGAAACATCCAAAAAGCATCGAATATATTCTCGAACTGTCATCTCCCCTTTAAGTAAGAGCAGTAAATTCAGATATCTTCAAGTCACGATAAGATTGGGGGTAAAATTCTTCTTCAAAGGTGTCCCGAAATTCTTTCCATATCGAAACCTTTGGGTATTGGTCTCGCTTGATTGACCACAAATCTTTTGCAGCCCCACGTAACATAAATGTGAACAAACGAACTTTTCGATCATCGGGATAATTAAGCACAAGAAAAATCTCTTCGATATTTGTTATACATATTGTAGCTTTTACTGGTTCCATGATTCCATCAAATGAAGGAGGCTTCAATGACAAGAATTTTCCTAAGGCTTTATGCTCATCGTCTCTTTGATCTTCTCGAACCATTTCATGAGTTATGCCACCAGCAACTTGTTGTAGAACAGCAGCAGCTAATGCATTCATGTCTATAACTGGTGAAGTGGTAGATTCTTGAGTCGCAGTGTTCTATTCTTTCACTTGATTCTCATTCACCTTTTCTTTTCTACGTTGATATTTGCGACATTCATCAACAATCTATGCAAGAGGTACGTTAGCTCCATTTAGGTTGTTAATTGGTTCATCCATCAACTCCTTTATAAATGCATACACCAACTATCAATAACCCACTTATGTTAATTATGTTAACAATATAAAATATGCAAAAACACAACCTAAACTTAAAACACTAGATACAAAATGATTCTATATAAAATTATTATCTAAGCTTTCTAAAGTCCAGCAAGATCATAACTTGGCTCTGGTACCAATAATGTCACGCCCCCAAATTTATCGGATAGGAAATTCAAAGGCAGATTAAATTTACAAAAAGATTACATAATTAGAGAACACATGATTAATATTTACATTTGTCATAAATTATTATCACTACTCATCTATGAATACAAAGTCGATGATCACACAAAACGATGTTATTAAAATCTATAAAGTACTAGGATGAGATACCAAAACCACACTAGGTTGTTGTCCCTTTACTTTTTGACGAATCTTTCCAAAAACCTCCAATTTTACCATCTAGCTTCTATCTTCTTTTTGATTTCTTTGATCTATAATTTCATATATAGTAATTATATTTTGTAGTATAAAACTTTCTCTTGTTCCTTTTCCTTTCTAACCTTTTCTTACCCTCGTTCATTTTCTCCCCAGTTTCTCTCTTTTTTCCTTCTGCTCCCCTTTCTCTGTTTCTATTTTTTTTATCTCGTCCTCCCCCAAGAGAAGATTTTTCTTGCAGAAATTCATATTATAATTATGCTTTTATTTAATTATAATATGAATTTTCTCAAGAGAAGAATTTTCTTCTTCTGTTTCTTTTTTCTTTTTATGCAACAAAATTAGATAGTATGTTATTCTCCTAAATCATGTACATCATATATTTTAAAGGTTAACTAATACATACAAAAACAACCAATATACCAATTTTTCAAGGATGAGACTATGTTTTTCTAACAATGGACATAAATTTATCAAAAATAGAGAAGAAACAAATAAAAATGCTACATGTGAAAATATGATTAAATTGGTGTAAATGTGAAATAATATCTAAAAATATATTAACCTCTATAACTATTTTAAGCTAAAGATTGTATTCCATTGTATAAAATTCAGGAACAATCGGTGTTCCAATTATCGAAGTGGTAAACATATAATATACATGTATGTTAGAAGATTAATGGAACACTCGGATTACCATAAGGAGGTTATACAATTTTAAAAACATTTATTTATTAAGAAATTAGGAAATTAAAGAGTTAAAATTCTTTTAAGCATTCAAACACTCTAACAGATATGGGTTCATCTATTGTTGATGTCCCTTATATCGTGCAACCAACAATATATAAGTCTACAATTCAACGGCTTATTTATATAACAACAACACAATTGATAAAAAAAGTTTTTAACTAAAGTAATTTTTAAATGAACACCATATAAGCGGCTAAAAAAACTAGAATCATGTTGTACTTACTTGATTTCGTTTTTTATAATATAAATTTATATAGGGTTTCTAATCTATTTAGTTGGTTACCAAAAAACCTTGAATGTTGAAGGAGGAAGCGGCTATTTGTGAGAAATACATACGCAGTTTTAGGTTTTTTCTCTAAGTGTAAGCGTGTCTTTTTTTAGTGGGAAGGGATATTATATATACCAATATAAAATATTTTTAATATACTTTTATGATGATAAATGTGATATGCACGATCTCCAGCTTGGGGCATTTCATCCTTACCCGTTTTGGATATCTCTATATGATATCACCTATTCAAATTGTCTCAACACACCAAGAAATCCTTGCGAACATCCCCTAGCAAGGTTTAAATCACAGCAAGAGAAACCAAGGTTTGTTTTTTCAACTATACCTTCCCTATCACAACCTCTTTAACTTCAACTAAGCAAATGTCAATGTTCTCATGGTGTATAATATCAATATAATCGACCCAACTAGTTTCTTCACATGCATACCCAAATGATCACACGATCTCATTATCGAGTGTTTATTTCTTTATTAATGTAGTGGGATTGAAAAAACCCGTCTAAGTCACTTTATTTGTGTTGCGACTATTTCGTACCTAACCCATGTCGCGTAAAAGCAACACCATTGAAGGGATTTTCATCATAATTCCTCTATGAGAAGGATTACCATACACATCCATCTAAATGATAGCCTTTAATTGTCTTATGTACAATGATGCGATAAAGAGCCCTTAAACAATATATATTTAATACGAAAAAGGCTAGGAAGTAATATATTTAAAAAGAAAGTAAAGTAAGGGGAGAGTACATTAATTTTGCAACTCTATGAAGAAACTTTGGCTCGACAAGTGATCTTTCATGAAAACTTTCTTCCTCTCTCTCTACCGCAAAAGATTTCTAGCCTTGCAAAAGAATTAATTTTAGGTATCAACCAAAAATATATTGTGTAAATATCACCTAAAATGTAGATATTAAGTGGGATAATCAATATTGTGTCTTTCGCATAATTAGTTTTTTTTTCTCCCTCTCTCTCGCTTTTATGATTGGACCACTTATTATTCACATCTTGGATGATATTTAGGTAATAACCTACATTACTGTTACATGTAGTATACATGCAACTACATCTTCAGAAGCTTGAGCATCCCCCTTTATCATCGCATAAAGTCTAGGTTTCTTAAAAGTGCTCCCTTGTTCGGACTTCACCACTTTACTTGACCGCCTCTATGTTCACTTGTTTTTCCTCGTGGTCAATCCTTAAGATGGTGATCAGTAGCTCCACACCTAAAACACCCACTTATAATCCATCTACATGATTCAATCAGATGGTTCTTCCCACAATTCGTGAACTGGCCTCTGGAGTTTGGCGTGTTCATTTTCTTTGTTGCAGTACTTGAAGAATAATTAGCTTCTTTCCTCTTATAACTTTGAAAGTGGACTGGTTGGCGTTGTTTTGCCAGACTCTCCCCTTCCTCAACAACAATCGCTGCATTCATGATATCCTTGAAAGTGCGATGAAGGAGTGGAGCTACCGCATCTTGAATAGTAGAATTCAACCCAAACTAAAATTTTATAGCCTTCATATATTCATCGACCACTAAGACAGGGGCAAAATGAGAAAGTTCCAAAAAGCATCGAATATATTCTCGAACTGTCATCTCCCCTTAAGTAAGAGCAGTAAATTCAAATATCTTCAAGTCACGATAAGATTGGGGGTAAAATTCTTCTTCAAAGGTGTCCCGAAATTCTTTCCATGTCGAAACCTTTGGGGATTGGTCTAGCTTGATTGACCACCACTCTTTTGTAGCCCCACGTAACATAAATGTGAACAAATGAACCTTTCGATCATTGGGATAATTAAGCACAAGAAAAAGCTCTTCGATATTTGTTATTCATTTTGTAGCTTCTACTGGTTTCATGATTCCATAAAATGAAGGAGGCTTCAATGACAATAATTTTTCTAAGGCTTTATGCTTATCGTCTCTTTGATCTTCTCGAACCATTCCATGAGTTATGCCATTAGCAACTTGTTGTAGAACAGCAGCAGCTAATGCATTCATGTCTATAACTGGTGAAGTGGTAGATTCTTAAGTCATAGTGTTCGGTTCTTTCACTTGAGTCTCATTCAACTTTTCTTTTCTACTTTGATATTTGCGACATTCATCAACAATCTGTGCAAGAGGTACGTTAGCTCCATTTAGGTTGTTAATTGGTTTAGCCATCAACTCCGATATAAATGCATACACCAGCTATCAATAACCCACTTATGTTAATTATGTTAACAATATACAATCTGCAAAAACACAACCTAAACTTAAAATACTAGATACAAAATGATTCTATATGAAATTATTATCTAAACTTTCTAAAGTCCAGCTTGATCGTAACTTGCCTCTGCTACCAATAATATCACGCCCCCAAATTTAATCGGATAGGAAAATTCAAAGGCGTGACATATTAAATTTACAAAAATATTACATAATTAGAGAAAACTTGATTAATATTTACATTTGTCATAAATTATTATCACTACTCATCTATGAATACAAAGTTGATGGTCATAATTTGAGATACCAAAACCACACTAAGTTGTTGTCCCTTTACTTTTTTACAAATCTTTCAAAAAACCTTTAATTTTACCATCTAGCTTCTATCTTTTTTTTATTTCTTTGATCTATAATTTCAAATATAGTAATTGTAATTTGTAGAATAAAACTTGCTCTTGTTCCTTTTCCTTTCTAACCTTTTCTTACCCTCGTTCATTTTCTCCCCAGTTTCTCTCTTTTTTCCTTCTGCTCCCTTTTCTCTGTTTCTATTTTTTTGTCTCGTCCTCCCCCAAAAGTAATAAAAATATTTTCCCTCAAAGTACCACTAAAAAAATATAGTATAATATATTATATTATTTCAAAATATGAGTTAGGCCTAAAATTATTTTAAGTATTATAACATCAATTTCCATTCTTGAATTTTTCACTGTCCCTACTCCTCCCTCTAACCACTTTTCCTTCTCGAACTAAGTTGCGACAATAACTTTATCAATAATTTTATGACCTGAACTCTCCCCCTAATATTCCTTGCGTTAGTCATTTGTTTCTCCATTACAACTTTATACTTCCCCTCTGATAATGCACTATATACATTATTAAATAAAAGTCAAGTAGAAGAATGATTTAGTTAAAATTTAATAAAAAAAAATATAAAGTCAAAATTCTTTTAATTAGACTTTTTTTAGGTTAATAAAAATAAATTGTTGTTGTTTTATATAATACTTCATAATAGTGTTGAACTGATTATTAAATTAAATGTATTAATAAAATATAATTCTAGTAATATAATATTAAATCCGTCTAAGATAAAATTTGCCTACATTTAATGGGTCACCTAGTGGCTCGTATGTATAACTTATATTATTTCCAAAAATAAGATATAGAGAATGGAATCTATAATTAGGTTAAAGAAAGCGCTAAAAGATAAGGGTAGGAGGGCTGTCATGAAGAGGAAAAAGCTCACACTTCCAGTAGGGGAGAGGGGGTTATAGCAAAAAGATGTGACAAAGGTGATTACAGGTTTAGGTAGACTAGTATAATTAATACAATATTGCTGATGAAACCTTAAGTTTTAAATGGTGTGTCTCACCTGGCCCGCATGGCGTATTCGATGCTACTAACAACACTTCTTGTCACTAGTACATCATTTGATATGAAGTAAGTACTCTCCAAATGAGATATATACAATACAAAGAACAATATAATGTCATGTTAATCGCAAGAATAAATTTTATGATTACATGATATGATAACAAAGCAGAAGTTATTATTCATTAGTTAAACTATAGATCAACTCTTGTTCTTGGTCTTGGTCAAACAGTTAGCTCTTACATATTTCTTTGAATCAGCGGATTGTCTTAAAGTTTGAGGTGCAGAGGATGCACGTTCACCATTTGAAGTTACAGCTTCACATGGTCTTGTAATGTTATCTGCACAAGATGGCTCAGAAGATGGCTCACCACAGATTTGTTTCAAGTACCCAATAGGGTATGCATAAGAAGCATATCGAGGTATGCTACACAACAAAAAGAACATTATATATTAGACCACCAAATTAGAGAACCAAAATATTTTATAAATAGTTATACACGCATATATAGCTACCTGCTTGTCATAAAGGTCTTCCTATCCTCAGTTCTTTCTAAACTATATATGTTGCCTACACAAGTTCGCCAACTTAGTTATAATACGAGATAAAAATGTTCCATATCTCAAGAGAAGAGTTTTTAGAGAAAATATTTACCACCATAGATATCCTTGTCCGAGAAGTACTCCAACATAAGTGTGTGTTCAAGGTCAGCTCCATACTCCTTAAACCTTTGAATTTCTTGTTTTTTATCCATCTCCCTATAAAAAAAATGAGAAGATAATATTTGAATGGTTTAAAGAAAAATAAACTTTACAATCAAACTTATAATGAACAAAAACATGGTGATAAGATTGCTTATTCAATTGCATTTCTCAAATAATATGAGAAAAATCTTATGAAAGACACTTATTTTAATGATATAAATTAAACAAGATTTAAGTATGCCAAACTCTAGGAATCACTAGTGTTTCACACCAAGGGTACTATATGTAATACACAGATAATTCTCCAGAACTATAGGCTAGTAACCCAATCTGTCCTCTAAGTTTTAAAGTTACCCGAATGGTCCTTAAACTTTATTTGATAGATCAAGGACCATTTGGAGGAATTTTAATAGTTTGAGGACTATCTGGGTAACCGAAATACTTTTTGCCACAAGGACATGAGGGTAAAAATTGATGAAATTTGATGTAGGGACTCGCATCGTTAAAAAAATAAACAAAGTTCAAGGAATATTTTGCGAACCGTAAAAGTTCAAGAACCCTTTGGGTAACTAGCCTACATAGTTCAGGGCACATTTGGGGAATTATCCTTTATACAGATTTTCACGAGATTGGTCTATAACTGAGAAGATCATAAGATTTGCAGAAAAAACAGCAAATTATTAATCAAGCATATGTATTTATACACTAAGATTCACTGTCACATCAAAGAATAAGGTTGCAACAGTCCATATATATCACAAAAAGGACACTATTAAATTGAGGAACTGGGCATTATATCCCTCGGATGGATATTCCTTTTCCTTCACACAAAGACTTATAAAATTTCGATTGCATCTCGAGTAGATGAAAATATTACAAAATTAGTAAGGTTAGAAGAGTGATGGGCACCTTTTGGTGTGGGATGCTCGTTTAACCTTACCAACTTGGTTCTACGGCAGTGGTATAACCTATTACAAGAGTAAAGAAAAAACGTAAGATATGGTTACTAACCTCATGTACTTAAATATGTGTAAGATTTTGTAATTATAAAATTCTACAGGGGTATAAATGAAATTTGGACATAGAGCATTAATTAAAGCGGAAAGTAATGCATAGATCCTTAAATTATTCCCACCACTTTTGGTAGTTATTTAAATATAACGAGGATATAACCGTAAATCTCAAACAAGTGTGGCGAAGCTCAATGTAAGTCTATGACCAACAAGACTTAAGTTTATCAAGTTTCACGACATATTCTCTCAGAACAACATAGTTATCAAAACAATTTGACTAAGTTCGAAACATATATAGTTAATCCACAAATCAACTAGGAAAAACCAAGAACTTACTTACGAAGTTATTGAGCAATGTTTTATATTTAAGAATTAGAATGCTAAAAAAACTCCACTAAAGAGCAGTTGAAAATATTTCATTTTAGAAAATTAAAATTCTCAATCCATATTCAGTATCAAAATTTCATCATCAACTCAGATCATCTAGTGAAAACTATTATTTTCTCAAAGAATTTATATTAAAAGTCACTTACAAGTTCCACGTTTCATGATATAACTCGTGACATCACACATCAATAGACATAATATTATAAACATAATATTTTAGAGTGTAAATTCATTTTACGTTTTGAATTCTAGTGGTTGACTTGAGGAACAACAGAAGTATAATTAAAAGATATTTTTACCATCAAATAATGTATATCAAACTTATTTAAATATATCTTAGTTACAAACATAAGAAAAATTATAACTAAAAACTTTTCATAAAGAAAAATTAAAGAAAAGTGAAATTATAATATGAATTTTTGCAAGAGAAGATTTTTCTTGCAGAAATTCATATTATAATTATACTTTTATTTAATTATAATATGAATTTTCTCAAGAGAAAAATTTTCTTCTTCTGTTTCTTTTTTCTTTTTATGCACCGAAATTAGATAATATGTTATTCTCCTAAAATCGTATACATCATATATTTTAAAGGTCAATTAATACATACATAAACAACCAATATACCAATTTTACAAGGATGAGACTATGTCTTTCTAACAATGGACATAAATTAATCAAAAATAGAAAAGAAACTAATAAAAAAATGGCTACATATGAAAATATGATTAAATTGTTGTAAATATGAAATAAAATCTAAAAATATATTAACCTCTGCAACTATTTTAAGCTAAAGATTGTATGCCATTGTATAAAATTCAGGAACAATTAGGTGTTCCAATTTTCTAAGTGGTAAAAATATAATATACATGTATGTTAGAAGATAAATGGAACACTGGGATTAGCATAATGAGGTTATACAATTTTAAAAAAATTTATTAATTAAGAAATTAGAAAATTAAAGAGTTAAAAAATTCTTTTAAGTATTCAAACACTCTAACAGATACGAGTTCCTCTATTGTTGATGTCCCTATCGTGCAACCAAAAATGTATAAATCTACAATTCAACGGTTTATTTATATAACAACAACCCAATTAATAAAAAGAGTTTTAAACTAAAGTAATTTTTAAATGAACATAATATAAGCAGCTAACAAAACTAGAATCATGTTGTACTTACTTGAAATGTCATGATCAACGATCTAATATTTTTCTTGAAATTTTGTTGATGTCGTTCTTTATAATATAAATTTTTATAGGGTTTCTAATCTATTTAGTTGGTTACCCAAAAACCTTGAATGTTGAAGGTGGAAGTGGCTATTTGTGAGAAATACCAGCTTTAGGGTTTTTCTCATAGTGTAAGAGTGTCTTTTTTTAAGTGGGAAGGGATATTATATATACGAATATAAAATATTTTTAATAGACTTTTATGATGATAAATGTGGGGCATTTTATCCTTACCCGTCTTCGATATCACTATATGATATCACCTATTCAAATTGTCTCAACACATCAAGAAATCCTTGCAAACATCCCCTAGCAAGGTTTAAATCACAGCAAGAGAAACCAAGGTTTGTTTTTTCAACTATACTTTCCCTATCACAACCTCTTTAACTTCAACTAAGTAAATGTCAATGTTCTCTGGGGGTATAATATCAATATAATCGACTCAACTAGTTTCTTCACCTGCATGCCCAAATGATAACACGATCTCATTAACAAGTGGTTTTTCCTTGATTAATGTAGTTGGTTTGAAAAACCCGTCTAAGTCACTTTATTTGTGCTGTGACTATTTCGTACCTAACGATGTCGCATAAAAGCAACACCATTGAAGGGACTGTTATCATAATTCTTCTATGAGAAAGACAACCATACACATCCATCTCAATATAAGCCTTTAATTGCCTTATGAAAACAATGATGTGCAAAAGAGTCCTTCAACAATTATATATTTAATACGAAAAAGGCTAGGAAGTAATAAATTTAAAAAGAAATAAAAGTAAGGGGAGAGTACCTTAATTTTGCAACTCTATGAAGAAAATTTGGCATGACAAGTGATCATTCATGAAAACTTTCTTCCTCTCTCTCCCGCAGCGGATTTCTAGCCTTGCAAAAGAATTAATTTTAGGTATCAACCAAAAATATATTGTGTAAATATCACAGCAAATGTAGATATTAAGTGGGCTAATCAATATTGTGTCTCTCGTGTAGTTAGTTTTTTTCACCCTCTCTCTCTCGCTTCTATGATTGGAACACTTATTATTCACATCTTGGATGATATTTAGGTAATAACCTACATTACTCTTACATGTAGTATACATGCAACTACATCTTCAGAAGCTTGAGCATTCCCTTTATCATCGCATAAAGTCTAGGTTTCTTAAAAGTGCTCCCTTGTTCAGACTTCACCACTTTACTTTGACTGCCTCGATGTTCACTTGTTTTTCCTCGTGGACAATCCTTAAGATGGTGATCAGCAGCTCCACACCTAAAACACCCACTTATAATCCATGTACATGATTCAATCAGATGTTTCTTCACACAATTCGTGAACTGGCCTCTGGGGTTTGGCGTGTTCATTTTCTTTGTTTCAGTACTTGAAGAATAATTTTCTACTTTCGTCTTATAACTTTGAGAGTGGACTGGTTGGCGTTGTTTTGCCAGACGCTCCCCTTCCTCAACAACAATCACTGCATTCATGATATCCTTGAACGTTCGATGAAGGAGTGGAGCTACCGCATCTTGAATAGTAGAATTCAACCCAAACTGAAATTTTATAGCCTTCATATATTCATCGGCCACTAAGATAGGGGCAAAACAAGAAACATCCAAAAAGCATCGAATATATTCTCGAACTGTCATCTCCCCTTTAAGTAAGAGCAGTAAATTCAGATATCTTCAAGTCACGATAAGATTGGGGGTAAAATTCTTCTTTAAAGGTGTCCCGAAATTCTTTCCATATCGAAACCTTTGGGTATTGGTCTCGCTTGATTGACCACAAATCTTTTGCAGCCCCACGTAACATAAATGTGAACAAACGAACTTTTCGATCATCGGGATAATTAAGCACAAGAAAAATCTCTTCGATATTTGTTATACATATTGTAGCTTTTACTGTTTCTATGATTCCATCAAATGAAGGAGGCTTCAATGACAAGAATTTTCCTAAGGCTTTATGCTCATCGTCTCTTTGATCTTCTCGAACCATTTCATGAGTTATGCCACCAGCAACTTGTTGTAGAACAGCAGCAGCTAATGCATTCATGTCTATAACTGGTGAAGTGGTAGATTCTTGAGTCGCAGTGTTCTATTCTTTCACTTGATTCTCATTCACCTTTTCTTTTCTACGTTGATATTTGCGACATTCATCAACAATCTATGCAAGAGGTACGTTAGCTCCATTTAGGTTGTTAATTGGTTCATCCATCAACTCCTTTATAAATGCATACACCAACTATCAATAACCCACTTATGTTAATTATGTTAACAATATAAAATATGCAAAAACACAACCTAAACTTAAAACACTAGATACAAAATGATTCTATATAAAATTATTATCTAAGCTTTCTAAAGTCCAGCAAGATCATAACTTGGCTCTGGTACCAATAATGTCACGCCCCCAAATTTATCGGATAGGAAATTCAAAGGCAGATTAAATTTACAAAAAGATTACATAATTAGAGAACACATGATTAATATTTACATTTGTCATAAATTATTATCACTACTCATCTATGAATACAAAGTCGATGATCACACAAAACGATGTTATTAAAATCTATAAAGTACTAGGATGAGATACCAAAACCACACTAGGTTGTTGTCCCTTTACTTTTTGACGAATCTTTCCAAAAACCTCCAATTTTACCATCTAGCTTCTATCTTCTTTTTGATTTCTTTGATCTATAATTTCATATATAGTAATTATATTTTGTAGTATAAAACTTTCTCTTGTTCCTTTTCCTTTCTAACCTTTTCTTACCCTCGTTCATTTTCTCCCCAGTTTCTCTCTTTTTTCCTTCTGCTCCCCTTTCTCTGTTTCTATTTTTTTTATCTCGTCCTCCCCCAAGAGAAGATTTTTCTTGCAGAAATTCATATTATAATTATGCTTTTATTTAATTATAATATGAATTTTCTCAAGAGAAGAATTTTCTTCTTCTGTTTCTTTTTTCTTTTTATGCAACAAAATTAGATAGTATGTTATTCTCCTAAATCATGTACATCATATATTTTAAAGGTTAACTAATACATACAAAAACAACCAATATACCAATTTTTCAAGGATGAGACTATGTTTTTCTAACAATGGACATAAATTTATCAAAAATAGAGAAGAAACAAATAAAAATGCTACATGTGAAAATATGATTAAATTGGTGTAAATGTGAAATAATATCTAAAAATATATTAACCTCTATAACTATTTTAAGCTAAAGATTGTATTCCATTGTATAAAATTCAGGAACAATCGGTGTTCCAATTATCGAAGTGGTAAACATATAATATACATGTATGTTAGAAGATTAATGGAACACTCGGATTACCATAAGGAGGTTATACAATTTTAAAAACATTTATTTATTAAGAAATTAGGAAATTAAAGAGTTAAAATTCTTTTAAGCATTCAAACACTCTAACAGATATGGGTTCATCTATTGTTGATGTCCCTTATATCGTGCAACCAACAATATATAAGTCTACAATTCAACGGCTTATTTATATAACAACAACACAATTGATAAAAAAAGTTTTTAACTAAAGTAATTTTTAAATGAACACCATATAAGCGGCTAAAAAAACTAGAATCATGTTGTACTTACTTGATTTCGTTTTTTATAATATAAATTTATATAGGGTTTCTAATCTATTTAGTTGGTTACCAAAAAACCTTGAATGTTGAAGGAGGAAGCGGCTATTTGTGAGAAATACATACGCAGTTTTAGGTTTTTTCTCTAAGTGTAAGCGTGTCTTTTTTTAGTGGGAAGGGATATTATATATACCAATATAAAATATTTTTAATATACTTTTATGATGATAAATGTGATATGCACGATCTCCAGCTTGGGGCATTTCATCCTTACCCGTTTTGGATATCTCTATATGATATCACCTATTCAAATTGTCTCAACACACCAAGAAATCCTTGCGAACATCCCCTAGCAAGGTTTAAATCACAGAAAGAGAAACCAAGGTTTGTTTTTTCAACTATACCTTCCCTATCACAACCTCTTTAACTTCAACTAAGCAAATGTCAATGTTCTCATGGTGTATAATATCAATATAATCGACCCAACTAGTTTCTTCACATGCATACCCAAATGATCACACGATCTCATTATCGAGTGTTTATTTCTTTATTAATGTAGTGGGTTTGAAAAAACCCGTCTAAGTCACTTTATTTGTGTTGCGACTATTTCGTACCTAACCCATGTCGCGTAAAAGCAACACCATTGAAGGGATTTTCATCATAATTCCTCTATGAGAAGGATTACCATACACATCCATCTAAATGATAGCCTTTAATTGTCTTATGTACAATGATGCGATAAAGAGCCCTTAAACAATATATATTTAATACGAAAAAGGCTAGGAAGTAATATATTTAAAAAGAAAGTAAAGTAAGGGGAGAGTACATTAATTTTGCAACTCTATGAAGAAAATTTGGCTCGACAAGTGATCTTTCATGAAAACTTTCTTCCTCTCTCTCTACCGCAAAAGATTTCTAGCCTTGCAAAAGAATTAATTTTAGGTATCAACCAAAAATATATTGTGTAAATATCACCTAAAATGTAGATATTAAGTGGGATAATCAATATTGTGTCTTTCGCATAATTAGTTTTTTTTCTCCCTCTCTCTCGCTTTTATGATTGGACCACTTATTATTCACATCTTGGATGATATTTAGGTAATAACCTACATTACTCTTACATGTAGTATACATGCAACTACATCTTCAGAAGCTTGAGCATCCCCCTTTATCATCGCATAAAGTCTAGGTTTCTTAAAAGTGCTCCCTTGTTCGGACTTCACCACTTTACTTGACCGCCTCTATGTTCACTTGTTTTTCCTCGTGGTCAATCCTTAAGATGGTGATCAGTAGCTCCACACCTAAAACACCCACTTATAATCCATCTACATGATTCAATCAGATGGTTCTTCCCACAATTCGTGAACTGGCCTCTGGAGTTTGGCGTGTTCATTTTCTTTGTTGCAGTACTTGAAGAATAATTAGCTTCTTTCCTCTTATAACTTTGAAAGTGGACTGGTTGGCGTTGTTTTGCCAGACTCTCCCCTTCCTCAACAACAATCGCTGCATTCATGATATCCTTGAAAGTGCGATGAAGGAGTGGAGCTACCGCATCTTGAATAGTAGAATTCAACCCAAACTAAAATTTTATAGCCTTCATATATTCATCGACCACTAAGACAGGGGCAAAACGAGAAAGTTCCAAAAAGCATCGAATATATTCTCGAACTGTCATCTCCCCTTAAGTAAGAGCAGTAAATTCAAATATCTTCAAGTCACGATAAGATTGGGGGTAAAATTCTTCTTCAAAGGTGTCCCGAAATTCTTTCCATGTCGAAACCTTTGCGGATTGGTCTAGCTTGATTGACCACCACTCTTTTGTAGCCCCACGTAACATAAATGTGAACAAATGAACCTTTCGATCATTGGGATAATTAAGCACAAGAAAAAGCTCTTCGATATTTGTTATTCATTTTGTAGCTTCTACTGGTTTCATGATTCCATAAAATGAAGGAGGTTTCAATGACAATAATTTTTCTAAGGCTTTATGCTTATCGTCTCTTTGATCTTCTCGAACCATTCCATGAGTTATGCCATTAGCAACTTGTTGTAGAACAGCAGCAGCTAATGCATTCATGTCTATAACTGGTGAAGTGGTAGATTCTTAACTCATAGTGTTCGGTTCTTTCACTTGAGTCTCATTCAACTTTTCTTTTCTACTTTGATATTTGCGACATTCATCAACAATCTGTGCAAGAGGTACGTTAGCTCCATTTAGGTTGTTAATTGGTTTAGCCATCAACTCCGATATAAATGCATACACCAGCTATCAATAACCCACTTATGTTAATTATGTTAACAATATACAATCTGCAAAAACACAACCTAAACTTAAAATACTAGATACAAAATGATTCTATATGAAATTATTATCTAAACTTTCTAAAGTCCAGCTTGATCGTAACTTGCCTCTGCTACCAATAATATCACGCCCCCAAATTTAATCGGATAGGAAAATTCAAAGGCGTGACATATTAAATTTACAAAAAGATTACATAATTAGAGAAAACTTGATTAATATTTACATTTGTCATAAATTATTATCACTACTCATCTATGAATACAAAGTTGATGGTCATAATTTGAGATACCAAAACCACACTAAGTTGTTGTCCCTTTACTTTTTTACAAATCTTTCAAAAAACCTTTAATTTTACCATCTAGCTTCTATCTTTTTTTTATTTCTTTGATCTATAATTTCAAATATAGTAATTGTAATTTGTAGAATAAAACTTGCTCTTGTTCCTTTTCCTTTCTAACCTTTTCTTACCCTCGTTCATTTTCTCCCCAGTTTCTCTCTTTTTTCCTTCTGCTCCCTTTTCTCTGTTTCTATTTTTTTGTCTCGTCCTCCCCCAAAAGTAATAAAAATATTTTCCCTCAAAGTACCACTAAAAAAATATAGTATAATATATTATATTATTTCAAAATATGAGTTAGGCCTAAAATTATTTTAAGTATTATAACATCAATTTCCATTCTTGAATTTTTCACTGTCCCTACTCCTCCCTCTAACCACTTTTCCTTCTCGAACTAAGTTGCGACAATAACTTTATCAATAATTTTATGACCTGAACTCTCCCCCTAATATTCCTTGCGTTAGTCATTTGTTTCTCCATTACAACTTTATACTTCCCCTCTGATAATGCACTATATACATTATTAAATAAAAGTCAAGTAGAAGAATGATTTAGTTAAAATTTAATAAAAAAAAAATATAAAGTCAAAATTCTTTTAATTAGACTTTTTTTAGGTTAATAAAAATAAATTGTTGTTGTTTTATATAAAACTTCATAATAGTGTTGAACTGATTATTAAATTAAATGTATTAATAAAATATAATTCTAGTAATATAATATTAAATCCGTCTAAGATAAAATTTGCCTACATTTAATGGGTCACCTAGTGGCTCGTATGTATAACTTATATTATTTCCAAAAATAAGATATAGAGAATGGAATCTATAATTAGGTTAAAGAAAGCGCTAAAAGATAAGGGTAGGAGGGCTGTCATGAAGAGGAAAAAGCTCACACTTCCAGTAGGGGAGAGGGGGTTATAGCAAAAAGATGTGACAAAGGTGATTACAGGTTTAGGTAGACTAGTATAATTAATACAATATTGCTGATGAAACCTTAAGTTTTAAATGGTGTGTCTCACCTGGCCCGCATGGCGTATTCGATGCTACTAACAACACTTCTTGTCACTAGTACATCATTTGATATGAAGTAAGTACTCTCCAAATGAGATATATACAATACAAAGAACAATATAATGTCATGTTAATCGCAAGAATAAATTTTATGATTACATGATATGATAACAAAGCAGAAGTTATTATTCATTAGTTAAACTATAGATCAACTCTTGTTCTTGGTCTTGGTCAAACAGTTAGCTCTTACATATTTCTTTGAATCAGCGGATTGTCTTAAAGTTTCAGGTGCAGAGGATGAACGTTCACCATTTGAAGTTCCATCTTCACATGGTCTTGTAATGTTATCTGCACAAGATGGCTCACCACGGATTTTTTTCCAGTACCCAATAGGGTCTGCATAAGAAGCATATCCAGGTATGCTACCACAAAAAGAACATTATATATTAGACCACCAAATTAGAGCACCAAAATAATTTATAAAATAGTTATACACGCATATATATATATATACCTGCTTGTCATAAAGGTCCTCCTATCCTCAGTTCTTTCTAAACTATATATGTTGCCTACACAAGTTCACCAACTTAGTTATAATACGAGATAAAAATGTTCAATATTTCACGAGAAGAGATTTTAGAGAAAATATTTACCACCATAGATATCCTTGTCCGAGAAGTACTCCAACATCAGTGTGAGTTCAAGGTCAGCTCCATACTCCTTAAACTTTTGAATTTCTTTTTTTCTGTCCATCTCCTTATAAAAATGATGAGAAGATAATATTTGAATGATTTAAAGAAAATAAACTTTACAGTCAAACATATAATGAACAAAAACATGGTGATAAGATTGATTATTCAATTGCATTTCTCAAATAATGCGAGAAATATCTTATGAAAGACACTTCTTTTAATGATATAAATTAAACAAGATTTAAGTACGCCAAACTCTAGGAAGCACTAGTGTTTCACACAAAGGGTACTAATGGCTTGCCAGAAAAAATAAAAAATATAGATGTAATATACAGATAATTCTCCAAATGGTCCTAAACTATATGCTAGTAACCCAATCTATCCTCTAAGTTTTAAAGTTACCCGAATGGTCCTGGTCCTTAAACTTTATTTGATACATCAGGGACCATTTGGAGGAATTTTAATAGTTTGAGGACTATTTGGATAACCAAAATACTTGTTGCCACAAGGACATGATGGTAAAAATTGATTAAATTTGATGTGGGACTCACATCGTTAAAAAAACTAAACAAAGTTCAAAGACTATTTCGCGTACCATAAAAGTTCAAGAACCCTTGGGTAACTAGCCTACATAGTTCAGGGCATTTAGGGAATTATCCTTTATATAAATTTTCACGAAAATGGTCAATATCTGAGAAGATCATATGGTTTGCAGAAAACGGTAAATTTTTAATCAAGCATATGTATTTATACACTAAGATTCACTGGCACATCAAAGAATGAGGTTGCAACAGTCCATATATATCACAAAAAGGACACTATTAAATTGAGGAACTACGCATTATATCCCTCGGCTGGATATTCCTTTTCATTCACATAAAGACTTATAAAATTTCGATTGCATCTCGAGTGGATCATAAAATTACAAAATTAGTAAGGTTAGAAGAGTGATCAGTAGAAATATTACCAACTTGATTCTACGGCAACAGTATAACCTATTACAAGAGTAAAGAAAAAACGTAAGATATGGTTACTAACCTCATGTACTTAAATATGTGTAAGCTTTTGTAATTATAAAATTCTACATGCCTATACATGAAATTTGTACATAGAGCATTAATTTAAGCGGAAAGTAATGCATAGATCCTTAAATTATTCCCACCATTTTTGGTAATTATTTAAATATAACAAGGATATAACCGTAAATCTCAAACAAGTGTGACGGAGCTCAATGTAAGTCAATGACCAACAAGACTTACGTCAATCAAGTTTCACAACAGATTCTCTCAGAACAACATAGTTGTAAAAAATATTTGACTAAGTTCAATACATATATAGTTAATCCACAGATCAACTACGCAAAACCAAGAACTTGCTTACAAAGTTATTAAGCAATGTTTTTATATTTAAGAGTTAAAATGCTAAAAAACTTCACTAAAGAGCAGTTGAAAATATTTCATTTTAGAAAATTAAAATGTTCAATCCATATTTAGTATCAAAATTTCATCATCAACTCAGATCATCCAGTGAAAACTATTGTTTTCTCAAAGAATTTATATTAAAATTTTCTTACAAGTTTCAGGTTTCATGATATAAATAGTGACATCACACATCAATAGATATAATATTATAAACATAATATTTTAGAGTGTAAATTAATTTTACAATTTAGATTCTAGTGGTTGACTTGAGGAACAACAGAAGTATGATTAAAAGATATTTTTACCATCAAATAATGTATATCAAACTTATTTAAATATAACTCAATTACAAACATAAAAAAAATTATAACTAAAAACTCTCCATAAAGAAATATTAAAGAAAAGTATAATTATAATATGAATTTTTGCAAGAGAAGATTTTTCTTGCGGAAATTCATATTATAATTATACTTTTATTTAATTATAATATGAATTTTCTCAAGAGAAGAATTTTCTTCTCCTGTTTCTTTTTTTTTATGCAACAAAATTAGATAGTATGTTATTCTTCTAAAACGTGTACATCATATATTTTAAAGGTCAACTAATACATAAAAAACAACCAATATACCAATTTTACAAGGATGAGACTATGTTTTTTTAACAATGGACATAAATTAATAAAAAATAGAGAAGAAACTAATAAAAAAATTCTTCATATGAAAATATGATTAAATTGTTGTAAATGTGAAATAAAACCTAAAAATATATTAACCTCTATAAATATTTTAAGCTAAAGATTGTATGCTATTGTATAAAATTCAGGAACAATCGGTATTCCAATTTTCTAAGTCGTAAAAATATAATATACATGTATGTTAGAAGATAAATGGAACACTAGGATTATCATAAGGAGGTTATACAATTTTAAAAACATTAATTAATTAAGGAATTAAAAAATTACAGAGTTAAAATTCTTTTATGCATTCAAACACTCTAACAGATATGAGTTCTTCTATTATTGACTCCCTTATCGTGCAACCAACAATATATAAATCTACAATTAAACGGCTTATTTATATAACAACAACACAATTGATAAAAAGAGTTTTTAACTAAAGTAATTTTTAAATAAACACCATATAAGCGGCTAAAAAACTAGAATCATGTTGTACTTACTTGAAATGTCATGATCAACTATCTAATAATTTTCTTAAAATTTTGTTGATGTCGTTTTTTATAATATAAATTTATATAGGGTTTCTAATCTATTTAGTTGGTTACCAAAAAACCTTGAATGTTGAAGGTGGAAGCGGCTATTTGTGAGAAATACGCAGTTTTAGGGTTTTTCTCATAGTGTAAGCGTGTCTTTTTTTTAGTGGGAAGGGATATTATATATTCTAATATAAAATATTTTTAATAGACTTTTATGATGATAAATGTGATATGCACAATCTTCAGCTTGGGGCATTTCATCCTTACCCGTCGATATCTCTATATGATATAACCTATTCAAATTGTCTCAACACACCAAGAAACCCTTGCGAACATCCCCTAGCAAGGTTTAAATCACATCAAGAGAAACCAAGGTTGGTTTTTTCAACTATACCTTCCCTATGACAACCTCTTTAACTTCAACTAAGCAAATGTCAATGTTCTCTGGGTGTATAATATCAATATAATCGACCCAACTAGTTTCTTCACCTGCATGCCAAAATGATCACACGATCTCATTAACGAGTGGTTTTTCCTTGATTAATGTAGTGGGTTTAAAAAAACCCGTCTAACTCACTTTATTTGTGCTGCGACTATTTCGTACCTAACCCATGTCGCGTAAAAGCAACACCATTGAAGGGATTGTCATCATAATTCCTCTATGAGAAGGACGAACATACACATCCATCTCAATATAAGACTTTAATTGTCTTATGAAAACAATGATGTGCAAAAGAGCCCTTCAACAATATATATTTAATAGAAAAAGGCTAGGAAGTAATAAATTTAAAAAGAAAGTAAAGTAAGGGGAGAGTACCTTAATTTTGCAACTCTATGAAGAAAATTTGGCACGACAAGTGATCTTTCATGAAAATTTCTTCCTCTCTCTCCCGCAACGGATTTCTAGCCTTGCAAAAGTAGTAATTTTGGGTATCTGGGTATCAGCCGAAAGTATATTGTGTAAATATCACCTAAAATGTAGATATTAAGTGGGCTAATCAATATTGTGTCTCTCGCGTAATTAGATTTTTTTCTCCCTCTCTCTCTCTCTCACTTCTATGATTGGACCACTTATTATTCACATCTTGGATGATATTTAGGTAATAACCTACATTACTCTTACATATAGTATACATGCAACTACATCTTCAGAAGCTTGAGCATCCCCCTTTATCATCTCATAAAGTCTAGGTTTCTTAAAAGTGCTCCCTTGTTCAGACTTCACCACTTTACTTTGACCGCCTCTATGTTCACTTATATTTCCTCGTGGACAATCCTTAAGATGGAGATCAGCAGCTCGACACCTAAAACACCCACTTATAATCCATCTACACAATTCAATCGGATGGTTTTTCCCACAATTCGTGAACTGGCCTCTGGGGTTTGGCATGTTCATTTTCTGTATTGCGGTACTTGAAGAATAATTTGCTTCTTTCCACTTTTTACCCTGAGAGTGGATTGGTTGGCGTTGTTTTACCAGATGCTCCCCTTCCTCAACAACAATAGCTCCATTCATGATATCCTTGAAAGTTGATGAAGGAGTGGAGCTACCGCATCTTGAATAGTAGAATTCAACCCAAACTGAAATTTTATAGCCTTCATATATTCATCGGCCACTAAGACAGGGGCAAAACGAGAAAGTTCCAAAAAGCATCGAATATATTCTCGAACTGTCATCTCCCCTTTATTAAGAGCAATAAATTCAGATATCTTCAAGTCACGATGAGATTAGGGGTAAAATTCTTCTTCAAAGGTGTCCCGAAATTCTTTCCATGTCGAAACCTTTGGGGATTGGTCTCGCTTGATTGACCACCAATTTTTGCAGCCCCACGTAACATAAATGTGAACAAACGAACCTTCTGATCATCGAGATAATTAAGCACAAGAAAAAGATCTTTGATATTTGTTATTCATTTTGTAGCTTCTACTGGTTCCATGATTCCATCAAATGAAGGAGGCTTCAATGACAAGAATTTTTCTAAGGCTTTATGCTCATCGTCTCTTTGATCTTCTCGAACCATTTCATGAGTTATGCCACCAGCAACTTGTTGTAGAACAGCAGCAGCTAATGCATTCATGTCTATAACTAATGAAGTGGTAGATTCTTGAGTCATAGTGTTCTATTCTTTCACTTGATTCTCATTCACCTTTTCTTTTCTACGTTGATATTTGCGACATTCATCAACAATCTATGCAAGAGGTACGTTAGCTCCATTTAGGTTGTTAATTGGTTCAGCCATCAACTCCTATATAAATTCATACACCAACTATCAATAACCCACTTATGTTAATTATGTTAACAATATACAATATGCAAAAACACAACCTAAACTTAAAATACTAGATACAAAATGATTCTATATAAAATTATTATCTAAGCTTTCTAAAGTACAGCAAGATCATAACTTGGCTCTGGTACCAATAATGTCACGCCCCCAAATTTATCGGATAGGAAAATTCAAAGGCGTAACAGATTAAATTTACAAAAAGATTACATAATTAGAGAACACATGATTAATATTTACATTTGTCATAAATTATTATCACTACTCATCTATGAATACAAAGTCGATGATCACACAAAACGATGCTATTAAAATCTATAAAATACTAGGATGAGATACCAAAACCACACTAGGTTGTTGTCCCTTTAATTTTTGACAAATCTTTCCAAAAACCTCCAATTTTACCATCTAGCTTCTATCTTCTTTTTGATTTCTTTGATCTATAATTTCATATATAGTAATTATAATTTGTAGAATAAAACTTTCTCTTGTTCCTTTTCCTTTCTAACCTTTTCTTACCCTCGTTCATTTTCTCCCCAGTCTTTTATTTTTCCTTCGGCTCCCCTCTCCCAGTTTCTCTCTTTTTTCCTTCTGCTCCCCTTTCTCTGTTTCTATTTTTTTTTATCTCGTACTCCTTGGTGAACTGAGTAAAGTCCCAATCCTTCTTACATTGCGAAACTAATCTGCTCTTGAATTCAAACCGTGTTGACTGTGGATATGAGAAGTGTACAGGTATGTAGTTTTTAAATATTATTACATGAAATTTTCTGAGTAGTTGCTTTGAGTCTATTCTCCATATTCTTCTATCTTCTGTCTTCTGTGCTTAATTGGCCTAGGTGTGTATTTAGAGACTTCCCTTTGTTTTTATCTTTATTGTATCGGGACGATACAACTTTGAGTTGGGGGTCTTGATGTCTCCTCATTTGTGATAGATTTATACTAGGATGAGCCATCATTTTTAGTGATTTAGAAGTCATTATAGTCGTTTTTCTTGAGAAATGCTACACTTTCCTATTTTGAGTCTTGATTTAGTAAAATAAATATTTTAGAGCATATTGGGTTTAATTATTTATTTAGTGTGAAGCTTTAAAGATAATTATGGAGCTTAATTTGAGTCCAAGTCAAAGACAACAACTTATGGAAAGATATTAGCATGGTAATTGGAGATAAGGAAATAAAAGCTAAAAAGGTGGAAAAGGAAAAGCTGCCTAAATTTGGGATTCTGCATACACGTCCAAAGATATGCGTTTTTACCTAAGAAATAGGCCGAATCTGGTGATTTCCTTATTTAGGGTCAAGATAATTCTGTTGCGATTCTTTTGGTATCTTATGGAGCTCAAACCGACCAATAACGAAGAAGATATGCTCAAAACGGTCCAACAGTGTTTATCTTTATTTTCATATGGATTAGAGTTGGGTTTGGAGTCCACTACTTACTTCACCTTCAAGAAAACAAATTAAGGCTTCCAAGACACCTATAAATACATCCTTAAACCATTGTAAACATGTCCTTGCTCAGTTGCAAAGTATAGGCTTAGTCTTTACTTATATTTTCTTAGTTTTAAACAATAGCTTAGTCCTTTAATTTATTATTCATCCTTAGAATCAAGCTATTCATTCAAGAAGCAAGCTGACCTGTAGAGGAAGACAAGAAGAAGAAGATTGGAGACTGACAACTCCTCTTCTACATCTCACCTTCTCTATATTTAGAGTAATTAGCTATTGATCTATCCTCAACCATATTTCTAAGCTTTTATTCTGTAAGATTTACTTTTAATTGTTGGATTATTATTTTGTCTTTAAATACTATTTGTTATTTTAATTGATTGAGCTTGGCATATATTGTTATTATGTGTTTTGACTTATTTCCCTAGATCTGATCAATCTTAGGATTTATCTTAGTTATTGACAACACCACATAATCGTCTAGTTTTGATTCTTTGCCTAACTAGATAGCCATTAAGGTTTGATTTAATCACCAATCATTACTTAGGAATCCCTAATAGTGTAGAGGTTGCTCCTAAGTCTAGAAAAGGCTAGGTAGAATTTAGAATCCTGGTTAATATATAATGCTTAATGTGACAGGTTAGAATAACAATTTAGTAATAGACTTAGTAATCCTAATTTATTTGATTTACATTCATATTTAGTTATTTGTTTTGTTTATTTGTTTTATTTATTTATTTGCATTAGATTGTTATTTCATCTTTTTATATTTTTATTTAAAACATCTAAATTCATCTACGCTTGTTAAATATAAGTAGATCTAACGGACACAATCCCTGCGAACGAACTTGACTTATCATTAAAACTTGCAAACGATCTGTGATACTTGCAGTGACTTCCGTGGTTCTCAAGGGTGTGTGATCTTTATTATTATTTTTATTTATCTATTATTTTATCACACCTTTGCCCCCACCAAGTTTTTGGCGCCGCTGCCGGGGATTTATCTTTAAGTTAAATCTATCTTGTGTTTATTTAGTGTAGAAGTTTTTATTTGTTTTCAGTTTTACGCTTTCTTTTTGTTTAGTCTTTCTCAGGATTTCAGATGGATAATCAACGGTTAGAGCTAGGTTTACCTAGTAAATTTCGAGTTCAACGCATTGGGATTCGCGTCCCAAATATCCAAGCCGTTAGATTCAAGCATGATCCTGATTTAATTAATCAATTCGCGAGCAATGGGAAATTTAACGGTGATACAAATCAAGATCCGGTCAGATCTGTTCAGAAAATCATGTAATTCTGTGATGCCTACATTAATGAAGGTGTTACGCAAGAACAGATGTATTATTTAATGTTTCAATTTTTCTTGACCGGGAAAGCAAGCGATTGGTTAGATGATCAACCTCCCGAGCTAATAATCGATTGGGACAAGCTTCAAGAAAGATTCCTTGATAAATTTTATCCTACAAGTATGCGAGTGAAGGAACTATTGGAGCCTACAAATTTCTTACAAGAAGCCGGAGAGAGTGTTGGTGAAGCATGGACGAGATTTCAAAAGATGTTGGCAAGATGTCCACTACATGGATACACGCCACAATTACAATTATCCATGTTCTATAATGGACTCGATAGAGAGTCAAGGCTGAGAGCAGATAATATGGGTCGTGGAGATTTTGTCTCTATGGATCCAAAAGAAGCAAAAAGTGGTATGGAAACAATCATTGAGAACAACATGAGTTGGCCACAAGAACAAACTCCTACCACCAACGAAGAAGAAGAAGCGAGGATTTCAAGCTTGCAAGATCAAATACAACAACTCGCTATAACCGTTAAGGAAAGCATCCCAAACCCACCTCAACAGTTATACCTACAAGAACAAGCCTATGAAAATCAAGCTAATCAACCACCGAGCTGCCATGTGCATAATGTTAGTCAAGCTCAATCACGTCCTCAAGAAGAAATCACTAGGTTAAAAGAGACTATTAGTCAATTCATCAACTTCACGAATGATAATATGAGTAGACTTGAATCAAAGATCGATGCATCAGTAGTGCAAAGCCTGCAACAACAGAATCAAGATCTTAAAAAACATAATCAACTTTTAGAGAAGAATGTGATGCGGCTCACTACAATCATAGAACAAATACAAAGTCAACTCCTACAATTGACCCAAGATACAACATCTAACATGAAGAAGATCCAATACGTAGACGATAAGGTTAAGACTATTAGTCTTCAAGCTCAAAAGATAAAAGAACACGGTAATATAATCACCGAAGCGCTACCATCTCCCTCAGAAGGGATGTTCTACCAAACAAGTCAAACGTAAAACGGATGAACTTAGATGAGATAATTGTTGAAGATTGGGTTGAAGAAGTTGAACATAATTAGATTAAGAAGCCTAGAGTGGTTGAGGAACCAAGAATTGAAGAGAGAAGTAGAGCAAGACAGCCACCCATACATTGCCACTATCCCGCTTATCCAAAGGAGCAACAACAGAAGTGTATAGAGGCGTTAAAACAAGTTAAAATTAACGTCCCTTTACTCGAAGTTATGGAAGAAAGACGAAACTATGATCAATTCTTTATGGAGGCACTCTCTAATAAAGAAAGGTTCACAAGATCCAAATCTGTGACACTTAATGAAGGGATATCAGCACAAGTTCAGCAAAGATTACCATCAAAGCTTAACGATCCTGGAAGTTTCAATCTCCCAATCAAAATAGGTGGTATATTTCATGGAAAAGCCATGTGTGATTTAGGGGCAAGTGTGAATATCATGCCCAAAAGTGTATTCAAGAAGATTGGTATTAGTGAAGTGAAACCGACATCCGTAATCTTACAACTTGCGGATCAATCTACTGTTAAGCCGTGGGGAGTAATAGAGGATGTACTCGTTCAAGTAGGTAACCTTGTTATTCCAACGGACTTTATTATTCTTGACTACAAAGCAGATAAGAACGTCCCATTCATTCTTGGGCGTCCATTCCTAGCCACCAGCGATACTATAGTGAATGTGAATGAAGAAACCGTGACTCTTAATATTGAAGATAACGCTGAAACATTCTATGTTTCGGGAAAGAAGAGGAAAAAGAAGTCAAAGGAACTATATTCAATCAGAGCAGTAACCAAGAAGCCAGAACCTGAAAGTCTCCAAGAAACCATAGAGAAAAAGATTGAATTTGGGGTAGGAGACGAGGTAGCATGGAGACCTCCCAACCCCAAACATAACAGTTCTTGGAAGGGACCATACATTAGCACACAAATCATCTCAGAAGGAGTGGTCGAAATCAAGGCTATCGAAGGTTGCAAGCTTGATTTGGTAAGTGTTAATCATCTCACTCACTGCTGGGGAGGCTATAAAAAGAAATAACCGAGGTAACTCGTCTAACTTTGAAAGACGTTAAACAAAAGTGCCCTTTGGGAGACATCCTATATTAAATTTTATGTTTTTATGTTTTAGTTTTAGTTTAGTTTAGTTATTTTTAGTTGATATTGCATATTTGAGGAAGGTATTAGTGTTTTTGATGTGTAGGAATTGGAGAAATCGAGTTCGGGAGGAGAAACAAAATTTTCGGAAAAAAGGTATACCGGACCTCAACCCCGATATACCGGAGAGTACCACAGAGGCAAAAACCCATACCACGGGGTGGCTGCCACGTGGTCCATGCCGAGGCGAAATTTTTTTGAGCTGATAGGGGCGGTATACCGGAGGTTATGCCCGGTATACCGGAGGACGCCACAGGAGCAAAAACCCGTGCCACGGGGTGGGTGCCACGTGATTATTGACGGAGCGAAAAATTTTGGAGCTACAGATGTTCCGGTATACCGGAGGATATGGCCGGTATACCGCACGCACGCCGCTGTAAGAAGGAAAACGGGTTTTGAGCTTATAAAAGAGGGTTAAAGCTTATTATTCCGAATTTGATAAACCTCAAGCCTCTTTCTCTTCTCCAAAACTTCCCTAACTCCATTAGAACTTCAACAAACCTTCACCTAACATCAAAACACTACCAAATCGCCATGAATTCACATCCAAATCCTTCCCTACATCATTACAAAGAAGATTCAAGCACCCAAATCATATCAAAACACCTAGAATCCAAGAATCAAAACCATGAATTTCAAAATCTTTTTCTAAATCCTTAAACCCATATCATCAAAGCTTGATCCAATCATACCCACATGGATAATTGTCATCCTAACACCCTTCTCAACCAAATAAAGCTTGTTCCACCTATGATCATGAGTTACAAATTTCAATAGTGTTCAAAGCTTTGAGTTGGGGGTCAAAAGAGATGATGAAGAGAATAGAGAAATTATCAAGTGTTATGGGATATGAAGAATCAAAGCAAGGTAGTGGGTAAGTTCTAGATGAAATCAATTGAGATGGATAATAGTTTGGGAATATATTACAAGATAATTAGAGTCAAGCAATTAGAGAGGAACCGGTTTTTGGTGGATTCAAATCCTAAAAAGCAAGCAATTGTAATTAGGGAACAGAAGATGCCAATACCTCTTCTAATCAAAGATTTCTATATCAAAGATGAACAAAAGCTTCTGGGACGCTAGTAGCTGTGTTCAAAACATATTCCTGGATGAACACTGTCACGTGAGAGAGGATTCAAGAGCAAAGTTGGAAGAAGATTAACAAGAGATTTCTAGAGTGTGATTGATTGGGATGGAGCATAAGAAGATGTAAGGGAAAGCGAAATTGATGATACATGAAGTTTGCGTACATGAAAGCACTGCACCCTATTCCGGGTATTGATCAGGCGAGGTAAATAGCCTCGAAGAGTATGTTTTCTTTCTTCCTTACCTTTTCTATGTGTGCAATATCTGTGAAATTTTAATTCTCTTTTATTTTATTTTTGAGTCTTTTCGAGTCGTGGGGACACGGCTCATTTTTGAGTTGGGGGTGTGGGGATTCGTTGTCTCTCATCTCCATTTTTCTGTTTAGGTAAAATTAAAATTTTTGAAGGTTTAGATGTATGTAGAGTGTGTTTAATAGCTTGAAAGCATAAACTCAGTAAGTTAATGATAGTAAGTAATGTGTTTATGAGCTATTTTATTTTGTATGCTTTGAAGTATTTGCAGGAAAACACACGTTGATAGTAAAGAAAAGATTAGTGAGAAATGCGATAGAAAGTATGTTCGATCTCAGGGAACCTTGAGAAGTGTGTAGGCCGTGAGATCCAAGCTAGTGACAAAACCATTTGATGAAAGTGCTAAAGGTTAGAAAATAACGAAATTACATAGTGTAGAAATTGATTAAGGCGGTTCTTTCATATTTGAAGCCCTTGAAGCCTTTTTATACCTTCTCACCTTGTTATTTTTTTTTATGCTATATCCTTCTCAGCCCCTTCTAGCCTTTCTAAAGCTTTTTATTTAAACACGTTATAAGCCATATCCCTTTAGATTTTAGGACTTTTCCATATGACCCGCACTCGAATCGCGATGCATAGACAGTTGTTTTAGAGCTTGAGTTTGGGGTGGTGGGTCCACCATTATGGGAAATATTATTGGGATGGGATTTTTGAGCTTATTAATTGTGCTCTGTTATTACATTGATGATTCATAGATTGCATTGTAACCCTTTGAGGGGGTAATAGTGAATGAAAAAGAAGCTACGAGCTAAATTTGCCAATAAGGGCATAAAAAGAAAAAATATATATATATATATATGAAAAATAGTGTGATATCTCAACATTAAAAAGAGAGTCATGGCTATACAAAAGAAAAAAAATTGATTTGAAAAGAAAATATATATATTCGGACCGGCAAAGTGGAATTTTTATGTGAGCATCTTATGCTTTAATTGGGTTATTGGTGATGCTATGCATCAAGAAATCATTGGGTTGAGTGAGAACGTTTTATGAGAGTAACTCAAGCTCTAGGGTGATTCGTTGATGGCTAGTGAGGAGAGAGCCAAAAGCTCACTCTAAATTATCCAAATATACTTATCATACCGTCCCTAAGCCTACATTACAACCTTAAAGACCTTTTTTGCTATGTAATCGAGAAGTGATTGAACCAATAGAAAGTAGTTAAGTGGATCCTTGGACACTAGTGAAGATCGATGAACAATCTATAGCTTCCTTGGTGAACTGAGTAAAGTCCCAATCCTTCTTACATTGCGAAACTAATATGCTCTTGAATTCAAACCGTGTTGACTGTGGATATGAGAAGTGTACAGGTATGTAGCTTTTAAATATTATTACATGAAATTTTCTGAGTAGTTGCTTCGAGTCTATTCTCCATATTCTTCTATCTTCTGTCTTCTGTGCTTAATTGACCTAGGTGTGTATTTAGAGACTTCCCTTTGTTTTTATCTTTATTGTATCGGGACGATACAACTTTGAGTTGGGGGTCTTGATGTCTCCTCATTTGTGATAGATTTATATTAGGATGAGACATCATTTTTAGTGATTTAGAAGTCATTATAGTCGATTTTCATGAGAAATGCTACACTTTCCTATTTTGAGTCTTGATTTAGTAAAATAATATTTTTAGAGCATATTGGGTTTAATTATTTATTTAGTGTGAAGCTTTAAAGATAATTATGGAGCTTAATTAGAGTCCAAGTCAAAGACAACAACTTATGGAAAGAGATTAGCATGGTAATTGGAGATAAGGAAATAAAAGCTAAAAAGATGGAAAAGGAAAAGCTGCCTAAATCTGGGATTCTGCATACACGTCCAAAGATATGCGTTTTTACCTAAGAAATAGGCCGAATCTAGTGATTTCCTTATTCAGTGTCAAGATAATTCTGTTGCGATTCTTTTGGTATCTTATGGAGCTCAAACCGACCAATAACGAAGAAGATATGCTCAAAACGGTCCAGCAGTGTTTATCTTTATTTCCATACGGATTAGAGTTGGGCTTGGAGTCCACTACTTACTTCTCCTTCAAGAAAACGAATTAGGGCTCCCAAGACACCTATAAATACACCCTTAAACCATTGTAAACATGTCCTTGCTCAGTTGCAAAGTATAGGCTTAGTCTTTACTCATATTTTCTCAGTTTTAAACAATAGCTTAGTCCTTTAATTTATTATTCATCCTTAGAATCAAGCTATTCATTCAAGAAGCAACTGACCTGTAGAGGAAGACAAGAAGAAGAAGATTGGAGACTGACAACTCCTCTTCTACATCTCACCTTCTCTATATTTAGAGTAATTAGCTATAGATCTATCATCAACCATATTTCTAAGCTTTTATTCTGTAAGTTTTACTTTTAATTGTTGGATTATTATTTTGTCTTTAAATACTATCTGTTATTTTAATTGATTGAGCTTGGCGTATATTGTTATTATGTGTTTTGACTTATTTCCCTAGATCTGATCAATCTTAGGATTAATCTTAGTTATTGACAACACCACATAATCGTCTAGTTTTGATTCTTTGCCTAACTAGATAGCCATTAAGGTTTGATTTAATCACCAATCATTACTTAGGAATCCCTAGTAGTGGAGAGGTTGCTCCTAAGTCTAGAAAAGGCTAGGTAGAATTTTGAATCCTGGTTAATATATAATGCTTAATGTGACAGGTTAGAATAACAATTTAGTAATAGACTTAGTAATCCTAATTTATTTGACTTACATTCATATTTAGTTATTTGTTTTGTTTATTTGTTTTATTTATTTATTTGCATTAGATTGTTATTTCATCTTTTTATATTTTTATTTAAAACATCTAAATTCATCTACGCTTGTTAAATATAAGTAGATCTAACGGATACAATCCCTGCGAACGAACTTGACTTATCATTAAAACCTGCAAACGATCTGTGATACTTGCAGTGAGTTCCGTGGTTCTCAAGGGTGTGTGATCTTTATTATTATTTTTATTTATCTATTATTTTATCACACCTATGCCCCCACCAATGAGGTTGCAACAATCCATATATATCACAAAAACGACACTATTAAATTGAGGAATTGGGCATTATATCCCTCAGCTGGATATTCCTTTTCCTTCACACAAAGACTTATAAAATTTCGATTGCATCTCGAGTGGATGCAAATATTACAAAATTAGTAAGGTTAGAAGAGTGATCAATAGATATCTTACCAACTTGGTCTACGGCAACAAATATAGCCTATTACAAGAGTAAAGAAAAAACGTAAGATATGGTTACTAACCTCATGTAATTAAATATGTGTAAGCTTTTGTAATTATAAAATTCTACAGGGGTATACATGAATTTTGGACTTAGAGCATTGATTAAATCGGAAAGTAATGCATAAATCCTTAAATTAGTCCCACCACTTTTGGTAGTTATTTAAATATAACGAGGATATAACTGTAAATCTCAAACAAGTGTGGCGGAGCTTAATGTAAGTCTATGACCAACAAGACTTAAGTCTACCAAGTTTCACAACAGATTCTCTTAGAACAACATAGTTGTAAAAAATATTTTATTAAGTTCAATACATATATAGTTAATCCACAGATCAACCAGGCAAAACCAAGAACTTACTTACGAAGTTATTGAGCAATGTTTTATATTTAAGAATTAAAATGCTAAAAAAACTCCACTAAAGAGCAGTAGAAAATATTTCATTTTAGCAAATTAAAATACTCAATCCATATTTACTATCAAAATTTCATCATCAACTCAGATCATCCAGTGAAAACTATTGTTTTCTCAAAGAATTTATATTAAATTTTGCATACAAGTTTCAGGTGTCATGATATAAATCGTGATATCACACATCAATAGACGTAATATTATACATAATATTTTATACTGTAAATTAATTTTACAATTTAAATTCTAGTGGTTGACTTGAGGAACAGCAGAAGTATGATTAAAATATAATTTTACCATCATATAATGTATATCAAACTTATTTAAATATATCTCAATTACAACATAAGAAAAATTACAACTAAAAACTCTCCATAAAAAAAATTAAAGAAAAGTATAATTATAATATGAATTTTTGAAAGAGAAGAATTTTCTTGCGGAAATTCATATTATAATTATACTTTTATTTAATTATAATATTAATTTTCTCAAGAGAAGAATTTTCTTCTTCTGTTACTTTTTTCTTTTTATGCAACAAAATTAGATAGTATGTTATTCTCCTAAACGTGTACATCATATATTTTAAAGGTCAACTAATACATACAAAAACAACTAATATACCAATTTTTCAAGGATGTGACTACGTTTTTCTAACAATGGACATAAATTAATCAAAAATGGAGAAGAAACTAATGAAAATGCCACATGTGGAAATATGATTGAATTGTTGTAAATGTGAAATAATATCTAAAATAATATTAACCTCTATAACTAAGCTAAATATTGTATGCCATTGTATAAACTTTAGGATGAATCGGTGTTCCAATTTTCGAAGTGGTAAAAATATAATATACATGTATGTTAGAAGATAAATGGAACACTCGGATTAGCATAAGAAGGTTATACAATTTTAAAAACATTTATTAATTAATAAATTAGGAAATTACAGAGTTAAAATTCTTTTAAGCATTCAAACACTCTAACATATATGAGTTCATCTATTGTTGATGTCCCTTATATAGTGCAACCAACAATATATAAGTCTACAATTCAACGGCTTATTTATATAACAACAACACAATTGATAAAAAGAGTTTTTAAATAAAGTAATTATTAAATGAACACCATATAAGCGGCTAAAAAAAACTAAAATCATGTTGTACTTACTTGATGTCGTTTTTTATAATATGAATTTATATAGGGTTTCCAATCTATTTAGTTAGTTACCAAAAAACCTTGAATGTTGAAGGTGGAAGCGGCTATTTGTGAGAAATATGTAGTTTTAGGGTTTTTCTCTAAGTGTAAGCGTATCTTTTTTTAGTAGAAAGGGATATTAGAGTAATGATAGGTATCACCCAAAAAGGTATCACCTAAACATCACCCATGATGTGGCGGTTAGGTGTACCAATCATAAATTTTCTCTTTCCAGATTTACTTTTTACTCTCTCTTCCATGATTGGTACACCTAACCGCCACATCATGGGTGATGTTTAGGTGATACCTTTTTGGGTGATACCTAGCATTACTCGGGACATTATATATACCAATATAAAATATTTTTAATAGACTTTTATGATGATAAATGTGATATGCGTGCTTGGGGCATTTCATCCTTACCCGTCTTCGATATCACTATATGATATCACCTATTCAAATTGTCTCAACACACCAAGAAATCCTTGTGAACATCACTTAGCAAGGTTTAAATCACAACAAGAGAAACCAAAGTTTGTTTTTTCAACTATACTTTCTGTATCACACCCTCTTGACTTCAACTATGTAAATGTCAATGTTCTTTAGGTCTATAATATCAATATAATCGACCCAACTAGTTTCTTCACCTACATGCCCAAATGATCACACGATCTCATAAACGAGTGGTTTTTTCTTGATTAATGTAGTGGGTTTGACAAAACCCGTCTAAGTCACTTTATTTGTGTTGCGACTATTTCGTACCTAACCCATGTCGCGTAAAAGCAACACCATTGAAGGGATTGTCATCAAAATTCCTCTATGAGAAGGATTACCATACACATCCATCTAAATATAAGCCTTTAATTGTCTTATGTACAATGATGTGCGAAAGAGCCCTTAAACAATATATATTTAATACGAAAAAAGGCTAGGAAGTAATAAATTTAAAAAGAAAGTAAAGTAAGGGGAGAGTACATTAATTTTGCAACTCTATGAAGAAAATTTGGCTCAACAAGTGATCTTTCATGAAAACATTCTTCCTCTCTCTCCCGCAACGGATTTCTAGCCTTTAAAAAGTAGTAATTTTGGGTATCAACCAAAAATATATTGTGTAAATATCATCTAAAATGTAGATATTATGTGGGCTAATCAATATTGTGTCTCTCGCGTAATTAGTTTTTTTTCTCCCTCTCTCTCGCTTCTATGATTGGACCACTTATTATTCACATCATGGATGATATTTAGGTAATAACCTACATTACTCTTACATGTAGTATACATGAAACTACATCTGCAGAAGCTTGAGCATCCCCCTTTATCATTGCATAAAGTCTAGGTTTCTTAAAAGTGCTCCCTTGTTCGGACTTCACCACTTTACTTGACCGCCTCTATGTTCACTTGTTTTTCCTCGTGGACAATCCTTAAGATGGTGATCAGCAGCTCGACACCTAAAACACCCACTTATAATCCATCTACATGATTCAATCGGATGGTTCTTCCCACAATTCGTGAACTGGCCTCTGGGGTTTGGCGTGTTCATTTTCTTTGTTGCAGTACTTGAAGAATAATTTGCTTCTTTCCTCTTATAACTTTGAGAGTGGACTGGTTGGCGTTGTTTTGATAGACGCTCCCCTTCCTCAACAACAATCGCTGTATTCATGATATCCTTGAAAGTTCAATGAAGGAGTGGAGCTACCGCATCTTGAATAGTAGAATTCAACCCAAACTGAAATTGTATAGCCTTCATATATTCATCGGCCACTAAGACAGGGGCAAAACGAGAAAGTTCCAAAAATCATCGAATATATTCTCGAACTGTTATCTCCCCTTAAATAAGAGCAGTAAATTCAGATATCTTCAAGTCCCGACAAGATTGGGGGTAAAATTCTTCATCAAAGGTGTCCCAAAATTCTTTCCATGTCGGAACCTTTGGGGATTGGTATCGCTTGATAGACCACCAATATTTTGTAGCCCCACGTAACATAAATGTGAACAAATGAACCTTTCGGTCATCGGGATAATTAATCACAAGAAAAAGCTCTTCGATATTCGTTATTCATTTTGTAGCTTCTACTTGTTCCATGATTCCATAAAATGAAGGAGGCTTCAATGACAATAATTTTTCTAAGTATTTATGCTCATCGCCTCTTTGATCTTCTCGAACCATTCCATGAGTTATGCCACCAGTAACTTGTTGTTGAACAGCAGCAGCTAATGCATTCATGTCTATAACTGGTGAAGTGGTAGATTCTTAAGTCATAGTGTTCGGTTATTTCACTTGATAATCATTCACATTTTCTTTTCTACATTGTTATTTGCGACATTCATCATCAATCTGTGCAAGAGGTACGTTAGCTCCATTTAGGTTGTTAATTGGTTCAGCCATCAACTCCTATATAAATGCATACACCAGCTATCAATAACCCACTTATGTTAATTATGTCAACAATATACAATCTGCAAAAACACATCCTAAACATAAAATACTAGATACAAAATGATTCTATACAAAATTATTATCTAAGCTTTCTAAAGTCCAGCAAGATCGTAACTTGGCTCTGCTACCAATAATGTCACACCCCCAAATTTATTGGATAGGAAAATTCAATGGCGTAACAGATTATATTTACAAAAAGATTACTTTATTAGAGAACACTTGATTAATATTTACATTTGTCATAAATTATTATCACTACTCATCTATGAATACAATGTCGATGATCACACAAAACGATGCTAATAAAGTCAATAAAATACTAGGAAGAGATACCAAAACCACACTAACTTGTTGTCCCTTTACTTTTGGACAAATCTTTCCAAAAACCTCCAATTTTACCATCTAGCTTCTATCTTCTTTTTGATTTCTTTGATCTATAATTTCAAGTATAGTAATTATAATTTGTAGAATAAAACTTGCTCTTGTTCCTTTTCCTTTCTAACCTTTTCTTACCCCCGTTCATTTTCTCCCCTGTTTCTCTCTTTTTTCTTTTTGCTCCCCTTTCTCTATTTATATTTTTTTGTCTCGTCCTCCCCCAAAAGTAATAAAAATATTTCTCCATTAGTACTGTCGGTACAATATTTTTTCCCTCCTTAAATTGCAACAGCTTTTTATACTCCCCCTCTGATGATGCACTATATACATTATTTAATAAAAGTCAAGGAGAAGAATGATTTAGTTACAATTTAATAAAAAATATATAAAGTCAAAATTCTTTTAATTAGACTTTTTTAGGTTAATAAAAATAAATAGTTGTTGTTTTATATAAAAATTCATAATAGTGTTGAGCTTATTATTAAATTAAATGTATTAGTAAAATATAATTCTAGTAATATAATATTAAATCTGTCTAAGATATAATTCGCCTATATTTAATGGGTCACCTAGCGTCTCGTATGTATAACTCATATTATTTTTAAAACTAATATATAGAGAATGGAATCTATAAGAAGGGTAAAAAAAGCGCTAAAAGATAAGGATGCATAGAAACTAAGATAAGTAGGAGGGCTGTCATGAAGAGGAAGAAGCTCACACTTCCGGTAGGGGGGGTGTTATAGCAAAAGGATGTCACAAAGGTGATTACATGTTCAGGTAGACTAGTATAATTAATACAAAATTGATAATGAAACCTTAAGTTTTAAATGGTGTGCCTCACCCGGGCCCACATGGAGTATTCGATACTACTAACAACACTTCTTGTCACTAGTACATCATATTATATGAAGTAAGTAGTCTCCAAATGAGATATATACATTACAAAGAAAAATATAATGTCATGTTAATCGCAAGAATAAATTTTATGATTACATGATACGATAACAAAGCAGAAGTTATTATTCATTAGTTAAACTATAGATCAACTCTTGTTCTTGTTCTTGGTCAAACGGTTAGCTCTTACATATTTCTTTGAATCAGCGGACTGTCTTAAAGTTTGAGGTCTTAAAGTTTGAGGTGCAGAGGATGCACGTTCACCATTTGAAGTTACATCTTCACATGGTCTTGTAATGTTATCTGCACAAGATGGCTCACAAGATGACTCGCCCTAGATTTGTTTCAAGTACCCAATAGGGTCTGCATAAGAAGCATATCCAGGTATGCTAATAACAAAAAGAATATTATATATAAGACCACCAAATTAGAGCACCAAAATATTTTATAAATAGTTATACACGCATATATATATATACCTGCTTGTCATAACGGTCCTCCTATCCTCAGTTCTTTCCAAACTATATATGTTGCCTACACAAGTTCGCCAACTTAGTTATAATACGAGATAAAAATGTTCAATATTTCACGAGAAGAGTTTTTAAAGAAAATATTTACCACCATAGACATCCTTGTCTGAGTAGTACTCCAACATCAGTGTGTTCAAGGTCAGCTCCATACTCCTTAAACTTTTGAATTTCTTGTTTTCTGTCCATCTCCCTATAAAAAAATGAGTAGATAATATTTGAATGGTTTAAAGAAAAATAAACTTTACAATCAAACTTATAATGAACAAAAATATGGTAATAAAATTGCTTATTCAATTGCATTTCTCAAATAATGCGAGAAAAATCTTATGAAAGACACTTCTTTTAATGATATAAATTAAATAAGATTCAAGTACGCTAAACTCTAGGAAGCACTAGTGTTTCACACCAAGGTACTATATGTAATACACAGATAATTCTCCAGAACTATATGCTAGTAACCCAATCTGTCCTCTAAGTTTTAAAGTTACCCGAATGGTCCTTCAACTTTATTTGATAGATCAAGGACCATTTGGAGGAATTTTAATAGTTGAGGACTATTTGGGTAACCGAAATACTTGTTGCCACAAGGACATGATGGTAAAAATTGATGAAATTTGATGTGGGGACTCACATCGTTAAAACAAATAAACAAAGTTCAAGGAATATTTTACGAACCGTAAAAGTTCAAGAACCCTTTGGGTAACTAGCCTACATAGTTCAGGGCACATTTAGGGAATTATCCTTTATACAAATTTTCACGAGAATGGTCAATAACTGAGAAGAACATAAGATTTGCAGAAAAAACGGTAAATTATTAATCAAGCATATGTATTTATACACTAAGATTCACTGGCACATCAAAGAATGAGGTTGCAACAGTCCATATATATCACCAAAAGAACACTATTAAATTGAGGAACTGGGCATTATATCACTCGGCTGGATATTCCTTTTCCTTCACACAAAGACTTATAAAATTTCGATTGCATCTCGAGTGGATGCAAATATTACAAAATTAGTAAGGTTAGAAGAGTGATCGGTAGAAAGCTTACCAACTTGGTTATACGGAAGTAGTCTAACCTATTACAAGAGTAAAGAAAAAATGTAAGATATGGTTACTAACCTATGTACTTAAATATGGGGAATACATGAAATTTGGACATAGAGCATTGATGAAATCGGAAAGTAATGCATAGATCCTTAAATTATTCCCACCACTTTTGGTAGTTATTTAACTATAACGAGGATATAACCGTATATCTGAAACAAGTGTGGCGGAGCTCAATGTAAGTCTATGACCATCAAGACTTAAGTCTATCAAGTTCTACAACAGATTCTCTCTGAACAATATAGTTATCAAAATTATTTGACTAAGTTCAATACATATATAGTTAATCCACAGATCAACTAAGCAAAACCAAGAACTTGCTTACGAAGTTATTAAGCAATGTTTTATATTTAAGAATTAGAATACTAAAAAAACTCCACTAAAGAGCAGTTGAAAATATTTAATTTTAGCAAATTAAAATGCTCAATCCATATTTAGTATCAAAATTTCATCATCAACTCAGATCATCTAGTGAAAACTATTGTTTTCTCAAAGAATTTATATTAAAATTTACTTACAAGTTTCAGGTTTCATGATATAACTCGTGACATCACACATCAATAGACATAATATTTTAGAGTATAAATTAATTTTACAATTTAAATTCTAGTGGTTGACTTGAGAAACAACAGAAGTATGATTCAAATATATTTTTACCATCAAATAATGTATATCAAACTTATTTAAATATATCTCAGTTACAAGCATAAGAAAAATTATAACTAAAAACTCTTCATAAAGAAAAATTAAAGAAAAATTAATTATAATATGAATTTTTGCAAGAAAAGACTTTTCTTGCGAAAATTTAAATTATAATTATACTTTTATTTAATTATAATATAAAATTTCTATAGAGAAGAATTTTCTTCTTCTATTTCTTTTTTCTTTTTATGCAACAAAATTAGATAGTATGTTATTCTCCTAAAACGTGTACATCATATATTTTGAAGGTCAACTAATACATACAAAAACAACTAATTTACCAATTTTACAAGGACGGAACTATGTTTTTCTAACAATTGACATAAATTAATCAAAATAGAGAAGAAACTAATAAAAAATTGCTACATATGAAAATATTATTAAATTCTTGTAAATGTGAAATCAAATCTAAAAATATATTAACCTCTATAACTATTTTAAGCTAAAGATTGTATGACATTGTACAAAGGAAAATTCTTCCATCCAATATTGGATGATCCTACACAAATTATATTCATACATGTAACCCTTGTATAATAACATGTGTCTTATTATAATAATCAACTGCTGCTGCGATGTAAATATTGGACCATTCAATATTGGATGAAAGTTTTACCCTTGAATAAAATTCAGGAACAATCGGTGTTTCAATTTTCTAAGTGGTAAAAATATAATATACATGTATGTTAGAAGATAAATGGAACACTTGGATTAGCATAAGGAGGTTATACAATTTTAAAACATTTATTAATTAAGAAACTAGAAAATTACATAGTTAGAATTCTTTTAAGCATTCAAACACTCTAAAAGATATAAGTTCCTCTATTGTTGATGTCCCTTATATCGTGCAACCAACAATATATAATTCTACAATTCAACGACTTATATATATAACAACAACACAAATGATAAAAAGAGTTTTTAACTAAAATAATTTTTTAAATGAACACAATATAAGCGGCTAAAAAAACCAGAATCATGTTGTACTTACTTGAAATGTCATGATCAACGATCTAATAATTTTTTTGAAATTTTGTTGATGTCATATTTTATAATTAAAATTTATATAGGGTTTTTAATCTATATAGTTGGTTACCAAAAAACCTTGAATGTTGAAGGTGGAAGCGGCTATTTGTGAGAAATACGCAGTTTTAGGTTTTTTCTCTAAGTGTAAGAGCGTGTCTTTTTTTAGTGGGAAGGGATATACATATATATATATACGAATATAAAATATTTTTAATAGACTTTTACGATGATAAATGTGATATGCACGATCTCCAGCTTGGGGCATTTCATCCTTACCCGTCTTCGATATCTCTATATAATATCACCTATTCAAATTGTCTCAACACACCAAGAAATTCTTGCGAACATCCCCAAGGTTTAAATCATAGCAAGAGAAACCAAGGTTTGTTTTTTCAACTATACATTCCCTATCACAACCTCTTTAACTTCAACTAAGCAAATGTCAATGTCCTTTGGGTGTATAATATCAATATACTCGACCAAACTAGTTTCTTCACCTGCATGCCCAAATGATCACGCAATCTCATTAACGGGTGGTTTTTCCTTGATTAATGTAGTGGGTTTGAAAAAACACGTCTAAGTCACTTTATTTGTGCTGCGACTATTTCGTGCCTAACCCATGTTGCGTAAAAGCAACTCCATTGAAGGGATTGTCATCATAATTCCTCTATGAGAAGGACTACCATACACATCCATCTCAATATAAGCCTTTAATTGTCTTATGAAAACAATGATGTGCGAAAGAGCCCTTCAACAATATATATTTAGCACGACAAGTGATCTTTCATGAAAACTTTCTTCCACTCTCTCCCACAACGGAATTCTATCCTTGCAAAAGTAGTAATGTTGGGTATCTACCAAAAATATATTGTGTAAATATAACCTAAAATGTAGATATTAAGTGAGCTAATCAATATTTTGTCTCTCGCGTGATTAGTTTTTTTCTCACTCTCTCTCTCTCTCTTCTATGATTGGACCACTTATTATTCACATCTTGGATGATATTTGGGTAATAACCTACATTACTCTTACATGTAGTATACATGCAACTACATCTTTAGAAGCTTGAGCAGCCCCCATTATCATCGCATATAGTCTAGGTTTCTTAAAAGTGCTCCCTTGTTCAAACTTCACCACTTTACTTTGACCGCCTCTATGTTCACTTATTTTTCCTCATGGACAATCCTTAAGATGGTGATCAACAACTCCACACCTAAAACATCCACTTATAATCCATCTACACGATTCAATCATATGGTTCTTCCCACAATTCATGAACTGGCCTCTGGGGATTGGCGTGCTCATTTTCTTTGTTGCAATAATTGAAGAATAATTTGCTTCTTTCCTCTTATAGCTTTGAGAGTGGACTGGTTGGCGTTGTTTTGCCAGCTCCCCTTCCTCCACAATAATCGATGCATTCATGATATCCTTGAAAGATCGATGAAGGAGTGGAGCTACCGCATCTTGAATAATAGAATTCAACCCAAACTGAAATTTTATAGCATTCATATTTTCATCGGCCACTAAGACAGGGGAAAAACGAGAAAATTCCAAAAAGCATCAAATATATTCTCGAACTATCATATTCCCTGAAGTAAGAGCAGTAAATTTAAATATCTTCAAGTTACGATAAGATTGGGGGCAAAATTCTTCTTCAATGGTGTCCCGAAATTCTTTCCATGTCGAAACCTTTGGGGATTGGTCTCGCTTGATTGACCACCAATATTTTGCAGCCCACGTAACATAAATGTGACAAAACGAACCTTTCGATTATCGGGATAATTAAGCACAAGAAAAAGCTCTTCGATATTTGTTATTCATTTTGTACCTTCCACTGGTTCCATGATTCCATCAAATGAAGGAGGCTTCAATGACAAGAATTTTTCTAAGGCTTTATGCTCATCGTGTCTTTGATCTTCTCGAACCATTCCATGAGTTATGCCACCAGCAACTTGTTGTAGAACAACAATAGCTAATGCATTCATGTCTATAACTGGTGAAGTGGTAGATTCTTGAGTCATTGTGTTCGGTTCTTTCACTTGATTCTCAATCACTTTTTCTTTTCTAAGTTGATATTTGCGACAGTCATCAACAATCTTTGCAAGAGGTACGTTAGCTCTATTTAGTTTGTTAATTGGTTCAGCCATCAACTCCTATATAAATGCATACACCAGCTATCAATAACCCACTTATGTTAATTATGCTAACAATATACAATCTGCAAAAACACAACCTAAACTTAAAATACTAGATACAAAATGATTCTATATAAAATTATTATCTAAGCTTTCTAAATTCCAGCAAGATTGTAACTTGGCTGTGCTACCAATAACGTCACACCCCCAAATTTATCGGATAGGAAAATTCAAAGGCGTAACATATTAAATTTACAAAAAGATTACATAATTAGAGAACACTTGATTAATATTTATATTTGTCATAAATTATTATCACTACTCATGATGATCACACAAAATGATGCTATTAAAGTCTATAAAATACTAGGAAGAGATACCAAAACCACACTAAGTTGTTGTCCCTTTACTTTTTGACAAATCTTTCGAAAAACCTTCAATTTCACCAGCTAGGTTCTGTCTTCTTTTTGATTTCTTTGATCTACAATTTCAAATATAGTAATTATAATTTGTAGAATAAACCTTGCTTTTGTTCCTTTTCCTTTCTAACCTTTTCTTACCCTCCATCATTTTATCCCCTATTTCTCTATTTTTTCCTTCTTCTCCCCTTTCTCTGTTTCTTTTTTTGTCTCGTCCTCCCCCAAAAGTAATAAAAATATTTTCCCTCAAAGGCCCACTAAAAATATATTATATTATATTATATTATTTCAAAATATGAGTTAGGCCCAAAATTATTTTAAGTATTACAACATCAATTTCCATTCTTGAATTTCTCCTCCCTCTAACCTCTTTTCCTTCTCGAACTATGTTGAGACAATAATTTTATGACCTGAACTTTCCCCCTTATACTTCCTTGCTTTAGTCATTTGTTTCTCCATTAGTATTGTCGGTACGATCTTTTTTCCCTTATTAAATTGCAACATCTTTTTATACTACCCCTCTGATGATGCACTATATACATTATTTAATAAAAGTCAAGTAGAAGAAAGTTTTAGTTACAAATTTATAAAGATTAATTAAACTTTTTTTAGGTTAATAAAAACAAATTGTTGTTGTTTTATATAAAAAATCATAATAGTGTTGAACTGATTATTAAATTAAATGTATTAATAAAATATAATTCTAGTAATATAATATTAAATATGTCTAAGATCAAATTCGCCTACATTTAATGGGTCACCTAGCGGCTTGTATGTATAAATCATATTATTTTAAAAACTAAGATATAGAGAATGGAATCTATTAGAAGGTTAAAGAAAGCACTAAAAGATAAGGATCCACAGAAACTAAGATAAGTAAGAGGGCTGTCAGCTCACACTTCTGGGGGGGGGGGGGGGGGGGGTTATAGCAAAAAGATGTAACAAAGGTGATTACGGGTTTAGGTAGATGGTGGTCCTTTGTGTGTTCTAAAATAAATGCAAAAGTAATTGAACCACAACCGCAAGTGTACGGTTGTCCCAAGTAGTAATAATGATTCTAGGATCGTTCGCAGGGACGGTTTGGTTAACTACAATGCTTATCAAATAATGAATGGTTACACGTATGAAAGCAAATAAAGATATAATGATTGATTTGGTTTTTGTATTAATTCTAATTAATGAAAGACTAAGTATAAAATGCAAGTAAATAGTGAAACGCAAGTAAATAAGTGGAAAACGCAAGTATGTAAAGGTAGCACTTGAGAACGCAAGGGGTCTTCCTAATCCTATTTCGTAACCTATTCTGTTTAAGGGTTAAATTGGTCAATTACAATGGTCGGGATTCTAAATTTCTTATACCCCGTCAGGGTGGACTATAAGGCTATCCTAGAGTGTCACTAGTCCCGTCAGGGTAAATATGATCCACTTTTAGATGTTTAAGTTAATTACCACATTGGCCCTAGAATTAGCTAAGTTCGTCAGAATCAATAGCTTCTATTCTAGATTGAATAAATATTTCCGTTCATAAACCCTCCGTCAGGATGATCCAATCGCCACTAATTGGAATAGCCTAAATACTAACACCTGTTCTTAGTTCATGACTCTAAAAACAGTAAATAATCATAATTTATCGAAAAGAGTAAAAGCCCCAATCTAATTTAATTTAACAGAAACCCAAATTCAACATATGAAATTCAATAAGATTGGGATTCACCCATAAAGCATTCTCAAGCACTAAAATGTGTTTAGCTCATACTAATTAAAAAGAAAACTAAATTAAATAAAATGGAATTCATATTGTCTTACAAAATCAAAGATAAAAGAAACCTAATTTCCGGAGTTGGAATGACTGAGAACGGAGATATAGACCCTCTCAAGCTCTAGAAGCTTCTTCTCTCTTCCTTCTGTTGCTTCTCTCTGATGTTTAATCTTGTAAAAAGTGAATTGTGTGAAAAATAGAACTCAAGAGCTCCTTTTATAAGTGGAAAAACGGATTAGGGCTTGGACCTAAGAATAAAACATTAATTAAATGTCCAAACCCAATTTCTAAGCCCAAAATCCCGTAACTGTTGATACACCTTCACTAAAACGGCTTTTCCCGCTTCGTTATGACTCCGATTGACTTGATTCCAGTTGCTAAAGTTCCGTAACTCGATAAGGAATGTTTTCACTTCAAAGGTAAGCGGCTAAATCATCTCTTAAGCGCCTTGAAATCAGCAATCTTTGGCCTGGAAAACAGATTTGCAGCTCTAAAAACAATTCTTTCGGGATTTATCTTCAAGTCTTGACTCCATATCACGATCTTTGACTCTCTTCTCGGATTCCATTCCTAGCTAATAATTAAAACCTACAAACTTTTCACTAAAACACACAAGATTACGGGCAAAAGTTTAATAAATCAAAATTACTAGAAATAAAATGGAAATTCCGGATTATTACATTTTTAACTCAAAAGTCTATTAAAATAATCAAATAAACATAAAAAATGATGTCTCCCAAAGGTAAAAAATAAGAACAATTAGGGAGACATCAGTAGACTAGTATAATTAATATAAAATTGCTGATAAAACCTTAAGTTTTAGATGGTGCGCCTCACCCGGGCCCACATGGAGTATTCGATACTACTAAGAACACTTCTTGTCACTAGTACATCATATGATATAAAGTAAGTAGTCTCCAAATGAGATATATACAATACAACAATATAATGTCATGTTAATCGCAAGAATAAATTTTATGATTACATGATATGATAACAAAGCAGAAGTTATTATTCATTAGTTAAACTATAGATCAATTCTTGTTCTTGTTCTTGGTCAAACGGTTAGCTCTTACATATTTCTTTGAATCAGCGGATTGTCTTAATGTTTGAGGTGAATAGGATGCATGTTCACCATTTGAAGTTCCATCTTCAAATGGTCTTGTAATGTTATCTGCACAAGATGGCTCACAAGATGGCCCACCACGGATTTGTTTCAAGTACCCAATAGGGTCTGCATAAGAAGCATATCCAGGTATGCTACACAACAAAAAGAACATTATATATTAGACCACCAAATTAGAGCACCAAAATATTTTATAAATAGTTATACACACATATATAGATACCTGCTTGTCATAAAGGTCCTCCTATTCTCAGTTATTTCTAAACTATATATGTTGCCTACACAAGTTTGCCAACTTAGTTATAATACGAGATAAAAATGTTCCATATTTCAAGAGAAAAGTTTGTAGAGAAAATATTTAACACCATAGGTATCCTTGTCCGAGAAGTACTCCAACGTCAGTGTGTGTTCAAGGTCAGCTCCATACTCCTTAAACTTTTGAATTTCTTGTTTTTTGTCCATCTCCCTATAAAAATGAGAAGATAATATTTGAATGGTTTAAAGAAAAATAAAAATTACAATCAAACTTATAATGAACAAAAACATGGTGATAAGATTGCTTATTCAATTGTATTTCTCAAATAATATGAGAAAAATATTATGAAAGACACTAATTTTAATGATATAAATTTAACAAGATTTAAGTATTCCAAACTCTAGGAAGAACTAGTGTTTCACACCAAGGGTACTATTGGCTTGCCTGAAAAAATAAAAAATATAGATGTAATATACAGATAATTCTCCAAATGGTCCTGAACTATATGCTAGTAACCCAATCTGTCCTCTAAGTTTTAAAGTTACCCGAATGGTCCTGGTCCTTAAACTTGATTTGATAGATCAGGGACCATTTGGAGGAATTTTAATAGTTTGAGGACTGTTTGGGTAACCGAAATACTTGTTTCCATAAGGACATGATGGTAAAAATTGATGAAATTTGATGTGGGGACTCACATCGTTAAAAAGAATGAACAAAGTTCAAGGACTATTTCGCTAACCGTAAAAGTTCAAGAACCCTTTGGGTAACTAGCCTACATAGTTCAAGACACATTTGGGAAATTATCCTTTATATAAATTTTCACGAGAATGGTCAATAACTGAGAAGATCATAAAATTTGCAGAAAACAGTTTGTATTTATACACTAAGATTCACTAGCACATCAAAGAATGAGGTTGCAATGTGGAACTGGGCATTATATCCCTCGGCTAGATATTCCTTTTCCTTCACACAAAGACTTATATAATTTCGATTGCATCTCGAGTGGATGCAAATATTTCAAAGTTAGTAAGGTTAGAAGAGTGATTAGTAGAAATCTTACCAACTTGGTTCTACGGCAGCAGTATAACTTTTACAAGAGTAAAGAAAAAACGTAAGATATGGTTACTAACCTCATGTATTTAAATATGTGTAAGCTTTTGTAATTATAAAATTCTACAGAGGTATACATGAAATTTTGACATAGAGCATTGATGAAATCGGAAAGTAATGTATAGATCCTTAAATTATTCCCACCACTTTTGGTAGTTATTAAAATATAACGAGGATATAACCGTAAATCTCAAACAAGTGTGGCGGAGCTCAATGTAAGTCTATGACCAACAAGGCTTAAGTCTATCAAATTCTACAACAGATTCTCTCAGAACAACATAGTTAATCCACAGATCAACTAGGCAAAACCAAGAACTTGCTTACGAAGTTATTGAGCAATGTTTTATATTTAAGAATTAGAATGCTAAAAAAACTCCACTAAAGAGCTGTTGAAAATATTTCATTTTAGCAGATTAAAATTCTCAATCCATATTTAGTATCAAAATTTCATCATCAACTCAGATTATCCAGTGAAAACTATTGTTTCTCAAAGAATTTATATTAAAATTTACTTACAAGTTTCAGGTTTCATGATATAACTCGTGACATCACACATCAATAGACATAATATTATAAACATAATATTTTAGAGTGTAAATTAATTTTACAATTTAAATTCTAGTGGTTGACTTGAGGAACAATAGAAGTATGATTAAGAGATATTTTTACCATCAAATAATGTATATCAAACATATTTAAATATATCTCAATTACAAACATAAGAAAAATATAACTAAAAACTCTCCATAAAGAAAAATTAAGGAAAAGTATAATTATAATATGAATTTTCTCAAGAGAAGAATTTTCTTCTTCTGTTTCTTTTTTCTTTTTATGCTACAAAATTAGATAGTATGTTATTCTCCTAAAACGTGTACATCATATATTTTAAAGGTCAACTAATACATACAAAAAAACCAACATACCAATTTTACAAGGATGAGACTATGTTTTTTTAACAATTGACATAAATTAATCAAAAATAGAGAAGAAACTAATAAAATTGCTACATATGAAAATATGATTAAATTGTTGTAAATGTGAAATAAAATCTAAAAATATATTAACCTCTATAACTATTTTAAGCTAAAGATTGTATGCCATTGTATAAAATTCAGGAACAATCGGTGTTTCAATTTTCTAAGTGGTAAAATTATAATATACATGTATGTTAGAAGATAAATGGAACACTTGGATTAGCAAAAGGAGGTAATACAATTTTAAAACAGTTATTAATTAAGAAATTATAAAATTACAGAGTTAAAATTCTTCTAAGCATTCAAACACTCTAACAGATATGAGTTCCTCTATTGTTGATGTCCCTTATATCGTGCAACCAACAATATATAAATCTACAATTCAACAGCTTATTTATATAACAACAACACAATTGATAAAAAGAGTTTTTAACTAAAGTAACTTTTAAATGAACACAATATAAGCGGCTAAAAAAACTAGAATCATGTTGTACTTACTTAAAATGTCATGATCAACTATCTAATAATTTTCTTGAAATTTTGTTGATGTCATTTTTTATAATATAAATTTATATAGGGTTTCTAATCTATTTAGTTGGTTACCAAAAAACCTTGAATGTCGAAGGTGGAAGCGGCTATTTGTGAGAAGAGGATTGCTATATATCACCCTTTTTTGCTTCACCCATTTATCACCTCCTATGTGTCATCTATGGCAATAAGTAAAGGAAAGAGAAAATAATCACTTAAGAAAGAGTTACTTTCTTATTTGTTATAAACCTCTACGTAGGAAGTGATACATGGGTGAAGCAAAAAAGGGTGATATATATCTTTAATCTTGTGAGAAATACGTAGTTTTAGGTTTTTTCTCTAAGTGTAAAAGCGTGTCTTTTTTAGTGGGAAGGGATATATATATATATATATATATATATATATATATATATATATATATATATATATATATATACGAATATAAAATATTTGTAATAGACTTTCATGATGATAAATGTGATAGGCACGATCTCCAGCTTGGGGCATTTCATCTTTACCCGTCTTAGATATCTCTATATGATATCACCTATTCAAATTGTCTCAACACACCAAGAAATCCTTGCGAACATCCCCATGTTTAAATCACAACAAGAGAAACCAAGTTTTTTTTTCAACTATATACCTTCCCTATCACAACCTCTTTAACTTCAACTAAGAAAATTTCAATGTTCTTTGGGTGTATAATATCAATATAATCGACCAAACTAGTTTCTTCACCTGCATGCCCAAATGATCACGCGATCTCATTACCGGGTGGTTTTTCCTTTATTAATGTAGTGGGTTTGAAAAAACCCATCTAAGGCACTTTATTTGTGATGGGACTATTTCGTGCCTAACCCATGTTGCGTAAAAGCAACCCCATTGGAGGGATTGTCATCATAATTCCTCTATAAGAAGGACTACCATACACATCCATCTCAATATAAGCCTTTAATTGTCTTATGAAAACAATGATGTGCGAAAGAGCCCTTCAACAATATATATTTAATACGAAAAAGGCTAGGAAGTAATAAATTTAAAAAGAAAGTAAAGTAAGGGGAGAGTACCTTAATTTTGCAACTCTATGAAGAAAATTTGGCACGACAAGTGATCTTTCATGAAAATTTTCTTCCGCTCTCTCCCGCAACGAATTTCTAGCCTTGCAAAAGTAGTAATGTTGGGTATCAACCAAAAATATATTGTGTAAATAGCACCTAAAAGTATATATTAAGTGGGCTAATCAATATTTTGTCTCTCACGTAATTAGTCTCTCTCTCTCTCTCTCGCGCTTCTATGATTGGACCACTTATTATTCACATCTTGGATGATATTTGGGTAATAACCTAAAATACTCTTACATGTAGTATACATGCAACTACATCTTCAGAAGCTTGAGCATCCCCCTTTATCATCGCATAAAGTCTAGGTTTCTTAAAAGTGCTCCCTTGTTCGGACTTCACTACTTTACTTTGACCGCCTCTATGTTCACTTGTTTTTCCTCGTGGACAATCCTTAAGATGGTGATCAACAACTCCACTCCTAAAACACCCGCTTATAATTCATCTACACAATTCAGTCGGATGGTTCTTCCCACAATTCGTGAACTGACCTCTGTCCATTCTGTGGATGCAAACACCTTATCAATTTTGGATGTAACCACGTTATTCTCCTCTTGTCTGTTGGTCCAAGTGAAGTAGTTACCAAAAGTTTGAGTTTCAGTTAACATGTTATTAGACATGAAAAAATTAAAGTTTAGAATATGCTGTTGATTTGGAAGAGACAAGCTAAGATGTTGACAGCTATTAGAGATGTCATTGAAGTCCCCCATTAGAATAATAGGATCTACGTGCCGTGATCTCCAATATGTAAGAGTATGGTACACTTATTGTCGTTCAAGATACGTGTTAGGAGCATGCAAAAAGATATAATAGTAAGAAGAAAAACTATCATTAATTAATACATCAATATAAAAGGGGCACGAGTCCAAAACAATAACTGAAATGGTAGAGTCCCACACCAAAAAAAACCCCAAAGTGATTCATACTACCCTGGGCGTTAACCACAAAAAAATTATCAAAAGTTAAGTTCCTCACAAACAAAGTAGCATCCAAATCCATCATCATGGTTTCACAAAAACAAGCCACAACAGGCTTATACTCGCCTACCATGGCTCTTAACACCTGAATTGTCAAGGGTGCCCTGATGCCTTGACAGGGCCAAATCATAACAATCATTCTGGGTTCGCAGCCAACACCGGGTGGCTGCTACCTCGTCTTCCCCTGCCTCCACGTCGTGGTCTCCCGTGAACCCTAACACCATCTTTTCCTCGAATCCTCGCGTATTCTTCTTCAAAAATATTGTCCACCACTGGTTTTGAACTACCAACAACATTACCACCCTGACTCACAAGAACTGTATCACCAACACCCTGACCTTGAACATTCTCCTCCTCCTTATCAGGTTTTGTATCCCCATTCTTCACCCCATACAACTCTGCAAAGTCACTATTACTAAGATCTTTAGTACCGTTATCCTGATTTCCTTCCTGCTGCGTAATAAGAGTATGCTCCACCAAAGCTTCACTAAGTTCCAGCCTCTCCTCTAGCGTAAGTTGTCGCAATTTACAGCCTTCAACACTGTAAACATTGGATTGTATCTTTTGTCTTTTGTTCAGAGTAACAAACTGCCTCCTATACGCGTGTCTCCTTTTTTCCGCACTCGAGTTACCCCCAGTTTTGAAACGCGCAGTACTATTCTTCATCTGAATCTGAAGTATCTGTATCGGAAGTTTGTCTCTTATACTTTGACCTCGTGTTAGAATCAGTTTTGTTCCCATGGTTGTCATTATGCTGGCCTTATGAGATGTTTCGATGATATTTGGTCTACCAATCTGCGGTCGTGTAGTGACCGAGCCAGAGCAGGCCTACTTTAACTGTGAAGAAACATGTCTACATTTATTCGGAGTGGTACAGACAGAGGGGGGAGATGGTCGTAAAGTAGTCAAAACTGCGTGGTTAAAGAATACGTTTGGGAAACGAGCTCCACCTGCTGACGCAAATGCCGATGTTTTACGCCACTAACCGACCACATACATTATTCATTTACTTGGGACATTCTTTTTCCCCTCTGGGAAACAAAACACTGTTCCGACGATGTATCTTCCGTTGTTGAGAGATTTGAGGCAGACCTCTCTCTATAGTTGGGGTTCGGCAACACTTTCGTACTTGTACAATGGTCTTTGTCAAGCTTGCGAGGGAATAATGGAAACACTCAAGGGATGTGGTCTTCTCTTGCAGGTATTTTGTTTACTTATAACCCGCGTAATTGTATAAAGTTATAATGTTGTTTCTATTCATTTTATAGATATGGTGTTGGGACTATTTGCATGTTAAACCCGAATTAGTCCATTATGCCGTAAACGCTGGATACGGTCCTGCTAGTGTATCGTAAGTAAGTTAACTGTTTAAAGTTAATGCATAATTAATAATAATGAATTATTAATCTTCTTTTGTTTTGAATTGTTTAGGTGGAATGGTGCAAAAACGTGGGCCAATAGTTGCGGTAGAGCTTTAAGGATTTATTGAGATGATTTAGACATGCAAGAAGCGGACTAAGTTAGTTTTTTGGGATTAGTTGGAAATCTACATATTTCTAATTTTTTAAATTTATACCGATTAGGTTAATTGGAGGCCCTACGAGGGTACTCAAATTGAAACAGTAGTCGAGACTTGTTTGGAGGATCGTGTGGAGTACCTATGTGTTATACTGCTGATATATTTCAATAATGTAGAGTGGTACCGCCCCGACCGTGTTTTGAGACAATTAGGGTATATTCAAGATATTCCCGCTCCTATCGATCAATATGAAGATCGATATTATACTAACGTGGATCGAATAGGGAAGTCTCACGAGAATTGGAGATTAAAAAATGACCGTGAGATCTGAATGTAAAATGAGGCGGCACATTATAGGATAGATAATCTAGTCCAAGGGGTTGGGAGTACTCCGAGGTATGAGGCTTGGTATCGTGAAAATTCACGTATATATATATCTCCCCTACTCAAGGTTGAAACGTGGGACAAGATAAAGAACCAGGGTTCCATCCTCGTGGATCTCAACTTCAAAGACTAGTAATAAATTAAACCTTTTTCTTTATTTTGTTTTAGAATTATATTGACATTTTTGGATAATGACAGATTCGATCGACTGTCGATAAGGCATACCTACTATTGATGATATGAGAGATCACATGAAACAAATGTTGATATATGCTGGAAAGGAAGAATTAATTGGACATATATCCGGTTGAACATTAGACAAGAGGATGAGGAAACACCAGGTTAAAGTAGAGTGCGAAGGAGGAGACGAAATTAGTTGTTTATCACATTTTTATCTGCCACACGTTATTTTGACTAATATAAATACCACGAAGATAAAATCCATAACCGTCTTTAGCATGTATGCAAATGCGTGCAATGTATTTAATATTCGTCCTTTGAGTTTTACATTGCTTGTGATTTTTAAGGTGACACCTACTCACGTCCAACAAAAGAGCACGTCTTGAGGCGTATCGCTCACCCAAGATGAGTTGAACTCCGTTCACCATGGAAGATGGTCGACTTAATTTTCAATCATGACATTATCCTTTCTCGCTCGTATCAAGGGGACCAAAATCGTAATTAGTTGGATTAGAACAATCATCATCGTCATCGTCGTCCTTACCGCTATCTTCAATCTCATCACTAGATATATGAAAACCCTCTTCATCGAATGCCTCCGATTCGGTTTTGCTATCTTCATCATTTTCACTATCATCTTCGCGAATTGTCTCGCGAATCGTCCAAGAGGTGTGGATGTGTTACCCCGCTCATAATTCTTTTTTCCCCTTTTCACGCGAAGTAGAAGCTTGCGATTCACGAATTTCTCTAATCTCAGCGTAAATCTCAATAGCATGGTATTGACCGTTTCTCGTCCCACATATCATCGCATTGATCGTGTCCTCCCCAACATCTAGAGCATGATACCGTGGAGGGTTTTCCGAAATCCGACATCGCCATTTCAAATCAAAAATAACTTCATTTTCATTCCAATTACAAGTTGAACATACGGCGTGTTTTAACCCAATCAACCCTATATCTCCTCCGGTCATAAGAGCTTTACAATTTCCTCCAACATACTCAACAACACCGTTACCACTTCGAACAATATCACCTCCATAAAAACATATCCACATAAAATTCATATCTACCTAAACCCCAATACAAACGACATAAATAATAACAAATCAAAGACAATATATAAAACCAAATTTGACCTAATAATTGTTAGAAACAAACTCCTACAACAAATTATTACTCCCAGCTACTATATAAAACAAATAACCTAATTTTTCTTACTTATATATGATATGTATAATAAAAAATGCATAGAATAATTACCTTCAAGATGAATGGACCAAGGATTTGATGAAAAAATTGAAGATTTTGGATATGATTTGAAGGAGGGTGAGTGTAGGAGAGAAAAGGGGTATTGAAATGGGATGAAAATGAAGAGGGGTTCTTTTTAACCTAAACTGATGTGAAGGGCGGTCACCAAGAGACCACCCATCCTCTGCGTGAAGAGGGCGGCGGTCAATAGGCCGCCCTTACATAAAATTAAATTAACTAAAGGGCGGTCATCGATTGACCGCCCTTTCAACTTAATCATATTTTTCACTAAGGGCGGTAAACCCGCTACCGCCCATGTGCCAAAGTTGAAACTTTTTTCCTTCTATGCCAAAACGGTAATTACTTTAATAAAAAATGTCAAACGTTAAAAAAAACTCTTAACTATGCAAAGTGAACTTGGTTTTCTTTTTCACTGTATTTACATATAATGCGATTAGATTATTGTAAAAATGTGTAAGTACTAATTAGCTTTTGTTTTCAATTCATTAAATTTGTAGAAATTACCCCAAAAACTGCACTATATATCTCTAATTCTCTATAATGAATATTTACAATCTACGAGTTCATTACAGGTACCAGTTCTTGCGCTAAAAGAACAGATTGCTACAGTTACACAGGTGTTGCATTTTGTATCTTATATCCTATTTTCTTATTTACCATTCTCATAACTGCAGAATTTGCGTTAAAATTTTCTTGATTGTAAATATAATCATCTCTTGTTTACGAACTAAAGGATTATATAAATCTTTTTGATTACAATGTTCAAGAGCATGTTAATGATTTCGTAGCAACTGCTTTAAAACATGCAAGTTAGAAAGTGGTAACCTCAAATATAAATTTAAAGTTTTATTACTTACTTTTTACATTTAAAACTTTCTTATCTCACATGCTAACATTAGTCGCACAAATCATACAATGTGGACCATGGAAACAGATTTCAAGTATTAATATGCTCACTCATGGTACATGAATTTAGACAAGTTTATTAATTATGTAAACCAGGTACACAAAACATATATTACATATGTTTTCTCTTTTCTTACTAGACCCAAAACACACATTTAATCACAGGATAGACGTGTCAATGCTTTATATTCCACTCCATCAATCTATACAGACACAAAACATGCATTAAATGAAATTTGGTCTCTTAAAATTGATGATTACTTTCCTTGAGTATTTAATTTCAAAAAAATTCCACTAAAACAAAATTACACGTGTTAATTTATGAGTTATATCGGGTATGCTGACCGTGAAAATGCATATTGGACTGGATATTTTACAAGTAGGCCAGCTTTGAAACTTGAAAGGCTACGTTAGAGAAATGAGTGGCTATTAAAAAATTATCATAGTTTCTTATCTTTGCAGGAAAATTAACAGTTAATAATTCAAGTCAAACAAGATGATTAAACTTAACCTGTAAGTTTTTTTTTTGGTAATTAAACTTTTTATTAGCTCAAACATTGTTTAACTTTACAAGCTCTAGACCCTCACATCTACAGCTATTACATTTCTCCTATCTACCTTTAAACTTTAAGCAGTAAATACATTTGAAACTTATTATCTCACAACAAGTATATCAGAACATTTAAAAATATTACATAACTTCCAATTCTGCGCAATACTTGCTCTATTTTCTTTTTCCTTGAACCTTATGCAGCCACTGAATTTAGCTTTTAAGAAGAATCGTATGTTGTTCATGATTTGATCTTCATTCATTTTCCTTCCTTCATGAATCTGAGCATTCCTATTGCTCCAGATTGTATATATATAGGCCGTGAACCAGCCTGCAATAATTGCCTCTCTGAATCTATCAACAGTTTCATCTAACAGATACATCATTACATCATCCCAGCAAGTCATATCAGGCATTTTCATATCACTTAACTCAAAACATTTTCTAAGAATACGCTTGGATAAAGGACACATTAAGAATAAATGCTCTCTATCTTCCACAGCTTCTTGGCAAATCTCACAACTTGTATTACTTAGAGCACCCCATTCTCCCATTCTTTTTTTTGTTGGTAATCTATCCAAACAAGCTAACCAGGTGCAGAAACTGCAGTTAGGAATATTCTTTGTACACCAACTCAGTCTAGTCCACTCTAGCTTTGGACTTTTATCTCTAATCTGCTCCATAGTTTTCTTTAAAGAAAATCTGCCTTTAATACTTGCACTCCACATCTTTCTATCCTTTCTCACAACCAACTGAGCTGGAATTTTTCCTTTTAAACCATGCAAGGCAGTAGGAAAATGCCACCTACCCCTCACAAAACAGCTTTTAACAGTCTTATCTGTCCACGTGCTACTCATATCAATCTCTCTTCCAAGCACCCTTTGTATATTTTCTCCTTTTATCCACCTATCCCAGAACAGATAAGTTTCAGATCCATCACCAATATTGTGACTAATGAATTAATATGCACTCTGTCTCATCTTCAACATTCTCTTCCAGGTCCATGTTATATCACTCTTTATGATCATACTCCAGATGCACCTATCCTGTATTAGATTCTCATGAGCCCACCTGCTTAGTAAATTCTTATCTTTATTATAAGTTCTCCAGAAAATGCCCAGTAAACATGCTTTATTCAAATCCTCCAAATTTGGTATGTTCAGTCCACCTTCTTCCTTTGGTTTGCAAACATTTTTCCAAGCCACCCTAGCACTTCTAGCCCCATCTATACAACCTTTCCATAGGAAGCCAGACAACACTTGATTTAATTTATAAATCACATATTTTGGCAACATAAAAACCCTGCACCAATAGAGTATTTTACTCACAAGCACCACTTTAATCAATTCAAGCCTTCCAGCATATGTTAGGAGTTTATTACTCCACTGTCTTATTGTTTCACATATCTTATCCACCAACTTGTTTGAATCATTGTAACTGAGTTTTCTAGAGCTAAGAGGTACTCCTAAGTATCTAACAGGAAGTACCCCTTCACCAATTCTCAATACAGTACATATTACATCCCTTAACTGCTCATTACCTCCACCAAAATACACCTGGCTCTTATTTTCATTAATTCTGAGCCCAGATATTCTCGCAAATAGATCAATTCCCTCCTTAATCAAAACAGCTGACTTGACTTCAGCTCTAGCAAATATCAATAAGTCATCAGCAAAAATTACATGATTCAGTTGCAGCTTTTAACATTTAGGATGGTAATTAAACTCTCTATTTAATCCAATTTTGTTGAACAAAGCAGTAAAAACCTGCATACATATAACAAAGAGGTAAGGGGACAGTGGGTCCCCTTGCCTTAAGCCTCTACCTCCTTTAAAATATCCCACCATATCACCATTAACAGCTATAGAGTAAACAGGTGTGCTCACACACATCTTTATCCAATCAATCATCTTCTTAGGAAAATTCATAGCTTTAAGCGTATTAAATAAGAAGTTCCAGTTAATACTATCATACGCCTTTTGGAGGTCAACATTAATAGTCATTCTTGGTAAGCCATTTTCCTTTTCATAGTTATGTATAACTTCCTGAGCAACTAGTATATTATCGCAAATAACTCTATTACCCACGAAAGCTGATTGATTATGATCAATAATATAATGTAATATCTTTTTAATCCTATTTGCAAACACTCTCGATATAGTTTTGTAAAAAGTGTTTACACATGAGATTGGTCGAAATTGAGTGACACTAGTTGGAGTACTAACCTTTGGAATTAATGTTATGTTTGTAGCATTAAAACCTTTAGGCATTATTTTTTTCTCCAATATTTCATGAATAGCTCTACAAAAATCTCCACCCACAATTTCCCAGGAGGCTTTATAAAAATTTGAGGTAAACCCATCAGGCCCTGGGTATTTTCCTTCATCTATTGAAAACAAAGCTGTTTTAATTTCCTTATCTGTAACAGGGGCATCAAGAATATCAATCAGCTCTTGCGACAGTTTATTGTTTAACAGGTCCTCAAGAACTTGTACTGAGCAGGACTCTTCTAATGGGTCTTTTTTCCCAATTAGCTGAGTATAGAAATCTTCAAATGCTTTACTGATTTGACTTTGTTCAGTGAGAATTGTTCCATCCCCATTAACAAGTGTAGTAACTTTATTTCTCACTTGTCTGTCTTTTATTATCTTGTAGTAATATGTTGAGCTACAGTCACTCTCAACTGCCCATGTGACTCTAAATTTTTGTTATTTATTTAACCAGCTGCACAAAATGAAAATTTACCTCCTTTACGTTGTAGCTCAGAGACTTCACGAAACTGTAAGTAGTTTGTATTGATTTTAGGTATAAAATTAAAAAAATGAAAGTTTTTATTTTAATTTTATTTTATTTCATTTTGTAGGTTAATTTAGCGGTTACTGAAAGGGAAAGTTTACTACTTGGGAAGATTTATGAGCCTCAAGATAGGATGCTCATTATAAAAGAAGAATTAGATAATGAAAAATATAAATCTGCTCAGGTGAGTTGCTAAATAGGATATATAGTGCAACTTTTAACATAATATAGGGAGTTATAGTGTTATTAATAATGATAATTTTCTATTAATGCAGTTGGAACAAAAGTTAATTTCAAAAGAAGACGGTTACATAAGCTAAGAGAATAGGGACATATAGTACAACTTTTAGGGTACTATAGTGCAATTCTTGCATAAAATAGGGACCTATAGTGCTTTTTTTTGCTTGATTAGGGACTTGTAGTCAATTTTTGCATGATATAGGGACATATAGTACATTGTTTGCATAATATGGGGACCTGTAGTACAAATTTTGCTTAATGCAGGGACCTATATTGTAATTAATTTGAATAATGATCATCACAGGAGTATGAACTTGCTCCACCACCGGAATCTTCAGCTCCTCCACCACCACCAAAGCCTTTTTTCAGATATGTACTATTTACCACAATATAGCCTTTTATTTAATGAGTAGTAAATTTTCTTCTAGATGCAGAAGCTCGGAATAAATTCAGGTATCAACTTATTTTGAAACTCTAAGTGCTGTTATGAAGTTTTAACCAGTCAAAATCATCTCGAACACTGGGTAAATTTAAGAAAATTAACATTCTAATCGGTATTTTTTGGACTTACTAATTTTCAATTTTTTAGTACATTGGATCAAAAGAGACGGATCATAGAGCAAATGAAATACAAAGAGCAGGAATAATGGATTTTTGGATACCGAAAAACGATTACAGGTGGAGTACTTCACGATATGGTGGACACGTGTCAGCTTATGTAGGATCGGTGGATAATTCTCACGTTTTGTTGAGCAGTAAAAACTTTAACTTACCCTTCTTGGTAAATAAATTAACAAAATTACTCACAAGGTTTATAATTTATTTTTCTTAAATAGATGTGGTGCTGAAGAAATGAATAGACTTGAGGATAAGGTTAAAGATTTTGAGAAAAATATTTTTCAATTAGAGGGTGAGTTAAAAGCTCTTAAGGGTCAGTTAAGACGTGTTGAAGAAGAAGCAGCTAATCTTCATAAAGAATGTGTAAGTATATATATATCTTTGTATGTATCTGTGTGTTTGTATGTGTTTGTGTTTTTGTGTGTGTTTGTGTATGTTTTGTGTATGTGATGTCTCCCTTTTTGGTCTAAATATAAGCCCTTAGGAGACATAATTTTAGGATAAAAATGGTCTTTTTATATTGAAATTTGTGCTTGAATTGTAATATTACACTTTCTCCCCTTCGAATTAGACTATTTGCATTTATAGAGCTTTTGTGCGTTAATTTACTTATTTTTAGTGCAAAGTTAGTAGGTTTATGAATTTCATGAAAAACCAATCCAAGGAGGAGAAGTGAGAATTAAAGTCTTAGAATATTTCTAGTGTGCTTAGTCGAGTTTCCTGAATTTAAATTTCACTTTCTTATTTCTAGTCTTGATTTAATGATTTATTATTTTTAAAGCATATGCGGTTTAATTATTTATTTAATGTGAAACTTTAGAGATAATATGGAAATAAATTATATGCTAAATCAATGATAAGGAGATAAGGAAAGAAGATCTTGAAGAAATCTGGAGATAGAAGGAAGTAGAGTTCAACTAAGAAAAGGAAAAGCTTCCTTATGAATCTAAAATTCCATCCACGTTTCAAAGACGAGTTCATAACTTAAGATTGGCTAGGAATTTGGGCGAGTGGTCTGCACCAATGGAAAGAGCTTTCCGAGACAAGTGGTTTCGAATATTGGAACGCCTCAAACGGATAAGTATTGAAGGAGATATGACGAAAACAAATCAGCGGCGGAATCTTACCTTTCCTAGATTTTTGGGCTACAAATTTAAGAGTTCTTGTCTTGTCTTCCACTCCAAGTAATTCGACCTAGCACCTATAAATATCAGTTCTAAACCTTAGAAAATCATCTCTTGGCTGCATAAGCTTAATATACACAAATAATTCATCATCGAATCAATCAAGAGGATCTAGAGGAGAAAGAAGCAAGAGCTAGAGTTTAACTACATCAATTCAACACTTCTCCATCTCTATTCTTTGGGTAATTTAGTATTAGATCTATTTTGTCTATGAGGTATTTCTAAGCTATTTATTCAAGAAGTTAGTATGCATAATTTATCTTTAGTATTGTAAATATGAACCTTTGATTATTGTTTTTCTGTTTTAATTTGAATCTAGGATTTTAGTATTTAATTGAATTGGTTCTTTATTTCCATTGACTATATTCTTATGCTTGTTCACTATCATTGACGTCGCAAATCAAGGGTAGGTTTTAGTAATTAAGATATTCACTTTGGTGGGGAAGTGACCGCCTTGACGGGGGGTTTAATTACAGACATAGGATATAGACGTGTGGTATCCGTTATTGACCCTGACGGGCTTGACTAACCACGTAGCCAATTGGGTACAATAGTATTCATCTGAAAGTAGCTTATAATCGTCCTGACGGGGTTTGTAATACCGTAGGATAGCTCTTAGGTCCACCCTGATGGGGGCTAGGAGATATTAGATCCCCGACTATTGTGAAATTTCCCATTCACCCTTATTCTTAGGAATCATAAATTCAATAGGATAGATTCATACTTGCATCTCCTTATCTTACTTGCATAATTATTAATTGTTTATTTAGTGTCTATTTTATTATTTAGTTAAGTAGAAAACAAACTCCTTCACTATTTATCTTTTAAAACGATTAGAACTATCTATTCTAATATTGAACACGAACTTAGAATAACTACTTAAATCCCTGTGGAGATGATAATCCCGATTTTACTTATCTATTACTTGGTACGACCTGTACACTTGCGGTATGTGGATCCTTTATTCCTTTTCTTTTATTTCATTAATTTTATAACACACAAGGACCCACCAGTATGTTTTGTGTGTGTAAGTATATATATATATATATGTGATTGAATGTGTGTGTATATATATATATATATATATATATGTGTGTGTGTGTGTGTGTGTGAACCATGTAAAATCACATTAGTTTGTGTCAAAATTTATCTCCTTAATATTTTGAAAAATAGTACTTTTTTTACAAAATAGTAATTTTTTCAGATTAATATACGATGTAGCGTAATGGCTTGAGTTACCTGTTAAATAAAATACACTATTTAATTAGCCCCCCTGAATTCGAAAATTAAAAAATTTCACCCTATAGAAAAATTTACATTATTGCATTATGCCCCCAACAGGGACCTATAGTGCAATTATTTGGATATTTACTTTTTTGTTATTTATTCTTTTGTAGGCATGCTTTGATGCTACCTGGTGCAAGCAAACTAGCCGAAAGTATCAATAGGCGACTCTTTTTAGAAAGGAGCTAGGTAATAGGAGTGGTATAGCCGACTATATTTTAGAAATGAGCCAGGAAAGAGTGTCTCAATAGCCGACGCTGACTCTTTTGGAAGAGAGTCCGGAAAAGGTGTCTCAATAGCTGAGTATTTGGAAAGGGAGCTGGTAAAAGTGTCTCAATAGCTGACTGTTTTGTGGAAGGGAGCAGGGAAAAGTGTTTCAATAGCTGACTGTTTGGGAAGGAAGCCGAGAAATGGAGTCTCAGTAGTCGACTATCTTATCAAAGTATAGTCATAACATTGGCAACACGAGTATAGCCCACTGTGGGATGAAGTGAAGGCAAAGATAAGACAAGACTGTAAAAGGGTCGTCTAAAGGCCAAAACGAAGTCGTCAAAAACTTGATTTCTTGTTGTGGGTCCTGAACTATAGGCTAGTAACCCAATATGTCCTCTAAATTTTAAAGTTACCCATATGGTCCTCAAACTTTATTTTTTCCCTTGTTACTGCAGATTTTTATCATTATATGGCACGTGACAAACGCATTCCCAAACCGAACCATGAAAAGGGTGATCGATCGAGGACTATTTGGGGGAATTTTAATAGTTTGAGGCCTATTATGGTAACTGAACTACGTGTCGCCACATGGACTTGATTGTAAAAATTGATGGAATTTTATGAAGGGGCTAACATCATATAAATAAAAGTTCAAGGATTATTTTGCTAACTGTAAAAGTTCAAGGACCCTTCGGGTAACCAGCCTTTATTGTTCAGGGCACATTTGGGGAATTATCCCTTATATAAATTTTCAAGAGAATGGTGAATAATTGACAAAATGAAAATGCTCAATCCATATTTAATGTCAAATTTTCATTATCAACTCAGATCATCTAGTGAAAACTATTGTATTCTCAAAACATTTATATTAAATTTACTTACAAGTTTCAGATATTAAGATATAAATTGTGACATCCAACATTAATAGACATCATATTATAAACATAATATTTTAGAGTGTAAATTAATTTTACAACATAAATTTTAGTGGTTGACTTGAGGAACAACACAAGTACGATTAAGAGATATGTTTTACCATCAAATAATGTATATCAAACTTATCTAAATATATCTAGTTACAAACATAAGTAAAATTATAACTAAAAACTCTCTATAAAGAAAAATTGAAGAAAAGTATAATTATAATATAAAATTTTGCAAGAGGAGAATTTTCTTTTCCTGTTTCTTTTTTCTTTTTATGCAACAAATTAGCTAGTATGTTATTCTCCTAAAACGTGTACACCATATAGTTTATAAGACAACTAATACATACGAAGCCTAAACAACCGTATATACCAATTTCACAAGGATGATAATATGTTCGTCTAACAATTGGCATAAATTAATCAAAGATGGAGAAGAAACTAATAAAAAATTGTTATATATAAAATATGATTAAATTGTTGTATATGTGAAATAAAATCTAAAAATAATATTAATCTTTATAACCATTTTAAACTAAAGATTGTATGCCACCGTATAAAATTCAGGAACATAATTATTTCAATTTTTTGTCTAAGTGGTAAAAATATAATATACAAAGATAAATAGAATACTCGGATTAGCATAAGGAGGTTAAAAAAAATTTAGAAAAAATTTAAAAATTATAAAGTTAAAATTCTTTTAAACATTCAAACACTCTAACATACATGATTTCCTCTATTTATGATATCCTTTATATCATGAAACAAAAAATATATAAATATACAATTCGGTGGCATATTATATAACCACGACACAACTTATGAAACGAATTTTTAATTAATGTAATTTTTAAATGAACATAATATACTTTGCAAAAAAAACTTGAACCATTTCATACTTACTTAAAATGTCATGACCAATGATTTAACATTTTCCTTGAAATTTTGTTGATATCATTTTTGTAAGCGTGTCCGTTTGTAGTGAGAAGGGATATATAAAAATACTTGTATAGACTTTTTCATAACCCAGTCATTACCTTATCTACGTAATCTACATTAACTTGAGATGAGACAAACTCTAATGAGCTTCTTCGATTAACTGTATTTCCACTACATATGTGATGCCAAACAATTTTGAAAATAAATAATCATATTATATTGTAATTTAGAGAAAGAGAAAACATATATAGATTGGATGAATAGTTATTAAAAGAATTAATTAATTAAAAAATTAAATAGTGTCAAATATTTAAACATCATAATGGCCAAAATTGAGAAAATCCTAGATCATACCAGACAAAAATACTCAATAAACAAATAGAATGGTTACGTCATATACATATTGAAGTTCAAACATATAGTGCCTATTTATGATGATACTTTTTATATCAACAATCTTTAGCGTGGGGTATTTCCCCCTTACCCATCCTCTATATCACTATATGATATCACCTACTCAAATTTTCTTAACACACCAAGCAATCCTGCGAACATCCCCAAGCAAGGTTTAAATCACAGCAAGAGAAACAAAGTTTTGTTTTTCCAACTATACCTTTCCTGTCACTGACTCTTGAACTTCAACTAAGCACATGTCATTTTTTTCTAGGTGTATAATATCGAGATAGTCTACGTGACTAGATTCTTCACCTGCATGCCCAAATGATCAAACAATTTTATTAACATGTGGATTTCCCTTGATTAATGTAGTAGGTTTGAAAAAACCCATATAAGAACTCCCTATTTGTGCAGCGGCTATTTTGTACCTAGCCCATCACGTAAAATAAACGCCATTGAATGGAGGATTGGCATCATTATTCCTCTTTGAGAGGTACTATCATACACATCCATCTCAATATCAGGCCTTAATTGTCTTATTAAACACTGATATTAGAAAGAGACTTTAAAAAAGACATATTTAATAGATAAAAGCTACGAAGTAATAAATTTGAAAAGAAAGTAAAGTAAGGAGAGAGTAACTTAATTTTACAACTCTATGAATAAAATTTGGCACTACAAGTGATCTTTCATGAAATCTTTCTTCCTCTCTCTCTCTCTCCCACATCTCTATAGCCTTGCAAAAGTAGTAATATTGGGTATCAACCCAAAATATATTGTGTAAATATCACCTAAAATGTATATATTAAGTGGTATAATCATATTCATGTCTCTCACGTAATTAAATTTTTTCTATCTCTCTTCTATGATTAGACCACTTACTATTCACATCCTGGATAATATTTGGGTGATAACCTACATTGCTCTTACAAAAGTATGGTATGTTAAGTGTCTTCAATGCATGGGAGAAAACTTGAAAAAAAAGGTAACAAAGAGAAACTTTGAAAAGAAGGGATTAACCTAAATAATAATCATAAATGCTTGGGAAACAGAGCGTCATTCTGCTTTCACAAGTCACTAGCCCCTCCATTAGAAGAAATCAAAGGCTCTCACCTCTAACAACCAAAGGCGTGGCCCTCAAACACCTACTCTTTTGAAGAGTAAAGAATACTTTTGTCAATTTAATTCAAAACACAACAATATGACCATTTCCCTTTGATAAAAGCAATTTTTGAGGGAAGAACAATCCTTAGGATAACAAGCTACGCATGAGTTTCCTTGAACTATAACGAGGTAACTAACTCTTCAATAATAATTTTGAGATATTCTAGGAGCAACACATTTAATCCATTGAAAAATCAGGTTATGACTCCCTTTTATAGCCCCTATAAAGAGCACACATAAATGTGGATTTAAAAATAAAATCATTTTGACCAAGTTAAGGAATCATAATGTAATTATGAGGGAACACGCAAGGACTTATACATGTCTCGCTTAACGGGTAATATATCAACAAGTTAAGCCTGCAATTTATATGTCACGTCTAGAAGTTATTCCAACTTCTCTTTCACTATTATAATAAAAAGGTACAAATGCAACATTATACAAGTACCGAAGCAAAAAATCTTACTTGTTACATATCTTATGACATTATTTATGAGAATATATGCCTACGAGCTCACCCTCGATAAGATATCTATCATGTTCATGATGAGCCACGTTCTACTTTTGGCTGGCTTGAGCGTCGATCTACAAATAGGGATATCGTACCCCTTGTGTTTACTGACTTTTGACTTGTTTCGGGTTAAGTCTAGTTTACTCTGAAACTGTGATATTGGCTTCGTTGATTCTTCGTCACTTCATTTCATGATAGATTTCTAACATAGAGGTTGTGGCAAATTTTTATACCATCAATGATGAGATGTGTGGTCCAATAACTTAAAACCCCACACTCTGTTTCTACACCTTCAATAATTTTGAATTTCTATGTCGATACCTTGTTATTGAATCGAGAGACATGGAATGCATGTCAATATTTTCAATAATAAACTTAGTGATGATTATAATGCATATTTCACCCCTGGAAACCTAATTGAAATTTTTAATAGAGGTTAAAAGAAGAGGAGAATGAACTGAGAAACTAGATTGAATTCCTCGTATCGAGGTCACCTAATTCTACAATGAGAGTGCATGTTTTAAATAATGGTGTATGTGTCAACTGGATCCTTTCTTCCCACCCAACTCACACAATACACATGTTCTTGATCGAGAACTGATTAACTAGAAGAGATGGCAAGGACATTGTTATCAACCCTTATCTAGGTGATTCATAACAGTACTTAAGGGTAGTATTTCTCACTACACCGCGTCAAGTATCTCGCGACTACATGAGTAGTCGCTAAAAATAAAGAAAGTAGTCGCTAGAAGTCAGATGAAGGATTTAACGACTACAAGTAGTCGTTAGAAATTAGTCGCGAAAAAGTTGTCGTTAGAATGTAATCCTTACGACTACGCGGGTATAAATAGTCGTTATAGACCGTGCTATTATTAACGACTACAAAGTAGTCGCTAGATATCGCTTCTTCTAGCGACTACTTTGTAGTAGAGAGAAGCTTACATATCATCGACTACTTTGTAGTCGAGAAATGTTAAGCTTAATAACGACTACTTTGTAGTCGTTAATGCTACAACGTATAGCGACTACACATAGTAGTCAATGTCGACTACTATGTAGTCGCTAGTAGTAATTTTTTATTTTAAAAATAAATAAAAAAACATAATTTTCGAATTATTTTTAATTCCAATTCTGTAATTAAAAATAATTCGAAAATCATATTTTTTTATTTTTTTTAAATTAAAAAAATAATAAATAAAAATAAAATTAACAATTCAAAATAATTAATTAAAATATATAAATAAACCAAAGTCAAACCTGGTCAAACCAGGTCAAAGTCAAGTCATACACCAAAATAAAATAAAAGTCTTAATACAAACCAAACAAAATTTAACCAAAAGTCTTAAAATATGATTAACACCAAACAATCGTAATAATTAAAATCTGTGCCGTCTATAAACTTCTTCATCATCCCCGAGCTCGATATCATCTCCTTCCATATCAACATCCATTTCAACATCTTCACCACTACTACTACTACTATCATCATCTTCTTCATCTTCATCATCGCCAGGAGGATTGGGGCCCGCATTCATAGGCTGGAAGGGGGTCTCGCCTTTATCTGCCCTCAACTGATTAACGTACGCGATGGCATCATTCACAACAGCCATCGAAAAAGGTGGAGGCGCGGTGCTAGTAGATCCTTCAGGGCGGGGGAATGGGGGAAGACCGCTGGACACTCGGAGCTCGTTAATCGCCGCCATCATCTCCTCATGCTGCTCGTTCCGGGCTGGAGTAGTATGAGCCTTCTTCTTCGATTTTCTCGGACGGCCAATGCCCGGAATAAAGCTCCTCTTCGGTGACCCAATCTCCTTCGCGGTGCTCTTAACGTAATCGTATTGCTCCTTTTGACTCATTCCTCCCCAATCGGTTGACTCAGATTGACTTTGAGTCACCTTTTCCTTCATCGCGTCCTTAAGCAGTTTCTGTTACATAATAAACAATGTATCAATTAAATTTGACTTTAGATGAAAAAAATAATTAATAATAAAGTTATAAAAAAAACTCACATCGGCTTTTTCGTAGCCCACCGACCTCCACTCTCTGGTCTTCTTGGTTTTCCCCACAACCTCGTAAAAACCACCCATACGCGGAATAGGGATGTCTTGTTGGGTAGCCTCGTCCCTTATCACAAGATTCCCTATCGGGATTAATTCTTCACCCTGTTTCAGAAAAATTAAAAATATTCAAAATAAATAATAAATTAATAATTAAAAAAGTTACTTAAATAAAAAACCACCTCGTATAGCATATCCCGAGTTCGGGAATACCTCCTCGACCCCGCTCCACTCTTGTTTTTCTGCTTTTCTCGATTGTTTTGATTTTCTTTCGCTTGATTCTGAAAAAATATAAAATTCAATTATTAATACAAACAATTATAATTTTAAATATATACTAAAATTAAAAATCATCAAGATTTCACCTTAGCTTTTCTTGAGCCCCAATACTCACAGCACTTAGCCCACACCTCATCCGATATCCAATCCGGCTTCAAACCCTTTCTCCAATAATGCTTCTTCACATAATATTTGTAATCCTTAAACCTCATCCTCATTGTATCGTCCAAGTTTCCGTAAATCTCATCCCAGTCTTTCCTCTTTCTCCAAGTCTTTATGTCAAAATATTTCTGAAAAAAAAATACATTATTTAAATTTAAATTAGAATAATAAATTAAGTTAAAAAAATATTAAAAATTAAATTTATACCGCTAATCTCTTAATCACCGCGTTTTTGTCCGCGTCCGGCACTTTTTTCCATCTCGGGTGATAGGGCGGAATCCTCTTTCGAACGGCAATCCCAATCACTTGCGCAACGTGGTGTCCGTACTTGCCTGTTGGACTCCACGTGTCGTCTAACACACAAAAGTTGACCGGCAAAGGCCACCCAATAGCTTTTAGTGCCTTCATCGCAGTTTTTAGGGCACCTCCACCTCTTGTTTTCCGTCTAGGGGGATCTGTTTTAAAATTAAATTAATTAGTAGTGACTTTATTGGTTAAGCAAGTATTGAGTTAAATTTGTTTATTTACCGGGATTGTTTGCACAGTCGGCTAGGTTTCTGTTCGGATTCTCGTTTGGTTCCCTCCCCCCACCAGCCCCTCCGTGCTGTCGAGATATAACATCGGCCATCTAGCATTTTATAGGTAAATTAAAATACAGAATAAAAAATAACTAATTATTACATTAACTTAAATAAAAACGTGAAAATAAAATTAAACTAATTATTACAATCATAAATAAAATAAATCTAATAAATTAAAAACGTAAATAAATCATCCTTAAGCATCCAATATATATAGCGCACGTACAATCTGTATTATACAAAAATATTTATATTAGTCATAAAATAAAGTAATTTATATATTTTTTTAATTTAAAATTCTATTATTATATAGTAAACTACACATATTTTTGTAAAATTGCATAAAACTTCCTATATATTTTTAAAAATTGCATAAAAGTCCTTATGCAATTTTTTGTAAAATTGCATAAAAATTCCTATATATTTTTAAAAATTGCATAAAAGTCCATAATTATTTTTATAAAATTTCATAAAAGTCCCTATTTAGTTTAAAATGTCATAAAAATCCCTAAAATAATAATTTAAAAATTGCATGAAGGTCCCTAAGTTATTTTTAACACAATTTTTAAGCCAATTTCATTCTAACACCTTTTTTAACACAATTTTTGCAAATTTATAATCTAAAATTTACTAAAAATCATAACAAAAATTAACAAAATACCCAAAAAATCAACCCAATTAATTTTCAATCAAAAACAATGAATTACATGTTTAAATTAACAAAAACCAAACCCTATTAACACTAATCATTCTCGGAATTAACAATCATACACCAAAAAATGGAAAAAAATTTAATTAGATTTCACAAACTATTTTTTTAAGGGATTTAACATCAATTTTTCGTTTAAAAAATTCATACAACAATCTAATTACACCCTACTATATTCGGAATTAACAATAACATGTAATCATCAAAGAAAAAAAATCAAAAAAACTTGACATGAAAATTAAAAATCAAAAATTGGTTGAAATACTAACCTTTTTGGATGAAATTGGAGCTGATTTGGTGTTGAATCCATGCCATATTGATTCGGAATGAAACACAAACAAAAAAAAAAGTTAATTAGAAATATAAAAATGGAGGAAAAAAGCTTAATCTAAGATTGAAAAGAGAATAGAATGAGATTAAGGGTTGGATTTGTTTACCTTTGTTGAAGATTTGATGCTAGAATCGCCCCTTGGAGTGGCTGGAAATGGAATGGAAGTAGCTCTCGTTTTTTAGAAATTTTGTAGAAGGAATGAGAGTGAAGAAATGAGCTCTCGGTTTAGATATAGGGTTTTTTTCTAGCGACTACTTTATGTAGTCGCTAGAGACAAGAAAGTAGTCGCTAGATAAGAGGTTACGTACACGTGTCTTGACTTTGACCACGTCAACTAGTCTTTAGCGACTACATTGTAGTCGCTAGATGTAAAACTAAAACGCGTGTCCTTTCGTGGGCGGGAAAATGGACCGCCATCGAGTAATGGAAATTAATTCGACAACTAACGACTACAAAGTAGTCGCTAGTAGCTTGTGGTTATTAGCGACTAGTTCATGAACATGAACCAGTCGCTAGAGCTAAAAAGTAGTCGCTAAATCCTTTTTTTTTTTATAAAATGGAAAAAAATACACTTTCAGTTACCCAATAGTTTAATTCACTTCCAAATAATCATTTAAATTAAATTCAATTCCACAATCTCGATATATTCTATTCGAGTGTTTAGAGTCAAAGTTAAGTGTTTGTGGTCAAAGTTGAGTGTTTGTGGTCAAAGTTGAGTGTTTAGAGTCAAAGTTGGTTGTTTGTGGTCAAAGTTGAGTGTTTTGAGTCAAAGTTAAGTGTTTAGAGTCAAAGTTAAGTGTTTTGAGTCAAAGTTAAGTGTTTTGAGTCAAAGTTAAGTGTTTAGAGTCAAAGTTGAGTGTTTAGAGTCAAAGTTGAGTGTTTTGAGTCAAAGTTGAGTGTTTAGAGTCAAAGTTGGTTGTTTGTGGTCAAAGTTGAGTGTTTGTGGTCAAAGTTGAGTGTTTGTGGTCAAAGTTGAGTGTTTGTGGTCATAGTTGAGTGTTTGTTGTCATAGTTGGTTGTTTAGAGTCAAAGTTGAGTGTTTGTGGTCAAAGTTGAGTGTTTGTGGTCAAAGTTGAGTGTTTAGAGTCAAAGTTGAGTGTTTGTGGTCAAAGTTAAGTGTTTGTGGTCAAAGTTGAGTGTTTAGAGTCAAAGTTGAGTGTTTGTGGTCAAAGTTGAGTGTTTAGAGTCAAAGTTGAGTGTTTGTGGTCAAAGTTAAGTGTTTGTGGTCAAAGTTGAGTGTTTAGAGTCAAAGTTGAGTGTTTTGAGTCAAAGTATGAGTGTTTTGAGTCAAAGTTGAGTGTTTAGAGTCAAAGTTGGTTGTTTGTGGTCAAAGTTGAGTGTTTGTGGTCAAAGTTGAGTGTTTAGAGTCAAAGTTGGTTGTTTAGAGTCAAAGTTGAGTGTTTGTGGTCAAAGTTAAGTGTTTATAGTCAAAGTTAAGTGTTTAGAGTCAAAGTTAAGTGTTTAGAGTCAAAGTTGGTTGTTTAGAGTCAAAGTTGAGTGTTTGTGGTCAAAGTTAAGTGTTTTGAGTCAAAGTTAAGTGTTTCTGGTCAAATTCACCCCATATATAAAAAGTTTAAGTAAATAAAATGTTTTAATACAAATAATCCCAAAGAAAAAAAAAACTCCTACTCAGAATCATATCCACTAACAACTATAGGTTCGTCATCACTATCAACCTCAATGGGTTCTTCCTCATCCCCGTATTCATCTAAGGTGTCATCTTCAACTTCCTCGTTTTCATCAACAACCATATCAAAATTCAAAGCAACAAAAAAATGAGCAGGGTCAATCTCGATCCCCTCCGTGGATGCCAAGTTCACCGGATCGGAAATCGTCTCGGTGTTCACTAAAGGGATATTGACACTCGTGTCTCCACCAGTGGGCATCGACTCTGCACCCCATAACTCAGGACTCCATCCATGTCTATCATTGAGTTCCCATACTACTTTCCAACCTTTTTGTGATTTCCTTAAATTAATCTCGTCTATGTAAAAAACTTTTTTTGCTTGAGTAGCTAAGATGTACGGCTCTGATTCCCAAAAAAAATTAGACGTGTTGACAAGAGTTACCCCATGCTCTTCCCTCGGTTTACTCGTGTCATACCAATTACGCTCGAACAGCACAACAGAACAGTCATCGTCATATGTGACCTCTACAACCTTGACCAATTCACCGTAAAACGGTATTCCATTGTAGATGGCGGATACCCCGTAATCTTGTGTCACCCTTGTTTCACCCTTTCCTTTAGTGACCCATTTAACACCATTCACAACACATAAATCGTACTTATAAACTGCACCATGAGACTTACTAGCCAATGCAATCATCTCACTTGTAGCGAATGCATCACCTTCTTTTTCCATTTCATAAACCTACAAGCATAAACAATTATAACAATGTTTCCTAAAATGGAAAGTTATTTTTGTATTTGAATGGATATATACCTTATGCAGAAACCAGTCTCGGAAATTTTGCCGGTGTTTCCTATCTTTTTCGGCTTGGGAACCCGATAACGTGGCTTTGTGTTCTCTGCACATTTGAATAAACATTTAATAAATAAAATGAATAAATAAAATGAATAAATAAATTGAATAAATAAATTGAATAAATAAATTGAATAAATAAATTGAAAACTTACGTCATCAAATGTTGGATTTCATCGCAATTAAGTAGGATATACAATTCGATTTGCTCTTTCTCGTTATATTCCAAATTACCATACTCTTTTTTACCTATCAGACTACATTGGCTCTTAAATATGGACAAATCTTTAGGTTGAGCTTCGATATCGATATATCTACCCGGATCATTAAACTTTGTTTTTTCTTCTTTAAGGTAACGCGATATGAATGTCAAAGTCTCCTCTAAAACGTATCCCTCGGCAATTGAACCCTCCGGCCTAGCCGGGTTTCGTATGTACTCCTTTAATTTCTTTAGATACCGCTCAAACGGGTACATCCAATGCATCTGAACCGGTCCCCCTAACAAAGCCTCGTCGTATAAATGAATGACCAAGTGGATCATTATATCGAAAAACGCGAGAGGTAAAATCATCTCCAGTCTACACATAACTTCAACCACTTTCTTCTTCTCCTTTTCTAACTTTTTCCTACTCAGGTTTTTATTACACACAACTCTGAACACGTTGGCTAGCCCGATAATCGCGTCACTTATCGCTTTGTCTTCGAAAAGCCCTGGGAGACTAGCCACGAATAGGTACTGCATCATCACGTGACAGTCGTGAGATTTCATTCCTATAATCTTGCCTAAGTCACTTTGAACGTTATTTCTCAAACTCGATGCGAATCCATCGGGAAACTTCTGTGCCTTCAGCCAATCAAGAAATACTTTCCGTTTTTCGATGGTTAACGTATAATTAGCTCGAGGCATTACATTCTTACCATTTCTCTCTTGCAACCACAAATCTGGCCTGATATTTATTTCCTTGAGACCAATTCTCGCTTTCACGTTGTCTTTGTTAAGTTTTCCATCAAGACCTATTACTGTGCCAAGAAGAGCATCACACACGTTTTTCTCGCAATGCATAACATCAATGTTATGTTTCAACAGGTTTTCGGACCAATAAGGTAAACGATAGAAAATACTCTTTTTCTTCCAATTGAATCGCCGATTAACATCTGGCTTCACGATCTTTCCCCCAAAATCCTTGTGTTTCCCGGGAAGCACAATGGGAAGGCCATCTAACTGTGTCTGAATATCGGCAGGTTTATATTTCTTCGGTGGGCGCCTATCAGTGGATTCCTTGTACAAAACATTTTCGTCTCTAAAACGATGTTTGATAGGTAACCAACGTCTATGGTCGAAGTAAGCAACCCCTTTCTTCACGCTCAATGACGGAGTAGAATCCATGCATTCTGGACAAGCTTTGTAACCTTGACCCGACCATCCCGAGGTGTATGTCCTAGCGGGAAAATCGTTAGTCGTAGACAACAAACAAACCTTCATAGTAAACTCTTCCTTCTTGTGGGCATCATAAGTCATAATCCCCTTACCCCACAACTCGTCCAACTCATCTATAACAGGACGAAGAAAGACGTCCATGTCCTTGCCGGGTGAACGGGGTCCCGGAATCAACAAACAAAGCTGGAATGTCGTCTCCTTCATACACTCCCACGGTGGTAAGTTGTAGACGGTCAATATAACCGGCCACATACTGTACGAGTTGTTTTGCATAGAGAATGGGCAAAAGCCATCGATACCCAAACCCAAGAAGACGTTGCGAGGTTCACTAGCAAACTCGGGATGTAACTGAACAAATCTCTTCCAACTATCTCCGCCAACTGGATGACGCAACAAATCTGGATCTGTATTCTTCCCTGTTTGGTGCCAGATCATATTTTCGGCAGTGTGCCTCGAAGCATAAAGTCGCTGCAGCCTAGGGGCAATCGGGAAATATCTGAGTTTCTTATGCGCTACTTTCAGACCCTTCTTCGGGTCCCATCTGGATTCATTACATACTGGACACTTTTCAAGGGAGGCATTCTCCTTGTAAAACAAAGCACAATCGTTCACGCAAACATCGATGGTATCGTAACCCATACCTAAATTTTTTAACTTTTTGTTGCACGCCTCGTACGAATCGGGCAACGTATGAGGTTTGGGCAACACACGGCACAAAAGCTCAAGCAACTCGGTGAAAGACGTGTTAGACCACTTGTTCCTCACCTTCACGTGCATTAGCTTCGCAATGAAATTTAATGAACTCATGACATCACAACCAGGGTATAACTCGGTCTCTAAATCGGAAAACATCGTTTCGAATTTGCCACGAGCTGTACTGTTCGACTCTGTCATCACGGTGTCACCAGAATGACCGCCAACCTCGTAATTAGGTCTCAAATCATCGTATACATCCAACATTTCATTTTCTTCATATCGAATCTCTGGAATATCCTCGGGCTCACCATGCTTTGTCCAAATATCATACGTCTCCAAAAACCCATGCAGTAACAGATGTGACCTAACTTTACCCACCGTATACCGACGATAATTCGAACACTGATTACACGGACAAAAAATTGTTTCTTCACCCGGAGGTTTATTTTTTTCAGCAAAAGCAAGGAATGGTTCTATCCCCTTAATGAATTCACGCGAAACTTTATGAGCGGTACCAATCCAACTCTTATCAATACCCGAAGCCATAGTCAACTATTACAATATGAAAGAATACAACATAAATAAAATGAAAAAAAAATTATTACATCACCAAATAAATACATAAAAATAAAACGAGAAAAAATTATTACATCACCGATTACATAAATGAATAAAAAAAAATTATTACATCACCGATTAAATAAATAAATATAAAATGAAAAAAATTATTACATCACCTATTAAATAAATAAATATAAAATTAAAAGCACACAAAATATCACATCACCAAATAAATGCATAAATATAACATTAAAAGCATACAAAATATAGCAACATACAGTAATATGTCATACAAATATAAATAAATATATATATATATATATATATATATATATATATATATATATATATGTGTGTGTGTGTGTGTGCATGTATATATATATAAATACATATATATATATATATATATATATATATATATAAATACATATATATATATATATATATATATATATATATATATTTATATACTTAATATATACTTAATATAATATTTATAATTCACATAAAATTATTAAATGATTATAGATATATACATAATGATATTATATATTTAGCATTAACTATAGAATTGTAATCAAATAAGGAAAGGATGAAAAAGACACATACTTTTGGGCAAATTTAGAAAGAAAAATTGATGATTGAGTCGGTCCCACGTTGATGTTTGACCCGAGAAAGCTTGTCCTCGTGTTGAAATACCTAATAAGTGATACTATTTAACATTTACTACACAATTGAACGAAAGTAAAAGAAATTTGAAAGAGTTTTATGGAACAAAAAATACCTACTTTTGGGCAAATTTGGAAGGAAAAATTGATGATTGAGGCGGCCCCACGTTGATGTTTGACCCGGGAAAGCTTGTCCACGTCTTGAAATACCTAATAAGTGATACTATTTAACATTTACTACACAACTGAATGAAAGTAAAAGAAATTTGAAAGAGTTTTATGGAACAAAAAATACCTACTTTTGGGCTAGTTTGGAAATAAAAATTGATAATTGAGGCGGTCTCACGCAATGATTGACCCGGGAAAGCTTTTCCAAGTGTTGAAATAATTTTTAATGATGAATTGTGGAAAAAAATTGGGAGAGTTTTGAGAGAAAGAAAGAGAAATTATATAATAATGGTGTATTGGGTAAAGCAATTCGCAAGTTACTGTTGGAAAACGCGCTACCACTATTCGCGACTACACGAGTAGTCGCTAAAGACATAAACGTAGTCGTTAGAAAGACCTACTAACGACTACAAAAAGTAGTCGTTAGATAGTCTAATATCTAGCGACTACTTAATGGCGGTGGAAAATTAATAAAAAATTACAACAATCATCCGCGACTACCTTATACTTATTAACGACTATTTCTTGTAGTCGTTAAACACGAAACATACTAACGACTACTCGGTAGTCAAGGAACATTACTTGTAGTCGTTAAATAAAAATAGTCGCTAGAGGCTCTGGTTCTAGCGACTACAGCGTGTAGTCGCTAGAATGTTAGTCGCGAGAGGCAAATGCGGGAGTAGTGTCTAGACCATTTCTCATGTTATAAACTGTCAATTTTCCTTTATCTTTTTCTTTAGTTGTTTTTAGCCAACATTTATTTTATGTTAGGATGGAATTTTTCTTCATTGTTACCGTTTTTTGTGTGTTTTTGAGAAATTTTACGTTTTGGAAGTAAGTGTGCGATATTCAGTTATAAAATGCCTTGAGAGTAGTTATGTGGTACAAATACATTCTTGACTCTTCAAATTTTGATAAATCCATTAGTCATAATTGTATGGAGGACTTGTTTTTGTGAAGCGAATAATAGGTAGGTATGCTTATAAAGTGAGAACTAGTCTACTTCTAGAATTATCTCCTAGCGAACGTAAGGAAAAAATTATAGTCAAACCATATGTGAGGCATTTTAGAATCCCTTTGCTTCAACTTATGATATGCTTATCCAACTTCCGTTGTCTGGTATATGCTTAATCTATTGTGTGCCACATTACAAACAGTGTGCCCTAGAATTAGGATCATTCGCATTTTTTGAAATTGTGTTTAAGTAATTGCACCTAATGGGTGACCTCTTGGTTTATGTTTGGGCAAAGAGAGAGAGAGAGAGAGATAATATCTAAGTTGAATTATGAATGTAATGGGTGTTATTTTGTATGGATATATAGGCCCATATATCTTATTCAATAATTCCCTATATTATGAGAAAATTAAACTATGGGTCCCGACTTTTAAGAATTAATAATACTACAAGTCTGAATGCGAAAGTGGCTCTCATCTTGAGACTTGATATCACCTCTTTTCCGATTATGTAGTTTTACGAAGAGGCAATAATTAGGGGTAGAGCTATAATTTTAAACAATAGACATTCAAAATATTTCTATGGTAGGACAAATATATTCCATATTAAAAATGGTTGTATGATATAGTGAACACGAAATTTAATGTCTGATTAATACAAACAAAATATAATGCATCATTGTATTCAAGGTTCTCTATATAGATAACCCTTTAACTTATCATGAGCAATTTAACATATGCCGATACTTGCCTTTTTTTATTTTACAAGTTAAATTAATCAAAAAATTTGCCAAACAAAAAAATGATAACTCAAAATTTATTTAAACAAACTATGCATAGAAAAAGGAAAATATTAAAAAGTTTATCGGACTTTGTTTTGAATCAATCTTATTTAATCAAATCATATTTCATTCTTATTGTTGAACCCTAAGTTTAGTCTTCTCCTCTTCTCCTTCAGCTATACATACACATTACACCTAATTTGTACCATGTAGTATTTTCTCTTATGATGAAAAGATTTAATGTATTTAATCATATACAAACTCCCATAGCAACAGAGATTAGCATTTCTTTCTTTTTACTCCATTCATTGATCATCTCTTAGGTAAGTGTGTTTATTTACCTGTTCACATTTCAGATTGTTTCTCATTACATTTTAATTGAAAATTCATGGATAGATAACAAGTTCAATCTATTTTAATTATTTGGATGTTTCTCCTTAAATCCACTTTGTGGAGTTTTTACAAATTATTTAGCATACATAAGAAATAATGTTAAATGATTAGTCAAAGTTACAAGTTAATATTTGATTGTCTATTTATTAAGAGTTTCTAGAAAAGGGATGTGAATCCTGGGTGATTGAGTACTTGTGTTTTAGGTTAGGTAAATTTAGGATATTAAAAGGTGGTTAATGTTTTTATTTAATTGTTAAAACTATTTTCAAATTAGAGATGTTAATTGTTAATATTATTTTTAAATGAGAGTCATATTTAATGGTTGAAATCTTATCTTATATCTGTATGAGACAACCTGTGAGTGGATCCAAATTCAATATATATGAACTTGATTCATTAGTAATGGACTACGCGCACACTCCTAAAAGTGGATCCCAAGTTATGTATAGTTCTTATTTTTTGCCTAAATGTATGTAGATTTCGAATCCTATGTTGTGGATTGAGTACTAATGTTTTAGTTTAGGTAAATTTAGAATGTCAAAAGGTGGTTAGAGTTTTAATTAATAACTGAAATGATTTTGAAAATAGAGATATTTAATGGCTGAAATCTTATATCATATCTATCTAAGACAACCCTTATATGAATGGATCCAATAAAATTTAATATATATGAGCTTGACTAAATAATAGTGGTCTGGGTGAAGAGTGGTCTAGGTGAACGCTCCTAGAAGTGAATCCCAAAGTATGTACAGTTCTTATTTTTTTTGCCCAAATATATGTAGAGTTCGAATGATATGATTTTATAAATCGCTGAAACCCAGATATTTAACTATTAAAGTCAATTTAATTTACGAAACAAAGAGTTTACACAATTTTAAATATTTTTCTATTAAGGGCTCTTAGTTTCTACTTCCACCAAATAAAATTCATCACTTCCTGAATTTAAATTTTTATTCATAACATTTATTTGTTTTTTTTTCACTGTCTTTAATTTATTACCTAGCCTTAACTTTTCGTTATTTCAATTATTGATTTTATGTAATTGTTATATTTGAATTGCTATGTTTATATTTGATGTTTTAAGTCTCAGTGAAACTTGTTAAAATTGATATTTTAACTCTAAATGAAACTGTTTGATGATTAATTTAGGTTATAAAAATGGTTTTTTAAAAACTTCATAGACTAAAGACACTTGACTAAACCTCTACATTGTAAAGGGTGTTCCAAGGGTTGGACTTTGGTGGTCTTTAGTGAGTATAGTTTAAATTAGATATATGTTGATGTATTGAAGCCAACTAATCATACCGTTCTAATAAAGAGACCATGAATAAATATCATCAATTTGTTAGTTATTAATGTTAATTATGCTTTCGCATATAACTGTAATTACTCGTTAAGAGTCACAGAAAGTTAATTATATTTATATAAAGAATATTTTATAATTGTAATTAGTATCTTCACTCGTTTTTATTTATATGTATACTTTGGTATAAGGTATAAAATGTGAGGTTTACCATAGCATTGTCACTACATAGCCTGTAAAATACATGAGTTACCAGACCACCTTTAAGGAAATCAAATATGTAGTATAATTAGAACTTGTGGTTTAATGATAACGAGCATAGGTGCCTTGTCTGTAAAAACTCTTTGTCCATGACATGACTCTAGCTTTCACGAAGGACCAAAAGTCATAATATCACCTTTTTCCGACACATAAAATATTAGATACATGCATTGAGACTTGTCCAACTAACCGCCTTCTCTTACTCGTTCATGTCCAAAAATGTATGTGAGAACAAGATAGGCATGGATTGAATGTATGTGGTCTTGTCATTTTTCATGTTTAGTGCATTCGCTATGAAAGATAAAAATGTTATCAGTTGTTTCTTTTTTACGGCTCCTCTTGAGGTTCAAGAATTTTTTGAGTTGATTCATATAGTAATAGGATTTGTAACCAACGTGTTATTTGTGATCTTCCTATCTAGAAGGCATGGCATAGGATACCTGTTACTGCCAAAAAATTACAAATAAAACTCACATCTAATAAAAAGATAAAAAGTTCTACCAAAGAAGTCATCCACACAAAATATATGTTGTGTTTAATATTCTTTAATAAATATGTTCTCTTAAAATGGTAAAAATATATGGTAAAAAAGTCTAAATGTAGATAAATTCCCAATTAATAACTGATAAGCACCTCCCATTGAAACTTTTGTCACCTTTTATTTGAGATAATCTAAGCATAAACATGGAAACGGGAAAAAAAGCACAAAAAGAGGACAACATTACTCAAAAAGATATGTGACTCAAATTCTTTAATCTGATATTATTCATAGTATTATTGATGAACAAAAAGTTATAATCCCATTTTTATTTATTAAATGTGAGTTTTCTTTAGTAATTTCCTACAATAACAAGATAACATATCCCATGTCTTCTAGATGGGAATATCACAAACAACACTCTAGTAACAAGACTTATTGTGATAAGAAATAACAAAAATGTAACATTCAAAAGGAGTTATAACATAAATGAAGAAACTATCTTGTTATTATGGAAAGTACAATTACTGTAAAGCCGAAATATCAAGCGTCTTATTTATAGATAAAAATATTATGAAGTTTGTCAACAAATAACATGATTATATCACTCTTATGAAGAAAACTTTAGGCTGGATAAAAGTGTGTTTATTAATTAATGATGATTAGCTATAACACTCTTAGAAAATTAAAGTAGTTCTTTACTATAATTAGTTAAATTTGTCTATATGTCATTATCAATTAGTTATACCTCGATGTGAACCATAACAACTAGATTAACAAAAGTTTGAAATCATTAATTACTCTTTTCCAAGTCAATTACATGTTATAAACTAATAAATATCTTGCTTTGAACCATAATAACTAGATTAAAAAAAGTTTGAAATTATTAATTACTCTTTTCCAAGTCAATAACATGGTATAAAACAATAAATATCTTGTTTTTCCTACAAGATAAGATATATACTATATATATCCTTTTCCAAACATCGCAATCACATAAAATATCATATATTAAACCACCTTTTGTCCTAAAATGTCTCTGAGAAGAAGATCACCAGCTTACCTCGTCACCTCAATGATGTGAGGTCCCGATCATGTCCTTAGACACCCCAAGGCCGCAACCAAACCCTCCCTCTCTATCACAAATGGAAATTTCCTAAATATTAACCGACACAACTAATTTACCCAAAACCTTATTGTCTGGGACCCTTTTGGTTGTCCAATTCTTGATGTCAATATACACATCATGGAATGTGTGACTACACTACGCGCTTCATGACTTTTTTTCCTCCTTGGGATCTTATCTATGCCATGCTTTTTCGCTCATTTTACCAACAACTATAGGTCGTCCGATGGGCAGGTTTTGTATGGCTTTGCTACGTACACTGGAATGGGACTCGATGCTTGTGCAGCTTGTGGATCAAATAGCCACATTCCAGTTTACGTAGCGAATCCATAGAAAACCTGCCCATAGGACAACCTATAGTTGTTGGTAAGATGAGCGAAAAAATCACGACACTGCTAAGATCGCAAGGAGAAAAAAGTCATGAAGCGCGTAGCATAATCACACTTTCCATGGTGTGAATATCGGCATCAAGAATTGGAAAACCAAAAGGGCCCCAAAAGGTAAGGTGTTGGCTAAATTAGTCATGCCGGTTAATATTTGGGAAGTTTCCATTTGTGAAAAAAAGGGAGGGTTTAGTTCCGGCCTTGGGGTGTCTAGGGACACGATCGGAACCCAACATCATTGAAGCAGCGAGGTAAGTTGGTGATCTTGTTCTCAGAGACATTTTAGGATAGAAGGTGGTTTAATATATGATATTTTATGTGATAGATATTTTTGAAAAAAATATATATAGTACATATCTTTGCTTGTAGGAAAAGCAAGATATTTATTTATTTGTACCATGTAATTGACTTGGAAAAGAGTCATTAATAATTTCAAATTTTTGTTAATCTAGTTATTATGGTTTAAAGCAAGACATTTATTGTTTTATACCATGTAATTGACTTGGAAAAGAGTAACTAATAATTTCAAGCTTTTGTTAATCTAGTTGTTATGGTTCACATTGAGGTATAACTAATTTATAATGACATATATACAAATTTAATCAATTCTAGTCAAAGATTACTTTTATTCTCTAAGATAACTATAACTAATCAAAATTAACTGTTAAACACTCTTTAATCAAGCAAATCATTTTCTTCATAAGAGTGATATAATCATGTTATTTGTTGACATACTTTGTAATCTTTTTATCTGTATAAAAAAGACGCTTGATCTTTCGGTTTTACATAAAATCTACTTTCCTTACTAACTAGATAGTTTATTAAATTATGTTATAACTCCTTTTGAATGTTACAATTTTTTTATTTCTTATCGCAATAGGTCTTGTTACTAAAGTATTGTTTGTGATCTTCTCATCTAGAAGACATGGTATAGGTTATCGTGTTATTGTAGGAAATTACTAAAGAAAACTCATATTTAATAAATAAAAATGGATTGAAACTTTGTGTTTATCAATAATACAATGATTAATATCGGAATGAATAATTTGAGTTGCATATCTTTTTCAATAATGTTGTCCTCGTTTTGTGGTTTTTTTTCGTTTCCATATTTATGCTTAGATTATCTCAAATGAAATGTGATAAAAGTTTCAATGGGAGGTGCTTATCACTTATTACTTTGGAATTTATCTACATTTAAACTTTTTCGACATATAATTTTACCATTCTAAGAGAACATATTTACTAAAGAAGTTTAAACACAACATATATTTTTTGTGGATGACTTCTTATGCTAGAAATTTTTTACCTTTTAATAAAATATGAGTTTTATGTGTAATTTTGCAGTAAAAGGATATCCTATGCCATGTCCTCTAGATGGGAAGATCACAAACAACACGCTGGTTACAAGTCCTATTACTATATGAATCAACTCCAAAAATTCATGAACCTCAAGAGGAGACTTCGGAAAGAAATTACTGATAACATTTTTATCTTTCATAGCGAATGCACCAAACATGAAAATTGACAAGATCACATAAATTCAATCCATGCGCATTTGTTCTAACATACATTTTTGGATATGAACGAGTGAGAGAAGGCGGTTTAATAGACTCTATGCATATATCTAATATTTTATGTGTCAAGGAAAAACGTTATACAAAGTATATCTTTTGTAAAGAAAGAAGAAAGATATATATTGTTGTATACAATGTAACTGAATTAGAAAACTAGTATTTAATATTGAAAGCTAAGTTTAAACTTTTTTAAGTCTATAATGAAGGCATGATTCATATTTAGGTATAGGCTTATAGCTAATCAATCTTTGTCAAACATTCCTTTTATCTTCCAATAATGTTATAGCTAAAAAAATTATATAAACTGTAACCAAGCCTTTCATTTTCTTTATAACAGTGATGCAAATGTATTCTTTGTTGACAATTTTCCTTATTAGTGAAAATATTTCAAGTCTTCGTAATACGGAATGAAAGTGGTTTATTCTCATTTACATTTTTCAAGATTAAGCTAAGCATGTATGTATGACAAAATTAATTAGAAATATTTTTATCTGTATATGGAAGAGCTCCACTTCGGGCTTTAATGTAAGTCTTCTTTCTTTACTTACTATATAGTTTCTTCTTTTAAGTTATGATTTCTTTTGAGTGATCATGAAATGCTCCAAAAATAACTTAAGATAATACTATTTTAAGATTTAAAAAATTGTAAAATTTATCCACGAAAAGTACTTAGAATTTAAGTCAAATCTTCAATGTTATACATATATTTTGATAAAATTGAATAATTGATCAACTAAATGTACTCTAAATCTGCAATGCAAGATCAATTCTTCAATATTATGCTATGGGTTTAACAAATTGGAAAATTATTCGACTAAATGACAATCTATAGCATTGTCAAATTAATTATTGTCAACTGTCGAGATTGTATAATTATATATATGGTTGAGTCACGTGGGTAATGCATGTGAAGTCGTATGTCACACATTTTCCTTTAACATTATACCTACACTCTTAAGTAACATTAAAAAAATCTCCCACCAGAGTTGTGAATTCTGTTATAAATTTTCAATCGGTTGGGGTGGCTCAACTGGCTAGTGACATACACTTAAAGGGAGGTATAGGGTTTGAATACTTAAAGGGAGGTACCGTGTCCAAATCCTCTCACTAACCGTTGTAAAATAATAGGTACAAGGTTCTTACCCTTCCCTAACATTGATAACCTAGTTCTTATTTACTTAGAAATATGCATGAGAAGGCATGCATATTTCTGTGAGATTAATCATGTTGCACGCAAGGTGGCTCGGACCACCCACGTACCAAAATAAACATTAAACAAGTTGTGCTGACATACCTCTAAATCCTCTTTGGTGTAACTCTTCAAGACATCTTAACACTTTTAACATGACTATGAACTGCTTTAAGTCTCTGAAACAAAAATTTCATGATCACTGTATGGTTGCATCAATTGCCTCTCATTAGTCAAGCCCTTATTCCAACACATTATAACGTTATTCAGCATTTCCAATACAAATGAATTTCAGATATAGACTTTGTTAAAAAATATCACCCTCGCAATTTAATAAATTCTTTCTTTTTCTATATTTTACGAAATCAAGCGTGCATAATAACTACCATTTTTATTGCCATAGGGAAAAAAATTTACCTAGATTTCAAAACTCCTGAACTAGTGGTCAAATATCAACTCAAGTATCAAATGTCAAATAGCGGATTAGTCTTGCCCATAGAATATTAAATATTGGTTCGATATTTATAATTACAAATATAACTATTAATATTTACAACTGTTATAGTTCTATATTTTCTTTTTCGGAACCTATAGAGCATTAAAATTTATACGGATACTATAATATAAAAATACCCAAAAGGTAGAGTCAGTAACTTTTTTGTATCGATTAGCCAATATATATATATATATATATATATATATATATATATATATATATATATATATATATATATATATACATATGTTGTATATTTTCTGTGTAGTGTATGTATACAAAAATAGTCAGAACTATATTTGAGATTTGATCGATAACTAGTGAGAGAAAGTGAGAAATAAAGAAAAGAATATGAAAGATTGTATTTTTATAGAATGAATCGGTGATATTAAAGTAAATTGCATAGGAGTATTTATACTAGAACTAAGCTTGAACAGTTTAAATTACTATGATAAATAATCTCTCTAACTAAATAAATAATAAATCTAATATACTTACATATATAATCTAATCCCCCTCAAACTGTAGGTGTTGAGAACGACACTAGCTTGAGTTTAAATGTCAAATCCATAAGACGACCTGGAGGTGAACTTTGGTGAAGATATTCGTTAGCTGGTCAGCGGAATGTGTGTCATGAAGTCACATTGTTCTCTAAGCAACATGTTGACAAATGAAATTACAATCATACTCAATATGACAAGTACGTTCATGAAAAACATCATTATGCACAATTTGGATAGCACTTTGATTATCACAATGAAAAATCGAACCAGGAGACTGAGTAACACCTATATTTTAAAGGATCCAGCAAAGCCATATAACCTCCAGAGTAGCGTTAGTAAGTGCAAGATATACACCTACAACCCTTTTCTTTATATTTCGCCATGAGAGGAGAGAATCGCCTAATTGAAAGCAGTATCGGTTGTTGAACGACGAGGATAGGATCAGCAGCCCAATCTACATCTGAATAACAATGTAAAGCGAGTGAGGCGCTTGCCGAAAAGAATAAACTATGAAATAAAGTTCTCTTCACATATTCGGATTCGGTACTAGAACGAGCTACATTTGCTTTCTTTTTACTTCGCCATGAGAGGAAAGAATCTCCTAACTGAAAGTAGTATCGGTTGTTGAACGACGAGGGTGGATGCACCAGCCGAATCTGCATCTAAATAACTATGTAAAGCGAGTGAGGCGCCTACGGAGAAGAATAAACTATGAAATAAAGTTCCCTTCACATAGCGCAAAGGAGAATGACAGATGCATAATGAGTGTAGCGAGGAGAAGACGTAAACTGGCTAACCAAGTGGACAACATAAGAAAGATCAGGGTGAGCGATTGTGAGATATATAATATACCAATCAACTAACTATATAAATATGGATCCTCAAGGGGAGTACCATGGTGTAAGACGTAATGTAGGATCAATAGGAGTAGAAGTTATCATACTATCCGTGAGTCCAGGACGAGCAATAAGATGTAATGAGTACTTAGCTTGAGAGAGATAATAGCCATATGAACCCAAAAAAACCTCAATGCCAAGGAAATAATTAAGAATGCTAAGATCCTTCATCTAAAAGTGTTGACCAATAAATTGCTTGAGATTAGAAATGCCCTTTGAATTATCAAATGTAATAGCCATATCATCTACATACAGTAATAACAAGATCATACTAGCGGAAGAGTAAGGAATTAAAATAGCAGAATTCATGCTCGCTTGAGATAAATCCAATATCACCAATGACATACCTAAATTTATAGAATCAAGCACGAGTGACTTGCTTCAGTCCATGTATAGCACGACGAAGTTTACACACCTTATGCGGAGGATTATGATAAGATAGAGGGGTTTTAATAAGAACTGGTTCTTTAAGATCACTATTAATAAATGCATTCTTATCCATTTGAAATAATTTCTATTGGCGTACAGCCGCAACATTAACAAGACTACGAACAGATGCGACACGAGTAAATGGGGCAAATGTTTCTTAATAGTTGATGTCATATTCCTGAGTAAACCCTTTTGTGACAAGACGGGCTTTATGAGCGAAAATTAAGCTCTAGGGCGATTAGATAATTGATAGTGAGGAGAGGGTCAGAAGTCCACTCCAATTTATCCAAAATATCTATCACACCCTACCTTAATCCTATACTACACCATAAGACCTCAATTATTTCTTGGTGATTGGTTAAGTAACGATTGAATAGTAGGGAGTAGTTGAGTGGATTATTAGACAACGTGGTAGGACCAAGGAACAACCTATAGACACTGTTTCGAACTAAGTGAAAACTGATATCTTCTTGCATTGCAAAACTAATTTTATTCTTGATAATTATATTATGTTGATTATTTGTATGATAAGTATACTTGTATAGTAATTCTTAGGAATTACTTCATAAGACTTCTTTAGTTATAGCTTTGATATCATTCTTTATCATCTATCTTCTTTGATTGATTGGATTTGGGCCCCTTGGAGTTTATTTTTATTTTTATTTTTATTTTTATTTTCTCAGGACGACAAAACTTTGAGTTGGGAGTCTTGATGTCTCCCTTTTTTTGATAGAATAATCTATGCACAAGACATATTTTTAGGGGTTTCTTGGGCCTAAATGAGGGGTTTTTCTTTAATTTTCTATATATCTTACTTGTACATCTTGTTCTGGGTAATTTGCTATTTATAGATCTTTTTTTGGAATTAATAGTGTGTTAAGTATTGCTTTTAGGTGACATTAGACACCAAGATGATGAGGAGATGTTAAGTCCAAACCCAAGTCACCAGGCAAAAGGAAAAATCAGCCACTTTTAGAAAGTGAAAGTTTGTGTCGGTCAGAGTTGGAAAGTGGATTGTTCGAGGCGCCACGTTATATTGACAAGAATTATGGAGGATCCCTTTCGAATATGGACAGGATTTAAAGTTAGAAACACGTTGTATTTAGAAGTCGCGGTTCAGAGCTGAATTGAAAAAATTATGCTAATTTCAGCCGTCGTGGTTCGAACCTGAAATCTTGTTAGTAAAACATTTATGGGTTGGATTAGGTCAATGAAAAGAGACCCACAACCCATACAGCTTTTTGAAAATATATATATATACCTGAACAGAGTATATGACGGCAAGGCTGGTGACGGAATCACCCCAGACAAGGCAGTGAGAGATGGCAAATTTCGAAAGACTATTGTCTCTCCAGAAAATTCCAGGGAGCTTTAAAGGCCTTCTTTTGCATCTCTCTATCGGAAGAAATAGTTCGGTAAAGGTGGGAGACGCACGCTGCACGCGCTAAGTCCGCGATTTCGAGTCGTTCGAGGATGTTGCGGAGCGTATCAGAACAAATTAAGGCGTAGAAATTGGAGTTCATTAGAGATATCACGGTGATGTCTCCTTTGTGTACGGTGGCGCTGGAGGTTGATGATGATGATTCCATTAGGTTTTGATGATGATTAGTTGAATTTGTTAGTGGATGGAAAAGCTCATGTTCCTCTTCATCGCAACAAATACCATTTTATTTTACTTTAGTCAGATTAATTAATTTTATTATTTGAGGTGTGAGAGCGGAGGCTTTTTTAGCCACACCACCAGCATGGGCCATAACGTTGATGGAAAAAGTCGATAAATTAAAATCCAATTATAACTCCTGCTGGATGGAAATTCTAAGGGTGGACTACGTGATGAACAAACTTACAAGAGTATTGGATATAGATAATGATTCTCCTTCAGATGAGGAATGGAAAAAGATGCTTTATGGCAAGGTACCACCTTCTAATACTTCTCCTTAATTGCTTATATGCATTAGTTTAAATTAGTTTATATTTTATTACTTTATTGAGTCTTTTTCGAGTCGTTGGGACACGACTGGTGGTCCTTTGTGTGTTCTAAAATAAATGCAAAAGTAAAGAGAACCACAACCGCAAGTGTACGGTTGTCCCAAGTAATATAGTTGATAAAACAGATTCGTTCCAAGGACGGGATGGTTGACTATAATGTTTATCTATTAATGATTGATTGCACTTATGAAAGCAAGTAAAAGATATAATGATTGTTTGTTTGTTTTTATTATCCTAAAGAATGAAAGACTAATGCGAAAATACAAATAAATAGCTAAGACGCAAGTAAATGAAAGTAAAACGCAAGTATGAGCAGGCAATACTTGACAGACGCAAGGGTTTTCCTAACTATCATTCATTTCATAGATTTTTAAGGGACAAATCGGTAAATTTGTATTGGTCGGGATTCTGTATTCTCCTTACCCTCGTCAGGGTGGACTAAGGAGCAACTCTCAAGTGCTACAAACCCCGTCAGGGTGATTATAGTCCACTCTCAAGTGTTTAAGTGTAAATTACCCAATAGGCCATAGGTTTAATTAAGCTCGTCAGAGTCAAATAATTTCTAACCTACATTCATTAACTAGTTCGGTACCTAAACCCCCCGTCAAGGTGATCCAATCGCCACTAATTGGAATAGCCTAGATACTAAGTCCTATCATTGGTTAATTACGTCAATAATAGTAATTAAAATGCAAATTAAAGAAAAATACGAATTACCCAATTTGATTTAAATAATAATTATCCCAAATCCGAATGTATAGAATGAAATCAAATTGGGATTAAACCATTATGCGTTCTCAAGCACTAATTAGGTTTAGCTCATAATAATTGAAAAGACAAAAACTAAAGAAACAAATAGGTTCATCATGTTTTACAGAATAAAATAGAATAACCTAATTACGGAATTGAATTGGCTGAGAATTGGAGATATAGACCGTCTCCAGCTCTTGCTTCTTCTCTTCCTGCCTCTAGCTTCTTCTCTGGTGTCTGATTCTTTAGCGTATGTTGTATTATGAAAAGGATGTGTGAAAATAGAAGTCTAAAGCCCTTTTATAATGTTAAAAACGGATTAGGGCTTGGACTTGAGAATAAATCAATAATTAAATATCCAAACCCAAATTCTAAGCCCAAAATCCCGTAACTGCTGATACACCTTCACTAAAATGGCTTTTCCCGCTTCGTTATGACTCCGATTGACCTCATTCCAGTTGCTAAAGTTCCGTAACTCGATAAGGAATGTTTTCTCTTCAAAGGTCAGCGGATAAATCATCAATTAAGCACCTCGAAATCAGCAATCTATGGCCTGGATAAGAGATTTTTCAGCTCTAAAAATAATATCTTCGGGATTTATCTTCAAGTTTTGACTCTATATCACGATCTTTGACTTTCTTCTCGGATTCCTCTTCTAGCTAACATCTAAAACCTGTAAACTTTACACTAAAAATACCAATATTACTCGCAAAAGCTTAATAAATTAAAAATGCTAGAATTAAAAGAGGAAAATCATATTATTGCATATTTAGTCCAAAAGTCTATCAAATTAATTAAATAAACACCAAAAGTGATGTCTCCTAAGGGTCGAAAATACAAACAATTAAGGAGACATCAAGACCCCCAACTCAAACCTTTGTCGTCCCGACAAAGCAAAACTAAAAACAAGGGGAATGAAGTAGATGCAAGAGAAAATAGAAGCTAGCAAATAAACCCTAAAGCAATGCTAAAGATAAATCTCATATAGCAAACATTAAGAACTAACATATACATACACTAATCATGCAACATCAAACACAAATAACTTCAATCATAAAATTAACTTTGCAATGCTAGAAGGTTACACTTGTACTCATATCTGTATGATGGCTATAGGGTGGTCATTAATCCTAACTAGCTTTGAACGCTCCACCTAGCATATTCCCTATCAACATAATCATAAATTCACTATGTACTTAGGAATCACGAGGTCTTTACGGTTTTAATAATGGCTTAAGGACGGTATGGATGTATATTTGGTAAATTTGAAGTGAGCTTTTGGCTCTCTCCTCACTTACCATCAACAATGTCCTCGAGCTTGAGTTTACGCTAAAAAATGTTCTCACTCACCCATTTGACGCATTAATGTTGCGTCCCCATGTTAACCCAAATAAAACTAAGATGATTTCCAAAAATATTCCACTTTGCCGGTTTATTTTATTCTTTCTTTCTTTTTATTTCCTTTTTTTTCATTTTTTTGTACAAGATACCCATGACCCTTGTTTTGATGTGAAAAGTCATGTCTCTTATAAATTTTTTTTTTTCTCTTTTCTTTTCTTTTTCTCTATTTTCTTTTCAAATCCCGGCAAAGGGTTACAAATAATAATATCATCTACCTTTTTGTGCCTCAATACAAACACATATAATCCCTTCCCAATGTAATTTCCCAAATGTGGACCCTCCACCCCAAACTCAAGCTCGAGACAAGTCTCAGGGTTGTGATTCAAGTGCGGGTCATTTGGTCATGCCTAATAATCTAAAGGATAATGGGCTTGTATCGTGGCTACAAAAGAAAAGGCTTAAGGCTCAAAATTGGGGTAAGACGGATAAAATTATAATAAGGGATACCAAGCTAAAAGGCTTCAAATGGCTAACAAAGAACTGCCCCTATCATTTTCCTAAGTACATAGCTTGTCTTTAGTTCATATCTAGGTGGGTTCTCTACGAATTAGGATTTCACGTTCTACACACCAAACATATTCTTTAAGTACAAGCTTACTTCTTTTGCATTGTTCGTTAATTTTTCCTATTCATTGTCTATGTTTGCATGCAATTGTAAGTGCGTTTATATCAATCCCTAAATTCCACTATTTATTATCATTAATTCATCAAAAGTATGCTTAAAGGGACATTTAAAATCTTCTACAGTCAAACGCAACTCCGAAAATTATTTTATTGAAAGCAATTAAAACAACTAAACACATAAAAACTGGGATGAGGCAACGAACCCCACCCCAAACTCAAAAATGAGTCGTGTCCCCACGACTCGAAAAGACTCAAAGCAATAAAATAATTTACACTAAATGAGAAAGGAAAGAAAACGTATCTTAACCAGCGCGAGGCTGGTGTCGGTGATGGCTCCAAATTGAGGTTTTGAATTCGTCTTCATCAATGGTTGCGTTTAAAGTGTTCTTCATCACCTCGAACTTCTTCAAATTTCCCACGTTTTCATTTATTACTTGCCCTCTAAGCATCATCTCTTCTATTAAAATCTTCCCCTAATACCCAATTCTCTTTCTTCACCATGTTCTTCGTACCTTTTTCCAACCTTTATGGTCACCTCGGATGACCCCAAACTCAAAGCTTCAAGACCGTCAAAAGTATTGGATAAAAATTGTGATTTTAATGTTCTTGAAGGTTTGGATATGAGTTATGGATTGTTTAGAGCTGGGTCATGGATATTTCAAGGTTTGGGAAAGGTTTAACTGATAAACTTTATCTTTGGTGAAAGAAAAATTCGGATTAAAGTGTGAATCTTTGGTATTTTGGAAGATTTGGTGTATGCTTGTGATCTTGGATGATGTTTAGAGGGAAGGATTGGTGGTATAATGTTGTTTTGATGATGATTTTCGGAGTAGTTGGAGGCTAGGATTCGTAATAAAGAGGTAGGCTTGGGAAAGAGGCTAAAAATATAGGGATTAAACCCTTAAAACCGCCGATCACAGCAGCTGACCGGCTAGCCGGCGCTTGACCGGCATGCCGGCCAGTGTGTCGGCGAAAAATAAATTTCGAAAATGAAAGTTTTACTCTTTTTTTTATATACCTCTGACGCAGCCTTCTTGCGTCATCGCTAACGCAGTGATCCGAAACTTTGAATTCCTTGGCCGGCTAGCCGGCGGATTCGCCAGCATGCCGGTGAATTGTCGATGGCGCATATGAAGACGCAGCGTCTTTGCGTCGTTGCTGACGCAGTGGTCAGAACCTCGTTCGTCATCGGCCGGCTAGCCGGTCATCTGACCGGCATGCCGGTGAAACCCCGATGGCGCGAATCGTGACGCAGGAATGCTGCGTCATCGCTGACGCAGTGGTCAGAAGCTTTGGGGTCTTCAGCTCGTTTTGGCCGGTATGTCGGTCAGCTCGCCGGCTAGCCGGTCAAACCTGCTGTTGACTCCATAATTTTTCGTTTTCTCATCGTTTTGACCCCAAACTCATGACCATTATACCCCTGAAATCATCAAAAACAAACACCCTTCCTCATTTCTTAATAGTAAACACTAATTATAACGAAAATCAAACTCATCTAAACTACGAAAAATAAGAACTTAAACTAATATACAAGAAATTGGCTTTTGTTTAGCGTCGTTAAAGCTCGACGGGTTACCTCGTTTGTTAGTCATTGACATAACCTCCCCAGCAATGAGTGGGGTTATCAATATTTGCACTCGGAATTTACAACCCTTAGCTTTTATTCTAACTAACTTATCCGAGATAACCTTAGCAACCACGAATGGTCCTAGCCAAGAGTTCTTTTATTCACATGTCTTTGGAGGAGGTTTAGGCTTTTTCATAGCAACTTCTTCGCCTACTTTGAACTCCTTTTTCTCTCTTTCCTTCTTAGTTTCCTTTGGAACCTTCGTGGCATGTGCTTTCTCTTTCTTCTTCGCATGATTTAGTTGTGGATTTTTAGGGTATGGAGGAGCTCTAATTGGTGGTTTCTTTCGTAGCTCTTTCTCCTCCACTCCTAAAGTGTCCACAACATTAATTGGCTCTTTTCTTACCGGTTCCATTACATCTACACGAAAACATTCTTCCTTGGAATCCGGAAACTTCATAGGTCTAAACACATTAAACTTCATCTCCTCGTCTTGGATTCTCATAATAATTTCGCCATTTTCTACATCAATAAAGGTATGCCCCGTGGCTAGGAATGGTCTTCCCAAAATAATGGGGACATTCCTATCCGCGTCGTAATCAAGTATAACAAAATCAGCGGGGAAAATTAACGTACCTGCCTTAACGAGGACATCTTCGATTCGGCCTTCCGGATGTGCCAGAGATCGATCCGCCATTTGCAAGACCATAGAAGTGGGTCTTGCTTCAATATTAAGCTTGTCAAAGATTTATTTGGGCATAAGATTTATGCTTGCACCCAAATCACATAGTGCCTTACCTTTCCATTCTTCTCCAATCGATATTGGAATTGTGAAACTCCCAGGATCAACTAACTTTGGAGGTAATTTACCTTGACAAATAGCACTACATTCCTCAGGGAGACCAATCATCTCATTATCACAATACGGCCTTTTGTTAGTGAGGGCTCGTTTCAAGAACTTAGCATACTTGGGCACATCTCTAATAGCTTCTAGCAACGGAATATTTATGCTAAGACCTCTTACCTTGTTGAAGAATTTTTGATAATCAGCCATATCGCCCTTCTTTTGAACTCTCGATGGAAATGGTGGAGGAGGACGGTTTATTATAGTATCATCTTTCTTCTTCGGAATTTCATTAGACCTCTCCACTTCCTCCACTTCAACTTCTTTATCTTCATTCACCACCTCTTTTTCTTTTCTAACTTCTTTTTCTTTCATAACCGGGAAAGGAGGTGGAGAAAGGTTCTTACCACTTCTGAGAGTAATAGCTTTACAGTCTTCGATTTGGATTGGATTCTCAGTATCACTAGGGAGTTGCCCTTGTGGACGTTGATTCAGCTGTTTATTTATCTGATTCATCTGATTCTGTAATAACTTCATGTTTGCTTCAGATGCTTGTTGACGTTCCATGGCTTGTGTCTGAAGAGCAATTAAACTTTCTACAGTTTTCTGAAGGGTAACTACACCTTCTTGTGGATAGGCAGGTAAGGCTTTCTGATTCATTGTGTCATCGTAATTGTCTTGAGGAGCTTGCCTCTGAACATAATTTTGATTCTGTCCTCCTTGATAATTGTTGTGTGGTCTTGGATTGTAGTTGTTACCTTGGGGATGTGGCTGATACGCATATGTAGGATTGGCTACCCCATTAGGATTTGAGTATTGAAACCCAGGATGGTTTCTGTTAGGCTGATATCCATTACCACTCGAATTAAAGTTACCTCTATTGGACACAAACATCACGGATTCTTGATTATTTTGACAATTTTCCCAACTATGATCAGTAACACCGCAATACTCACATCCATATACCTCTTGTGCAACCTTTACCTCACCTCTTTTATTCGAAAAACCTTCTTTCACGGCTAGAGTAAGTTGTCTCAATTGTTGTTCTAGTGTGGTTTGAATCTTTGTCTCTAGCGTAGCAAATTTTTCTTCGATATTAACATTATTGACTCCTCCTCTAACTGGTGTTCTTACTGAATTCCACCCAACTTCATTCTTGACTGTTCTTTCTAAAATGATTTTAGCATGAGCGGGTTGAACTTGAAAGAAACCTGCACCACATAATGTATCCAATTTCTCTCTCGAAGTCCCATCAAGGCCTCTGTAAAAGATTTTTAGCTGTTGTTGTTCTGAAAAGCCATGAGCGGGAACTCTACGTAAACACATCTGGAATCTTGTCCAGCTCTTACCCACAGTTTCATCATATTCTTGACAGAAATGCGTCAATTCTAATTCAGCATCTAACCTCATGTTACTTGGGTAATACCTGTCAAAGAAAGCAGTTTCTAATTGGTCCCAGTTTGTTATCTTTGTAGGATCTTGTGTATCGTGCCATTCACTTGCTCCATCAATAACAAAAAATTTAAACGCGGCAAAATACATCTGTTCTCTTGAAACTCCTTGTGTGATATACGAATCACATATCTGCTTAAATTTCTGTACTGCTCTAAGAGGATCTTCTGATGGTCTACCACGAAAATTTCCAAAATTTTGGAATTGAGCTAACATACCCGAATCTGGACGGAATCGCGGAACATCAATATCTGGAGCCCCTACTCCTATAGCAGGAGCACGGAATGGAACTTCTGGTGGGCCATTAGTAAACCACGGATCTTGATTCATCACTATCTGAACTTGAGGATTAGGATTTAGTGGTGGATTTGGAGGAATAAGGCCAGGTGGTGCTAAAGGTTGAGCATTTGCGCCTAATTGACCTGGTTGGTTATTTTGTTGATCTTGAAGATTTATCTCTTCCATTCTGTTAACTAGTTCTTCTACCTCTAAGGCTTCTTGTTCTATTCTTCTCTTGTTAGCAAGTCTGATCAACGATTCTGGATTACTAAGGATCGGAGGTGTTGGCTCTAGATCCTTGAATAGCCTTCTTCGCATACACCAAACCTAAGAACCTGAAAAAGAAATGAACAAACAAAAAGCATAAAACTGATAAAATAAAATAAATGCAACTATCACTAAAGGATAAACACCGTGGTCACACGCTACCGTCCCTGGCAGCGGCGCCAAAAACTTGGTGGTCCTTTGTGTGTTCTAAAATAAATGCAAAAGTAAAGAGAACCACAACCGCAAGTGTACGGTTGTCCCAAGTAATATAGTTGATAAAACAGATTCGTTCCAAGGACGGGATGGTTGACTACAATGCTTATCTATTAATGATTGATTGCACTTACGAAAGCAAGTAAACGATATAATGATTGTTTGTTTGTTTTCATTATCCTAAAGAATGAAAGACTAATGCAAAAATACAAATAAATAGCTAAGACGCAAGTAAATGAAAGTAAAACGCAAGTATGAGCAGGCAATACTTGAGAGACGCAAGGGTTTTCCTAACTATCATTCATTTCATACATTGTTTAAGGGACAAATCGGTAAATTTGTATTGGTCGGGATTCTATATTCTCCTTACCCCCGTCAGGGTGGACTAAGGAGCAACTCTCAACCTCTACAAATCGAGATTCCTATGACCGAGATGAACGAAGCTTCAAAGACCTTGTTAGCTTCTGCAAAAACACATCTACCGGAGTTGCCTTTTGCTCATGAGAGGATATTTGAAAAATAAGTTGGAGAAGGTGATTACAAGACATTTCTAGAGATGGGATAGATATTGGGTTGGACTACATTCAGGATGAGACATTCAAGTTTAAGTATGGAGTTAGTTTCCGAGTTCCATTTAGGCCTCTTTAGCCGAGATAGTGAAGGTCGTGTTCCAGTTATAGGAAAGTTAGTCATTTTTAGAGTTGAAGAGATTAGAAACCACTTCCAGTTCAAGAAATTAGTTGGACCATGTAAGTATATAGAAGTGTTGTAAAATATCAAGAATTTTGATTGGAATCAACTTTTTGAGCATGTATTAGATGAAGAAAAGGTAAATCACACAAGGTAGAATTGCAGGCACCTTGGCCATACAAATATCTCCAACCCGATACGAGAATTTGGCAAAATTTTCTCACACCAAACGCCTTTAGAAACACGCAAACTTTGGATGTAACTGAGAGAAACGCCATCTTTTTTTTAATTCTGTTTTAAGAGGTGAAGAAGTAGATGTGGCACAGGTGATCTTTGAGGAAGTGATGTGATTTGCAGTCTCTCAACTTTCGTTAGTTAATGCAAAATATGCAACTATGATCACGTGCCTTGTACGAAAAGCGAATGTGATTCGGGGTGAAGAAGAGAAACTAATGTATAAAGTGAGCAATAATATCAACAATTTGGATCAAGACAATCTTAAGAGGAACATGAATTAAGAAGCCTCCACATGAAGAATCAAAAGAAGATGATCTATGTAAGCTGGCCTAGATACCCATACATAAAAAAAAGGATCTTGTTTGGCGAGAAAGGGTAGTGGAGCGATTGTATAAAGTTGAAGCAGCTTAAACCTACTTTGTCGATGATGTGGCACAAATAATAGAAAATCAAGTGAACATCATGACATTCCTTGAGCAATTAAAGCACGACATCGCGAAAGATCCACCAAATCCTATCTTGGATGTTGATAAAGCAAGGCAATACCTCGAGAGTATGTTCTCTTTCTTCCTTACCATTTTTGTGTATGCATTGTTTACTTGTTTTAAATTTCTTTATTGAGTCTTTTTCGAGTCGTGGGGACACGCTTGGTTGATGTGATGTTTTTAATATATGAATCCAGTATATAAAATATTAATATCTATAGCTTCGAATTCTAGAATATTGAGATAGAGACATTTTCTCGCACGATCATCATGATTACGATAATGTGAAATCAAACTACTAGCATTTCTTCTGTAAGGAGGTATTTGATCTCTTTCTCTACTTAAATCGTTTATATCACCATATCACTTATTTTATAACTACTATCTCTTATACTATTTCCTCTCTCATAATCTGAATCATCACAATTGTATCTTGCACGACCATCAAATTCCCGCTTCTCATAACTTTCCTCTCTTCGACATTTGTGATAATAATCATCATATGCATAGTCATCACGCTCACACTCATATTTTCCATATCTAGCAAACTTTTGAAATCCATGATCATGGTACTTGTCAATACTGATATTATTTCCAAATTTATCATCATACTCCTGAAATATCTCATTCTCATGATACTTATCAGGTTCGTGAAATGAATCTATACCAACATACACCTTTTCATTATGTCTCAAATATTCATCTTCATAGTTTTTCCTTCTTGATTTTTTGATACAGGGCACCTCCATTTTGGTATTCTCTTTTATAACATCTTTGTTTTAATAAAATTCTTCAATTAAAAAAATTAAAAAAATGTATATAATAAGTTTATTTTCCAACAATATGCAGGCTTGTTTCTTTGAGTGATTTATAGATTGCCTCCATATACCTTCTACAAAAGTTAGAGTTGTACCTACAAGAAATGAAAAACTAGTATTACGTGTTCCTTCCAATTTTTCCGATTTCATATTGTATTAAACTCTAGATGTGATTAAGCACAATCAATATTATATATAGGATATGATACCAATTAAAAAACCAATAATATGTCCTAGTGGGGGTGAATAGGACAATGCAAAATTATAAAATCTAACTCAAAATCATAACACTTAATATTATCTAAAGGTCCAAGCTTTGGTGGACTTTAAATAAGTAGACTAGATCTACATTTAGAGATATGATTTATGAGTATGAATACTTAATCTTACTCTAATTGGATATGTTCATGATATACACTAGTCAAAATTAAGCGAGTCATTTAACAAGCACCTAGCATGCAAGATTCTAAGTCTTACAATATACGCAAAGTAGAGGTTAAGATTACACTAATGGCATGCACAAATTAAAGAGTAAAGGGAAAAAGATCAAACATGCTATTTAGAGTGATTTTGTTATCCATGCCTACAACCACTACCTAAGGTATGAGCACCCTTAGGATTTAAAGCTCCTCCACTAGAACTTCTTGTTCCTTTAGGTGATACCACAAACCTGTACACCTTTTTTACAATCATCCTTCGAAGGAACACTGGTGTTATCTACAACACTTGGAAAGAAAGCAGACAATATTCACTTTCATATCTATACTTCACAAGCATGTAAAGCTTTCTCTTGTGTATCTCCATAAAATTATGTAGTAGTCAATCTCTACTTCGATGCAATACTTCAACACTGTGAAACCTTCAAGCTAAGTGCTTCTTCTACACTAGCTCACCCTCAATCTAGTTTTGTCTATGAAAAACGTCCTCTTCACTAAACCAAGAACTAACTTTAGGTTTAAATATTTACGCCTAATTTACTTAACCTAGCCACTAAACTCCTTTATGAGTTGGATACAAATATGTATATGGAATAGTTATATACAAAGAAACACTTGAGTAATATTTCTTTGGGACTATCCTAGATGTAGTTTCTAAAATATTTTTAAAATAAGAAAAGAATGAGTCAAATGAAGGAGTATCATTATGCCTTTATATATATGCATATTTTTTCACAAGTCTCTAGCTACATGATGCTCTCTAGTTGGCTGCAATTTTAGATTCACTCGAACATAGTATACTTTGTTAGGTGTCTGTTTCCTTTCTCTAATGGCTCCTTTCCCACTAGTACACTAATGACTCTTACCTTGTACTACATAGCCATAGTGTATATATCATACATGTATCCTATTGTTGGATTCATTGGAAAACACATTAGTTCAAGTCCCAAAATTTGATACTAAAGTGCTCGGGTGTCCGATCTTCTATTGGCGTTGAATATATGTTCTTCTTCTCCTCAGCTCATCCTTAAACAGGTTTAGGCATTCCGCCTAGTTCTAGCTTTGAAGATCCGGAACGTGCTTCTTTGCAACTCCATTCCCTAATTTAGTTAGGCATTTTACCTAGTATGCTTCTCAGAGGTCCAGTCTTTAGTTCTTCACTGGTCCAATTTCCAATTGGTTTAGGCTTTTTGCCTAGACTTCGTCTCGGATGTCCGACTCCTCACTATGTCTAAGCTTCATTATCTATCAGATATAGGCATCGCGTCTAGTTGCTCATTAAGAGGTCCAACTCTTCTATTTTTATCATACCCTTTTTCATCTCAAGCTCTTATCTTCTTCTCTAACTGGCATCAACATATCTTGATAAAGCTTATTCTTCTACGCACCTATCTTGGTCTTCTCTTTAAGGTCATCAAGCATCCATAAGAATTTAATCATTCATTTGCTCAATCTTCTTGTAGCTTTATAGCTTGATCACTCTATCTCAATTTCTTCTTCTCTTTGGATTTCAAGCTCATCATATTATTAAGCATTGTCTCATACTTTCTTGAACCTGCAAATAAAATACTACCATTCTCGGCTTTCAACGTAAGATCACACATGTTCACATTGCATTGTTTTGTCAATAATCACTAATAAAAATAAGTCTTTAGGCTAAAAACTACATAAATTAGTTTGAGGATACATCATGAGTATTGTATTTTTTGTAGTTGATGATGGTGGAGACAACTTATCTGGGGATGGGATGTCGTGAGTTTGTTGGGGCCCATGATTTTCTTGAAGGGAGGTCAAGTGAGTTTGATATTTTATGTTTTACATTTTTATGAATGTGCAGAAGAGTGGTGAAAAAGATGAGTTTGAGTTTTGAGGTTTTATGTTTACATGTGGTAGTGGAGGATCTATAACAAACATAAAATAGGTGAAAAGTAGAAGTGTAGAAGAGAAGGTATACACATAATTTATCGTGGTTCGGTTTCCTAAAACTTAGTCCACTAATGATAATCCATGTCTCTTGAAGCCAAGATGAGATCACAAACCTGTTACAACCACTTTTTTATATCCATGATCTTTAGCGTGGGGTATTTCCCCCATACCCATCCTCTATATCACTATATGATATCACCTACTCAAAATTTCTTAACATACCAAGCAATCCTGCGAACATCCCCAAGCAAGGTCTAAATCACAGCAAGAGAAACAAAGGTTTGTTTTTCCAACTATACCTTTCCTGTCACTGACTCTTGAACTTCAACTAAGCACATGACATTTTTTTCTAGGTGTATAATATCGAGATAGTCTACGTGACTAGATTCTTCACCTGCATGCCCAAATGATGAAACAATTTTATTAACATGTGGTTTTCCCTTGATTAATGTAGTAGGTTTGAAAAAAACCCATTTAAGAACTCCTTATTTGTGCAGTGACTATTTCATACCTAGCCCATCACGTTAAATCAACACCATTGAATGGAGGATTGGCATCATTATTCCTCTCTAAGAGGTACTATCATACACATCCATCTCAATATCAGGCCTTAATTGTCTTATTAAACACTGATATTAGAAAGAGACTTTAAAAAAGACATATTTAATAGAAAAAAGCTACGAAGTAATAAATTTAAAAAGAAAGTAAAGTAAGGAGAGAGTAACTTAATTTTACAACTCTATGAATAAAATTTGGCACTACAAGTGATCTTTCATGAAATCTTTCTTCCTCTCTCTCTCACATCTCTATAGCCTTGCAAAAGTAGTAATATTGGGTATCAACCCAAAATATATTGTGTAAATATCACCTAAAATGTATATATTAAGTGGTATAATCATATTCATGTCTCTCACGTAATTAATTTTTTTCTATCTCTCTCTTCTATGATTGGACCACTTAATATTCACATCTTGGATAATATTTGGGTGATAACCTACATTACTCTTACAAAAGTATGGTATGTTGAGTGTCTCAATGCATGGGAGAAAACTTGAAAAAAAGGTAACAAAGAGAAACTTTGAAAAGAAGGGATGAACCTAAATAATAATCATAAATGCTTGGGCAATAGGGCGTCATTCTGCTTTCACAAGTCATTAGCCCCTCCATTGGAAGAAATCAAAGGCTCTCACCTCTAACAACCAAAGGCGTGGCCCTCAAACGCCTACTCTTTTGAAGAGTAAAGAATATTTTTGTCAATTTAATTCAAAACACAACAATATGGCCACATCCCTTTGATAAAAGCAAATTTTGAGGGAAGAACAATCCTTAGGATAACAAGCTACGCATAAGTTTCCTTGAACTATAAAGAGGTAACTAACTCTTCAATAATAATTTTGAGATATTCTAGGAGCAACACATTTAATCCATTGAAAAATCAGGTGATGACTCCCTTTTATAGCCCCTATAAGGAGCACACATAAATGTGAAACTTAACAATTTAATCTTTTTGACCAAGTTGAGGAATCATAAGGTAATTATGAGGGAACACGCAAGGACTTATACATGTCTCGCTTAACGGGTCATATATCAACAGGTTAAGCCTGGAATTTATATCTCACGTCTAGAAGTTATTCCAACTTCTCTTTCACTAGATCTATTTATAAAACATTTTTATAATAATAAGGTACAAATGCAACATTATACAAGTACCGAAGCGAAAAATCTTACTTGTTACATATCTTATGACATTATTTATGAGAATATATGCTTACGAGCTCACCCTCTCTAAGATATCTATCATGTTCATGATGAGCCACGTTCTACTTTTGGCTGGCTTGAGAATCGATCTACAAATAGGGATATCATACCCCTTGTGTTCACTGACTTTTGACTTTTTTCAGGTTAAGTCTAGTTTACTCTCAAAACTGTGATATTGGCTTCGTTGATTCTTCGTCACTTCCTTTCACGATAGATTTCAAACATAGAGGTTGTGGCAATTTTTTATACCATCAACGATGAGATATGTGTCCAATAACATAAAACCCCACACTCTATTTCTACACCTTCAATAATTTCGAATTTCTATGTCGATACCATGTTATTGCAACGAGAGACATGGAATGCATGTCAATATTTTCAATAATAAACTTAGTGACGATTATAATGCATATTTCACCCCTGGAAACCTAATTTCAATTTTCAATAGAGCTTAAAACAAGAGGAGAATGAACTGAGAAACTAGATTGAATTCCTCGTATCAAGGTCACCTGATTCTACAAATGAGAGTGCATGTTTTAAAAAAGGTGTATGTGTCAACTGAATCCTTTCTTCCAACCCAACTCACACAATACACCTGTTCTTGATCGAGAACTAATTAACTAGAAGAGATGGCAAGGACATTGTTATCAACCCTTATCTAGGGGATTCATAACAATATTTAAGGGTAGTATTTCTAGACCATTTCTCATGTTATAAATTGTCAATTTTCCTTTATCTTTTTCTTGAGTTGTTTTTAGCCAACATTCATTTTATGTTAGGTGGGAATTAGTCTTTATTGTTACCATTTTTTGTGTGTTTTTGAGAAATTTTACGTTTTTGGAAGCAAGTGTGCGATATTCAGTTATAAAATGCCTTGAGAGTAGTTATGTGGTACAAATACATTCTTGACTCTTCAAATTTTGATAAATCCATTAGTCATAATTGTATGGAGGACTTGTTTTTGTGAAGCGAATGATAGGTAGGGGCTTATAAAGTGAGAACTAATCTAGTTCTATAATTATCTCCTAGCGAACATAAGGAAAAAATTACCGTCGAACCATATGTGAGGCATTTTAGAATCCCTTTGCTTCAACTTATGATATGCTTATCCAAGTTCCGTTGTCTGGTATATGCTTAATCTATTGCGCGCCACATTACAAGCAGTGTGCCCTAGAATTACGATCATTCGCATTTTTTGAAATTGTGTTTAAGTCATTGCACCTAATGGGTGACCTCTTGGTTTATGTTTGGGAAAAGAGAGAGAGAGAGAGAGAGAGAGAGAGAGAGAGAGAGAGATAATATCTAAGTTGAATTATGAATGTAATGAGTGTTGTTTTTTATGGATATATAGGCCCATATATATTATTCAATAAGTCCCCATATTATGAGAAAATTAAACTATGGGTCCCGACTTTTAAGAATTAATAATACGACAAGTCTGAATGCGAAAGTGCCTCTCATCTTGAGACCTGATATCACCTCTTTTCCGATTATGTAGTTTTACGAAGAGGCAATAATTAGGGGTAGAGCTAGAATTTTAAACAATAGACATTCAAAATATTTCTATGGTAGAACAAATATATTCCATATTAAAAGTGGTTATATGATACGGTGAACACAAAATTTAATGTCTGATTAATACAAACAAAATATAATGCATCATTGTATTCAAGGTTCTCTATATAGGTAACCCTTTAACTTACCATGAGAAATTTAACATATGCCGATACTTTCCTTTCTTTTTTGTACAAGTTAAATTAATTAAAAAATTTGCCAAACAAAAAAAAGATAACTCAAAATATATTTAAACAAACTATCTATAGAAAAAGGAAAATATTAAAAAATTTATCGGACATTGTTTTGAATCAATCTTATTTAATCAAGTCATATTTCATTCTTATTGTTGAACCCTAAGTTTAGTTTTCTCCTCTTCCCCTTAAGCTATACATACATTTACACCTAATTTGTACCATGTAGTATTTTTCCTTATGATGACCAGATTTAATGTATTTAATCATATACAAACTTCCATAGCAACACAGATTCTCATTTCTTTCTTTTTACTCCATTCATTGATCATCTCCTAGGTAAGTGTGTTTATTTACCTGTACACATTTCAGATTGTTTCTCATTACATTTTAATTGAAAATTCATGGATAGATAACAAGTTCAATCTATTTTAATTATTTGGATGTTTCTCCTTAAATTCACTTTGTGGAGTTTTTTACAAATTATTTAGCATACATAAGAAAAATGTTAAATGGTTAATCAAAGTTACGAGTTAATATTTGATTGTCTATTAATTAAGAGTTTCTAGAAAAGGGATGTGAATCATGGGTGATTGAGTACTTGTGTTTTAGGTTAGGTAAATTTAGGATATTAAAAGGTGGTTAGTGTTTTTATTTAATTGTTAAAACTATTTTCAAATTAGAGATGTTAATTGTTAATATTATTTTTAAATGAGAGTCATATTTAATGGTTGAAATCTTATCTTATATCTGTATGAGACAACCTGTGAGTGGGTCCAAATTCAATATATATGAACTTGATTAATTAGTAATGGACTACACGCACACTCTTAAAAGTGGATCCCAAATTATGTACAGTTCTTATTTTTTGCCTAAATGTATGTAGATTTCGAATCCTATGTTGTGGATTGAGTACTAGTGTTTTAGTTTAGGTAAATTTAGAATGTCAAAAGGTGGTTAGAGATTTTAATTAATAATTGAAATAATTTTGAAAACAGAGATATTTAATGGCTGAAATCTTATATCATATCTATATGAGACAACCCCTATATGAATGGATCCAATAAAATTTAATATATATGAGCTTGACTAAATAATAGTGGTATGGGTGAAGAGTGGTCTAGGTGAACGCTCCCAGAAGTGGATCCCAAAGTACGTACAATTCTTTTTTTTTTTTGCCCACATATATATATAGAGTTCGAATGATATGATTTTATAAATCGCTCAAACCCAGATATTTAACTATTAAAGTCAATTTAATTTACGAAACAAGATTTTTACACAATTTTAAATATTTTGCTATTAAGGGCTCTTAGTTTCTACTTCCACCAAATAAAATTCATCACTTCCTGAATTTAAATTTTTATTCATAACATTTATTTGTTTTTTTTCAATTATTACCTTACCTTAACTTTACGTTATTTCAATTATTGATTTTATGTAGTTGTTATGTTTGAATTGCTATGTTTATATTTGATGTTTTAAGTCTCATTGAAACTTGTTAAAATTGATATTTTAACTCTAAATGAAACTGTTTGATGATTAATTTAGGTTATAAAAATGGTTTTTTAAAAACTTCATAGACTAAAGACTCTTGACTAAACCTCTACATTGTAAAGGGTGTTCCAAGGGTTGGACTTTGGTGGTCTTTAGTGAGTATAGTTTAAATTAGATATATGTTGATGTATTGAAGCCAACTAATCATATCGTTCTATTAAAGAGACCATTAATAAATATCATGAATTCGTTAGTTATTAATGTTAGTTATGCTTTGGCATATAACTGTAATTACTCGTTAAGAGTCACAGAAAGTTAATTATATTTATATAAAGAATATTTTATAATTGTAATTAGTATCTTCACTCGTTTTTATTTATATATATACTTTGGTATAAGGTGTAAAATGTGAGGGTTACAATATTTACACCATAGCATTGTCACTACATAGCCTGTAAAATACATGAATTACCAGACCACCTTTTAAGGAAATCAAATATGTAGTATAATTAGAACTTGTGGTTTAATGATAACGAGCATTGGTGCCTTGTCTGTAAATACTCTTTGTCCATGACATGATTCTAGCTTTCACGAAGGACCAAAAGTCATAATATAACCTTTTTCCGACACATAAAATATTAGATACATGCATTAAGACTCGTCCATTAAACCGCCTTCTCTCACTCGTTCATGTCCAAAAATGTATGTGAGAACAAGATCGGCATGGATTGAATTTATGTGGTCTTGTCATTTTTCATGTTTAGTGCATTCGCTGTGAAAGATAAAAATGTTATCAGTTGTTTCATTTTAACGGCTCCTCTTGAGGTTCAAGAATTTTTTGAGTTGATTCATATAGTAATATGATTTGTAACCAACGTGTTGTTTGTGATCTTCCTATCTAGAAGGCATGGCATAAGATATCCTGTTACTGCCAAAAAATTGCAAATAAAACTCACATCTAATAAAAAGATAAAAAGTTCTAGCAAAGAATTCATCCACAAAAAAATATATGTTGTGTTTAATATTCTAAAATAAATATGTTCTCTTAAAATGGTAAAAATATATGGCAAAAAAGTCTAAATGTAGATAAATTCCCAATTAATAACTGATAAGCACCTCCCATTGAAACTTTTGTCACCTTTTATTTGAAATGATCTAAGCATAAACATGGAAACGGAAAAAAAAGCACAAAAAGAGGACAACATTACTCAAAAAGATATGTGACTCAAATTCTATAATCCGATATTATTCATAGTATTATTGATGAACAAAAAGTTATAATTCATTTTTATTTATTAAATGTGAGTTTTCTTTAGTAATTTCCTACAATAACAAGATAACATATCCCATGTCTTCTAGATGGGAAGATCACAAACAACACTCTAGTAACAAGACTTATTGTGATAAGAAATAACAAAATTGTAACATTCAAAAGGAGTTATAACATAAATGAAGAAACTACCTAGTTATTATGGAAAGTATAATTACTGTAAAGCCGAAATATCAAGTGTCTTTTATTTATAGATAAAAATATTATGAAGTCTGTTAAAAATAACATGATTATATCACTCTTATAAAGAAAAATTTAGGCGGGATAAAAGTGGGTTTATTAATTAATGTTGATTAGCTATAACACTCTTAGAAAAGTAAAGTAGCTCTTGACTAGAATTAGTTAAATTTGTCTATATGTCATTATCAATTAGTTATACCTCGATGTGAACCATAACAACTAGATTGACAAAAGTTTGAAATCATTAATTACTCTTTTCCAAGTCAATTACATGTTATAAACCAATAAATATCTTGCTTTGAACCATAATAACTAGATTAACAAAAGTTTGAAATTATTAATTACTCTTTTCCAAGTCAACAACATGGTACAAAACAAGAAATATCTTGTTTTTCCTACAAGATAAGATATGTACAATATATATCCTTTTCCAAACATCGCAATCACATAAAATATCATATATTAAACCACCTTCTGTCCTAAAATGTCTCTGAGAAGAAGATCACCAGCTTACCTCGTCACCTCAATGATGTGAGGTCCCGATCGTGTCCTTAGACACCCCAAGGCCGCAACCAAACCTTCCATCTCTATCACAAATGGAAAATTCCCAAATATTAACCGGCACAACTAATTTACCCAAAAACTTATCGTCTGGGACCCTTTTGGTTGTCCAATTCTTGATGCCAATATACACATCATGGAAAGTGTGACTACACTACGCGCTTCATGACTTTTTTTCCTCCTTGGGATCGTAGCTATGCCATGCTTTTTCGCTCATTTTACCAACAACTATAGGTCGTCCGATGGACAGGTTTTGTATGGCTTTTCTACGTACACTAGAATGGAACTCGGTGCTTGTGCAGCTTGTGGATCAAATAGCCACATTCCAGTGTACGTAGCAAATCCATAAAAAATCTGCCCATTGGACAACCTATAGTTGTCAGTAAAATGAGCAAAAAAATCACGACACTGCTAAGATCGCAAGGAGAAAAAAAATTCATGAAGCGCGTAGCATAATCACACTTTCCATGGTGTGAATATCGGCATCAAGAATTGGAAAACCAAAAGGGCCCCAAAAGGTAAGGTGTTGGTTAAATTAGTCATGCCGGTTAATATTTGGGAAATTTCCATTTGTGAAAAAAATGGAGGGTTTAGTTCCGACCTTGGGGTGTCTAAGGACACGATCGAAACCCAACATCATCGAAGCGGCGAGGTAAGTTGGTGATCTTGTTCTCAGAGACATTTTAGGACAGAAGGTGGTTTAATATATGATATTTTATGTGATAGATATGTTTGAAAAAAAGATATATATATATATATATATATATATATATATATATATATATATATATATAGTGCATATCATAGCTTGTAGAAAAATCAAGATATTTATTTATTTGTACCATGTATTGACTTGGAAATGAGTCATTAATAATTTCAAATTTTTGGTAATCTAGTTATTATGGTTTAAAGCAAGACATTTATTATTTTATACCATGTAATTGACTTAGAAAAGAGTAATTAATAATTTCAAACTATTGTTAATCTAGTTGTTATGGTTCACATTGAGGTATAACTAATTTATAATGACATATAGACAAATTTAATCAATTTTAGTCAAAGATTGCTTTTATTTTCTAAGATTATTATAGCTAATAAAAATTAATTGTTAAACACGCTTTAATCAAGCAATACATTTTCTTCATAAGAGTGATATAGTTATGTTATTTGTTGACATACTTTGTAATCTTTTTATCTGTATAAAAAAGACGATTGATCTTTCGGCTTTACATAAAATCTACTTTCCTTACTAACTAGATAGTTTATTTGATTATGTTATAACTCCTTTTGAATGTTACAATTTTTTTATTTCTTATCGCAATAGGTCTTGTTACTAAAGTGTTGTTTGTGATCTTCTCATCTAGATGACATGGTATAGGTTATCTTGTTATTGTAGGAAATTACTAAAGAAAACTCACATTTAATAAATAAAAATGGATTGAAACTTTGTGTTTATCAATAATACAATGAATAATATCGGAATGAATAATTTGAGTTGCATATCTTTTTAAATAATGTTGTCCTCTTTTTGTGGTTTTTTGTCGTTTCCATGTTTATGCTTAGATTGTCTCAAATGAAATGTGATAAAAGTTTCAATAGGAGGTGCTTATCACTTATTACTTTGGAATTTATCTACATTTAGACTTTTTCGACATATAATTTTACCATTTTAAGAGTACATATTTACTAAAGAAGTTTAAACACAACATATATTTTGTGTGAATGACTTCTTTTGCTAGAACTTTTTTATCTTTAATTTAAATATGAGTTTTATGAGTAATTTTTGTAGTAAAAGGATATCATATGCCATGTCTTCTAGATGGGAAGATCACAAACAACACGCTGGTTACAAGTCCTATTACTATATGAATCAACTCCAAAAATTCATGAACCTCAAGAGGAGACTTCGGAAAGAAACTACAGATAACATTTTTATCTTTCATAGCGAATGCACCAAACATGAAAAATGACAAGATCACATAAATTCAATCCATGCGGATCTTGTTCTCACATACATTTTTGGACATGAACGAGTGAGAGAATGCGGTTTAATGGACGAGTCTCTATGCATATATCTAATATTTTATGTGTCAAGGATAAAGGTTATACAAATTATATCTTTTGTAAAGAAAGAAGAAAGATATATATTGTTGTATACAATGTAACTAAATTAGAAAACCAGTATTTAATATTGAAAGCTAAGTTTAAACTTTTTTTAAGTCTATAATGATGGCATGGTTCACATTTAGGTATAGGCTTATAGCTAATCAATCTTTGTCAAACATTCCTTTTATCTTCCAATAATGTTATAGCTAAAAAAAAGTTATATAAACTGTAACCAAGCCTTTTATTTTCTTTATAACAGTGATGCAAATGTATTCTTTGTTGACAATTTTCCTTATTCGTGAAAATATTTCAAGTCTTCGTAATACGGAATGAGAGTGGTTTATTCTCATTTACATTTTTTAAGATTAAGCTAAGAATGTATGTATGACAAAATTAATTAGAAATATTTTTATCTGTATATGGAAGAGCTCCACTTCGGGTTTAAAGTAAGTCTTCTTTCCTTACTTATTATATAGTTTCTTCTTTTAAGTTATAATTTCTTTTGAGTGATCATGAAATGCTCCAAAAATAACTTAAGATAATACTATTTTAAGATTTAAAAAATTTGTAAAATTTATCCACGAAAAGTACTTAGAATTTAAGTCAAATCTTCAATATTATACATATATTTTGATAAAATTGAATAATTGATCAACTAAATGTACTCCAAATATGCAATGCAAGATCAATTCTTCAATATTATGCTATGGGTTTAACAAATTGGAAAATTATTCGACTAAATGACAATCTATAGCATTGTCAAATTAATTATTGTCAATTGTCGAGATTGTATAATTATATATATGGTTGAGTCACGTGGGTAATGCATGTGAAATCATATGTCACACATTTTCCTATAACATTATACCTACACTCTTAAGTAACATTAAAGGAAATCCCCCACCAGAGTTGTGAATTCTGTTATAAATTTGCAATCGGTCGGGGTGGCTCAACTGGCCAGGGCCTTACACCTAAAGGGAGGTATATGGTTCGAATACTTAAAGGGAGGTACCGTGTCCAAATCCTCTCCCTAACCGTTGTAAAATAATAGGTACAAGGTTCTTACCCTTCCCTAACATTGATAACCTAGTTCTTATTTACTTGGAAATATGCATAAGAAGGCTTGCATATTTCGGTGAGATTAATCATGTTGCACGCAAGGTGGCTCGGGCCACCCACGTACCAAAATAAACATTAAACAATATGTGTTGACATACCTATAAATCCTCTTTGGTGTAACTCTTCAAGACATCTTAACACTTTTAACGTGACTATGAACTTCTTTAAATCTCTGAAACAAAATTTTCATGATCACTGTATGGTTGCATCAATTGCCTCTCATTAGTCAAGCCCTTATTCCAACACATTATAACGTTATTCAGCATTTCCAATACAAACGAATTTCAGATATAGACTTTGTTAAAAAATATCACCCTCGCAATTTAATAAATTATTTCTTTCTTTTTCTATATTTTACGAAATCAAGCGTGCATAATAACTACCATTGTTATTGTCATATGGAAAAAAATTTACCTAGATTTCAAATCTCTTGAACCAGTGGTCAAATTTCAACTCAAGTATCAAGTGTTAAATAGCGGATTAGTCTTGCCCATAAAATATTAAATATTGGTTTGATATTTATAATTACAAATATAACTATTAATATTTACAACTGTTATAGTTATATATTTATTTTTTAGGAACCTATAGAGCATTAAAGTTTATACTGATACTATAATACAAAAATACCCAAAAGGTAGAGTCAGTAACTTTTTTGTATCGAATTAGCCAATATATATAAATATATATATATATATATATTGTATATTTTCTGTCTGGTGTATGTATACAAAAAGAGTCAGAACTAAATTTGAGATTTGATCGATAACTAGTGAGAGAAAGCGAGAAATAAAGAAAAGAATATGAGAGATTGTATTTTTTATAGAACGAATCGATGATATTAAAGTAAATTACATAGGAGTATTTATACTAGAACTAAGCTTGAATAGTTTAAATTAGTATGATAAATAATCTCTCTAACTAAATAAATAATAAATCTAATATACTTACAGATATAATCTAATACCCCTCAAACTTTAGGTGTTGAGAACGACACCAGCTTGAGTTTAAATGTCAAATTCATAAGACGACCTGGAGATGAACTTTGGTGAAGATATCAGTTAGCTGGTCAGCGGAATGTGTGTCCTGAAGTCACATTGTTCTCTAAGCAACATGTTGACAAATGAAATTACAATCATACTCAATATGACAAGTACGTTCATGAAAAACATCATTATGCACAATTTGGATAGCACTTTGATTATCACAATGAAAAATCGAACCAGGAGACTAAGTAACACCTATATTTTAAAGGATCCAGCAAAGCCGTATAACCTCCAGAGTAGCGTTAGTAAGTGCAAGATATACACCTACAACCCTTTTCTTTATATTTCGCCATGAGAGGAGAGAATCGCCTAATTGAAAGCAGTATCGGTTGTTGAACGACGAGGATAGGATCAGCAGCCCAATCTACATCTGAATAACAATGTAAAGCGAGTGAGGCGCTTGACGAAAAGAATAAACTATGAAATAAAGTTCTCTTCACATATTCAGATTCAGTACTAGAACGAGCTACATTTGGTTGCTTTTACTTCGCCATGAGAGGAAAGAATCACCTAATTGAAAGTAGTATCGGTTGTTGAACAACGAGGGTGGATGCACCAGCCGAATCTGCATCTAAATAACTATGTCAAGCGAGTGAGGCACCTGCGGAGAAGAATAAACTATGAAATAAAGTTCCCTTCACATAGAGCAAAGGAGAATGACAGCTGCATAATGAGTGTAGCGAGGAGAATACATAAACTGGCTAACCAAGTGGACAACATAAGAAAGATCAGGGTGAGCGATTGTGAGATATATAATATACCAATCAAGTGACTATATAAATATGGATCCTCAAGGGGAGTACCATCCATTGGTGTAAGAAGTAATGTAGGATCAAGAGGAGTAGACGTTATCATACTATCAGTGAGTCCAGGACGAGCAATAAGATCTAATGAGTACTTAGCCTGGGAGAGATAATAGCCATATGAACCCGAAGAAACCTCAATGCCAAGGAAATAATTAAGAATGCTAAGATCCTTCATCTAAAAGTGTTGACCAATAAATTGCTTGAGACTAGAAATTCCCTTTGAATTATCACATGTAATAGCCATATCATCTACATACAGTAATAACAAGATCATACTAGCGGAAGAGTAAGGAATGAAAATAGCAGAAGTCATGCTCGCTTGAGATAAATCCAATATCACCAATGACATACCTAAATTTATAGAATCAAGCACGAGTGACTTGCTTAAGTCCATGTATAGCACGACGAAGTTTACACACCTTATGCGGAGGATTATGATAAGCTAGAGGGGGTTTAATAAGCAATGGTTCTGTAAGATCACTATTAATAAATGCATTCTTATCCATTTTGAAAAGGATTTAATTGGCATACAGCCGCAACAGTAACAAGGCTACGAACAGATGTGACACGAGCAAATGGGGAAAATGTTTCTTAATAGTTGATGCCATATTCTTGAGTAAACCCTTTTGTGACAAGACGGGCATTATGAGCGAAAATTAAGCTCTGTGGTGATTAGATAATTGATAGTGAGGAGAGGGTCAGATGTCCACTCTAAATTATCCAAAATATCTATCACACCCTACCTTAAGCCTATACTACACCATAAGACCTCAATATTTCTTGGTGATTGGTTAAGTAACGATTGAATAGTAGGGAGTAGTTGATTATTAGACAACATGGTAGGACCAAGGAACAACCTATATACACTGTTTCGAACTAAGTGAAAACTGATATCTTCTTGCATTTCAAAACTAATTTTATTCTTGATAATTATATTATGTTGATTATTTGTATGATAAGTATACTTGTATAGTAATTCTTAGGAATTACTTCATGAGACTTCTTTAGTTATAGCTTTGATATCATTCTTTATCTTCTATCTTCTTTGATTGATTGGATTTGGGCCCCTTGGAGTTTATTTTTATTTTTATTTTTATTTTTATTTTTATTTTCTCAGGAGGACAAAACTTTGAGTTCGGAGTCTTGATGTCTCCCTTTTTGTGATAGAATAATCTATGCACAAGACATATTTTTAGGGGTTTATTGGGCCTAAATGAGGGGTTTTTCTTTAATTTTCTATATATCTTACTTGTACATCTTGTTCTGGGTATCTTGCTATTTATAGATCTTTCTTGGCATTAATTGTGTGTTAAGTATAGATTTTAGGTGACATTAGACACCAAGATGATGAGGAGATGTTAAGTCCAAACCCAAGTCACCAGGCAAAAGGAAGAATCGGCCACTTTTAGAAAGTGAAAGTTTGTGTCGGTCAGAGTTGGAAAGTGGATTGTTCGAGGCGCCACGTGATATTGACAAGAATTATGGAGGATCCCTTTCGAATCTGGATAGGATTTAAAGTTAGAAACACGTTGGATTTGGAAGTCGCGGTTTAGAGCTGAATTGAAAAAGTTATGCTAATTTCAGCCGTCGTGGTTCGAACCTGAAATCTCGTTAGTAAAACATCTATGGTTGGATTAGGTCAATGAAAAGAGACCCACAACCCATACAACTTTTTGAACATATATATATATATACCTGAACAGAGTATATGACGGCAAGACTGGTGACGGAATCACCCCAGACAAGGCAGTGAGAGATGGCAAATTTCGAAAGACTATTGTCTCTCCAGAAAATTCCAGGGAGCTTTAAAGGCCTTCTTTTGCATCTCTCTATCGGAAGAAATAATTCGCTAAAGGTGGGAGACTCACGCTGCACGCGCTAAGTCCGCGATTTTGAGTCGTTCAAGGATGTTGCTGAGCATATCGGAACAAATTAAGGCGTAGAAGTTGGAGTTCATTAGATATATCACGGTGATGTCTCCTTTGTGTACGGTGGCGCTGGAGGTTGATGATGATGATTCCATTAGGTTTTGATGATGATTAGTTGAATTTGTTAGTGGATGGAAAAGCTCATGTTCCTCTTCATCGCAACAAATACCATTTTATTTTACTTTAGTCAGATTAATTAATTTTATTATTTGAGGTGTGAGAGCGGAGGATTTTTTAGCCACACCACCACCATGGGCACTAACGTTGATGGAAAAATTCGATAAATTAAAATCCAATTATAACTCCTGCTGGATGGAAATTCTAAGGGTGGACTACGTGATGAACAAAGTTACAAAAGTATTGGATATAGATAATGATTCTCCTTCAGATGAGGAATGAAAAAACATGATTTATGGCAAGGTACCACCTTCTAATACTTCTCCTTAATTGCTTATATGCATTAGTTTAGATTAGTTTAAATTTTATTGCTTTATTGAGTCTTTTTCGAGTCATGGGGACACGACTCACTTTTGAGATGGGGGTGGGGATTCGTTGTCCTCGTCTTCTTTTTTGTGCATAAAATTTAAAATTTTTAGGGTTAGGGTCATAGAATATGTTGAATGTACCTATTGAGGACGCAAAGGAGTCGGTGTCAATCGTCTCACCATATTTGCCCAGGTCGTTGAAATCTATACTTTCCTTTCGAAGGACTCCAAAGTATATTAAAGCACTAATTATTATTTAAAATTGTTTAATTTAAATACTACTTAGATCATACGATCAAATAAAATTACTTCAATCCCCCTATTTTATGAAAAACTCACTATGATGTCCGTTATTGACCGACGGGCTTGACTAGTTACATAGGCAAAGAGGTAAAGAACTTTACATCTATAAGTAAATGGGCTAACTTAGAGTGGTCTATATTACCGTATGATAGCTCCTAGGTCCACCCGACAGGGGGCTAGAAGACATTAGAGCCCGGACTAGTATATAAATACAAACTTTTCCCTTAAACGGAAACGTTTATTAGACTTAGGCGGATCCCTTGCGAAATTCAAGTACATCTCTCTTCTCTGAGTCTACACTTATTTACTTTTAGCATTTCTTTTTAGTTAATCACTGTAGTACTTTATTTTACTTCATCTTTAGTTATAATCCAAAACCAAAAAAAATATCTTTTATTTTTCTGTTTAGCAATTACTTCTATTTATTCGATAAACACCTTAGTTATAACTATCCGTCCCTAAGAATGAAATCTCGATCGATTTATTATTTGGACGATCCGTACACTTGCAGTCCGTGGATCCTTTATTTATCGCATAATTTTATAACACCCCAGGAACCACCCAGGTGGCAACCTAACAATTACCAAGGGACTTGGGTAAGGGTACCCTGCACAATAATCGGTGGTTAATCTCAAATCCTATTAGCTATCTAGTTAGGCAAGCCCGTTAGGAACACTACCGCACACTAGACGCTTATGTGGTATTTCAACAATTAGACACCCCTTCCGGGTGACCATCCAACTGATATGGTAATCATATACTCGTGCACTAGCAAGAACAACAGTTAGTACATCAAAGAACATAAAATGAATATAAAGGTTAAGAAGCTCAATCGATTTAAAAGGGTTTTTCCCAAACAAATTTAGATAGAAGAAAATAAAATTCAAGATCATACATATGAAAAACCCAAGCTATGGGAAATTTATTTCATGCTAGAAAGAAATAAACTAAAATAAAGATCATAGTGTCAACTTACTTCTGTTGATGACTTTTAAGAGTAATAGGAATTAAGGACTAGGCAAGGACATGTTTCCAATGATAAGAGGGTATTTATAGGTGTTTTCTAACCCTAGGTCAAAATCTTGGGTGGAAGGCAAGTAATTGGAATCCAAGTGTAATTCAAATTCGTTTCCTATAATATAGGACATAATAAATACTGTTCAATGTTTTGGTCAGATCTCCTTTGTTATTGGGCCAATTTTTTCCCACTTTATATCAACCTGCTATATACCAGCCTCTTCTTTTTTATTTGTATCATGCATTTTTCCTTTTTGAAGTAACATGTAAGTTGTTGTTGGCTATTTCTGGTGGTTCATCTATCATTTGTTGAGGTTTTGTTGTACCTTTATGCGTCAACATGTACTAATATTGTTGTTGTATGGGTTTGTGGGGTTTTTGGTTCTTCCAATTTGCAGTCTCATTCTCTATTTGTGATTTTCCTACTTATGCAATCAGTATGTTGTTATTTGAGTGTTGTGTGCTTAAAGGGAATTAAGAAGAGGACATACAGTATATCCATTCATTACTTCTCGTCTAGTGTGATTTTTTCCAGCTAACAAAGCATCATCTTTAATAGGCGGCATTCTTAGCTTTTTTGGTATATCTAATTCTTTTACAACATTAAGAATGCATGAATATTTCAAGTTTGGTAGCAAGGGAAAACCGTAGGTGTTGTATATTGCATATCTGATCTCCATACATATTTAGATTTTGAACCAACATAAAATGTTAATCACGAGTTTCAACTCTATATATTAATATATAATTAAATTTTGTGATTTTTACTACTGTCTTAACATATTTTTAGACCTTTTAAGCAATTAACTCATATATTAATATTTTAATCAAAAAACCTAAGTCCATTATTCTTGTACACATTTTTTTCTTTACCCTCTTTACTTAATGAGTTGATATGATGATATTTTATATATAATAACTACTTTCAAATACAACCTATACGTAATGGGTGAATTATACTTAGGGTCTTGGAGACCATATTTCTTCTCTATAGAGTATAGTCCAGGAATTCCTTCTTATTAGAGACCTCTGTTTTGACAATTGTCTTTCCTACCCTTACTAACACTAAAAGACAAAAAAAAGTTTGATGTCACTGTTTCTCTCTCCACTACCTACCACTACCCACCTACCTCCGACCTCCGACCACCGACCTTCGACCACCGACCTCCGATCTCCGACCTCCAGAAAAAATTGATGAGTACTTGGTGGTCCTTTGTGTGTTCTAAAATAAATGCAAATGTAATTGAACCACAACCGCAAGTGTACGGTTGTCCCAAGTAGTAATAAGTGATCTAGGATCGTTCGCAGGGACGGTTTGGTTAATCACAATACTTATCCACTAATGAATGATTGCACTTATGAAAGCAAATAAAGATAATATGTTTGATTGATTGTTTTTATTAACTCTAAGTAATAAAAGACTAAATGGGAAATGCAATTAAAAGCTAAGACGCAAGTAAAATGATGTAAAACGCAAGTATGAGAAGATAGAACTTGAGAACGCAAGGGGTCTTCCTAATCCTATTTCGTAACCTATGCTGTTTAAGGGTTAAATTGGTCAATTACAATGGTCGGGATTCTAAATTCCTTATACCCCCGTCAGGGTGGTCTATAAGGCTATCCTAGAGTGTCACTAGTCCCGTCAGGGTAAATATGATCAACTTTTAGATGTTTAAGTTCATTACCTCATTGGCCCTAGAATTAGCTAAGTTCGTCAGAATCAATAGCTTCTATTCTAGATTGAATAAATAATTCCGTACCTAAACCCTCCGTCAGGATGATCCAATCGCCACTAATTGGAATAGCTTAGATACTAACACCTGTTCCTAGTTCATGACTCTAAAAACAGTAAATATTCTCAATTTATCGAAAAGAGTAAAAGACACAATCTAATTTAATTTAACAGAAACACAAATTCAACATATGAAATTCAATACGATTGGGAATTACCCATATAGCATTCTCAAGCACTAAAATGTGTTTAGCTCATACTAATTGAAAATAAAACTAAATTAAATAAAATGGAATTCATATTGTCTTACAAAATTTAAGATAAAAGAACCTAATTTCCGGAATTGGAATGGCTGAGAACGGAGATATAGACCCTCTCCAGCTCTTGACAGCTTCTTCTTTCTTCCTTCTGTTGCTTCTCTCTGATGTTTTAATTTGTAAAAAGTGAATTGCTGTGAAAATAGAAGTCAAAGGCTCCTTTTATAAGTGGAAAAACGGATTAGGGCTTGGACCTAAGAATAAAACACTAATTAAATGTCCAAGCCCAATTTCTAAGCCCAAAATCCCGTAACTGCTGATACACCTCCACTACTCCGATTGACTTGATTCCACTTGCTAAAGTTCCGTAACTCGATAAGGAATGTTTTCTCTTCAAAGGTAAGCGGCTAAATCATCTCTTAAGCGCCATGAAATCAGCAATCTTTGGCCTGGAAAACAGATTTTCAGCTCTAAAAACAATTCTTTCGGGATTTATCTTTAAGTCTTGACTCCATATCACGATCTTTGACTCTCTTCTCGGATTCCATTCCTAGCTAATATTCAAAACCTACAAACTTTCCACTAAAATACACAAGATTACGCGCAAAAGTTTAATAAATCAAAAATACTAGATATAAAATAGGAATTCCGGATTATTGTATTTTTAGCTCAAAAGTCTATCAAATTAATCAATAAACACCAAAAATGATGTCTCCTAAGGGTCGAAAATAAGAACAATTAGGGAGACATCAAGACCCCCAACTCAAACCTTTGTCGTCCCGATAAAGCAAAACAAAATAAATCAAAGGGGTAGAAGTAAACGCAAGAACAAATAGAAGCTAGCAAATATTCCTAAAGCAATTCTTAAGATAAATCTCATATAGCAAAACTCCGAAAATTATTTTATCAAAAGTATGCTTAAAGGGACATTTAAAATCTTCTACAGTCAAACACAACTCCGAACATTATTTTATTGAAAGCAAATAAAACATATAACACATAAAAACTGGGATGAGGCAACGAACCCCACCCCAAACTCAAAAATGAGTCGTGTCCCCACGACTCGAAAAGACTCAACGCAATAAAAAGAAACTAGACTAACTAAAACGCGGAAGGGATAGAAAACATATCTTAACCAGCGCGTGGCTGGTCGTCGGTGTTGCGTCCAAGAACTTTCTCCTTCGTAAGTAGACCATAGGTGGCGTGTTGAATTGTGCTCACCCCCATTAACATGTTTAGTTCTAACTCTTTTGTAACGTTTCCCAAAGACGCAATCATCTTCACTTGGTTCTCTTCTAACACCTTCACTTTCGCTTCCAACTCGTTCGTGGTATGCATCTTCTTCTTTGGAGGAGCTCTAGGAGTTCTCACTGCTCTTAACACTTCATCATGAATATTCTGAACCAAAGCTATACCCATATTCTCACCAACTACAACACGGTCAATCTCTGCGTATTTACGCGGAACTTTTGCGTCTAAGCACAAAGTAGTGATGGTACAAGGAAATTTGAGATTTTGTTGTGAAGTAGGAATTCTAGCAAATTCCATGATGGTATCATATATCACACGAGCAACATCCATAGGTTTTTCCTCAATAATACACTTAATGAATAAAAGATGCTCCTTCTTCACTTCCGATATATGTTTATTCCCGAAGAAGGTAGGGATTATGAAATGGGACCATACCTTAGCACATGGTAACAAATTACTACTATACATCTGTCCAGGATATCTCTCTCCTTCGGGAATTGGGTGGGCCCCATCAACAAGCACTTTTCCCCAAAGGGACTCATAATCAAAGGAAGGTTCTTTAAGAGACTCTTAAAAGGACATATTCCAGAAAAGTCGGGTAATTTCAATGATTTACGAATAAGCTCAACGGAGAAAGGAACTACCTTTTTGCGAATAACAACTGCTTCTTTGGAGAAGGCGATTCCTTCATAAAAATCTCGCACCAAGGTAGGAATGTACTCAAGCTTCCTTTCTCGTAATTCTTTCCAACCCAATTTGTCACAAGTAATACCATAATCTTTATAAGCACTAGTCATAATACCCTTTGGAAGATTCATCTCCTCACCAAACTTCAAAAATTGAATTCTATCACAAACCTGAGTATCCCACGGAATGAAGACTCTCTTAGGCTTTTGAGCCCATGTTTTCTTACGCGGAGGTTTCTGTTGTTGCACGGGTTCTTCGGGAACTTCTTGTTCTGTTTCTTCCTCAATCTCTTCTTCAACTTCTTCTTCACTCTCTTCATCGCTTTCATCAATTAAACTACTCTTTTTCGGATTAGCCTTCCTTGGATTTTCCTTTCTTTTCGGAGCAATTGGAATTTGTTCAGTCTTTTTGGATCGCGAATCCGGAATCTCAATTGCTTGGTCTGGGCTAGCTCCAACATTGTTCCTGTTTCTTGGTATGTTCCTTCGATAGTTACACATGGAAGCAGTTCTGTTAGTCATCTCTTTTCACCCCAAACTCAAAACTTCAAATAGAGAAAAAGCTAGAGAAAAGCTTTGAAATTTGATGTTTTGAGGCTTAAAACTTGAAGAATATGGTGGAATATGAGATGGGTTAAGGTTATTTGAGAGGAATTGTGAAAGAATTGGGTTTAATTTCTAGGTTAGGAAGAAGGAATTTATGAAGAAAAGATGAATTTTGGTGATGTTTTGGAGAACTTATGAGTTGATTTTGTGTTTTTGTGATGAAAGAAGGCTTGATTTGATGATTTTATAGCTGTTTGTTGATGATTTTCGGAGTAGGTGGAGGCAAGGATTCGGAATATGAGGTTGGCTTGGAAAAGGAGGCAAAAAACTAGGTTTAATAAGCTCAAAACCGCCTTTCGCAACTGCGCACCGGCTAGCCGGCGGATTCGCCGGAATGCCGGTCGCGAGGGCGGCGGAAAAATTACTAAATTTGATTTGATTTTTTTTTCAACCTTAGACGCAAGCGCCTTGCGTCATTGCTGACGCAGTGATCAGAGACTTCGTTCTCCTTGGCCGGCTAGCTGGCGGATTCGCCGGCATGCCGGCGGCATGTCGATGGCGCATTTCGAGACGCAGCAACCTTGCGTCGTTGCTGACGCAAGGACCAGAAACTTCAACCTTCTTGGCCGGCTAGCCTGTCAGCTGACCGGCATGCCGGCGGAATCTCGCTGGCGCAAATCGTGACGCAGCAACGCTGCGTCATTGCTGACACAGTGGTCAGAGAGTTGGGGTCCTTCAGCTCTTTTGGCCGGTATGTCGGCCAGCTCGCCGGCTAGCCGGTTAAACCTGCTGTAGACTCCAATTTTTTTTCGTTTTCTCATCGTTTTGACCCCAAACTCATGACTATTATACCCCTGAAATCATCAAAAACAAGCACCCTTCCTCATTTCTTTATAATAAACACTGAATTCAATGAAAATTAAACTAATTTACACTACGAAAATTGAAAAACTTAAACTAATATACAAGAAATTGGCTTTTGTTTAACGTCGTTAAGCTCGACGGGTTACCTCGTGCTTCTAAGGAGCTTAGAGGAGGTACATGACATCTCCAGGATGTGGGTCTTTTGCACGATCGGTATCTTCACCTCCATGATATATCTTTAAACGATGACCGTTCACCATGAATGTACGGTTTTCGAGTGGATGTTCTATCTCTATAGCTCCATGAGGTGTAACTTTGGTCACGATGTAAGGTCCTGACCACTTCGATCTTAATTTCCCCGGATAATTACTGAACTTCGAATTATATTTCAACACTCTTTGTCCCACTACAAAGTTCTTCTCTCGAATTCGATTATCATGCCATCTCTTGGTATTTTCTTTGTAAAGTTTAGCATTTTCATAAGCATGTAATCGAAATTCATCAAGCTCATTAAGTTTCATCATTCGATTCTGACAGCTGGTGGGTCCTAGGGTGTTATAAAATTAAGTGCAAAATAGAGGAACCACTTAACCGCAAGTGTACGGTTGTCCCAAGTAATATATGATAATCAAGTTCGTTCTCAGGGACGGATTAGGTTCAACCCAAATATTAATCAAGTAGTAAGAATAATTGCTAAACAGAAAATAAAAGATAATATTTTTTGTTTGGTTTTTGTAAATTAAAATTGCAAATAAAGTAAAGACTAAGATTAAATAAACAGAAAGGGAATAAAGCCACTAACGACTAACTTCATATAAGAGAGATACTTGAGTCTCGCAAAGGAATCCACTTAATCAATATAATCTATGCTATGTTTAAGGGTAGAATTGGAATTATAATATTAGTCGGGACTCTAATATCTCCTAGCCCCCTGTCGGGTGGACCTAGAAGCTATCCTAAAGTATCATAAACACATGTATGGTCGAATATGTCTCTTCGGATGATATGATTTTACCTCTTTGGCTATGTAACTAGTTAAGCCTGTCGGTCAATAACGGACATTACACGGGTATTACCTAGATCTGTATTCAAACCCCCCTGTCGGATGGTCACTTCGCCACTAAAGTGAATAGCCCAAATACTAAAAGCTAATTCTAGTTGTTCCTAAAAGAATTAGTAATGAAAACAAAGTAATAACCAATATATAAAACTCAATCCTATTTAAATCTAAACAATCCCAAATTCAAAACATAGATTTAATTAATTAAGGTTCATCCCTTTAATGTGATTCTCAAGTATAAAGAAATTTAGCTCATAAGAAAATTAAAGACTAACATAAAAGAAAAGGAATTCATGTTTCAATTACAAAAGATAGATAAAAAACCTAAAGGGTTGAATGACTATTGTTGGAAGAACAGGATTCCTCCAGCTTCTGGCTTCTTCTCTCCTTCGTGCTCTGACTTGAAAACCTTAAGCCTCTTGTTTAATTCTCTGAAGTGTGTGAAAGTAGGAGGTTAAGGGGTGTATTTATAGGTGTTTGAGGACCCTAGGTCGAATTTTCTTGGAGTGGAAGACAGGTCAAAGACTCTTAAATTCGTATCCCTAAATTCTAGAAAAGGTAAGATTTTACTGCTGATTTGATTTGGTCATATCTTTTTCAATACTTATCCGTTTGAGAAGTTACAATATATGAGACCACTTGTCTTGGAAAGAGCTTTCTATTGGTGCAGACCACTCGTCCAGAATCCATGCCAATCTTTAATTATGATTTAATCTTTCAAACGTGGCTGGAATTTCATATTCACAAGGCAGCTTTATCTTTTCCTTCTTTGAATAAATCTTTCCTAAATCTTCTTATTTGCATGTAAATCTTCTTTCCTTTCATCTTTATCTTGACTTGGTCTCTAAGTAATTACCATTTATCTTTTAAAGCTTCACATTAAATAAATAATTAAACCGCATATGCTTAAAAAGAATAAATCAAGAAATCGAAATAGGAAAGTGTACTCTAAAAATAGAAACTCGACTAAAAATCATTTCCTAACACTCTAAAATACACTAAGACTTTATTATCACTTCTTCTCCTTGGATTGGTCTTTCATGAAATTCAAGAACCAATTAACTTTGCATTAAAAATAGTCAAATTTACGCAGAAAAGCTCAGATTCTGCAAATAGTTAATTTCCAAGGGGAGAAAGTGTAATATGATCAATTAAGCCTAAAATTCTATCAAATAAGTCATTTATTCACCTAAAAGGATGTCTCCAAGGGGCTAATAATTAGAACAAATAGGGAGACATCGCCAGCTAGAGTAGGATCTAAGTTTAACTTCGCAATAGCCCAATATGCACCCATTTCAAGCTCAAGAGGTAAGTGACAAGCCTTACCATATACCATTTGATACAGAGAAGCAACTACTGGAGTTTTGAACGCAGTACGATAGGCCTATAGTGCATCATCTAATTTCATTGACCAATCTTTTCTAGTAGGACCAACGGTTTTCTCTAAGATAGATTTTACCTCACGATTTGAGACTTCGGCTTGACCATTGGCTTGTGGGTGATAAGCAGTAGATACACGATGTCGCACGCCATATTTCTCTAAGACTGTCTTTAAATACCTATTAACGAAGTGAGTACCTGGTGGTTCTTTGTGTGTTCTAAAATAAATGCAAAAAGTAATCGAACCACAACCGCAAGTGTACGGTTGCCCCAAGTAATATATGTGATAAACAGATTCGTTCCAAGGACGGGATGGTTGACTACAATGCTTATCTATTAATGATTGATGCACTTATGAAAGTAAATACAGATAATATGTTTGTTTGGTTTTGTATTAAAGCTAAATAAATGAAAGACAATTATTAAAATGCAAATAAAAGCTAAGACGCAAGTAAAATAAATGTAAAACGCAAATATGAGAAGGTAGCACTTGAGATGGCAAGGGATCCTCCTAATTCTATTTCATAACATATTCTGTTTAAGGGTTAAATCGGTCAATTACAATGGTCGGGATTCTAAATTCCTTATACCCCCGTCAGGGTGGACTATAAGGCTATCCTAGAGTGTCACTAGTCCCGTCAGGGTAAATATGATCCACTTTTAGATGTTTAAGAATTTTACCTCACTGGCCCTAAAATTAGCTAAGTTCGTCAGAATCAATAGCTTCTATTTTAGATTGAATAATTGGTTCTATACCTAAACCCTCCGTCAGGATGATCCACACGCCACATATGTGGAGTAGCCTAGATACTAATACCCGTTCTTAGTTCGCGACTCTAAAAACAGTAAACAATCACAAATTATCGAAAAGAGTAAAAGACCCAATTTAATTTAATTTAACAGAAACCCAAATTCAGGACATGAAATTCAATAGAATTGGGATTTACCCATAAAACATTCTCAAGCACTAAAGTGTAATTAGCTCATACTAATTGAAAAGAAAGCTAAATTAAAGGAAATAAGACTCATATTGTTTTACAGAAATAAAATACAGAGAAACCTAATTTCGGAATTGGTTTGGCTGTGAATTGGAGATATAGACAGTCTCCAGCTCCAAGCTTCTTCTTTTCCTTGTTTCTGCTTCTTCTCTGGACGCTCTCTTCTAAGGATGTTTTAATTTGAAGAATAAATTGAGAGGTACTGAATAATGAGGTCTAAAGACCTATTTATAATCATAAAATCGGATTAGGGCTTTTACTTAAGGATTAAGTAAAAATTAGAAAAGCCCAAGTCCACTAATTAAGCCCAAATCCCGTAACTGCTGATACACCTTCACTAAAACGGCTTTTCCCGCTTCGTTATGACCCCGATTGACCTTATTCCAGTTGCTAAAGTTCCGTAACTCGATAAGGAACATAATCTCTTCAAGGGTCAGCGGCTAAATCATCCCTTAAGCACCTCGAAATCAGCAATCTATGGCCTGGAAAATAGATTTTCAACTCTAAAAATAATATCTTCGGGATTTATCTTCAAGTCTTGACTCCATATCACGATCTTTGACTTTCTCCTCGAATTCCTCTTCTAGCTAACATCTAAAACCTGTAAACTTTACACTAAAAATACCAATATTACGCGCAAAAGTTTAATAAATCAAAATTACTAGAAATAAAATGGAAATTCCGGATTATTGCATATTAGCACCAAAAGTCTATCTAAATAATCAAATAAACACCAAAAATGATGTCTCCCAATGGCATAAAATTAGAACATTTAGGGAGACATCAAGACCCCCAACTCAAACCTTTGTCGTCCCGACAAAGTAAAACTAAATAAAACAAGGGGAATGAAGTAGATGCAAGAGAAAATAGAAGCTAGCAAATAAACCCTAAAGCAATGCTAAAGATAAATCTCATATAGCAAACATTAAGAACTAACATATACATACACTAATCATGCAACATCAAACATAAATAATCTCAATCATAAAATTAAAGTCGCAATGCTTGAAGGTTACACTTGTACTCATCTCTGTATGATGGCTATAGGGTGGTCATTAATCCTAACTCGCTTTGAACGCTCCACCTAGCGTATTCCCTATCAACAGAATCATAAATTCACTATGCACTTAGGAATCACGAGGTCTTTATGGTTTTAATAATGGCTTAAGGACGGTGTGGATGTATATTTGGTAAATTTGAAGTGAGCTTTTGGCTCTCTCCTCACTTACCATCAACAATGTCCTCGAGCTTGAGTTTACGCTAAAAAATGTTCTCACTCACCCATTTGACGCACTAATGTTGCGTCCCCATGTCAACCCAATGAAAACTAAGATGATTTCCAAAAATATTCCACTTTGCCGGTTTATTTTATTCTTTCTTTCTTTTTATTTCCTTTTTTTTCATTTTTTTTTTGTACAAGATACCCATGACCCTCGTTTTGATGTGAAAAGTCATGTCTCTTATAATTTTCTTTTTCTTTTTTTTTTCTCTTTTTTTTTTCTTTTTTTTCTCTATTTTCTTTTCAAATCCCGGCAAAGGGTTACAAATAATAATATCATCTACTTTTTTTTTTTTGTGCCTCAATACAAACACATATAATCCCTTCCCAATGTAAATTCCCAAATGTGGACCCTCCACCCCAAACTCAAGCTCGAGACAAGTCTCAGGGTTGTGATTCAAGTGCGGGTCATTTGGTCATGCCTAATAATCTAAAGGATAATGGGTTTATATCGTGGCTACAAAAGAAAGGCTTAAGGCTTAAAATTGGGCTAGGACGGATAAAATTATAATAAGGGATAGCAAGCTAAAAAGGCTTCAAATGGCTAACAAAGAACTGCCCCTATCATTTTCCTAAGTACATAGCTTGTTTTTAGTTCATATCTAGGTGGGTTCTCTACTAATTAGGATTTCACGTTCTACACACCAAACATATTCCTTAAGTACAAGCTTACTTCATTTGCATTGTTCATTAATTTTTCCTATCAATTACCTATGTTCGCATGCAATTGTAAGTGCGTTTTATGTTATTCCCTAAAGTCCACTATCTACTATCATAGATTCATCAAAAGTATGCTTAAAAGGGACATTTAAAATCTTCTACAGTCAAACGCAACTCCTAATTATTTTATTGAAAGCAATTAAAACAAATAAACACATAAAAACTGGGATGAGGCAACGGACCCCACCCCAAACTCAAAAATGAGTCGTGTCCCCACGACTCGAAAAGACTCAATAAAGCAATTAAACTAATATACACTAAATGAGAAAGGATAGGAAAACATATCTGTATCGGCACTAGGCCGATTACGTGTAGTCTCATGTTGAAATTTTGAATACTTCTTTATCAAGCTTACAAGATCATGTATTTGTTGTGTTCATCTTGAATAAAGTGTTCTTCATTACCTCGAACTCTTATGCCATATTTTCCAAGTCTTCATCTTTTCCTAACCCTCTAAATCATCATCTCTTCTACGAAAATATTTCCTCAACACCCAACTTTCTATCTTCATCTTCTTCGTACCTTTTCCAACCTTCATGGTCATCCTTGATGACCCCAAACTCAAATTTTCACCTACTTAAAGATTACTTGCAAAATATATAATATTAATAGGCTCAAACAATTCACAATTCCTCCGCTAAATAACTAAAATAAATCTTAATTCCCAACTGGTAATAGAAAGAAAAGAAGAGTTCTAGCTATTTTACCGGATTGGCCATGGAATTTATGATGATTTGATACCTTGCACTTGCAATCTCCAACCTTCAAAGTACCAAAGCTATTGATGAAATTTGTGTTGCTTGATATTGTTGAAAGTGGCACAGTAGTGGAATTGGTGATTTATTTGAGATGGGTATTTAATATCTATGGTGTTGGAAAGGTTTAAAGGATATAATTTAAGCTTTGGTGAAGAAAATTTTGGATTAAAATTTGAATTTCTTGGTGTTTTTGGAAAGATTTGTGATTGTTAATGTGTTGGGATGATGTTTAGAGGTAAGGATTGGTGATATATTGGTGTTTTGATGGTGGAATTTAAGTGTTTTTGGAGCTTTGGTTTGTCATCAATGGTGCTAAGTGGAGACGCAACCACGAGACGCAACTAATGGCGGGCCTCAAAACGCTGGGTCAGAAACTTTTAGCTATTCATACGAAATTTTTGACTTCGCCATTGGATAGAGCTCGAAAAGTTATGCGGTTTAGGCTCAAGAAAAAGTTAATTCCGACCTCCGAGCGTCAAGTTATGATCTTCCGAAGTTTTGATACCTGGGGTACAGCACCAAAAACGGGTATCCGGTTTGTAGAATGCGGGTACCCGGTTTCTACTGTATTGGAACCCAAAATTTTCATTCTTTTTCGTTCTAGGTACCCCAAACTCGTGACCTTCACTCCTGTAATCATCAAAAACACCAACCTTCCTCATTTCTTACAAATAAACACTAAATCAATAACCATTACTCTAATTTACACTAAAAATTTTAAAAAGACATGAAAGCAATTTAAAGCATGGGTTGTCTCCCAAGAAGCACTTTTGTTTATTACGTCTTTAAGTTCGACGCGTTACCTTCCATGAAGATGGTATTGAGGCCCTTGCGGTGTTCCTCCGCTTAAACTCGCCTCTTCCTTGATGTAAAAGCTTAAGAACCTCCCCCCTTTGAATATTATTCAATCGATCTCTAAAAGGAGGTGGGTAAGTACTTCGTTTCGCCTTCTTACTTTCATGACGAAACTCATTTTCCACCACATTGGAGTAGATAACCGTTCTCAACGGTATAAGCTCATTTTTATTCCTTGTTTCAATCTCAGATTCATCTTTAAAATGTGGTGGATAGGTGCTTCTCCTTGCCTTTTTGCTCTCGCGGTGTGGCACCTTGCTTGTATAACACATATTGATCATTTGTGGTAGTGGAGGTGATTCTGATTTTTCATCTTTAATAATGATTCGTGGTAGAGATGGTGATTGGTGAACTTTTTGTGGCGGATATTCAATTTCTATTTTATCTTTAACCTTTAATTCTTCAATTGATTCTCCAACCATTTCATATTCATCTTCGCTTTCAACCCAATCTTCCACTATTACCTCATAATATTCTTTATTTGGATTTTCTATAACCTCGATCACCACCTCTTCTTGTTTGCGCTCTATATCTTGATCATGTGTATACACCTTAGGAATAGCAATCTCTGTGTTCACTTCTAGGGTTTGCGTTGCTACTCCTTCTTCCACTATGCTAACAAGATTCTCACCTTCTTTCAACACCTCCTCCTCAACAACTTCTTCCAATTGATCTGTTCCATCCCTCGAGGGAGTGGGACCTTCATAAGACTTACTACCACTTTCAGCTAAGTTAAGAGAGTTGTTTCGGGCATCCCATTCATCTAGGCTCTGTTGTATGAGTGCATGGGTGGCTTTGAATTCCTCGTCTCTTTTCTTACGTTCTGGCTCTCCTGCCTGAAATTCCTCGAGTAGGCGATTGGCTTTTTCTAGTAGTATATCATGCTGATTTTGATGAGGTGGATACTGTTGAATGTTTTCAACCCAATGGTGGTTCCATACTTGTTCTTGTTGATAGTGATATGGCGTTTGTTGTTGATTATTCCCGATCCATTGATTGTTCCATCCTTGCTCTTGCGGGTATTGATAAGGTTGTTGGTAGAAGTTACTACCCCATTGTTGTTGTCCCGAAGAGTCTTCCCAATAGTCATATGGATCAGGATCTGGGTAATGTCCTCTATACATCTTTAATTAAATTTCTTGATCATTACCTGAATAAAGCACCTGTAAAAACAAAACAAAACAAACACAAGCGTAAAACTGAAAAATAAAAATAAATGCAACTATCACTAAAGGATAAACACCGTGGTCACACGCTACCGTCCCCGGCAGCGGCGCCAAAAACTTGGTGGTTCTTTGTGTGTTCTAAAATAAATGCAAAAAGTAATCGAACCACAACCGCAAGTGTACGGTTGCCCCAAGTAATATATGTGATAAACAGATTCGTTCCAAGGACGGGATGGTTGACTACAATGCTTATCTATTAATGATTGATGCACTTATGAAAGTAAATACAGATAATATGTTTGTTTGGTTTTGTATTAAAGCTAAATAAATGAAAGACAATTATTAAAATGCAAATAAAAGCTAAGACGCAAGTAAAATAAATGTAAAACGCAAATATGAGAAGGTAGCACTTGAGATGGCAAGGGATCCTCCTAATTCTATTTCATAACATATTCTGTTTAAGGGTTAAATCGGTCAATTACAATGGTCGGGATTCTAAATTCCTTATACCCCCGTCAGGGTGGACTATAAGGCTATCCTAGAGTGTCACTAGTCCCGTCAGGGTAAATATGATCCACTTTTAGATGTTTAAGAATTTTACCTCACTGGCCCTAAAATTAGCTAAGTTCGTCAGAATCAATAGCTTCTATTTTAGATTGAATAATTGGTTCTATACCTAAACCCTCCGTCAGGATGATCCACACGCCACATATGTGGAGTAGCCTAGATACTAATACCCGTTCTTAGTTCGCGACTCTAAAAACAGTAAACAATCACAAATTATCGAAAAGAGTAAAAGACCCAATTTAATTTAATTTAACAGAAACCCAAATTCAGGACATGAAATTCAATAGAATTGGGATTTACCCATAAAACATTCTCAAGCACTAAAGTGTAATTAGCTCATACTAATTGAAAAGAAAGCTAAATTAAAGGAAATAAGACTCATATTGTTTTACAGAAATAAAATACAGAGAAACCTAATTTCGGAATTGGTTTGGCTGTGAATTGGAGATATAGACAGTCTCCAGCTCCAAGCTTCTTCTTTTCCTTGTTTCTGCTTCTTCTCTGGACGCTCTCTTCTAAGGATGTTTTAATTTGAAGAATAAATTGAGAGGTACTGAATAATGAGGTCTAAAGACCTATTTATAATCATAAAATCGGATTAGGGCTTTTACTTAAGGATTAAGTAAAAATTAGAAAAGCCCAAGTCCACTAATTAAGCCCAAATCCCGTAACTGCTGATACACCTTCACTAAAACGGCTTTTCCCGCTTCGTTATGACCCCGATTGACCTCATTCCAGTTGCTAAAGTTCCGTAACTCGATAAGGAACATAATCTCTTCAAGGGTCAGCGGCTAAATCATCCCTTAAGCACCTCGAAATCAGCAATCTATGGCCTGGAAAATAGATTTTCAACTCTAAAAATAATATCTTCGGGATTTATCTTCAAGTCTTGACTCCATATCACGATCTTTGACTTTCTCCTCGAATTCCTCTTCTAGCTAACATCTAAAACCTGTAAACTTTACACTAAAAATACCAATATTACGCGCAAAAGTTTAATAAATCAAAATTACTAGAAATAAAATGGAAATTCCGGATTATTGCATATTAGCACCAAAAGTCTATCTAAATAATCAAATAAACACCAAAAATGATGTCTCCCAATGGCATAAAATTAGAACATTTAGGGAGACATCAGTACCCCCATCGCTAATAATTACCCTCGGAGTGCCATGTCTAGTGAAAATATGTGATTTCAAGAACTTAATCGCCACTCGTGAATCATTAGTTGGTAAAGCCACAGCTTCTACCCACTTAGACACGTAATCAACAGCTAATAAGATGTAGAGGTTACCATTTGAAGGAACGAAAGGACCCATAAAGTCTATACCCCAAACATCAAATATTTCAACTTCTAGCAGATTATTACGTGGCATCTCATCCCTCTTGGATATGTTTCCGGTAAATTGACATCTTTCACATCTTTTAGCATATTCATGACAATCTTTTATAATAGAAGGCCAATAAAAACCAGATTGTAATACCTTAGCAGCAGTTCGATCTCCTTTAAAATGTCCACCATAAGGTGAATCGTGACACCCAGCTATAATCGCCTCAATTTATTCCTTGGCTACACATCTTCTTACCATTTGATCAGCACACACCTTGTAGAGGAAAGGATCCTCCCAGAAGAATTGTCTTGCACGGTGAGCTAATCTTTTTCTCTCTTGATAAGTTGAACCTTCAGGAAAAGAACCACTTACCACTAAATTCGCAATATCCGCATACCAAGGAGCTTCATAATCACGAACAACAAATAAACTCTCATCAGGGAATTCTTCTCTAACTGCTTCAGTACCCCTATTCATTTCTGAACCTTCAAGACGCGATAGATGATCTGCAACCTGATTCTCACACCCTTTCCTATCCTTGATCTCTAAATCGAACTCTTGAAGCAATAAAACCCATCTGATTAACCTTGGTTTACCATCCTTCTTCTCCATAAGGTATCGAATCGCTGAATGATCTGTATAAACAATAACTTTCGCTCCAAGAAGATAAGAGCGAAATTTATCGAATGAATACACAACTGCTAGCAACTCCTTTTCTGTAACTGTATAATTAACTTGAGCACCATTAAAAGTTTTACTAGCATAATAAATCGAATGAAAAACTTTCTCTTTTCTTTGTCCTAACACAGCTCCCATACACAAATCACTCGCATCACACATAACCTCAAACGGCAAACTCCAATCTGGAGGTAATACTATAGGAGCAGAAATAAGCTTTTCTTTGATTGCTTTGAAGGCCGCTAAACAAGCTTCATCAAAAAGGAATTTGGAATCCTTTTCGAGTAACTTGCATAACGGTTTAGCAATTTTCGGAAAGTCTTTGATAAATCGCCTATAAAAGCCAGCATGGCCAAGAAAACTTCTTACCCCTTTAACAGAAACAGGAGGGGGAAGATTTTTAATTACCTCTATCTTCGCTCTATCGACCTCAAATCCAGCACTCGAAACTTTGTGACCCAGAACCATACCTTCACGAACCATGAAATGACACTTCTCCCAGTTTAACACCAAATCTGTTTCTTTGCATCTGATTAACACTTTCTCCAAGTTATCTAAACATTTATCGAAATCATCACCAAACACGGAGAAATCGTCCATAAACACTTCAAGAAAATTATCGATCATATCCCAGAAGATGGCCATCATACATCTTTGAAAGGTAGCAGGAGCATTACACAACCCAAATGGCATTCTGCGATATGCAAAAGTACCAAAGGGGCATGTAAATGTTGTTTTATGTTGATCTTCCGGAGCCACGTAAATCTGATTATACCCAGAATAACCATCCAAGAAACAGTAATATTCTCTTCCGGCTAATTTATCTAACATTTAATCAATGAAGGGCAAAGGGAAGTGATCTTTTCTGGTGGCTTTGTTCAGCTTTCTGTAATCCATGCAAACTCTCCAACCAACTACCGTTCTTGAAGGAATCGCCTCATTTTTATCATTAAGAACTGTTGTCATTCCTCCTTTCTTTGGTACACACTGAACTGGACTCACCCATTCACTACTCGAGATGGAATAAATAATCCCCGCATCTAAAAGCTTGATCACCTCTTTCTTCACTACATCCTTCATAACGGGCATTAATCTTCTTTGACCTTCAACTGAGCGTGCGTTATCATCTTCAAGTATAATTTTGTGTTGACAATAGGAGGGACTAATGCCTTTGATGTCAGCAATTGTCCAACCTATTGCCTCTTTGTTGGCTCTCAACACACCCAACAGATTATCTTCTTGAGGACCTGTTAAATTAGCTGAAACAATAACAGGTAGAGTTTAATTAGTACCTAAATACGCATACCTCAAGTGTGCTGGTAACGGTTTTTCTTCCAATTCCGGAGGAGATTCAATTGAAGGCTTCTTTTTAGGAATAATCTCCCCCGGTTCTCTCACAGGTTCATAGGCAAGACGCCTATACTTTGGATTTTCAGAATTGAGAGCTGCCACTGTTTCGGCAAGCTCTTCCATCATCTCAGGTGAATCTAATGTCAAAGCGGCCTGCAAAATATCATCAAAATTTAAGCAATTAAATACCTCTTGCGATGCTTGCTCAACTACATCCATTCTGAAGCAATCTTTCTGAGAATCTGGGAACTTCATAGCTCGAAATACATTGAATTTGACCTCCTCGTCTTGTATCCTCATCGTTAATGCGCCATTCTCTACATCAATCAAAGTACTCCCCGTGGCTAGAAATGGTCTTCCCAAAATAATGGGGACATTTCTATCTGCGTCGTATTCAAGTATAACAAAATCAACGGGAAATATAAGTGTACCTGCCTTAACGAGGACATCTTCAATTCGGCCTTCTGGATGTGCGAGAGAACTGTCCGCCATTTGCAAGACCATATAAGTAGGCCTTGCTTCTCCAATTTTTAGCCTATCAAAGATCGATTTGGGCATCAAATTGATGCTCGCACCTAAATCGCATAGTGCTTTTCCTTTCCATTCTTCCCCAATCGATATCGGAATAGTGAAACTCCCCAAATCAACTAACTTTGGAGGTAATTTACTCTGACAAATCACACTACACTCTTCAGGAAGACCAATCATCTCATTATCACAATAAGGCCTTTTGTTAGTGAGGGCCCTCTTCAAAAACTTCGTGTACTTAGGAATATCTCGAATAGCCTCTAGTAAAGGGATATTAATACTTAGGCCCTTCACTCTATTAAAGAATTTTGAAAACTCGGCCAAATCACCCTTTTTCTGAACTCGAGATGGAAACGGTGGTGGAGGGCGATTACTAACAATATCATCTTTCTTCTTCGGAATCTCACTTGGCCTCTCTATTTCTTCAACCTCACTATCTTTTTCTTTCTCTTTCTCTTTCTCACCCATTTCCTTCTCTTTTCTTGGAACTTCTTTCTCTTTCATAATAGGAAAAGGAGGTGGAGGAAGGTTCTTACCACTTCTTAGTGTAACAGCTTTACAATCTTCATGTTGTCTCGGATTTTCTGTGTCACTAGGGAGTTGCCCTTGTGGACGCTGATTAAGCTGTTTTGCAAATTGCTCCATTTGATTATGTATTAACTTCATATTTGCTTCAGATGCGTATTGACGTTCCATAGCTTGTGTCTGAAGAGCAATTAAACTTTCAACGGTTTTCTGAAGGGTAACTACTCCTTGTGGATGAGCAGGTAAGGCTTTTTGGTTCATGGTTTCATTGTAAGTGTTCTGAGGAGCTTGTCTTTGTACATAATTACCCTGATTCTGTCCTCCTTGATAATTGTTGTGTGGTCTTGGATTGTAGTTGTTAACTTGGGGACGCGGCTGATACGCATATGTAGGATTGGCTGCCCCATTAGGATTTGAGTATTGAAACCCAGGATGGTTTTTGTTAGGCTGATATCCATTACCACTTGAATTAAAGTTACCTCTATTGGACACAAACATCATAGGCTCTTGGTTATTCGGACAATTTTCCTCGTCATGATCATCTACCCTGCAAATCGAACACATATAAACCTCTTGTGTAGCTTGCACAGCTGCCTTCTTACCCGAAAATCCCTCTTTTACAGCTAGTGTAAGTTGTTTCAACTGTTGCTCTATAGTAGTTTGAATCTTATTCTCAAGCGTAGCAAATTTTTCTTCGATATTAACATTATTCACTCCTTTAACCGGGGTTCTTACCGAAGTCCACCCAACTTCATTCTTGACTGTTCTTTCTAAAATGATTTTAGCATGAACGTGTTGAACTTGAAGAAATCCCGCACCACATAACAAATCCAATTTCTCTCTTGAAGTCCCATCAAGGCCTTTGTAAAATATTTTTAGTTGTTGTTGTTCTGTAAAGCCATGATCGGGAACTCTACGCAAACACATCTGAAATCTTGTCCAGCTTTTACCCAAAGTTTCATCATACTCTTGACGGAAATGTGTTAACTCAAGTTGATCATCTAACCTCATGTTACTTGGGTAATACCTGTCAAAGAAAGCAGTTTCTAATTGGTCCCAGTTTGTTATCTTCGTCGGATCTTGTGTATCGTGCCATTCACTTGCTCCATCAATGACAAAAAATCTAAACGCAGCAAAATACAGTTGTTCTCTTGAAACCCCTTGTGTGATGTAAGAATCACATATCTGCTTGAATTTATGTACAGCTCGGATAGGATCTTCTCCTGGTCTACCACGAAAATTTCCAAAATTTTGGAATTGAGCTAACATACCCGAATCTGGACGAAATCTTGGAACATTGATATCTGGAGCACCTACTCCTAGGGCAGGAGCACGAAATGGAGCTTCTGGTGGACCATTAACAAACCATGGATCTTGATTCATCACTATCTGAACTTGAGGATTAGGATTTAGTGGCTGAACTTGAGGAATAATGTCTGGTGGCGCTAAAGGTTGGCCATTTGCGTCTTGCTAGCCTTGTCCGTTATTTTGTTGGTTCTGAATATTGATATTCTCCGTTCTGTTAATTAATTCTTCTACTTATAAGGCTTTTTGTTCTCTCCTTCTCTTATTAGCAAGTCTGATTAAGGATTCTGGATTATTAAGGATCGGAGGTGTTGGCTCTAGATCCTTAAAGAGTCTTCTTCGCATACACCAAACCTAAAAACCTGAAAAAGATGAACAAACAAAAAGCGTAAAACTGAAATAAAAAATAAATGCAACTATCACTAAAGGAATAAACACCGTGGTCACACGCTACCGTCCCCGGCAGCGGCGCCAAAAACTTGGTGGTCCTTTGTGTGTTCTAAAATAAATGCAAATGTAATCGAACCACAACCGCAAGTGTACGGTTGTCCCAAGTAGTAATAAGTGATCTAGGATCGTTCGTAGGGACGGTTTGGTTAATCACAATGCTTATCCACTAATGAATGATTGCACTTATGAAAGCAAATAAAGATAATATGTTTGATTGATTGTTTTTATTAACTCTAAGTAATAAAAGACTAAATGGGAAATGCAATTAAAAGCTAAGACGCAAGTAAAATGATGTAAAACGCAAGTATGAGAAGATAGCACTTGAGAACGCAAGGGGTCTTCCTAATCCTATTTCGTAACCTATGCTGTTTAAGGGTTAAATTGGTCAATTACAATGGTCGGGATTCTAAATTCCTTATACCCCCGTCAGGGTGGTCTATAAGGCTATCCTAGAGTGTCACTAGTCCCGTCAGGGTAAATATGATCAACTTTTAGATGTTTAAGTTCATTACCTCATTGGCCCTAGAATTAGCTAAGTTCGTCAGAATCAATAGCTTCTATTCTAGATTGAATAAATAATTCCGTACCTAAACCCTCCGTCAGGATGATCCAATCGCCACTAATTGGAATAGCTTAGATACTAAAACCTGTTCCTAGTTCATGACTCTAAAAACAGTAAATATTCTCAATTTATCGAAAAGAGTAAAAGACACAATCTAATTTAATTTAACAGAAACCCAAATTCAACATATGAAATTCAATACGATTGGGAATTACCCATATAGCATTCTCAAGCACTAAAATGTGTTTAGCTCATACTAATTGAACATAAAACTAAATTAAATAAAATGGAATTCATATTGTCTTACAAAATTGAAGATAAAAGAACCTAATTTCCGGAATTGGAATGGCTGAGAACGGAGATATAGACCCTCTCCAGCTCTTGACATCTTCTTCTTTCTTCCTTCTGTTGCTTCTATATGATGTTTTAATTTGTAAAAAGTGAATTGTTGTGAAAATAGAAGTCAAAGGCTCCTTTTATAAGTGGAAAAACGGATTAGGGCTTGGACCTAAGAATAAAACACTAATTAAATGTCCAAGCCCAATTTCTAAGCCCAAAATCCCGTAACTGCTGATACACCTCCACTAAAACGGCTTTTCCCGCTTCGTTATGACTCCGATTGACTTGACTCCAGTTGCTAAAGTTCCGTAACTCGATAAGGAATGTTTTCTCTTCAAAGGTCAGTGGCTAAATCATCTCTTAAGCGCCTTGAAATCAGCAATCTTTGGCCTGGAAAACAGATTTTCAGCTCTAAAAACAATTCTTTCGGGATTTATCTTTAAGTCTTGACTCCATATCACGATCTTTGACTCTCTTCTCGGATTCCATTCCTAGATAATATTCAAAACCTACAAACTTTCCACTAAAATACACAATATTACGCGCAAAAGTTTAATAAATCAAAAATACTAGAAATAAAATAGGAATCCGGATTATTGTATTTTTAGCTCAAAACTCTATCAAATTAATCAAATAAACACCAAAAATGATGTCTCCTAAGGGTCGAAAATGAGAAGAATTAGGGAGACATCAGTACTCTATCAATTTTGATGGGTACTCTATCGAATTAAACGAATACTCTATCGAATTAAATGAGTACTCTATAAAATTAATGGAATACTCTATAAAATTAAAGGAATACTCTATGAAATTAAAGGAGTACTCTATGAAATTAAAGGAATACTCTATAAAATCAATGTGTATTTTATACCATTTCAAACTATATACAAGAAAAAAAGTATAATAAACTATTTACAATAGATAAATAAAAATAAAACCTAAACTAAATACAAAGTTGACCAGATCTGGTCAACAAAGGTGATAAAAAACGAAGCTTCTATCACTCGTCTATGGCGTCTTGAACACAGATCTGGAAGGAGAACATCACCATAACACCACCATCACATAACACCACCACCACCAGAACGGCGCTGCGACCAGAACAACGGAGCACCTCTTCTCGTCGGCGCTGCGAACCAGAACGGCGGAGCACCTCTTCTTCTTCCACCGCCGCACAGGACCGAGATCTCGAACATCATCTCCAAGCTTCTATCTCGCCGGAAAACTAATGTTGCTGCCATGGAAGAGCAGCGAAGCAGTGGTGGTGGCCTCCTTCTGCGCTGCTAGATCTCGCAACAGGACGAAGTGGCGCGTGGCTCGATCTGGTTCTGCAACTGCGGAGATCAAAACGCAATTTGGTTCTTCTTCTTCTTCGATGAAAGATTCGAGTGGCTACAGTAGGAGCTTGGTGACTGCTGTTCGACTTCTGTTTTCGCCGGAGAAGCCAAGCCAAGCTGATTCGCCGGAGAAGATAGGTGAGCTTGGTGCTGGTGTTGGTGGGGTAGCCATTTCGGTGGTGGTGGTGGTTGTTGAGAGGAAAGAGAAGCTTTCTAGGGTTTTTTTTTAGAAATGATTTATAAACAAAAATGATATATTTAGTATATATAGGGAAAATAAAACAAAAAGAGGTATAATTGTAATCGGGTTTTTGGATTTTAGTGTTAAATCTTATGGGAGGTCTTAGTAAGAAGAGCAAGAAAGAGAGGTTTAGATTGGAAAAGGGGTGTGTGTTCAAGACCCTAAGTGGCATTTTTTCATACATAATTAGTTATTCTGACGTAAAATGACATATTATTTTTGTAATATGTTGGAAAGCCACTTTGGCCCTCCACAGTACTTCTTAGAAGGAACTTTCGAGTGAGTTAACCCAACTTTTGTGATTAAATATATAAACATTGAAATTTTTCATATATATGGTCTTATATTATTATTATTATTATTATTATTATTATTATTATTATTATTATTATTATTATTATTATTATTATTATTATTATATTGTAACCCCATGTCTTAAAGTTAAATCCATTTATTAATGCCACGTTCTGTTTTTAAATTAATAGTATGTCATTCTTTTATCATCAACAATATTTTGTAATATAAGAAACACTTATTTTACAATGAAAAACATATTTTCGCTACACCTATTTGTTATATTTAACAAAACCAAAGTAGTTAAATATATCTTAAAATTATTTAAAAAATATATAAAAGGTTTGTAAAAGAATATAAAATTATATTTATAACACTTATTTCATATATTTCATAATATTAAAGGTTTAATGTAGAAATAAAATGATGGGGTTGCAGTAAAATTAAGGGTGAATTATACATAGGGTCTTGAAGACCATATTTTTTTTCCTATAGAGTATGGTCCAGGAATTCTTTCTTATTAGAGACCTCTGTTTTGACAATTGTCTTTCCTACCCTTACTAACACTAAAAGACAAAGAAAGTGTGATGTCACTGTTTCTCTCTCCACTACCACTACCCACCTACCTCCGATCTCCGACCACCGACCACCAGTCCACGGTCACCGGGAAAAACATAGAGTATCGGATAAAATTGATGAGTATCATAAAAACTAAGAGTACTCTATAAATTTGCTGAGTACTCTATATATTTTCATGAGTACTCTATATAATTTCATGAGTACTCTAGATATTTTGATGAGTGCTCCGGATAATTTGATGAGTACTCCGAATAATTTGATGATACCTACGTAAATTTGATGAGTACTCAAAGAAATTGATGAGTTTTACTAAAAACAAAGCATAAAATAGACAAAAAAAATCTTAATTCATCGTTTTATTACACATTTAAAAATAAATTACAAATCAATATACAATTAAAAATAATAAATTAACCTAGCTACTTTTTGGTTTGACCAGATCTGGTCAAACCAGATTTAGATCTGAAAAAAAGAAAAAAAAACGAAAATGGTTCTTCTTCTTCTCGTCGGTGCTCGAACAAGCCACCACCGCCGTCAGCTACCCTACCACCACCACCTCCAAATCGGCACTAAGATGAAGCAACCATAAACCACCGTTCTAAGCAGATTCTATGCAATAATGGTGTTTGCTGCAGCCACCTCCATTGTTGGCTGAACCACCATCGATCTAAAACAGCACCACTCTAGTCAAATAACTGAACCAGCGCAACACCGGAGCTCGGCGAAGAACAGCAGCACCGGAGCTCGGAGAAGAACATCAGCATTGGAGCTCGGCGAAGAACAGCAGCACCAGAGCTCCATTAATAGCGGCGAAGAGCAACACCACCACACGGAAACTGCTTCTTCGAGCTACGCGAACATATCTAAAGAGCTTCTTCTTCTCCATCGAACCTACAACTCCGGTGGCGACGAGCTGCGCGAACAAATCTAAGGATATTCTTCTTCAGCATCGAACCTGCAACTCCGGTGGCGACCTGGCGTGAAAAGCTGAAAAGCTGCTGGTGTTTGTGAGAAGAAGAAGCCATGGAGGACGATAGGTGATGGTGTTGGTGGTTTTTAGCATTTTTGGTGGTGGTGGTTGTGTTATGGTGGTGGTGGCGGCGGTTTGGGAGCTGAAGTAGCTCACGTCGGAAGAGGGGAGTGGGGAGGAGAGGGAGGTGAGAGAAAATGGGTCTGAAATTATAATGGTAGGGTTTCTAAATTAGTATATATAGAAGACAAAAAATAAAACGAGGGTATAATTGCAATAGGGATATTAGGTCTCATGTGTTAAATTTTATTGGAGGTCTTTAGTAAGAAGAGACTTCAAGAGGGGTTGGGATTTAGAAGAGGAGGTGTGTTCAAGACCCTAAGTGGCATTTTCTCTAAAATTAAATATAATTTAATAGCATGTAGTTGATAGAAAATATGATGAATTGCTTATGTTTTCTCCCAATCTTGGTTTGGTTTTTATGTAACTTGCAAATCTCCAAAATAGGAAGAAAGTGAATTGGTTGTGTTTTGAGTTTTCCTGTGTTGTACTATGTGGGAATGGAAGGAGAAGAATGGAAGTTGGTTTGATTATTTATTTTTGTTACTCTTAACTCTCCTCTCCTGCTAGCCTTTGAATGTTGTTGGATGGTCTGCTAAAAGGGCTATTTAATTTTTTTAGCCTGGTTTGGTTTCATTTCCCAGGAATTTTTTTGGTTTTCTATGCAATATTTTGCTACATGGAGTTTTCTTATTGTAGCCATCATGTGAGGGTATATGAAAAAGATGCATAAGGTGCAAGATAAGACTATCAAAAAGTTTGGAATTTCTGTAGAATTTGTTGCTTGAGTCATTATTTGATCATGATTCTTGATTTTCCTACTGCTTATTAGTAGTTTCTTTCTTTAGTTTAGGTGCCTCCTTGATTCCAGGGGTAGGCTAGGGTGGGTTGCAGCCTATTCCTGTCTATGAGATAGCAATACAATTTAGTCTGGTTTTCTAAAAAAAGGTAAAAACATAAATAAAAAAATACAGCCCTCTTAATTGAAAAATTATCCTCCTCAATTTAGAACTCATATATTAATTTTACTAAAACTAAATAATAGCCTTCTCTGATTTGAAATTCTGAATCCGCCCCTGCTTGTAACTCTGCCTACACACCCGGTCTCAAGACCCGGGAAAAAGAGGAGGGCAATGGTCTAAAAGCTAAAATCTATTTTGTTATGCAGGAACTCTATATGTTGCCTCCCTTAAGTTATTTCCTGTATGATAAAACATTGTTGGTCAGAGTTAATGTACATAACTTGGGTGCTTATTGATTTTTCAATCTAACTAAAAGACAAAGAAATCTCAGTTCATCTCGAGACTTTTTTTTTATTCAAATCATCTCGAGACTATTACAACTGTTTCTCTTCTTTCTCTCTTCAACAAAAACGATCACAAGATATTTTCTTCTAAATATTATACCAACAAGTATTAAATTCTTGAGGAATATACCTTTTGAGGCCTAAAATTCAAAAAAGAGAATTTTAAGGGCCCAGTTTGTTTTTATGTTTTTTAAGGGCCTAACTAGATTTTTTGGCTGGTTAGGGTCAAGTTTTAGGGGGTTCGCACCAGCTTTTTTTTGAATTTTTTGGGGGTTAGATCCCCCTATTTTATTTTTCACGGGGTAGATTTTCTCGAGTTTTAATTTTTGGGGGTACACGCCCCCCATTTTTTTAGTTACGTCCATATTGTTCAAAGTCCATATTGTTGTCCAAGGCAGTCCAAATATTAAGGTTAGTCCAAAACAGAGGGATATACCCCCTAATTTTTCAGTTTGCCCCCCAAAGTATCTGATTACCCCCTAAAATACCACAATACCCCCTAAAATACCACAAATACCCCCTAAATATCACAAATACCCCCTAAAAATTCACAAATACCCCCTAAAATATCACAAATACCCCCTAAAATGTCACAAATACCCCTAACATATCAGATTAAACCCTAAAATAAACTGGTGTTGGTGGTGGTGTTGTTGGGCGGGTTTGGGAAGCTCGCTGGTGGGGTTGGGAAGCTCGCAGCTGGTGTTGGTGTGATGTGGCTGGTTGTGGTGTTGTTGTGATGTCGCTGGTGGGGTTGGTGGTGGTGGTGGTGATGTGATGTAGCTGCTGGTGGTGCTGTCAAGATCTCGCCGCTGCTGGTGGTGCTGTCAAGATCTCGTCGCTGCTGGTGGCTCGTCGCGGCGGAGATACGGTGGATCTGAGTCAAGCAGGGTGGGTTGTTGATGGTGGATCTGTTTCACGCAGGGGGGTTGTTGATGGTGGCGACTCAAAGCGACGGAGGGGGGGTTTGTTGATGGTGGTGTTGGTGGTCCTCGACGATGCCGGTGGTGGTGGACCTCAAACTGGCGGCGACGAGGGTAGGCGAGATCTCGAACGTGGTGGTGGTCTCGAAAGTGGTGGTTGATCTCAAACGTGGTGGTGGATCTCGAACGTGGATCTCGACGTGGGGCTGGTACGGAGGAGATCTGGTGGTGGCTCGAAGCAGCGGCGGGAATGGGTGAGGAGCAGCAGCGCCGGCGACGGAAGGTAGGGCTGCGGGAGAGAGAAAAATGGAGAGGGGGTGGGGTTTCAATTTTCTGTCGATAGGTAAATGAGGTGGGTGGGTGGGTTTTTATTGGTTTTTTTTAATTGGATCCTAACTAGATAGTTGATATCCAATTGGGGCCCTATTTTATAATGTTAAGGTTGTAATGGGCCTCTAAACCTCTTTTACCCTAAATTCTTTCTTGGAAACAAAATGACCAAGACATGCCAATTTGTAATGCTTGTGCGGTTCAGATTTGCAAGAATTCGACAATCATAAAATAATTCTCTTGTTTGAGCCTATACAAAATTGAAGGGCTAAAAAACATTTTTTTTCCAAAAGTCAGTCTCAAACATTTGAAAAATAGAAGCATTCTAGTGTCTGCAACCCGGAAAATTCAACGCACCACATCATATCTTTAAATACTTACGACTAAGTTTCAACCTACCTTCAAAGGATTATTTTTTTTAAAATTAATTTGTGAATCTTGTAATGGGTAACATTTGGAGCATCATACTCCAGGGTCATATAGAGTCCCAGATTACAAGGAGAGTTTGTCCAGTATACAGTTAGAAGGAAGCTCTTAGACCATATACAGAACCCAACCTTTATCATAATCTCCATAAGCTATCTAAAATCACAAATTCTCCATTTTCGTAAACTGTCACATATAATAGACATGATAAAGAGGTTTCAAAAACAAAAAATAAATCCCATCCAAATAGTTACAGAATCGCTCAAAGGTCAACAGACTGATCCTAGAAGAAGTACACAATATATAATAATGAAAAACATGATTAAAAGCCTAAGTAGTATTACTCACTGAAAGTTTCATCTTTTCTTGATAGAGTTTTAGTAGCTCGGGAGCTTCTTTTTTATAACACTCCACATACTTCATAAGAAACTTCTCCTCTGAATTTACAAGCAATGTATACAAGCTAGAATTTTGTTTGATAAAACCTTTCAATATCAGAACTTTGTAAACTGCAGACCTAGGAATAATTCTTTTATTTAAGCTCAAAGAGAGTATTTTTGAAGTGTTAATTAACCTTGAGGAATCCCAACCAAATTCATTCACAAAATAATTCATTATCTTATCAATTTTATCATTTGATACCATCATACAATGAGGGTCTGTCACAAATGCTGCTAAAACCATCTCCTCAGAACAACCCCATTTTTCATAAACCTCCATTCTCTTTTTCCAAGAAGACTTGTTAAGCCCAATTATAGTAGAAATCGCTATGTAAAAAGTTGATGTCACAGGATCAAAACCCATTGCTTTAATTTCTTTCACAACTTGTTTAAATCTAGTAGGAGTTTGTGTCAATGTGCGAGGCAAGCATTTTAAAAAATTCCTAATTCTAAGCTCAGGTACACCAACCTTTCGCAAATATTCTATGTTGAGAATCACATAATGATGCGAATGGCCTATTAACCGTGGACAGCGTTTAAGTGTAAGTATTGTATCATTAGCATTACCAAGTAGTTTTGTTAAGAAATCAAAAGTGGGTATAATTATTCTGTGTAAATTCGTAAACAAAATACTAGGTTCTGTAGCTATCATTGTTGCCAGCTCTGCTTTCAAAACACCTTGAGACAGAAAATAATTAATCTTGGGCAAAAAGGTCTTTTCAGGATTAGACAAAGTAAGGTTAGGCTTAATACTTATCACTTTGAACACTTGTGTTTCAGTAAACCCTTGGTTCTTTAAGAAAGATATAACCGCATCTGGCTTGTCCGGGTTGTTAAAATTCGTGTACTTTGATGCTGAAAGTGCCCGTTCTGGTGTAAACCCACATTTATCTATGAAATAATTAACAGAAAAGGAATGACCCTTTTCACTTTTTGATGAGAATGATAACAAATGTTTGAGTTGAAGAATATGCAGTTTATGTGTTGATGAAGTTGTTAAAGAATGCTTAAAATGAGGAATAAATTTGCAAATGAAATTAAACATTGTTAAAGTTTAAGCAAATGGTTTAAAGATCTCGCCTGGACTTCTCTTTTAGATTTGATTTTCCCTCTGAAACCCTAGTCGGAAGCCGATGAAGCAGAGCAATGGCCGATGTAGGCCTAAGTTTTTAAGAGTGACACTGCTGTGCGTTTTAATTGCAATGTGATTGACAAATGAGAGTTCATGTATGTATAAGTGTCACTTTTAGTCCATCAAGAATTTAAATGATCACTTGAGTCTATAATTTTATTTTATTTTTTGACTAGGAAAGTGCCAAGTGGCACAAAGAAACTAAAAAAAAAACGTTAGCATGTGCTTGTCCTTTTGAACTTGTCCACCAAATCAGAAGAATTGTTGTTATTCGTGCGAACTTGAGTGATACTATGTCTAGCCTCTTTTGTGAGTTTATCTGTTAATCCGTTGAACCTTCTAAGAATAAATTTGAAGGTGTCTAAGTTCCACGACTAATTTTTTGATCTTTTTCTTGATGATCGGTTGGATTTTCCATCTCGCGACTGACGCCCGCCTAATACCTTGAATAAGTCCAAACTTATGTGAGAGGATTGTTTTGTTTTCGGCTGGGTTCTCCTTACATATTTCTGTAGCTTTAAGAACTGCAAGTGCTTCTCCCTCAACGATAAAGTCACCAAAAACTGAGGCTTTTGAGAGGATTTTGCTTCTAGATTTTTTGTGAAGTTGCATAATCCTTATCCATGTTTCTTCATACCGTACTTTTGTTTAAATGAAACATCACAAGAAAAGATGATATTTGATTCATTACTTGAATTATCTCCAGCTTCTTTGGTATTTCTTTGTTGAATATTGATTGTTGCTTCATTGTCTTTCCTCTAATCTATACCGTGTAGTTCCGTCATGAGTTTATTAGTAGTAATGATAATATTATATCCCTCAATATTGTAGTTCTCATGTAAGGCTTTCATCTTTGCTTTCCAAATATTTCATAAACATATCATGATATAATCTATAATTTTATTTTATCCTAACCTCCTTCTTTATAGGTACTCACTATCTCTAGTATCCAGCTTTCTAAGTCCAGTTTCTGATCATCCTTGATACTTGGTTGTAGGAGGGAAGCAACCCAAATAGCTATACTGACATTACAATTCACAAGTAAATGTTCAACAGTTTTGGTGTTACCAAAACACCATAGGCACTCTCTTGAGTCAGCATATTTCCTTTTGAACAAGTTTTTTTTAGTCAGAATTGCATTGTTACGTGCTTTCTAAATAAAGATCCTGATATGTTTTTGGGATATTAGAATTTCATATATATCTCCAAAAACTAGAATTGTATCTTTCTGGAGCCTTTTTGGTTTAAGGTTGCTGGATAACTTGCTCATCTATAAGAACTTTATAGCCTGTTTTAGTAGTATAATTTCCATCAACACAAAATGACCAAATTAGCTTATCATTAGATTCGATGTTAATTAAAATACTTACATCATATAGTGCTGGATCTCGTCGCAATTATGAAAGATGTACCAATCGATGTGTTCCTTCTCTTTGAAGGGTATATATCCAGAGTTTTTCTTACCAATCGGCTTGCACTAGCTCTTAAACAATGATATTTCCTTGCTTTCAGTAATCGTCTCACAATATCTGCCCAGGTCGTTGAACTTTGTACTTTCCTCTCGAAGGCCTCTAAAGTAAATTAAAGCACTATTTATTATTTCAAATTTTTTAATTTAAATACTAACTAGATCATACGATTAAATAAAATTACTTCAATCCCCCTATTTTATGAAAAGGTCATTGTGATGTCTGTTATTGACCGACAGGCTTGACTAGTCACATAGTCAAAGAGGTAAAGAACTTCACATCCATAAGTAAATGGGCTACCTTAGAGGGGCCTATATTACCGTAGGATAGCTCCTAGGTCCACCTGATAGGGGGCTACAAGAAATTTGAGTCCCGACTGGTATATAAATACCAACTTTACCCTTAAACGGAAATGTTAATTAGACAATCTTAGGCGGATCCCTTACGAAATTCAAGTACATCTCTCATATCTGATTCTACACTTATTTGCTTTTAGCATTTCTTTTAAGTTAATCACTATAGTACTTTATTTTACTTCATCTTTAGTGTAATCCAAAACCAAAACAAATATATCTTTTATATTTCAGTTTTAGTAATTACTTCTATTTATTCGATAAACACCAGAGTTATAACTATCCGTCCCTAAGAACGAAATCCCGATTATCAGTTCATTACTTGGACGACCCGTACACTTGTAGTCTGTGGATCCTTTATTTATCGCATAATTTTATAACACCCCAGGAACCACCAGGTGGCAACCTAACAAATACTATGAGACTTGGGTGAGGGGACCCTACGCAATGATCGGTGGTTAATCTCAAACCCTAGTGACTATCTAGTTAGGAAAGCCCGCCAGGATCACTGCCACACACTAGACGCTTATGCGGTATTTCAACAATTAGACACCAATTCCGGGTGACGGTCCAACTGCTATGGTAATCATATACTCGTGCACTAGCAATAACTACAGTCAGTACATCAAAGCACATAAAATGAATATAAAGGTTTAAGAAGCTCAATCGATTTAAAAAGGTTTTTCCCAAACAAATTTAGATAGAAGAAAATAGAATTCAAAGATCATACATATGCAAAACCCAAGCTATGGGAAATTTAGTTCATGCTGGAAAGGAATAAACTAAAATAAAGATACACACTGTCAACTTGCTTCTATTGATGACTTTTAAGAGTAATAGGAATTAAGGACTAGGCAAGGACATGTTTACAATGATAAGAGGGTGTATTCATAGGTGTTTCTAACCCTAGGTCTAAATCTTGGAGTGGAAGGCAAGTAATTGGAATATCCAAGTCCAATTCAAATTTGTTTCCTAAAATTTAGGACATAATAAATATTTCTCAATGTTTTGGTCAGATCTTTTTCGTTATTAGGCCAATTTTTGCCCACTTTATATCACCCTGCTAAATACCAGCCTCTTCTTTTTTATTTGTATCATGCATTTTTCCTTTTTGAAGTAACCTGTAAGTTGCTGTTGGCTATTTTCTGGTGGTTCATCTATCATTTGTTGAGGTTTTGTCGTACCTTTGTGCGTCAACATGTACCAATATTGTTGTTGTATGGGTTTGTGGGGTTCTTGGTTCTTCCAATTTGCAGTCTAATTCTCTATTTGTGATTTTCCTACTTATGCAATCAGTATGTTGTGTGCTTAAAGGGAATTGAGAAGAGGACATGCAGTCTTGCTAGTATATCCATTTATTACTTCTCGTCTAGTGTGATTTTTTCCAGCTAACAAAGCATCATCTTAAATAGGCGGCATTCTTAGACTTTTTGGTCTATCTGATTCTTTTGCAACATCAAGAATGCATGAATATTTCAAGTTTGGTAGCAAGGGAAAACCGTAGGTGTTGTATATTGCATATCTGATCTCCATGCATATTTAGATTTTGAACCAAAACAAAATGTTAATCACGAGTTTAAACTCTATATGTTTTCTGAAATGCCACGTCTGTTTGGTTGCTTGTTGGTGCAGATGTGTATGGGAAGAGATGAGTTTAAGCGTACTACACACATATGGCATGGCAATTTCTCTGGTTTGGTTATAATTTTTTTAATTGTCTTGTGGAGTTATTTCCTTGTTTCCTATGTGCAAAATTTGATTTCTCATTGACCAATGGCTTAGTTTGTTCTGGTGATTTGGTTTCAGTTTCTAATTCTCCCATATTCATACATTCTACCCTTGTGCACAAACTTGGCTCCTTAATTCTTTGGATTGGGATACTTATTCTTTGCTGTCAATTTGTTATTACTATATATTAATATATAATTATATTTTGTGATTTTTACTATTGTCCTAACATATTTTTAGACCTTTTAAGAAATTAACTCATATATTAATATTTTAATCAAAAAACCCAAGTCCATTATTCTTGCACACATTTTCTTCTTTACCCCTTTTAGTTAATGAGTTAATATGATGATATTTTATATATAATAACTACTTTCAAATACAACCTATACTTTTTTTAACAAACGTTTATATAGACAAGTTAATAAGGTTACAAACCGAGAATTCAGCCTATGCCACATGGAGAAACATCAAGCAACAAAAGATGTTCTAATTGGGGAGGAGGACACACCCTTCAATCACCAAACAATTTGCCACACCCAATGTCCCTTAATGATAAAACCCACCACCCCAAACTCAACCTCTAAAAACGACTTGTCTCAGGTTTTGTGATTCGAGTGCGGGTCATATAGATAACTCCTACAAACTAAGGGTATGGGTTATAACGTGGTTAATAAAAGGCTTTAGAAAGGCTCAGAGGGGCTAAGATGGATATATAATAACAATAATCAAATAAAAGGGTGAGAAGGTATAAAAAGGCTTCAAGTGGCTTAAGTATAAAAGAACTGCCTTGTTCACTTTTCTAAATATCGGATTTTGTTACTTTTTCACTACTAGTTCATAGACAAGCGGGCTTTCAACTAATTTCAAAAAACCTCACGTTCTACATACCAAATAACTCTCCCTAAGTTTCAACGTGACTTCTTAGCATTGCTCATTAACTTTTCTATCTTTTATTTCCTGTTTTCATACATGCATGCTAAACATATTTGTGACATCTTTCAAAAACATACTACCTACTATCATTAACTTAATTAAATCATGCTCAAAAGGTACTTTCAACATATTCTATGCCTATTTCAACCCAAAAATTTTAAATTTTATGCAAAAACAAAAAGGAAGATGAGGACAACGAATCCCTACCCCCAACTCAAAAGTGAGCCGTGTCCGCACGACTCGAAAAAGACTCAATAAAGAATTAAAAATTAAAATTAAAATTCAAAATTAAACTAAACTACCTAATGCATACAAGCAATTAAAAAGAAGAATTAGAACGGGGTACTGGTGGTCCTTTGTGTGTTCTAAAATAAAATGAAAATAAGGAAAAGAGAACCACAACTGCAAGTGTACAGTTGTCCCAAGTAATATATGTGATAAACAGATTCTTTCTCAGGGACGGATTGGTTGACTCTAATGCTTATCGAATAGTAAATAATTGCACGTAAAAGAAGATAAATGATTTTAAAGTTGTTTGATTGGTTTTCTAATTCTAAAACAATAAATTAACAGACTAAAGTAATGCAAATATTAAGCCAGACGCGAGAATATAAAATAGCTAGACGCAAGATATGAAAGGTAGTACTTGAGAGACGCTAGGATTTCACCTAAATCTATTCATTCCATGTATTGTTTAAGGGACGAATTGGTAAGTAATAGTGGTCAGGATTCTATATTCTCCTTACACCCGTCAGGGTGGACTAAGGAGCTATTCTTAGGTGCTACAAACCCCGTCAGGGTGATTATAGCCCACCTTCGAATGACTAAGTTCTATTGACCCAATTGGCCATAGGATTAATTAAGCCTGTCAAGGTCAATAACTTTTATCCTACATTCATTAATTAGTTTCGTACCTAAACCCCCCATCAAGGTGATTCATATGCCACTTTATGAAATAGCCTAGATACTAATATATATTGTTCATTAGCTACTTCAATAATAGTTGATGAATGCAAACTAATGAAAAAGATTAATTACCCAATTCGATCTCAATTACAATAACCCCAAAACTAAAAACATGAATTGAAATAGTTTGGGGCTTAACTCATTAATGTGTTCTCAAGTAATTTATAAGTTTAGCTCATACTAATATGAAATACTAAGAAATTAAAATAAAAGAAATTCATAATTGTTTTACAGAATGAAATAGAAGAACCTAATTACGGAGTTGAATTGGCTGAGAATTGGAGATGTTGAATTTCTCCAGCTTTTGGCTTCTTTTCTTCCTTGCTCTAGCTTCTTCTCTGGTGTTCTAACTTCTAAGCGTATGAATTGTGTGTGAAAATAGAAGTCTAAAAGCCTTTTTATAAGCTAAAATTAGGACTAGAGTTTTTCTAAAGGATTAAATGAAAATTAGAAAGCCCAAGTCCATTACTTAAGCCCAAATCCCGTAACTGCTGTACAACCTCCACTAAATCAGCTTTAACTTTTTTGTTTTAACTCGGAATGACCCCGTTCAAGTTGCTAAATCTTTGTAACTCGATAAGGAATCAATCTTATTCACAAGTAAGAGGCTGAATCCATGCTTAATTAGCTCGAAATCAGTGATTATCATCAGCCTTCCAGATTTGCAGTTTGAATTTTGTCATCTCTTCGGGATTTTCCTTCTTGCTTTGACTTCATTACACGATCTTTGACTTTAATCTTCTATTCCTCTCCTAGCTAGTATTCAAAATTACAAGCTTTTCACTAAAAACAACCAATATTACGCGCAAAAGCTTAATAAACCAAAAATACTAAAATCTGAAGAGAAAAATTGAATTATTGCATATTAACACCAAAAGTTTATCTAAATAGTCAAATAAACACAAAAAATGATGTCTCCCAAGGGTATAAAATTAGAACATTTAGGGATACATCAAGACCCCCAACTCAAACCTTTGTCGTCTTGACAAAGCAAAACTAAAAACAAGGGGAATGAAGTAGATGCAAGAGAAAATAGAAGTTAGTAAATACACCCTAAAGCAATTCTTAGAATAAATCTCATATAGCAAACATTAGGAACTAACATACACATACACTAATCATGCACAATCAAACACAAATAATTTCAATCATCAAATTAAAATCGCAATGCTAGAAGGTTACACTTGTACTTATCTTTGTATGATGGCTATAGGGAGGTCATTGATCCTAAATCGCTTTGAACGCTCCACTTAGTATATTCCCTATTAACTGAATCAAATTCACTATGCACCTAGGAATCACGAGGACTTTATGGTTTTAGCGTAGGCTTAGGGACGGTATGGATATATATTTGGTAAATTTGAAGTGAGCTTTTGGCTCTCTCCTCACTTACCATCGACAACTGTCCACGAGCTTGAGTTTACACTCATATAATGTTCTCACTCAACCTATTTGATGCACTAACTTAGCATCCCCAAGTTAACCCAATCTATACTAAGATGATTTCCAGAAACTTCCACTTTGCCGGGTATTTTATTCTTTCTTTATTTTTCTTTTATTTTTATCATAGCTCTTTTTTTTGTACAGGCGTTGACCGAGTTCCCGGTTTGCGTTGACCAGGTTCCCGGTCAGCTACTGTATTGACTTTTCAATTTTTTATAGATATCCCGGCAAAGGGTTACAATTAATAATATCATCTGAATTTTTGTGCCTCAATACAAACACATAAGTTCCCACCCAATGAATTTCCCAAAGATGGACCCTCCACCCCAAACTCAAACTCGAGACAGGTCTCAGGATTTTGATTCAAGTGCGGGTCATTTGGTCATGCCTAACAAACTAAGGGGATATGGGCTTATATCGTGGCGACAAAAGAAAAGTCTTAAGGCTCGAATTGGGCTAGGACGGATAAAATTAATATAAGGGATAGAAGGCTAAAAAGGTCACAAATGGCTAACAAAGAACTGCCCCTATCATTTTCCTAGTTACATAGCTCGTCTCTAGTTCATATCTAAGTGGGTTCTCTACTAATTAGGATCTCGCGTTCTACACACCAATAATATTCCTTAAGTACAAGCTTACTTCATTTGCATTGTTCATTAATTTTCCTATCAATTACCTATGTTTGCATGCAATTAAAGTGCGTTTTATATTATTCCCTCAAGTCCACTATTTACTATCATAGATTCATCAAAAGTATGCTTAAAAGGGACATTTAAAATCCTCTACAGTCAAACGCAACTCGTAATTATTTTATTGAAAGCAATTTAAAAACACATAACACATATAACTGGGATGAGGCAACGAACCCCACCCCAAACTAAAAAATGAGTCGTATCCCCACGAGTCGAAAAGACACAAAGAAAATAAACTAAACTACATTAAACGCGAAAAGGATAGAAAACGTATCTCAACCAGCACGTGGCTGGTCATCGGTGTTGCGTCCATGGACTTTATCCTTCGTAAGTAATCCATAGGTGGCGTGTTAAATGTTTCCCACCCCAAGTAGCATGTTTCGGATAAGTGTAACGTTTCCTAGAGTAGCAATCATCTTATCTTGTTTCTCTTCCAACACCTTAATTTTCGATTCCAACTCATTATCGGATTGTACCTTCTTCTTTGGTGGAAGAGCTCGAGGAGTCCTTACGACTTGTGTGGATTCATCATGAGCATTCTGAATTGAAATTAAAGACATTTTTTCCCCAACTACGGAAGGTTCAGCTTCTTCACACCTACGCGGAATTTTAGCGTCTAAACACAAGGTGGTGATGGTACAAGGAAATTTGAGATTTTGCTGGGTAGTAGGGGTTTTCTCGAACTCCATAATATTGTCATAAAGAACATGAGCCACATCCATATGTTTGTTCTCAATAATACATTTGATGAATATAATGTGCTCCCTTTTCAATTCCGAAGTGTGTATTATACCAAAGAAGGTAGGGATTATGAAACGGGACCAAACCTTAGCACAAGGCAACAAATTGCTGTTATAAATCTGTCCATGATATCGTTATCCTGTCGGAATTGGGCGGGCCCCATGAATAAGCACTTTTCCCCAAAGATATTCAAAATTGAATGAAGGCTCGGTGAGGGTTTCTTGGAAAGGGCAAGGGCCAGTGAATTTGGGCAATTTCAATGATTTCCGAATAAGCTCAATAGAGAGAGGTATTACCTTTTTGTGTACAATAATGGCTTCTTTTGAAAAAGCTAGTCCCTCGTAAAAATCACGCACCAAGGTAGGGATATATTCAAGCTTCCTTTCTCTCAATTCTTTCCACCCAAACTTATCACAAGTAACGGCATAATCCTTAAATTCACTGTTCATAATACCTTTTGGAAGACCTTTCTCAACACCAAACTTTAGATAATTAATTCTATCTCGAACCTAATCATTCCAAGTCATAGAAACTCTCTTCGGTTTTTGAGCAAACATCTTTCTTCATGTGGATCTTTGTTCTTGAACGGGTGCTTGCGGAATTTCTTCTTCAGATTCCTCCTCACTCTCTAGTTTCATCAATTAATCTACTCTTCTTAGGATTAGCCTTAATCGGATTCTCTTTCCTTTTGGAAGTAGATGGGATTTCTCTAGTCTTGCGTTTGGAACGCGAATCAGGAATCTCAGTAGCTTGTTCTAGAGTAGTACCAACAGTGTTTCTGTTTCTTGGAAAGTTTCTTCGATAAGTGAACATGGAATCGGTTTCGTTAGTCATCTCTTTTCACCCCAAACTCAAAACTTAAAATAGTGAAAAGATAGAGAAAAGCTTAGAACTTTGATGTTTTGAGGAGTAAAACTTGAAGAATATAGTGAGATATGAGATGGTATAGGCTAATTGATGTGAATAGGAAGAAATTGGGATTAATTTGAGGCTAGGGAGAAGAACAATCTTCGAGAAAAATGTGAATTTAATGGTGTTTTGGAAAGGAGGTGAGTTGATTGTGTGTTTTCGTGAAGAAAGAGTGTAAGATTGGATGATTAAATAGTTTTTGATGATGATTTTTGGAGTAGTTGGAGGCTAGGATTCATAATAAGAGGTTAACTTGCAAAAGAGGTAAAAAATATAGGTTTAAAAGTTCAAAACCGTCTCTCACATATCCAAACCGGGTTCCCGGTTCGCGTCGCTGTGTCGGCGCGAAATAAATTACCAAAATTTATTTGTTTTTTTTTTTGTTTTTTTTACCTCAGACGCTAGCCACCTTGCGTCATACTTGACGCACTAACCAGAGAAGTCACCTTCTAAACCGGGTTCCTGGTGGGCTTCGCTGGCGCAATCGTGGACGCAGCCTCTTACGTCAAACTTGACACACTAACCAGAGAGTTGGGACCCTTCAGCGCAGCCACCGGGTTCCCGGTCATGCAGCCACCTGGTTCCCGGTTTTTTTCGAGTCGCGAGTGTAGACGCGCTATTGTTGCGTGTGAAGGGTTGGTCATCAGGTGCCTCACTGGGTTCCCGGTTAGCTCCTGTCTTCCAACCCAAACTTCTTCGTTTTTCATCTTTTCGACACCAAACTCATGACCTTTTTACCCCTGAAATCATCAAAAATAACTACCCTTCCTCATTTCTTAATAATAAACACTAATTTGAACGACATTTATCTAATGTACACTACGAAAAATAAAAGACTTAAACTAATATATAATGAATTGGCTTTTGTTTAACGTCGTTAAGCTCGGCGGATTACCTCACGCTTCTAAGGAGCTTCGAGGAGATACTGATCTCCCCGGGATGTGGATCTTCCGAGCGATTGGTGTCTTCACCTCCATGGTATATCTTTAATCGATGACCATTTACCATAAAAGTGTGGTTCTCGAGTGGATGTTCTATTTCAATTGCTCCATGCGGTGTAAACTTGGTCACAATGTACGGACCTGACCACTTAGATATTAATTTACCCGGATAATTGCTGAACTTCGAGTTATACTTCAATACTTACTGTCCCACTACAAAGTTCTTTTCACGAATACGATTATCATGCCACCTCTTAGTGTTTTCTTTGAAATTTTAGCATTTTTGTAAGCATGTAATCGAAACTCATCAAGTTCATTAAGTTTCATCATGCGATTTTCACCGGCTAAAGTAGGATATAAGTTTAACTGCGCAATATCCCAATATGCACCCATTTCAAGTTCAAGAGGTAAGTGACAAGCCTTACCATAAACCATTCGATACAGGGATGCACCAACTGGATTTTTGAACACGGTACGATAAGCCCATAATGCATCATCTAACTTCATTGACCAATCTTTTCTTGTAGGACCAACAGTCTTCTCTAAAATAGATTTTACCTCACGATTTGAGACTTCAGCTTGACCATTGGCTTGTGGATGATATGCAGTAGATACACAATGTCTCACTCCATACTTCTCTAGAACTGTTTTCAAATATTTATTCACGAAATGAGAACCGCCATCGCTAATAATTACTCTTGGTGTACCATTTCTAGTGAAGATGTGTGATTTCAAAAACCTAATCACTACTCGCGAATCATTAGTTGGTAGAGCAATGGTCTCTACCCATTTAGACACGTAATCAACAGCTAATAAGATGTAAAGGTTTCCATTAGAATGAACAAACAGACCCATGAAATCAATACCCCATACATCGAATATCTCTACTTCAAGAACATTATTACGTGGCATCTCATCCTTCTTGGATATATTTCCCATAAATTGACATCTATTACATCTCTTAACATATTCATGACAATCTTTCATTATTGAAGGCCAATAAAAACCAGATTGTAATACCTTAGCAGCAGTTCGATCTCCTTTGAAATGTCCTCCATAAGGTGAGTCATGACACCCAGCTATGATTGCCTCTGTTTCTTCCTTTGGTATACATCTTCTAACTATTTGATCAGCACATACTTTGTAGAGGAAAGGATCCTCCCAAAAGAACTGTCTAGCACGGTGAGCTAATATTTTCCTTTCTTGATAAGTAGAACCTTCAGGAAATGAACCACTTATATTTAGATTTGCAATATCAGCATACCAAGGAGTAGTAAGCTCTCATCAGGAAATTCTTCTCTAACTACTTCAGGTCCACCATTTGATTCTGATCCTCCAAGACGAGATAAATGATCTGCAACTTGATTCTCACAGCCCTTTCGATCCTTAATCTGTAAATAAAATTCTTGTAGCAATAACCCATCTTATTAACCGTGGTTTAGCATCTTTCTTCTCCGTAAGATATCTGATAGTAGAATGATCTGTATATACAACAACTTTCGCTCCAACGAGATAGGAACGAAACTTGTCGAATGAATAAACAACAGCTAGTAATTCTTTTTCTGTAACTGTATAATTTATTTGAGCACTATTGAAAGTCTTGCTTGCATAATAGATCGAATGAAATATCTTATCTTTCCTTTGGCCTAAAACAGCCCCGAGAGTTAAATCACTAGCATCACACATAACTTCGAATAGCATACTCCAATCAGGTGGTAATACAATAGGAGCGGTAATGAGTTTTTCTTTGATTGCTTGGAAGGCCACCATGCAAGCTTCATCGAAAAGGAATTTGGTGTCCTTCTCAAGTAAGTTACATAGCTGTTTAGAAATCTTAGAAAAATCTTTAATGAATCTCCTATAAAAGCTAGCATGCCCAAGAAAGCTTCTCACTCCTTTTACAGAAACAGGACCGGGAAGAGTTTTTATTACCTCTATCTTTGCGCGATCAACCTCTAAACCAGCACTAGAAACCTTGTGACCCAATACTATACCTTTTTGAACCATAAAATGGCACTTCTCCCAATTTAAAACCAAATCACTTTCCTTGCATCTAATCAAAACTCTTTCTAGATTCTATAAACACTTATCGAAGTCATCACTGAATAGAGAGAAATCATCCATAAATACCTCAAGGAAATTATCGATCATATCCCAAAAGATTGCCATCATACATCTTTGAAACGTAGCAGGTGCATTACATAACCCAAATGGCATTCTGTGATATGAAAACGTACCAAAGGGACATGTAAAGGTTGTATTATGTTGATCTTCTGGAGCCACATAAATTTGATTATATCCGGAATATCCATCCAAAAAGCAGTAATACTCTCTACCAGCTAACTTGTCTAACATTTGATCTATGAAGGGAAGAGGGAAGTGATCTTTTGTAGTGGTCTTGTTCAATTTGTGGTAATCCATACATACTCTCCAACCAACAACAGCTCTCTAGGAATGGCTTCATTCTGATCGTTGAGGACTGTAGTAATTCCTCCTTTCTTTGGTACACACTGAATTGGACTCACCCATTCACTACTCGAAATGGGATAAATAATCCCTGCGTCTAACAGCTTAATAACCTCCTTCTTTACTACTTCCTTCATAGCTGGAATCAGAGCCGGTCCTGTCGGGTTTTGGGCCCTGAGCAAAGATTTAAATTAGGCCTTTATTATTTCAAATCCTATTAAAATATTTCTAACATTTAATAAAATATAAAATATTAAATCAAAATAGCAAAGTAAATGTCTTGAACTCTTAATCACATACCAACTTAACAATTACATAAAATTGGCAAAAATAATTCAAACCTTAAAAATATTACGAGACTATCATCTATTCTTTTCCTTTTTTCTTTGGGCCTTTAATCAATTTTAATTTCTTTATCTTTTAATTCTTTCCATTCTTAACTTCAATCTATATATATAATTAAATATATCTAATAATTTTAACTCTAATACACATAAAAAAAAAAATTAACTGTTAGGAAAATTTTTGGTATTTTATATTATGAGAAAAAATTTCTTAATGAAAAATTATCTTTTACAGAAAAAAAAAGATTATTACCCAAAGGGTCTTGAAAACACCACCTCGTGACCTAACAAGACCCCACTAATTTTATCTTCTTACTAAAGGGCACAACAAAAAATTAACACTATACCCCAAAAATCCAATTACCTTCTTACCCTCTTTTGTTTTTTATTTACCTATATATATATATATATATTTTTTGTCAAATAAAAATCAAAACACAATACACGCTCAAACTCTCCTCTCTCCTCTCTCCTCTCTCCTCTCTCCTTTCTCCTCTCTCATCTCTCATCTCTTTCTCTCTCTTTGAAGCTCAACCCTCGCCGGAAAATGCTAAACCGAAATCTTATTGCCGCCGTTTTGGTGTTGCAGCGGAGAAGAACAGGATCCCTCTCTCGAGATTATTCCTCTCTATTCCTCTCACTCTCCCGTAAGTTAATTTATTTCTTCCTTGTTTGCTTGTTTTAGCTGGGTTTTTATGATTTCTCTTTGATTTTGTGTTTAAGTTTGCTGAAATTACTTATTTTCTTCGTTGTTGCGTGTTTGAGTAGTTGTTTATCGTTATTCATTGTTTGTGTTCATCGAGTTTTTGTGTTCATTGTGAGTTTTCACTGTTACGTGACTTCATATGATTTGTACATCAGTAATCTTCTGTTTATGGCACACGCTCTACGTACTTGTATGCATCCATGCTCAGTAATTATATGTTTTCGTTTAATACTCAGTACTTTTTCTGTTGTGTTGTTACGCTCAGCACTAGTTATGCATATGCTCAGAACTTTCTGTTGTGTTATGCTTATGCTCAGTACTATCTTATGCCTATGCTCAGTTTTTTTGGTTTTTTCTCATGCTCAGTACTTTTTCTGTTGTGTTGTGCATATGCTCAGTACTTTCTGTTTTGCTCTCAGAACTTTTGCGCTCAGAAGTTTCCACATCGTTAAGCTAGAGTAGATTACTTTTTTTTCTAGAAATGTAATAGATTTGTGTTAGATTAGATTACTTTTTTCCCAGAAATGTCGTGAAATGTCGGATTTGTGTTTTGCTCAGAATTTTTGTTAAATGCTCAGAAGTTTTATGAAATGCTCAGAAGTTTTGTGGTGATGTTGATTTTTTGTGTTGAATCAAAAAATTATTTAAACTCAATAACTTTTGTATAAATGCTCAGCAGCTTACTGATTATACGAGAAATGCTCAGGAAGTTTACTGATTGTACGAGAAACGCTCAGCAAGTTATTGAGCATGCCCAGTACCCCATGCTCAGAACTATTTTCCACTCTCAGAACTATTTTTTCAGACTCAGAATTTTTTTCAATGCTCAGAACTATTTTTTCAGACTCAGAACTATTTTCCAGACTCAGAACTTTTTTCCACGCTCAGAATTTTTTCCGGCGGTGGTCGGCAGTGATCGGTGGTTGTGGTCGGAACTGGAAATTATTTGATAATTAATGAAGAAGGAGAGAGAAAAATGATAAAGGAGGACAGAGATTAATGCTAATGGAGGAGAGAGTGTAATGGTAGTGGAGGAGAGAGAAATCTATTTTTTTGTCTTATATACACTATAAGGGTAGTTATGACATTGAACATCTTATTGGTCTCTAAGTAGGAGAGAGGAATCACTTAGTTCTTATATGACATATTGATTTTCTTCAAGTCTCTTTGGGTAACTGACCCAAAAAAAAAATGTCTGCAAGTTCAGATTTTTTATACTTTTTCAGTACTTCTTTTTCAGTTATTATTTTACGTATTAGATTACTTAGTAATAATAATATTAAATTATTAAAAAATTAAGTAAATCATAATCTAAAAATACTATAAATAAAAAAGTATTGCAACAAAAACAAAAAAATTGCAGGCTTCAAAATTTTAAGAAAATACATAAGTATTGAATTCCTTGTTAATTTAATAAATTATAAAAATATTAAATTGTTAAGAAATTAAATAAATTATAAATGCTTTATGTCTACAAAGTGCAAAAACAGATTGTCGGCCAACAAATAAAAAATTACAATTTTTTAACTTTAAGAAAAATACAAAATTATTTGATTCTTTGTCAATTTAATAAATATAAATTTTTAATAAAAATTTATTAACAAAATTATATAAATTAAGAATTAAAATAAAAATACCTTGAGAAATAAGGACTAACACATATTTTGAAAATTTGAAGAGTTTTCTTTGATAGTTGGAAATTGGATATGTTAAGAAAAAAATAATAAATTGGTTTAATTAATAAAATTGAGTTTAGGAACTGGATTAGAAAGATTGAAAAAAAAATTAACAATATTTTATATAGGAAAATAAAATTATGGGCCCTTAAAAATATTGGGCCCTGTGCGGTCGCCCCACTTGCACCTGTCCAGGACCGGCTCTGGTTGGAATTAATATCCTTTGGTCTTCAACTGAGTGTGCGTTATCATCTTCAAGAATAATTTTGTGTCGACAATAGGAGGGGATAATGCCTTTGATGTCGCCAATAGTCCACCCTATTGCCTCTTTGTTAGCTCTTAACACACACAACCGTTTATCTTCTTGAGAACCTGTTAAATTTGCTGAAACAATAACAGGAAGAGTTTCATTAGTACCTAAATATGCATACCTCAAGTGTGGTGGAAAAGTCTTTTCTTCTAAATGCGGAGGAGATTCGATTGAATGTTTCTTTTTAGATAAAATCTCCCCCGGTTCTCTCACAGGTTCATAGACAAGACGCTATATTTTGGATTCTCCTAGTTAAGAGCCGCCACTGTTTCAGCAAGCTCTTCCATCAATTCAGGTAGATTAAGTGTCAAGGCTGCCTGCAAAACATCATCATAAGTAAATTCATTATATACCTCTTGCGTGGCACGCTCAATTAAATCCATTAGGAAACAATCCTCTTGAGAATCTGGAAACTTCATAGCTCGGACACGTTGAACTTCACTTCCTCGTCTTGGATTCACATAGTCAGTTCTCCATTTTCTACATCAATTAAAGTACGCCCCGTGGCTAGGAATGGTCTTCCCAAAATAATGGGGACATTCCTATCCGCGTCGTATTCAAGAATAACAAAATCAACGGGAAATATTAAAGTATCTACCTTGACGAGGACATCTTCTATTCGACCCTCAGGATGTGCAAGGGATCGATCCGCCATTTGCAAGACCATAGCGGTGGGTCTTGCTACTCCAATTTTGAATTTTTCAAAGATTGATTTGGGCATAAGATTAATGCTTGCACCCAAATCACAAAGTGCTTTACCTTTCCATTCTTCTCCAATCGATATAGGAATTGTGAAACTCCCAGGATCAAGTAACTTAGGAGGTAGGTTACTTTGACAGATAGCACTACATTATTCAGGTAAACCAATCATCTCATTATCGCAATACGGCCTTTTGTTGGTGAGGGCTCTTTTCAGAAATTTCGTATACTTGGGTACATCTTTGATAGCTTCTAACAACGGGATATTAATGCTAAGACCTCTCACTCTATTAAAGAACTTTTGATAATCAGCCATATCACCCTTCTTTTGAACTCTAGATGGAAATGGTGGAGGAGGACGATTTATTACAACATCATCTTTCTTTTTCGGAATTTCAATAGGCCTCTCCACTTCCTCTACTTCAACATCTTTATTTTTGTCCACCACATCCTTTTCTTTTCTAATAACTTCCTTCTCTTTCATAACAGGAAAAGGAGGTGGAGGAAGATTCTTACCAATCCTGAGAGTCACAACATTGCAATCTTCGTTCTGTTTAGGATTTTCTGTGTCACTAGGGAGTTGCCCTTGTGGACACTGATTCAGTTGTTTTGACATTTTTGCAAGTTGATTCTAACATCTTAATGTGTGCTTCAGAAGCTTGTTGCCTTGGGCTGACTGTGCATGGAGCGCGATTAAATCTTCTATAGTTTTCTGAAAGTTATTTGTACCTTCTTGTGGTTGAGCAGGTAAGGCTTTCTGGTTCATGGTGTCATTATAATTGTCTTGAGGAGGTTGTCTCTGAACATAATTTCCTTGGTGTTGCCCCCCTTGGTAGTTATTTTGTTGTCTTGGATTATAGTTATTATCCTGGGGACGCAGCTGTTACGTGTATGTCGGATTTGCTGCCCTATTAGGATTTGAATACTGAAATCCAGGATGGTTTCTGTTAGGTTGATATCCTTGACCATTCGAATTGTAGTTCTCTCGGTTGGAAAAAAACATCACGAATTCTTGATTATTCTGACAATTCCCCCAATCATGATCATTCACACCACAATAAGAACACCCATAAACTTCTTGCGTAGCATTCACTTCAACCCTTTTACTCGAAAGACCTTATTTCACGGCTAATGTAAGTTGTTTCAATTGTTGTTCCAATGTGGTTTGCAATTTGTTCTCTAAGGAGGTGAACTTTTCTTCAATATTTACGTTATTAACTCCCACTTTAACAGGTGCTCTCACAGTATTCCAACCCACTTCATTGTATACCGTTCTATCCAAGATGATCTTCGCGTGAACGGGCAGAACCTGTAAAAATCCACCACCACATAACAAATCTAAATCCTTTCTTGATGGTCCATCAAGGCCTTTGTAAAAGATTTTAATTTGTTGTTGTTCTGAAAGGCCATGATCAGGGACTCTTTGCAAATAAAGCTGAAATCTCGACAAACTTCTACCCAAAGCTTCATCATATTCTTGTCAGAAATGTGTTAATTCAAGTTGAGCATCTAACCTTATATTGGTTGGGTAATATCTGTCAAAAAATGTTGTTTGTAATTGTTCCCAATTCGTAATTTTTCCAGGTTATTGCGAATCATGCCAATTACTCGCTCCATCTATTAGAAAAAATTGAAATGTAGCAAAATACATTTACTGTTTTGTTACTCCTTGAGTGATGTAAGAATCGCAGATTTGCATAAATTTTTGTACCGCGCGAATAGGATCTTCTCCGGGCTTGCCACGAAAATTTCCGAAATTCTGAAATTGAGCTAACATACCCGAATTTGGACGGAATCTCTGAACGTTTATATCGGTTGGGCCAATCCCAAGAGGAGGAGCACGGAACGGATCTTGTTCTGGACCATTAAGGAACCGTGGATCAGCTACTTGGGCTTGAACTGGAGGATTAGAATGTGTAACTTGGCCATTGTTCTGACCATTATTATTCGGAAGGTCGGCCATTTCTCTAGCTAATCTCTCCTCTAACTCTTGCTCTTCTTTTTCGTCTCTCTTTTTCTTGTTAGCAAGTCTGACTAATGATTCAGGATTTTCAAGGATCAGAGGTAATGTCTCAAGATCCTTAAATAGCTTCCTTCGCATACACCAAACCTAAAACCAGAAAAAGATGAACAAACAAAGCGTAAAACTGAAAAATAAAAATGCAACTAAAACTAAAGGATAAACACCGGGGTCACACGCTACCGTCTCCGGAAACGGCGCCAAAAACTTGGTGGTCCTTTGTGTGTTCTAAAATAAAATGCAAATAAGGAAAAGAGAACCACAACTACAAGTGTACAGTTGTCCCAAGTAATATATGTGATAAACAGATTCGTTCTCAGGGACGGATTGGTTGACTGTAATGCTTATCGAATAGTGATTAATTGCACGTAAAAGAAGATAAATGATTTTAAAGTTGTTTGGTTTTCTAATTCTAAAACAATAAATTAACAGACTAAAGTAATGCAAATATTAAGCTAGACGCGAGAAAATAAAATAGCTAGACGCAAGATATGAAAGGTAGTACTTGAGAGACGCTAGGATTTCACCTAAATCTATTCATTCCATATATTGTTTAAGGGACGAATTGGTAATTAATAGTGGTCAGGATTCTATATTCTCCTTACCCATGTCAGGGTGGACTAAGGAGCTATTCTTAGGTGCTACAAACCCCGTCAGGGTGATTATAGCCCACCTTCGAATGACAAAGATCTATTGACCCAATTGGCCATAGGATTAATTAAGCCTGTCAAGGTCAATAACTTTTATCCTACATTCATTAATTAGTTCTGTACCTAAACCCCCCGTCAAGGTGATTCATATGCCACTTTATGAAATAGCCTAGATACTAATTCCTATTGTTGATTAGATACTTCAATAATAGTTGATGAATGCAAACTAATGAAAAAGATTAATTACCCAATTCGATTTCAATTACAATAATCTCAAAACCAAAAACATGAATTGAAATAGATTGGGGCTTAACCCATTAATGCGTTCTCAAGTACTTTATAAGTTTAGCTCATACTAATACGAAAAACTAAGAAATTAAAATAAAAAGAATTCATAATTGTTTTACAGAATGAAATAGAAGAACCTAATTACGGAGTTGAATTGGCTGAGAATTGGAAATGTTGAATTTCTCTAGCTATTGGCTTCTTTTCTTCCTTGCTCTAGCTTCTTCTCTGGTGTTCTAACTTCTAAGCGTATGAATTGTGTGTGAAAATAGAAGTCTAAAAGCCCTTTTATAAGCTAAAATTCGGACTAGGGCTTTTCTAAAGGATTAAATGTAAATTAGAAAGCCCAAGTCCAATACTTAAGCCCAAATCCCGTAACTGCTGTACAACCTCCACTAAATCAGCTGTAACTTTTTTGTTTTACTCGGAATGACCCCGTTCCAGTTGCTAAATCTACGTAACTCGATAAGGAATCAATCTTCTTCACAAGTCAGAGGCTGAATCCATGCTAAACTAGCTCGAAATCATTGATTATCACCAGCCTTCCAGATTTGTTGCTTGAAATTTGTCAACTCTTCGCGATTTTTCTTCTTGCTTTGACTTCATTACACGATCTTTGACTTTAATCTTCTATTTCTCTCCTAGCTAGTATTCAAAACCTACAAGCTTTTCATTAAAAACAACCAATATTACGCGCAAAAGCTTAATAAACCAAAAATACTAAAATCTGAAGAGGAAAATTGAATTATTGCATATTAACACCAAAAGTCTATCTAAATAGTCAAATAAACACCAAAAAATGATGTCTTCCAGGGTATAAAATTAGAACATTTAGGGATACATCAGGTACCTGGCCATAAAGATCCATCATGTCCTTCTCCTCCGAAGAAGAATAATTGTCAATATCCAAGGTCTCGGTTACTTCACCCAATTGTGAATTAATCTGCACAATTTCCTCCCATAGTGCTTTGTTTTCTTTTCTTAGATGACTGACTTCATGTTGCAATTTGATATCCCATGGGGGTATGCAAGAATTATTCTGATAGTTAGAGGAAGAAGAAGAACCTTGATCTTGAATTTGTGTCTTTTCTTTAGGCTTTGATGGTACAAACATCCTAGCTATTAATCTCTTGGGTAGTGGTTGTGCTGGTGCCTATATCTTTGATTTCTTTTCAATAGGCTCATCAGGATCGATAGGCCTTTCAATTGTGGCTCCAGGCAAATTTTTGTTCTTCCCTAGGATGGAACACTTCCTCCTATAATCCATATCATCTGTTCTGTTTGTCATGTTTGATTGACCCACAACTCAAGTTACACCAAGGATGGAATAAAGTTAAGAAATATTGGTTTGGCTTGAGTTTTTTGCTTGGATTTGATAGTATAAGAAGGTTTCTTGATGATTCTTGGAAGACTTCTTGAAAGCTTGATGTTCTTGATGGAGTTTTATGGTGTAGTGTGATGAATTTGATGAGGAATTTTTGTTTATGGAGGAAGGAGGAGATGATCATTGATGTTGTTGTGTTTATTGTGGAGGTTTATGCAAGCTTCAAGGTCTATTTATAAGGTTTGGGTCTGGAAAATTCGTGTTGAGGAGGCTAGGGTTAACTCTTGATAAGGTAAGAAGTGGATTAGGAATCAAATTCTTAAACCTACCTCGGACCGGCATAATGGTAAAAACACCGGCTTACCGGTGCTGTAGTTGATTAGTTCTTAAAGCTCTCGACAATGAACCCGAATCGATACCCGTGGCCTCGTGTTTCTGGGCGCCGGCATACCGGTGGTGTCACCGGCATACCGGTGCGGCTTTTTTCGAAAATTCTCGCTCCGTCAAAATACCCGAGTTATGGAACCTGGGGGCTCGTGTTTTTCCTCTGTCCGGCATACCGGTGCCCTAGGCGGCATACCGGTGCGCCTGGCTTTTCTTGGACACACTCTCGGCAAAGAACCCAAGTCACCAACCCGAGGGCTCGTGTCTCCCCACCGGCATACCGGTGGTTTGACCAACCTACCGGTCAGTGAAACGAATTTTTCCCAACTTTTTCCTTTTGACCCCAAACTTATTTCCGGCACAATAACACACTACCTTTCTCTCCTATTAACTTGTAAACACAATTAAAAATATACACTAACTTAGAAATATACACTACAAAACATAAAACTAATCTAGAAAGCAATTAAAACAAGGGGTGTCTCCCAAGAGCAATTTTGTTTAACGTCTTTGAGTTAGACGTGTACCTCAGGATAAGCATGTTCTTCGAGATGGATTGTCTCCTCTCGACCAAAGTCTCCACTGTCATGGTATAGTTTCAAACACTGGTCATTCACCATGAATGTCCTTTGCTCGGTTGGATGTTCAATTTCAATTGCTCCATGCGGTGTGACTTTCGTAACAATGTAAGGTCCTCCCCAACGGGATTTAAGCTTTCATGGGTAGTTCGAGAATCGAGAATTCTATAATAGTACCTTTTGTCCCCTCTCGAAGTTCTTTGGACGGATTTGTTTATCATGCCATCTCTTTGTTTTCTCCTTGTAGAGACGCGGATTTTCATAGGCATGGTAGCGAAACTCCTCCAATCCATTCAATTGCATCAACCTTTGTTTCCCGGCCAATTCTGGGTTTAGATTCAGAGTTTTAATAGCCCAGAAGGCTCGAGCTTCAATCTCAATAGTTATATGACATGCTTTACCTTAGACCATGTGATACGGAGATGACCCAACTGGTGTTTTGAATGCTGTTCTGTAAGCCCAAAGAGCATCATCTAGCTTTAATGACCAGTCTTTCCTTGTTTTATTCACGGTCTTCTCAAGGATAGATTTAATTTCTCGGTTAGAAACCTCAGCTTGACCGTTAGTTTGTGGGTGATAACCGGTTGAAGTGCGGTGTCTCACTCCAAACTTACGAAGGATGGCTCTCAACTGAACATTGATGAAGTCGGTACCTTTATCACTGATTAGAACACGTGGCGTACCATGTCTAGTAAAGATATGTGATTGTAAGAATTTAATTACTGTTTGTGCATCGTTCTTTGGTGTTGCCACTGCTTCTTCCCATTTTGACACATAGTCTACTGCTAGCAAGATATACAGATTCCCATGGTAAGTGATGAAAGGTCCCACGATATCTATTCCCCATACATCAAAGATTTCGACTTCTAAAATATTGTTGAGCGGCATCTCGTCCCTTTTTGATATATTACCAGTGAACTGGCATCTTTGACATAACTGGACGAAATGATGACAATCTTTGTGTAGGGTAGGCCAATAGAAACCGGATTGAAGAATTTTAGCTACAGTTCTATCGCCTTTAAAGTGACCAGCATATGGTGAGCCATGACAGCTTGCTATGATCTTATCAACTTCGCTCTCATGGACGCATATTCTAACTACTTGGTCACTTTCCAGAGGTATGGTTCGTCCTAAAAGAATTGTTTGGCCTTGTGTTCGCTGTTGTGAATCGAAATCTGTAAGGAAAACACCACTCACAATGAGGTTGACTATATCTGCATACCAAGGCACAAACACATCTTTAATAGTAAAAAGTTGTTCATCAGGGAATACCTCTTTGACCAATAATGGTTCTTTGTTAACATCAGATCCTTCGAGCCTAGATAAATGATCAGCAACTTGATTTTTCGAATCCTTTTCGGTCTCGAATGTCTATGTCAAATTCTTGTAGTAACAGTACCCATCTGATTAGACGCGGCTTAGCGTCTTTTTTCTCCATAAGATATCTGATAGCTGAATGATACGTGTATACAATAGTTTTCTTCCTAATCAAATAGGAACGAAATTTGTCGAAAGCATATACTACGGCTAACATCTCTTTCTCCGTTACTGTATAATTCATTTGGGCAGCGTTACAGGTCTTACTTGCGTAATAAATCGTGCGGAAGATCTTGTCTTTCCTCTGTCCCAACACAACACTCATTGCGTGATCACTTGCATCGCACATAAGTTCAAACGGAGCTTCCCAATATGGAGATATAACAATAGGCGTGGAGACTAGCTTCTCTTTAATCGTCACAAATGCTTGAAGACATTCATCAGTAAAATTAAAGGGAGTATCCTTTCAAGTAACGAACAAAGAGGTTTTGCAATTTTGGAGAAATCTTTAATAAATCTTCTATAAAATCCTGCGTGACCCAAGAAACTTCTCACTCCCTTTACAGAAACTGGAGGTGGTAATGCTTTGATAACTTCAATTTTAGCACGATCGACCTCCATTCCTTCTTTCAAAACTTTATGTCCAAACACAATTCCCTCTTGAACCATGAAGTGGCATTTTTCCCAATTAAGCACAAGATCTTTTTCTCTACATCTCACAAGGACTTTCTCAAGATTATTCAAACAATCATCAAAACTATCTCCAAACACCGAAAAATCGTCCATAAAAACCTCCAAATATTTATCAATCATGTCCCAAAATATAGCCATCATGCACCTCTGGAACGTGGCAGGTGCATTGCATAAACCAAATGACATCCTTCTATAAGAAAAGGTGTCAAACGGACTAGTAAAACAATAATACTCTCTCCATGCGAGTTTGTCTAGCATCTGATAATGAATGGTAAAGGGAAGTTATCTTTCTTTGTAGCTTTGTTGAGTCTTCGGTAATCCATGCATACTCGCCACCCCACAACTGTTCTTAATGGTATGGCTTCACCTTGATCATTAAGGACAGTAGTAATACCTCCTTTATTTGGAACACATTGCACTGGACTAACCCAATCACTGCTTGCAATCGGATAGATAATTCCCACGTCTAATAACTTGATTACCTCCTTCCTTACCACTTCTTTCATAGCTGGCATGAGTCTTCTTTGTCCCTCTATAGATCGCCCTCCTTCGTTCTCAAGAATAATTTTATGTTTGCAAACGGACAGACTAATTCCCTTGATGTCGGCAATAGTCCATCCAATTGCTTCTTTGTTAGCGCGAAGCACATGAAGTAGCTTATCCTCTTGAGGTCCTGGAAGCTTATCCTCTTGAATATTTTTATCCTAATGTAGCAACTTTGTCAGTGGTATTATTGTCTTCCTCTTATGATTCAAGTGTTAAAGATTCTTCTAAATCATCATCTAAGCTTGCTTCATTGAATACTTCTTGTGTAATTTTTCCGATGACATCTATTTTCAAACATTCATCTTTCGAATCTGGTAATTTCATAGCCTTAAACACATTGAATCGTACATGTTCGTCTTGGACCCTCATGATAAATTCACCATTCTCAACATCTATTAGTGTACGCCCCGTGGCTAAGAATGGTCTACCCAATATGATGGGGACATTCTTATCTGCGTCATAGTCAAGAATAATAAAATCACAAGAAAATGTAAATGTACCAGCTTTAACTAAAACATCTTCAATTTTACCTACTGGTTGGGAGAGGGAGCGATCCACCATTTGTAATACCATAGAGGTGGGTACTACCTCTCCTATATTAAGCTTCTCGATCAGGGACTTTGGCATGAGATTGATACTCGCGCCTAAATCACATAATGCTTTCCCGGTCCAACTTTCTCCAATACCAATGGGAATCGTAAAACTTCTGGGATCTTGTAGCTTCGGTGGTAACTTGTTTTGACATATAGCACTGCACTCCACTGACAATCCAATTGTTTCCCCAGTTTCTAAACTTCGTTTGTTAGAAAGAATATCCTTTATGAATTTCAGATATTCCGGCATTCTCTTGAGAGCTTCTACAAAGGGCATATTAATATCTAACTTGCTCACCATGTCAAGGAACTTCTTGAATTCTTTTTCATTGTCCTTTTTCTTGACACGTGAAGGGTATGGTGGTGGAGGGCGTGTATTAAGTTCCACTGAGCTTTTCTTCCTTTCTGGTGTCTTTTCTTGGACACTCTTTGGTTCAACTACCTCTTCGACCTTATCTTTTAGTGTTTCTTCAACCACTTTCTCAGGAGTAGAGGTTGGTTTTGGATCTCTTCTAGGTGGAGGTAATTGTTTTCCACTTCGTAATTCAACTGCGTGACAAGCATCATCTTGAGGAGCAATAGTATCACTTGGGAGTTGCCCTTTCGGTCTATTTTGCAATGTACTCGCCATTTGTGATAGAATATGCTCGAAATTTTAAATCACCTTTTGCTGGGTTTGAAGTCTTTGCTGGCTCATCTTCATATTTTCTTCAACTAATTTATCATCTTAGCCATACTAGAATTCAAACTCATAATTTGGCTTATTTCACGTGTATTTCTGAAATTGGATACATGAAGAACATTAATATATTGACTTTTTTTTTTGTCAGAATAAAAGTCTAACATAGATGTCTGGTACTACTCGAATATACATTATTAACATACGCACAAAAATCCACTAAAAGACCTAGTAGGACTATTAGATAAATCTAAATTGAGTCTAATACTCTTGGCCAGGATGTCTGCTATCCCATTATATTTTCTTCTAATCTGGTTGAATTTCCAATCCGGGAATCTTCCTATCCATCTCCATGCCTCGGAAACCATGGGACGGATTCTCCAGTCGATTCCTCCCCTTTTGTTAATACCTTGAATAACCTCAAGGTTATCCAAGTAGAAAAACTACTCTTGGCGCCAAGATTTGCCGCCGATCTCATCGCTAATAATACTGCCCACATTTCACCTTCCAGACTACTATTTACCCTTGCTCTTTTCGTACTAATATTCCTAATTTCACCATCTTTGTTGATTGCTATCGACACCATACTTGTCGGTTCCCAACTTTTCGTATGTGATGCATCACAAAGCCAAACCATATCCGCTTCATCATAATATATCGGATCATTATCTTCATCCACGATGTTGCGCTCTTCAGTACTATTATTATCCATTTTACCCATTTCCTTTTTATCACCAAACAGATATTTCATGGTAAACTTCATTTTTTCTAAAATCTCCTGTATTACCCATTTCTTTTTCTCAAATAGACCTTTCATTCTCGCTTTCCATATATTCCATAAAGTAAGTAAGACAAAGGCTGTTACATACCTCCTATCCCATCCGTTATTAGCATAGCTTTCAATTATCTTAATAATCCAATCTCCAATCTTTAATTCTATTTTTTCTTCAATCTTAATTTGTAATTGACAATTAGCCCATACACTTCTGCTGAAATGGCAATCCAAAAAAATGTGTTCCACGTTCTCACTTCCTGCTTCACACCATTCACACATATCCTCCACCATACATTTCTTTTTCTTCAAATTATTTTTAGTTGGAATCGCGTTATTATGGATCTTCCAAATAAAGTTTCTCACTTTTGCCGGGACGTTTGACTTCCAAATAATGTTGAAGAGTACTTTGCTAATTGCTTCCCCGTCCTTGGATGATGACCCTTTCTTCTCTTCCTCCAATTGTACTAATCTATGATACCCCGATTTTGTAGAATAGTTCCCATCCTTTGTTGCCGTCCAAATGATCTCGTCCTCCTTCTCAAGATTCATTATTGGGATCTTCCTAATTTCCATCATATCCCTTTTAGTACATATATTGTTGAGCGTATCAAAATTTCAATTAGTCATGTCCTTATTAAAACATTCCGCTACCTTTTTAAGACTACAGTTCTCTGGTTTCTCCAACTTGTATCCTTCCCTAATCCAAAAATCATCCCATAAGCTTATTTTCTGTCCATTACCAATTTGCCATAGACTTTCATTTTTGATAAACTGCAATCCTTTATAAATGCTGGCCTAGCTCCAAGATCTTCTATTTTTCAATTTTGTGTTCCACATATCTGTATTTGGAAAGTAAATTCCTTTGAGGACTTTAACAACCAAAGAATCTTGATTCTTCCATAGTCTCCATGCTTGATTTGCCAGCAACGCTAAATTCATTTTTTGGAAATCTCTAAATCCAATACCTCCCACTTTCTTTGCTTTAGCCATTTTCTTCCATGCTATCCAGTGTATTTTCTTCTTAACACCCGCATCCCACCAAAAATTTGCTATCATACTACTCATTGTCTTACATATGTTAGCTGTGAATTCAAAAATTGACATCGCATAGTTTGGAATGGCTTGCAAAACTGCTTTGATAAGTGTCTCCTTCCCACCATCAGACAAAAGGTTAGCCACCCAGCTAGCGGATTTATTAAGCAATCTATCCTTAATATATTTAATATTTTCCACTTTAGATCTTTTCAAAGTAAACGGTATCCCCAAGTATTTCCCAAAATCACACCTTATATTAATATATTGACTTCAAGTGTATCAAGTTTGCAATATTTCAGGTGTATTCTGGAATTGAAATTCTCAAGAAGGGTGTATTGTTTCCTCATTTGTTGATATATTCCAGAGTCATATAGAGTCCCAGTTTACAAGGAGAGTTCAGATCTATCATATCAACAAGGAGAGTTTGCCCAGTATACAGTTAGAAGGAAGTTCTTAGACCATGATACAGAACCCAACCTTTATCATAATCTCCATAAGCTATCTATAATTACAAATTCCGTCACATATAATAGACGTGATAAAAAGGTTCCAAAAATAAAAAAATAAATAACATCCAAATAGAATCTCCAGATGAATAATTACAGAATCTCTCAAAGGTCAACAGACTTATAGTAGAAGTAAACAATAGATAATTAATGAAAATCAAACTGAGACATATCAGTTTTACATTGTGAAAACTCAGGACAAGCCTCTACTTAAACAAACACTGAGAATCCTTTTCTTTAGAGGAATACTGTTTTCATATGATACTTAAAAACATGATTAAAAGCCTAAGTAGTATTACTCACTGAAAGTTTCATCTTTTCTTGATAGAGTTTCAATAGCTCGGGAGCTTCTTTTTTATAACACTCCACATACTTTTCAAGAAACTTCTCCTCTGAATTTACAAGCAATGTATACAAGCTAGAATTTTGTTTGATAAAACCTTTTAAAATCAGAACTTGGTAAACTGCAGACCTAGGAATAATTCTTTTATTTAAGCTCAAAGAGAGTATTTTTGAAGTGTTAATTAACCTTGAGGAATCCCAACCAAATTCATTCACAAAATAATTCATTATCTTATCAATTTTATCATTTGATACCATCATACAATGAGGGTCTGTCATAAATGCTGCCAAAACCATATCCTCAGAACAACCCCATTTTTCATAAACCTCCATTCTTTTTTTCCAAGAAGATCTGTTAAGCCCAATTATAGTAGAAATCGCTAAGTAAAAAGTTGATGTCATAGGATCAAAACCCATTGCTTTAACCTCTTCCACAACTTGTTTAAAACTAGTAGGAGTATGTGTCAATGTGCGAGGCAAGCATTTTAAAAAATTCCTAATTCTAAGCTCAGGTACACCAACCTTTCGCAAATATTCTATGTTGAGAACCACATAATGATGCGAATGGCCTATTAAACATGGACAGCGTTTAAGTGTAAGTATTGTATCATTAGCATTACCAAGTAGTTTTGTCAATAAATTAAAAGTGGGTATAATTATTCTGTGTAAATTCGTTAACAAAATACTAGGTTCTGTAGCTATCATTGTTGCCAGCTCTGCTTTCAAAAGACCTTGAGACAGAAAATAATTAATCTTGGGCAAAAAGGTCTTTTCAGGATTAGACAAAGTAAGGTTAGGCTTAATACTTATCACTTTGAACACTTGTGTTTCAGTAAACCCTTGGTTCTTTAAGAAAGATATAACCGCATCTGGCTTGTCCGGGTTGTTAAAATTCGTGTACTTTGATGCTGAAAGTGCCCGTTCTGGTGAAAACCCACATTTATCTATGAAATAATTAACAGTAAAGGAAAGATCCTTTTCACTTTTTGATGAGAATGATAACAAATGGTTGAGTTGAAGAATATGCAGTTTATGTGTTGATGAAGTTGTTAAAGAATGCTTAAAATGAGGAATAAATTTGCAAATGAAATTAAACATTGTTAAAGTTTAAGCAAATGGTATAAAGATCTCGCCTGAACTCCTCTTTTAGATCTGATTGATTTTCCCTCTGAAACCCTATTCGGAAGCCGATGAAGCAGAGCAATGGCCGATGTAGGCCTGATTGTTTAAGAGTGACACTGCTGTGCGTTTTAATTGCAGTATGATTGACAAAAGAGAGTTCATGTATGTATAAGTGTTGATTAAAAAAAGTATGTATAAGTGTCACTCTAGTCCATCAAGAATTTAAAAGATCACTTGAGTCTTTAATTTTATTTTATTTTTTACTAGGAAAGTGCCAAGTGGCACAAAGAAACTTTAAAAAAAAAAAAAAACGTTAGCATGTGCTCGTCCTTCTGAACTCGTCCACCAAATCAAAAGAATTGTTATTCGAACGAACTTGAGTGGCTCCATGTCTAGCCTCTTTTGCGAGTTTATCCGCTAATCCGTTGAACCTTCTAGGAATAAATTTGAAGGTGTCTAAGTTCAACGACGAATTTTTTGATCTTCTTCTTGATGATCCGTTGGATTTTCCAGCTACGTCCGTCTAATACCTTGAATAAATCCAAGGTTATGTGAGAAGATTGTTTTGCTTTTGGTTGGGTTCTCCTTACATATTTCTGTAGCTTTAAGAACTACAAGTATCTCTCCCTCTAGGATAAAGTCACAAAAAACTGAGGATTTTGAGAGGATTTTGCTTCCAGATTTTTTGTGAAGTTGCATAATCCTTATCCATGTTTCTTCATACCGTACTTTTGGTTAAATGAAGCATCAGAAGAAAAGATGATATCTGATTCATTACTTGAATTATCTCCAGCTTCTTTGGTATTTCTTTGTTGAATATCGATTGTTGCTTCATTGTCTTTCCTCTAATCTATACAGTGTAGTTACGTCATGATTTTATTAGTAGAGATGATAATCCCTCAATATTGTAGTTCTCATGTAAGGGTTTCATCTTTGCTTTCCAAATATTTCATAAACATATCATGATATAATCTATAATTTTATTTCTATCCTAATCTCCTTCTTTTTAGTTACTCACTGTCTCTAGTATCCAGCTTTCTAAGTCCAGTTCTCGATCATCCTCGATACTTAGTTGTAGGAGGGAACCAACCCAAATAGCTTTACTGACATTATAATTCACAAGTAAATGTTCAACAGTTTTGGTGTTACCAAAACACCATAGGCACTCTCTTGAGTCAGCATATTTCCTTTTGAACAAGTTTTCTTTAGTCGGAATTGCATTTGTTACGTGCTTTCTAAATAAAGATCCTGGTCTTTTTTTTTTGAGATATTAGAATTCCATATATATCTCCAAAAACTGTAATTGTATCTTTCTGGATCCTTTGTTGTTTAAGGTTGCTAGATAACTTGCTCATCTATAAGAAATTTATAGCCTGTTTTAGTAGTATAATTTCCATCAACGGATAACGACCAAATTGGCTTATCATTAGATTCAATGTTAATAATATGAGTTCGAGTGACACAATGTATGATGGGTTTTGGAAACGTATTATCAAGAATTTCAAGGTCCTAATTAGATGAATCTTGCTTCCAGAGTTGATCACTTTAATTAAATTGCAATTAGGAGATTTTTCTAATTTCCATTCGGTATTTATCCATCTATCTTTCCAAATATTAATATTTTTCCCATTCCCAATTTGGTAATCCCATATTCTTTTCATAAAATATCTACCTTATATGATGCTAGCCCAACTCCAAGTTCTACTCTGACGTAGATTAGCATCATAAAGTTTTGTTACAAAAATGGATACCTTTGAGTACCTTGGCTGCTAGAGTTGATGGGTTAGACATAATTCTCTAGGCTTGAGCTGCTAGGTGTGCTGAATTTGTTCTCTTAAAGTCCTTGAATCTGATCCTCCTAGTAGTTTGCCAATTGGCAGTTTTTCCAATGCCATCTAGTGAATCTGTTCCGTTCTCCGGAATTCCTTTAGAAATCGGAAATTGCAGAGATTAGTTTATTACAAAATGAAGATTGGAAATTATTCCTGGAGATATAGAATCACATTCTCTGAAACAAATTCATTATTTCCAGCTTGTACAAAAATTGACCTGGTAATGGAAATAATTGAGTTACTTAAATACTGTTTTTCCTAACTAAAAACCATTCCTTGAAGTGAGTGGAAGTGCGTTTCTAGCAGAAAATGCAATGTCTTTCAATGTGTCTGAAATTGACATATTGGTGACTCAAACTCCAGACGAGGTTAAGGTAAGAAAAAAATCCTTACCGGCAGAAGTGGATAATAAGGAATATCTTGAAAGTAAAACTTCACGGTAAATAAGCTATCACGAAATGATAAGCATGAATATTATCGATAAAGTGGAATTATATAGTGTTCGCCTACTCTTGGAATACTAAGACATTTAGTTGATCTAGTTAAAAGTTTTTGGATGCCCAAAAGTTATGTTACCTTGTGGTACAAAATTGGAAAATTATGTTAAAAGTAAATTCCCAAAGAAATTTACTAAATTTAAAGGATAATATCCAAAATTAGTATTTTGTATACGCCACAAGTGTCCGTAACAATGTATATCGTTTGCATTATTTACTAAAAGTCTCACCAGAACTGTGTATGAAAATAAAATATGTTATTTCTTTGGGGTTATATATATATATATATATATATATATATATATATATATATATATATATATATATATATATATATATATTCAAGTAGTTGAAACGCTCATTGTGCAAAAGAAAAGATGTCATAATCCAAAGAACTTTGTATTATTAAATGAATGATTTGGTCACCTAGTGATAGTAATGATATGTCGACTAATATATTACTTACTTGGTCTCTACTTAAAAGAACCAGAAGATTCATTTTACCAAGTGATTACCCCATTATTAGGGGGGATAGATAAGTCAACCTGAAGTTGCATGACGCATGGTGGAATACAATTTATTATATCATTTATATCCACAAACTAAAGAATAGGAACTTGATGTTAAAAGGAATATCTATGTGCAAAGTATAGCAAATAATATACCTAATACATTCGCAAGTAGAATATTTCAAAATCCCAAAATATGTTGTAAACGCTCCAATATAGGTTATTGTCCCATATAGACACATAAAAAATATTCCAGCAAATGTATCAAACCAACGCATGAAGCGTGGTAAGCCTGTCGGTTTAAAGTATACCATGCCCCAAAGAAGAAAATCTCATGAGTAAATGATTAAATGGTAAATATTGTGGAATGTGCACCCTACTTGATACGACATGAATTATTAAACCAACTAATGTTGGCACATGGATTTCTCTTAAAGAAAATAATGGTCATGAAAGGACCTAAGTACCTAAATACGAGAAAAGTTATGTAGATTATTAGTCAACTGAAAATATTTAAACTGTTAGAATAATGTATGGGATTAATATACTTTCATTTAATATAGCGCTTGAAATAAATAATAAGGATCCTAAACCAGAAAGTGATGAAATATGTCGACGACAATAGAAGTATAATAGTGAATTTTGAAATCTAAAACAGTACTTGTATCACGAAGGTTCCTGCATAAACCTAGATTTAACTATGGGGAGATGTCCTTATTCTTATGTTATTGATACAGTGTAGTGATTATTAGATGGATATTAAAGTTTTAGATAAACAAAATAGGTGTTAGAAGCATGACATGTGCCCAAACAAGAAAGGTGTTTGAAAGCACAACAAGTTCCTGAAGCACGGTAGGTACTTGAAGTACCTAGAGCGTTTAAATATGAAATTATCGAAGATTGAGAAGTTCCTCAAATATAAAAGTTCTTAGAGTATAAAAGTTCTCGAAGAACGTTATTTATTTAAATCACAAGAGAAAAGTGTATGAATTATGAAATGATACTCGGTAAATTTTGTCATAATGAAAAGGATGTGATATTTGCGTATTGTACTCTTTTTCCTTCACTAAGGTTTTTTCCCACTGGGTTTTTCCTAGTAAGGTTTTAACGAGGCATGCAAATATTTATTGTCAAAGGAAGTATAAACTCTATTATTTGATCAAGAAAATGATATTACTATCACTAAATACCCTTAAGTAAAAATTCAAAAGATTTACTAATTAAATTTTCATTAATGACGACATCAAGGTACACATATATTTAGAAATATGTAATGTCGTAATGAGGGAGAGAATATATTGAATTGTGCATTCTTTTTCCTTCACCACGGTTTTTCCCATTGGGATTTCTTGGTAAGGTATTAACAAGACAAACTGAATACGTGCCATAACCCCTAAAGATTAGTGTACTCTTTTCCCTTCATCAAGTTTTGTCCCAATGGGTTTTCTTAATAAGGTTTTAATGAGGCATATATCTTAGTGAATATCCAAGGGGGGAGGTATAAAATATTTATTTAATTGGATTATTCAACATACCCAAAAGAAGTGTTGTATATCTTCAACATGAATATATTGACGGTATTGTATGAGGATACTATTGCTTGTACCACACATAATTAGAATGGTTGCATCAAGGAGACAAAACAAAACATATTTCACCAAAGTATCCTACAAACACGAGCTACAGAGGAATGTGTATATTAACACTCGACAGATACAATCACGCAATAATTTTGTAGATTTCCCTGATGAAATCATTGTCAAACACAATATTCAATAAGTAGGTCCACAATATTGAAATACGACAACTCAGAGATCTCTTGCCAACATCAGGGGGAGCGTAAACAAGACTGTACTCTTTTCCCTTCGTCCAAGTTTTGTCCTAATGGGTTTTCTTGTCAAGGTTTTAACGAGACAGCATTTCAATATGATTAGTTCCATCTATATGTACTTTTTTCCCTTCGACCAAGTTTTTATCCCACAGGGTTTTCTTGGCAAGGTTTTAACGAGACATATTTTCTAATGGATGAACATCCAAGGGGGAGTATTATGAATAAAATATTAAGGTGGATGTCCAAAGGCCAAAGGTTTTCCAAAGGCAAGTGAAGGGTCATTCCTTTCCCTATAAATAGAAGACATTTTCATTGTAATAGTGTTAGTTCATGATTTTGGAATACAAGAATAATATAATTCTCTCTTCTTCTTCTTCTTCTTCTTCTTCTTCTTCTTCTTCTTCTTCTTCTTCTTCTTCTTCTTCTTCTTTAGTTTATAATGTTATTGCTCTCTCCATATTTCTCCATCTAGTTTAGCTTATATTATCCTAGTTTATAACATAAATAATATTTATTTGGTTTTTGTGATTAAAGACTAATAAGATTAAAGAAATAAGAACTAAAATTGAAATGCAAATAAAATGAATAAAAAGGTGGAGAAATAATATGATAAAGTTACGTGAGACTTGTTAGTAATCCCCTATGTCACTAATCTAACGATCTATGAATAAAGGCAAAGTAGTAATTTCACATTAGCTGGGATTCTACTATCTCTCTAACTCCCTACTGTGTATCTTCGAAAGCAACATCAACACTACTAAGGACTCGGGTAAGGGAACCCTAGGCAACAATTGGTGGTTAATTCGAACCCTATTGACTATCTAGTTAGGCAAGACCTCCCACGTCACTACCACAAACTAGACCTCTAAATGTTATATCCGCAATCAAACCCCCCACCGGGCTATAGCCTACTTACTCAAGCTATTCACTACTTGGCCAAAGTATGAATATATAGTAATTATTACAAACATATATTCAATGGAAATATAAAATCTCAAATTCAATATAACATTAAATAAACTAACATAGATTCATACAAATAACAATCTTAAGCAACGAGGGTTAGTTCGTAAATAAATAAACAAAACTAACGAAAAATAATAAAAGAATCTTGTTTAGAATACAAAATAAAATAAAGTTACTCTAAAGAATGGAACGATTTTGGGTTGGAATGGTGAAGAATGATGAGGTTTTGTGGAAACCTCATCTCCTTTTTCTTTTCTCTCTTCTCCAGGCGTGTAAAATGAAAAATTAATGAGTGGTTATGATTTTGGAGTTTCTAATACACTTATATACTAGGCTAAAAATGTTTTGGGGCCTTATGGGCAAATTTAGATGGGTTAAAATAGCCCAACCCGTTTTTAGCCTAGTGACGGACAGGTCGAATCCCGGTGGAAGCAAATGACATAACTTTCTCATCTCAATTACGCATTGTCTTTCGTCACTTCTTACGCATCTCTGGCTTCAAGATCTATCCAAATCAAAAAGGGATTTCTTTAAAAAAAACTTGACCAATAACCGTGGTGACTGAATCAATGGATGTCAAGATTTCTTCGATAAACGCTCTATCTTTCACAAAGTGACTTTAAGCTCCTTATATGCCTTAGCTTGGGGTTTGACTTGACCTTTTGACTTCTTCTCATCATCTTGGAATCTTGTGTAACCATGTATCTAGAAGCTACACACTTAACATACAATTAAGGCACAAAAGCTCTATGAATAGCAATATGACCAAAATAAGAGAGAAAAGTAGAATATGTCTAATATTAGGAAAAATACCCCAGTTAGGTCAATAAACTCCCAAAAAGATGTCTCATGAATAGATGAATTTATCACAAAAGAGGAGACGTCAATCATCCTACCATAAGAAAAGTAACCATCTTTTGATAGTAGAAGTTTACTGTCTTCATCTTTATCAAATTTGAAGATAAGTCATCCATTAAGATGCTTTCTAGAATCACACTCCAAATTCCACTTCATAACCATTTTTTGTAAATATCAACCAATTTTGGAACTCTCTCTTCGACAATATAACCAATTAGAGAAAGAATACCTGAAAGCTGGTATAATCCTCATCACAACTTCAAGTAATTGTAATTTCTCACCTTCAATTTGGCTCAAAATATATAAGATCCATACCTTGCAAGGCTCTCCTGTGGTTAAGTACACATGTATATTCTTTTTCCCCTTTTCATCTTCCTCTACATAGGTTAAACCCAGGCTTATACAATAGGCGACCAATTCCCCCGAAGCAATCACAGATCCTTACGTGGTTATACCACTCTCTAAGTCGGCCACATCATTTGATGGGTAAGATAGTTCAATCTCAACTACACTCGGCTCAATAGTACTTTGAATAGGAGAAGGTGCTTCAACAGTATCTATAGAATTTCTTTTAAGTGTTTCTTGACGGGCAATCAATTGATCCCAAGCACTAATCAATTGATCATTTTTGTAATAAATATTGATCTAGTTACCATGTGAGAAATATTTATTACAAAGAATGATCGAGATAGTTGCTAAATCGGAAGATCTCCTTAACTTGCTCTCTAGGTTCTTTTTGTACAAATACAACTTTATTAACATTAAATAGAACGATCTATTTTATTATTACAAAGAAAGTCTTCAAATAGTAGATATTCTAGATATGATTAGACCCCCTAAACTAAAGGTTATAATAGATCACTCAGCTATCTTCCAAAAATTAAAAATATTGTAGGTCGAGGGAAGATTACTTACCTGATTAACACGTTTATGAAATGATATGTTCCCGTAAAAATCTCAAAAGTACTCAAAAACATTGACTTTTCTCACGGTGGACAACTTTTATCGGTTTCATCAAATCGTTATCTTCGCTATTCATACACATATGCCAAATCTATATATCATATATATCTCTATAAATCCGCTAAGCAAACCCATTCACTTGTATTACACACGTATGTACTAGTTGTGACGAAAAGGTAATTAGTTAATCAGTTTGCTGCATGAAAGAATTATGAAATTCTGTAAGAAGTATGAGGAGTACATGCGAGGAGAAGTTCAGAAGAAACTACCTGGTGTTGGTTTCAAAAAACTCAAGAAAACGTTGAAACGGTGCCGCAGGAAAAATCAAGATCATCATCAGAATCAGTTTAATAATAATTCAGGAGGAGGAGATGATGATAAATCTGCGTGTCCTCACCAATGTACAGGTACCATTAATTATTGCGAGATGGTTGTTAGTGGATGTTTTTAACGATTGCGAGTTTAATTTTTGGGGTGGTTTGTGTGGTCAGTGTTAAATATTGTAGAGATAATTACGTGGTTTTATTATTTATCAATAATTTGAGATAATTGTATTATTTAATAGTCATTCTTATAATAGAATAATAGATGCATCATTTTTATGTCAATCGTTTTGATTGTAATCTGTAGTCTGTGATGGAACCTTCTTTCCTGCCCTTCAGAAAGAAATGTCTGAAGTAATGGGTTGCTTCAACGAACGTGCGGAAAGATTGCTTGAGCTGCATCTAGCTTCAGGTTTTCGCAAGTGTTTTATATGGTTTAGAGACAAATTTCAAACAGACCATATTGAGTTAATTCAAGAAGGCAAGGACCTTGTTGATTATGGTATAATTAACTCTATTGCAATGCGCAAGATATTAAAGAAATACGATAAAGTTCATGATTCTAATCAAGGCCAAGCATTCAAATCACAAGCTCAAAGTATGCATATCGAGATTCTACAATCGCCATGGCTTTGTGAGCTTATGGCATTTCATATAAATCTACGAGAGACAAAGACTGACATCAGAAAGGCGCCTGCCCTCTTTCAAGGATGCTCCCTAGTATTTAAAAACGGGAATCCATCTCTTACTTGTGAGCTTTTTGATTCGGTTAAACTTGATATTGACTTGACTTGTTCTATATGTCTAGTAAGTGTTTTAAGTCCTCTTATATTTATTATGAAAGTAAATGATTACGTTATTTGTAATCGTGTAACTATATACAGGAGACGGTGTTTGATCCGGTATCTCTCACTTGTGGTCATATCTTCTGTTACATGTGTACTTGCAAGGCTGGATCGGTGACTATAGTAGATGGATTGAAGGCTGCCAAGCCAAAAGAAAAATGCCCTCTCTGCCGAGAGGTAATATTTTCTCCTACTTAATACCAATACATAACATCTAAGAGTATCGGATTTGAATAAATGCGATTGTTAGAAGAGGAAGGAGCTAATAGTTTCTTGTCCGCATTAGCATCTATTACTCCCTCTATCTAGCTTAAAGTATCCATCTTTAACCATTAGGACTAGTTCGATGGCCATAACCTTGTCTCTCATCTAGAAGGTACAGGATTCGAATCCCCTCAGTCTTGTTATTCTTGAGCCCTTAAAGGGGGTAAGCAAGAGATGCAAGGTTCGAGTCCCCTCCCTAAACATGGGTAACCTAGTTCTGATTAAGTAGGGTATGCATGAGGAGACGTGTATATTTCCTATGGGAATAGTCATGGTGCGCGTAAGCTGGCCCGAACACCCATACATTAAAAAAAAATATCCATCTTTTTTTGGTACACAAACATTAAAAAGAACATTTAATACCTATACTCTTTATACAATTGTCTTTCGGAGCCGTACTAGAAATAATAAGGAAACATATCTTGTTATATAAAAGAGACAAAGAATATTGAACAAATAAACCTCGACGAGGGAGTATTCCTCAATTTTTGTGAATTTTTTTCATATTCTTTCTCATTATGTTGGGGGTTCGTTTTGGTTTTATCTAGATACGAGTTTATGAAGGTGCTTTACATCTGGAAGAGCTCAACATCCTCTTAAGCAGAAAGTATGTCTCTCTATCTCTCTATCTTTCTCTCTCTCTCTCTAAATTTTTTGTAACGGAACAGTTGTCCGGAATACTGGAGGGAACGACTTCAAAACGAAAGAATCGAGAGAGTTAGGCAAGCAAAGGAGCATTGGGAATCCAAATGTCGAGCATTTATTGGTGACTGACTAGATAATGTAGAATTTCCTACTGATTTGGAGTCCCTTTATGAGATTCTGCATTACAGTGTGTGATACATATGTAATATTTTATTCATTTTTATCACATTGTGTTTAGATATTTACACTATGTCAACCTGTTGGATTTAGGTGTTTAATCAAAACTCATAAATATACTAAATAATCTATACTGAATAATATTAAGAATAAAAAAGGAGATAAGCGGAACCGTACCAGAAGCCATGATTGATTGCTTTGATTGATTTGTTGGAGTGGGTAATGAATCTTCCAGATCTATACCTTTTGTGTTTTTACGTTTTCTCTTTAGATGGGGATGAGATAAAGAGCAGAACCTTCATATAATTCTGAACGTGTGTTCAGTTAAGAATAAAAAGTTATTAGAAGTTAATATTTAATAACTTCTATTATATCCAGTTTTACCCCTCATTAAATTAGAAATAACATAATAGTATCAATACTTTAATTCCATGACACTTTTGTTCCCCCAATCCAATTATAAGCTTCATTAGACCATAATCAATTGGATAAAACTTTTACGATAACAGTACACATTTAATATTTACATATGTGAGCCCATAATTATTAAATTTTTCCAACAATCTCCCACTTGGGAAACATATATTACTTTATGAATGTGTATAACCTTATGAGCGCTCCAAAATTTTATCATATATAGAGGTATTCCAAACAATCTTGTCCATCAACCATAACGATATAGGACTAAAGGGATTTTCGTCACATTTAGCGCAACTAAATCCATCAATAATCACAAATACCAATATAATCAAATGACATAGATCAATCATGGATGTGTAGCATGAAAATTACATGTAATATGGTTAGAACATGCCGATTTCCAACTAGTCCAACTTTAAACCTTAGTGAGATTAAACAAAACCAAACTTGCAGAGTGTAAAAGAACTAAATGCTTTACTTCTACGTAAAATATCCATATACATAATGTTTCTAAAAACATAGAGCAATAAAAAAATTAAACTCCCACTAAAACATTACATCTTCATGTAATATAACACCCATATGAGCAGTATGCTCATGAAAGACTTTGCATGATAACCCTTTAATAAGCGGATCCGCAATCATAGAGTTTGTTCCAATGTTCTCTATATATATTTCTCCACCATGTACATGTTCTTTCACAACAAGGAACTTTATGTCAATATGTTTTTATTTAGATGAGCTCCTATTGTTGTTTGAATATAGTACTACTGATTTATTGTCACAATATAACTTTAGTGGTCTTTCTACATTTCCTAAAATGCGCAGCCTAGTGACAAAATTTTAAAACCATATTCCTTGATTAGATGCCTCATAACATGCTACAAATTCTGCTGCCATAGTGAAAGAAGCTACAAGTGTTTTTATGGCACTCTTCCACGAAATAGCCCCTCCATCTAAGAGATATATATAGCCTGATGTAAATTTTCTACTATCTTGGCATCCCGCAAAATCGGAGTCTGAATACCCACTAATCTCCAATTGATCCGATTTCTTATATGTGAGCATAAAATCTTTTGTTCTCTTTAAGTATGTCATTACCCGCTTGGCTGCTTTCCAATGTTCCATACCAGGGTTGTTGAGATATCTTCCTAACATGCCAACAATGTACGCAATATCCAGACGTGTACACACTTGAGCATACATTAGCCTCTCAACTGCTGATGCATAGGGAATCTTCTGCATTTCTTAAACTTCAAGGTTTCCTTTATGGCGTTGACTTAAACTGAATTTGTCTCCTTTAGTGACAGGGGTGTCACCTGGTCTACTGTCTTGCATGCCAAATCTTTTAAGTACTTTATCGATATAACTCTTTTGTGATAATCCAAGAATGCCTTGAGAATGATCAGAGTATATTTGGATTCCCAATACAAAAGAGGCGTCTCTAAGATCTTTCATCTCAAATTTTTTTGAAAGAAATTTCTTAGTTTCGTGCAAAATGCTTATATCATTAGTTGCAAGAAGTATGTCATCAACATACAAAACCAGGAATATGAGTTTACTCCCACTGAACATATGATACACACAATCATCTACTGCATTTATCTCAAAACCAAATGAGATAATGACTTGATGAAACTTGTGGTACCGTTGACAAGAAGCTTGCTTAAGTTCATAGATGGATTTAATTAACTTGCAAACCATATTCTTTGGATCTCCCGAAACAAAGTTTTCTGGTTGTACCATATAAATCGTCTCATCAATGTCTCCGTTTAAGAACGTTGACTTAACATCCATCTTATGTAACTCAAGATCAAAATGAGCAAAAAGTGCCATAATTATCTAAAAAGAGTCTTTTGATGATACTAGAGAAAAAGTCTCTTTGAAGTCAATGCCTTCCTTTTGAGTAAAGCCTTTAGCTACAAGTCAGGCCTTATACCTTTCCACATTACTATTTGCATCCCTTTTGGTTTTAAATATCTACTTACAACCAATTGGTTTTGCACCTCCTGGTAACGGAAGAAGTTCCCAAACCTTATTGTCTTGCATAAACTTATACTCATCATGCATTGCTTCAATCCACTTTTGAGAGTTAGAACTTCTCATGGCATGATGAAAGTTGATTGTATCATCTTCCATCGTGCAATTTTCTTCCTCATGTTCTTGGAGATACACAATATAATCATTTGGAACCGCGTTTCACCTTTCTCTAGTGGATAGCCTTATTGGCACTGGTTGTTGAGGTCCCGAATCCACTTCTTGATCAATGACTAGTGTAGGAACTTGTACATTGTCAAAAGTGATAATAGAAATAGGATTCGAAACCGATTCCTCCTCAAAAGTAACGTCTCTAATCTTATTTCTCTCCCCAAACTCAACATCCTCAAAAAATATTGCATTTCCCTTCTCAAATATGTTATTTATTGTAGGATCATAAAATTTGTACCCTTTTGATCCCTCAGAATAACAAATAAAGTAGCTACTTATTGTTTTGGGATCCAGTTTTCTTTCGGTTGGCCTATAAGGCCTTGCCTCTGTTGGACATCCCCAAATATGAAAATGCTTTAGACTAGGTTTTCTACCTGTCCAAAGCTCATAAGGTGTTATAGTAACTGCTTTAGTTGGTACTCTGTTCAGAAAATAAGTTGTTGTCTTTAATGCTTCTCCCCATAGTGACTCTGGCAAGGTTGAATGACTAATCATACTCCTTACCATATCCTTAAGAGTCCTATTTCGTCTCTCAGCAACACCATTCATGCTAGGTGATTGTGGCATAGTGTATTGTTGAACGATACCGCATTCCTCTAGGAACTTAGAAAAAGGTCATGAACGTTGTTCACCTGATCCGTCATTTCTGCCGTAATATTCACCACCACGGTCAGACCTTACGGTTTTTATTGTTTTGTTAAGTTGATTCTCAACTTCACTTAAAAGCCTTGAACACGTCTAGAGACTGAGATTTATCATGAATTAGATATAGGTACCCATAACGAGTGTAATCGTCTATGCATGATATAAAATATTGTTGACCATTCTAAGAAGACGTAGGAAATGGTCCACAAATATCTGTGTGAATCAATTCTAAGACATCTGAAGCTCTATTGGCACCTAATCTCTTTGTTTTGGTTTGTTTTCCCTTAATGCATTCAATACAAATATTGAAATAAAAAAAACAAGGGAATTCAAAATTACATCAGACACAAGTCGCTCAATTCTATTTTTTGAAATATGACCTAAGCGCTTATGCCATAATGATGCTGAGTTTTCCTGATTTATCTTTTGTTTAGTACCACGTGATTCCACGTTCAAGGTTTCATTATAAGATGCGATTGAATCAAGTAAATATAAATTGTCATATTCACTTAGTGAACCGCTTCCCATAATATTAGAATTTAAAGATAAATTAAAATGATTGTTTTCAAATGAACAACAATATCCTAATTTGTCCAATAAAGAAACTGAAATCAAATTACGCCTAAAAGAGGATACAACGAAAGTATCTTTTAAATCCAAATAGCAGTTGGTTCCTAATAACAATCTAAAATGACCAATCGCCTCCACCTCTACCGACTTTCCCTCGCCCACAAAGATGTGTCTTTCACCATCACTTGGATTTCGGTAGCTTAGGCAACCCTGCATAGAAATACTTATGTGAGTAGTAGCCCCAGAATCTATCCACCAAGTATTTCTAGGAACTGAAGCTAAATTTACCTTAGAACAGACCAAAGTAAGAATTGTACCTTTTTTAGCACGCCAAGCGTGATATTTTGTACATTCTTTCTTCATATGTCCAGACTTCTGACAAAAATAACAAACACCGGGTTCCTGATTTTGTTTCTTTTGTGTTGGACCCTTAGCAGCATTATTCTCTGATTTTCTTTTCTTGCTTTTATCTTTAGAGGTGTTTGCTAAGTGAGCACTTTCAGTTCTTTCTTACTTCAACCTTTCTTCCTCTTGCACACAGTATGAAATAAGCTCATTAAGAGTCCATTTCTCCTTTTGACAGTTATAACTGACCTTGAATTGGTTAAATAATGGAGGAAGTGATATAAGTACTAAATGCACGAGCAAGTCATCGGACATGTCGAGTTTTAGAACCTTACATTTTGAAGCAATGTGTGACATCTCCATGATGTACTCCCTTATATTTCATTTTCCCTTATATTTCATTAAAATCAAGCTTGCCAGAAGCGTGCTTGTTTCAGCCTTATCGTTTTTGGCAAAACCTTTCTCAATTTCAGCAATAAACTCCTTAGCATTAGTAATTCCTTCAGAATCTACACCTCTAAAGGCTTCTGGAATGCCGCACTTGATAATCATTAGACTCATGCGATTTGAACGATCCCACTTCTCATATTCCTTTTTCTCTTCAAGAGAACTTTCCTGAGTGAGAGGTTGGGGTGTTCGTCCAGATCCATACAGCCAAGAACAATGCGAATGTTCTCTTTCTAACCCTTAAAATTATTCCCATTAAGCATGGGAATTGAGTTGGCATTAGCAGATATTGTAGTAGCAGATGAACTAGCTGAATTAAAAAATAAACAAACAATGCTCACATTAATATTCTATAATCTGTAAATTCAAGTAATGATCATTCCATCTCAAGATACTGAACACAACATTAATATCAAGTCTTTGGACAATAATATTAATTTCAATTAGCATTCTTGTTGTAATAATCAAATATTGGCAATAACACATGTCAAATAATGAGTTTATCTTTAGATCAAGTCATGATTTATATATAAACTAATAATCGTCACGTACTTATTGTTACAAGTATATGTGTAATCAATATAAGTGTTCATCTTCCTTTAGGCCGACTATACTCACATCAAAAATACATTCACAAATATCAAACATTTTTTCTGAATAATTTACACAAGAGCTGTCACTTTGGTGACATCTAAATAAATTATTTCATTCAAAATAAAATATCTGGATCATTTGTATTTGAATTAAATTTTATAACTACCAAAGGTATAATAGAATCCATTAACCAATCCACTATCCTATTAGATTAAAAATAAAAGTTAATCAAAGATATAATAATTAAAAATATAAATGATCACAACTTAATTCAAAAGAAAATGTAAGTGGTCATTCTATATAAAGAAAATAAGAATGAGATCAAATCTAATTTATGCACCACAGTAGATTAAAATCACAATTCAAATTGAATTATTATTAATATCAAATGAAACTTAAAAAAACAGAAATAATTTAAATATGGCCGTCTGTTAATATATTGCAAACAGAAACCAAAAGTCTGCGAACTTCTTAATCAATTAAGATACTTATAACATAATAAACTAAATGAATATCAAAAACACTTTTAAAACAACGAAGATAATAACGCTACAATCATTATTATTATTTACAACACCCAAAGGCATGAGAATAAGCGGTTAACAAACTTTTTTTAATTGATTCGAAAGCTTTATACTATGAAATTATCCATTGATAAAACTCATGTATTGCAATTATCATGAACTAGACTAACAGAGAACCACACAACATATCATATATGACCACACTCCTAATTAATAACAGTTAGAAATAGTTTTATCAAACAAAATCAATGATTCTTAATTATGATATGGAAATCATATAATTAAAAGAAAAAATATTATCCTTATTTATTCAATAATAAATTCAATATAGGAGGCTCTGATACCACTGTTGGATTTAGTTGTTTAATCGAAACTCATAAATATACTAAATAATCTATACAGAATAAATTTAAGAATAAAAAAAGGAGACAAAGGGAAGCATACCAGAAGCCATGATTGATTGCGTTGATTGATTTGTTGGAGTGGGTAATGAATCTTCCAGATCTATACCTTCTGTGTGTTTACGTTTTCTCTTTAGATGTGGATGAGAGAAAGAGCAGAATATATGATATGGGGATCATAACCCCCTTCTTATAATTCTAAACGTGTGTTCAGTTAAGAAAAAAAGCTATTAGAAGTTCATATTTAATAACTTCTATTATATCCAGTTTGACCCCTCATTAAACTAGAAATAACATAATAGTATCTACACTTTAATTTCATGACACTTTTGTTCTCCTAATCCAATTATAAGCTTCATTAGACCATAATCAATTGGATAAAACTTTTACGATAACAGTACTCATTTAATATTTACATATGTGAGCCCCTAATTATTAAAAAATTTCAACACTTTCAAGCACAAGGTATGATGTTAATTATAATCAGGTCCGGCTTTCATCTCATTATGTTCTCTGTAATATATTTCATCTCACACTCCAAACAAGATTTGTGCCAATTCTACATACGAACATGGTCTAAGTTGGGCAAGAATTTTCGGTCTTGCAATGCATACAAACAAGGTACTAGGGTGAAAACGCATCATAGTTCTAACAGATAGGAACCCCTTAGATATTTATCTATACTTGCGTATGAAATATAACCCTCACCGAGAGAAGATCTTCACTTGGACCCCCTGTGAATTATCACGTTGTCTCGGAAGGAAGAGATCATCAAATACAACAATCAAGTGGAAAAACTCTCCCTAACCACAATGAGTTGTCATTGATTGAGCTTTTACACATTTGTGTAGAAAAATCAAGTATTTATATTGTGAAACTTTATACTACTGCTAATATTATGGTAATAAAGACACACTAAAGATATTAATGATATGAGGGTTAAACTTAATGATATTCAAGAAGGGATTATGGAAAAATTTTTTGGGTCAATTTATGGAAGATAATCATAATAATGAGACGCTTATTGAAGAAACTATTGTTCTTGGTTAACTTGAAGAAGCTATTATAATTGATTATGAGATCATCAACAAAACTCTAGATCTAATTGGATCAATTTTGATGATAGGTGCTCTACCTACTATCACAACATTATGAGGGTAGAATTGCTAGAAAACATAACACGTCCCTCACTTGTGAGGATGGGAGTGTTATTACTTGTCTCGTGTCTATAAAACATGAGTTTTAGAAGATCTACAATAGTTTACTTGACATTAAGGATGTATGCTAAGAAGTTTGCTCTACTACGGATGTACTTAAGATGTGATTGCACAATAAATTATTACACGATCCTTATTAGGCTTATTAGAGACATTTTTCTGGCGACCACCTTATTTAGGACACCTTTAGCGAACAATGTTGATAGTTAATATTTTATTTTAAAAATAATCTTTAGTGACCATGTAAGTCATAAATAGAGACTATAGAATCATTACCGACCACCATTAAAAAATTTAGTCTCTATTTGGTCAGTATAAGTGTATTTGTGAAAAAATATTATATATTATTAATTATATATTACCAACCAACTTGTGGTAACTAAAAGATAGTAGACATTAGCGATTATAGTTGTTGTCGGAAGATGTTTCTTTTAGCAATAATTTATGGAATTTTTTTAAGTCTTTTTTTTTTGTTTACCTTGATTTGAAAAAAGACAACAAAGTTAAAAGATTCATTTTAACAATTTCTCACAGAAGCTACAACTTTTAAAGGTGTCGAGGAGACAATTCTAATTTACTTGATTATAAATCCTAGTCATATCGATTTTCGCAGATGCATAATATTTCTCAGATTATTTTAAGAAAAAATAGATGATTTTCTGTATAGTAAAAGTATTATCTTAGATACTTCTATCTTTAATAAATATAAAATAAGTGATATAATTTTATTTATTGGGTTATAGTCTAAATCTCATAATCTTCGTAATAAATTTGTAATTAAAGTTTATACACCGGTCTATAATTTTTAATGGATTCTTGACTCTCACCTTTTGTTATCAGAGTGATAAAAATATCGTTAATCTTGTACAACCTAGCATTTTTAATAAAGAAATTCGTAAACAATTGTAAAATGTCAAAGGATAGTTTGCTGTTTCGGACGGCCAAACTTCAAAGTGATAAATCCATTTGCCAATATTTATTATTCTAATTTAAAGGGTCCATGACTGCAAAGAGTTGATGCAGATTCGGATAATGAAAGCTGCTGCGTTAAACTTGTGGCTCCTATAAAAATGAGGAGATTAGATGTGTTTTATATTCAGTTGATAATGACAAGTTGTTGGAGTTTCATAGCGCTCAAATCAATAGCCAAGCCTACCTTTCTTGACCAAGATTCGGAGCAATTTGAAAATAAAATAAAAAAGACCAAGATTCGGAGCAACAATTTGGAAAAGTCTAAGTCCCAAATTATTGCTACTTCTGTGTCCCAAAATTAATACTTTCTCCGTCCATTTTTATTTGTCTACCTTTTTAATGCACAAATATTAAAAAAAGCATTTAATACTCTTCTATTTTACACAATTGTCCATAATTAATATACATAAGGTCATTTATTGCAACACTTTTTATACTATTTAATTAAAGGTATTCTTGGAAAAAATAGAGAAAAAGTGTCTTGATATTGTAAATTGGACAAATAATATTGGACACCTCCTTTTAGAAAGATGGACAAATAAAAATGGACGGAGGGAGTATTTATATTACTAAAAATAGTGTGTCCGAAAATTATTATTTATTTATAATACTAAGATATTTTTCTTCAACTTTTTTTACTATTACCTTTATTAAAAAAATAAAATTTATATTTCCAATACATATTTAAAATATCAAAAACACTTAATAAAGGGTAAATTTGTAAATGATGTATATAATAATTAGATTTCTTAATTTGTATGAAAAACAAAATGGACATTATTTTTGGGACAGAAGAATTAATCCTTTATCATATTACTTTTTTATTACTAGATACTACCGATTTTAAATAATAATAATGATAGGTATCATCTAAAAAAAAATAACACAAAAACTACATATGTGAATTTTAAATAGTTCAGTTATACAAAAGAGTTTGACAAAAAAAGTTATACAAGAGAAAAAAATAATAATTAGAAAAAAGAAAATATATTATTAAACCATCCAAAATTCATATCATAAGTAATTTTTAGTAATTGCTTTTTAGATGATATTTAAGATTACTCATTAAATAAATCATGAGTAATGCTAGCTAGGTATCACTTAAAAAGTAATTACCTAAAAATCATCCATGATATAGTTCTTGGGTGATCCGATCATATTGTTTTTTTCTTGGCTATTTTTTCTCTTTCATATATGATTGGACCATCCAAAATCTACATTATAAGTAATTTTTGGGTGATTACTTTTTGGATGATACCTAACATTACTCATAAACCATTAATATAATTTTTTCCTTATTTATCATTTTTTTAATTTATAATTGGCTCATATAAAAACGATAAAAAATGATATAATTTGGATAATATCTAGCCTTACTTTTATGAAAATAAGGTTTTAATATTTAACTTATTATTAATTATTTAATAAAATTAAATTATAAGAACAACACTTAATTAATTACAAAGAGATTGGAATTAATCCTAATTAACTACAACAACAAAATTAATTTTTAATTAAAATAAAAGATAAAAAATTATAAAAACATCTATAAACTTATTAATTATTATCATTTAATTATCATAATATTTTTATATTGTTTTATTTTTATTTTAAAATCCACTTACCGCCGCCGACCACCAACACCACCTCCATCACCACCATTACCACCACCACACCACTCCTGCCCCTACCACCACCACCACCACCATTATTCTCCGCTGACCACCACCACATTCTCCCATAACTATCACCGATTAGTTTCGTCACCACCAATTACCACCAACTAATCCCATCAAGTGAGCGTCCGTTAAATTTTTAAAAAAAATTCATAACTAATATTAAAAAAAATTCATTTTTGGATTAGGCAAAATAATATTTACGTCTATGGTTTTTTTTATTTTTCAATTTCGATATTCTGTTTTATGTGTTGTTGTAACATACAAAAATAGATTTGTCAATTCCACCACACGTGCGCGTTCGTGAATTTTTTTCAAAAAAAATCATAATTAATTCCAAAAAATCAAAAAAATTAAAAAATTGCATTTTTTTACGGGAAAAGTACATCAGAGAATTTTTTCAATTTTTTTATTTTTTTTATTTCTTAATTTTGGTATTTAATTTTATGTGTTCCTATAATACACAAGAATATATTTATGCATTCATGTAGCACACAAAATCATAGAATCGATCTAAAGCATTTATTCCTTAAAAAACATTTTTTCTCTTTATTAATCCTATATACCCTGTTTTTACTAGTTTTTTACTATCTTGATGTCTTATCTTTTTGTCCAACCCTTTTTTTATTTTGTGTGCTGATGTAATATAGAAAACAGTCCTTTTTGTATTAAAGCAACACACAAAATCACATATTCCTTAGTCATGTCTTTTTTAGTCTGTGATATTGTGTATCACGTGAAAAAAAACCGACTGTTTTGTGTATTGATATAAGACATAGAAAAAAATTAGTGTCTATTACTCTAGTTTCGGAGACCCTAGACACTAAAAACCATAAAATTTCGAAACTAAAGACCATAAAACCTCAAGTCTGAAAACTATAAAACCTTAAATCAATAAATTCTAAACCTAAAAACTCTAAACTCTAGCCCCTAAACCCTAGCCCTAAACCTAAAAATACTAACCCTAACCCCAAACCCTAAATCTGAAACCCTAAATTAAAAACCTTAAACCTAAACCCTAAAACCCTAAATCCTAAACCCTAAACCTTAAATACAAAAACAATAACCCTAAACCTGAAAACCCTAAAGCCTAAATTCTAAAAGAAGAAAAAAGACTAATATATGTGTTTTGGGAATTAAAAAAACTGAGTTTTGTGTGTTCCTAAAACAGACAAAATCGCAGAGAATGAGAGAAAGGACTAGTATGACGGGGTCTATCATTTTGTGTGTTCTCGTGCTACACAAAACTAACCTTTGTGTATTACTAAAACCCTAAAAACGCTAACCCTAAACCCTAAAATCCCTAAACCCTAACCCTAATGATGGTAACAAAGTAACTAGAATAAACTAAAATTATTTTTATGAAAGTAAAAAACTGGAAAACCATAAACCCTAGTTCCTAAACCTAAATCATATACCTAAAAACATTAATCCTAATAAACCTAAACACTAAAACCATAAACCCTAAAAACCAATAAAACCTAAATACTAAATGGAAAAAAATGACTAATATGATAATGTTTGTTATTTTGTGTGTTCCAGGAATACAAATATAATACACACAAATCTGAGTTTTGTGTGTTATAAGAATACACAAAACTGAGTTTTGTGTATTCTTGTAACATACAAAATCTCAGAGAAGAAGATAAAGGACTAGTGTGATGAGGTCTGTCATTTTGTTTGATACAGTACTACACAAAACTAATTTTTGTGTATGCTTGTAACACATAAAATCACAGATTAAATAAAAAGACTAATATGATGTGTCATTTGGTGTTTTACGGGAATACAAAAAAAAATACATATCCCAATATCTACACATTCTCTTTCATTTTTTATGTATTACATCATTACACAAAACAATCGGTTTGTGTGATCATGTGATACACAAAATCACATACAAGTAGGGGCTTGACTGGAAAAGAAAAAGTGGACTTGTGTGTTACTGTAATACACAAATGGTTGTTTTGTGTATTACAACAACACAAAAAATAACAAAAAAATGTTGTACAAAAATATAATACATCAAAATAGTTAAAAACGAATAGAAATAGGGTATATGCGATTAATATAGAGAAATATGACTTTGTTAAAGAAGGGAATGCTTTAGATTGATTTTACATAAATATATTTTTGTGTTCATAGGAACACATAAAACTGAATATCAAAATTTTTTTAAAAAAATCACTGATGTAGATATGAACTTGCCCCATCCGAAAATGCAATTTTTATTTATTTTTGATTTTTTTGAAATTAATTATAATTTTTTTTTAAAATCACGGACGCGCGCTTATGATGGAATTGACAAATCTATTTTTTTTTGTGTTATAACAACACATAAAGTAGAATAACGCAATTAAAAAATTCAAAAATACAAAAAACTAAAAATTTAAAAAAATCAAAAAATATTCTTAGGCGTAAATATTAACTCGTATCGTCCAAAATCGATTTTTTTTTTGATTTTTTTAGAATTGGTTATGAAGTTTTTGGACGCGCGTATGTGATAAAATTAGTTAGTGGTTATTGGCGGTGATGGTTTCGGCGGAACTAGTATGTGGTTGTTATGGGCAAAGGTGGTGGTGGTTGGTGGAGAATAATGGAGATAGTGGTGGTGGTGGTTGTGGTAGGGGTCGATGCATTAGGTGGTGGTGGTGAATGCATGAGGTAGTGGTGGTGGTGGTGGTAGTGGTTGGATAAGGTGGTGATTGTGGTGGTGGTGGTGTTGGGTGCATGAGGTAGTGGTGTTGATGGTGGTGGTGGTGGTTAAAGGCGAATGTGGTGGTAATGGTTGTGGTGGTCAATGGAGAATGTATGAGGTGGTGGTGATAGTCTGTGGTAAATGCATGAGATGGTGATGGTGGTCGATGGCGGTGTCCGAATTTCGAAATAAACATAAAAATAAAATAAATAAATCATATATTATGAATATTATATAATAAGAATAAAAACGAAATAATTTTAATAGCATTAAAAGTAATAGTGAAAGATAAATATGGTAAAGTGTTTGATTGACAATTAATTTTTTAACCTTTGTTTGGATTGCAGGATTAGAAAGAAAACGAAGAGATTATAAAGAATTGTAGATATCCTTCCTTTATTTGTATTATAAATTTTGGAGGCATATGTTATTAAAGGATACCTTCTAATCTTTTATATTCTATCTTTTCAATTTGATCATTAGAAGAAAAAGATTAATTATAACGTTAAAATGACTTTATTAACCTTATATTTTATTTTAAAAATATATATTTTAATAGAAATATAAAAGTAACTTTAAGTATAAAATAATCTCTTTTCATTACTAAAAAACCCAAATACAAAATTCAAATAATTTTTTATTAATATTTTTTTCCTTATTTTAATAAATCCAAACAAAATTAAATACCTCTCATCTCTTTTAATATACTATTTTTTTTCTTTCCTTTGCTAAAAAAATTCTCCTATATCCAAACAAACCCTTTAAACTATGATTAAGTATGAAGAGTTTTTTTTCTTTTTTTAGAATGAAATTTGAAGATTTGTAATTAATTAGAAATTATTCTTATATTAAAATGGTGTAGTAATTACATTTTTTTTTTTGGCGTGTAGTAATTACATTGAGTTACTTCAAGTGTGATATTTTCAATTGGTTTTTAAATGGTACTATTACATTACATTATCTTAATTCAAGAAGTGTGATATTTTCAAATGGTGCGGTAATTACATAGAGTTAATTAAGTGGTTTCTGTTTGCACCTGGTTACACAAGGTTGCGGTGTTTGTTAATAAAGTCTTTTGTTCTGTGTAATTCATTGAGATGTATTAGAGATCACTAATGGTTAGCTATGTATCCTTATCAGAAAGAGTGCACACTGTGCAGCATTAAAAAAGTTAATGAAATCACTAACATCTTCATATACCAAGTTAGTTGAGTACAAAATTTGAAGTAGATTTGTATTACATCTCATCTCATCATTGTATTACATAACAATGTAAACCAAAATTATCCTTGAAGACTAACAATCATGACATTTTTATCTTTAAACATGTGATATCTTTTGACTAGCTTCTCCAGAGTACCTACTGAGTGTTGCATCTTGTTAAGTTTCGTATCCATGAACATGCTCTGCAATACAATACAGGAAAATATTAGATTACATTAATACGAAACAAATACATTTAGTTTTGATCCACATACTTGGTAATCATCTCCATATTTCTCGACCAATCGTTGTATATGCATGCGTTGGTTAGCCGTTAGTGGCTGCAAATGTGTACTTCTCCCATCCCTTCGTTTCTTACTGAGGGCAGTTTTCAGATCTAGAAAGGTGAAAATATAATGTGAGGTCACTGTTATGAAATTATAAAGACACAACAATAGCACATTACATACAAAATAGATTTACATCGGGTATTAGATCACAAATTGCTGCTATGATGTGAAGCTATAAAAAGTATTCTCACTGTATTTATTCATTCTATTAGCATCTGACTATTTATCATTAATAATCACGGTAACATATAGGTAAAGGTATCTGACTATTTCATTTAACTATAATTAACAAGCCGTGTGGAAAGTAATCAAATTAGAATTGGGGGTTTCAATATTAAGGGTTAACTATAATTTTCCTACTTGAAGCTAATTTGAAATTCTAATTGAGTCCCAAATAGATTAATACATGAAATTTAAAAGCAAAATAGGAAAAGTAATAGTTACTGACCATCTTCTTCGAGGTCACTACCGGAATCCATAGGCTGAAACTCATCCATAGGAACAAACTCGCCATGAGAAGATGCGGAAGGGGGTGGAATCTGAAGAGAATCACTCTGGACGAGATGGCCGGTACGGGACCGAACGCCGAGCAAATTGGGATTGGAAACGACGCCGAATGACTTGTAATTGTCGATGACACTGGCCTTATCGTCCCACTTGGAATGAGTGGGATCTAGAAGAGAACGAAGCTTGGGTGGAAGACAGAAGGCTGGTTTGAAGATGTTAGGGTTTTTCTTCGGTAGACCAACACGTACCTTTGATCTTGATCTCTTGTACTTTCTTCGTGATCCTCCCATCTCTCTGTTTCTCTCTCTAGATTGTAGAAGAAGAAGAAGAAGGCGGATTGATAAGGTTTTTAGGGTTTAAAGGGAAAGGTTTAGGGTAATGTTTGAATTTAGGATGGATTTCTTTTTTAGTATATTTTTTGGACCGAGGGGTTTCTTTTTAATAAAGGACCCGGGGAAGCAAAAACAAGGGAGTGAGGGAACGTCGATAAAATTACAAAATTATGAAATTCTCTCTATATCCTTTCCTCACAAATATACACAAACACTCATTTTGAATTCTCCTACCCTACCTAACATCTAAAATCTCTATATTTTAGGTATTTCCCTCCAGTGATTTAGTGTTTTCCTTCATATATTCATCATACACTAAATCTTTCTTTCTTTCTCCCCTCAAATCTACTACTTCTTCCCAAACCTTCCCTTCCATCCAAAGCTTCCTGCTATGGAGTTTTTTGCCCCTTCTCATCCCCTGGCCAAAGACAAAGCACTTATCATCTCGCCAGACACAAAATCAGTTTACAAAAATGCTAGAGAATTTAAAATCACTGCTAAACTTCTTGCTATGGAGAAACTAAATCACATTTTTATAAAAAACCACATCAACAAGTATTGGTCTTTAAATGAACAAGTAGAATCTGAAAGATGCTCTGCAAATGTGTTCACCATTACTTTCAAAAATGAAGAAGATATTAACAAAGTTTGGAATCAAAGGCCTTGGACTATCCAAGGAAAACACCTGGCAATCAAAAGATATGAAAGTCACAACAAAAATGAAGTAAACCACACAACTATGTGGATCCAACTTTCAGGAATCCCAGCTAATCTACTTACCAAACACTGTATTGGAAAAATGATGAGTTATTTCGGCCTAGTTCATCAAATTAACCTACCTGAAGAGCTCGACATTGATGAGAAATCAGTTACTAAAATCCAAGTAGATTGGAACTTATCAACACCTCTAATACCAGGTATCAAATACTGGGAAAATGAGGATTCAGCAGCTTGGATTAAATTCACCTATGAAGACATAGGCCAGGTATGTTACGGGTGTGGGCTTTTCGGTCATGAAGAAAACAACAAGACCTATCAATGTCAAAACCCTAAAGTTACCCCCAAATTGGGGGCCTGGATCAAAACTTCTACAAGAGGACCAACTCCATTGGTGTCTCAAAATATGAACAAAAGGAAAATTACCAGCCAAAAAACCTCATCGAGAATAACACCCACCTTGAATCGAACATGGAACAACCCACCGGAGAGAGTCAACTCGGTCTCGATGATGAAATCAGCTAATGGAGTGAGCTCGGACTCCAGTAATCAACTCGCCAATCAACTCACCACTCCGTTTATGGGTACAACAAGTACTACGAACATTTTCAAATTTGGTACTAACTCGACAAAAATCAATGAAAGAGAAAAAGGACAAGTATTGGGATCGAAGAGAGAGAATCAAAAGAAAGGTAATGGGGCTGAATCCTCTCTGTCGTCTTCTTTGTCTCAATCGGTTATCAAAAATAAAAATAAAGGAAAAGAAGTTGTACCCGATCCGATATTGGATAAGGAGCAAAATCTCGCCATGCTGGCCAAGTCTTTTATCAAGGAATTAAAAAATAGCCCAGCCCAAGAAAACCTTTTAACTTTTGGGACTTATGTTAGCCCACCTAATTTTATTAAAAGCCCAAATGTCATTCTACCCAAAACACATACACCTCAAGCCCAAACATATCATCAGACACTAACACCCCGACTCAAAACACCCATTCGACAAAAACACCTAACCCTAAATCCCCAATCAAACAAACATTCTCTCAAAACCCGTCCTCAATCATCTCAACTCCGACCACCACAAACACCCAAATCAATGATGATTTCACCACACCAAACCACACTTTACCTCTCAATTTCACATCCTACTTTTCAACCACCACCACTTTCAGAAACAGTGTGACTATTGAGGGTTCTCAACAAGCCATTATGAAGAAGAAATTCTTCGGTGATTTATCAAATAGAACTCCAATCAAATCCAAAAGCATGAACATTAAGAAGAATCAACTCACTCTATCCAATGCTAAACGCCAAAAATCTCTTTGGGAAGCAAGAAATGGAAGTCAATTGGATAAAGCGAATTTACAAACTTTAGAATCAAAGATGGAAGGCTTAGAGGAGAAGGCAAATACAAGTGGTGAAGCAAGCAAATCAGACCAAGATAAGGTTATTTCAGCTGAGGAAGAGGTTTGCGGGGTTGACCTTGATCAACCCCTTCACTATCAATGAGACACCTATCCTGGAACTGTCAGGGTATTGGCAACACCTTGACAGTCCAGGCCCTAGCCGATATGGTCAACAAATATCGGCCTCAGGTACTTTTTCTTTCGGAAACCAAGAATTGTTATTACACTATTAAAAAACTTGAAAAAATTATTAATATGTCTCTCATAGAAACAGTAGAACCTAAAGGACTTAGTGGTGGCCTTGCAATCATTAGTAAAAATAATTATGAAGTTAAAATCATTAGCAAATCAGTAAACCATATACACTGTAAAATTAACACTGATGGGAAAGACTACTACTTTACCTTTGTCTATGGAGCTCCCCTAGATAAAAACAAAGAAGAGTGTCTTAAAATGTATGCTAGCTGTAAGCCTATCAATGATGCCCCCTGGCTGTTTATAGGTGATTTTAACAATATTAGATACACCTCTGATAAGAAAGGAGGTAACTGTAAGATTAATAAATATATGAATATGTTCAATGGGTTTATAAAACACCACAAACTTGATGATATAATCACAAGAGGATGCAAATTCTCTTGGTCAAACAAAAGAGATGACAATGAAATGATTAAGTCTTTCATTGATAGAGGTCTATGTAATAAAGCTTGGACTGATCTTTACCCCTCAGCCTGGATTGCACTACTACCAACACTGGGGTCAGATCACTCTCCACAAATACTCACCCTCTATGAAAACCATATTAAGAAAGATAGAAGGTTCTACTTTGAAAATAGTTTGTTGGAAGAATCCGATTGTCTTGAAATTATTAAAAAGGTTTGGAACATTAAGAAATGCCCTTCTGGACTCATTAGAAATGCCCTTACTCAAAAGCTTGAAAAGTGCAAAATTCAACTTACTAGGTGGAGCAAATTGAAGTTTAACAACACAAAAAAAATTATTAACAAACATATAAAAAATTTAGAGAAAATTTATAATGACCCACTCACTAAAGATTGGACTGATTACAATAATATTATAAAAGTAGTGGAAGATTTGTGGAAAAAGGAGGAAGATTACTGGGCCTCTAGGTCCAGAAATACTTGGCTTAAAAAAGATGAAAGACCTCCTTTTTCTATGCCTCCACTAAAGAAAGAAGGAAAATAAACACCATTACTAGATTAAAAAATGAAGAAGGAATTTGGGTTGATAATTTCTCTGATATTACTAATGAAATAACTAATTACTTCAACAATATCTTTAAAACCGTGGGAACTAGAAACTACTACCCCATCCTAGATTGTATTGTCCCTACCATCACTGATAATATTAATAATAACCTCAACAAAAAACTTGAGATTTCTGAAATTGAAAGGGCAATTCATGAACTTGGGGCTAATAAAGCCCCTGGTCCAGATGGCTACCCAGGATATTTTTATAAAAAATATTGGCATATTATTAAATTGGATATTATTAGAACTATATACAATTTTTGGTATAATGATGGGACCCTAGATGATATTAACCAAACCTTCATCTCGCTTATACCTAAATTATGTAACCCTACCTCTATTAAACATTTTAGACCTATAAGTTGTTCAAATTTCATTTATAAAATAGTGGCTAAAATTCTCGTGAATAGAATGCAACCGGTTTTGAATGCTTTGATTGATGAAAATCAATCAGCATTTATACCTGGAAGGCATATTCAAGAGAATACGATGATTGCTCATAAATTGATTCATTATATTAAAAACAAAAGAGATACGAAAAAATATTTTATGACTATTAAAACAGATATTCAAAAGGCGTATGAAAATGTGGAATGGGATTGCCTTGAGGATATCCTGCTTAAAATGGGCTTTAATCTCAAATGGGTTAATAAAATTATGAGGTGTGTAAACTCAGTCTCTTACTCAGTCCTGATCAATGGATACCCTATTAAAATTGACAGGCCCCAAAGGGGTTTGCGACAAGGGGACCCCTTGTCCCCCTTACTCTTTTGTATTACTACTCAATTACTATCATCACTTATTAAACAAAAAATGGAGAATTATGATATGAAAGGTATAAAAATTGCCAAATCTAGTCCCCAATTATCCCATTTGCTTTTTGCTGATGATAGCATCTTTTTTATGAGTGCTAACAATATGGAAATTGAAAGTTTTCGAGATGTTATCAACAAGTACAGTTATGCAACTGGAATGAAACTTAATCTTAATAAATGTGGTATAAAATTTAGCCCCAACACCCCTATTTTTCTACAAATAATAGATAGTGGGATATAAATAAGGTACACCAAGAATATGACAATGAAACAGCTGCAGTTATTCTTAATACCTTTTTTCCCTATTCAGGTGGTAGAGATACCCCTATTTGGAATCCTGATCAGGATGGTCTCTATACTGTTAAAAAGTGTTATCAAATTTTGAAAGAGAAACAAGAAAAAAGTCAAAACAAAAATAACACCAGACCTACAACATCCCATATTATCAGAACAAATATATGGAAAATGATGTGGAATTTAAATATTTTACCCAAGATAAAAAATTTCATGTGGAGGGCATTAAAAAACCTCCTACCTACAAATGAAAACATTTATAAAAAAAAAGCTATAAAAAATCCTTTATGTGATTTATGTCTTTCAGAGGTGGAATCTACTGAACACCTCCTATTAAACTGCTCTTGGGTTAAAGCCTTATGGTTAGCTTCTGAATTCAACATTAAAACTTGCAACCAAAATTCAATTAGATTGGATTCTTGGATGGCAAGTATTTGGGAAAATACAAAGAAACAAAAATTGGAAAAGAATGAATATATGGAGAAAATATGCTTTCTCCTGTGGCATATATGGAAATCTAGAAATGATAGTAAATACAAATTTACTAAGGTTGACCCGATGGTAACTCTTGATAAAGCATATATAGAATGGAACAGTTACAAAAATACAACACCTCATGATGTTAATACTAAACTGAAGGTTAAAAAAATCATTGAAAAAGATGATAATATTACAAATGTGAATGAAATGGGTAATGAAAATATAACTGATGTTAAAATGAATCCAAAAAGTGAATGGATTCCTCCTCCAAAAATTTTTATTAAGATAAATGTGGATGCAGCTTTTGCTAATAACAAAGCCGCAATTGCTTGTGTAAACAGGGACAATAATGGCAAAATTTTGGATAGCAATGCTTGGAATGTGAATGTGGAATCTCCTATAGAAGCTGAAGCCCTTGGCACACTCAAAGCCTGCGTAATTGCTCGTGATGTGAAGACTAATAGAGTGATTATTGAAGGTGATTGTCAAAGGATTATGCTTCCATTAGAGAGGAACATTTTTATTCATATTCCAAAAATTTGTAATATCATTAACAGTATTTATTTCATTTCTGAGTCGTGCAATCCTATCTTTAGATGGACTAATAGAGATAGTAATATGCTAGCTGATGGATTAGCCAAAAGAAAGCTTCTTAGCAACTCTTTTGGACCACAACCTATTGTGAATCCTTGTAGGCTAGTTAGAACTAGTAACTCTCAAGCCTCTCCTTCGGGAATTGGCTAATTTTGTAACCGGTTTTAGAAATTTTAATATATTATGTTTGGAACAAAAAAAAAGGACCCGGGGGAATTATATACATGAAAGGAAGAAAAGAAGGGTAAGGGTTATTTTCTTTTCTAAGTCAAAAAATAATTCTATTAATCTCCATTAGTTGAAAGGGGATTTAGTATAGCCCTATAACTTACATCATAACAAATAAAAGCCCATTCTAAAAACCAAGTTACAACCTAACTATTATAGAGGGAAAACCCAAAATACCCCATTCCCCCTTTCCCACAGTAATAACAAAATAGCAAAACAAAAACACCATAGGGAAATTCCACCGACCCCATTTCACTTTCTCTTTACTCTCTGTACCCTCTTCTCTCACAAACCACCTCTCTCTCTCGCGCAGCAAAACTACCACCACTGCTCCTCTTCTCGCACAGGAAAACCACTACCACCCTTGCCTTCCACCTTCCACCACCACCTTCCACCTTCACCACCATCATCATCTTCCATCCACTGGAGCACAGGCAAGGCCGGATTTCCATCTTCACGCAGCAGAGCTCCCTCTTTTGCACCAGAAAAAGGACGCCACTCCGATCAGCATCTATGGTCCACGCCTCTTTTGTTTAAGTCTATTTGTTAAATTCCAGACTCTATGGTCCAGCCCCTAGATAGGTTCAGCCCATTACACGTTTCAGTTTTTAAAAAAAAGATGTTAATTTGATTTTCAATGTCCCTTAGTCCAGCCCATTAAATGTTTTGGGTCTCTATTAAATGTTTTCAATGTTTTGGGTCTCTATTAATTTTAAAAGACTCCAACATGTTTAATTTTGTTTTTTTTAATTGAACTTGGCTAATGATTCTTTGATAATTAACAGGTAACAAATGGTAGGGGTAGACATTGGATACAACCCCTAGGGTACAGCCCCTAGGGTATACATGTTTCATTTACATGAATTTGGACAAACCCGGACTTGGGTATAGCCCTTAGGGTATATGGATTTTATTGGACACTTGAACAAACCAGAACATCGGACATATAACAAACAAAAATTGGGTACAGCCCCTAGCTTATGTTGGACTATTATATGGACAAACACTAAAAATAATTATATAAAAAAACATTTTATCCACCTTAAAAAACATAGAACACAACATAAGTCTGTATCCATGTGTACAGACATGGATACGAACCCACCTTTTAAATGAAAAGAAAAAAAAATAGAAACAAATTTCTGAAAAGAAAAAAAATTGAAAGTACGTTAAATTTATTACGTTAAATTTAATTCTAGTTAAAAAATAAACTTTTAAATAATCAATCCTAAACTAACTCTAAATCTACAACTTGTTCCAATTTTCATTTTAGCACGTTAATTTTTTTTCAATTTATAGTGAGATAGGACAAATATCCCATCCCATTTTCACCCCTGAAGGTAACCATTATAATGGCTAATTCTTACCTAAACCATGTCCCATATATAGGAATATGGTCATAGTCCATTAATGTTGTGACACCTTATATTTTGTATTAAATTTATCTAAAATATAGACTACATTAATTATGAATGATGGTAAAGAATTAAATAATTTTACTAATACATTATGTTAAGTAATAATGAGAAGTGAGAAATTTAAAACTTTTATTTTATATTAATTTTTTTTTTCCGGTCAAACGTACTAGTAACAAACACTAAGGCTAAATTAGCCTATCCCTAGTCTCGTAAAGGCCAACCCCAATTCCCTAGGGTCCAAATGATCCGGTGCCGATTGCCTAGCTAAACGCGCGGCTCGGTCAGCCAGCCCATTCCATCTACGCGGAAGATGTTTGAAGAAAAACGTTCCATGATCTCCAACCATCTTGTTGATCCGCGTAACGAAAGGACGGACTTTCCACCATGCAGCTGGCAACGACTTAAGACCTTGAACAAAGTCAAGGTTGTCTGAACATATTACGGTTTTAGCCCCTGGATGAGTCATACTGAGCCTAGAAGCTTCAAGAACCGCAGCAGCTTCCCCTTCCGCTGCTGAATCTGTCCAGATAGGTTTCGAGAATGTAACACGTTGACCTATAAGAGTATTCCGTTGTACTATTCCGATACCACTTGGTGTGTTAGCTTAGATAAATGAAGCATCGCAAGTATAAACAAAAATAGCATCGTTTAGATCAGAATCATTCATAGGGTTAACCGCCGGTGTCCTGGTAATAGGAGGTGCAGGAGATGGTGGGAAGTCCCAAGAGGCTCCGAATAGGTCCGCCATACCTGCATGAATTGAAAAAACAATCTGTTGTGGTCGAATATGAACTTGTTCGTGAAGCATTTTCATTTTGGCCCTCCAAATGTTCCATAGTCTCAGTTGTAGGCCTGCTATTAAGATGTTTTCCTCCCAAATAGTATTGTCCATCGAGTCACATGGTTTAGAGAACCAGTCTCCAATAGAATCTGGATCATTCTCCGGTATCCGCACCTGTAAAGCAATACCGGCCCAGACCTGTTTTGCAAAGTTACAAGATAGAAGCATATGTACAACCGTATCCGTCAAGCTTTCACCCCATATACAGTATTTGCTGTCACTGCAATGTCATCTATATAGATTCAGTTTAGTAGGTAGTAAGTTTCGACATGCTTTCTAGTTAAAAGATCGTACTTTGTTGGGAACATTAGATTTCCAAATCCACAGTTTTGGGTTATTCAGTTCCGCTTGGATTGAGGTATGTGCTGTTCATATCATCGCAAGTTGGGACAATAATTTGTACCCAGTTTTAGTGGTATATGTGCCAGATTTAGTAAAAGGCCAAATGAAAGTGTCCTGGCCCTCCGGTTCAAGGAGAGGGATCCTAGCAATCTCTCCATGGACTGGTTGAGGGAGGCTATTGTCTACTACCGTCCAGTCCCAACTATTCCTCTGAGTTATCATCAACTGATTAACTGTTTCAATATTAGTATCAATAGGACGATCCTTAATAATACCTGAGGGTAGCCATTTGTGTTTCTAGATATTGGTAGATTCTCCATTTCCAATCTGGATGTGGCCATGTTCAGTAAGTAGATCTCTTCCTTCAATCAAGCTAGCCCAAGACCACGTCCGATTTTGTCTCAACTTAGCATCCAAGAAAGTCCCTTGAGGGAAATAAATGCCTTTCAATACTCTAGAAACCAGAAGATGAGGGTTACTAAGGATTCTCCAAGCCTGAGCAGCTAAAAGCGCCCTATTCGCCTCTTCAGGTCTCGAAAACCCATTCCCCCTACTACTTTGGCGGCAGTCATCTTTTCCCATTCTAACCAATGTATTTTCCTTTTCTCCAAATAGTTCCACCAGAATCAAGCTATAATAGATGATAGTTTCCTGCAAAAACCAATAGGAAAAGAAAAAATAGACATCGCATAGCAAGGAATAGCCTGCAAAACAGCTTTGATTAGTATTTCTTTGCCGCCTTCCGAAAGGAGTTTAGCTATCCATCCTTGGGCTTTGTTAAAAACCCGTTCAACTATCCAGTTTAAAGTGTCCATTCGTGATCTCTTGTGACATAGTGGTATGCCTAGGTATTTACCCAGGTCTCGAGTCTCAGTAATCTGTAGTGCTGCTACTACCTGTTGACGTAAATCTCCGGGGTTTGAGTACTAAAACAGACCAAAGATTTTTGGTAGTTAATCTTCTGCCCTGAACATCGACAGTAAGTCTCAATACATTCCTTGAATTCCTGCAGGTCCTGCCCATCCAACGAGATTAAGAACAAAGAGTCGTCTGCAAAAAGAAGGTGAGATATAGTCGGGCAATTGCGTGTCATCTGAATACCTGTGATCATTCCCTGTTCAACCTTAGTTTCCAATAAAGAAATTAGTGATTCAGTAAGTAAAGCAAATAACAGTGGTGATAGAGGATCGCCTTGCCGAATGCCCTGGCCAGGTTTGAAGGGTAGTTGGCGCTCTCCGTTAATGTTAATTTGAAAAGTAACCGTCGATATGCAATTCCAGATCCATTGTACCCATTTGGGTGCAAACCCCATTCTCTCAAGTAGCAGGCGGAGAAACTCCCAACGTACCTGATCATATGCCTTTTCCATATCAAGTTTAATAGCCGCAAAGTTAGCTTTATTCCTCAATTTCCGCTTCATAAAGTAGGAGACTTCTTGAGCAATAAGGATATTCTCTTGGATTGCCCGTCCTTTAATAAATGCCGATTGGGTAGGTGAAGTGATATCATTAATTGAAATGTTTGATTCTTTTTTTTATATTTATGATTAAAATTTAAAAGGTAGTCAATTTCTTGTCTAAATAAGTTTATTTCAAATACATTATTTCTGAATAAAATATAATGAAAAATAAAAAAATTTATATTCAAAAAAATTTAACAAAATATTATAAATTTGTTGAATTATATAATAAATTATATTCAGATTGAGTAAAACAGTTTTTTAATTTTCTTTTATAATAAAGTAATGTTTCTAAAAAAGATAATCAGTGTTGTTTGGGGAATCGGTCCCGAAAAAAATTAGAATTAATTTCTATTTCGATTTTTTTTTCTTTTGAATTAAGAAAAGGCTAAAAGTCTTATATTTAGACTTGGGGCAAATATAAAAGTAGGGGTTAATTTTTTTAAGATCTTTCTGGTCTCGAAATCTAGAAAATAATATATTAGCCACCTTGATTAAATTTTAGAGATAATTCCCAATTAATTACAATTCCTCACTTTTTATACTAAAAAAAAGGAAGGAGGAAATTACTTCCTACTTACTCACAAATTATTAACTTAATTCCCAATTGAACACATTGTCATATTTACCTTCCAATGTTACCCTTATGTGATTTTTTATACTTTTTTATTGTTTTTTATTTTATTATTTAATATTATATTTTAATAATTACCTCCAGATTTTTTTTTTCGATTTTTTTTCAAATTTTTTTTCAAATTTTTTTTCGAAATTTTGTTTTAAATTTTTTTTTTCGAAATTTTTTTTTGATTTTTTTTTTCGATTTTTTTTTGGAAATTTTTTTCCAGTTTTTTTTTTTTAATTTCAGGTTATGTGTTGCTGTAACACACAAATATAGATTTATGTGTTCCTATAACACACAAAGTCATAAAATCGATTTAAATGATTCGCTTCTTTAACAATATTGTTTTTTTATATTTATTAATCGCATATACCTTATTTTTATTCGTCTTTAACTATCTTGATATATTATATTTTTGTCCAACTCTTTTTTGTTATTCCAATTCTGTGTATTCCTGGAACACACAAATCTCAGAACCGTGTATTCTTAGAACGCACAAATATAAGATTTGTGTATTCATGGAACACACAAATCTCAATTTTGTGTATTCATAGAACACATAAAAATTGAATTTATGTATTACTAGAATACACAAAACTTGATTTTGTTTGTTCCAATTCTGTGTATTCTTGGAACACACAAGTCTCAGATTTGTCGTTCCTGGAACACACAAGTCTCTGATATGTGTGTTCCTGGAACACACAAGTCTCTGATTTATGTGTTATTGGAACACACAAGTCCCTAATTTGTGCCTGGACCACACAATTCTCAGATTTGTGCCTGATACGCACAAGTCTCTGATTTGTGCGTTTCTGGAACACACAAGTTTCAGGGTTGTGCGTTCGTGGAACACACAAGTCTCCGATTTGTGTATTGATGGAACACATATAAATCAAATTCACAAAACTTTATTTTGTTTGTTCCAATTTTGTGTATTCTTGAACACACAAATCACAAAATTGTGTATTACTGCAACACACAAATCTGAGATTTGTGTATTCATTGAACACATAAAACTAAAATTTATGTATTTTTTGAATACAAAAAACTTGGTTTTAGTTGTTCCAATTTTGTGAATTCCTGCAACACACAAATAAATTTTGGGGAAAAAAAATTTCAAAAAAAAAAAAATTTGGGAAAATTTTTTTTTGGAAAAAAATAAATAAAAAAAATTTCAGAAAAAAAAATTTAAAAAAAAATTCGAACGAAAAAAATTCTGAAAAAAAAAATTAAAAAAAATTCCAAAAAAAATAAAATAAAAAAGAATATAAATAAATAAATAATATTATAATTAAAGTAATTAATTAATTGTCTATGGGTATTTTTGGAATCTGTCGTATTTTTGTGCTTAAGTAGGAATTAAATTGAAGTTGTAATTAACTGAGAATTTTTACACTCTCCGTGTAATTAATTGGGCATTGCCCCTAAATTTTAACCCCCACCTAAATATTAGCCCAAAATAAAAATATAAGGATATTAACCCAAACCTTAAAAAAAATCCCAAATATGGTTACTAGTCAATCTTGGGAAAAAAGTTTTTAATTTAGATTATAATGTAAATGTCTTATATTCTTGTTTAATTTAACTAGGGTGACTAATATATTATATTTTAGTAACTTATCTTCTCTAAAAAAATCAAAGAAATTTCAATGGATCTCGAGTTCGGAACGATCTTAAAATATTAACCACTACTTAAATATTTGCCCCAAGTCTAAATATAAGACTTACAACCTTTCCGAACTAAAACGGGAAAAAGATTTTTTTGTAACTAGAAATTAGTTCTAATTCTTTTCGGGATCGATACCCAAACACCAACGACTACCTTTTTTTTTTTAAACATTGTTGTATTATAAAAAAAATCAAAAAATCTTTTTGCTCAATATGAATTTCTTTTATCATATAATTTAATGAATTTATAATATTTTGACCCATATTTGGGTTAATAATTTAACCAGGTCGACTAATATATTATTTTCTAGTAATGTTTGTTCCTTAAAAAAATCAAACAAAATTTTACTAGATCTCGAGATCGGAAAGATCTTGAAAAATATTAATTACTACTTAAATATTTACACTCGAGTCTAAATATAAGATTTTTAACCTTTCCGAACTAAAACCGAAAAAAGATTTTTTTTTTGAAACTAGAAATTAATTCCAATTTTTTCAGGACCGGTGCCCCCAAACACCACCGACATTCTCTTTTTTTTTTGAAATATTACTTTAGTGTAAAGAAATTAGAAAAACTTTTTTAATACATCGGAAATCTACTTTGAATTTAATTTATTATATAATTTAATGAATTTATAATATTTCGTTTAAAAATATTAAATATAAATATTTTAGTTATTATTTATTTTAGGGATAATTCCCAATTAATTACAATTCTACAAGTTTCATTCCCAAAAAAAAGGAAGGAGCAAATTACTTCATACTTACTCACTAATTAAAAACATAATTCTTAATTAATAATTTTTTGCATATATAGCTTACATTTTTACCCTTATATGGGATAATTCCAAATTAAATACAAATTTACACTTTTCATTCCCGAAAAAAGAAAGGAGGTTTTGACTTCCTACTTACTCACAAGTTAAATAAATTAATTCCCAACTAAACCAATCACCAACAACTAATTCCATTACACGTGCGCGCCCGTGATTTTTAATAAATATATGCATAACTAATTCTAAAAAAATAAAAGAATTGAATTTTTGGACGAATCAAATTAATATTTACGTCTATAAATTTTTTTAATTTTTTTAAATTTTAATTTTTTAATTTTGATATTCCATTTTATGTGGTCCTGCAATACATAAAAATATATTTATGTGTTCATGTAACAAACAAAATCATATAATCAATCTAAAACATTACTTTCTTTAACAAAATTATTTTTTTCTCTTTATTAATCGCATATATCCTATTTTTACTTGTTTTTAATATTGGTAAAAAAAAAATTTGTCCAACAATCTTTTGTTATATTGAGTGTTGTAATAATACACAAAACAATTATTGTTTTTCAGCAACACACAAATTTACCTTTTCACTTCTTGTCAAGCCCGTTCCCAATTAAACATTTGTGTCTTACTTAAACACACCACCTTCGTAACTATGTGTTCCATCAACACATAATTTTGATTATTATGTGTTTTTGCATCACACAAATTATTTCTTGCGACTTGCAACATCACACAAATTGACTTACACATTTGTGTTTGTCTTACATCCATTTCGATGTGAACTATGCGTATCCTATTCACACAATTTTAGAGTTTAGCTTTTCGTATGGTTCTTTTGTGTGTTACTGTAATACACAAATGACTGTTTTGTGTAATACAACAACACACAAAATAACAAAAAAAGGTTGGACAAAAAGTTAATACACCAAGATAGTTACAAACGAGTAAAAATATTGTATATGTGACTTATAAAGAAAAAAAACGATCTTGTTAAAGAAGAGTACACTTTAGATTGATTTTATAATCTTTTGTGTTACATGAATACATAAATATATTTTTGTGTGTTGTATGAACACATAAATATCGAAATTTAAAAATTAAAAAAAAAAGTCAAAAAAAAATCTCTGATGTAGATATGAACTTACCCCGTAAAAAAATACAATTTTTCTGATTTTTTTGTAATTAATTATGATTTCTTATAAAAAAATTCACGGACGCACGCGGGTTGTGGAGTTTGGAAAATCTGTTTTTGTGTGTTATAACAACACATAAAAAGGATTATCAAAATTAAAAAAATTAATAAATACCAAAAAAACAAAAAAAAAACATAAACGTAAATATTAATTTGTCTCGTCCAAAAATACGAATTTTTTATTTTTACGATTTTCTTAGAATTAGTTATGCATTTTTTTTTAAAAAGTCACGGATGCGCGCGTGTGATGAAATTAGTTGGTGGTGATTGGTGGTAGGGGTGTTAGGGTGGTTGTGGGGGTGGGTGGTTATGGATAGTGGTGGGGGTGGTGGTGGTGGGAGTAGAGGTGCGGGTGGGGGTGAAAGAAAAAAATAAATAAATATTATTATAATAAATAGTGAAGATATAAAAATTAAATGGTCTATATAATTAAAATAATCATATTTAATACATAATATTTCCGTCTCATCATTATTAATTATTAATTAAAATAATCATATTTAATACATAATACATAATACATAATACAAATTAAATGGTCTTCTTTCCTTTGGAATTTTAACGGAAATATTTCCGTCTCATCAGTATTAATTATTAATTAAGCTAATGTATTAATATTATTTTATTTTTTACCATCACTCATATTTAATGATGTTCGTTTTTTAAATATATTTAATACATAATACAAGATGTGAGATCGATATGTATTCACGGAAAAAAAGGTGTAGTTTCTCATATACGGGTTGTACCCAACATCTAAATTGGGGCTGGCCCAATAACAAAGGGAATAAAAAAAATAAAATCAAATACAACTATATGGGGCTGGCCCCATTACACATTACAACCATTTAGGGCTGGCCCATCAGCACCACATAACAACATGGGGCTGGCCCATTTACACATCAATTTAAAAAAAACCAGAATCACGATCTGGATCGAGGAGATGGTGATGAAGGGCGGAGAAGGGTGTCGCTGCATCTGTTGAAGATTGAGGGGAGGAGCGGCTCTGCAGCAGTGGTGTTCTTTGTCACTGCCGTGGGGGAGGCGTCGCTGGTGTAGCGCAGCAGAGAAGGTGCTCTGTCGTGGTGGCCTGGTTCTCAGATCTGATTCTTCGGCATCGAATGGAGGGGTATCTTCACAACAGATCATCACAGCGGCGCATCTGGGGCGGCGATGGTGTTCTTCGTCTGCAAGAGGGAGGAGAAGGTGGGAAGGTGCGAGGTTTTTGATTGCAGATCTGCTGTGGTGGTGGTCTTCTGCAACGCGCAGAGGGGGAGGGTGGAGTTGATGGTGATGGAGTTGGTGGTGAGGGTGGAGGGCTGCTTGGTGGAGCGCTGCTTGGTGATGGTGTAGCTTCAGTAGGGTGGTCATGGTAGAGCGGGGTGGTGATGATGGTGGTTATGGCGAGATCTGGGCCGAGATGGTGGGGGAGGTGGGGGAGGTGATGAAGGGTGTGGTGGTGATGGTGGGGGCTCGGCATAGTGGGGGTAGGTGATGTTGATGGTGATGATGGAGGGAGGGCGGTGGTGATATTGGTGGTGAGTGGGAAGGTGGAAGGTGGACGGCACTGCTGGGAAAGTGGGAAGTGGGGGGGGGGGGTCGATGGTTTTTGACAGAGAGAGAAGAGATAGATAGAGAGAATGGGATGGGGTGGGGGGTTTCGGTTTCTTAATAGGGTTGGAGGTGGGTTTTTTGTTTTTTATTGTGGGAAAAGGGGTTGGGGGTAATTTGGTACTATCCATTCTAGTTGGACTAGTTAAAAGGTTAGTTGAGGTGAGATTTAAAATGAGAAGTGAGGTAAAAATTTGGCCTTATAAACTAATTTTTTTCTTTCACAAATAGGTCATAACATAGGTAAGGCTAAGTCTACCAGGTCATTATGCTAGCAAAAAACTAAAATTAGAATTGACTCTACAATGTATTAACTCCGACAACTTTGATAGAATTAGGGTGATTCTATATTTGGACTTCAACTTTTTGTTTTGATCTTGGTACATCTTTTAAGCACTACAAATTTAGCTACACTTTTTTTTTTCCCTTTCTAATTTACTTTGTATGTAGTTTTTGTTTTCAATTTTTTTTACGTACTTTTCTTATTTTTTCATTTAGGCAACATATTTTTTTCTTAATTCATTTTGCATGTTTTTAGTTTTACTTTTTTTTTTTTAAATACATAGGAGAGCCACTTTGGATTCGGAGTTATTTTGACTCCAATAAGATTGGATTCCAAAACCTCTTGGTCTCTGCGGAGTAATCTAACCACTAGGCCAACTACCGATCTCACTTTTTTCTTTTTATAATTCACATTAAAATAAGAGCCAATTGTTGATTGATGCCTATTAAAAAACTTATTTAGAAAAAGGTGCCTAGAAAAAAATATTTATTGAAAACAGCCCCATCCCAAATTACCCTTATAATTAACAATTAAAAAATAAGAAAAAAACTAATAAACACGCGCGCGTCCGTGAAATTTTTTTAAAATCGTCATAACTAATTCAAAAAAAATCAAAAAAATAAAAAAAAAATTATATTTGGATAAATCAAATTAATATTTACGTCTATGATTTTTTTCGGAATTTTCTTTGATTTTTTTTGATTTTTTTAATTTTTTTTTCGCAGACACGAAATTTCATGTTTAAAACATGGAATTTCATGTTTAAAACATGGAATTTCATGTTTATTTCACGGTTTAAAACATGGAATTCCGTGTCTGCGAAAAAAAATTAAAAAATTTCGAAAAAATTCAAAAAAAATCAAAAAAATTCATAGACGTAAATATTAATTAGATTTATTCAAAAATATTTTTTTTTTAATTTTCTGATTTTTTTTTGAATTAGTTATGACGATTTTAAAAAAACTTCACGGACGCGCGCATGTGATGGAATTAATAAAGGTATAGAAAATATAAAGGGGATGTTTTCTATAAATAATTACTTCATTAGGCATTTTCTAATAAATAAGATTATTGAAGGCATAAAAAAACAATTAGAAAGTTTAAGGAGGATGTTTTCAACAATAACCTCTTAAAATAAAAACCTTAGATATAATTTATTTTGAATTATTATACACATTAAAGTTTTATTTTCTTAAAATTTTTTTTATGCAAAACCATTTTTTTAGTTATTTATTCTTTCAATTATTTTTTAATTCATTTTATATATCAAGTATAATTTTTTATTATAAAAAAATCATAATATATTTAATAAAATTAAAACAATATGTTTTTACAAATTACAAATGCATGAAAAAAATAATTTCAAAAAATAATTATAATTAATATATAAAAATGAGTATTTGCCAAAAGATGCCTAATAAAAGTACCTAATTATTAAATTAGGCCTTCAATTATTTATTTAATAAAAATTGCCTAACGGACAATTATTTATAAAAAACATCCTCTTTATATTTTTTACACTTTTGTTACCCTTATTATTAAATATATTATTTTATTTTTAATATAATATTTATTTTCAAATATTAAACAAATAATAGGGTACCATTACAACCACCACCACCATGTATTTAACCACCATTACAGTCACCACTACCATCACCACCTCCACCACCACAACCACTACCATAACCACCACCACCTACTACTACTACTAATTCCATCACACAAGCGCGTAAGTGAAATTTTTTTGAAATCGTCATAACTAATTCTAAATAAATCAGAAAAATAAAAAAAATTGCATTTTTTGATAAAGCAAATTAATATTTACGTCTACGATTTTTTTGATACTTTTTAAAAAAAATTCGCAGACACGGATTTTCTTGTTTAAAACATGAAATTCCATGTTCAAAACATGAAATTCACTGTTTGAAATAGTGGTTTCAAAACATGAAATTCCGTGTCTATGAAAAAAATTCAAAAAGTTCCAAAAAAAATTATAGACGTAAATATTAATTTGATTTATTCAAATATATAAATTTTTAACTTTTTTTGATTTTTTTAGATTTAGTTATGACGATTTAAAAACAAAAATCACGGACGTGCAGGTGTGTTTGTTTGTTTTTGTTTTTTTTTTTCTAATTTCTTTTTTCGTTTTTTTAATTGCTATTTGTAGAGTATTTTGGGTTGAGACATTTTATAACAAAGAGTCTTATTCCAGGTTCTTTTTTATTAATAGTTTTTTTTAATAGGCATTCTTCGATAATTGGCTCATATAAAAAATAAGGTTAATGTTTAATAAACCCCTACAGCTTCGTCGACTGTCCCGTAAAAGACACTGTTTTTTTTATCTTCCTAAGATATATTGAGTGCGCTCCCAAAACTTAAAATCTGAGTTTTGAGAATTTTTCCATAACTAATAATCTGAGTTTCGGAAAACTTTCCATAACTCAAACTGCTCTTTTTATGTGCAAAAAGGAAAGAATAAAATGTATGCCGACTTTTATGGGCAAAAAAATTAGGGAAGACAATGGTTATGGATTAAAATCGAAACCGATGAAAATTCGAACCGATTATGAAACCATGCATAAAACCATTAGGTTATGGTTTTGAAAAATGTAACTGATGGTTAAATCTGTTAGGTTATGATTTTAGATAAAAATAAACTCGAATAACCAAAAATCCGTTTGTTATCATCTATTTTTGTATATTTAATAATAATATAAATAAAAAAATATTTTCATTTCTCAAGACTAAAATGTAAGTATTAGATTTAACAAAAAAACATAAGAAAGACGTTATTTAATTAGCAAATAAAATATTTTATATATTTTAAAAAATTTCTTGTGTTTGTGATTTTTTTTAAAGAATTTTCAATATATTTATAGAGTTATAATTTGGTTATGGTTAAAATTCAAAAAAACCCTTTAAAAAACCGAATACGAATTATTCAGATATGTTTTGAAAAGTAAGTCTGATGGTTAAATCCGTTAGGGTTTGGTTTTTGATAAATTAAATGGATACATACATAGTTTTGGATTTTTTCGCAATAATCCGATTCATTGCCATCTCTAAAAAATGATGGCTATGAAATTAATTCTAACTCGAGGGGTTTCTTGCATTAAGTCCTTAAATAGATAAATTTTATTAAAAAAACTATTAAAATTAAGTTTTGATATAAAATTTTAGAATTAGGAATTGAAATAAGGAAAATGTTGGAATAAAATTAGAGATATTAGCTCATTAAGTCCTACAACCCAACTACCCACCCCCATCAGGTCCAGCCCTTAATTTTTCCCCTAGTAGGTCCAGTGAATTTTATAATATTCCATCGTTACCCTTCACCATAATCAAATAATATTAAATCTTCCCATGATTATCACAATTAACTAATTTCATTTAAGTAGCATATCTATTAAATTTCGCTATTATTGCACTTTTATTATGGTAAATTTGTTAAGCGTTTTAACAACACCATTCTTGCAGACATACCATGAACAACCTCTATGGTAACATTAACGAATACATTCTTCCGTGTTCTCATTTCTCAGGGTAATGAAACTCAATTATCCCTTTAATTTTCTCTGCTTGAATATTTACCACATAGTTTTGATTATATGATTGCGAAAAGCTAATTCTATATTTCTGACATGTGATTATTATATGTGTTGATCTTGATACATAAACAAAAAAGGAAAAAAAAAGAAAGGTCTAAGGCTAGAAAATGGATGAAGCATCAGCATCAAGATACTGGTGTCACATGTGTAATCAAAAGGTAAGCCCTCTTCCAGAGATCAAGGAAAATTAAAGCAATTAAATTTTTTACTTTTAATTATTTAATTAATTTTTACTTTAAATGCCCGATTTGTCAAGGTAGTTTTTTCGAAGAAATGGCCACCGCCGGTGTTGGTGGTGGTGGAGTAGCAGGTGGTGGTGGTGGTGGTTCAGAGAATGAAAATTCGTTTGATCTTGGTTCACGCCGCACATCTCGATCCAAACTTTCTGTTTACGATGGGTTACGTGTGGAATATTAGTGGTGTGTTAGGTAATATCGGTGATTTGTACTGATGAGTTACGTGTGGACACAGTGCACATAAAATATTCACTTTTTTTGTTTTTGATGAGTTACGTGTGGAATATCAGTGATGTGCTAGTTAATATCGGTGGTTTGTACAGATGGGTTACGTGTAGAATATCAATGGTGTGCTAGTTAATATCGGCGGTTTGTAATTACAGGTGCAATTTATTTTGTAATTACTACGCAAATATTAAAAAAGATATACAATCATTAATTTCTATTCGTTTTATTAGTTTTGTTTCGTACTTTAATTTAATGTTTTTCTTTTTTTGTTTTTCAATTAATTGATTGGTTACAAATGTTAGGAAATTAGTTTTGGTAAGTCAAAAAATATTAATGGAGCAAAAGGGCAATCCAGACATTTTCGGTGGGGTGGATCTGATGGACAACTAACAATAGTCTGTGGACTCTTTCAGTCAATCACCCATAAAATTATTGCAAAAAGTTGATATTTAAGAGAAGCATTTGACTATTTGACTCTCTATTCTATTTAAAAAACCGTAAAGGTGCGATTGGTATGCAGTAATGAAATTAGGAATGGAATAACATTCCTTAAGGAATTTTAGTCCTATACTTGGTAGAAGTTAAAAAGGATAGGATATTTATTACCTTAGGAATCTTAATCCCATAAATATGGTAATATCCACTCCACCCATTCCCCGTGGTATTAGACCATTCCACTTACATTAGGAATGAATTTTTTTTTTTTAATTATCATTTATCTTAAACTTATAAATCTTGACAACACCTTCATAATTATAATTAGCATTATAATCAAATTTCATATAATTGGTAACGAAGCAAAACTCGGTTATTCATTGATCAATTCTTATATCTAATCACCTACCAAAAAAATACCTACAATATATATTTCTATTAAACATCAATTTTTTCTAAGGATATATTAGCTTTATCCACAAAACAAAATCCAATTCTTAATCGATGGAGTTGCTTACTTTTTTAAATTTACATCTATCATTAATAGGTAAAATTATTTCATTAATATAATTAGGATAGTTTTATAATTTTTATAGAATGTATTTAATATTATAATACAATATTATGTTATAATAATCAATTAATTATTTCCATTTCCATTCTTATGACATACCAAGTATGGTATAATAACTACCAAATTAATTTATTACTGTGGTAATTCTAATACTTGACATATTCCATTCTCATACAAATTCATTACGTACCCTTAGAGATAGCCTAAGAATTTTCCTATTAATGGCTTTAGAGTAGAATAAGAATTTGAGGTTACCAATATTATCCATAAGGTTTTTTTTTTTTCAACATTTATCCATTTAGTTTCAAAACGTTGTTAAAGTTTAGTATTTGACAACGAAAAAACGTAACTATAATTGTAGTTTGAAAACCATTATATCCAACAATAATGATAACAAGTTGGAATCTGTCGGCATATAAAACAACCATTTTCGAGCTTCAAAGCTTTAACTGCGTCGTACCTGACATACAAATTGCCCAACCCAGAACCAAGCAAGAGGGCCCGTTTCCCAATTGATGGGTAAGCTTTCCCGTTTTTTAATGTACTACTCAACAAGAAAACTGGAAATCCTGGCCAGCACAGCCACTTCACTTCCACTATCACATTCATTGCAATAATATCCCAGGCCTTTAGGACAACAGAAAGTTTGGTACACTCATAAAGTGGGAAAGTTGGTGAGGGATGACATATGAGTTTTGAATGCGAAGTTTGGTACACTCAATAAATGAAACAAGTAGGTGAAGTGAAGGATGTAACGTGAGTCATGGATACACAGTTTGGTAGCCTTAATAAATGAGGCAAGTAGTTGTGGGATGTCATATAAGTTTGAGTTGCAGACTTGTAGTACTTCTTGGAGTGAGCAAATTGCTCTTTATGGTATTACTTTGATCTTTTTTTTTTCCTTCAGTATATTGCTTTTTACAGCATCTAACGGTCTCAATTAAACCTTGAGAAACTTTTATTTAGACCAATTCATATTTTCTAACCAAAACTAGTAGTTTTATCTTTTAGATATTTGTCATAATTATTATTATCACGTAAATTTTATCTGACCTTATGAATAAACGATCTTGAAACATAAGAATAAGCACATAATTGTTTATACCCGTTAATCCCAAATTGTTACAACATAATTATATTGGAAAGAGCAACTCCAGTTATTTTTACCTAGATATCTTATTTCTATTTCTACTTGGACAACATTTTTCATCTTTCGAACTTCAATTGTTATTTTTACAGTTCAGCTGATCGGTTTGCGTACTCCTGAACTAATGCTCCAAAAAGTGAGTTCCTTTCAAGCAATCGTGAAGGTTTGTCAAACTCTTTTGCCTTACCTGTTAAAGAAATATTTAATAATAAAAACATTAGCTCTACGTAAATATGTGTTCGTTTAATTGTGAAAAATACAAACCTGCATCAATGACAAGAACTCTATCACAGTCCATAACAGTTGGTATTCTATGAGCAATACTAATTATTGTACACGAAGCAAAATCCTCGCGAATAATTTGTTGAATTAAACCATCTGTTTGTGAATCAACAGATGCTGTTGCCTCATCCATAAACAAAAGATGGCTACGTTTTAACATCACCCTTCCTAAACAAAGAAGTTGTCTCTGGCCCACACTCCAATTATCTCCATTATCAACAACTGCTGAGTCAAGCTTTCCAGGTTTAGCAGACACCACGTCTTTAAGTTGACATCTTTCTAAGCTTTTCCATATCTCTTCATCTGAGTATTGTTGGGTCGGATCAACATTACTTCTCACAGTTCCTTCAAAAAGCACGGGTTCTTGAGGAATGATTCCAAATCGTGACCTAAGATCGTGAAGCCCAAGTATCGAAATATCTATACCATCGATTATTATTTTCCCTCCTGATGGTTCCACTAATCTAAAAAGCACTTGAACTAAAGTTGATTTTCCGCCACCTGTTCTACCTACCACACCTATTTTCTCACCTCCATTTATGTTAAGACTAATTCCTCTTAGAACCAGGGGAGTATTAGGACGATACCTAACCTGTTTGTTAAAAATCCAGTTAGTTTAAAAAATTAAAAACGAATAAATTTTGATTAATTACCTGCAAGTCCTTTAGCTCGATGTTTCCATTCATTGGCCAATTTGGAGGGGGTGTGGAGTCTTTTTTTCTCCATTCTGCTTCCGCCTCTATGTTTGTGAACTGCTTTATCCTCTCAACCGAAACCATTTTATTTTCGACGAAGCAACTAACATATATGGCCCAGAACAATGTGCCATTGAGTGATAGCCCATATGATAGGGACAAACCAACGTTTTCTGGATTTAAAGTATTAAATATAATGTTAATATCTTATTATAGTTAGAAGAAGAAAAATATAATGGAGTAAATAGAGACCTGGCTTGATGATACTGCTAGGTAAAACGACCATAAACATTGTAGAAATACAGAGGATTAAGCTTCCGAGAAGCTCTAAACGGAAACCCAACCACTCATTTGACCCATTGTTATGAAAATCCATACGTAAATTTCCGTTCACTCGATCCACATTTGCCTTGGCGAACGCTTCTTGCTTTCTAAAACATCGAATTGTCATAACTCCGGAGATAGTTTCAGAAAAGTGATGAATCACAGGTGCTTTTGTGATAGAGTCTAGTCGAGTCAATTCACGAGAGGTTGCTAGATAGTATCCCTGAAATTACCATTAACACAAACGTCTAGTTAATATGAGAAAGCTTTTAAAATGGCGAAAAATGTATGTACGTATACATACCCGGTACCAAATGTTAAGCCACCCGAGTGGAATTAAAAAGAATAGTGTCGGCCAAGCATATTGACATGTTATAATGATGATGCCTATGAGTGTGAAGTACATGGAAATAGTAAGATTCATAAACAACGGAATGAAAACATCGACATTAGTTTGATCTGTCGAGGCCTGTAGTAAGCAAAACAACAACTATAAGAATTGATTCGAATTATTGGGTTTGAGGTAAAAGTTAAGTAGATAACAGTTTACCCGACTAAGGATTCTTCCGGAAGGAGTAGTATCAAAGAAGGACATGGGAGCATGCAATAAGCTTTGAAGAATCTGTATGAAGAAGCTTTGAGCCGTCTTTAACCCCATAATGGATACAAACACCATTCTTAAGAATATCAGAAAAAACGAACATGCAGCTAGAATTGCATACACCTTTATAAACAACGAAGGGTTAAAAGACTCGGCACGATCTGCTGAAGTTTCATATGCCAACCAATAATCACTTGCCATATTAGACCCTTGCCACAATAGAGAAAATGTCAACACTGCTACTACACCCCACCATCCGAAAGCCTCCGTGGCGTATGTTCTGTAAACTTGTAAGCTCACTTTTCCAGTTTCTCTCTCTTCATCTTTGATTAGTTTTGAAGAAGTTCCTTTATCGGACTTTGACTGTTCGCGAGGTTTATCATCACCATTTTCTTCTCGGGGTCTCGTGTTGGTCCGAGTAAGTGTTGGTTCTTTAGGGGAAGGTTGATCTTGTGAGCTTGTTTCCACGTCTACAAGTTCCATTGAGGTTTCATGAGCATGTACTAGTGCATTAAAATCTGTTCCTGATTCCAATATATCGTTATATTTCCCTGATTGCACGACCATTCCATCTCGCATGACCTAAAATTAAACAAATGAAAAGAAAGTGATTTTAGCTTCTACTTTGGGTGAGAACGGGTAATTTATATAACTTTAAACTTACCATTATTTGATCCACGTTATGTAAAAAGTCAACTTGATGAGTTACGAGTATAATCGTCTTGTATTTAAGTGCACCTCTTACACATTCCTACAACAAAGCATGTATACATTGAGAAAAACTACTTCAGCAAATTAATTACAGAGGACTTGTAGCGCAATTATTACCTTGAATATTTCAGAACCAGTATGAGCATCGACTGCACTAAAGACATCATCAAGTAGATATATATCGCAATCTTCATAAACAGCTCTCGCAAGTTGAATACGTTGTTTCTGACCACCACTAAGATTAATACCACGCTCTCCAATTTCAGTTTGATCTCCGTATTCCATCATTTCCAAGTCCTTTTCTAAGCAACAAACTCTAATCACTTCCTTGTATTTCGCTTCGTTCATCGCTAAACCAAACAGAATATTATCTTGTATTGTCCCGTTCTGTATCCATGATGTTTGTGCTACATAAGCTGTAGTACCACAAACCTTGACCTGATACAAAATAAGTCTAGTAATCTCTATATCTCTAGATTAACATAAAAGTGTATTGTATCGTATCGTACCTTTCCAGACAATTTATGCATCTCACCAAGAATTGCTGCGAGAAGAGAAGATTTCCCTGACCCAACTGTTCCAACAATGGCGGCTAATTCACCTTTTTTAATTTCGAAATTCAAGTTCTTCACAGCTGCTTCGCCACTTTCATCATCCCAACTAAAAGAAGCGTCTTTGACTTGCAAAGCTATCTCGCCTTCACAACCTTCGACCCTCTCAACCGAATCATCCACCAACTCCTTACCCATCATATATCGATCCAATCTCTCGAGTGAGATCATGGCTTGAGAAAGTGAAATCATAGATTGAGGGAAAGTCCTAATAGGTTCTTGCAAAATCTTAAACAACGAGATTGCAGTAAAAACAGTTCCTGCATCTAACGGAATTCCCAAGAGAATCGCACTCCCAAATGTAAGAGTAGCCATCAACATTGGAGTGCTCCAGAGTACAACAATATTTGAAGCGATCGAGTACGTAAACTTCGCTAGCCAGCTGTATTCTGTATCACGAAACGTCTGTATTCTCTTGTTGAAATGATCTTCCCATGCTTGAAACTTGATTACACGCATGTTACTTAACATCTCATTTGTTGCTTTCATTCTCGAATCACGGTTTTTCATTATATTGAATTGATACCTATTGTTTCTTCGTGTTCCGAGTAACACAAACACCATGACACATAGAAGGCCGAATAATGTTACGAGCATGGATAAACCAAGGTATCCATAGAGGATAGTTAGAGCTACCGTGACTTGAACAGGCATAAGCCAAACAGCGTGTAGCTGTAGCATCATATCAGAGAGTTGCTGAGCATCAACAGCCATGTAATTAACTATCTGTCCAACACCATGAGCTTGTCTAGCTGAACATGAAAGTCTCAATCCTTTCTTGTATAAAGAAGTAATAAGCGTGGATCGAATAAGCATACCCAGTTTTTGTGAATTGAAATTGAATTGATGTGAGCTTAAAACCTCTGAAAACTTGGCTACTAAGAGAATTAACACGAGATAGTATCCTTCGTAAGGAGAGCTACCCTTCCCAGATGTGAAATCAACGAAACGCTGAATGAGAGTGGGCCCTACATACATCACACATAGCCTCACGATTGCAAGGAAGGCTGTGAAGGCAACTTGTTTCCAGAAGCAACGTAATAAAGTGGTTCGAACAGGATGCTTTGAGTTTTCTTCGGGCTTTGGCCAATTTTTTTCAAACAGCTTAGACATTTTCTCTGCTCTATGTTCCGGTGAAAGGGTAGGAACATCTTCAATCTTTAAAGCCGATTTATAACCCTTTGCCATAAGAGGATTCATCCAAATCCAAAACGCTTTAGAAAAAAACGACGCCGTAGCATATTTACTCACACTCGTTTGATCCAAAAGGGGTTCGTATAATTTGGTTTCAGTATCCATTACTGATTCAGAGTCTCTTATTACGGAAACCCCAGTTGATCCTTTAATGGAAATAACTAGAAGAACAATTGACAAGGGAAACAAAAGTAATGAAGCTATATCATCCCACCACAAATCAGAAGAAGTGTCTCCAAAAGAGATTAATCGGATTAACCCAGAAGTGAAGAAGAAAGCTGTAACGATAAAGTTAGCAATCCAATACACTCGAAGGGTCAATGGATGCTTGAATGCCCTGAATCTCTTTTCATGGACAATTAACACGGTGATAATCAAATATGTTATCGCTTGAACCAACCAAAACACTCCATTAACAGCGTCTCTATTAAAGTCCAAAACAGATAAAGCTACAGCACAGAAGGCGTAAAAGATGGACACGAGCAAACACAATTTGAACCAAATATCAGTTCTCACTAGAACTCTGTTGTTATCAATCAGAGGCTTACTCAAATCGCCATTAGAGGTAAATCTGGAATAGAGCTTTTGTAGGGCGAATATTAGAAAAAGAAGCAATAATATTACATCAATGGAAGACAACAAAACTCTTTGAGGACATGGTAACAGGAAAATGAAGCTCAGCCACTTAATTATGGGTGAATCCCAAGTATCGTCAAGCACAGAAGCCGAACAGGAAAGTGATGTGAGACAAGAAAAGGAAGACATGGTATTGTAAAGGAGTATCATAGTACTAAACAACCTCTTATAATATTAGCCAGCTTTCTATTTCTGAAAAGGCTAAAAACATTGCATATGAGTCATTTGTAGTATATGATAACTCTATTATCTATATATAGCCGGAATATTTATTAATTAACCAAATATTTACACCAAGTGGGAAACTGTAAATAAAGTAAGTACAGTAATTATCAATAATTATACAATAAATTGAATTTTCCCTTTCTTGAGCTTTATCTATCTTGCACACGTTAAAAGAATCACTAAAAATAGAGATGGAAGTCTAGTAATATAGTAAATCAATATCAATAAATAACCAGAATTTCAAAATAATTAACCAATTAATAGACCAAAAGTAGAAAAGCTAAACAAAGGAACTATGATTATACAATAAATTAAATTACCCTTTTTTTTCTCAAAGTCTTTTTTTTCCCTCAAGTCTTATCTGTCTTTATTGACTAGTCCAGTGGAAAGATTTCCACATTTTCGTCTGAAAAACACTTTATAGATCCTTAAATAATAAAATAATAAAAAACTAAAAAGAAGACTACTTTAAAAAAAATTAGTAAAAATACGTATGGCATATTCTAGACATATAGTTTACGGCATATGTTTTTAATTATTTAAGTAAGCGATAAATAAATAAATAATAAGAATAACGGAGAAAAAACATACTAAAGTTGGAGCAATCACATGCATATTTGAGACTGAATCTCAAAAGAAGAGTAAAATAGAGTCTGATTCTTAGCCTTTGGGTGTTACTAGCTTAGAGGAGAGTAGAATAGAGCAAAGATATCTGGGAACTCACACTCTACTGTTAACCGAAATCTTTGAACAATTTTTTTTTTCTTTCTAAAATACAGTATATACCCAAATGGAATTAAAAGTATAAGATAATTTTAGATAAAAATAACATTATTTTATATCTCATTTTGCATGTCCAAAAATTAATATATAAAATTAGATCGGGCGCAGCAGGACACGTCTAATGAGATCGTGACAAAAAAATAAACGTAAGCTTTAACACGTGACAAGATAATAGGCCTCGAATCGTGTTCCATTCACTACCTAGATTATGTAAGTTTTTTTTTTCTGCGTGTCTTCTTTTTTTAACGTAATGACGTGGAGTGCGGTGACCGCTCACAAACGTCCATGGGCTGATTATTTTATTCTTGCCATTGCATGATTTTCTTTTTTCAACCATTGCTGCATGATTACAATGTTGACTTGTTAATTTTATTTGTCTTGTAAACTTTTTTGGTACACATAAATTAAAAAAGAACTAATAAATTAATACTATAAAAATATCCTTATTTACAAAAAAAAATTCCTTGATATTAAAAAATATAGATAAAAAAGTTTATAAACATATTTACTTTTGTAATCTCGACTTTGCTTTCCACCTAATGTGGTCCATCTCAATCAATCAACCAACTCTTGTATTCACCTTTTCCAACTGCGCTCTTGAATTTCTCTTGTGAAAAAGTGTTAAACTCGCCATGATTCGTGTTGCGATAGCTAATAAGGTCTCAGAATATGCTCTTGTTGGGTAGAGGCTGTTGGAATTTTTTAAATAAAGACAATTTATTTTATTAATTCTTTCATGTTTTTGGAAGAAGTGGAAAATACCATTTGTGTATAATAGTCTCACTTTATTATTTGGGGAAAAAACCATTAGAATTATTCATTATTCTTCATTATGGATTAATGGTTCTTTATGTATTAGTTGTTATAGGAGTTACAAAAACTTGATAAAGAAAAAAAACGGACGACTTTAATGAGCATTGACGAGCATTAATGTGACGGTTTTCTTGTCTTGCTATTTCTTTTATAAATAGTGACTTTGTCACTTTCATTTCAAGAGGAGAAGAAAAAAGATTATTCTTGAGAGAATGGAAAAATATAGAAAGAATAGAAAGGAAAAAAAAATATTCTAGAGAGAATAAAGAATAGAATGTAAAATGAAACTAAGAATTAGAAATACTATTATATTTCTCTCTCAAATATTCTAGTATAATATTTCTATAGAATAGAACTTTTGTTAGAGATAACCGGCATGACCGGAATATCTTTTTAACGCCATTTACATTCCGTGTAATAGTTCCTTTCTCATATTTTCCGTGTAAGTTTCATTATTTTCAATTCATTGTAATAGAGTAGTATTACTTTAATTGAGAATTATTTTGTTTTTCTTTTGGAATTCCATTTCTTCATTTATTAAAACCAGTGATTGTTATTTTTCCAACAATTTAAAAAGATATTACTTTTATATCACTGGTTGTTGTTTTTTTTTGAAATGGTTTTCCAATCTTGGCAGTTGCTTCATTATTGAATGCAAATGCCTTTCCGACGTGACTATGTTGGAGCCTTTCAATGGTTCCAACTACAAATGTTGGGCACAAAAGCCACTGATATGTCTTGAACAACATGAACTAGACCTTGCCGTTCTCAAGGTATTCCCTGCCATTGAGGCCAATGGGGAATATACCAAAGAACTACATGCTAGGTTTCTGGCTCTAAAAATTGGGTTCAAGAAAGCTAATTCAGTGGTTAGAGGATGGATCTTGGATAATGTGACGAAACCCTCCTTTTATTTGTGTACCGTTGAGAAGTCAACAAAGACTATCTGTGAAACGGTTTAGAAAAGGCATGAGGGTGATGATTCTGATGAGAATAAGTATGTCACCGGGAAATGACCCAACAAGATCTAATTAGTCTCATACAAGTCGAAAAGTGAATCGACTCATGGATAAGTCCTTAAGTTTCCACGTTTTTATGAGTTTAAGGATTACTTTGGCCCCTTATATTACCACTTTTTAACTCTTGTTGCCCTAAATGTCATTCACAAACATGAATATATATCGATTGGATATTAAATATATGTGTGAATGAAGATCTATGTGAAGAGATCTATATGGTGCAACATGAAGGGTTGGTGGTTTTGGATTAAGGGGATAAAGTATGAAAACTTAGGAAATTGTTTTGGGTTTTTAAACGACCACCTTGCTAATGAAATAGTACCTTAATAAAAGATGGACCAGTTTGTGTTGCACTTTTGATAATAGGTGTATGACATAATCCACTTTTGGTACTTTCATGAATGGGACTTACTTCTTTTATTTTTATTTGTGAATAAAAGATGTGGGAGAAGATGATCCTAAGGAAAAAATCATTTGAGTAAATTATAGAATTTACCTTAGTTAGTCTCACTTTGTTGGAAAGGTTTGACTCCGTTGATGTAATATCTAGTTAAATAAAAAAATCTTTATAATACTAGTATTCATTAATAAGAGAATTGTGGGGGGGGGGGGGGGTGTACCCCTTAACGAATATAAAATAATTATAATGATTATGATGCTCTTAATGAACAAAACCCAACTTGGTATTGTCCATATTGTAAAGAGACTCAAGTGGTGACCATTAGGTTATTATTTTTCATTTAATAAAGTACTAGAGATGTACTATTGATCTATATGATTCACTAACTTCTCATCCATATAATGTAAATTGTGCATACATGAGCAAATTAAAACTTAATGAATTCATAGCCATGTGTGGTGGTCCTATTGAGACGGACTTGATGAATTCACCGTTTAGGTTGTTATATATTCCTCATACTTAATGAATTCATAGCCATGCGTGGTGGTCCTTTTGAGATGGATTTGATGAATTCACCGTTGAGGTTGTTGTATATTGCTCATAATATGATTACAAGGAGACGTCATTGATGTTCCCAAGGGATGAGTTGTTAGAATCACCACAAATTCATAGCCCGTAAGGTTGGTCCTAAAGAGAAGGGACTTGATGAATTAGAGAGACACATAATGAGGATGAGCTTTATTGCTCTTAATGATCTCAAAATCCGAGAGGGTCGGCTAATGAGGCTAGACGCTCTTGGAGATCACCTATGTGCATGGAAAGGGTGATGTTTGAGGAATCTGTAACTATCAATCGGGTAGAGTATGTGCTGTGAGGGTCTCGATCGAAAACTATCAAGTTCAAGAGTACGTTCACTTGATATGTTTTTGGTGGTTGCCTCACTTCACTACGTGTCAATTCAAATCGAAAGATATTGACACTTAAGTACAATTCACCCAAATGCTGATATTTATGGAAACCTGTTCACCTTCTTTCCCAAAGAACATGAGTGGGGGATTGTTGGAATTTTTTAAATAAAGACAATTTATTTTATTAATTCTTTCATGTTTTTGGAAGAAGTGGAAAATACCATTTGTGTATAATAGTCTCACTTTATTATTTGGGGAAAAAACCATTAGAATTATTCCTTATTCTTCATTATGGATTAATGGTTCTTTATGTATTAGTTGTTATAGGAGTTACAAAAACTTGATAAAGAAAAAAAACGGACGACTTTAATGAGCATTGACGAGCATTAATGTGACGGTTTTCTTGTCTTGCTATTTCTTTTATAAATAGTGACTTTGTCACTTTCATTTCAAGAGGAGAAGAAAAAAGATTATTCTTGAGAGAATGGAAAAATATAGAAAGAATAGAAAGGAAAAAAAAATATTCTAGAGAGAATAAAGAATAGAATGTAAAATGAAACTAAGAATTAGAAATACTATTATATTTCTCTCTCAAATATTCTAGTATAATATTTCTATAGAATAGAACTTTTGTTAGAGATAACCGGCATGACCGGAATATCTTTTTAACGCCATTTACATTCCGTGTAATAGTTCCTTTCTCATATTTTCCGTGTAAGTTTCATTATTTTCAATTCATTGTAATAGAGTAGTATTACTTTAATTGAGAATTATTTTGTTTTTCTTTTGGAATTCCATTTCTTCATTTATTAAAACCAGTGATTGTTATTTTTCCAACAGAGGCATCTCGTTTTGGAGAGATTGTGGTGTTTTCTCTTTTGAAATCACAATCGCTTGCTCTTGAGCACTTGAATTCACCATAACCAGTTCTTCTCTAATCGAATAACTCGAATTACCCTTTTCCTCTTTGCTGAACTCATACAAATTTCACTTGATTTTATCTTGTCTTCACTCAATTCTTTGCCTTGATTCGTCTTCATCTTCCTCACATTAGCTAATGTCTACGGTCTTCTTGTCATCTCTTTTGACCTCCAACTCAAAATTATACCAATGTTGGAATTACCCCTTGATTTGGGTGGATATGGTGTTATTTGGAGTGGGAAAGGTGTAAGCATGAAGATTTTCTCTACGTGTGTGGTGGATTTGTATTTGGGTGAGAAGGATTTTAAGAAATTTTGGAAAAAGTTTTTAATTTTTTTTTTTGGATTTGAATCTTGATCTCGAGGATCTTTGGAATCATTTTGGTCGGTAAATGTAGTTTGGAAGATTGTAGGGATGAATTTTGATATGCAATTTTGATGATTTGGTGTTGTTTTGATGTTAAGTGGAGGTTTTTTGAAGTTTCAATTAAGGTGCTTGGGGAAGAATGAGGCTTAGGGTTTATGCTTTGATGATGAGCATGGACTCTTTCGCGTAATTGCTCGCGCAGTTCACGCACCGTATTCACACTGTCGCGATGGTATGTTACACAGCGGTATACTACCTGTTGGATGCGGTACACCGCTCGACTAATTTCAAACTCTGTACCTTTTTGCATTGTATTCATACCGTCACCACGGTCTCATCCGGGGAACGGTATACCGCCCAAAGAGCGCGGTATACTGCTCAAGAGTTGAATGTTTTGACTTCGTGCACCGTGGCGATAAGGTCATGATTGTGTGGCTAGGCATAGTAGTATCGCCCAAAGGACGTGGTATACCGCTCGACCTGCTGGAGCATAAACTATTCAATTTTTTTCACCCCAAACTCATTCTTCTACATATCATACACATCAAAAATACTTTCTACCTTTCTCATTAACTTTAATATTGATGTATCCGAATTTGTGATGAATTTATCTATTCATGAGACATCATTTTAGGTGCATTATATTAATTGATAAGGGATTTTCCCTATTAATTTATAGTTTCTTAATTCTTGGCTATAGATTTCTTACTTTTAGAGCACTTTTTGTATAATTTGTGTGTTAATGTAAAGCTCTTAGGTAAATTGATTTAATTAGATGCCAAATCAATGGCAAATAGTTAAGAAAGAAGATACAAGGCAAAATATAGAGTTAAAAGAAAATAAATTTGATTTAGGGAAGGAAAAGCTGCCACAAAGATATGTCCAGATGTGAAGTCGTCCAGTGTTTTAAAGACATCAGAAAATCCATTATGAATTCGAATGAGAACTTTTAGGGTCAGATAGGACTTTATATCGCGGTCATTTTGATGGGTAGATCATTAAATTCTGATAAATAACGAGGGAGATATATTCTAATCAATATCAAATGGTTATCCAATCCTACAATTTACGAAAATGGACTGGAATAGGATTTGGACTCAATTACGTGGCCCCTACTCCAATATATTGAACTAGCACCTAGGAATATACCTATTTACTTCTATAAACATGTCCTTTCTTGAATATTGGTCCTTAGTATCAAGTTTTACCATTCAGAGAAGCAAGCTGACCTTTAGAGGAAGACAAGAAGAAGCTAGAGAGTGACAAACTCCTCTTCTCCATCCTACCCCTCTATAATTAGGGTAAATAGCTGTAGATTTGTGGCTTAACCATATTTCTAAGCTTTTATTCCATAATTTTTAAATCTTAATTGTTTGGGTTATTATTTTTTCTAAATCCTAGAGCACCTTTTGTTATTATAATTGAATTGAGCTTGGTGTATATTTGTGTTATGTGCTTTGACCTATTACAGCCCTAGATTTGGCCAATCTTAGGTCTGCCCTTGTAATTGGGTTAACACCCTAACGGGGGATTCAAGTATTGACAACACCACATAATCGTCTAGTGTGCGGTAGTGATCTTGGCGAGCTTGCCTAGCTAGATAGTCATTAAGGTTTGATTTAACTACCTATCATTGCGCATGGTCCCCTTACCCAAGCCCCTGGTAGTGTAGAGTTTGCTTCATAAGCTACGCTGACGAGAGTTAGGAAGAATTTAGAATACGGGCTACATAAAGAAATGCTCAATTTACCCTTAAGGTTAGAATAACGGCTTAGTGAGATAGGTTCATACTAGTAACCCTAATTATCATCTTATTTGCATTCTTATTTATTTATTCGCGTTAGATAATTATTTATCTTATTTCTCTTTTAATATAAACATCAAAAATCATCTACACTATTATTGAATAAAAGTTTGAGTTAACTACCTAAACCCTGAGAACGAACTCTTACTTATTTACTATAACTTACAAACGATTTGTGCACTTGCAGTGAATTTCTCGTGGTAGTATAAGGGGTGTGTCCTTATATATCATCTTTTATTATCATTATTTTATCAAACCTTTTCCACCACCAAGTTTTTGGCGTAGCTGCCGGAGATTTTATAGTTAGTTATTTTGTTTATTTAGTGTAAAAGTTTTTATTAATTTTCAATTTTACGCGTTTTCATTTTAGTCTCAATTCAGGCTTCTTAGATATGGACAATTATTACACACCAAGGAATAAAAATATGCATGGGCCCAAAGTCAAAATTTCTTTTAATCCTAACATAATTGAATACTAAAAACTATACACCTCTTTAAAAGAGGTAAAAAAATATTAATACAAGCTATCCTTCAAAGCCTCACAAGTTATATAGTGTCAAGTTTCTTAATCCCCAAAAATATATGTAATAACATTAATGCTATTATTGCAAAGTTCTTTTGGAGCGAAAATAGAAAGAAATGAATACACTAGTGTAACTGGGAAGAATTAACCAAATCTAAATTCCAAGGTGGACTTGGATTTAGATATACTCACCTTATGAACCTTGTATTAATAGATAAACAAGTCTGGAACCTACAAAATAATCAAGACACAATTCTTTACAATCTTCTATGAAGGAATATTTTCCAAACATCAACTTTCTTAATGCTAAAATAGGAAATTCTCAATCTTTGGGATGGATGAGTTTAATAAATGGAAAAGAGGTGGTTTCTAAATCATTTACTGGAAATATTGAAATGGAGAAGATATAGAACTTCACAACCATATTTTTATTAATGAACCAAGAAAGTCATTAAACTTGATGAACTTATACATTCTCAAAATAATTCTTGTAATTAGGACATAATTGATAGAATATACAACCCCCAAATTACTAAAAAAAATTAAAAATATGATAATACCACCATATAATATGGAATTTTTTTAATTAATTACCAATCCACACTTTTCATTTCTAAAAAAAGGAAGGAGATTTTAACTTCCTACTTACTCACAAGTTAAAGAAATTAATTTCTGGCGGATGGTAGGGTGTGATTAAATAATGATAAATAAAGATAAGAACTATCACCCTAACCAATCACGTTACCCACTGCAAGTATCACATATCGTATGCAAGTTTTAATGATAAGTTAGATTCGTTCTCAGGGACTTAGTGTGTTATACGAAGGGATTAGAAGAAAGCGTAGTTAGAATTAGTTCACGAAATTAAAAGATAATCAAATAAATATTAGGAATTGTAGAGAATATGATTAAACTAAAGACTAATCCAATAAATAAAATATGTAAGAATAAGATGAGAGATATAGCTCAGGTTTGCTTGTATGCACTAATCCTTCTATATCTTCTACTAGTTATAAGGGTGACTAAAGCGCTTAAAGTAAGTAGCCAGGATTCTATATTTCTCCTAACCCCCTTCCGGGTGGACTTAGGTGGCGACCGAACAATTACCAGGGGACTTGGGTAAGGGGGCCTGCGCAATGATCGGTGGTTAATTTCAAACCCTAACGACTATCGAGTTAGGCAAGCCTGTCAGGATCACTACCGCACACTAGACGTTTATGTGGTATTTCAACAATTAGACACTGAAAGTCCTAGAGGGGGGGTGAATAGGATTACTAATAAGATTAATGCCTAATTAAAAATCTTTTGGACAATTATAAGTTTAAGAAAGAAACTTCTAAGTCAACTAATATATCAAACTCCTAAGGGATCATATAATGGACAAGCTAAGAGGTTCGATATATAAGTGATACAAGTAAAACGAGTTTCTAATCTCTTACTACTCTAGATGACAATATGTTAGATAAACTAGATAATCAATATCACAATATTCATACTAGCAAATTATCAAACATATAAAGTGCGGAAAGTAAATAGAGTAGGGATAGAAAGATACACACGATTTATAGTGGTTCGGTTTCCCTACATCCACTACCTAAGGAACCCTCCTTAGGATTTCAAGCTTTTCACTAAGCTCCCGTGTCTCTCTTAACCGGGTCGAGAACACAATAACCCTTACAACCTCTTCGATAACACGAAGGACAAACACTTGTGCTATCGCAACACAAGGACAACCTCTTCGAAACCACGAAGGAAACTCTTGTGTAATCACAACACAAGGACACCGAGTATACTCCCGATACTCAAATTATCTCTTAATCTATCTATTACAAGAACTAGACTTAAGAGGATAAATACAAAGTGTTTAAGGGGTGAAACTACTTTGCTAATGAACTCCTAAAGAGATGATATAACTATAAGCTTAAAACTTCTCTTGAGTTGATAATAACTTTGAAGCTCTTTGGATTAACTCCTTAATTGAGTGGATATGACAATTATAGCTCTTGACACCTTCTTGGATGATAACAATTAAGCCCCTTAATGTATATGGGTTGAAGGTGTGATTGTAGCCTTGAAAGACCTTCAATTTATAGCTGCAAAATGCTCCCAACGGTCATATGATTTGTCTCCAACGGATATATTAATATCCCCAACGGATCTATTCCTTTTGTCTTCATTTTGCTGCAGGAAACCCTAATCTGCGGTGCACCGCGGGATTGGTGAGGTGCACCGCGGGGTTGGTGAGGTGCACCGCGGGATTGGTGAGGTGCACCGCGCCAAGCTTGCTAAAATCACTTGCTCTCTGACGGGCTAGCCCCCTGGTCCGTGCCCTGGTCCGCACATCTGCGGTGTACCGTGCCCATAGTGCGGTGTACCGCACCAAAGGTCTAAAACACCTTTTAATGAGTATATCTTTCACTATGATGCTCGGATCAGAAAACCTTCTTCACGAGAATTGTTGGAAACATCATTCTAAGAAACTTTGTAGTTGATCACTAAAGCTAATTCTCAATGTACACAAAGATAAGGTTAAAAGTATTTGTATGAGAATTAGTTTCATAAGATATAACAATAAAGCTTTGATCTAAATGATAAAGATGTGATTTTTGATGAATTAGAGTGCAAGATAGAATATGTATAACAAGAGTAATTAGCACACTAAACACAAGAGGATTTGTCACATTAAAACAACCTATTAAGGGAGGCTATATGCCAACAATCTCCCCCTTTTTGATGATGACAAATCCTTCACTAAAACACCTTAGGAAAGATATGAAAGTTTAAGCTCTAATGCAATTAAGCTCCCCCTCACAATAAGCATTTAAGTAAAAATGAATATAAGATATGAAATGCATTTGTGAGTATTAAAAAGTGCAATTTTGAAAGTTTTAGTGCACATATTTCTCCCTCTTTGTCTTCATCAAAAAGACGGGATAATAAAAATAATATCAAGCAACTAAACATAGAAGAGCAAGAACTCAAGTGAATAGATTTTAAACAATGATAAAAGGAGTCCAAGAGTTTAGAGCAATTAAAACATTTTAATTTGAGATGCACAAAGATCAACAATTGCAAAGCATGAAAAAGATGGAGAAAGATATAAGGGATAAGAACGTTTTACCAACTTCGTGATCGAAAGGTTTTCATCTTTATAAGCTTTCTAACAACACAAACGATTAGTGCAATTATAAGATAAACGAGTAGTGCAAACGATTAACCAAGCATTTGAGTTTTTAAAGATAATTTTAAGAAAAACTCACCCTCACAAAATGCATAGAGTGTTTGTTTCAATTTTGAAAAAGTTTGACCAATAATTTCTCCCCTTTTTTACTAATAAGAATATTTGAACCGATTTTAAGAAATCAAGGGGTAAAATTTAATCTTTGAAAAGTATAGGGGTCAAAAATGCATTTTTCAAAATTTTAGGGACTAAATGCAATTTTGGAAAACTTCAAGGACCTAAGTATAACTTTCTCAAGACAATAGGGACCTAGGTCTAATTTTCAAGCATAAGAAAGCTAAATGCAACTAGTTCAAACTATAGGGACCTCAAAGCAATATTTTTCAACTTATAGGGATCACAATGCAATATTTTCAACCAATAGGGACCACAATGCAAAATAAAACAAGATCAAGGATAAATGATGCAATAGTACCTATATCATCAAGGAAAGAGTTAGCAACATCAACACAAAAATCCGAAGCATATAATTAAAGCATTTAAACATCAAATATCCGAAATTAAAACATAGCATACTAAACCAAATATCCAAATCATACCAAATATAGCAATAAAATCCTAAATATCCAAAACATGGATCCAGGCGAAACCCTATTACGCGGTGTACCGCGATTACTGTGCGGTGTACCGCACTGAAGAATATGTTTGCGAATAAACTGGGCGAAAGATAAAGAAAAATAACAAGGCAGAAACCCTGGATCGCGGTGTACCGCGGAGTGGTCCGGTGCACCGCAAAAACGTTCGACGAAGACACTAAGAAGGAATTTTTTGGTTCTTTTAAAAACACCCGAAACACATTCGAAACTTCCCCAAAAGATTCGGAATGGTATAAAACTTATAAGATAATTTATGTTTTGAAAAGATACAACAAGGAAATCCCGAAAACAAATAAAACAGTTTATTTCACAAATACCCCTATAATTTTTTTTTTAAAAAGTACAAAAAGACCCAATGTAAAAACAAAGCAATTTTAAGCACGAAAAGGTCAAGTTATACAAGATATTTGCATAATAGGGAATAAACCATATAAGCACATAATGAAGCACAACATATAGATAGTAAGGCTAAGCAAATTCATGCAAATGAGTTAATGACCAATAATGGATAAAATTCCCATAATTCTATGCATAAAAACATTTTTGAAATGCTATGGAAAATGCAAAAGATTATTGGAAAAATATTTTGAAAAGCAATTTCGCTAAAAACTCACCTATATGAAAATGCAAATTTGTGATCAAAGATAAATTAAGATTTGAAAGAGTAAACTAATATCTTTGATTTTTTTCCCTTTTATCAATCAATAGGCACTTTTAAAAGGATATAAAAACTTGTAAGAATAAAAAGTGCAATTTATAATCGTTGAGGGACTAAAAAGCAATTTCACATAGTAAGGACTAAAAATGCAATTTTTTAAAAAAAAAATATGAACTAAGATGGCAAATATTACATGTGAAAGAATATGAAGTCCAAACTATGACACTTTGAAGAATTTAAAACTATGAGGGGTCAAAGTGCAATTTTGAAAATTTTGGGGACTAAGATGCAATTACCAAAATTCTAAGAGCTAAAGTGCAAAAACATCATTCATGAGAATTAGATGCAATAACACTAATAACATTAAAACAATGATAAGAATCACAAGATAATATCCAAAGATAAAACATGATAACAACAAACACAACTAATCAAATCACAACCCAAAACATAATTAAAAACGCAAGCCATAAGGAGGAAACGCAATATAATATACGAGATAAAGAAAAGAAATCACCGGATTTTCCTTTTTCGAGATTTGAGCGTTCTTTCGTATATTAATTCTTCCATTTGTTTCCTCCAAGCAAAGTAACGATTACCTACAAGAAAATGGAGGTTGTGTAGAAAACAACTCTTCCAAAAGATTAGATTCCAAATCGTTTACTCTACTAACGGTTAAGCTATTCACGTAGAGTTAGGCTCTGATACCAATTGAAAGTCCTAGAGGGGGGTGAATAGGATTACTAATAAGATTAATGCCTAATTAAAAATCTTTTGGACAATTATAAGTTTAAGAAAGAAACTTCTAAGTCAACTAATATATCAAACTCCTAAGGGATCATATAATGGACAAGCTAAGAGGTTCGATATATAAGTGATACAAGTAAAACGAGTTTCTAATCTCTTACTACTCTAGATGACAATATGTTAGATAAACTAGATAATCAATATCACAATATTCATACTAGCAAATTATCAAACATATAAAGTGCGGAAAGTAAATAGAGTAGGGATAGAAAGATACACACGATTTATAGTGGTTCGGTTTCCCTACATCCACTACCTAAGGAAGCCTCCTTAGGATTTCAAGCTTTTCACTAAGCTCCCGTGTCTCTCTTAACCGGGTCGAGAACACAATAACCCTTACAACCTCTTCGATAACACGAAGGACAAACACTTGTGCTATCGCAACACAAGGACAACCTCTTCGAAACCACGAAGGAAACTCTTGTGTAATCACAACACAAGGACACCGAGTATACTCCCGATACTCAAATTCTCTCTTAATCTATCTATTACAAGAACTAGACTTAAGAGGATAAATACAAAGTGTTTAAGGGGTGAAACTACTTTGCTAATGAACTCCTAAAGAGATGATATAACTATAAGCTTAAAACTTCTCTTGAGTTGATAATAACTTTGAAGCTCTTTGGATTAACTCCTTAATTGAGTGGATATGACAATTATAGCTCTTGACACCTTCTTGGATGATAACAATTAAGCCCCTTAATGTATATGGGTTGAAGGTGTGATTGTAGCCTTGAAAGACCTTCAATTTATAGCTGCAAAATGCTCCCAACGGTCATATGATTTGTCTCCAACGGATATATTAATATCCCCAACGGATCTATTCCTTTTGTCTTCATTTTGCTGCAGGAAACCCTAATCTGCGGTGCACCGCGGGATTGGTGAGGTGCACCGCGCCAAGCTTGCTAAAATCACTTGCTCTCTGACGGGCTAGCCCCCTGGTCCGTGCCCTGGTCCGCACATCTGCGGTGTACCGTGCCCATAGTGCGGTGTACCGCACCAAAGGTCTAAAACACCTTTTAATGAGTATATCTTTCACTATGATGCTCGGATCAGAAAACCTTCTTCACGAGAATTGTTGGAAACATCATTCTAAGAAACTTTGTAGTTGATCACTAAAGCTAATTCTCAATGTACACAAAGATAAGGTTAAAAGTATTTGTATGAGAATTAGTTTCATAAGATATAACAATAAAACTTTGATCTAAATGATAAAGATGTGCTTTTTGATGAATTAGAGTGCAAGATAGAATATTTATAACAAGAGTAATTAGCACACTAAACACAAGAGGATTTGTCACATTAAAACAACCTATTAAGGGAGGCTATATGCCAACAGACACCCCTTCCGGGTGACCATCCAACTGCTATTAATGGGATAGTCTATACTCTTGCACTAGTAAGAACTACGGTCAATACATCAAAAAACATAATACAAATATAAAAGTTAGGTAGCTCAATTGATTTAAAAAGGTTTTTCCCAAACAAGCTTAGATACATCAAAGTTTTTTCTAATTATGGATTTAATGACCATGTTTGGAAAAATATCAAAATAACTTCGAATCCGTCTTCTTTGCATCTAATCGAGGTAATCAAATTGCAGGTGGTCAAATCTTTGGCCAACCAAATCGTAGTCAATCTGGATTCCAGAGGTCAATTCCTAATGGGGTTGTGAATCAAATCAATTATTAAACCGCGTCCCTAAGGAAATAACTTCCAATCTAGACCTTAAATCCAATATCAAGGAGGTCAAGGTCATGTACAAGAATCTTACCATGAAAGTGGTGCTCAAAAAGCACTCACATCAAATGCATTGAAACAAGCGTGAAGTTCATTTATGATAGTGACTCAAGAAAATTTGAAGTAGATTCATGAGTCATGGAAGCACAACAATGAAAGGATGAATGAGTTGTCTGCGACACTAAAACGCTTGAAAATCAGGTTTCTCTGCTTGCTAATCAAATGAATACGAGGCCACAGGGTCAACTACCTAGCGATATCGATAACCCGTAAAATAATGAAGAGTGTAAAGTGATTGCATTAAGAAGTGGAAAGAAATTGCCCCCATCCTTTCCAGTAATGAGAAAGAGAAAGAGTCAGCCTACAAGCCAAAAGAGGTAGAAGAATAAATAGATGAGGTTTTTGAAGAAGTGATTGAGCTGGTGATCGTTAAAGAGAATATTAAAAAGATACTGATAGCTCAAAAGAAGAAGAAAGAGGAAGCCTTTAGTGAGAATAGACCTCCCCCACCATTTACTTCACGTGTTCACTATAAGGGCAACAACAAAGAGTGCAAGAAGTTCGTGGACATGGTGGCAAAATTGCAAATTAGTTTTCCGTTTGTTGAAGCCATCCAACGTATGCCAAAATATCTGAAATTTATGAAGGAGGTACTATCCAACAAACTCAAGTACATTGAATATGAAATGGTTGGTATACCTGAGGAATGTAGTGAAATTTTCCAAAGTAAGTTTCCACCAAAGTTGAAGGATCCCGGGAGTTTTAATATTCCTATATCGATTGGCGAAGAATGGCCCGGGAGAGCCTTATTTTATTTGGGTACGAGTATCAATATCATGCCTAGGTCATTGTTTGGGAAATTGAAGATTGGTGAAGTGAGATCTACTACCGCGGTCTTGCAAATGGCTGATAGATTTATTTCCCATCCCAGAGGAAAGATAGAGGACGTGCTCATATAGGTAGGTAATTTCATAATTCCATGTGATTTCATTATTCTTGATTACAACGCAGATAAGAATATGCCAATCATCTTGGATGGCCATTCTTAGCCATGGGGAGTACTATAATTGATGTAGAGAAGGGTGAATTGATCATGTAAGTACCAGCCGAAAAGTGCAATTTCAATGTGTTTGAGGTGATGAAATTTCCCAATTCTAAAAATGATTGTTTTCGCTTGGACACCATTGATCTATGAAGAACGAACCAAACAAGGTTGAGGAAACCTTAGGGTTAGAGGAGAAATATCTAAGAAAGAAATCACCATTTAAAGCTCCTCCAAAACTTACAGGGAACCCATTCATTGACTACTTGAAGAAGACTAAAAAGCATGCTAAGAAGGTTCCAAGAGAACCTATGAGAAAGAGGCAAGATGATGAGTTTAGAGTAGGAGATGAAGTAGTAATAAAATACCCATACCCCCATACAACCCCTTGGTGGGTCCTTGTGTGTTATAAAATAATGTGCTAAAGTTAAGGACTCACAAACCGCAAGTGTACGGTTGTTCAAGTAATAAACCGATAAATCAGGATTCGTTCGAAGGGACGGAATAGGTACAAACTAGATTCGAATCAAATAGTGAATTAATTTCAAGTACGGAAAAGTAAACGATATAATGTTTGTTTTGGTTTTCTAAAACTAAGATGCAAATAAATTAAATGCTAAATTAATTAAATGAAATGAGAAATAATGCAAATAAGTAGTCTAGACGCAAGAGAAGAAGTAGTACTTGAGTCACGCAAGGGTTTCACCTAAACCTTCTTAATTAATGTTTTATGTTAAGGGATGAATTGCTATAATTGTGCTAGTCGGGATTCTAAAGTCTCCTAACCCCCGTCAGGATGGACTTAGGATCTCTCCTACGGTATTATAAACTCCGTCAGGATGATTACAACTACTTACAGATGGCTCAAGTTCTTTACCTCATTGGCTATTTGTTAGTCAAGCTTGTCAAGGTCATTGGCGAATACCAACGGCAATTACCTAGGTTTGTATCTGAACCCCCCGTCAAGGTGATCACTATGCCACTATAGTGAATAGCCTAGATACTAAAATTACCCTTAGTTCATGAGTCCAAAGATAATAATTCAAGAATGAAATAAAAGCCAACACAAAATTAAATTCAATTGAAATACTTAAATCCCAAATGAGAAAAACATAAATTAATCAAGTTTGGGTTCAACCCAATATGCGATTCTCAAGTACAAAAGGAAATTAGCTCATAACTGAAAGAAAAACTAAATAAATATACAAAGAAATCATGTTTAATTACATAAATAAAAGATGAAGGAACCTAATTAAGGGTTGGGTTTGGGTGTGATTTGGAAAAGATGACTTTCTCCAGCTCTTAGCTTTCTCCTTTTCCTTACTTCTGACTTTCTCTCTGGTGTTTCTTACTTGTGTAAATTGAGTTGTGTGTAGAATAAAAGTCAAAAGGTCTATTTATAAGCTCAAAATCAGACTTGGGCTTTACTTAAGTGAATTAGTGAAATATTAAAAAGCCAAGTTCAATCTTTTATATCAAATCCCGTAACTACACAGTCCGTAGTAAAACGGCTGTAACTTCCTCAAATCAACTCCGAATTGAACCATTCCAGTTGATAAATCTTCCTAACTCAACAAGGAATAAAACCTATTTCACGACCCAAAGGCTGAATCCACGTCTAAGTAGCTCGAAATCATCAATTACTACCAGCCTTCCAGATTTGCAGCTTACCTAATCAACTCTTCGGGATATCTTTTCTCGCCTTTGACTTCTTCACTCGATCTAAGACTTTAATTCTTGATTCTTCTCCTTGTATTGGTGCTCCTTAGCATCCATGGACCTACAAACTTTGTACTAAAAACAAACCATTTAACGTGCAAAAGCTTTAAAAATGAAATATAATAAATTCCAAGGAGAGAAATTAAAATATAACGAATTAGTCCTAAAAGTCTATCATATAAGTCATTTATTCACCTAAAAAGATGACTCCTAAGGGTATAAAATTAGAACAAAAAGGGAGACATCAAGACCCCAAACTCAAACCTTTGTCGTCCCGACAAAGTAAAACTGAAAACAAAGGTTTAAGGTGAATGCAGAAATGTAGAAGCTAGTAAATACACCCAAAGCAACACTTAAAACAAATCTCATATAGCAAACATTAGGAATTAATATACACATACACTTATCATGCAAAAATCAAACATAAATAATATCAATCTGAAAATTAACTTCACAATGCTAGAAGGTTACGCTTATACTTATCTCAATATGATGGTTGAACGCTCCACTTAGTATAATCCCTATTAGCTGAATTATAAACTCACTATGCACCTAGGAATCACGAGGACTTTAAGGTTTTAGCGTAGGCTTAGGGACGGTGTGGTATGTATATTTGGTAAATTTGAAGTGAGCTTTTGGCTCTCTCCTCACTTACCATCAACAACTGTCCACGAGCTTGAGTTTACACTCGAATAATGTTCTCACTCAACCCATTTGACGCGCTAATTTAACGTCCCCATATTAACCCAATACATAAGACGATTTCATGAAGATTCCACATTTTTGGTTATTTTATTCTTACTTTATTTTCCTTTGTCATTTCTTTTCTCTCTTTTTTTTTGTACAGGTGATAACCGGGTTCCCAGTCAGCGATAATCGGGTTCCTGGTTGTCTACTGTTTTGACAACTTTTTATCACTTTTTTTTCTCAATTCAGGCAAAGGGTTACAAATAATACATCATCAAAAATTGTGCCTCAATACAAACACATAAGTTCCCTCCCAATGTAATTTTCCCATTGATGGACCCACCACCCCAAACTCAAGCTCAAGACAGATCCTAGGATCGTGATTCAAGTGCGGGTCATATGGAAATGCCTAATAAACTAAGGGATATGGTCTTATATCGTGGCGACAAAAGAAAGGCTTTAAGGCTCAAAATTGGGCTAATAAGGATTTAATTAATTCATGGGATAGAAGGCTAAAAAGTCTCAAATGGCTAACAAAAAATTGCCCCTATCATTTTCCTAGTTACATAGCTTGCCTCTAGTTCATAACTAAGTGGGTTCTCTACTAATTTGTATCTCACGTTCTACAAACCAAACATTTTCCTTAAGTACAAGTTTACTTCTTTTGCATTGTCAATTAATTCTTCCTATCAATTACCTATGTTTGCATGCAATTAAAGTGCGTTTTGTACTAACCCCTAAAGTCCACAATTTGCTATCATAGATTTATCAAAAGTATGCTTAATGGGGACATTTAAAATACTCTACAGTCAAACGCAACCTCAATTAGTTTTATTGAAAGCAAATAAAACAAATAACAGATAAAATTGGGATGAGGCAACGAACCCCACCCCAAACTAAAAAAATGAGTCGTGTCTCAACGACTCGAAAAAGACTCAAAGCAAGTAAACTAATGTACACTAAATGAGAAGGGATAGAAAAACATATTTTAACCAGCACGAGGCTGGTTTTCAGTGTTGCGTCCAAGTAAATCTTCTTTCGTAAGTAATGAATAGGTGGCATGTTGTATGGTGCTCACCCCAAGTAACATATTCCGAAGAAGCTCCAACTCTTTTGTAACGTTTCCTAAAGTAGCAATCATCGCATCTTGTTTCTCTTCCAACACTCAGATTCTATTCTCCAAGTCATTATTGGAATTTACCTTCTTCTTTGGTGGAGGAACTCTAGGAGTCCTCATTGGTTGTGTTGCTTCATCGTGAGCATTCTCAAACGAATTTAATGCCATGTATTCCCCATTTTATGTAGGCTCAACCTCTTCGCTCCTACGCGGTATTTTTGCGTCTAGACACAAAACAGTGATGGTGCACGAAAACTTATGGTTTTTCTGAACAATTGGTGAATTCTCGAACTCCATAATGGTGTCATAAATCACACGAGCAACATCAATTTCTTGTTTCTCAATAACACACTTTATAAAGATAATATGTTCTTTTTTCAACTCGGAAGTGTGACTAATGCCAAAAAAGGTAGGGACTAGGAAACGTGACCATACCTTCGCACAAGGTAATAGACTGTTGCTATAAACTTGCCCGGAATATCCCTCACCGTTTGGAATAGGGCGTTTCCCATGAATCATAACTTTGTCCCAAAGAGAATCCCAATTAAAAGATGGGTCATTAAGTGTTTCTTGATATGGGCAAAGACCAGTGAAGTTTGGTAATTTCAAAGTTTTTCGAATAAGCTCAATTGAGAAAGGTAATACCTTTTTGCGTATAAATACTGACTGTTCATTGGCTAAAGATAGTGATTCAAAAACCCCATGTACCAAAGCAGGGATATATGTGAGATTTCTCTGTCTCAATTATGTCCACCCAAACTTATCACAAGTAATAGCATAACCTTTAAACTCACTGTTCATAATCCTGGAGGGAACCCTTTCTCAACACCAAACTTCAAATAAGCAATTATGTCGCGAACTTGATTAGTCCAACTAACCAAAACTCTCTTTGGCTTATGGGCCATCATCTTTCTTCATGTAGCTCTCTGTTCTGGAATGGGTTCTCTAGGAATTTCATCTTCAACCTCTTCATCTACCAAGGTAGGCTTTGTAGGAGTAGCCTTACTTGGGTTGTCTTTCCTCTTCATAGCGATCTTAACTTCTCCAATCTTGTGTTTAGGACCCGAATCCGGAATCTCGATAGCTCTCTCTTGCGTAGCACCAGGATTGTTTCTTGTTCTTGGAATGTTCCTCCGCTTATAGCTGAATGAATCAGTCCGGTTTGTCATCTAAACTCACCCCAAACTTAAAACTTCAAAAACTAGAGAAATGTTTGAAATTTGATGTTTTGAGGACAGAAGAAGGAAGATTAAGGTGACATATGAGATGGGTAAAGGCTAATTGATGAGTTTGGAGAGGATTTATGGTTCAATTGAAGGTTTGGATGAAGAAAAATTCTTGGAGAAAAGTTGAATTTTGATGGTGTTTTGGAAGGATTTTGAGTTGGTTGTGTGTTTATGTGGTGTTTGAGGGTAGGATTTGATGATTATATTGTGTTTTGATGATGAAATTTGGAGTGGTGTGAGGTCAAGAAACGAAATGGAGGCTATCTTGTGAAGGAGAGCAAGAAATATAGGTTAAGGTCTTTAAAAACCGCCTCTACTATTGCTCAACCGGGTTCCCGGTTTACCTCGCTGTGTCGCGCAATTTTTTTTACCTGGACGCAACTCTCTTGCGTCTGTGTTATGCACAGGTCAGAGAGTTGCTCTCTGAGACCGGGTTCCCGGTCAGCTAGCAACCGGGTTCCCAGTTGTCGTCGACGAGCGCACCTCCAAACGCAGCTTAGACGCAACATGTTGCGTCTTCCCTTACGCACAAGTCAGAGAGTTTGGGACCTACAACTCTTGAAACCGGGTTCCCGGTTGTTGTCGATAGGCGCGGGTCCAGACGCGACGTGTTTGCATGTAATGGGTTGGTCATCAGCAGCTGACTGGGTTCCCGGTTTGCTCTTGTTTTGCAACCCAAAATCCTTCGTTTTTAAACTTTTGAACCCCAAACTCATCACCTTTGTACTCCTGAAATTATCAAAACACTAACCTTTCTCATTTCTTAACAATAAACACTAATAAAAAACAATTACTCTAACTTATACTACGAAAAAAAAGACATGAAACTAATATACAAATGAATTGGCTTTTGTTTAACGTCGTTAAGCTCGACGGGTTACCTCTTGCATCATTCCTTAACAAAAAATCCACAGCAGTGAGTGAGGTTATCAACAATTGCTACTCAAAATTTGCATCCTTTGGCTCTTATTCCTACTAGTTTCTTCAAGATAACCTTTGTGACCATGAATTGTCCTAGCCACGAGCTTTTGGATTTACGCGCCTTCGGAGGATGGTCAGGCTTTTTCACTGCGACTTCTTCGCCCACTCTGAACTCCCTTTTCTTTCTTTATTCTTAGGTTCATGTGGAACCTTCGTGGCACGTACCTTATCTTTCTTCTTTGCATGATCAAGGTGTGGACTTCCATTAGGATATGGAGGAGCTCCGGTGGTTTCTTTCTTAGCTCTCTTTCCTCCATTCCTAAGGTTTCCACAACCTTAGTTGGCTCTTTTTCTACCTGTCCAATTACATCTAAACGGAAGCAATCCTCCTTGGAATCTGGAAACTTCATTGGCCTAAACACGTTGAATTTTACCTCCTCGTCTTGGATATGCATAATCATTTCTCCATTCTCTACATCAATAAGAGTACGCCCCGTGGCTCGGAATGGTATTCCCAAAATAATGGGGACAATCCTATCCGTGTCGTAATCAAGTATAACAAAATCAACAGGAAATATTAACGTACCTACCTTGACGAGGACATCTTCTATTCGTCCCTCTGGATGTACGAGGGATCTTTCAGCTATCTGCAAGACCATAGAGGTCGGTTTTGCATTTCCTATCTTCAACTTCTCAAATATTGATCTAGACATGAGGTTAATACTCACACCCAAATCACACAAAGCCTTACCTTTCCACTCATTACCAATAGAAATCGGAATCGTAAAGCTCCCAGGGTCAAGTAACTTAGGTGGCAACTTACTCTGATAGATGGGACTACACTCTTCTGGCAATCCTATCATCTCATTATCACAATATGGCCTTTTGTTGGTGATGGCTCTCTTCAAGAACTTCACATACTTTGGTACATCTTTAATAGCGTCTAAAAACAGTATGTTAATGTTTAGACCTCTCACCACATTTAAGAATCTCTGATAATCATCCATATCTCCTTTTTTCTGAACTCTCGAGGGAAAAGGTGGAGGAGGACGGGTTTTTACAACATCTTTCTTCTTAGGAACTTCCAGAATCTTCTCCACTTCTACCACTTCAGGTTCATCATCTTTTTCCACCACATCCTTTACCGGTTTTTACTTTCTGGTTGTTTTTTTTTCTTAACAGGAAAAGGAGGTGGGGGAAGCTTCTTACCACTTCTTAGCGCTATAGCATTACAATCTTCTTTTTGTCTCGGATTTTCAGTGTCACTTGGGAGTTGCTCTACTGGATGCTGCTGAAATTGTTTTGCCATCTGAGCTATATGATTCTCTAACAGCTTAATTGATGCGGCAGAAGATTGTTGATCTTGACATGCTTTTGTTTGAAGGGCGATCAATTTCTCTAAAGTTTGATGAATATCTATCGCACCTTCTTGAGGTTGAGTAGGTATAGCTCTTTGATTCATTGTGTCATTGTAAGTGTCTTGAGGAGGTTGTCTCTGAGCTTGATTTCCGTAACCTTGTCCCCCTTGGTAATTATTATGTGGTCTTGGTTTATAGTTATTACTTTGAGGGCGTGGCTGATAAGCATAAGTCGGATTAGCGGCCCCACTAGGGTTTGAATATTGAAAAACAGGATGGTTTCTATTTGGTTGGTACCCTTGACCACCAAAATTGTAGTTTCCTTGGTTGGAAACGAACATTATAGCTTGTGGATTGCTTTTACAATGCTCCCAGTCATGATCTTGAACACCATAGTTAGAACACCCATAAACTTCTTGCGTAACACTAACATCTGCTCTTTTACCTGAAAAACCCTCTTTAACGGCTAAATCACGCTGCTTCAATTGCTGTTCTAATGTGCTTTTCAATTTATTCTCTAAAGAATAGAACTTTTCTTCAATACCAGCGCTATAAACTCCATCTCGAGTAGGTGTTCTCACAGTGTTCCAACCCATCTCATTCTTTACTGTTTTTATCAAAATAAATTTTGCATGAACTGGGTGTACCTGTAAAAATCCACCACCACACAGTAGGTCTAAGTCTTTTCTTGATTGCACCAAGGCCCTTATAGAATATCTTCATTTGTTGTGGTTCTGTAAGGCCATGATCGGGAACTCTTCTTAGACATATTTGAAATCTTGACCAACTCCTACCTAAAGTATCATCATGTTCTTGCTCAAAGGATGTTATAGCAATTTGTGCATTCAATCTCATGTTTATTGGGTAGTATCTATCGAAAAATGCAGTTTGCAACTCATCCCAAGTATTAATCGATCCTGGTTCTTGTGAATCATGCCACTCAGTAGCTGCATCTATTACAAAGTATCTGAAATTCGCAAAGTACATTTGATCTCTAGTCACTCCTTGTGTTATATAGGAGTCGCATATCTGCATGAATTTCTGTACAGCGCGAATCGGATCTTCTCCAGGTGCTCCTCGGAAATTTCTATAATTCTGAAACTAGCATACCAGGATCAGGTCTGTATCTCGCGACATTAATATCTGATGGACCAATCCAAATAGTAGGAGCGCGATATGGAGCTTGTTCAGGACCATTTATAAACCAAGGATCATTGTTAACGGGAGGTTGAGCTTGTTGTCCAAGTGGAGGAGGATCTCCATTCACCACTCTGGGATTAATTTCATTCTCATTAGCTAATTCTGCTTCACTAGCTAATCTCTCTCTTTCTTCCTTTTCTTCTTTCTTTCTTTTGTTTGCAAGTCTGATTAATATCTCAGGGTTATCGAGCATACACCAAACCTATAAACCTGAAAAAGGAAGAACACAAAGCGTAAATCTGAAAATAAAAATACAATTAAACACTAAGGGATACACACCGGGGTCACACACTACCGTCCCTGGCAGCGGCGCCAAAAACTTGGTGGGTCCTTGTGTGTTATAAAATAATGCGCTAAAGTTAAGGACTCACAAACCGCAAGTGTACGGTTGTCCAAGTAATAAACCGATAAATCGGGATTCGTTCGCAGGGATGGAATAGGTTCAACTCAGATGTGAATCAAATAGTGGATTAATTGCAAGTACGGAAAAGTAAATGATATAATGTTTGTTTTAGTTTTCTAAAACTAAGATGCAATTAAATTAAATGCTAAATTAATTAAACTGAAATGAAATAATGCAAATAAGTAGGCTAGACGCAAGAAGAGGTAGTACTTGACTCACGCAAGGGTTTCACCTAAACCTTATTCATTAATGTTTTCTATTAAGGTATAAATTGTTATGATTGTTCTAGTCGGGATTCTAAAGTCTCCTAGCCCCCGTCAGGGTGGACTTAGGATCTCTCCTACGGTATTATAAACTCGGTCAGGATGATTACAACTACTTTCAGATGGCTCAAGTTCTTTACCTCATTGGCTATTGGTTAGTCAAGCCTATCAAGGTCATTGGCGAATACCAACGACAATTACCTAGGTCTGTATCTAAACCCCACGTCAAGGTAATCACTACGCCACTATAGTGAATAACTTAGATACTAAATATTACCCTTAGTTCATGACATTAAAGATAATAATTCAAGAATGAAATAAAAACCAACACAAAATAACAAATTCAGTTTAAATACTTCAATTCCAAATCGAAGAAAAACATGAATTAATCAAGTTTGGGGTAAACCCAATATGCGATTCTCAAGTACAAAGGGAAATTAACTCATAACGGAAATAAAAACTAAATTAAAATAAAAAGAACTCATGTTTGATTATAGAAATAAAAGATGAAAGAACCTAATTAAGGATTGGGTTTGGCTGTGATTTGGAGAAGATGACTTTCTCTAACTCTTAACTTTCTCCTTTTCCTTGCTTCTGACTTTCTCTCTAGCGTTTCTGACTTGTGTAAATTGAGTTGTGTGTAGAATAAAAGTCAAAAGGTCTATTTATAAGCTCAAAATCGGACTTGGGCTTTACTTAAGTGAATTAGTGAAATATTAAAAAGCCCAAGTCCAATCTTTTATTTCAATCCCGTAACTGATGCACAGTCCGTAGTAAAACGTTTGTAACTTCCTCAAATCAACTCTAAATTGACCCATTCCAGTTTCTAAATCTTCCTAACTCAATAAGAAATACAACCTATTCCACGACCCAAAGGCTGAATCTACGTCTAAGTAGCTCAAAATCAGCAATCACTACCAGCCTTCCATATTTGCAGCTAGCCTAGTCAACTCTTCAGGATATCTTTTCTTGCCTTTGACTTCTTCACTCGATCTAAGACTTTAATTCTTGATTCTTCTCCTTTTATTGGTGATCCTTAGCATCCATGGACCTACAAAATTTTCACTAAAAACAAACCATTTAACGTGCAAAAGCTTTAAAAATGAAATATAATAAATTCCAAGGAGAAAAATTAAAATATAACGAATTAGTCCTAAAAGTCTATCATATAAGTCATTTATTCACCTAAAAAGATGTCTCCTAAGGGTATACAATTAGAATAAAAAGGGAGACATCACCCCTGCAAGCACAAAAGTTCTTGTAGTGGCCCATTCATGGTCATTAAAGTTGTTTTTAAGAGGCAGGTGGCACTCAAGTTAATGGGAGGTAAGACCATGAAGGAATGCAAAACTCTGATTGGTTGATGTTAAGAGCCTTTCACATTGTTAGGGAGGTTACGTTAAGAAAAAACCAGCGTGAGGTAACCCGTAGAGCTTAACGACGTTAAACAAAAGCCAATAAGGGTGAAAAACCATTTGTATATTAGTTTATTGCGCTTTTGATAGTTTCATTTTAATAGCTGTATTAGCTTAGTTTCATTTGTTTTTAGCGTTAGGCATGTTTAACGAAGGAAGATATTAGTGTTTTTAATGAGCAGGTGCGGTAATATTTTGAGTTTGGGTTGAATTAGCGAGAAAATTGAAGCTCGCATCAGGTATGTGTGGTACACCGCACAGAATAAAGGTAGAACACACGACACTAACCCGTCACAAGGTCACTCCACGTTGAGAAAGTCGAAAACATTGAGGCCTCGTGCGATATACCGCTCCCCAAAAAAGGATCTTGATGACAATATGGCCAAACTGAGAAATCAGAAGGTTTGAGCTGATATATGCGGTACACCACATGTAATCGCGGTATACCACAATTGCAATTCGCGCAGCGACTCTAAAAATGCATGGAAACATGTTTTTGGAGAGCTACTTTCAAAGAGCCATAAATTTGTAAAGCTTGGAAGAAGAACTTCAACTTTCATAACTGGAGTTTTTCCTAATTATGCATGGATCGAGCTGGATTTACCCCCAAACACGGCAAAACACCAATTTTGCACGTTTTCATGGATCGAGGACGTCAACCCCAAACTTGAGGATTAAGTGTTTCTCGCAAAGGTACACATTTCTTCCTTTCTCGTGAAATATTTTATATGCGAACTTTTTTGAATTTTTTTTAAAAACTATTTTTGCATCTTTTTGAGTCGTGGAGACATGGCTCACCTTTGAGTTGAGGGTGGGTATTTGTTGTTCCCATGCCTAGTTTATGTGTTTAAATTGTTTTTAGTGTATACTATAGAGGATATCGATGTAGAGTGAAGAGAATGTACCTATTAAGCTTAAATTAGACGAGTTAAGGATAGATAAGAAGTATGTTTTTTAATTGTTTATAGTGTGATTAAAGTACTTTTATGAAACCATGTAATTATGGATATAACTAATTAGTAAGCAATGCAAACAAGATCAGTTTGAACAAGGTGAGAACGAGTGGTGTGTAGAACGTGAGGTCCACCCTAGTCAAAAAACCACTTAATATACAAACTAAAAATTAAAAAGTTACGAGACCACTTAGCTAGGCAAATGATTGAGGTGGTGCTTTGTTAGCCCTTTGTTGTCTTTATCTTGCTTACCAGTTTTGTATGGTAATATCTTTCTTAGCCCCGTTCCATCCCATATTATAAGCATATACCCTTTAGTCTTAGGACTTGACCATATGACCTGCTCCCGAATCACATGCCTAGCACTAGTTGTCTTAGATCTTGAGTTTGGGGTGGTGGGTTTACATGATCAGGAGATACATTGGGTGCGTAGATGTTTTATTTTGAATGTTTATTCATTGTATGCTTATTTGTAATCCATACCGTATTTGAGAAAAGAAAAAAAGAAAAACTTGAAAAATAAAGAAAATAAGCATCACGAGAACTCACATTAAAAAGGTCTCGTGTTTGACTAACAAAAAATGAGAAAAATAAATGAAAAAGAAAAAATTTATATGAAAAGAATAGAGGAAATTCCGGCATAAGACATCTTTTGATATTGGTTAGGACTTGGGGATGCAATATTATAGCATCAAACGGGTTGAGTGGGCACAATTATGAGTTGAAACTCAAGCTCTAGGGCGATTAGTCGATGGATAGTGAGGAGAGGGCCAAAATCCCACTGTAAATTATCCTAATGTTTATCGCACCCTACCTTAAGCCTACGCTACACCCTAAGACCTCAATACTTCTAGTTGATTGGTTAAGTAATGATTGCATTGATAGGGAGTAGTTGAAAAGACTATTAGACAACATGGTTGGACAAAGGAACAACCTATAACCACCGCTTAGTACTAAGTGAAAACCGATCACTTCTTCCATTGCAAAACTAATTTTATTCTTGATAATTTTATTATGTTGATTATTTGTATGATGAGTACACTTGTAGATTAAAATTAAGACATTAATTCATGATGCTTGTTTAGTTATAGCTTTAGGATCATTATTTATCTTCTCTCTTTTTTGTCTTCTTGGACTTAGACCTTGCTAAACTCTATTTTTCTTTTTATTTTGTCGGGACGACAAAACTTTGAGTTGGGGGTCTTGATGTCTCTCTTTTTGTGATAGATTAATCTATACACGAGTCATTATTTTGGGAGTTTATTGGGCCTCAGTGAGGAATTTTTCCCTAGTACTTGACATATTGTACTTTTCTGTCTTGTTTTAGGCTTATTACTGTTTATAGAGATTTTGTGCCTTAATTGTGTGCTAAGTGTGTAAATTTTAGGTACATGGTTGACACAAGGTGCCAAGATTATGAGGAAAAGTAAAAAACTTAAGATAAACCCAAGACAAGACGTAATTGGAGCTGAAAGTCACTTTGGGAAGTTAGAGTGTTTGCCGGAGAAATCCTAGACAAGATGTAAGCATATACGAGAGTAATGGAAGTAGTGGTAGTGGCCGGTGGAGATTGCACGAGGTAGTGATGGTGGTCGGTGGAGAATGTATAAGATAGTGGTGGTGGTGGTAGTCGATGGTGGTGATCGAATTTAAAAATAAAAACAAATTAAATAATAAATAAAAAAAATATAATATTAAAATAAAAAATAAATTAAAGATAATTGTGTATAAAATTGAATTTTTATATTATATACGAAAAAAAATTAATTTATGGTTAAGTAAGTATGAATTTGAGATCGATAGTTAGCCTAGTGGTTAGGTTACTCCGCAGAGACCAAGAGGTCCTGGGATCGAATCTCATTGGAGTCATTTACTCTGAGTCCAAAATGGCTCTCTCATGTATTAAAAAAAAGTAAGTATGAATTTATTATTAGGATTAAAGAAATATTATTTCATTTCTTTTTATTATTAAATATGCACATTTCAAAAACTTTTTAAACAAAAATCTTCCATAACTTTCTTTACAAACCGGTTAATGTAATTAAATCGTATAAATTTGATTTCCTTTTAATGCAATTTTTACCAGGGAAAAGAAACATAGTTATAGTACAATTTATGAGGTAAGATAGTTTTTCTTTTTTTTCTTCAACATGAGGTAAGATAGTTGAGAATTCTCAATGATGTACATCTCGACCTTTAGAACAAAAAGAAAAAGCATCTCGACTCGACCGAAAAGCAGACAATTATCTACCGTGGCCTAAACTTGACCAAATATTCAGAGCGCGGAAGTAAATATTGGCCTTGACAAAAAAAAAAAAAAAGTAAATATTGGCAACTTGACGTTGTCCTAAATTATATTGGGTCTGTTTAATTCCACGACACGACTTGCGTCTTACGTCGAAATTATGTGATGAAACTTAGTTTCCGTTTTTGCATTATAAGGTTTCTTAATAGATTTTTCTTTTTAATACACGAGAGAGCCACTTTAGATTCGGAGTAAATGACTCTAATGAGATTTGATCACATGATCTTTTGATCTCTAACCTACCACTAGGCCAACCATCAATCTCAGAATTTTTTCTTTTTCTGGACAAAAGAAGAATTTTTTATTAAATACTTTAAATAAATTTAGGAGTTAAGACCATATAATATAGTAATCATTTAGAACAATAATATATATCACCATTTTTTTCGAAAATAAGATTTGTATTAAAACAAGACTATTACAAGTCACCTAATTTTTCGGGGAATTGTCGTTTAAAAGGATAGAGCCTAATTGGGAAGGTCTCAAACGAGACCAATTGTCAAAAAAAGTATCTCGTAACTTTTGGCAACTCAGTCATAGGAATAGAGGTAGAAATCAGAAAGAACGGAATCGGAAAAAAGGGTCTTTTCGAAAACTTTCAATTTTTTTTAAGAATAGATTTTTTCCATTTCAATTCCTATCCAATTTTTCGGAATTGGGAAAAACAATTCCGAATTCAAAATTTGCAGGAATTCGGAAATTTCGGCACATAAATTTCGGAACTTTTCGTTCGTAAATTCCGAAACTCTAGGTTCGGAATTTCGAAACTTTTAGTTCGAAAATTACAAAACTAAGGATTGAAAATCAGAATAATAGTTTAAAACTTTTACATAGTTAAAAACAAAACTTATAAAACTTACATAAACAAAACTTAAACAATGAATGTAGTTAAAAAGCTTAATTTATAAAACTTACATGAAAAAAATATATTTTTAACATAGGTTTTATCATGAAAAGGTTTCGTGTAAAGAGATGGGCCTTAGGTTTTATCAGGTTTCATTCTTTTTTTTGTCCGAACATAAAAATGAATGTTTCATTGTTTTTCAACGTTTACTTTTTTTTTAATGAACACTTTCAACATTTCCATTATATACTTTTTTCTTTATATTAATATTTATTATAGGAAATATAAAATTAGAAATAAAAAATTGAAAATATAATTCGGAAATAAAATCGGATCGGGAAACCCAGAAATTTTAAAAATTTAAATTGGAATTTTTCGGAATTTCGGAACCTTAAAAAGTTGTTCGATATCGGAATTTTGGATCGGAAAAGTCGGAAATCAAAATTTCGGATGCGATTGCCACCCCTACATAGGAGCAAAAGTAAGTATAGATAGTTCGGCTAGACCATAAATACTACTAACAATATAAACTTTTTTACAAATATTAACTACACGATTACACGTTTATGGAGTATTACATATATGGCGTCACTTTTAATGATAACACTTTCACTTGGATAATTTGTAGCTAATTGAGTATATATCAAAATTCCGACAGCTTTTGCCTCAACCACAGAGCCGGTGCAAATAATCCAAGACTCTCATATCACAAAATCACTATTATATACGCAACTGCAGACTCTATATCACTAAAAGTCGCACTGTAATTTGTTTTAACAAGGGGAAAGGGATGGGTCCAATTATCCTTCTCATTATTAATTATATCATTTATTTGTCTATTCTCATTCTCATTATTATTATTATTATTAGCAATATTTGGAATATTAGTAGTATTTACTTTCTATTTGTTAACATCGTTATGTATTTTATCAAAAAAGATGTAATTTTAGAATCACAAATTCTTTGATATTCTTTCCAATTACTTATATCCAAATCTATAGTTGCTATTGCACTTTTTTATAAAAAATATAGTCATAATAAAGTTATTTCTAACTTTTTATATATATCAAATGATTGTACATACAAGTTCTAAAATTCTAACCTCTTTCTTGAATAGTGTTTTGATCTCGTTTTCTATATTTAGTAACCAAACATCAACTCTATCTATGTTAAAATTTGTAATTTCTTAAACAAATAGGACTAGTAAATCAAACACGTCAAGGTTATCCAAAAAGATTGTTTTCTTTTTATTAGTGAATTGTCGGCACAATTCCGAAATTTTAATAATAGTGTGTGCATCTCCTTCCATTATAGAATTACACTGTATCTCACTGCAATATTTCAATCAAAATTCTTTATCTTTGTGAATTTGAATAATTCCAATACTAATTGGAATATATGGTTGATCAAACGATGCATCACAGGCAAATACGATGTTCATATGGAAATCCATAATATGTCCAACCAGTTCTAATTCTGATACTTCCCTTCTTGGCCTGTCCCTAGGTATGAGCCATCCATCTCCAAAATGTTATTTTATATGGTTATTCGTTATTCTAATTATCTTTTGGGCCCCTAAGTGTGAAAATAAATTGACACCAAAGAAACGGTAAATTCCCGCAAGTGTACGGGTCGTCAAGAAGTGAGAAATTGATAAGCACAAAGGTTATCGTCTCCATATGGACTATCAAGGTTGAGATGAATGTATTTTGTAAGTAATATAATGTAAATTTGTAGGATAAATAACAACAATATAAATGAAATTTGATGGGTTTACAATTAAAGGATTACTTTGCAATAAAGATAAAGATTAACTAAAAGATAAATGATTAAAATACTAAAAGCCAAGAAAGGGATGAGAAATATTACTTGACTCTTGTGGGTAATCTTCCTAATAAACTATTAACTTGTTATATGGTACAAGGCGAATTGGGTGATTTACATTAGTCGGGATTCAACTATCCTTCTAACTCCCGTCGGTAGCTTAGAAGGTGACCTTCCCCCATTAGAGACCCCTCTCAGGCTATGTTGTAGATCTTGGTATTGGGCGCTAGGCGGTCGACCGGGGCCAAGCGCTTAGGCGGGATTACACGGGGCCTAGGCGGAATTATACGGTTTTGAATCATGATGTGTAATTTTGTATATTTAGTAATATATATGTAGTAATTATAGAAATTTTAACTATTTAAGTCATAAAATTTATCTAACAACACTATAGTTAATATAAAAATACTAAAAATTGAGTTATAATATCAACTAAAGAATTCTCGAGTATAAGAAAAATAACAAAAAAGTCTATGCAGGCATGTTTTCCGTTAATCGGCGCCTAGGCGGCCATTTTTCCATTAGTCGGCGCCTAGACGGGCTAAGCGCCTATTCCACGGCGACTAAGGCGCTACGCAAAAACGCCTAGAACTTTAACTAGGCGTAAGCGGTTGAGGTGGGAGTTGACGCCTAGGTGGCGCCTAGGCGCGCTTAGGCGGGGAGATCTACATCATAGCTCTCAAGTGACCCTAGAAATAAAATCTGATGGTTTAAGTTCTAACACTATCGACTACCTAGTTAGGCAAGACCTCCTGGTTCAATACTGCACACTAGGCGCTTATATACTATGTCCAAAATCCGATACCACCTCCTGGGTGTTAGCCAATAGTCTCAAACTATCCAATACGTGATCAATGCATGAATAGGTAATAATCACGAATATATAAATCGATGGAATAAAAAAATACTCAATTCAATTAACTATCAAATATCCCAAATCCAATTAACATAGAACATAGATAGGTTTCGTACCCATTGCAAGCCTCAAGCAAAAGAGGTTTAGTGCATAAAGATAAACTAGAAACTAAAGAAAACTAATACCAAAATAATGTTTAAAAACTAAAACATAATAAAATTAATTCAAAGAATGGCGTGAGTTAGATGTTGGATGGTTGAGAATGACGGAATTGGGTTGAATCCCCCTCTTGTTCTTCTCTCCTTCTCCCGAACGTTTTTGCTCCGTCCCTTTCTGAAATATCTAATTCCTTCTTATGGATTATGGATAAGGAGGGTTATATAATGACCTAAAACCGTTTTGGGGCAAATGGGCTTACTTAAGTGAGTTAATAATGACCCAACCTGTTTTTAGGTAGTCTTGTCCAAGTTCAAGACATGGTGGAATCAAATGGCATAACTTCTTCATCTCAAATCCAAAATGACTTCTGTCACCTTTCACGTGAAACTTACTTTAATCTCTTTTCAAATAAAAAGAATCAAGTCCAACACTATAACCAATAATTCGTGGTGACTGAAACAATATGATTGGTGGGGGCAAAGGTGTAATAAAATAATAGATAAATAAAGATAAGAATAAAGATCACACACCCTTGACAACCACGGAACTCACTGCAAGTATCAAAAATCGTTTTCAAGTTTTAATGATAAGTCAAGTTCGTTCGCAGGGATTTAATCTGTTAGATCTACTTATATTTACTAAGCGTAGACGAATTTAGATGTCTAGATAAAAATAGGATAAGATGAATAATTATCTAACACAAATAAATAAATAATGCAAAGAAATAAATATGAATGTAAGTCAGATAAATTAGGGTTACTAATATGAGTCAATTTTACTAAATTTTTATTCTAACCTTAGAGTGAATTGAGCATTATATATTAACCGGGATTCGAAATTCTACCTAACCCCCGTTAGGATGGACTTAAGAGAAACCTCTCCACTACCAGGATCTTGGGTAAATAAACCTTGAGTAATGATTGGTGGTTAAATCAAACCTTTATGGCTATCTAGGTAGGGTCACTACTACATGATTATGTGATGTTGTCAATAACTAAGAATAGTCCTAAGATCGGCCAAATCTAGGGTTGTAACAATAAGTCAAAACAAATAATAACAATATACACCAAGCTCAAATCAATTAAAATAACAAATAGTATTAATGAATGTAGACAAAATAATAACCCAACAATTAAAAGTAAAACTTACAGAATAACAACTTAGAGATATGGTGAAGCCACAAATCTATAACTAATTACCCTAAAATATAGAAAATGTAAGATTCTGTTGCTGATTTGTTTTGGCCGTAACTCTTTCAATACTTATCCGCTTGACGCGTTCCAATAGTCGGAACTGATCGTCTCGGAAAGCTCTTTAACTTTGCTTTAAACCATTCTTCCAAGTTCAATCCAATATTGAGTTATGAGACCTTTTGTGGTCGTAGGTGCTGGAATTCAGATTTATTTGGCAACTTTATCTTTCCATATATTAGTTTTTCCTTTATTTTCTCCAATTCCCACGTATATCTTCTTTCCTTTATCTCTTAGAATTGATTTGGAATCTAATTAATCTCCATATTTATCTTTAAAGCTTCACACTAAATAAATAATTAAACCCAATATGCTCTAAAAATAATAATTCATTAAATCAAGACAAGAAATAGGAAAGTGCAATATATCATGTGAAAATCGACTACTAGACTTCCTAAAACGCTAAAAATGATGTCTCCAACTAATATTAAATCATCATAAATGGGGAGACATCTAGACCCCCAACTCAAAGTTGTATCGTCCCGATACAATAAAGATAAAAACAAAAGGAAGTCTCTAAATACACACCTAGGTCAATTAAGCACAGAGGGAAGAAGCAGAATATATAGAATAGCCTCAAAGCAACTACTCAGAAAATTTCATGTAATAATATTTACAAACTACATACAAGCACACTTTTCATATCCACAATCAACACGGCTTGAATTCAAGATTAGATTAGCTTCGCAATGTAAGAAGGAGATGATCTTTACTCAGTTCACAATGGAGGCTATAGATTGTTCATCGAACTTCACTAGTATCCAAAGATCCACTTAACTACTCTCTATTGGCTCAATCACTTCTAGATTACATAGCAAAGAATCAAAAGGTATTTAGGGTTGTAATGTTGGCTTAGGGACGGTATGATAAGTATATTTGGATAATTTAGAGTGAGCTTTTGGCTCTCTCCTCACTAGCCATCAACGAATCGCTCTAGAGCTTGAGTTACTCATAAAACGTTTCTCACTCAACCCAATGATTTTCTTGATGCACAAAGTAGCATCCCCAATAACCCAATTAAAGCATAAAGATGTTCACATAAAAATTCCTCTTTGCCAGTCTAAATATATTCTTTTCATATCAATTTTTTTCTTTTGTATAGCTATGACTCTCTTTTTGATGTTGAGATATCACACTATTTTTATCACAGATTTTTTTCTTTTCTTTTCATGCTTTTCATCTTTTTTCATTTACTACTACCCCGGCAAAGGGTTACAATATAAACTTGTGAATCATCATCAATATATAGAACGAGATAATAAGCTCAAAAATCCCAAACCAATAATAATTCCCATAATGGTGGACCCACCACCCCAAACTCAAGCTCTAAAACAACTGTCTATGCATCGCGATTCGAGTGCGGGTCATCTGGAAAAGTCGTATAATCTAAAGGGATATGGCTTATGATGTATCTATATAAAAAGGCTTTAGAAAGGCTAGAAGGGGCTGAGAAGGATATAAAAATAATAAATTGGACAACAAGCTAAAAGGCAACAGGGGGCTTATGAAAGAACCGCCTTAATCACTTCCTAAACTATGCAATTTCGTCATTCTCTTACTTTTAGCACGTTAATCAAATGGGTTTATCAACTAGCTTGGATCTCATGGCCTACACACCACTCATGGATCCCTGAGACCGAACGTACTTTCTATCGCATTGCTAACTAATCTTTTCTTTACTATCAAAGCATACAAAATAAAATAGCTCATAAACATACTACTTTCTATCATCAACATACTGAGCTTATGCTTTCAAGCTATTAAACACACTCTACATCTAATCCTTTCAAAAAATTATTTTTACCTAAAAAACAATAAAACACAGAAAAACATGGAGATGAGGGACAACGAATCCCCACACCCCGAACTAAAAAATGAGTCGTGTCCCCACGACTCGAAAAGACTCAAAAAATAAAATTAAAAAATTAAAAATTAAAATTTTACAGATATTGCACATAAAGAAATGGTAAGGAAGAAAGAAAACATACTCTTCGAGGCTTTTGCCTCGCATGATCAATACCCGGATTAGGATGTAGTGCTTTCATGTACGCAAACTTCATGTACCACAAATTTCGCTTTCCCTTCCATCCTCTTATGCTCCATTCCAATCAATCACACTCTAGAAATCTCTTGTTTATCTTCTTCCAACTTTGCTCTCGAATACTCTCTCATGTGAAGGTGTTCATCCAGGAATATGTTTTAAACACAGCTACTAGCGTCCCAGAATCTTTGTCCATCTCTGATATACGAATCTTTGATTAGAAGAGGTATTGGCATCTTCTGCTCTCTAATCACAATTTCTCGCTATTTAGAATTTGAATCCACCAAAAACCGTTTCCTCTCTCATTGCTTGACTCGAATTACCCTTCTTGTTTGTTCCCAAACTAGTACCCATCTCAATTGATTTATTATTGGTCTTTCCCATTACCTTGCTTTGATACTTCATCTCCCATAACACTTGATAATATCTCTATTCTCTTCATCATATCTTTTGACCCCCAACTCAAAGCTTTGAGCACCCTTGAAATTTGTAACTCTTGATCATAGGTTGGAACAAGCTTTATTTAGGTTAGGAAAGGTGTTAGGATGATAATTCTCTATGTGGGTATGATGGAATTAAGCTTTCATGATATGGGTTTAAGGAATTTTGGAAAAAGATTTTGAAATTCATGGTTTTGATTCTTGGTTTCTAGTTGTTTTAATATGATTTGGGTGATTGAATCTTCTTTGTAATGATGTAGGGAAGGATTTGGATGTAAATTCACTGTGATTTGGTAGTGTTTTAATGTTAGGTGAAGGGTTGTTGAAGCTTTAATGGAGTTGGGAGAGGTTTGGAGAAGAAAGTGAGGCTTAAGGATTGAGAAATTCGGACTAGAACTCACTCTTCTTCTTTATAACCTAAAAACATTCTTTTCTCTTTCCAGCGGCGCGGGCCGGCATACCGCCGGTATGGCCGGCATACCGGTGCTGCTCTTCGAAAAATTCTTGCTTCGGCGAAAAACCCTAGTCACGAACCCGAGGACTCGTGTTTTTGTCTGACCGGCATACCGGCGGTATGGTTCGGAATACCGGTGCGGTAAGCTTTCGAAAATCATCTCTCGGCAAAGAACCCGAGGCGTGTACCAGAGGGCTCGTGTTTTTGGCTCACCGGCATACCGGCGGTATGGGCGGTAATACCGGCGAGCAGGTCAGAATATTCCCAAATTTTTTTTTCTCTTCCCTAACTCGATTTCTTTAATACCTGAACATCAAAAACACTAATACCTTCCTCAATAATGCAATATCAACTAACAACAACTAAACTAAACTAAAATATAACAACATAAAATACTAATGGGATGTCTCCCAGAGGGCACTTTTGTTTAACGTCTTTCAAAGTTAGACGAGATACCTTGATTATTTATTTTTATAGCCTCCCCAGCAGTGAGTGAGGTGATTAATGCTTACCAACTTGAGCTTGCAACCCTCGATAGCTTTTTTTTTTTCGACCACTCCTGCTGAGATAATCTGCGTGATGACGTATGGCCCTATCCAAGAACGGTTATGTTTGGGAAAGGGAGGTTTCCAGGTTACCTCATCTCCCACCCCAAACTCAATTTCTTTTCCCATGGTTTCTTGGGGGCTTACAGGTTCTGGCTTCTTGGTTACAACTCTGATTGGATATAGTTTTTGTGATTTATTTTTCTTCTTCTTTCCCGAAACATAAAATGTTTCAGAATCATCTTCAATACTAAGAGTCACGATTCCTTCATTTACATTCACTATGGTGTCGCTGGTGGCTAGGAATGGACGCCCAAGAATGAATGGGACGTTCTTATCTGCTTTATAGTCAAGAATAATAAAGTCTGTGGAAATAACAAGGTTACCTACTTGGACGAGTACATCCTCGATTAGACCCCAAGGCTTTACTGTTGATTGATCCGCAAGTTGTACGATCACGGATGTCGGTTTCACATCACTACTACCAATCTTTTTTAATACACTTTTGGGCATGATATTCACACTTGCCCCTAAATCACACATTGCTTTTCCATAATATATACCACCTATTTTGATTGAGAGGTTAAAATCTACAGGATCTTTACGCTTTGGTGGTAATCTTCTCTGAGCTTGTGTTGATATCCCTTTATTGATTTCTACAGACTTGGCTCTTGTGAACCTTTCCTTTTTGGAGATTGCCTCCATAAAGAATTGATCATAGTCCCGCCTTCCTTTCATAGCTTCGAGTAAGGGGACGTTAATTTTCACTTGTTTTAATGCCTCCATACACTTCTCTTGTTTCTCTTTTATGGGATCATAGCAATGTAGGGGTGGTTGTCTTACTCTACTTCTCTCTTCAATTCTCGGTTCATCAACCACTCTTGGCTTCTTAATTTCATTGTGTTCAACCTCTTTAACCCAATCTTCAACAATTATCTCATCTAAGTTCATCCTATCTACACTTGACGTGTTTGGTAGAACATCCCCTTTTGATGGAGATGGTAGCGTTTCGATGATTATATCATCGTGTTCTTTCATCTTTTGAGCTTGAAGATTAATAGTCTTAACCTTATCGTCAACGTATTGGATCTTCTTCATGTTAGAAGTTGTATTTTGGATCAATTGTAGGAGTTGACTTTGCATTTGTTCTATGACTGTAGTGAGTCGCATCATATTCTTCTCTAAAAGTTGATTATGCTGTTTCAGATCTTGATTCTGTTGTTGCAGGCTTTGCACTACTAATGCATCGATCTTTGACTTAAATCTGCTCATATTGTCATTCGAGAAGTTGATGAATTGACTAATAGTCTCTTTTAAGTCAGTGATTTCTTCTTGAGGATGTGATGGTGATGTCTCCCTATTTGTGATGAATTAATATTAGTTGGAGACATCATTTTTAGTGATTTAGAAGTCTTTCTAATCGATTTTCTTGAGAAATACTACACTTACCTATTTTGAGTCTTGATTTAGTAAATTATTGTTTTTAGAGCATATTGGGTTTAATTATTTATTTAGTGTGAAGCTTTAAAGATAATTATGGAGATTAATTAGAGTCCAAGTCAAATACTAAGAGATATGGAAAGTGATAAGCATGGTAATTGGAGATAAGGAAAGAAAAGCTAAAAATATGGAAAAGGAAAAGCTGCCATAAATCTGAATTTCACCACCCACGACCAAAAATCAGCTTATATATCAAAATCGGTGAGGAATTTGGAAGAACGGTCAAGAGCAAAGTTGAATATCTTTCCGAGACGATGAATTACGACTACTCATACGCGTCAAACGGATGAGTATTGAAGCTGCTAGGATCAAAACAAAAACGGGCCTGATTCCATGTTTTAGGGTTACGATTTGAGTTGAGCTTGGAGTCCACTACTTACCTTCTCCTTCAAGAAAACGAATTAAGTCTTCTAAACACCTATAGATACACCCTTATACCATTGTAAACATGTCCTTGCCCAGTTTCAAGCTTAGGCTTAGTCTTTACTTGTATTTTCTCACTTTTAAATAATAGCTTAGTCCTTTAATTAATATTCATCCTTAGAATCAAGCTATTCATCCAAGAAGCAAGCTGACCTATAGAGGAAGACAAGAAGCAAGAATTTGGAGAGTGACAAACTCCTCTTCTACATCTACCTTCTCTATATTTAGGGTAATTAGCTATAGATTTATGCTCAACCATATTTCTAAGCTTTTATATTGTAAGTTTTACTCTTAATTGTTGGGTTATTATTTTGTCTTAAATTCATTAATACTATTTGTTATTTTAATTGATTGAGTGATGTCTCCCTAATTGTTCTTATTTTCGACCCTTGGGAGACATCATTTTTTATGTTCAATTGAATATTTTGATAGACTTTTGAGTTAAAAATGTAATAATCCGGAATTCCTATTTTATTTCTAGTATTTTTGTTTAATTAAACTTTTGCGCGTAATCTTGTGTATTTTAGTGAAAATTTTGTAGGTTTTAAATATTAGCTAGGAATGGAATCCGGGAAGAGAGTCAAAGATCGTGATATGGAGTCAAGACTTGAAGATAAATCCCGAAGGAATTTGATTTTGGAGCTGCAAATCTGGAAAACAGGCCGAAGATTGCTGATTTTTCGAGGCACTTAAGAGATGATTTAGCCGCTGACCTTTGAAGAGAAAACGTTCCTTATCGAGTTACGGAAATTTAGCAAGTGATTTCAGGTCAATCGGAGTTATAACGAATCGGCTAGAGCCGTTTTAGTGAAGGTGGTGCAGCAGTTACGGGATTTTGGGCTTAGACATTTAATTAGTGTTTTATTCTTAGGTCCAAGCCCTAATCCGTTTTTCCACATATAAAAGGAGCTCTTGACTTCTATTTTCAACACAATTCACTTTTTACAAATAAAAACATCAGAGAGAAGCAACAGAAGGAAGAAAGAAGAAGCTGTAAGAGTTGGACAGGGTCTATATCTCCATTCTCAGCCAAATCCTATTCCGGAAATTAGGTTTTCTTTAATTTTAATTCTGTAATACATTATGAATTCCATTTCTTTTAATTTAGTTTTCTTTTTAATTAGGGGGTGTTTGTTTGCACTTAATGAGATCTTAATCTGGTTTATTAAGACACTGGATCAATTAGACTGTTTGTTTTTCCTGGCCAATTCAGATCTGAATGCCTCTTAATTGGTCTGTTTCATTAAGATTTCAAATTAAGTCTGAATCATTCAGACACTGCCTCTTAATAGAATAAGTTCTATTCAGCTGTTCATTCAGCATTCAGCACTTATTACTTAAAAAAACAAACGACACCTTAGTATGAGCTAATTCCATTATAGTACTTGAGAATGCTTTATGGGTGAATCCCAATTCTATTGAATTTCTATGTCTGAATTTGGGTTTCTGTTAAATTAAATTAGATTGGGACTTTTACTCTTTTCGATAAATTGAGAATATTTACTGTTTTTGGAGTAGCTAACTAAGAACAGGTGTTAGTATCTAGGCTATTCCACATATGTGGCGTGTGGATCATCCTGACGGAGGGTTTAGGTACGGAAATATTTATTCAATCTAAAATAGAAGCTATTGATTCTGACGAACTTAGCTAATTTTAGGGCCAATGTGGTAATTAACTTAATCATCTAAAAGTGGATCATATTTACCCTGACGGGACTAGTGACACTCTAGGATAGCCTTATAGTCCACCTTGACGGGGTTATAAGGAATTTAGAATCCCGACCATTGTAATTGACCAATTTAACCCTTAAACAGCATATGTTATGAAATAGGATTAGGAGGATCCTTTGCGTTCTCAAGTGCTACCTTCTCATACTTGCGTTTCACATTCATTTACTTGCGTCTTAGTTTTTAATTGCATTTTCCATTTAGTCTTTTATTACTTAGAATTAATAAAAACAACAATCAATCATTATATATTTATTTGCTTTCATAAGTGCAACCATTCATTATTTGATAAGCATTGTAGTTAACCAAACCGTCCCTGCGAACGATCCTAGAATCACTTATTACTACTTGGGACAACCGTACACTTGCCGTTGTGGTTCAATTACTTTTTGCATTTATTTTAGAACACACAAAGGACCACCATTGAGCTTGGCGTATATTGTTATTATGTGTTTTGACTTATTGTTACAACCCTAGATTTGGCCAATCTTAGGTTTATTCTTAGTTATTGACAACACCACATAATCGTCTAGTTTTGATCCTTTGCCTAACTAGATAGCCATAAAGGTTTGATTTAATCACCAATCATTACTTAGGAATCCTTGGTAGTGGAGAGGTTGCTCCTAATCCTAATAGAGGCTAGGTAGAATTTAGAATCCTGGTTAATATATAATGCTTAATCTGTGACAGGTTAGAATAACAACTTAGTAAAATAGACTCATATTAGTGACCCTACTCTATTAGACTTACATTCATATTTATTTATCTGCATTCGTATTTGTTTATGTCTCATCAGATTATTATTCCTATTATTTTATTTTTTTATATTTTATTCTAAAACATATAAATCCATCTACGCTTGTTAAACATAAGTAGATCTAACGGATACAATCCCTGCGAACGAACTTGACTTATCATTAAAACTTGCAAACGATCTGTGATACTTGCAGTGAGTTCTGTGGTTCTCAAGGGTGTGTAGCCTTTATTATTATCTTTATTTATCTATTATTTTATCACACCTTTTCCCCCACCAGATGGAGCTTGACTTCCATTGTGCTCATTGCAGCACGGTGGATGATTAGCTTGATTTTCATAGGCTTGTTCTTGCAGGTAGAACTGTTGAGGCGGCATTTGGATGCTTTCCTAAACTGTTATAGCGAGTTGTTGTATTTGATCTTGCAAGCTTGAAAACCTCGCTTCTGTTAGTGGTTGGAGTTTGTTCTTGTGGCCAACTTATGTCGGTCTTGATGATTGTTTCCATACCACTCTTTGCTTCTTTTGGATCAATAGAGACAAAACTACCACGACCCATATCATCTACTCTCAGCCTTGACTCTCTATTGAGTCCATTATAGAACATGGATAATTGTAATTTTGGCATGTATCCATGTATTGGACATCTTGCCAACTTCTTTTGAAATCTCGTCCATGCTTCGCCAACACTCTCTCCGGCTTCTTGTAAGAAATTCATAAGCTCCAATAGTTCCTTCACTCGCATACTTGTAGGATAAAACTGATCAAGGAAGTTTTCTTGAAGCTTATCCTAATTTGTTATTAGCTCGGGAGGTTGATCGTCTAACCAATCGCTTGCTTTCTTGGTCAAGAAAAATTGAAACATTAAGTAATACATCTGTTCTTGCGTAACACCTTCATTAATGTAGGCATCACAGAATTGCATGAATTTCTGAACAGATCGGACCGGATCTTGATGTGTATCACCACTATATATCCCATAGCTCGCGAATTGATTAATTAGGTCAGGATCGGGATCGAATCTAACGACTTGAATAGTTTGGATGCGAATCCCAATGGGTTTCACTCAGAATTGGCCAGGAAAACCTAGCTCTAACCGTTGATTAGCCATCTAAAACCTAAAAAAGACTAAAACAAAAAGAACGCGTAAAACTGATAACAAATAAAAACTTCTACGCTAAATAAACACAAAATAGATTTAACTTAGAATTAAATCCCCGACAGTGGCGCCAAAAACTTGGTGGGGGCAAAGGTGTGATAAAATAATAGATAAATAAATATAAGAATAAAGAGCACACACCCTTGACAACCACAAAACTCACTGCAAGTATCACAGATCGTTTGCGAGTTTTAATGATAAGTCAAGTTCGTTCGTAGGGATTTAATCTGTTAGATCTACTTATATTTACTAAGCGTAGACGAGTTTAGATGTCTAGATAAAAATAGGATAAGATGAATAATTATGTAACACGAATAAATAAATAATGCAAAGAAATAAATATGAATGTAAGTCAGATAAATTAGGGTTACTAATTGAGTCTATTTTACTAAGTTGTTATTCTAACCTTAGAGTGAATTGAGCATTATATATTAACCGAGATTCTAAATTCTACCTAACCCCCGTCAGGGTGGACTTAGGAGCAACCTCTCCACTACCAGGATCTTGGGTAAAGAAACCTTGAGTAATGATTGGTGGTTAAATCAAACCTTTATGGCTATCTAGGAAGGGTCACTACTAGACGATTATGTGATGTTGTCAATAACTAAGAATAGTCCTAAGATTGGCCAAATCTAGGGATGTAACAATAAGTAAAAACACATAATAACAATATACGCCAAGCTCAAATCAATTAAAATAACAAATAGTATTAATGATTACAGACAAAATAATAACCCAACAATTAAAAGTAAAACTTACAGAAAAACAGCTTAGAAATATGGTGAAGCCACAAATCTATAGCTAATTACCCTAAATATTGAGAAGGAGAGATGTAGAAGAGGAGTTTTCCACTCTCCAACTTCGTGCTTATTGTCTTCCTCTATAGGTCAGCTTGCTTCTTGGATGAATAGCTTGATACTAAGGATGGATGTTAAATTAAAGGACTAAGCTACTATTTAAAACTGAGAAAATACAAGTAAGTACTAAGCCTATACTTGGAATTGAGCAAGGACATGTTTACAATGGTTTAAGGGTGTATTTATAGGTGTCTTGGAAGCCCTAATTCGTTTTCTTGGAGTGGAAGACAAGTAATGGACTCCTAGCCCAACTCAAATTCATAACCCTAAAATATAGAAAAGGTAAGATTCTGTTGCTGATTTGTTTTGGCCGTAACTCTTTCAATACGTATTCGTTTGATGCGTTCCAATAGTTAAAACCAATCGTCTCGGAAATCTCTTTAACTTTGCTATAGACCATTTTTCCAAATTCCTAGCCAATCTTGAGTTATGAGCCCTTTTGTGGTCGTAGGTGCTGGAATTCTGATTTCTTTGGCAACTTTATCTTTCCATATATTAGTTTTTCCTTTCTTTTCTTTAATTTCCATGTATATCTTCTTTCCTTTATCTCTTAGGATTGACTTGACATCTAATTAATCTCCATATATATCTTTAAATCTTAACACTAAATAAATAATTAAACCCAATATGCTCTAAAAATAATAATTCATTATATCAAGACAAGAAATAGGAAAGTGTAATATATCATGTGAAAATCGAGTACTAGACTTCCTAAAACACTAAAAATGATGTCACCAACTAATATTAAATCATCACAAATGTAGAGACATCAATGATGTTAAGATTTCTCCGGTAAACGCTCTAACTTCCCAAAGTGACTTTTAGCTCCAATTACGTCTTGTCTAGGGTTTATCTTAAGTTTCTTACTTTTCCTCATAATATTGGCACCTTGTGTCAACCATGTACCTAAAATCTACACACTTAGCATACATTTAAGGCACAAAATCTCTATAAACAGTAATAAGCCCAAAACAAGAGAGAAAAGTACAATATGTCAAATACTAGGGAAAAATTCCTCACTCAGACCCAATAAACTCCCAAAATAATGACTCGTGCATAGATTAATCTATCACAAAAAGAGAGACATCAAGACCCCCAACTCAAATTTTTGTCGGCCCCACAAAAGAAAAAGAAAAATAGAGTTTAGCAAGGTCTAAGTCCAAGAAGACAAAAAAGAGAGAAGATAAATAATGATCCTAAAGCTATAACTAAACAAGTAGTAATATCTTAGAATTCATCTACAAGTGTACTTATCATACAAATAATCAACTTAATAAAATTATCAAGAATAAAATTAGTTTTGTAATTGAAGAAGTGATCGGCTTTCACTTAGTACTAAGCGGTGGTTATAGGTTGTTCCTTTGTCCAACCATGTTGTCTAATAGTATTCTCAACTACTCCCTATCAATGCAATCATTACTTAACCAATCAACTAGAAGTATTGAGGTCTTAGGGTGCAGCGTAGGCTTAAGGTAGGGTGTGATAAACATTAGGATAATTTACAGTGGGATTTTGGCCCTCTCCTCACTATCCATCGACTAGTCACCCTAGAGCTTGAGTTTATGCTCATAATTGTGCTCACTCAACCCGTTTGATGCTATAATATTGCATCCCCAAGTCCTAACCAATATCCTTCTTAGCCCCGTTCTAGCCCATATTATAAGCATAAACCCGAGATTAATAAAATGGATTTGGGCCCTTAATTACTTAATTAAGCCCAAGATGGGCCTTATCCGTTTTACATCCTATATAAGGATTTTTTAGACCTCTTAATTCAGTACGCTTAATTTTATAACTCATTTTGCGAGTGAGGAAAAGCCTGGTACGCTTGGAAGCAAGAGCAGAAGTTGGAGAAGACTATTCTTCCTCAACAACAGCTCAACTTAATTATAGATTTATTTATGTTTTAGGAATTATGTATTATTTTAATTTCTATTATGTTTTAATTTCAATTATGAGCTAAACCATTAATACTTGAGAATCGCGATATGGGTTGAACCCTAGTTTATTTAATTTAATGTTTTTCGGATTTGGGACTGTTTCAGTTTAATTCAAGTCGCGTATTTATATATTGACTATATTCTTGCACTTGTTTACTATTTTTGATTTGGACAACTAGAAATAAGTTTTAACAATTAGGCTATTCGTTAATGGTGACGATCATCCAGAAGGGGGGGGGGTTTAATTACTGAACTAAATTATAGACATGTGGAATTCATTATTGAGCCGCGCGGCCTTGCCTAACCGCGTAGCCAATTGGGTTAATTTCTTCATCATCTGAAAGTATCATAGTTTTGCCCTGACGGGGTCATTGATACCATATGATAGTCTCCTAAGTCTACCTTGACGGGAGTGAGGAGGATGTTAGAGTCCCGACTAATATATACTAATTTTACCCTTGAACTAAAGCATTAAATATATGAACTTTGGTGATTCCATAGCGAGACTCAAGTATATCTTTCATCTTTGCGTAATCCTTTTTTTGGTTTAATTTACTTTACTCTAGTTTTTAATCCCTAGTATAATTTGTATTCTTGTGTTTGTCATTTGATATTCAAAAACCAAAACAAATGTCTATTTTGTTTTTTCATGCAATTAATTCTACTTCGCATTTAATCATATTAATACTACCTCGCAATCCCTGTGGAGACGATAATCCCGATTTACTTAATTATTACTTGGACGATCTGTACATTTGCGGTTGTCGCTTCTATTCTTTAGTGTTGAGTTTTATCACACACTAGGAGTGACCACGAAGTCCTAAACTTTTCTGAGTTGTCATCTGAATATACTGAAAGAGACAAAACTTAAAAGAAAAAGCGTAAAATAGAACAACTAAAATTAAGACACTAAGTAAAACACGCTAAACTAACGATATAGTGCCCAACAACGGTGCCAAAAACTTAGTGGTGACAGAGGTGTGATAAAATAACAGATAAATAAAGATAATAATAAGAACACACACCCACTACTACCACGAGAAACTTACTGCAAGTGCACAGATCGTTTGCAAGTTATAATTGATAATTAAGATTCGTTCTTAGGGACTACGAAAGTAAGCTATATATAATGCAATTACTAAGTGCAATCAAAAGAAGTTGATAAGATAATACGCTAAAGACACTAAAATATTTATTTGGCTTGTATTGACTCTAACAAATTAAATGCTAATTAAACTAAGACTACAAATAATACAGGAAAATAAAATACCAAGAGAATATGTATGAGAATTAAGCTCGAGAATTAGCAAGTAATCCACACTAGCCTTGTTCTATGATTATTATATAAGGTAGAATTGTGTGATACATTCTCAATAGCCAGAATTCTATATTTATCCTAACTCTTGTTAGGGTAGACTTAGGAGGCAACCTCAACACTACCAGGCGAATTGGGTAAGGGGACCATGCGCAATGATCAATGGTTAAATTAAACTTTAGTGACTATCCAGTTAGGCAAGCCCGTCAGGATCACTACCTCACCATAGACGATTATGTGGTGATTCTATAATTTAATCCCCCGTCAAGGAGACAATCCAACTACTAATGGGGTAATCCTATAAGTCGCACACAATAAGAACTATAAACATTAAATCAAAGCACATAACACAGAGCTATCATTATCAATTTTAATTAAATTTAAAGGGACATCCAAAATTCAAATAACATATAAAACAAGTCTGGGGTTCATACCCATATGCTATACTCAAGCTAAATAGAATTAGTTCATACTAAGAAATGGAAAATAACAATAAGAAATACTGGGAAGGTTGGAATGGCATGAAAAACTTCCACGCTCCTTCTTTAATTCTTCTCTCTTGATCTAGGCTTCCTCTTGGTCTTTTGATGATTAGGGACTGACCAAGGATGATTTACTTAAGTTAAAAGTGTATATATATATATATATATATATATATATAGAAGCTTGGTCGAAGTCTAGAGTGTGGGCCAAGTCACAACATCCAAATAAAACTCGTTTTTCCTAAATTGTAGGATATGATATCCTCTGGAGATTGAAATAATCATAACTCCTTCGTTACAGCTCGGAATCCAGTGATCTTGGTATCAAAACTACCGCAAGTCAAAGACCTTTCTTAATATCAAAGATCTCCTTCAAATTCTTTTCCAATTTTCTTTAGAATTAAAAATACTAGACTTTTTTACAGCTGCACAGCTCACTTTGGCTTTCCAAATCTATCCAAAGTTTCCTCTTTCATCATGACTAGGGGGTTTACTTGCTGATTTTCACTTCTTATCATCGTCCAAAGGTGCAATAGTTTCCAAATACCCAAGTGCTACACAAATAACACACAAATTACGCGCAAAAGCACTAAATATAGCAAAACACCTAAAAATCGACAATAAAGTGTAAATTATGAATAACTGGGGAAAATCCCAAAACTAAGTACTAAATACCCCTAAAATGATGTGTCGTGACTAGATTATTCTATCACATAAACACAGAGACATCATTATCACTATTTTGAAAGGCCTTCACATCATTATTCGTACCTTGGACAATTTTCATAGGAGGAACTTGTTGACGATTCTGAAGATCTTTGCAATTTGGGAGACTTGATTTCCTAATATCTTCAACGCGTCAGAAACTCTCTTTATTAGCCATCGTGTTTGTTATTTCCAAGAAAGATTGCAGTGTTTGCTGAAGCTTGTCATTGGAGCCTTCTTTTGGTAGGGCAGGAAATGCTTTATGAGCAAGGATATCGACATATGCCTCATATGTAGGTTGTGGTGGTGGAGATGTCTTCACATGGCTTTGTCCCCCTTGATACGGATTTTGGCACCTCGGCTGAAATTGTTATTATAAGGTCGTGCTTGGTATAAATTAGCTTGGATCACGATCCCACTTAGATTTTGACCATTGAAGGCTCGTATGATTGTGATTCCCATGTTGATACCTATTATTAACCGATTGGTAATTTCCATAATTTGAGACAAAAGAAACAGACTCCGGATTACCATGAGACTCTTCCTAAATATGATCATTCACTCCACAAAGCGTACATCATTGTGCCTATTGGAATACTTTTAACTCAGATTATCTACCTTGGAGATCTTCTTTCAATACTAGTGCAAATTGCTTCATTTGATTCTCTAAAGACAAAAAATTTGCATCTATATCGATGTCATTGTCTAATCGTAGTGTACCTCTCGTATTAGTAATAAGAGTTCACGGCGGTGGCCGATCGATGTATCTTCTCCATACCAATCGATGCCTCACTATAATGCATTGACTCAAAACCGCCTCTTCCAAGGTTATCAACCCTCAATCACGAATTATGGTTGAGTTATTGATAGAAAATTTTCATTTGAAGCTCGGGGGTATAACCATGAAGTGGACATCTAGCTGAACTCTCTTTAAACCTTGTACATGTTTCAACTACGCTCTCTTCTTTATCTTGGAGGAAATTGGCAAGCTCCATTTGATCCTTCATTCTCATACTCTATGGATAATAGCGACCAAAGAATTTTTCTTGCAATTTTTCCCACGATATAATTAATTGGTTGATGATCTAATCGCTCACTCAAACCCCTGGTCAAGAAAAATGATAGATGAAGTAACACAGTTGCTCGCGATTGACACCTTGAGTAATGTAGGCTTCACAAATCTGCGTAAACTTCTAAATTAATCAAACCAGATCTTGAAGTGCAGCACCACTATGGTTGCCATAACTCATGAATTTTATTCAACATACCCGAATTGAGCAGCTTGAATCATTGTACGGAGAATCCTTAACTTCTGAAAAATAATTTGGCGTCCTTGTCCAGGATAACCTTGCTCACTATGTGAATTATTTAGATTCTTAGGTGGAACTCCTCCATTGCCTTTTTCTTATGGTTGTAACCCTGGAGGATTTGGAAATGGATTGATTGGATTCCCCAAGGTGGTACAACCTCGACTCTGGGAATGATATTACCCTCAACATCTAAGTTTAACAGATCATTTTTATTAGCCATTCTTTCCAGCTTCCTTTGCTCTCTTTCTCGTCTTCTTTGAGCTCGAAGTAGTTTCTTGGGATTCGAGAGAATACACTAGCCTAAGAATATAAAAAGAGACAAAAACAAAAACAAGCGTAAATCGGAAAAATACTAACTTTACAACACTTAGCAAAAACACAATGATTAACGATAAAGTTCCCGGAAACGGTGCCATGTCATCTCCCAAGGTGTGATTAAAATATGTTATCAAACACACACCTCAAGAGAGCTAACTACTACAAGTGTACATATTGTTGACTAGTATTGAATTAATTATGTAAAGAGTATCGTATCCACATGGACGTAAGTCAATAATTTCAAACTCGTGTACTTAGAAAGTGTAAAGGATTTAGTTGTTGTAACAAAAAAGATACATAAAAAAATATTTTTGTTTGGTTTTTGATTAATAACCAAGATGCAAATATTAAAACTAGATTAATTAAAATAAGAAAGTAAGTAAACAAATTATGAAGAATGAGATGAGAATTAGCTCGAGTTTGCTAGTATTCCAATATCCTACTAAATGGTGATTTGAGTTATAAAGGAAAATTGGGGATCTTATAACTAATCGCGATTCTAATATCCTTCTAACTCTCGCCAGGGTAGCTTAAAAGGATGCCTCACTATTACTAGAGTCCTTGGGTGAGATTATTCTAAGCAAAAAATTTCGATACACACTAGCCCTATGCGATTATCCGGAAAGGCAAGCCCGTTAAGATCACTAACGCACATCGGACGTATATGAACTAATTTTGTTCCTAAAACCCTAATAGGGTAACAATTTAGTTAGTTAGGTTCAATATATAAAAGATCAAGTTACAAATTGTTTAAATTCAATCATTTTATATGTAGCTATAAATAAATTCCTAATTCAATTAAAATTCAATTGCCAAAAAACAAAAAAGTATCAATAAAGTATTTAAGGTTTACACATATTGCAAACTTAAGTTAAGGGAATTTAATGAATAATTTAATAAAGAAAACTAACTAGTACAACGATTACAATCATGTTTAAGACAAGAAACTAATGTTAATTGCCCTAGAGGTGGAATGATGTAAAAGTGGTGTGATAGGGCTCTGAATTCTGTTCTCTTCTCCTCTTGGTGATTCTCTTCTCTCTACTCTTATATTCTTTTTACAAACTGAATAAGAACTGGTGGTCTTTTGTGTGTTCTAGAAAAATGCAAATAAAGATAAGAGAACCACAACCGCAAGTGTACGGTTGTCCCAAGTAATATAAGTGATAAAACAGATTCGTTATCAGGGACGGAATGGTTGACTCTAATGCTTATCAGACAGTAGTTAATTGCACGTGAAAACAAGTAAATGATTTTTAGAATTGTTTGTTTGGTTTTCTAATGCTAAGACAATAGATTAAAATACTAAATTAATGCAAGAATTAAACTAGACGCAAGTAAATAAAGTGTTTACGCAAGATGGGAAAGGCAGTACTTGAGAGACGCAAGGGTTTCACCTAATTATCATTCATTTCATGTCATGTTTAAGGGACAAATTGGTAAATATGTATTGGTCGGGATTCAGAACTCTCCTTACCCCCGTCAGGGTGGACTAAGGAGCTACTCTCAAGTGCTACAAAACCCGTCAGGGTGATTATAGTCCACTCTCAAGTGATTAAGTCTATTCTACCCAATTGGCCATAGGTTTAATTAAGCTCGTCAGAGTCAAATAATTTCTAACCTATATTCATTAATTAGTTCTGTACCCAGACCCCCCGTCAAGGTGATCCAATCGCCACAAATTTGAATAGCCTAAGTACTAAGTCCTAATATTGAGTCGCGAATTCAATAAAAGTAAATAAAATCAAATTAAAAAAAAAATACAATTTACCCAATTTGATTTCAATTATTAAAATCCCAAATCCAAACACATGAAATAAAATCAAATTGGGATTAACCCATTATGCGTTCTCAAGCACTTAATGAAATTATCTCATATTAATGCGAAAAACTAAATTAAAATAGAAAGAATTCATGTTTTTCAATTACAGAAATAAAAGATATAACCTAATTAGGAATTGGGTTTAGCTGTGATTTGGAGAAGACGACTTTCTCCAGCTCTTAACTTTCTCCTTTTCCTTGCTGCTGACTTTCTCTCTGGACACTCTCTTCTGAGGATGATTTTAATTGAAGAATAAATTGAGAGGTGCTGAATAATGAGGTCTAAAGACATATTTATAGTGCTAAATTCGGACTAGGGTTTTTACTTAGGTTTAAGTGAATATTAGAAAAGCCCAAGTCCACTAATCAAGCCCAAATCCCGTAAATGCTGCACCACCTCCACTAAAACAGCTCTAACCGACTCGTTTCAACTCGGATTGACCTCATTTCAGTTGCTAAAGTTCCGTAACTCAATGGGACACGTTTTCTCTTCACAAGTCAGAGGCTAAATACACTCTTAGATGGCTCGGAATCAGCAATATTTGACAACTTTCCAGATTTGCAGCTTAAAATAATCAATTCTTTCGGGATATTTCTTCTTGATTTGACTTCATTACACGTTCTTTGACTTTATTCTTGGCTTCCTCTCCTAGCTAGTATTCAAAACCTACAACTTTTTACTCAAAACAACCCATATTACGCGCAAAAGATTAATAAATGAAAAATACTAGAATTAAAAGAGAAAAATCGATTTATTGCATTTTAATACCAAAAGTCTATCTAAATAGTCAAATAAACACCAAAAATGATGTCTCCCAAGGGCATAAAATTAGAACATTTAGGGAGACATCAAGACCCCCAACTCAAACCTTTGTCGTCCCGACAAAGCAAAACTAAAAACTAGGGGAATGAAGTAGATGCAAGAGGAAATAGAAGCTAGCAAATATACCCTAAAGCAGTTCTTAAAATTAATCTCATATAGCAAACATTAAGAACTATCATACACATACACTAATCATGCAACATCAAACACAAATAACTTCAATCATAAAATTAACTTCGTAATGCTAGAAGGTTACACTTGTACTTATCTCATTATGATGGCTATAGTTTGTTCCTCGATCCTTACTCGCTTTGAACGCTCCACTTAGTATACAACCTATTAACTTACCATGCACCTAGGAATCACGAGGACTTTACGGTTTTAGCGTAGGCTCAGGGACGGTGTGGTATGTATATTTGGTAAATTTGAAGTGAGCTTTTGGCTCTCTTCTCACTTACCATCAACAACTGTCCACGAGCTTGAGTTTACATTCATATAATGTTCTCACTCAACCCATTTGACGCGCTAATGTTGCGTCCCCATGTCAAACCAATATAAACTAAGATGATTTTTCAAAATATTCCACTTTGCCGGTTTATTTTATTCTTTCTTTCTTTTTATTTTCTTTTTCATTTCTTTTCTTCTTTTTTTTGTACAAGATACCCATGACCATCATTTTGATGTGAAAGGTCATGTCTCTTATAATTCTTTTTTTTCTCTCTTTTTTTTCTCAAATCTCGGCAAAGGGTTACAAATAATAATATCATCTTTTATTTTCGTGCCACAATACAAACACATCATTTTTCACCCAATGAAATTTCCCAAATGTGGACCCTCCACCCCAAACTCAAGCTCGAGACAGGACTCAGGATCGTGATTCAAGTGCGGGTCATTTGGTCATGCCTAATAATCTAAGGGATAATGGGCTTATATCGTGGCTACAAAAGAAAAGGCTTAAGACTCAAAATTGGGCTAAGACGGATAAAATTAATATAAGGGATAGGAAGCTAAAAGGCTTTAAATGGCTATCAAAGAACTGCCCCTATCATTTTCCTAGTTACATGGTTCGTCTCTAGTTCATATCTAAGTGGGTTCTCAACTAATTTAGATCTCACGTTCTACAAACCAAACATTTTCCTTAAGTACAAGCTTACTTCTTTTGCATTGATTATTAATTTTTCCTATTCATTATCTATGTTTGCATGCAATTAAAGCGCGTTTTATGTTATTCCCTAAAGTCCACTATTTACTATCATAGATTCATCAAAAGTATGCTTGAAAGGGACATTTAAAATCTTCTACAGTCAAACGCAACTCCTAATCATTTTATTGAAAGCAATTAAAGACAAATAAACACATAAAAACTGGGATGAGGCAACGAACTCCACCCCAAACTAAAAAATGAGTCATGTCCCCACGACTCGAAAAGACTCAACACAATTAAACTAATTTACACTAAATGAGAAGGGATAGAAAACGTATCTTAACCAGCGCGAGGCTGCTAATTAGTGTTGCGTCCAGGTTGAGGTTTTGAATTCTTCTTCATCAATGGTTGCGTTTAAAGTGTTCTTCATCACCTCGAACTTTTTGTCAAATTTCCCACGTTTTCATCTATTTCTCGCTCTCTAAGCATCATATCCTCTATTAAAATCTTCCCTCAATACCCAATTCTTTTTCTTCATCATGTTCTTCGTGCCTTTTCCAACCTTCATGGTCATCTCTGATGACCCCAAGCTCAAAGCTTCAAGAACTCTCAAAAGTTTTGGATAAAATTGTGATGTTAGTGTTCTTGAAGGTTTGGATATAAATTATGGATTGTTTAGAGCTGGGTCATAGATATTTCAAGGTTTGGGAAAGGTTTAATGGATAAACTTTAAGCTTTGGTGAAAGAAAAATTTGGATTAAAGTATAAATCTTTGGTATTTTGGGAGATTTATGGTAAGATTGTGTGTTTGGATGATGTGTAGAGAGAAGGATTGGTGGTATATTGGTGTTTTGATGATGGAATTTGAGTGTTTTTGGAGCTTTGGTTCGTCATCAATGGTGTTTCATGTGTTGGAGGCCAAAGGAGAGGGAAAAATAAGGTTTTCTTAAGATTCAGGTTAATTTTCGCCGAGACCACGACCGGCATGCCGGTAAGATGACCGGCTAGCCGGTCGCAAACGAAGACCTCCCCAACAGCTAGATCTCGAAAAGTTATGCAGTTTAGACTCAAAGATCACCTGATTCGGACACCCGAACGCAAAGATATCGCTTTCCGAACTTTTATCTGATTGTGTCTAGTTTTTTTTTTCTTTTTCGGAAGGCATAAAATGCTACCTTCGATTTTCTGATTTTTTTAATACCTAAACGCATCTCTTCTTGCGTCAAAGCTGACGCACTAACCAGAGAGCTGGGAATTAGCTCGCGGATTTGCCAACCCGCTGGACACAAAGGGTTGCGTATTCGCGCAGAATATTTCCATCTTATTTTTTCGATTTCTCCTTGCCTACACCTCGGATTTTTGCGAACCTTATACTCATTATTATTGGAAATTGCGCTCCCGGTCCATTGGACTACTCAGATTTTCCATTGGAGTTACCAAAATTTCTCAAAATTCGATTTTCTTCATTTCGCACCATGAATTGCGTCTATTTACGCACAGGTCAGAAACTTTGGGCTATGTATAAGAACTTTTTGACTTTACCATTGGATAGATCTCGAAAAAATAAGTGGTTTAGGCTCAAGAACAAGTTAATTTCGACCACCGAGCATCAAGTTATGATCTTCCAAAGTTATTTCATTCTTTTTCGTTCTAACTACCCCAAACTCATGATCTTCACTCCTGTAATCATCAAAAACACCAACCTTTCTCATTTCTTACAAATAAACACTAAATCAATAACCATTATTCTAATTTACACTAAGAATTTAAAAGACATGAAAGCAATTTAAAACATGGGGTGTCTCCCAAGAGAACTTTTATTTAACGTCATTTAAAGTTTGACGAGTTACCTCCATTATACCTTGAGTATGTAGCCTCCCCAGTAGTGGGTGAGGTTATGTATGTCTACAATTCGCCGCCTTTGACCTCTCAAAGGTTGTATCTCTATTATTTTTGCTGTCACCAATCGAGTAACAACGAATGGTCCCATCCACGCATTTATGAAACCCCGTGGCTTATTCTCTTGTTTAGAAGCCTTCCAAGCAACCTTGGTTCCAACCCCAAACTCATCTTTAGCTCTCTTTTTCACGGGTTCATGGTGGTGGTCCTTCTCTTTAACCTCTTTAGGTACTTCTAGAACAATGGGTAACTCAAGTTGCACCTCCTCTAGCTTTTTGTCCAAAACAATGGATGTTTCAGAACTTTCTTTTGTTATGAGGGCCACGTCTTCAATCTCAATTTCTACACTCGCATTCTCATTTAATTCTGAAATAGCTTCTGTGAATATTTGTTGCGGTATGAGTTCTTTTGTATCACTTTCAAGCATTTGGGTGTTGGTTTTGTCTTCTTTGAAAGCCTCTACAAATGCTTTATCTATGTCACCATTTGAATGATTCATCTTTATTGGAATTTTTGGTGACATCAATGGAGTACTAGGTGGCGAATCCATCCTAGTATCTTCTTCTTCTATCTCTTTTCTAACCAAGATCGCAGTGTTTGATTCCTCTAAACGCGGCTTGGCTGGGTTTTCCAAGGATGTCATCTTCCCTTCACAAGATTTATTTTCAACTTTGACTCGATTCTCAATAATTGACTCATCTATGCTTAGCGTGGTTGATTCTTCTATTGTTGGAATCTTTAGTTCACTAGGTGTAACTTGTGGTGATTCCACTTCCTTCTCTTCTTGAAGACTAAACTCTGTAGCTACATCAAACCAAACATCGCTATCTTGAATGGCCTCATCATCATAATTTGTACCTTGACCAATTTGAATAGATGGTACTCGTTGTAGCTTCTCAATTGTTTCTGTGAGTTGCATCAATCGTTGCTCCATTAATTGATGGTTTTGTTGCATGACTTGTACTAATGATATGATAGCATCGCTTCTCGCATTTAAACAATTGAGGGATTCCTCCAACTTCTTGAGCCTAAATTCATGATCTATAAAGCTTCCTCGTGTTAGATCCATGAATTTTTGTACTGGCATATACCGGGTCTGTGTTGGGTTTTGCTCTTGATAGGGGGAAATCTCCATACCTAAAGAAAAACCTGAAAAGAGACTAAAACAAAACAACGTAAAACTGAAAAATAAAAATGCAATTAAACACTAAAGGATAAACACCGGGGTCACACGCTACCGTCCGCGGCAGCGGCGCCAAAAACTTGGTGGTCCTTTGTGTGTTCTAGAAAAATGCAAATAAGGATAAGAGAACCACAACCGCAAGTGTACGGTTGTCCCAAGTAATATAAGTGATAAAACAGATTTGTTCTCAGGGACGGAATGGTTGACTCTAATGCTTATCAGATAGTAGTTAATTGCACGTGAAAACAAGTTAATGATTTTTAGAATTGTTTGTTTGGTTTTCTAATGCTAAGACAATAGATTAAAATACTAAATTAATGCAAGAATTAAACTAGACGCAAGTAAATAAAGTGTTTACGCAAGATGGGAAAGGCAGTACTTGAGAGACGCAAGGGTTTCACCTAATTATCATTTATTTCATGTCATGTTTAAGGGACAAATTGGTAAATATGTATTAGTCGGGATTCAGAACTCTCCTTACCCCCGTCAGGGTGGACTAAGGAGCTACTCTCAAGTGCTACAAACCCCGTCAGGGTGATTATAGTCCACTCTCAAGTGATTAAGTCTATTCTACCCAATTGGCCATAGGCTTAATTAAGCTCGTCAGAGTCAAGTAATTTCTAACCTATATTCGTTAATTAGTTCTGTACCCAGACCCCCCGTCAAGGTGATCCAATCGCCACTAATTGGAATAGCCTAAGTACTAAGTCTTAATATTGAGTCGCGAATTCAATAAAAGTAAATAAAATAAAATTAAAGAAAAATACAATTTACCCAATTTGATTTCAATTATTAAAATCCCAAATCCAAACACATGAAATAAAATCAAATTGGGATTAACCCATTATGCGTTCTCAAGCACTTGATGAAATTAGCTCATACTAATGCAAAAAACTAAATTAAAACAGAAAGAATTCATGTTCTTCAATTACAGAAATAAAAGATAGAACCTAATTAGGAATTGGGTTTGGCTGTGATTTGGAGAAGAAGACTTTCTCTAGCTCTTATCTTTCTCCTTTTCCTTGCTGCTGACTTTCTCTCTGGACACTCTCTTCTGAGGATGATTTTAATTGAAGAATAAAATGAGAGGTGCTGAATAATGAGGTCTAAAGGCATATTTATAGTGATAAATTCGGACTAGGGTTTTTACTTAGATTTAAGTGAATATTAGAAAAGCCCAAGTCCACTAATCAAGCCCAAATCTCGTAACTGCTGCACCACCTCCACTAAAACAGCTCTAACCGTCTCGTTTCAACTCGGATTGACCTCATTCCAGTTGCTAAAGTTCCGTAACTCAATGGGGGCACGTTTTCTCTTCACAAGTTAGAGGCTAAATCCACTCTTAGATGGCTCGGAATCAGCAATATTTGACAACTTTCCAGATTTGCAGCTTAAAATAATCAATTCTTTCGGGATATTTCTTCTTGCTTTGACTTCATTACACGATCTTTGACTTTATTCTTGGCTTCCTCTCCTAGATAATATTCAAAACCTACAACTTTTCACTCAAAACAACCCATATTATGCTCAAAAGTTTAATAAATGAAAAATACTATAATTAAAAGAGGAAAATCGATTTATTGCATTTTAATACCAAAAGTCTATCTAAATAGTCAAATAAACACAAAAAATGATGTCTCCCAAGGGCATAAAATTAGAACATTTAGGGAGACATCAAGGACTTCTCTCTAATGATAAAAACTAATATTTAAAGGTACAAATACGTTTAATGGGTTGTGGACCTCTTTTAAGTGACTTAATTGAACCCAAAAACGTTTTCCATAAAGAGTGGACAGGTACGAGCCACGCCAACTGCAACTTTAATAACTTCTTCAGTTTAGCTCCAAATAATGAATTACCAGTTCCTACGCGCTCCTTACTCCAAGTACTATCTAGAAACCAAATGGATACACCATAATCTTCATCGATCTCGCGTGGTAATTTGAACAAGATTCTCTCTAAATCTAGACGACAACTCCTTGCACATTCCAAAAGTTGCGTCTTGGTCATTTTCCTCCTTAACTTGGGGTTGACCTTCTTTTCTTGATTTCTTATCCTTGTATTGGGATCTAATATCATCCAAGTACTTAAGATTTGCACACTTAACACACAAATTACACATAAATAGCTCTAAAGTAGTAATTTTCTAAAACTAGACAAGAAACGAAAAATTATTTGGGAATAATCCTTCCTGTATGCACAATTTAACCCTAAAATGATGTCTTTTGACTAGATTAAATGGAGACATCAACTAGTCGTATGAATAAAACTATCAAACAATACTCGAACATGATAATCTACAAAGACCACATCACCACACTCGACCACTAAAAAGTATACTCGTAAACTAGATGAAAATACTCGGATACAAAGATATTTCTAATACGACAGATAAAACTATCATAAAAAGACAAAGACAAGAGGCAGACTACATAAAAGTGAAAGATTCGTGGTTCTGAATAGGAAATTTCATGTTTATAACAATTAATTACTTATTTTTAACAATGAGTTTTTGTATAAATGATAATCTACAAATTCCAAGAACATGATTAAATCACAACAAAATATATACACAGAGATCTGAAGCATAATATCGTCTCCTATGGTGTGATAAAATAATGATGATAAACACACACCTTGAGAGAGCGAGTAGTTTCTACAAGTGTACGTATCGTTAACAAGTAGTAGGATAAGTATAAGAGTTATCATCTCCACATAGACTTACGTCGTTAACTTGAACTCGTGTTTGTATATAGTAGAGAGAATTTAGATGTTTTAAAATAAAGACATAATTAAAGTAGATATTTATTTAGTTTTTCAATTAAGACTAACCTAACAACCACCATAATTATAACTATCTGTAGAAAACAAATGATGACATAAATAGTAGAATATGATCACATAAAGCATGAAAATGACTGAAGAAAAAAACTTTTCAAACAATGAATTAAAACATGTTTGTAACATGAAATTCGTTGTTTGAGCAGTTTGATGGAGAACATAATAGCTGTAAACAAAATGTACTCAAATATAAGTAACTTAAACACAGATTTCAACACAGTTGAAGCAAAATATTAGCAAATATATGAATATGCGACATATATGTAGACAATATACACAAGAACCATATGCAACACACATAAAAATTTGATTAGATATTAAAATTAAACAAAAAAGGAAAAAACAGGAAATCAACATAACATAAGCTGTAATTAAAGAGAAAATATTATAGAATCAACCAAAACATCAACAATAAAAGAATAACTTCAATTTCCTTGAAAAAATTGACAAAATAGAGACATGAGTTTGAATTTAAAATAATAGAATCAGTATGTTATAAAAATCAGCAAAGCATGTGTATGTGTGTATGTCTTATGAAGTATAAAACAATCTACAATCAAATATCATAAAAAAAAAGCACAACAAAATCACATCATAAATTATAAAAAAAACATGCAAAGAAAAACTAACCTAAAATTATGCGTGCGCATGTTGATCCAATGATTATATTTACGTGAATATAGACAGTTAATGTGTGTGTAAAAGTTGTGTGTATTTTTTGAATCGAAATTAGAAAAGTCTATTTTAGAAAGAGAGAGAGAGATAGAAGGGGGTTTATGCAGTTGAAGTTTAGTGTTTTGTGAAAAATATATAATTAATATAGTATATATAGAAAAATAAAAAGAAAGAAGAGATAGACAAGAGAGAAAGAGTACAATCTTATTGAGAGTCAGAGAGTGTGATAATTACAAAGTAAAGACTCCTATTTATAGAGAATAGATAACCATAAACCCTAGTCTTCATGGGTTTGACTACAAGTCTATGGGCTAGACTGAATATCCACATATGAGTTTATAACACTCCCCCTTGTATATTAGTCCCTAAGAATATGCCTTGTTAAAACCTTCCTGTAAAAACCCTTTGGGACAAAATCCAGTGAAGTAAAAAGAGTACGATATCCTTACGCTTCAAATCTGCCTCATTAAAAACCTTCTTAGAAAAATCTCGTGGAAAAAAATCTTGATGAAGGGAAAAAGAGTGCAGTGCGTAATTTATCTCCCCCTCATGTAATTATAGCAATTATGATCTTCAAGTTGTAATCTACTCTCGGTCTTAAAGATCTCAAACAGTATCATAAATGCAACCATACTTCAGATTAGGCAATATATTTAGTTACATTAGTAACATCACTGAAATTATGCAAAACAATGACACGTGTATATAAAATGTAAGAAACAATTATATTCACATACAATAACAAGTAATATGCACAGTCATATATGAACACATATTCTATTTACGAAATATTACATAAATATATATGGTACATTACATGGCAACATCTAAGACAATTAACAGATACTGACACTCTAATTTATATATCCTGGGATTTATATTTAAGCGCTTGTAGTCCTTTAAATACTTTCGTATGAATGTTTATATTTCCTAAATCATATCAGTACATTTGCTTACCTCAGACGCACATGAAATCCTTTATAAAAATTCTAGGCTATAAAAGATCATACGTTCATATTTACCATATGGGTATGAATCTGCCTGAAGCGTCTTTCTATATTTGGCCAAACTTTTTTTATTTTGGTCGACATTTTAAATGGACTTTAATTCAAGATCCTCTCTTTTTATATAGTTACACTTGAATGATCATTTTCGCATATTATTTGATCATGATCAATCTATTTTCTGATTCCATAATGCTGAAGTAGTATAACTGATAAAGTTCTTAACTCTCAATATCTATATAAAAAGAAAATATTTTGGTACCTGATACTCTGAAAGGAGTATTTTTTTTCATTTATATTATGTTAAACTTTTAGAAGTGCCAACTTGCTCATACTGCTCAACTTTATAAATTTGGAATCGAAAGGTCGACCACGCTATATGCGTTGAAATAGATTTTCCAATAATAGGAGCATGAGCCTTTAAAGTTGAAATCTGACTTGGTCACTTCATGAATGTTATTCTTTTTTAACATTGAGCTCATAGTTCACTAGCGAGGACTATGATGCATTTTATAAATAATTTTCAGCTATCCCTCTTGTCATGAGAACTTTACTTAATAAATATTCAGTTTAATAACTTTCTCCAAGTTTGCAAGTTGAAGTGGCATATAAATTAGTAGAGATCAACAATATGTTTCATATTTACTCATGATTTATCTTTGTGTATTGGAGTAGAACAAATATAGTATATATCACAAGAAATAATACACAAATGGAATACTTGGTCTTTGACCAATGAGGGTATTCATGTTTAATAGTTGGACTTTATTATAACATTACAATTATGTAAAATTACAAGTATATGTCACAAGAGACAAATTCACAATCGATTATCTAGCAATTCTCTACATATGAGAAAATATATATTCTGCTAGATCATGCATATTTCCCCCTGAATTTGTCAGTTGACTTATGATATTGAGTAATATTTTTCTAAGATGTAACCAAGATATCAAAACTCATTTGATAATTAAAATTTATTATCGATCCACGCTCATAGATTTTGTATTCTCATTCTTATTGAGTTTTTATGATTAAAGCGCTCAACTCATTAATAAGTGATAGTATAATTATCTTTATATCCATGATAATGAATTTACATGTATTAAGCTACTTGGTCATGTGATGATAATTCATCTAAAGAAAATTTAACTCGAACCTCTTGGTGAAGGAAAGAATATAGATAAAATCGTGTTCTTGTAATTATATGAACTACACGGAAAATAACTTCAAGTTTAAGCCAAAATACAAGAAGTATATTTTTTTTCTTGGATATTTAATCTCAACTTTTTGTTTTAAAGGGTATATCAAGGAAATTAAATCTCTTTTCTAAATTAGTAAAAGATTCATATAAAATAGCTATAATTTAACTTTTTTTATGAAGTTTCATCTGACAGATTATGTCATATCCTGAATATTTGCACAAGATACATATAATGTGAATATGCTATTGATGTCTCCTCATTTGTCATGAATTAATATTAGTTGGATACATCATTTTTAGAGGTTTAGAAGTCTAAATACTCGATTTTTACATGATATAGTGCACTTTCCTATTTCTAGTCTTGATTTAATGAATTATTATTTTTAGAGCATATTGAGTTTATTTATTTATTTAGTGTGAAGTTTTAAAGATATATATGGAGATTAATTATATGACAAGTCAATTCTAAAAGATAAAGGAAAGAAGATATACATGAGAATTGGAGAAAAGAAAGGAAAAGATAGGATATGGAAAAATAAAGTTGCCAAATAAATCTGAATTCCAGCACCCACGACCACAAAAGGGCTTATAACTCAAGATTGGTTAGGAATTTGGAAGAATGATCTGTAGCAAAGTTAAAGAGCTTTCCGAGACGATCAGTTTCAACTATTGGAACACGTCAAACGGATAAGTACTGAAGCGGTTATGACCAAAACAAAAACGTGGCTAATTGTTACCTTTTCTATATTTTAGGGTTACGAATTTGAGTTGGGGTTGGAGTCCATTACTTGTCTTCTACTCCAAGAAAACGAATTAGGTCTTCTAAACACCTATAAATACACTCTTATATCACTTGTAAATCATCTTTGCCTCACATAAATTAGTCCTCAGGGTTTATATCATTAGAAATATTGTAGAGAACACGATGAAGTCTTTTATTCAATCTTTTAGTTTATTTCCTTCAGGTATGAACTAATTTTCCCATAGTTTGGGTTTTGCATTATGTATAATCTATGAATTCTATTTTCTTTCTATCTAAGTTTCTTTGTGAATTATATGTTTTAATTTGATATTAGCTGCTTACCCATATATTTGTTTATGTGTTTTGAATTATTGTCTGTCCTAAACTTGATCACTTTAGGCTTCCTTAATAGTAGTTAGATGGTCTCCCGGAAGGGGTGTCTAATTATTGAAACACCACATAACGTCTAGTGTCCGATATTGGCCTTGACAACACCGATTCTAACTAGATAGTCATTATGGTATGTTTTAATCACTATCACCATGTTTGGAATTGAATTGCTTAGGGTCTTGGCAGATCTTGATAACCATAAGTTTAGGCTGCCTCGTGGTTGTGTCGTAGCCCCCTTAGTCGCCCTCAAGGTCTAAGGTATGAGAATTTAGAATCCTGACTAAGTATCTAAGAGCTAATTATCTCCCTTATTAACTAGAATTTGATAGAAAAAGTTAGAAGGATTAATGCATACTAGCAAAACCTAAGCTATATCTCTCATCTCATATTTCTTCGTATTTATTTTATTGTCTTTATTTTAATTAGTTGAATTAATCATCTCTCAATTTATTCATCTTTATTTTCCGTCTTTTAATTAATTACTTGCTACTCATAATTATTTCTCATTCGTATAACACACTAAGTCCCTGAGAACGAATCTTCTTATATTAAAACTTGCATACACCCTGTAATAATTGCAGTACTGTGCTTATCTAGGGTGAATGGTGCATCGTTTATATATCTTTTATTATATTATTTTATCACACCCTAGGCAGCACCAAGTTTTTGGCGCCGCTACTGGGGACTTGTGTCTCATTAGCGTGTGGGTTATCTATTTCGAGTTGTAGTTTTTAATTAACTTTTATTTTCAATTCTTATTTTTATTTTTCCAGATTTACGCTTGTGGTTTGCTTTTGTCGTTTTCATGTTTCAACAGTGAATCTTTGGCCTCCTCTCCCGGAGCCCGAAAGGAGCTTCACAGCTTATAACAGACGTATCTGAGAAGAAAGAATCCTAAGAAGAGCTATGGCAGCACAAGATCCAGTAGATCCACCACTTATTCCTATAGTTCCTCCACTTGGACCTATGGGACAAAAACAACCACCACCGGTAGGAGGTAACGGAACTAACAATAATCAGATCAGAGTTGAGCAAGACCTCCCAGGCTTGGGAGTACCGTTTCATGTTCAACGATTACGTTATCTTCCTCCAGAGATCCAGAATATTAAATTTAGGCCCGACCCGGGCATGCTCAGTCAATTTTAGAATTTCGGACTCTATAGTGGTGCATCAGTTAAAGATCTGGTAAGAGCGATTCAGAAGTTCATACAGATTTGTGATGCCTATGTTACTCCAGGCATTACACGCGAGCAACTATATTGTCACGTGTTTTCGTTCTTTCTGACCAGTAAAGCTGGTGAGTGGCTAGATAGGAAACCACTTGGTACTATTAATACATGGGCAGAACTTCAAGCCGCATTCTTTAATCGTTTTTATCCGAAGAGTATGAGACTCAAAGGCCAAAGCGAGCTTGCAAAGTTTTGTCAAGAGAATGGAGAAGTAGGAGACGCATGAGCAAGGTTTCAACAGAAGTTAGATAGATGTCCACTCCATGTTACACCCCGTCTTTACAGTTAGCTATCTTTTATCAAGGAATCAATAGAGAAAGTAGACTGAGGGTAGATAATCTTGGAAAAGGAAATTTCGTGTCCATGAATCCTGCAGAAGCCGCCGAAGGTTTGAAAAATATTTTGTAACAGAAAGGAGTTGGCCACTTTCGCGAGTTCCTATTACGAACGCCAAAGGAAAGCTTCGATTAGATGTAGAAACTGCAAACTCAGCTCAATTGTCTGCGTTAGAAAATCAAATCAAAGAACTTAAGCTTGAGATACAGAGAAATTTAGTCGCAGCAAATATAGTGCAAGAAGAACAAGGTTGTCAACAATGTGGGGTTACAAATCATACATGGGAAGAGTGCGAAGGAAATCCATCATCTGTTTATTTCATATCCAACCGAGGAAATTATCAATTTGGTAACAGGAATCATCCGGGTATGCAGTATTCGAATCCACAAGGGGCCGCTAATCCTGGTCATTATCAACCTCGTCCCTAGAATAACTCTTTCCAACCAAGAGGTCAAGCTCCATATTAAGGAAATTAGAATTATAATCGACCCGCTCCTCCACAACAACCTATTAATGACGCATATATCGATACTTTAGCTCAGAAGGCTCTACCACATTATCCTCAAGAAGGAGCTGTGGGTGATCAACAATTGAAGAATTTTATGGATCTTATGACCACTAATATGCATTCACATAGCGAGAACTTAAGAGAACAAGAAGCTTCAATTCAAATTTTAGGTACGCAAGTAGAACAAATGAATAAAGTTCTTTTTAATATTATGAAACAAAACGAAATGAAGGCTATCGAAGGAGGTGATGCCAATGTTGGGTTCGAAGCTTGTAAGGCTATTTTCCTTGAGATTGAAGAAAATAAGGAAGTACCGCATGCTGCCGAAAGTGCCGTGGAAGTTCCAAGTACCGAAGAAGAACCAACCAAGTCTAGCCCCGCGGACTCTAACTTTTCTGAAGATGATGACGATAAAGATTTAGAAAAATCCAAATTTATACAGCTTCTGAGAGATATGCAAGAAGAATTTAGATCGTTTATGGAGTTACAAGCTGAGAGAGCTAAAGAGAAAGAGGAAGAAGCCTCAAAAGAGAAAGTAGAAGTTGCACCTTGATGTCTCCTCATTTGTGATAGTAAAATATACTCATGAGACATCATTTTAGGCTTATTTATTAGTTTATAGGTTGATTTTAGCTTAATTTAGTGCACTTTCCTATTTTGGATCTTGATTTGTAGAATTATTATTTTTAGAGCATATTGGGTTTAATTGTTTATTTAGTGTGAAGCTTTAAAGATAATTATGGAGATTAATTAGAGTCCAAGTCAAAGACAACAACTTATGGAAGGAGATATGCATGGAAATTGGAGATAAGGAAATAAAAGCTAAAAAGATGGAAAAGGAAAAGCTGCCTAAATCTGGGATTCTGCAAAGATAGGCGTTTTTACCTAATAAAGAGGCCGAATTTGGTAAATTACTCCTAAAGGGTCTAGATAATTCTGTTGCGATTCTTTTGGTATCTTGTGGAGCAAAATCGGACCAATAATAAAGAAGTTATGACCAAAACAACGCAGCAGTGTTTATCTTTATTTCCATACGAATTTGAGTTGGGCTAGGAGTCCATTACTTAACTTATCTCTAAAGAAACGAATTAGGTCAACCTCTAACCTATAAATACAGCCTCTTAACACTCTTAAATCATCCTTGGTGAAACCTTAAACCAAGAGGAAGCTTATAACACAAGAGAGAAGTCTGGAAGGAGCTGTCATCAACAATGTCTTCTTCTACCTTTAGATTTGTAATTTCTTTCTTTTCTTTCATGAACTAATTTTCTTTAGCTTAGGTTTTAGCATATATGTATGAACCCTAGTTTTTGATTGACATCTATCTAATTTGGGAATTTAATGTTTTAAATAGAATTATAGTTTTTATTCTCTGTTTATGTGTTTGAATTTATATTCTGTGTTCTTGTGGACGGCCGCCATTAGAATTACCATCTAGTAATTAGGATACCATTGACAACGGTGTTTAATTACATGTTTAGCACATAACGTTTAGTTTTAGGTTTGATCTGACAACCCAACCTAGCTAGATAATCACTATGGTTGAGTCTTGTGACTCTTTACCAATTACAGGAAAAGTTTGCTTAGGAAGCCTTATTGACACAGGTAAATCCTATTTTAAACTACCGATAGCAGATTGGGACCGATCAGGGAAATACTACATAATTCACCCTTACATGTTTAGAACGGCAAAACTAGTGGGGATTACATGCTAATAACTTAAGCTATGTTCACATATTACTTCTCTTTCATATTTATTTTTCTGTCTTTTAATTCCTTAGTTTAATTTAGTTTATTAGAAAATCAACAAAAATCTATTTATCTTTACTTTTAATTGCGTTTAGTTGTTCTAGCTTTAATTATTTACACTTGCTATTTGCATAAGATTCCTCTAACCTCTGTAGTCTCTGCGGAACGAATCTTTATCTAAAACTTGCATACGATCTGTATACTTGCAGAACCGTGTCGTTTAGGGTGCTATTTGCACGTTAATTATATCTTATTTTATCACACCCTAGGCCCCACCAAGTTTTTGGCGCCGCTGCCGGGGACTACATCGTTAGTCCTTGTGCATATATCTTGGGCTTTTATTTTTAGTTAGTTCTATTTTACGCTTTTTGTTTTTAGTTTTTGTTTTTCAGATTTAGTTACAGATGGAGAACCCAAGGAGACTTGAGCTACCCATCGAATTTAGAGTAGAGCCACGAGGAATTCGCGCTCCAGAAATCCAAGCCGCTAAATTTAAACCTGACCCTGGGATGTTAACTCAGTTTGCGTCTCATGGATTATTCAGCGGAGATGCACATCAAGATCCGATCCGATATACTCAGAAATTCATGCAGATCTGTGATGCCTATATCGTAAGAGGAGTTACTAGGGAGCAAGTATATTATTTGATGTTCCAGTTCTTCTTGACCGGATGTGCAAGCGATTGGTACGATGCCCAATACCCTCATGTTATTCCAGATTGGGACAAGCTTCAAACAAGATTCCTAGACCGTTTTTATCCGGTTAGTAGACGTTTAAAAGACATGTTGGAGCTTGAACAATTTATACAGGAAGAGGAAGAGAGTTTGGGTGAAGCATGGTTACGATTTACAGAGAAGAAAGCGAGGTGTCCATATCATAGATCCTCGCCAGAATATTATTTAACCTTGTTTTATGGAGGCCTTAATGACAAATCAAGAGAGAAAGCAGATTCGGTAGGAAACGCAGGTTTTGTGTTGCTAGATCCTGTAGAAGCTGAGTTGGGGATGGAAAGAATTCTTGAGAACGAGAGAAGTTGGCCAAGGAAATCAGTAAAGGAGAACAATTCAGAATCTCTAAAGCTTAAGGAATTGGCGAAACAACTCGAAGAGCTGACAGAACAAGCCCGAACAATTGCTCAGGTGAATATGGTACGCACAATTCCTTCGTGTCTTGGTTGTGGATCAAGAAATCATGTGTGGGCAGGATGTATGAATAATCCAGCAGTAGCTTCCGTTCAATATCCTCAAGATAACTATTACTCTAATGGTTATAATTATCCTCAAGAAAGCTACACTAATTATCAACAACCTCCACAACAAGGGAGTGGGGACAGAAAACAAGAAACTAATCAGCAACCCCAACTTCAATCTTATAATCCTCCACAACCTATTCAGAAAAAGGCACCCATTGTTAAGAAAACTTGTCAAGAACCGAAGAAAGATCCACCTAAACAATCAATGCAATTGGCAAAACAAGAACAACTCCAGAGTTTGACTTCAAGTATGACTAAATTAATGCAAAACGTTGAGAAGAAAATAAATTATAGCCAATAGAGAGTTCGAACTCAGGAGAAGGTTATAAAACAACTAGAGCATACTATATCACAGATGGCGAGTACATTACAAACTAGGCCGAAAGGGCAACTCCCAAGTGACACTATTGCTCCTAGAGACGATTCTTGCCATGCAGTTGAATTGCGAAGTGGGAAGCAACTGCCTCCACCAAGACCAGAACCAGAGCCTATCCCTATACCAGAACAAAGGGGGGAAGAAATAATCAAAGATACAGTCAAGGAGGTAGTTCAACCAAAAAGTGTCCAAGCCGAGACACCTGATAAGACAAGACAACCAGTGGAACTCAGTACACGCCCTCCACCACCATACCCTTCACGTGTCAGGAAGAAGGACAATGACCTGGAATTCAAGAAGTTCATTGACATGTTGAAGAAATTAGAAATCAATATACCCCTTGTTGAAGCTCTCAAGAGGATGCCAAGCTACATGAAATTTATGAAAGACATTCTCTCCAACAAGCGAAGTATAGAGACTGGGGAACCAATTGGATTACCTAGGGAGTGCAGTGCTATATGTCAAAATGAGTTGCCACCGAAACTAGAAGATCCCGGAAGTTTTACAATTCCCATCGGCATTGGAGAAAGTTGGACCGGAAAAGCATTGTGTGATTTAGGTGCAAGCATCAATCTCATGCCTAAATCCCTGTTCGAGAAGCTTAATATCGGAGAAGTAGTACCTACATCTGTGGTACTACAAATGGCGGATCGCTCCCTCTCACGACCAATAGGTAAAATTGAAGATGTTTTAGTTAACGCTGGCTCTTTTATTTTTCCTTGCGATTTTATTATCCTTGACTACGACGCGGATAAGAATGTCCCCATCATTTTGGGTAGACCATTCTTAGCCACGGGGCGTACACTAATTGATGTTGAGAATGGTGAGTTGATCATGAGAGTACAAGGCGAACAGGTACGATTTAATGTGTTTCAAGCTATGAAATATCCTAAAGCGAAAGACGAGTGCTTCAAGGTAGATGTCATCGAAAAAATTACGCAAGAAATCTTCAATGAAGAAAGCTTAGAAAATGATCTTGACAAAACCTTGGCACCTGAAACACCAGAACTCGAGATTCCCCCTGAAGATGTTGCTGCATTAGGGTTTAACATACGAGAACTACTTCGAGAGCCAGGTGACATTGAACCAATGAAACAACCATCTATAATATGTCCACCTGTTCTCGAAGAAAAACCACTTCCAGATCACTTACGCTATGCATATCTAGGTACGAACAAAACTTTGCCTGTTATTATTTCTGCTAACCTTTCAGGTCCTCAAGAGGAGAAGCTACTCCAAGTACTTCGTGCAAACAAAGAAGCAATTGGATGGACTATTGCCGACATCAAGGGAATTAGTCCTTCCGTTTGCAAACACAAAATCATTCTTGAGAACGAAGGTGGGCGATCTATAGAGGGACAGAGAAGACTCATGCCAGCTATGAAAGAAGTGGTGAGGAAGGAAGTTATCAAGTTGTTAGACGCAGGAATTATCTATCCGATTGCTAGCAGTGATTGGGTTAGTCCAGTGCAGTGTGTTCCTAAGAAAGGAGGTTTTACCACCACCCTTAATGATCAAGGCGAAGCCATACCATCAAGACCAGTTGTGGGGTGGCGCGTGTGCATGGACTACCGGAGGCTGAACAAAGCAACAAAGAAAGATCACTTCCCGTTACCTTTCATTGATCAGATGCTAGACAAGCTTGCAGGGAGAGAATACTATTGTTTCCTAGACGGATATTCAGGTTATAATCAGATTTGTGTGGATCCCCTCGATCAACACAAAACAACTTTTACATGTCCGTTTGGTACTTTTGCTTACAGAAGAATACCGTTTGGTTTATGCAATGCACCTGCCACGTTCCAGAGGTGCATGATGGCTATATTTTGGGACATGATTGATAAATATTTGGAGGTTTTTATGGATGATTTTTCAGTGTTTGGAGACAGTTTTGATGATTGTTTGAGTAATCTAGAGAAAGTCCTTGTGAGATGTAGAGAAAAAGATCTCGTGCTTAATTGGGAAAAATGCCACTTCATGGTTCAAGAGGGAATTGTGTTGGGACATAAAGTTTCGAAGGCAGGGATGGAGGTTGATCGTGCTAAAATTGAAGTTATCAAAACACTACCACCTCCGGTTTCTGTTAAAGGAGTGAGAAGTTTCTTGGGTCACGCAGGATTTTATCGACGATTTATTAAAGATTTCTCCAAGATCGCCAAACCGCTATGCTCTTTACTTGAAAAGGATACTCCTTTTAATTTTACTGAAGAATGTCTTCAAGCGTTTTTGACGATTAAGGAAAAACTGATCTCTACACCTGTTGTTATACCTCCTGATTGGAACGCTCCGTTTGAACTTATGTGCGATGCTAGTGATCACGCTATGGGTGTTGTGTTGGGACAGAGGAAAGACAAGATTTTCCACACAATTTATTATGCAAGTAAGACTTTCAACGCTGCCCAGATGAATTATACAGTAACGGAGAAAGAGATGTTGGCCGTGGTTTATGCTTTCGATAAATTTCGTCCCTATCTGGTTGGGAAGAAAACTATTGTATACACGGACCATTCAGCTATTAGGTACCTCATGGAGAAAAAGGACGCTAAGCCGCGTCTCATTAGATGGGTACTATTGCTTCAAGAATTCGACATAGATATTCGAGACCGAAAAGGATGCGACAATCAAGTTGCTGATCACTTATCAAGGCTCGAAGGATCTAATGCAAACAAGGAACCATTATTGGTTAAAGAGGTATTCCCTGATGAACAACTTTTTGCTATTAAACGTGCTTTTGTGCCATGGTATGCAGATCTAGTCAACCTCATTGTGAGTGGTGTCTTTCCCAAAGATTTCCACCCACAACAAAGACAAAGATTGAACCACCAGGCCAAACAGTATTATTGGGATGAACCGTACCTCTGGAAGATATGTAGTGACCAAGTGGTTAGAAGATGTGTACATGAAGGTGAGATGGAGAAAATTATTGAAAGTTGTCATAGTTCACCTTATGGAGGTCACTTTAAGGGTGATAGAACCGCAGCTAAAATTCTTCAATCCGGGTTCTATTGGCCAACCATACACAAAGATTGTCACAGTTTCGTCCAGTCATGCCACAGATGCCAAAAAACTGGTAATATATCAAAAAGAGACGCGATGCCGCTTAATAACATTCTTGGAGTTGAGATCTTTGATGTATGGGGAATAGATTTCATGGGACCTTTCATCACTTCCTATGGAAATCTTTATATTTTGCTTGCAGTAGACTATGTATCGAAATGGGTAGAAGCAGTGGCAACACCAAAGAACGATGCTCAAACAGTGATTAAATTCTTAAAATCAAACATCTTTTCAAGACATGGTACGCCACGTGTTCTCATCAGTGATAAAGGTACCCATTTTCTTAATGCTCCCGTGAGACATTTTCTTAAAAAGTTTGGAGTGAAACACCGTACTTCAACCGGTTATCACCCACAAACTAACGGTCAAGCTGAAGTTTCCAATCGGGAAATTAAATCTATTCTGGAGAAGACCGTGAACAAATCAAGGAAAGACTGGTCTTTAAAGCTAGATGATGCTCTCTGGGCATACAGAACAGCATTCAAAACACCAGTTGGGGCATCTCCATATCGCATGGTCTACGGCAAAGCGTGTCATCTACCGATTGAACTAGAAGCTCGAGCCTACTGGGCTATTAAAACTCTGAATCTAGACCCAGACTTGGCCGGGAAACAAAGGATGATGCAATTGAACGAATTGGAGGAGCTTCGTTATCATGCCTATGAAAATTCACGTCTCTATAAGGAGAAAACAAAGCGATGGCATGATAAACGGCTCCGTCCAAAGAATCTCGAGATTGGACAGAAGGTATTATTATACAACTCTCGATTTTCAAACTACCCAGGAAAGCTTAAATCCCGTTGGGAAGGACCTTACATTGTCACCAAATTCACACCGCATGGAGCGATTGAGATTGAAAATCCAGCCGAGCAACGGACATTCATGGTGAATGGCCAGCGTTTGAAGAGATACTATGACAGTGAGGACTTTGAGCAAGGAGAGAAAATCTACCTTGTCGAATGCGCTTAGCCTGAGGTACACGTCTAACTCAAAGACGTTAAACAAAAGTGCTCTTGGGAGACACCCCTTGTTTTAATTGCTTTTTAGATTAGTTGTTTTTGCTTTGTAGTGTTTAATTTTAAGTTAGTGTATATTTTTAATTGTGTTTTCAAGCTAATGGGAGAGAAAGGTAGTGTGTTATTGTGCAGGAAACGAGTTTGGGGACAAAAGGAAAAATCTGGAGGAACTTCAAGTCTGGCGCGGACTACCCCGCGGACTACCCCATGGTCCGCAGGGATGCACCGCGCCCCAAAAACCCGTACCACGGGTTGGCTAGCTCGGGTTTTATCCAGAAGGTCGAAAAAAAAATCGCGGGGCCTGGCGCGGTACACCGGACCCTAGTCCGCACGGTAAAAACCCGTACCACGGGTTGAGTACCTCGGGTTTTTTGACGGACATGCTGCGGACTACCCCCTGCACCGCACCCCTGGTCCGCGACCCAAAAACCCGTACCACGGGGTGCTAGCTCGGGTATTATCCAGTAGGTAAAACTTTTGGAGCAACAGAAGCTGCGGTACACCGCGGATATGTCCGGTGCACCGCAAGAGGCGGTTTAAAGAAGGAATTCTTTTCCTAATCAAACTCTTACCTTATGAGATTAACCCTAGCCTTCCACCCACGAATTTTTCAGACCCAAACCCTATATAAACATCTTAAAGCTTGTGCAAACCTTCACAATTAACACAGCAACTCATCAAATCCTCTCCATCATCTTCCATAAACACAATCCTTCACCAAATTCATCACACTACACCATCATAACACCATCAAATTCAACAAGCTTTAAAGAGTTCTTCCAAGATAAATCCTATAACCTTTCTCTTTCATCAATTCCAAGCAACAACATCAAGCTACACCAATTATTCTTAAACTTTTAATCCATCCTTGGTATAACTTGAGTTGTGGGTGAATCAAGTATGACTAACAGATCTGAAGCTATGGAATACAAGAGAAAGTGTTCAATCCTTGGGAAGAATAAGAAATTGCCTGGAGCTACCATTGAAAAACCCATCAACCTTGATGAGGTTTCTGAAGAATCAAAAGAACAGGCACCTGAACAACCACTACCAAAGAAGAGATTAACTGCTAGAATGTCCACACCAGCAAGGAGGCCTTTAGACAAGATAAAAATCCAAGACCAAGGTTCTTCTACCTCCTCTTCCAAAATTGCTTATGATCTTCCTCCTTGGGCTATTCAGTTACAGAACAAAGTTGAAAGATTACGTGAAGATAACAAAGACCTTTGGGTAGAAATTATGCAATTGGAAACAAGGGTAGATAATTCGACCTTGTACAAGGATATAGATGATTACACCGATCCCTCAGCTTCAGAAGATGAGGATGATATGATGGATCTCTATGGCCAGCCAGGTAAGTCATTCTAATTTTTCTCAATAGCTTGGATGCATTAGGTAGTTTAGTTAGTTTTATTTTAAATTTTATTCCATTCTTGAGTCTTTTTCGAGTCGTGGGGACACGGCTCACTTTTGAGTTGGGGGTGGGGATTCGTTGTCCTCATCTTCTTTTTGTTTTTGCATAAAATTTAAATTTTTTAGGTTGAATTAAGGCATAGAATATCTTGAATGTACCTATGTGAGCATAATTTTATTAGGTCAATGATAGTAAGTAGTATGCTTTTGAAAGATGCAAACAAAATTGTTTAGCATGCATGCATGAAAACAGGAAATAAAGGATAGAAAAGTTAATGAGCAATGCTAAGAAATACGTTGAAACTTAGGGATAGTTATTTGGTGTGTAGAACGTGAGGTTTAAAATTAGTTGAAAACCCACTTGTCTATGAACTATTAGTGAAAAAGTAACGAAATCCGGTAGTTAGAAAAATGACTAAGGCAATTCTTTCATGATAAAACACTTGAAGCCTTTAGACTTTCTCACCCTTTTGTTTGATATTATTGTGATTTATCCGTCTTAGCCCCTCTGAGCCTTTTCTAAATCCTTTTTATTGAAACACATTATAATCCTTACCCTAGTTTTTAGGACTTATCTATATGACCCGCACTCAAATCGCAAAACCTGAGACAACTCGTTTTAGAGCTTGAGTTTGGGGTGGTGGGTTTCATCATTAGGGAACATTGGGATTTGGGAATTATAATTGTGAATTTAGTGATGATGAATTGTTATTATTGTAACCCTTTGCCGGGGTAATAGTGAATGGAAAAGAAGCTACGAGCTAAATTTGCCAACAAGGGTATAAAAAGAAAGAATATATATATGAAAAATAGCGTGATATCTCGAAATTAAAAAGAGAATCATAGCTATACAAAAAGAAAAAAATTGATATGAAAAGAATATATATTCGGACCGGCAAAGTGGATGTTATATCATCAAAGGTTTTAATTGGGATTATTGGGGATGCACATTAAAAAGCATAAATAAATTGGGTTGAGTGAGAACATCTTCGAGTGAAAACTCAAGCTCTAGGGCGATTCGTTGATGGCTAGTGAGGAGAGAGCCAAAAGCTCACTTTTCATTATCCAAATATACCACACCCGTCCTTAAGCCAAGTTATAACCAAGACCTTAGGATTTCTGACTACTAGATGGAGAAACAATTGAGCTATTAGGTAGTAGGTAAGTGGACCATTGGATGCTGTATTTGGGACCTATGAACAACCTATAGCCATTAACCTGAACTAAGTTATCATCCTCTCCTTCTGGCATTGCGAAATTAATCTTAACTTGAATTTATGGAATGTTGGTTACATGTATATTAGGCATGTTTGTGCATTATTTCTTGAACATTACTACATGAGATTTTTTTTGGATTTCATGCTCTAGGATCATTCATTATTTTTTGTTCTTGTTCTCCTCCGACTTCTTCTTGTTTATTTTGACTACCCTACTGTTCTTTACTTTTATTGTATCGGGACGATACAACTTTGAGTTGGGGGTCTTGATGTCTCCTCATTTGTGATAGTAAAATATACTCATGAGACATCATTTTAGGCTTATTTATTAGTTTATAGGTTGATTTTAGCTTAATTTAGTGCACTTTCCTATTTTGGATCTTGATTTGTAGAATTATTATTTTTAGAGCATATTGGGTTTAATTGTTTATTTAGTGTGAAGCTTTAAAGATAATTATGGAGATTAATTAGAGTCCAAGTCAAAGACAACAACTTATGGAAGGAGATATGCATGGAAATTGGAGATAAGGAAATAAAAGCTAAAAAGATGGAAAAGGAAAAGCTGCCTAAATCTGGGATTCTGCAAAGATAGGCGTTTTTACCTAATAAAGAGGCCGAATTTGGTAAATTACTCCTAAAGGGTCTAGATAATTCTGTTGGGATTCTTTTGGTATCTTGTGGAGCAAAATCGGACCAATAATAAAGAAGTTATGACCAAAACAACGCAACAGTGTTTATCTTTATTTCCATACGAATTTGAGTTGGGCTAGGAGTCCATTACTTAACTTATCTCTAAAGAAACGAATTAGGTCAACCTCTAACCTATAATACAGCCTCTTAACACTCTTAAATCATCCTTGGTGAAACCTTAAACCAAGAGGAAGCTTATAACACAAGAGAGAAGTCTGGAAGGAGCTGTCATCAACAATGTCTTCTTCTACCTTTAGATTTGTAATTTCTTTCTTTTCTTTCATGAACTAATTTTCTTTAGCTTAGGTTTTAGCATATATGTATGAACCCTAGTTTTTAATTGACATCTATCTAATTTGGGAATTTAATGTTTTAAATAGAATTATAGTTTTTATTCTCTGTTTATGTGTTTGAATTTATATTCTGTGTTCTTGTGGACGGCCGCCATTAGAATTACCATCTAGTAATTAGGATACCATTGACAACGGTGTTTAATTACATGTTTAGCACATAACGTTTAGTTTTAGGTTTGATCTGACAACCCAACCTAGCTAGATAATCACTATGGTTGAGTCTTGTGACTCTTTACCAATTACAGGAAAAGTTTGCTTAGGAAGCCTTATTGACACAGGTAAATCCTATTTTAAACTACCGATAGCAGATTGGGACCGATTAGGGAAATACTACATAATTCACCCTTACATGTTTAGAACGGCAAAACTAGTGGGGATTACATGCTAATAACTTAAGCTATGTTCACATATTACTTCTCTTTCATATTTATTTTTCTGTCTTTTAATTCCTTAGTTTAATTTAGTTTATTAGAAAATCAACAAAAATCTATTTATCTTTACTTTTAATTGCGTTTAGTTGTTCTAGCTTTAATTATTTACACTTGCTATTTGCATAAGATTCCTCTAACCTCTGTAGTCTCTGCGGAACGAATCTTTATCTAAAACTTGCATACGATCTGTATACTTGCAGAACCGTGTCGTTTAGGGTGCTATTTGCACGTTAATTATATCTTATTTTATCACACCCTAGGCCCCACCAAGTTTTTGGCGCCGCTGCCGGGGACTACATCGTTAGTCCTTGTGCATATATCTTGGGCTTTTATTTTTAGTTAGTTCTATTTTACGCTTTTTGTTTTTAGTTTTTGTTTTTCAGATTTAGTTACAGATGGAGAACCCAAGGAGACTTGAGCTACCCATCGAATTTAGAGTAGAGCCACGAGGAATTCGCGCTCCAGAAATCCAAGCCGCTAAATTTAAACCTGACCCTGGGATGTTAACTCAGTTTGCGTCTCATGGATTATTCAGCGGAGATGCACATCAAGATCCGATCCGATATACTCAGAAATTCATGCAGATCTGTGATGCCTATATCGTAAGAGGAGTTACTAGGGAGCAAGTATATTATTTGATGTTCCAGTTCTTCTTGACCGGATGTGCAAGCGATTGGTACGATGCCCAATACCCTCATGTTATTCCAGATTGGGACAAGCTTCAAACAAGATTCCTAGACCGTTTTTATCCGGTTAGTAGACGTTTAAAAGACATGTTGGAGCTTGAACAATTTATACAGGAAGAGGAAGAGAGTTTGGGTGAAGCATGGTTACGATTTACAGAGAAGAAAGCGAGGTGTCCATATCATAGATCCTCGCCAGAATATTATTTAACCTTGTTTTATGGAGGCCTTAATGACAAATCAAGAGAGAAAGCAGATTCGGTAGGAAACGCAGGTTTTGTGTTGCTAGATCCTGTAGAAGCTGAGTTGGGGATGGAAAGAATTCTTGAGAACGAGAGAAGTTGGCCAAGGAAATCAGTAAAGGAGAACAATTCAGAATCTCTAAAGCTTAAGGAATTGGCGAAACAACTCGAAGAGCTGACAGAACAAGCCCGAACAATTGCTCAGGTGAATATGGTACGCACAATTCCTTCGTGTCTTGGTTGTGGATCAAGAAATCATGTGTGGGCAGGATGTATGAATAATCCAGCAGTAGCTTCCGTTCAATATCCTTAAGATAACTATTACTCTAATGGTTATAATTATCCTCAAGAAAGCTACACTAATTATCAACAACCTCCACAACAAGGGAGTGGGGACAGAAAACAAGAAACTAATCAGCAACCCCAACTTCAATCTTATAATCCTCCACAACCTATTCAGAAAAAGGCACCCATTGTTAAGAAAACTTGTCAAGAACCGAAGAAAGATCCACCTAAACAATCAATGCAATTGGCAAAACAAGAACAACTCCAGAGTTTGACTTCAAGTATGACTAAATTAATGCAAAACGTTGAGAAGAAAATAAATTATAGCCAATAGAGAGTTCGAACTCAGGAGAAGGTTATAAAACAACTAGAGCATACTATATCACAGATGGCGAGTACATTACAAACTAGGCCGAAAGGGCAACTCCCAAGTGACACTATTGCTCCTAGAGACGATTCTTGCCATGCAGTTGAATTGCGAAGTGGGAAGCAACTGCCTCCACCAAGACCAGAACCAGAGCCTATCCCTATACCAGAACAAAGGGGGGAAGAAATAATCAAAGATACAGTCAAGGAGGTAGTTCAACCAAAAAGTGTCCAAGCCGAGACACCTGATAAGACAAGACAACCAGTGGAACTCAGTACACGCCCTCCACCACCATACCCTTCACGTGTCAGGAAGAAGGACAATGACCTGGAATTCAAGAAGTTCATTGACATGTTGAAGAAATTAGAAATCAATATACCCCTTGTTGAAGCTCTCAAGAGGATGCCAAGCTACATGAAATTTATGAAAGACATTCTCTCCAACAAGCGAAGTATAGAGACTGGGGAACCAATTGGATTACCTAGGGAGTGCAGTGCTATATGTCAAAATGAGTTGCCACCGAAACTAGAAGATCCCGGAAGTTTTACAATTCCCATCGGCATTGGAGAAAGTTGGACCGGAAAAGCATTGTGTGATTTAGGTGCAAGCATCAATCTCATGCCTAAATCCCTGTTCGAGAAGCTTAATATCGGAGAAGTAGTACCTACATCTGTGGTACTACAAATGGCGGATCGCTCCCTCTCACGACCAATAGGTAAAATTGAAGATGTTTTAGTTAACGCTGGCTCTTTTATTTTTCCTTGCGATTTTATTATCCTTGACTACGACGCGGATAAGAATGTCCCCATCATTTTGGGTAGACCATTCTTAGCCACGGGGCGTACACTAATTGATGTTGAGAATGGTGAGTTGATCATGAGAGTACAAGGCGAACAGGTACGATTTAATGTGTTTCAAGCTATGAAATATCCTAAAGCGAAAGACGAGTGCTTCAAGGTAGATGTCATCGAAAAAATTACGCAAGAAATCTTCAATGAAGAAAGCTTAGAAAATGATCTTGACAAAACCTTGGCACCTGAAACACCAGAACTCGAGATTCCCCCTGAAGATGTTGCTGCATTAGGGTTTAACATACGAGAACTACTTCGAGAGCCAGGTGACATTGAACCAATGAAACAACCATCTATAATATGTCCACCTGTTCTCGAAGAAAAACCACTTCCAGATCACTTACGCTATGCATATCTAGGTACGAACAAAACTTTGCCTGTTATTATTTCTGCTAACCTTTCAGGTCCTCAAGAGGAGAAGCTACTCCAAGTACTTCGTGCAAACAAAGAAGCAATTGGATGGACTATTGCCGACATCAAGGGAATTAGTCCTTCCGTTTGCAAACACAAAATCATTCTTGAGAACGAAGGTGGGCGATCTATAGAGGGACAGAGAAGACTCATGCCAGCTATGAAAGAAGTGGTGAGGAAGGAAGTTATCAAGTTGTTAGACGCAGGAATTATCTATCCGATTGCTAGCAGTGATTGGGTTAGTCCAGTGCAGTGTGTTCCTAAGAAAGGAGGTTTTACCACCACCCTTAATGATCAAGGCGAAGCCATACCATCAAGACCAGTTGTGGGGTGGCGCGTGTGCATGGACTACCGGAGGCTGAACAAAGCAACAAAGAAAGATCACTTCCCGTTACCTTTCATTGATCAGATGCTAGACAAGCTTGCAGGGAGAGAATACTATTGTTTCCTAGACGGATATTCAGGTTATAATCAGATTTGTGTGGATCCCCTCGATCAACACAAAACAACTTTTACATGTCCGTTTGGTACTTTTGCTTACAGAAGAATGCCGTTTGGTTTATGCAATGCACCTGCCACGTTCCAGAGGTGCATGATGGCTATATTTTGGGACATGATTGATAAATATTTGGAGGTTTTTATGGATGATTTTTCAGTGTTTGGAGACAGTTTTGATGATTGTTTGAGTAATCTAGAGAAAGTCCTTGTGAGATGTAGAGAAAAAGATCTCGTGCTTAATTGGGAAAAATGCCACTTCATGGTTCAAGAGGGAATTGTGTTGGGACATAAAGTTTCGAAGGCAGGGATGGAGGTTGATCGTGCTAAAATTGAAGTTATCAAAACACTACCACCTCCGGTTTCTGTTAAAGGAGTGAGAAGTTTCTTGGGTCACGCAGGATTTTATCGACGATTTATTAAAGATTTCTCCAAGATCGCCAAACCGCTATGCTCTTTACTTGAAAAGGATACTCCTTTTAATTTTACTGAAGAATGTCTTCAAGCGTTTTTGACGATTAAGGAAAAACTGATCTCTACACCTGTTGTTATACCTCCTGATTGGAACGCTCCGTTTGAACTTATGTGCGATGCTAGTGATCACGCTATGGGTGTTGTGTTGGGACAGAGGAAAGACAAGATTTTCCACACAATTTATTATGCAAGTAAGACTTTCAACGCTGCCCAGATGAATTATACAGTAACGGAGAAAGAGATGTTGGCCGTGGTTTATGCTTTCGATAAATTTCGTCCCTATCTGGTTGGGAAGAAAACTATTGTATACACGGACCATTCAGCTATTAGGTACCTCATGGAGAAAAAGGACGCTAAGCCGCGTCTCATTAGATGGGTACTATTGCTTCAAGAATTCGACATAGATATTCGAGACCGAAAAGGATGCGACAATCAAGTTGCTGATCACTTATCAAGGCTCGAAGGATCTAATGCAAACAAGGAACCATTATTGGTTAAAGAGGTATTCCCTGATGAACAACTTTTTGCTATTAAACGTGCTTTTGTGCCATGGTATGCAGATCTAGTCAACCTCATTGTGAGTGGTGTCTTTCCCAAAGATTTCCACCCACAACAAAGACAAAGATTGAACCACCAGGCCAAACAGTATTATTGGGATGAACCGTACCTCTGGAAGATATGTAGTGACCAAGTGGTTAGAAGATGTGTACATGAAGGTGAGATGGAGAAAATTATTGAAAGTTGTCATAGTTCACCTTATGGAGGTCACTTTAAGGGTGATAGAACCGCAGCTAAAATTCTTCAATCCGGGTTCTATTGGCCAACCATACACAAAGATTGTCACAGTTTCGTCCAGTCATGCCACAGATGCCAAAAAACTGGTAATATATCAAAAAGAGACGCGATGCCGCTTAATAACATTCTTGGAGTTGAGATCTTTGATGTATGGGGAATAGATTTCATGGGACCTTTCATCACTTCCTATGGAAATCTTTATATTTTGCTTGCAGTAGACTATGTATCGAAATGGGTAGAAGCAGTGGCAACACCAAAGAACGATGCTCAAACAGTGATTAAATTCTTAAAATCAAACATCTTTTCAAGACATGGTACGCCACGTGTTCTCATCAGTGATAAAGGTACCCATTTTCTTAATGCTCCCGTGAGACATTTTCTTAAAAAGTTTGGAGTGAAACACCGTACTTCAACCGGTTATCACCCACAAACTAACGGTCAAGCTGAAGTTTCCAATCGGGAAATTAAATCTATTCTGGAGAAGACCGTGAACAAATCAAGGAAAGACTGGTCTTTAAAGCTAGATGATGCTCTCTGGGCATACAGAACAGCATTCAAAACACCAGTTGGGGCATCTCCATATCGCATGGTCTACGGCAAAGCGTGTCATCTACCGATTGAACTAGAAGCTCGAGCCTACTGGGCTATTAAAACTCTGAATCTAGACCCAGACTTGGCCGGGAAACAAAGGATGATGCAATTGAACGAATTGGAGGAGCTTCGTTATCATGCCTATGAAAATTCACGTCTCTATAAGGAGAAAACAAAGCGATGGCATGATAAACGGCTCCGTCCAAAGAATCTCGAGATTGGACAGAAGGTATTATTATACAACTCTCGATTTTCAAACTACCCAGGAAAGCTTAAATCCCGTTGGGAAGGACCTTACATTGTCACCAAAGTCACACCGCATGGAGCGATTGAGATTGAAAATCCAGCCGAGCAACGGACATTCATGGTGAATGGCCAGCGTTTGAAGAGATACTATGACAGTGAGGACTTTGAGCAAGGAGAGAAAATCTACCTTGTCGAATGCGCTTAGCCTGAGGTACACGTCTAACTCAAAGACGTTAAACAAAAGTGCTCTTGGGAGACACCCCTTGTTTTAATTGCTTTTTAGATTAGTTGTTTTTGCTTTGTAGTGTTTAATTTTAAGTTAGTGTATATTTTTAATTGTGTTTTCAAGCTAATGGGAGAGAAAGGTAGTGTGTTATTGTGCAGGAAACGAGTTTGGGGACAAAAGGAAAAATCTGGAGGAACTTCAAGTCTGGCGCGGACTACCCCGCGGACTACCCCATGGTCCGCAGGGATGCACCGCGCCCCAAAAACCCGTACCACGGGTTGGCTAGCTCGGGTTTTATCCAGAAGGTCGAAAAAAAAATTGCGGGGCCTGGCGCGGTACACCGGACCCTAGTCCGCACGGTAAAAACCCGTACCACGGGTTGAGTACCTCGGGTTTTTTGACGGACATGCTGCGGACTACACCCTGCACCGCACCCCTGGTCCGCGACCCAAAAACCCGTACCACGGGGTGCTAGCTCGGGTATTATCCAGTAGGTAAAAATTTTGGAGCAACAGAAGCTGCGGTACACCGCGGATATGTCCGGTGCACCGCAAGAGGCGGTTTAAAGAAGGAATTCTTTTCCTAATCAAACTCTTACCTTATGAGATTAACCCTAGCCTTCCACCCACGAATTTTTCAGACCCAAACCCTATATAAACATCTTAAAGCTTGTGCAAACCTTCACAATTAACACAGCAACTCATCAAATCCTCTCCATCATCTTCCATAAACACAATCCTTCACCAAATTCATCACACTACACCATCATAACACCATCAAATTCAACAAGCTTTAAAGAGTTCTTCCAAGATAAATCCTATAACCTTTCTCTTTCATCAATTCCAAGCAACAACATCAAGCTACACCAATTATTCTTAAACTTTTAATCCATCCTTGGTATAACTTGAGTTGTGGGTGAATCAAGTATGACTAACAGATCTGAAGCTATGGAATACAAGAGAAAGTGTTCAATCCTTGGGAAGAATAAGAAATTGCCTGGAGCTACCATTGAAAAACCCATCAACCTTGATGAGGTTTCTGAAGAATCAAAAGAACAGGCACCTGAACAACCACTACCAAAGAAGAGATTAACTGCTAGAATGTCCACACCAGCAAGGAGGCCTTTAGACAAGATAAAAATCCAAGACCAAGGTTCTTCTACCTCCTCTTCCAAAATTGCTTATGATCTTCCTCCTTGGGCTATTCAGTTACAGAACGAAGTTGAAAGATTACGTGAAGATAACAAAGACCTTTGGGTAGAAATTATGCAATTGGAAACAAGGGTAGATAATTCGACCTTGTACAAGGATATAGATGATTACACCGATCCCTCAGCTTCAGAAGATGAGGATGATATGATGGATCTCTATGGCCAGCCAGGTAAGTCGTTCTAATTTTTCTCAATAGCTTGGATGCATTAGGTAGTTTAGTTAGTTTTATTTTAAATTTTATTCCATTCTTGAGTCTTTTTCGAGTCGTGGGGACACGGCTCACTTTTGAGTTGGGGGTGGGGATTCGTTGTCCTCATCTTCTTTTTGTTTTTGCATAAAATTTAAAATTTTTAGGTTGAATTAAGGCATAGAATATCTTGAATGTACCTATGTGAGCATAATTTTATTAGGTCAATGATAGTAAGTAGTATGCTTTTGAAAGATGCAAACAAAATTGTTTAGCATGCATGCATGAAAACAGGAAATAAAGGATAGAAAAGTTAATGAGCAATGCTAAGAAATACGTTGAAACTTAGGGATAGTTATTTGGTGTGTAGAACGTGAGGTTTAAAATTAGTTGAAAACCCACTTGTCTATGAACTATTAGTGAAAAAGTAACGAAATCCGGTAGTTAGAAAAATGACTAAGGCAATTCTTTCATGATAAAACACTTGAAGCCTTTAGACTTTCTCACCCTTTTGTTTGATATTATTGTGATTTATCTGTCTTAGCCCCTCTGAGCCTTTTCTAAATCCTTTTTATTGAAACACATTATAATCCTTACCCTAGTTTTTAGGACTTATCTATATGACCCGCACTCAAATCGCAAAACCTGAGACAACTCGTTTTAGAGCTTGAGTTTGGGGTGGTGGGTTTCATCATTAGGGAACATTGGGATTTGGGAATTATAATTGTGAATTTAGTGATGATGAATTGTTATTATTGTAACCCTTTGCCGGGGTAATAGTGAATGGAAAAGAAGCTACGAGCTAAATTTGCCAACAAGGGTATAAAAAGAAAGAATATATATATGAAAAATAGCGTGATATCTCGAAATTAAAAAGAGAATCATAGCTATACAAAAAGAAAAAAATTGATATGAAAAGAATATATATTCGGACCGGCAAAGTGGATGTTATATCATCAAAGGTTTTAATTGGGATTATTGGGGATGCACATTAAAAAGCATAAATAAATTGGGTTGAGTGAGAACATCTTCGAGTGAAAACTCAAGCTCTAGGGCGATTCGTTGATGGCTAGTGAGGAGAGAGCCAAAAGCTCACTTTTCATTATCCAAATATACCACACCCGTCCTTAAGCCAAGTTATAACCAAGACCTTAGGATTTCTGACTACTAGATGGAGAAACAATTGAGCTATTAGGTAGTAGGTAAGTGGACCATTGGATGCTGTATTTGGGACCTATGAACAACCTATAGCCATTAACCTGAACTAAGTTATCATCCTCTCCTTCTGGCATTGCGAAATTAATCTTAACTTGAATTTATGGAATGTTGGTTACATGTATATTAGGCATGTTTGTGCATTATTTCTTGAACATTACTACATGAGATTTTTTTTGGATTTCATGCTCTAGGATCATTCATTATTTTTTGTTCTTGTTCTCCTCCGACTTCTTCTTGTTTATTTTGACTACCCTACTGTTCTTTACTTTTATTGTATCGGGACGATACAACTTTGAGTTGGGGGTCTTGATGTCTCCTCATTTGTGATAGTAAAATATACTCATGAGACATCATTTTAGGCTTATTTATTAGTTTATAGGTTGATTTTAGCTTAATTTAGTGCACTTTCCTATTTTGGATCTTGATTTGTAGAATTATTATTTTTAGAGCATATTGGGTTTAATTGTTTATTTAGTGTGAAGCTTTAAAGATAATTATGGAGATTAATTAGAGTCCAAGTCAAAGACAACAACTTATGGAAGGAGATATGCATGGAAATTGGAGATAAGGAAATAAAAGCTAAAAAGATGGAAAAGGAAAAGCTGCCTAAATTTGGGATTCTGCAAAGATAGGCGTTTTTACCTAATAAAGAGGCCGAATTTGGTAAATTACTCCTAAAGGGTCTAGATAATTCTGTTGCGATTCTTTTGGTATCTTGTGGAGCAAAATCGGACCAATAATAAAGAAGTTATGACCAAAACAACTCAGCAGTGTTTATCTTTATTTCCATACGAATTTGAGTTGGGCTAGGAGTCCATTACTTAACTTATCTCTAAAGAAACGAATTAGGTCAACCTCTAACCTATAAATACAGCCTCTTAACACTCTTAAATCATCCTTGGTGAAACCTTAAACCAAGAGGAAGCTTATAACACAAGAGAGAAGTCTGGAAGGAGCTGTCATCAACAATGTCTTCTTCTACCTTTAGATTTGTAATTTCTTTCTTTTCTTTCATGAACTAATTTTCTTTAGCTTAGGTTTTAGCATATATGTATGAACCCTAGTTTTTGATTGACATCTATCTAATTTGGGAATTTAATGTTTTAAATAGAATTATAGTTTTTATTCTCTGTTTATGTGTTTGAATTTATATTCTGTGTTCTTGTGGACGGCCGCCATTAGAATTACCATCTAGTAATTAGGATACCATTGACAACGGTGTTTAATTACATGTTTAGCACATAACGTTTAGTTTTAGGTTTGATCTGACAACCCAACCTAGCTAGATAATCACTATGGTTGAGTCTTGTGACTCTTTACCAATTACAGGAAAAGTTTGCTTAGGAAGCCTTATTGACACAGGTAAATCCTATTTTAAACTACCGATAGCAGATTGGGACCGATTAGGGAAATACTACATAATTCACCCTTACATGTTTAGAACGGCAAAACTAGTGGGGATTACATGCTAATAACTTAAGCTATGTTCACATATTACTTCTCTTTCATATTTATTTTTCTGTCTTTTAATTCCTTAGTTTAATTTAGTTTATTAGAAAATCAACAAAAATCTATTTATCTTTACTTTTAATTGCGTTTAGTTGTTCTAGCTTTAATTATTTACACTTGCTATTTGCATAAGATTCCTCTAACCTCTGTAGTCTCTGCGGAACGAATCTTTATCTAAAACTTGCATACGATCTGTATACTTGCAGAACCGTGTCGTTTAGGGTGCTATTTGCACGTTAATTATATCTTATTTTATCACACCCTAGGCCCCACCAAGTTTTTGGCGCCGCTGCCGGGGACTACATCGTTAGTCCTTGTGCATATATCTTGGGCTTTTATTTTTAGTTAGTTCTATTTTACGCTTTTTGTTTTTAGTTTTTGTTTTTCAGATTTAGTTACAGATGGAGAACCCAAGGAGACTTGAGCTACCCATCGAATTTAGAGTAGAGCCACGAGGAATTCGCGCTCCAGAAATCCAAGCCGCTAAATTTAAACCTGACCCTGGGATGTTAACTCAGTTTGCGTCTCATGGATTATTCAGCGGAGATGCACATCAAGATCCGATCCGATATACTCAGAAATTCATGCAGATCTGTGATGCCTATATCGTAAGAGGAGTTACTAGGGAGCAAGTATATTATTTGATGTTCCAGTTCTTCTTGACCGGATGTGCAAGCGATTGGTACGATGCCCAATACCCTCATGTTATTCCAGATTGGGACAAGCTTCAAACAAGATTCCTAGACCGTTTTTATCCGGTTAGTAGACGTTTAAAAGACATGTTGGAGCTTGAACAATTTATACAGGAAGAGGAAGAGAGTTTGGGTGAAGCATGGTTACGATTTACAGAGAAGAAAGCGAGGTGTCCATATCATAGATCCTCGCCAGAATATTATTTAACCTTGTTTTATGGAGGCCTTAATGACAAATCAAGAGAGAAAGCAGATTCGGTAGGAAACGCAGGTTTTGTGTTGCTAGATCCTGTAGAAGCTGAGTTGGGGATGGAAAGAATTCTTGAGAACGAGAGAAGTTGGCCAAGGAAATCAGTAAAGGAGAACAATTCAGAATCTCTAAAGCTTAAGGAATTGGCGAAACAACTCGAAGAGCTGACAGAACAAGCCCGAACAATTGCTCAGGTGAATATGGTACGCACAATTCCTTCGTGTCTTGGTTGTGGATCAAGAAATCATGTGTGGGCAGGATGTATGAATAATCCAGCAGTAGCTTCCGTTCAATATCTTAAAGATAACTATTACTCTAATGGTTATAATTATCCTCAAGAAAGCTACACTAATTATCAACAACCTCCACAACAAGGGAGTGGGGACAGAAAACAAGAAACTAATCAGCAACCCCAACTTCAATCTTATAATCCTCCACAACAAAGTCCCTAAAGAGAAGATCCATGAAAAGCCTGTGGATACTGAGCCAAACATTGAGTTTTGGGTCGCCCATGAAGTTTTATGGAAAGTCCGCAAACCAGAGAATAGGCCATGATGTTATCAAGACTCGTGGATGGGACCATTCATAGTCACTATAGTTGTTTCAGCTAAGGTCATAGAGATCAGGCCTAAGAAGGGCATTAAGCGCAGATTAGTTGACGTTCATAGCCTTACTCGTTGTTGGGGAGGCTATATTCGCAAATCTTGATAGAGGTAACCCTCTAACTTTAAAAGACATTAAATAAAAGTGATGTACGGGAGACAACCCGCAATATTTTTATGTTTTTATGTTTTTATGTTTTTAATTCATCTTTAGTTTAGTTGTTGTTAGTTAATATTGCATATTTTAGAAAGGTATAAGTGTTTTTGATGTTCAGGTGTTAAAGAAATCGAGTTTGGGAGGAAATACGAATTTTGGGGCATATTCTGATCTGACCACCGGTATGCCGGCGGGTCTGAAACACGAGCCCTCGGGTATTCATCTCGTGTTCCTTGCCGAGAGTTAATTTTCGAAAGCTGACCGCACCGGTATGCCGGTCCTTATCGCCGGTATGCCGGTCAGCCAAAATACGAGGCCTCGGGTTCGCGATTCGGGTTTTTTGCCGAAGCATATTTTTTTAGAAGAGCAGCTCCGGTATGCCGTCCCATACCGCCGGTAGGCCGGTCAACGCCGAGAGAGAAAAAAGTTGCGTTTTTTTGGTTATAAAGAAGACGAAGGTTAGTCTATTGCGAATTTTACAATCCTTAAGCCTCTCTTTCTTCTCCAAACCTCTCCCAACTCCATTAAAGCTTTATAAAACCTTCCCCAAACATCAAAACACTACCCAATCACCATAAAAACACATCAAATCTTCTCTCCACATCATTACGAAGAAGATTCAACCACCCAAATCTTACCAAAACACATTGAATCCAAGAATCAAAAGCTTAGATTTCAGAAATTCATCCTACAATTTCTTAGATCCATACCAACCCATCAAGAATTCATCTTGCCCATATAGGGAATCATCATCAAAACAACTTTCCTAACCCAAATAAAGCTTGTTCAACCAATAATCAAGAGTTTCAAATTTCAAGAGTGGTTAAAGCTTTGAGTTGGAGGTTAATTGAGATGACTAAGAGAACCAAAACATTATCTACTAAGAGGGAGATGAAGAAAAGCAAGGTATTTGGTTCTATTGAGAAGAAATCAAGTGAGAAAAGTTCTAGTTCCAACACAAAGGGTAAGATATATATTGTAAAGAGAGGTGAGCTAGCTACGTTTAATTCAAAAGGCAAAAGGGTTAACTTTTTTGTGAAGAAGACAACACAACCTCTCCAATTCAAAGGTCCTACACCCGAAGACAAAGAGAAAGCTTCAAAGGCCATGATAGCTTATGCAGAGAAATAATTAAAGGAACTACCTTTTGCTTATGAGAGAGTATTCGATTAATAAGTTGGTAAAGGAGAGTACAAGAGATTCTTGGAGCTTGGTGAAAGATTGGGTTGGTCTACATTCATGGTAAGACGTTCTGATTTATGTCATGAGTTAGTTTCAGATTTCTATTTAGGCCTCTTTAGCCGAGATAGTGAAGGTTGTGTTCCAGTTAGAGGAAAGTTAGTTCCTTTCACAGTTGAAGAGATTAGAAACTACTTCCAGTTTAAGAAATTGATTGGACCATGCAAGTATAGAGAAGCGGTGGATAGACAAAGAATCTTTGATTGGAATTTACTTTTTGAGCATGTTTTAGACAAGGATAGAGTGAAATAACATAAGGGAGAATTGAAGTTACCCTGGCCTTACAAATATCTTCAACTGGATGCTAAAGTTTGGCACAAATTCCTTTTCCCTAACCTATTTGGAAACACAAGAAATTGGGACATAAGTAAAAAAGAATGCTCTATTTTTTAATTGTATTTTGAGAGGAGAAGAAGTGGATGTGACATAGTTGATCTTTGAGAAGGTGATGCGATTTCCGGTCTCTCCTACCTCGGTTTATAATATGAAATATCCTACTATGATCACGTGTCTTGTGCGAAAAGCGAATGTAATTTTGGGTGAAGAAGAGAAACTGGAGTTTAAAAAGAGTAATATTGACGATGCTTGGATCATGGAAGTCTTGAGAGGAGCAGGATTTACGCAAGTCTCAAAAGAAGAAAATGAGCATAGTTGGCAAGAGAAGATGGAGGAACGTTTAAATAAAGTCGAAGCAGCTCAAACTTCCTTAGTCAATGATGTGGCACAAATTAAATCCAATCAAGTGCACATCATCAAAATCCTTGAGCAATTAAAGAAAGATCTAGCAAATCCTATCTTGGATGTCGATAATGCGAGGCAATAGCCTCGAGTCTTTTTCAAGTTGTGGGGACACGGCTCATTTTTGAGTTGGGGGTGTGGGGATTCGTTGTCTCTCATCTCCATTTTTCTGTTTTTAGTTAGAAATTAAAATTTTTGATACATGGGAATTAGATGTAGAGCGTGTTTAATAGCTTTAAAGCATAAGCTCAGTAAGTTAATGATAGTAAGTAGTATGTTTATGAGCTATTTTATTTTGTATGCTTTGAGTATTTGCAGGAAAACACACATTGATAGTAAATAAAAGATTAGTTAGCAATGCGATAGAAAGTATGTTCGATCTCAGGGAGCCTTGAGTGGTTTGTAGGCCGTGAGATACAAGCTAGTTGACAAACCCATTTGATGAACGTGCTAAAGGTAAGAGAATAGCGAAATTGCATGGTTTAGAAAGTGATTAAGGCAGTTCTTTCATATTGAAGCCACTTGAAGCCTTTTAACTCTCTCACCCTGTTATTTGATTTAATTTTTTATATCCTTCTCAGCCCCTTCTAGCCTTTCTAAAGCCTTTTTATTTTAACCACATTATAATCCATATCCCTTTAGATTATAGGACTTTTCCATATGACCCGCACTCGGATCGCGATGCATAGACAGATGTTTTAGAGCTTGAGTTTGGGGTGGTGGGTCCACCATTATAGGAATTGTTATTGGGTTGGGATTTTTGAGCTTATTAATTGTGCTCTGTTATTATTTAGATGATGATTTACAAGTTTATATTGTAACCCTTTGTCGGGGTAATAGTGAATGAAAAAAGCTAAAAAGCATGAAAAGAAAAGAAAAAAATCTATGAGAAAAATAGCGTGATATCTCGAATATCCAAAAGAGAGTCATAGCTGTACAAAAGAAATAAAATTGATTTGAAAAGAATATATATTCGGACCGGGGATGCTTTAATTGGGTTATTGGGTTATTGGCTTATTGGGGATGCTACTTTGTGCATCAAGAAAATCATTGGGTTGAGTGAGAAACGTTTTATGAGAGTAACTCAAGCTCTAGTGCGATTCGTTGATGGCTAGTGAGGAGAGAGCCAAAAGCTCACTCTAAATTATACAAATATACTTATCATACCGTCCCTAAGCCTACATTACAACCTTAAAGACCTTTTGATTCTTTTCTATGTAATCTAGAAGTGATTGAGCCGATAGAGAGTAGTTAAGTGGATCTTTAGATACTAGTGAAGTTCGAAGAACAATCTATAGCTTCCTTGGTGAACTGAGTAAAGTTCCAATCCTTCTTACATTGCGAAGATAATCTAATCTTGAATTCAAGCGGTGTTGACTGTGGATATGAGAAGTGTACAAGTATGTAGTTTGTAAATATTATTACATGAAATTTTATGAGTAGTTGCTTTATGTCTATTCTATATATTCTACTATCTCCTCTCCCATTGTACTTAAAAGACCTAGGTGTGTATTTAGAGACTTCCCTTTGTTTTTGTTTTTATTGTATCGGGACGATACAACTTTGAGTTGGGGGGCTTGATGTCTCCTCATTTGTCATGAATTAATATTAGTTGGAGACATCATTTTTAGTGTTTTTGAAGTCTAAATACTCGATTTTCACATGATATAGTGCACTTTCCTATTTCTAGTCTTGATTTAATGAAGTATTATTTTTAGACCATATTGGGTTTAATTATTTATTTAGTGTGAAGCTTTAAAGATATATATATGGAGATTAATTATATGCCAAGTCAATTCTAAGAGATAAAGGAAAGAAGATATACATGGAAATTGGAGAAAAGAAAGGAAAAGCTAGGATATGGAAAGATAAAGTTGCCAAATAAATCTAAATTCCAGCACCCACGACCACAAAATGACTTATAACTCATGATTGGTTAGGAATTTGGAAGAATGGTCTGAAGCAAAGTTAAAGAGATTTCCGAGACGATCAGTTTCGACTATTGGAACGCGTCAAACGGATAAGTATTCAAGCAGTTATGACCAAAACAAAAATGTGGCTGATTGTTACCTTTTCTATATTTTAGGGTTACGAATTTGAGTTGGGGTTGGAGTCCATTACTTGTCTTCTACTCCAAGAAAACGAATCAGGTCTTCTAAACACCTATAAATACACCCTTACATCACTTGTAAATCATCCTTGCCTCACATAAATTAGTCCTTAGGCTTTATATCATTATAATTATTGTAGAGAGCAAGATGAAATCTTTTATTCAATATTTTAGTTTATTTCTTTCAGGTATGAACTAATTTTTCATCAATAATATTCATCAATTAGCCAAGAAAAAAATATAAAATAATTAATAAATCCAATATAAGATTTGATATATATATATATACACCTGGTTAAGTATATAAATATTTATTTTATTAAAAAAATATTTTACATTCATTGAATATAAGATAATACCAAAAAATAAATAAAATAATTAATAAATCTTATATATATTTATTTATCTGTTAATTCGAATCTAAATTTTTTTATTAGAAAAGTTAACAATAAAATGAACGAGCAAATATTGAAAGAAAAAAAAAGAGTAATGATATATGTCACCCCTTTTCATGTCACCCTTTTATCACCTTTCTATATATATGTTCTGATTTCCTTGAATAGAAGATAGAGAAAAATTAAATAGGATAGAGAAATCAATTCATTGGTACATGTAGGAGGTGATAAAAGGGTGATACAAAAAGGGTGACAAATATCATTACTCATCAATAATATTCATCAATTAGCCAAGAAAAAAATATACTTCTTTTATTTTGGCTTAAGTTTGAAGTTTTTTTCCCGTGTAGTTCATATAATTACAAGAACACGATTTTATCTATATTCTTTCCCTCACCAAGAGGTTCGAGTTAAATTTTCTTTAGATGAATAATCATCACATGACCAAGTAGTTTAATCCATCACCCAATAATATATGTAAAATCATTATCATGAATATAAACATAATTATATTATCACGTATTAATGAGTTGAGAGCTTTAATTATTAACAACTCAATAAGAATGAGAATACAAAATCTATGAGCATGGATCGATAATAAATTTTATTTATCAAGTGAGTTTTGATATATTGGTTACATCTTAGAAAAATATTACATAATATTATAAGTCAATTAACAAATTCAAGGGGAGATATGCATGATCTAGCAGAATATATATTTTCTCATTTACATAATATTGAATATGGTATGATATTTTTATCTCCGTCCTTTTTTTTCACAAAGTAAAACTTTTTCATCAAAATACCAATGGTTGAATACCATCCTTTTCCTTTTTCACACAGTGAAATATATTCATTAAAATACAATGACTATTAAACATGAAAGGAAAAGGATATCACATCCATTCATAATAGATCAAAGGATCTTTTGTTCCTCTTTTTTTTCTTTTGAATTGATAAAAAATTCTTTTTGTTTCGAATAGATCAGAGGATCTAACAATGAACCTTCTATAAAATGTAAATAACATACTATTTAATATATTATAAGATTTAAAAAAATTAATTACCTAAATATAAAATGGTAGAAACTATCGTGTTGATAACGTGTTATGAACTTATTTATAAAATAAGAAGAGATAGACAAGAGAGAAAGAGTATAATCTTATTGAGAGTCAGAGAGTGTGATAATTACAAAGTAAAGACTCCTATTTATAGAGAATAGGTAACCCTAAATCCGAGTCTTTATGGGCTTGACTACAAGTCTATGGGTTGGACTGAATATCCACATATGGGTTTATAACACCTTAATTTAAAGATCTTTTGCTTCATTTAAGGGGGTGTATTCAATTGGGAGTCTGTTGAATTTTTGTAGACTTCTAAAGTCTATTATAATCTTGGGTTTTTTAATCGGGATTATAACAAATCTTCTAAAATCTAGATGTATTCAATCAAGACTTTTTAAATCCATTAAAGTTTTAGGGTATTCAAAAGTTATTGGACTTTTCAAGTCATTAGACTTTATACGAGTTTAAACTTTGAATATAAATAAAAAAAATTACAAATCTTTCGACAGAAATAGAGATTTAATAAACTTCAATCAAAACAACTGATTGAGGTAAAAAAATTTATAAGCTATTTTATAATTATTCTAATTTCTAATTGTTCATGGCCGGATTAGACGAATTAACATATATGTCAGTCATTTATTCCAATGCGAGTGTGACGAGATAGATTTTAGGTTATCACGTTTCATCGTTTTTTTATCAAACATAAAAAATATGTTTCATTATTTTTCATAGCTTTTTCTTTTCTTTTTCTATTATGATTTTTTTCAACGTTTTAGGCTTGTGAAGAGATGGGTTTTAGGTTATCATGTTTCATTGTTTTTCTTTTATCGAATTGTGTCATTGTTTTTTATAATTTACATTTTCTCTTCTTTTTTCTGTTCGGAATGTTTTCAACGTTTCTGGCTTCTAAGTGTGAAGAGATGAGTTTTAGGTTATGATGTTTCATTGTTTTTTTATAGAACATAATAAAATGTTTCATTGTTTTTCATAGTTTAACTTTATTTTCTTTTTTCGTTCAGAATTTTTTTAACGTTTTTGGGTATATATTTTTTTGTGTTAAAATTTAATTATTTATTTAATATTCAGAAAGTAAAATTGAAATTATAAATCCAAAATAAAAATCGAACCGACTACCATAATGGAGGCTACCATTCTTCGTTACCGTTAAGCCACTATGGTTGAGAAACACCTTTTTTTATTGAAGAGTAATGATATATGTCACCCATTTTCATGTCACCCTTTTATCACCTTTCTATACATATGTTTAAATAGATATATATTTTATTTCTTAGAAGACAAAAAAATCTATTAAAATCTTAACGTAAAAATTCCTTAAATTATATATTAAATTAAAAAAAATCTTATAAACTCTATATAAAGTTAAAACAACTCGTAGAATTTGTAAAGTTTATACATTTTAAACATTCAAATTTTTTTAATAAATTCCCAATGAAATACATCTCCTTAGTTAGAAAAATAATAGAAAAATTGTCATTTGATAAGTGCGGGTTTATTTTAGAGATAATTACCTACAGGGTCTTGAAGACACACCCCTCTTCAAGATACCACCCCCACCTAGAGCCTCTTCTTACTAAAGACCTCAATAACTTTTTAACACATGAACCCCAAATCCCCAATTACTAGACTACCCCTCCTTTGTTTTCTATCACCCTATATATACCAATTATTACATTTATTATTTCATTATTCTCCCACATTACCTCTCACCTATTTCTCTCTCCTCCCCCTATCTCCCAAACCGCCACCACCACCTCCATACCGCCATCAACCACCACTGCCATATGAAGCACCAAAATAACACCAAAATCTGCTCCACTATCCTCGTTTTCCTGCTTCTTCCAACTGGATCGGAGCTCCCTGCGTTTTCCTGCTTCTTCCAACTGGATCGGAGCTTCCTGCCTCGTCACCGGAGCTCATGGAGGCGCTGAGATCCGCAACCATGGCTTCTCAGCTTCTGCGCGAGCTCACGAACCACCATAGCCCGATCTGCTGCCTCCTTCTTCCACGGCGAGCCACCACAGCTGCAGAATCCTTCCGGTGAACAAGCTCTCTCCACCACCGCAGCACCACGAAGCTCCATGGTTCTTCTTCTTCTTCGATGGGAGATTCGCGCAGCAGCACCGTACGTCAGCCACAACCATCGACGAGGCCACCACAAGCATCGCCGGAGTGTTTCGCTGCTTCGTTGCAGCTTCCCTCTTCCCTATTTATCGGTGTAGTGTGTGTAGCCATTGCAGGCGGTGAAGAGGCAGTTGGTTGTTGTGATTTGCAGTTGGTCAGTGTTACGGTGGTGGTGTTGTATATGGTGGTGGTGTGTATGGTGGTGGTGTGTATGGTGGTGGTGGCGTTTCACGCGTGAAGCTAAGGCTATTATTTTTTTTTTTTTTTTTAGTTTGAAATGGTTGACCAGATCTAGATCTGGTCAAACCACTTAATGTTTTTAGTTTTTTTTTATTTTTTAATTGTATATCTTTTTGTAATTGTTAAAAAAAGTGTAATAAATGTGAATAAAAGCTTTTTTAGGACTATTTTTATGCCTTGTTTTTATAGAGTATTTATGTAATTTCTAAGAGTACTCCATCTTTTTTATAGAGTACTCCGACTTTTTTACAGAGTATTCGGTTAAATTGTTAGAGTATTTTTTTAATTCTCGGAGTACTCTCTCTATTTTCATAGAGTATCGAGAAAAACTGAGAGTACTCTCTCTTTTTCATAGAGTACTCTCAGTTTTTTCCGATACTCTATGTTTTTTCCGGTGACTGGTGTCGGGAAAAACTGAGAGTACTCTCAGTTTTTCCGATACTCTATGTTTTTTCCGGTGACTGGTGGCCTGAGGTGGTCGGTGGTCGGTGGTCGGAGGTCGGTGGTCGGTGGTCGGTGGTCGGAGGTCGGTGGTAGATGGTCGGAGGTCGGAGATGGGTGGTAGGTGGTAGGTGGGTAGTGATAGAGGAGAGAGAAACAGTGACATCATACTATTTTGTCTTTTAGTGTTAGTAAGGGTAGGAAAGACTATTGTCAAAAATGAGGTCCTTAAGAATAACAACTTTCAAGACACTACTCTATAGAGAAAAAATAGTACTCCTAAGACCCTATAGATAATTCACCCTTTATTTTATACTTTTTGTGTACAATATTCCGTTAGGTATAGAAGTATTTTAGTCAAATTAGCATCACATTATCCCATGCCTTTTATAACGGTTAGATCTTGTATGGAGTATTTATTGATCATTGACTTTTTTTTTTTTTTTGACAATTATTGATCATTGACTCGTAAAAAAGAATTATTTGTCATTACAAAAATATATATATAAAAGAGTAATGATATATACTTAGGAAAGAGTGATCGAAAGTGTACTTTTCTAGTTTTCTTTTACTTGGGGTCAAACTTTGAAGAAAGAATATTTATGTAGCGATTGCAATCATCAAATCTTGTCTCTTGTAGAAATAGTACTCCTCGAGGCTCCATCAATCTTAACAAAACAAAACAAAACACGTTGAGGAAACATTATAAAGGTGATGTTATCTCCATTGTCGTCTTAAATAACGGTGACGTCACTGATGACGAATTTATTTTACATAGTAGTTATCCGAGTTTTTTTTTTTTAAAATCATAACATATATTTATATAAAAGATTGACAAATAAGGTTCCCTATAACAATAATTTAGACTCAATCATTCTGCTCCTAGTCCAATCACCGTCTTTTTAAAAAGTGGTCATTGAATGACCGTCTTTTTTTAATAATTATATTTTTTTTGTTAACAATAAAATAAAATACAGTACAGAAAATAAACCGATACCTCTCCTCTATTCATACATATTAAGTTAATACTATTATAGAACTCGACGATCGAATTACTAGAAATTTCCGTTACGTTGATATTATGTCTGATGCATTTTGCAAGTTTATCAGTCACCTCATTTAATTCTACTTTAATGTGAATGACTTTCCAACTTGGAAATCGATCCATCAATCTCCAAACTTCGACAAACATTAGTCAGATTCTCTAATTGATCCCTTTCTCTGGTTAATACTTTGAGTAACCTCAAGGTTATCAGGGTAGAAAAAACAACTCTGAAGATTGAAATCTGCTACAGATTTTATGGCCCAAAGAACGACTAATGACCTTAAGGTTATTAATTCATAAATAATTAAAGATTAATGACAAGAGAAAAGAATTATTAGTTTTAATAAGAGATTAATACCCATAATTATCTATTTTTTGAAGTACTTACCATTAAATAATCTTCATTTTACTATCTAATAAATATAATATTAAATAATGTTCGAAGACTATGAGTAATGATATATACCATCCAAAATCATACCACCCAATGACGTGGCGTGAATTGGTTGGCTATAAATCGTTAATTTATTTATTTTCTTGATTTAATTAACGATTTGTTACCAACCAATTCATGTCATGTCATTGGGTGGTATTTAGGTGGTATGATTTTGGGTGGAATTTATCATTACTCGAAGACTATATTATCTTTCATTTAATTTTATCTTTATATTTTTTCCCTTAATATGTTATATGTTATTTTTATTTTTCTTTTCTTTTATTACGAAAATTGAGTTGAATTAACCCGCTCGGATTAGCTCAATTGGAGCCTTGGTTATCTTTTTAGGTGGTACAGGTTCGAACCGTGTCAATAACACCGAATCCAAAAATGTCTCTCTAATGTAACAAAAAAAAATTGAATTGAATGAGATATAATTAAGTTTCAATTAAAAAAATATTGTAAAATATTTATAGTTTTTAACCATATTTTTTTAAATCAAAACTAAATCATTTTACAATTTTTAAAATTTTCTTTCAGTTAATTTTTTTTATAAAAAGGATAGTAATGAATATATAAATATTCATTACTTATTAAATAAAATATTAAATATTAAACATATATATAAGATAGTTTAATAATATTTAAAGTTATAGATTTATTTAATTGATAATTATTTATTATTAATAACTTATGTATTGAGTAGTATTATATGAGATAAATTTATTTTTGTCAATTACTTTATATAAGACAAGAAAATAAATTAATATCTTTTTTGGTCAAGTTTTATTTTCTTTTTTTTCAAGGAAAGTATTGAATTTGTTTTTTGAACATAAAAAAGAATGAAATAAATTATGTTAATATATAATTAATTTATTATTCTATTTTAAGTAAAATTATTGATTATTTACATATTAAATTACAATTTCTTTTATAAAAAGAATAGAATATAAAAATGAATTAGTATTATACAAAAAATAAATTAATTATATATAATGTATAATATATATATATATATATATAATACAAATTTAATAGTCCATCACACTAAAAAAGGAAAGGTGGTCATTGAATGACCGCCTTTCGTTAAATACGAATTAAGTGATTATTAAGGAATGACAGTCATTCAATGACCGTCTTTCGGAGAGGCGGTGGTCGAACCACGGCCTGAGTGATGAAGTCTAGATTATTTTTATAGGGGTGCTTATTTGCCAATTTTTTATATAAATAGTAAAAATACTCCAGATACCCGTTGTGATGAATACAAGTTGACTGGAACAAAAAAGAAAATACAAGTTGACTAGACAGTGCATAATAAATACACTAGAGATTTCAACAACCATTTTCATTTTGACCGGATAAAAAAGAATGTAGATCCTAATCTCAAGAACATCATATTCACTTCATCTTTCAACACTCTTAAGTCGGCCGTCCGCCTACCATTTCGTGCAATATGATTTACTTGCCTGTTGATACATCTAGGGAGATGATAGTACCATGCCCACATTGTTATGCCAACTCCCCTATTTTCTTTATCACCGACTACACGACTAATTTGCAAGCTATACTAGCCCAATACCCTAAATTATTTCAAGATTGTCGAAAAAAAATTGTGTTCTTCGTCTTTGGTAAATCCTTGCATAATTCTGCTACATACAAAACCACGTGTGTCTCTCATTTTCTAGCAGAAGAGGCAAAAAAAGATCAAGAGTGTGATGTCCTATCCCCGATTCTTTTGTCATACATCATAATCACAATACATGTTGGTTCTCACTCATTCGTAAATGATGCATCAAGATACAATGACATTGTTATCATGCCCCTCCCTCTTGTCCTAAGTACGATTGTTATCATCTTCCTAAGTACTCCCTATTACATTAGGCATGTCATTCTATCTCGTGCCAAATGCTTTTGTGATGAATTTTTACGTTTCCCATATCACACCATTCACATAAATACTATTATGCTTGTGGTACACCTTCATGTTTAATTTCCAAATTTCCAAATTTCCATAACATAATTAAGACATAATAGGCAGATATTTTAATGGGCATTCTCTTCCTCATATGAATTTATAATGTTTACTATCCAATTCTTGAGATACCTAGTGAATCCAGAATCAATCATGATTTGGAGAGAAAATCCTGCCCATATTTTTAGGCACACCAGGCAGGTAAGAAGTAAATGAATAATAGAATTAGATATATTGTGACACTAATAGTGACTATCATCTTTTTTCACATTTCCATCTTTTAATGATTACTCCGGTTGGGGGAAGAATTCCTACATCCTTTCCATGTGAAAATCCGAATCTCTGTTGGGACACTGGACTTCCAAATACTTGACTAAACATCAGGATCGTATATTCCATGTGTTTGTGACAGTCGCGGTGTTGATCTAAAATTTATTCGTGATAAACTAATATCAAGTTTTAGTTGTATATTCTCCAAACTTTGAGGGAGGACACACGAACCTATCTGGTTAATTTGGCTAGATAATAGGGGTCTATGTAACTTTTGTTATCACCGGGAGAGGTAAAATATTGTCTAGGATATATGTATTTCAAGTGTCCTCATTTGCCCACATGAGATGCGACACCATTTCTATTTTTGTATTCTCCAATTTCCGATCAGTCTTGAGCCATTTATAATTCCAAATATTTATTGATGTTCCGCTACCGATTTGCATTAAACCTTCCTGTTTTGTCAAGTACCGACCTTCCAAAATACTTTTCCATGACCAAGACCTACTCTGTCGTAGTTTTATGTCGAGAAAAACAAATTTTTGAAATACATAACTTTTATGACGTGCATTGCCAAAGATTCTGAGTTCAGAATGATTCTCCAGGCCTAAGTCGCCAGCAAGGTCGTATTTATTCTCCTGAAGTCCCAGAATACCATCAACCTAACCCTTTGGACACTGCCATATTCTGGCACACGACCCAATGAGTTTTCTGTTTCTTAGCTTATTTCCATCAAAAAGTTGCAATTATCGATGTCAGTATCTTACAAAACATCTTTGGGAAAGAAAATATAAACATGGCATATGCTGAAATTTCTTGTATCACATCTTTAATAAGCACTTCCTTACCATCCATTGATTATAACTTGGCATTCCATCCTTGAGAATTCAAAATTATTTGTTTGGAATCCATGTCACTATTTCAATTTTTATTTTTTGTGACAAAGAGGGATTCCCAAATACTTTCCAAGGTCTTGAGTCTCTTGAATATGCAAATTATATGCAGTATCCGTTTAGAATTATCTAGAGTGTCTTTACTAAAACGAATTAAGGATTTTCCAAAGTTTACCCATTTGCTAGAACCAGAGTAATAGATTTCAATACAATCTTGAAATTTATGAATATCTATCCCTTCCAACTATAAAAGAATATAGAATCATCTGCAAACAACAAATGTGAGAGAGTTGGGCAATTTTGGGTAATTTTAGTTCCTTTAATACACTTATGTGCAATAAAGGGTATATCATTTTCCACAAGGACTACGAGATTAATACCTTTGTATTTTATGAAGTGAATAAGAGTTAAGTTGCGATTACAGAAAATAAAAGATATACTTTTGGATTTTTCAATTACGCATGACTAAAATGCAAATAAGTTAAACTAATTATAATTAACTAAGGGATGAGAATGGAATTCAGAAGATTAAGATAAGAAATATAACTCGAGAACTCACAAATAATTCCTACTAGTTGATTCTACGATTTACATCATACATCATACGATTCTCAAGCTACGAGTGATTTAGTCATAAAGTAATAATGGGAAAAAACAAAAAAAGGTGTAATATTAATGTTAAGAATAAGAAATAGAATAGGATTGCACTAATAATTATTGAAAGATGATGAACGTTAGGTATAGAATGGCATGGAAGAGCTTCTCTTCTTCTCCAGGCTTCAATGGTCGCTCCTAAGCTTCCAATATTATGCAACCCTTCTTTTGATATTTAAAATATGATACATAAGGTTTCAAAAACATTTTAGGAGCTACGGGGCCCACTTAATCGGTCAAAGCCAACCCAAAAACATGTTAAAGGAGTGCAAACTGGTTTGAACAACAACAATGGAAAATTACATAACTTATTCAATTCATCTCCGGATCACAAACCGTTAAGTTTTACGTACTCCTAACTTCAAGTTATACCATAAAATCCAAGGTATCATCCATAATCCTAACTGATTACGCGTGGTGACTCTAACAAGTCGATTTCCAAATCTTGCCAACACATGCTCTCACGTTCTAAAAGTAGTCGAATTGTCATTTTATGATATGATTAAGAGGTGATCTTGTATTCTTGTCTTCTTATCACAATCTCAGAGTTTCGTGTCACCCAAGTACCTAAGAGTTTCACATTTAACACAAAAAAGCTCTAAAAGAAACAAAATATCTAAAACTAGACATGAAGTTGTAAAACATCAGATACTAAGAAATAATCCCTCAAATAAGTCCTAAAACCCCCAAAATGATGTCACGTGATACGATTATTCTATCATAAAATACGAGACATCAGTTATAACCACATTCTATCAATAAATTAGTATAGTTGGTTGATAATTTGCGATGTAGGTTTCCTAACAGGACGACTTGACAGACAAATTGATCTCTATTAGACTTATGTCAAAAGGGGGAAGAAAGCCATCAATATTATAAGGATCAATTAACTGAGGTTGCATATAACATTGAGTTTTCAGACCAGTCTATTTTTTATCACACCTTCACTCAAGTATTATTCAACCTAGACTTCTAGATCCAATTTCATACTCAAGAGCCTTCATTAGGGAAAAATAAATGAGGAAGAATGTCTTGAAAAGGATAAATAAAAGAAAATACATCAAACAAGTAGCAAAGCTTAGGAGAAGTTATCAGTCTCAAAACTAGGAGAAAGGCAAGGACACAAGGCTCCGACAAGCATGGTGCAAGAGAAGATGACAAACTATGGTATAATATTCTTGACAAAATCCTATGCCAAATTGAAAATCACCAAGAGGTCCGATGGCCGCCAAAGATGTTTATCAAAACAGAAGCAAGAGATGTAACCAAGTAGTGCCATTTTCATAAAGATCACAGACATGAAACAAATCAGTGAAAACAACTAAAAAGGTAAATCTAATTATTAAGAGGGTTAGCCAAGTTGTCGAGCCTAGCAGAAGACGATAACAAACCCACTAAGGATGAAGAAAACCCTAAGTATCCTCCGCAAGCTATATCAACAGAAAAATATCCGCTCACACGGGTAAATGATCCAAATAAACATGCAACAAACCCCCGCTCAACCAGTCGGCTGAGGGTATGAATTTGAAATATACACAATTGCAAGAGGCGTTGAGAGTGTTCGATCAAGAAATGAATGAAAGCGATGTTCAGACACGTCAACACTATGGTGATGTCTCCTTTTTTGTGATGGATTAATCCATTCACGGTATATATAATTGGGTGTTTATTGGGCCAAATGAGGATTTTCCCTAGTATTTGATATATTGTACTTTTCTCTTCTATATTGGTCACATTGTTATTTATAGAGCTTTTGTGCCTTAATTGTGTATTAATTGTGTATATTTTAGGTACATGGTTGGTACAACATTCCAATATGAGGTGAATAAGTCAAAAAGTCAAGATACATCCCAAGTCAAGGCATAATTCGACCTTAAAGTCCTTTAGGAAGTTAGATAGTTTGTTGGAAAAATCTTGATGTCATATTGTTTCAGTGACCACGATTAATTGGTCAGATCTTTTGTCACGCCCAAAAAAAAGCGACTACTCTATTTAATTTAAAATAAATTACAATCTATTTTATTAAAATAAATAACTATTTATTACATTACACTGATTAAAATTAAGTAAATACAAACTAATAAATACAAACTTGTTCAGCAACCTGCTCCTGTGCTACTGACAACTACCCAAATCCCTAAGTAATCTGACACCTGAAAAGGTGGAGGAAAAGGGGGGGTGAGCTTCCACTAGCTCAGTGAGAAAATAAATAATGGTCATATGCAGATTTTAACCTAGATGCGGTAATTATATTTAATATGTTGTCACTTAACTAGTAAAGGTCGAATATAATTTAATTTTTCATAAAACGATAAATAAATCCGATAAGTGTATATATAGAACTAGACAGACCATACTACCCAGCAGACTATATACACTAGCAAGTAATAAACACATTGCAAAATAAATTCTGGTTTTGTCCTTATAACTCCCGCTGCAACACTTAATCCCTTTTCACTCCCACTGGTAATACCCCGGGTAAACCAAACATACAACCCACTGTCCAAGGAACTCTCCGTCACAAGTGCCAGGTGGGAATAGATCATGATAGTCGTGTTAACCCTGGCAAGCCCATTGTCGTCCAGTGTCACGCAATTGTATCTTGTCGAACGATCGATTAATAGATATATCAAATATGAAACGACTAAGTAGGCCGATTCAACAACCATAACAATTAACAACTAATAGATGGACGACGAAGTAGACCGTGCTATCCCAAATGCATAACTAATCATATACGGTAATGATGTCTCCTCATTTTTGATAGATTAATGTTAGGATGAGACATCATTTTAAGTGATTTAGAAGTCAATAATGTCGATTTTCTTGAGTTTTAATGCACTTTCGTATTTTGAGTCTTGATTTGTAGAATTATTATTTTTAGAGCATATTGGGTTTAATTGTTTATTTAGTGTGTGAAAGTCCTAGAGGGGGGGTGAATAGGATTACTAATAAGATAATGCCTAATTAAAATCTTTTGGACAATAATAAGTTTAAGAGAAAACTTCTAAGTCAACTAATATAAATCAAACACTTATAGGATCATGCAATGTAAAGATTAAGGTTTGATATAAAAGTATAACTAATGAAAAGCTAATCCAATATCTTAAACTACTCTAGAAGACTATATGTTAGATATACTAGATAAACAATTCATGCAAGCATATAATCAAACATATAGAGTGCGGAAAGTAAAAGAGTAGGGATAGAAAGATACACACGATTTATAGTGGTTCGGTTTCCCTACATCCACTACCTAAGGAAGCCTCCTTAGGATTTCAAGCTTTTCACTAAGCTCCCGTGTCTCTCTTAACCGGGTCGAGAACACAATAACCTTTACAAACTCTTCGATAACACGAAGGACACACCACTTGCGTAATCACAACACAAGGACACCAAGTATACTCCCTATACTTGAATTCTCTCTTAATCTATCTATTACAAGACCTAGACTTAAGAGGATAGCAACAAAGTGTTTAAAGGTTTGCTAATTAAAGCTTGTTTCTAAAACTCCTAAAGAGTGGATATGACTATAAGCTTGTATACTCCTTCTTGAGTGGATAGAACCTTGTGGCTTAATTGATTAACTCCTTGTAAGGATTAATAAGCACACTAAGATTGAATTTGACTATGTATAGCTCTTGACACCTTCTTGAATGATAGCAATTAAGCCCCTTAATGTTTGTAATTAGTTGGTGTAGTTGTAGCCTTGAAATAGCTTCAATTTATAGAAGAAAATGGCTCCCAACGGTCATAAGGTTTGAGTCTAACGGATCTATTAATCTCCCAACGGATATATTTCTTATGACTTGGCTTTTGTGCAGAAAACCCTTCTTTGCGGTATACCGCAGCGGTGTACCGCGCTTCAGTGTTTAATTTTCTTGCTTACTGGTCGGGCTAGTCCTCTATACCGCGCCCTGGTCCGCGCTTGGTCCGGTATACCGTAGCGGTGTACCGCGCCTAGTAAACTTTGAAGGAAATGACTTTGATCAATAATACCTCTTCATGAAAGTTGTTGTAAACAATATTCTAAGAATCTTTGAAGTTTGAACACTAAGGAAAATTCTCAATAACAAAGAGATATGGTTAATAGCATTTGTATGAGAATAAGATTCTAAGATAAAACAATTAAGTTTAAACAACATAAATATGAAAGAGCTTTTTGATGAAATATAGTGCAAGAAAGAATGTTAATAACAAGAGAAAATAGCACACTAAACACAAGAGGATTTGTCACATTAAAACACCTAATTAGGGAGGCTATATGCCAACAATCTCCCCCTTTTTGATGATGACAAATCCTTCACTAAAACACCTTAGGAAAGATATAAAGGTTTAAGCACAATGAAATAAAGCTCCCCCTCACAATAAGCATAAGTTTTGAAAAGCATTTGTGAGTGTTTAAAACGTGCAAGTTTTGAAAGTTTTAGTGCACATAATATTTCTCCCCCTTTGTCTTCATCAAAAAGACGGGGTAAAAACAACTAAGAGTAGAAGAGCAAAGACAACTCGAGTGAATAGATTTAAAACAATGATAGAGAGTGCAAGAGTTTTAGAAAAAAAACGATTTTAAGAAGGTGATGCACAAAGATAGATAAAAGTAAAGGATAGAGATATTTACCAACTCCTTGATTGATACATGTTCATTTCAAATGCTTTCTAATGACACAAACAATTAGTAGCAATATAAGAAATAAAAGATTAGTAAGCATTTGAGTTTTTAAAATTTTAAACAAAGTCTCCCCCTTACAAAGTGCATAGATTTTGTTTTAATTTTGAAAAAGTTTGATTGACAATTTTACCCTAAAAAGAACACTTGAAAACATTTTGAAGAAAGTTTAGGGGTAAAATGTATTTTTTTGAAAAACAAGGGGTCAAGATGTATTTTTCAAAACTTTGGGGTCTAAACGCAATTTTGAAAAAATCTATTTGGAACCAAAATGCAAATATCAAACTTTTTGGAACAAAGCTAAAAAGATTAACTATAGGGACTAAGGAGCAATATCAAGAAGTACCTATAATCATCAAAGAGCATGTTAGTAACATCAAATCAAGGATAATAAGCAAGAATAATCATGATAGAAACTAGTTTAACCAATTATCCAAATAAAACATTTAGCATCCTAACATAAAAGACAATTAAACCAAAGTAGCAATATCCTAGATGTCCAAAACACGGACCCATAAAAACTTAAAAGCATAAACATCCATAAAACAAGTTCTAATAAAAACACATAAGCAAGTAAAGACACATAAACCACCAAGAAGGATTAAAACATGAATTCAACCACCAAACACCAAGCACCAAACACCAAACCATGATGAATTAACGGTTATCACGAGGAGATCGGCTCCTAGATCGTCTACTATTCCCAATATCATCGCGAATGCACGAAACATCACCTCTTATACATGAGAGCTCATTCGCAAGATTCCCAATCTTTTCTTCCAAAACCCCAAATTTACTTTCTATTTTATCTTCCAAAGCCACAAATTTATTACCTATATAATCCATAAACCGAGACATAGCACTTTCGAAACCGGATGGATTAGGAGGGTTAACATTGATGGGTTGGCTAGGAGTTGGCTCATTTGGATTTGGGTTTTCTTGATCCGGGTTATCTACTAAAATAAGAGTCTCAAGTAACGGACCATCGTTGCGCTTTCTAGCTTCAAGAATACGATTACGAATAGAGATATCCGAGATACGATTAATAGTGGAGATCGGAACATAAGTGTTGTTATAAATAACAAATTTCATTCTAAGGATCGTGAGATAATCGAAATTCCAAGACTTATTCATAGCTTTCACATTAGTCCCTCCAAAAGAAATATCATTAATCTCAAAGATTTTAGATAGAAATATACCGTAAGGGACTTTATCCCGAGAGGCACGAGCGTGATTCATCCATTTTAGCATAATAGCAATGATATTGATCGGTTGCTTGGAGAAGATCAAGAATAAAAGATAAGCTTCATACGGAATAAGTTTAGCATCATGCTTATCTTTCGGAATAACGGCCGAGATTAGAAACTTGTGGGCCACGATAAATTCCGGATCAAAACTACGAATATTCCAACTACCATCCGGAACAACCATTCTACTATTAACAAAATCATTCACTTCATTTTGAGCAACAATATCAATGTTCGAATTATCCCAACCACTAGACCAAAACCCGCTAAAACCAACCGAGGGTACATCAAATTTAGAGCATAAAGCATTCAATTTTAACCGAATAACGGTACCCGAAACAATTGATTTAACCGAAGTATTAGCATGATTAAATTCAAAATTCGTATAAAAATCTTCGATTAACCCGGTTGCCAAGTGACTACCCGAAAAAGCAAATATGTGATGAAATTGTTGAAATGAAAATAGATTAAATAGAGAATCATCACCGGAGGGAAAAGCCGAGGGGCAAATAGTTCTTCCCGGTAGAACATCGAATGGACGGAGTGGTGGTGGTGGTGGTGATGGTGACTTCGCCGGAGAAGGTTCACGGTGGCGGCTTGAGGAGGCTCCGGTGGAAGCCTTTTTCTTGTTAGCAATTGATTTTGTTCTAACCATGGTGAGTAATGAGATGGGTAATGAAGTAGGAGTGATATTTAGTGGTGAAGGAGGGTGTTTTTGGTGGTGGAACCGGAGGTGGGTGGCCGGAAATCGCTAAAGAGGAGGAGAGGAGAAGGAGTTTTGAAAGAATGAAGAAGAATTGCAGAAAAACGGGTCTTTAAAACAGTCAAAACCCTTACGTGCGGTGTACCGCGGGATTCGTCCGGTGCACCGCACAAGGCCTCGTTTTGCACAATAAAAATATTCCCGAAACACAATCGAAACTTCCCCAAAAGACTCGGAATGATATAAAATAATTTTAAGCATCTTTGTTTTGAAAAGAAAAGCCAAGGAGAAGCTAAAAACGCATATAACAGTTGATTTCACAAAAGACCCTAAGTTTTCTAAAAGTGCAAAAAGACCCTATGCAAGAATAAAGCAAAACTAAAGCATGAAAAAGGTCAAGAACTTCAAGATAGCATCACAAGTTGATAAAACACATAAAACACAATAAAAACAAAAACAAAAACATAAGAGAGGAAAGAATTTCACCGTATTTTCCTTTTATGAGGTTTGAACGTCCTATTGCATGAAATTCCATTTTCTTGACGCTCAACACCTTCAATGCATATTACTATGGTAACCGAGGTGGAATGGATCCGGAAATGTTGTTAGCATTTGTCACGATCCATATTGGTTTTTCCCATGAAGGTATCAAAGAACCACTAATAAGTTGTTCATGGTAATGACATGTAGAAGCATGATGACCGGGTTTACCACAATAGTTGCAATAACTTCCTTTTTGAATAGAGTACCCATGTAGAGGTTTTGAACAAGAAGTTTCCCCATTTTCTCCAATATCCAAATTATCACTAACATATAACTTTTCTTTGAAAAAATCATTTGGATCAAAAGGAGTGACATTTGAGAAAGGATGATTTTTTAAAGCATCAAGAGCAAGGGAAAAAGCTTCATCCAATTTTTTAAAACCTTCTATGTTTTTCTTCAAAGGATGTTTCCATTTGTTAAAGATAAAAATGTTTTCAAAACATGGGTTTTTAGTATTGCCAAGAATATCATCCAAGGTAATAAAACATTTAAAACACTTCTTTGGCTCAATATTACCCTTTTTTAACATAAGATTATTTAAATGGATTTGAGAGTCAAGGATTTTGAGGAGGGATGAAATTTGTCTAATATCACAATAATTATAAGGAAGAGACAAAGAGTTAGGATAAAGTGCTACCTCATGATTAGGTTTAAAATCGTTTTGAGATTCATTATGGATTGAGACTTCTTCTTCTTCATTGTTTTCGACAATTCCATATATAAACTCCAAACGATTCCAAAGCTCTTTTGCGGTTTTACAATCTAACATTTTTGTGAATATTTCTTCGGAAATTCCACGAATGAGAGTGTACATTGGTTTTGCATTTTGAGTGAGCTTAGCCTTTTCCTCAATGGTGAGTTCATCAAAATCTTTTTCTTCTTGACTTAGCTTGAGAACTCCTTCTTCATTTAACTCTTCTTTATAAGGGATAAATGGACCTTCTTTTACAATTCTCCATTGATCGGGATCTTCGTTTTTGATAAATTCCTCCATTTTTGTTCTCCAAGCGAAATAGTAAGTTCCTACAAAAAGTGGAGGTCGTGTAGAAGACGAACTTTCCAAAAGATTAAATTCCATATCGTTTACTCTACTAACGATTAAGCTATTCACGTAGAGTTAGGCTCTGATACCAATTGATAGTCCTAGAGGGGGGGTGAATAGGATTACTAATAAGATAATGCCTAATTAAAATCTTTTGGACAATAATAAGTTTAAGAGAAAACTTCTAAGTCAACTAATATAAATCAAACACTTATAGGATCATGCAATGTAAAGATTAAGGTTTGATATAAAAGTATAACTAATGAAAAGCTAATCCAATATCTTAAACTACTCTAGAAGACTATATGTTAGATATACTAGATAAACAATTCATGCAAGCATATAATCAAACATATAGAGTGCGGAAAGTAAAAGAGTAGGGATAGAAAGATACACACGATTTATAGTGGTTCGGTTTCCCTACATCCACTACCTAAGGAAGCCTCCTTAGGATTTCAAGCTTTTCACTAAGCTCCCGTGTCTCTCTTAACCGGGTCGAGAACACAATAACCTTTACAAACTCTTCGATAACACGAAGGACACACCACTTGCGTAATCACAACACAAGGACACCAAGTATACTCCCTATACTTGAATTCTCTCTTAATCTATCTATTACAAGACCTAGACTTAAGAGGATAGCAACAAAGTGTTTAAAGGTTTGCTAATTAAAGCTTGTTTCTAAAACTCCTAAAGAGTGGATATGACTATAAGCTTGTATACTCCTTCTTGAGTGGATAGAACCTTGTGGCTTAATTGATTAACTCCTTGTAAGGATTAATAAGCACACTAAGATTGAATTTGACTATGTATAGCTCTTGACACCTTCTTGAATGATAGCAATTAAGCCCCTTAATGTTTGTAATTAGTTGGTGTAGTTGTAGCCTTGAAATAGCTTCAATTTATAGAAGAAAATGGCTCCCAACGGTCATAAGGTTTGAGTCTAACGGATCTATTAATCTCCCAACGGATATATTTCTTATGACTTGGCTTTTGTGCAGAAAACCCTTCTTTGCGGTATACCGCAGCGGTGTACCGCGCTTCAGTGTTTAATTTTCTTGCTTACTGGTCGGGCTAGTCCTCTATACCGCGCCCTGGTCCGCGCTTGGTCCGGTATACCGTAGCGGTGTACCGCGCCTAGTAAACTTTGAAGGAAATGACTTTGATCAATAATACCTCTTCATGAAAGTTGTTGTAAACAATATTCTAAGAATCTTTGAAGTTTGAACACTAAGGAAAATTCTCAATAACAAAGAGATATGGTTAATAGCATTTGTATGAGAATAAGATTCTAAGATAAAACAATTAAGTTTAAACAACATAAATATGAAAGAGCTTTTTGATGAAATATAGTGCAAGAAAGAATGTTAATAACAAGAGAAAATAGCACACTAAACACAAGAGGATTTGTCACATTAAAACACCTAATTAGGGAGGCTATATGCCAACAGTGTGTAGCTTTAAAGATAATTATGGAGCTTAATTAGAGTCCAAGTCAAAGATTACAACTTATGGAAAGAGATTTGCATGGTAATTGGAGATAAGGAAACAAAAGCTAAAAAGATGGAAAAGGAAAAGCTGCCTAAATCTGGGATTCTGCATACACGTCCAAAGATAGGCGTTTTTACCTAAGAAATAGGACGAATCTGGTGATTTCCTTCTAAAGGGTCAAGATAATTCTGTTGCGATTCTTTTGATATCTTATGGAGCTCAAACCGACCAATAACGAAGAAGATATGCTCAAAACGGTTCAGCAGTGTTTATCTTTATTTCCATACGAATTTGAGTTGGGCTAGAAGTCCAATACCTTACCTCTTCCTCAAGAAAATGAATTAGGTCTTCTAAACACCTATAAATACACCCTTTTATCACTTGTAATTCTACCCCTATTAATCCTTGCCTCATAGTAATTAGTTCTTAAGGTTTTATTCTTCCAGTTTATTGTAGAGAGCAAGATGATGTCTTTTGTAATTTCTTTTAGTTTATTTCCTTCAGGTATGAACTAAACTCCCCATAGCTTGGGTTTTGCATATGTATAATCTATGAATTCTAATTCTTCTATCTAAGTTTCTTTGGGAATTATATGTTTTAATCTGATATTAGCTACTTACTTAATATTTGTTTATGTGTTTTGATTTAATGTCTTTCCTAGAACTGATCACTTTAGGATTGTTTTAAGAGTAGTTAGATGGTCTCCTTGACAGGGTGTTTAACTATTGAACCACCACATAATGTCTAGTGTCGATAGCAGTTCTGACAAAACATACTTCTAACTAGATAGTCATTAGGGTTTGTTTTAACCACCATATCACCAATTGATTGTAGTGTGCTGGATAGGGCCTTAGTGGCGTTTGATACCCCTATTTGAGTCCTCGTCTTGGTTGTGATGTAGCCCCCTTAGTCGCTCTCAAAGTCTAAGGTAGTGGAACTTAGAATCCTGACTAAGTATACCAAGAGCTAATATTCTCCCTTATTAATTAGATTATAGATAGAATTAGAAGGATTAGGGCATACTAGCAAAACCTAAGCTATATTTCTCATCTCATATTCTTCGTATTTTACTTTATTGTCTTTATTTTCTTAGTTTTAATTGCTTAATTTCGAAATCAGTTATTTTTACTTTTCTGTTCTCTAATTATTTACTCTTCCTCGTAATTTCTACTCACGCGATTAACACACTTAAGTCCCTGAGAACGAACTCTATTTATCATTAAAACTTGCATACGTCCTGTAATACTTGCAGTACTGTGCCTGTCTAGGGTGAGAGTGCGTAGTTTCTTGGTCTTATTTTGTATTAATTTTATCACACCCTAGGCGACACCAAGTTTTTGGCGCCGCTGCCGGGGGCTTGTGTCTCGTTAGCGTGTGGGTTATCTATTTCGAGTTTTAGTTTTTAATTAGTTTTTACTTTTCAGTTTTTAGTTTAGTATTTATTTTTCCAGGTTTACGCTTGTGGTTTGCTTTAGTCTTTTTCAGGTTTCACAGTGTTTAATTCTTGGCCTCCCTTATCGGAGCCTGAGAGGAGCTTCAGACTTTACAACAAACAAGTTCGTGAGGAAAGAGCCTTAAGAAGATCAATGGCAGCCCAAGATCCACCACTTGGTGCACCACTTGGAGGGGGTCAACAAGATCCTCCTCATGGTGTTCAAGATCCACCACTTGGTGGACAAGAAGGACAACAACTACCAGCAGGAGGAGGTAATGGGCAGAATAATCTTAACAATCAACAAAACCGAGTTGAACAAGACCTTCCTGGCCTTAATGTACCATTCCATGTTCAACCAATTGGTTACCGCCCTCCTGAGATTCCGAATATCAAATTTAGACCCGATCCGGGTATGCTCAGTCAATTTCAAAGTTTCGGACTCTATACTGGTACATCGCTTCAAAATCCGGTAAAATCGATTTAGAAGTTCATGCAGATTTGTGATGCCTACATTACTCCTGGCATTACACGCGAGCAACTTTATTGTCATATGTTTTCGTTTTTCTTGACCGGAAGAGCTAGCGATTGGCTAGAAAGACAACCACATGGAACCATTCACTCTTGGAGAGAACTTCAAGCCGCGTTCTTTAACCGATTTTATCCGAAGAGCATGAGACTTAAAGATCAAGCCGAACTTGCAAGATTTTCTCAAGAAGATGGAGAAACAGTGGGAGAGGCATGGACAAGGTTTCAACAAAAATTAGCTAGATGTCCGCTCCATGGTTATACACCTGCTCTACAACTTGCTATATTCTATGAAGGTCTTAATGATAAAGATAGAGAAAAGGTGGATAACATTGGAAAGGGTTATTTTGTGTCCATGAATCACAATGAAGCTTCCGAGGTGTTAGAAAATATTATGGAACAAGAAAGAAGTTGGCCCTCAACGCGAGCTTCTGTAGCAAAGACCCGAGGAATGCTTCATTTAGATGCAGAAACTGCAAATATCCGCTTTAGAAAATCAAATCAAAGATCTGAAGATAGCGATGGAGAAAAATGTAGCCACAACAAAAGTAGTACAAGAAGCACAAGGTTGTCAACAATGTGGTGTTAACGATCATACTTGGGAAGAGTGCGAATCAAATCCGCAATCTGTTTACTTTATGTCCAATCGCGGAGGTTATCAATGGGGTAACCGAAACCATCCGGGTATGCAGTATTCAAATCCACAAGGGGCCGCTAATCCTGGTAATTATCAACAGCGTCCCCAGAACAACTCTTACCAACAGAGAGGTCAGTACCAAAATCAGAATAGACCTGCTCCGCCACAACAACCTGATCAAGATGCCTATACCGATTCACTAGATCAAAAAGCTTTACCTCAGTACCCTCAAGAAGGATCCATGGATCAACAAACTCTAGCCCGTTTGACCGGAAATATGAACGCTCAAGACGAGAAGATCAGAGGACACGATGTCGTACTTCAGATAATACGTACTCAAGTAGAACAGATGAACAAAGTTTTAACAAGCTTTGTAGAACAACAAGAAGTTAAGGCAATCGAAGGAGGTGAAAAAAATGTTGGATTCGAAGCTTGCAAGGCTATTTGCCTTGAAACTGAAGAAGCAAAAGAGGAAGTACCACATGTTGTCGTTAGTGCCGTGGGAGTTCCGAACACTAAAGAAGAACCAACCAAGTCTCTGACTGTTCTGAAGTTTATATGGAGGACGATCAAGAGAGAGCTGAGTTTATAGAGCTACTGAGGAAGATGTAAGAGGAGATTCGATCGGTAGTAGATTATGCAGCTAAGTTGGCTAAAGAGAAAGAGGAAGAAGCCTCAAAAGAGAAAGAAGAAGAGAAGGTGGAATCGCCACCTATTGTTCAACCAGTGTCATCAACCATTCCTGATACAAATCCTAAAGATGACACTGTGCTCAAGACATTTGTAGAGGCGTACCAACCTGAAAATATCAACGCCCAGATGCTTGAGATAGCAAAGAGAGGACTTACACAGCAACAAGTTTATACGCAAGTTATTCCTGAGAAAGAGGCGAGTGTAGAGATCCCAAGAGAAAACCTGAGGGTTTCAAGAAGAAGTGAGAAAGAGCTACCTACAAAGCTTAAAGATCCGGGAAGTTTCAACCTTCCTATTCAATTACATGGCATGCTCAAGGTGAAAGCGTTGTACGATGTGGGTTATGGTGTGAATCTTATGCCTAAGTCCGTGTTCGAAAGAATTGGACTTCAAAAATCAGAGAAAACTCCAGTGAAGTTGCAGTTTGCTGACAACTCAGTTAAAAGGACATGGGGAACAGTGGAGGACGTCTTAGTCCGTGCAGGTTATATCGCCATCCCTACTGACTTTGTTATTCTTGAGTTTGATGCAGATAAGCAGGTTCCGATCATACTTGGACGGCCTTTCATGGCCACAAGTCAAAGTGTGATCAACTTCCAAGAAGGGACCATCACCCTTCATGCAAAGAATGTATTCGAGACCTTCTATGTCTTGGGTAAGAAACCGAGGAAGTTAGATGCCACCGTTCCTGTCATCCACAGTCTTTCACATCACAAAGTCCCTCCTGAGAAGATCCACTTAAAGCCTGTGGATACTGAGCCAGACATTGAGTTTGGGGTTGGCCATGAAGTCCTATGGGAAGCCCACAAACGCGAGAATAGGCCACGAAGTTTCAAAGACTCGTGGATGGGACCGTTCATTGTCACTAAGGTTGTTTCAGCCAAGGTGATAGAAATTCGCCCCAAAACTGGGGTCAAGCGCAGATTAGTTGACGTTCATAGCCTTACTCGTTGTTGGGGAGGCTATATTCGCAAATCTTGACAGAGGTAACACGTCTAACTTTGAAAGACGTAAAACAAAAGTGTTGTACGGGAGATAACCCGTAGTTTTTATGCTTTCATGTCTTTTACGTTTATTAGTTTATGTTTAGTTTAGTTATTTTTAGCTGATAATGCATATTTGAGAAAGGTATTAGTGTTTTTGGTGTGTAGGAATTGGAGAAATCGAGTTCGAGAGGAGAAATAAAATTTTTGGAAAAATCTGTTCAGATGGGCGGTATACCGGAGGTTATGCCCGGTATTACCGGAGAGTACCACAGAGGCAAAAACCCGTACCACGGGGTGGCTGCCACGTGGTCCATGCCGAGGCGAATTTTTTTTGAGCTGACAGGGGCAGTATACCGGAGGTTATACCCGGTATACCGGAGGACACGCCCAGGAACAAAAACCTGTACCACGGGGTGGGTGCCACGTGTATTTTGACGGACGAAAATTTTGGAGCTACAGATGTTCCGGTATACCGGAGGATACGCCCGGTATACCGGTCAGCGCCGCTGGAAAAGAGAAAAACGGGTTTGAGCTTATAAAAGAGGTATTAAAGCCATTGTTCCGAATTTACTAAACCTCAACCCTCTTTCTCTTCCCCAAAACTCTCCTAACTCCATTGAAGCTCATCAAAACCTTCACCAATCACCAAAACACTACCCAATCATCATCAAAAACACATCAAACCTTCTCTCCACATCATTACAAGAGAGAATCAAATACCCAATCCTCACCAAATCCTTCCAATTGAAGAATCAAAGAGCTCAAATTTAACAAATTCATCCTACAATTTCATAAATCCAAGCCAACCCATTACAAATCCACCTTACACACATAGAGATTCATCATCAATTCATATTTCCTAAACCAAATCAAGCTTGTTCAACCATTAATTCAAGAGTTTTAATTTCAAGGGTTGCTAAAGCTTTGATTTGGGGGTTAATTGAAGATGACTAATAGAACAACAATCTTAGCTAGCAAGAGGGAGGTGAATAAGAGTAACAAGGGATTGGAGGTAACCAAGAAGAAATCAAGTAACAAGGGTTCTAGTTCTCAATCAAAAGGAAAAGACAAAGTTGAAGATGCTGCAATACCTTTGTTTGATCGTCATGGATAAAAGCTTTACTTTTATGCAAAGGAGAAAACACAGCTTCCACAAGACAAAGCAGTAGCTTTAAAAGCTTCTGCAGAGATACAATTGAAAGAACTACCTTTTGCTTATGAGAAAGTATTCAAGGAAGAAATTAGAGATGGAGAATACGCGAGATTCTTAGAGCTTGGTGAGAAATTGGGTTGGTCTACGTTCATGATAAGACGTTCTGAATTGTGTCATGAATTAGTTTTGGAATTCTATTTAGGCCTCTTTAGCCGAGATAGTAAAGGTTGTGTTCCGATTAGAGGATAGCTAGTTCCTTTCACAGTTGAGGAGATTAGGAACCACTTCAAGTTTAAGAAACTGAAAGGTCCGTGCAAATTTGAAGAATCAGTTGCTAAACGAAAAATCTTTGATGAGGAATTGCTTTTTGAGCATGTATTAGACAAAGATAAAGTGCAATCACATAAGGGAGAATTGAAGGCACCTGGCCTTACAAATATCTTCAAGCAGATGCTAGAATTTGGCACAATTTCCTTGTCCCTAATATCTTTGGAAACACACAAACTTTGGATGTGACTATGAAGTACGCTCTACTTTTGGACTGTATTTTGAGAGGAGAAGAAGTTGATGTGGCACAGTTGATCTATGAGCAGGTGATACGATTTTCGGTCTCTCCTAAATCGGTTTATAATGTTAAATTCCCAACTATGATCACGTGTCTTGTGCGAAAAGCGAATGTAGTATTGGGTGAAGAAGAGAAACTTGAATTTAAATCAAGTTATATTGATAATGCTTGGATCAAGGATATCCTTCGAAGAGCGGGTTCTACGCAAGTCTCGAAAGAAGAAAAGGAGCAAAATTGGCAAGAGAAGATGGAGGAGCGTTTAACGAAATTCGAAGCAGCTCAAACTTCCTTAGTCAATTATGTGGCACAAATCAATGCTAATCAAGTGCACATCATGAAACTCCTTGAGCAGTTAACGAAGGGTCCAGCAAATCCTACCTTGGATGTCAATGATGCGAGGCAATAGCCTCGAGAGTATGTTCTCTTTCTTCCTTACCATTTCTGTAAATATGTTTATCTACTAATTTTAATTTCTGTTTTTCGAGTCGTGGGGACACGGCTCATTTTTGAGTTGGGGGTGTGGGGATTCGTTGTCTCTCATCTCCATTTTTCTGTTTTTGGGTGAAATTAAAATTTTGATACATGGGATTTAGATGTAGAGTGTGTTTAATAGATTGATGATAGTAAGTAATATGTTTATGAGCTATGTTATTTGTATGCTTTGAGTATTTGCAGGATAACACACGTTGATAGTAAAGAAAAGATTAATGAGCAATGCGATAGAAAGTATGTTCGATCTCAGGGAACCTTGAGAAGTGTGTAGGCCTTGAGATCCAAGCTAGTTGAAAAACCATTTGATGAAAGTGCTAAAGGTAAGAAAGTAACTAAATTACATAGTGTAGAAAGTGATTAAGGCGGTTCTTTCATATTTGAAGCCTTTGAAGCCTTTTTATACCTTCTCACCTTGTGATTTTTTATTTTATATGATATATCCTTCTCAGCCCCTTCTAGCCTTTCTAAAGCCTTTTATTGAAACACGTTATAAGCCATATCCTTTAGATTTTAGGACTTTTCCATATGACCCGCACTCGAATCGCGATGCATAGACAGTTGTTTTAGAGCTTGAGTTTGGGGTGGTGGGTCCACCATTATGAGAATTGTTATTGGGTTGGGATTTTTGAGCTTATTAATTGTGCTTTGTGCTTTATAATGATGATTCACAGATTTTTATTGTAACCCTTTGCCGGGGTAATAGTGAATGAAAAAGAAGCTTCGAGCTAATTTTGCCAACAAGGGAATTAAAAGAAAAATATATATGAGAAATAGCATAATATCTCAACATTAAAAGAGAGTCATAGCTAGAAAATTGAATTGAAAAGAAAAGAAAATATATATATTCGGACCGGCAAAGTGGATTTTTATGTGAACATCTAAAGCTTTAATTGGGTTATTGGGGATGCTAATTTTGCATCAAGTAATTCATTGGGTTGAGTGAGAAACGTTTTATGAGAGTAACTCAAGCTCTAGGGCGATTCGTTGATGGCTAGTGAGGAGAGAGCCAAAAGCTCACTCCAAATTATCCAAATATATGATCATACCCGTCCCTAAGCCTACATTACAACCTTAAAGACCTTTTTGATTCTTTGCTATGTAATTGAGAAGTGATTGAGCCATTAGAAATTAGTTGAGTGGACCTTGGATACTAGTGAAAATCGATGAACAATCTATAGCTCTCTTGGGGAACTGAGTAAAGTCTCAATCCTTCTTACATTGCGAAACTAATCTGATCTTGAATTCAAGCCGTGTTGATTGTGGATATGAGAAGTGTACAAGTATGTAGTTTATGAATATTATTGCATGAAATTTTCTGAGTTATGTGCTTTAGGATTATTCTATATGTTCTGCTATGCTTTTTCCCATTGTGTTGAGAATTTTATAAGTGTGTATTTATAGACTTCCCTTTGTTTTTATCTTTATTGTATCGGGACGATACAACTTTGAGTTGGAGGTATTGATGTCTCCTCATTTGTGATAGATTAATGTTAGGATGAGACATCATTTTAAGTGATTTAGAAGTCAATAATGTCGATTTTCTTGAGTTTTAGTGCACTTTCCTATTTTGAGTCTTGATTTGTAGAATTATTATTTTTAGAGCATATTGGGTTTAATTGTTTATTTAGTGTGTAGCTTTAAAGATAATTATAGAGCTTAATTAGAGTCCAAGTCAAAGATTACAACTTATGGAAAGAGATTTGCATGGTAATTGGAGATAAGGAAACAAAAGCTAAAAAGATGGAAAAGGAAAAGTTGCCTAAATCTGGGATTCTGCATACACGTCCAAAGATAGGCGTTTTTACCTAAGAAATAGGACGAATCTGGTGATTTCCTTCTACAGGGTCAAGATAATTCTGTTGCGATTCTTTTGGTATCTTATGGAGCTCAAACCGACCAATAACGAAGAAGATATGCTCAAAACGGTCCAGCAGTGTTTATCTTTATTTCCATACGAATTTGAGTTGGGCTAGAAGTCCAATACCTTACCTCTTCCTCAAGAAAATGAATTAGGTCTTCTAAACACCTATAAATACACCCTTATATCACTTGTAATTCTACCCCTATTAATCCTTGCTTCATAGTAATTAGTTCTTAAGGTTTTATTCTTCCAGTTTATTGTAGAGAGCAAGATGATGTCTTTTGTAATTTCTTTTAGTTTATTTCCTTCAGGTATGAACTAAACTCCCCATAGCTTGGGTTTTGCATATGTATAATCTATGAATTCTAATTCTTCTATCTAAGTTTCTTTGGGAATTATATGTTTTAATCTGATATTAGCAACTTACTTAATATTTGTTTATGTGTTTTGATTTAATGTCTTTCCTAGAACTGATCACTTTAGGATTGTTTTAAGAGTAGTTAGATGGTCTCCTTGACAGGGTGTTTAACTATTGAACCACCACATAATGTCTAGTGTCGATAGCAGTTCTGACAAAACATACTTCTAACTAGATAGTCATTAGGGTTTGTTTTAACCACCATATCACCAATTGATTGTAGTGTGCTGGATAGGGCCTTAGTGGCGTTTGATACCCCTATTTGAGTCCTCGTCTTGGTTGTGATGTAGCCCCCTTAGTCGCTCTCAAGGTCTAAGGTAGTGGAATTTAGAATCCTGACTAAGTATACCAAGAGCTAATATTCTCCCTTATTAATTAGATTATAGATAGAATTAGAAGGATTAGTGCATACTAGTAAAACCTAAGCTATATTTCTCATCTCATATTCTTCGTATTTTACTTTATTGTCTTTATTTTCTTAGTTTTAATTGCTTAATTTCGAAATCTGTTCCCTTTACTTTTCTGTTCTCTAATTATTTACTCTTACTCGTAATTTCTACTCACGCTATTAACACACTTAAGTCCCTGAGAACAAACTCTATTTATCATTAAAACTTGCATACGTCCTGTAATACTTGCATTACTGTGCCTGTCTAGGGTGAGAGTGCGTAGTTTCTTGGTCTTATTTTGTATTAATTTTATCACACCCTAGGCGACACCAGGTAACAAGACAATATGATTCAGATAAATAATCACAAAGAATAAACAATTATCGAATTATATTACAGCATAATTTGAAATAAGGTTAAAAGTAAATATATTAAACATTATTTAAACTCTCACCTTAGAAAAGACTATCAAATAATCGTCTCCTTCACCGAATAGCTATAATTTCCTATCTCCACATGAGTCAGCTAATTTATTTAATCTTATATTTAATATTTGATATATGACTGCTTATAATCAATAAACTAACTATATTTAATTATTATACTCTTTTATTCATATATATACCACCTAATATTTCTAATCTACAGGAATAGGGGGATGATGGCGGTCAATTTAGAAGGCTTGGTAGAAGGCACATGTCGAGTGACTAATCCTTATGAAACATAGGTGGAGCTTTGATGGATAATAAGATGATAGGGGTTTTTTTTTTGTCAAGATGAAATAATACAAGATAAACTAGTGTTTGTACAACGATTTAAGAAAAATATAAAAATTATTCAACGATCCATTCTTCCATTTGGATGTATCGATATTGCGTCTAGCACTCTTGGCAGTGAGATCTGTGACATTGTTAAATTTCCGGTTCATAAAGTTCACCTTCCAACTAGGAAATTTCATGAGCCAGATCTTCATTTCGGCAACAAAAGGAAAAATTTGCCATCGAAGACCTTTGTCATTTGCGATACCTTGAACGAGCTCAAGGTTATCGGAGTAGAAAGAGACACTCCGGAGGTTACAAAAAGCAGCCATTCTCATCGCGAGTAGGATTGCCCAACATTCACCTTCAAGTGGGCTTCTTACTAAACGAGTAGACTCAATTTTATGTCTTATTTTCCCTTCTTTGTCAATAGCAATAGCCGCTATACCCGTCGGTTCATATTCTTTTTTAAAAGAAGCATCACTCATGAAAACGTAGTCTGATTCATCCCTAAGGATAGGGTTGTTTTCAATGAGATGTTCACTGTTTTCCTTATTAGTGCTTTTCCTATTTTCCTTCATCTCTTTCTCTTTTCCCTTACTTGATTTGTCTTTAAATAGATCATCCATATCCGAGTTAGTCTTGAATAAGACTTCATTGACTGACCATGGGACTTTATTATGAAAACTTCTCATCTTTGCCTTCCATATATTCCATATCGTGAGAAGAAAATAGGCAGTGAATTCATTCTGGTCCCAACCATTCTTTGTATATTTACTCCTCATTTCAATTAACCATTCTCCCATGTCATATTTTTTCCCTTTTTCAATAATCACTTGTAACCTTGAGTTAGCCCATACTGCCATACTAAGTGGACATTTAATAAAGAGATGTTCAATGTCCTCCTTATCTAGTTCGCACCATTCACATGTATCTTCTTTAACAATCTTTCGGACTTTTAAGTTTCGCTTTGTGGGTATAGCTCCCTTACAAATTCTCCATCCAAATGATCTAACTTTATTCATAACATTTGATTTCCAAATAATACTCTAGAGGCTGCTATTATCTTGTTTGCCTTAAGACGATGATTGGGCCTCATTTTGCATCTCCGCTTCAACCATTTTATGATAACCCGATTTAGTACTATAGACACCATCCTTTGAAAAAGGCCAGATTAATTTATCCTCTTCCTTGTTAATTATTATGGGAATCTTACAAATATCACTGACGATGTTTGGCGTAAAAATTTGCCTGAGTAATTCCATGTTCCAATTTGACACATCCTCATTAAATAATTGAGCTACAAGTTCAACTTTGCAATCACTAGGCTTTTCCAAAGATATATTATTATTGATCCATTTTTGCTTCCATATGTTAATATTGAGCCCATTTCCAATTCTCCAAATAGTATGTTGTTTGATAAATTGAATGCCTTTATATATACTCGCCCAGCTCCAGGACCTTTTATTAGCTAATTTAGTATTAAGTGCATTATCAAAGGGGAAATATATACCTTTTAAGACTTTAGTGATAAATTAAGTTCTAATTTAGTGCAGTGATAAATTTTTGTTAAAAAAAGTAAATAGTGATAAATTATTTGTAGTAAGTAGTAACACTAACGCAACACCTTGCGTCCAACGAGTTGGTAATTCGCGCGCGAATAGCCAACCCGTTCGTCACTAGTCGGTAACCCGTTCGTCACTAGTCGGGAACCCGTTCGCAAAAGCCAACTCTCTGACCCAGCGTGTTGCCAAATCAACAAAAATTGCGTCTGACGCTAAAAAAAAACCTGAATGGGTACTCGGTTAGCACAAACGGGCGCCCGGTTAGCTTCGGCGAAAAATTACCTAAACCTTAAGAAAACCTTATTTTTCCCTTTCTCTTGGCATCCAACACATGAAACACCATTGATGACGAACCAAAGCTCCAGAAATACTCAAATTCAATCATCTAAACACCAAAATATCACCAATCCATCTCTCTAAACATCATCCAAACACATAATCAATCACAAATCTTTCCAAAAACACCAAGAAATTCAAGTTTTAATCCAAAAATTTCTTCACCAAAGCTTAAATTATATCCTTTAAACCTTTCCAACACCATAGGTATTAAATACCCATCTCAAATAAATCACCAATTCCACTACTGTGCCACTTTCAACAATATCAAGCAACACAAATTTCATCAATAGCTTTGGTACTTTGAAGGTTGGAGATTGCAAGTGGAAGTGCAAGGTATCAAGTCATCATAAATTCCATGGCCAATCCAGTAAAATAGCTAGAACTCTTCTTTTCTTTCTATTACCAGTTGGGAATTAAGATTTATTTTAGTTATTTAGCGGAGGAATTGTGAACTGTTTGAGCCTATTAATATTATATATTTTGCAAGTAATCTTTAAGTAGGTGAAAAATTGAGTTTGGGGTCAAGATGACCATGAAGGTTGGAAAGGTATGAAGAACATGATGAAGATAGAAAGTTGGGTGTTGAGAGATAGGATTTAGAGAGATAAGAAATGATGAAGATTTGGGAAATATGGCAAAAGAGTTCGAGGTAATGAAGAACACTTTATTCAAGATGGATGCAACAATTAAATGATCTTTAAAGCTTGATGAAGTAGTATTCAAAACCTTAACATGAGACTACACGTAATCGGCCTAGTGTCGATCCAGATATGTTTTCCAATCCTTTTTCTCATTTAGTGTATATTAGTTTAATTGCTTTATTGATTCTTTTAGAGTCGTGGGGACACGACTCAATTTTGAGTTTGGGGTGGGGTTCGTTGCCTCATCCCAGTTTTTATGTGTTATGTGTTTTATTTGCTTTCAATAAAATAATTTTCGGAGTTGCGTTTGACTGTAGAAGATTTTAAATGTCCCTTTAAGCATACTTTTGGTAAATCTATGATAGTAAATAGTGGACTTTAGGGATGAATATAAAACGCACTTAGAATTGCATGCGAACATAGGTAATTGATAGGAAAAATTAATGAACAATGCAAATGAAGTAAGCTTGTACTTAAGGAATATGTTTGGTGTGTAGAACGTGAAATCTTAATTAGTAGAGAACCCACCTAGATATAAACTAAAGACAAGCTATGTACTTAGGAAAATGATAGGGGCAGTTCTTTGTTAGCCATTTGAAGCCTTTTAGCTTGCTATCCCTTATTATAATTTTATCCGTCTTAGCCCAATTTTGAGCCTTAAGTCTTTTCTTTTGTAGCCACGATATGAGCCCATTATCCTTTAGATTATTAGGCATTACCAGATGACCCGCACTTGAATCACAATCCTGAGACTAGTCTCGAGCTTGAGTTTGGGGTGGTGGGACCACATTTGGGAAGATACATTGGGAAGGGATTATATGTGTTTGTATTGAGGCACAAAAATGTAGATGATATTATTATTTGTAACCCTTTGCCGGGATTTGAAAAGAAAATAGAGAAAAAGAAAAGAAAAAAAGAAAAAATATTATAAGAGACAAGACCTTTCACATCAAAACGAGGGTCATGGGTATCTTGTACAAAAAAAAGAAGAAAAAAAAAAGAAAATAAAAAGAAAGAAAGAATAAAATAAACCGGCAAAGTGGAATATTTTTGGAAATCATATTAGTTTTTATTGGGTTGACATGGGGACGCAACATTGGTGCGTCAAATGGGTGAGTGAGAACATTTTTGAGCGTAAACTCAAGCTCGAGGACTTTGTTGATGGTAAGTGAGGAGAGAGCCAAAAAGCTCACTTCAAATTTACCAAATATACATCCACACCGTCCTTAAGCCATCATTAAACCATAAAGACCTCTTGATTCTTAAGTACATAGTGAATTTATGATTCTGTTGATAGGAAATATACAGGGTGGAGCGTTCAAAGCGATTTAGGATTGAGGAACAACCTATAGCCAACATAAAGATATAAGTACAAGTTTAATCTTCAAGCATTGCTAATTTAATTTTATGATTGAGATTATTTATATTCGATGTTGCATGATAAGTGTATGTATATATTAATTCCTAGAGTTTATCTATATGAGATTTGTCTTAAGAATTGCTTTAGGTGTATTTGCTAGCTTCTATTTGTTCTTGCGTTCACTTCTACCCCTTGTTTTATTTTGTTTTGCTTTGTCGGGACGACAAAGGTTTGAGTTGGGGGTCTTGATGTCTCCTTAATTGTTCTTATTTTCGACCCTTAGGAGACATCATTTTTTATGTTTAATTGAATATTTTGATAGACTTTTGAGTTAAAAATGCAATAATCCGGAATTCCTATTTTATTTCTAGTATTTTTTATTTATTAAACTTTTGCGCGTAATCTTGTGTATTTTAGTGAAAAGTTTGTAGGTTTTGAATATTAGCTAGGAATGGAATCCGAGAGAAGAGTCAAAGATCACGAGATAGAGTCAAGACTTAAAGATAAATCCCGAAAGAATTCGATTTTAGAGCTGCAAATCTGTTTTCCAGGCCAAAGATTGCTGATTTCAAGGTGCTTAAGAGATGATTTAGCCGCTGGCCTTTGAAGAGAAAACATTCATTATCGAGTTACGGAACTTTAGAAACTGGAATCAAGTCAATCGGAGTCATAACGAAGCGGGAAAAGCCGTTTTAGTGAAGGTGTATCAGCAGTTACGGGATTTTAGGCTTAGAATTTGGGCTTGGACATTTAATTAGTGTTTTATTATTAGGTCCAAGCCCTAATCCGTTTTTATACTTATAAAAGGAGGCCTTGACTTCTATTTTACATACAATTCATTCTTTACAATTAAAAACATCAGAGAGAAGCAACAGAAGGAAGAAAGAAGAAGCTGCAAGAGGTGGAGAGGGTCTATATCTCCGTTCTCAGTCATTCCTATTCCGGAAATTAGGTTTCTTTTATCTTTTATTTGTAAGACAATATGAATTCCTTTACTTTTAATGTAGTTTTTGTTTTAATTAGTATGAGCTAAAAATTTGTTAGTGCTTGAGAATGCTTTATGGGTGAATCCCAATTCTATTGAATTTCATGTCCTGAATTTGGGTTTCTGTTAATTAAATCGAATTGGGTCTTTTACATTTTTCTTTAATTTGTGCTTATTTACTATTATTGACCTGATCAATTAATAATAGGGCTTAGTATCTAGGCTATTCCAATTAGTGGCGATTGGATCACCTTGACGTGGGGTTTAGGTACAGAAATAATTACAGAATATAAAATATAAACTATTTGACTTTGACGAGCGTAGTTAATTTTGGCCAATGAGGTAATTTAGCTTAATCATTCGAAAGTGGATCATATTTACCCTGATGGGACTAGTGACACTCTAGAATAGCCTTGTAGTCCACCCTGACGGGGATACAAGGATTATTGAATCCCGACCAATGTCAATTGACTAATTTGACCCTTAAACAGAATAAGTTATGAAACAGAATTAGGAGGATCCCTTGCGTTCTCAAGTGCTATCTTCTCATACTGCGTTTTACCTTTATTTACTTGCGTCTGCATTTTCCATTTAGTCTTTTATTACTTAGAATTAATACAAAAATCAAATCAATCATCTTATCTTATTTGCTTTCATAAGTGCAATCATTCATTAGTGGATAAGCATTGTGATTAACCAAACCGTCCCTGCGAACGATCCTAGATCATTATTACTACTTGGGACAACCGTACACTTGCGGTTGTGGTTCGATTGCATTTGCATTTATTTTAGAACACACAAAGGGCCACAAATATCCCTTTAGATTTTAGGACTTTTCCATATGACCCGCACTCGAATCGTGATGCATAGACAATTGTTTTAGAGCTTGAGTTTGGGGTGATGGGTCCACCATTATGGAAATTATTATTGGGTTGAGAATTTTTTAACTTATTAATTGTACTTTGTTCTATATTTTGATGATATTTCACAGGTTTATTTGTAACCCTTTGCCCAGGTAAAAGTAAATGAAAAAAGTTATGAAAAGAAAAATAAAAGAATATATGTGAAAAGAAATAGCATGACATCTCACATCAAAAAGAGAGTTATAGCTATATTACAAAAGAAAAAAATTGATATGAAAAGATCGAATATATTTCGACCGGAAAAGTGGAAATTTTTATGTGATCATCTTTATGCTTTAATATTGGGTTATTGGGGATGATAATTAATGCATCAAATAATTGGGCTGAGTGAGAACATTTTATGAGAGTAACTCAAGCTCTAGGGCGATTCGCTGATGACTAGTGAGGAGAGAGCCAAAAGCTCATTTTAAATTATCCATATATACTATCATACCATCCCTAAACCAACATTACAACCCTAAAGACCTTGTGATTCTTTGCTATGTAATCTAGAGGTGATTGAACCATTAGAGAGTAGTTAGGTATATCTTTGGATACTAGTGAAGTTCTATGAACAATCTATAGCCTCCTTGGTGAACTAAGTGAATAACCTCTCATTCGTGCATTGCAAAGCTAATCTGATCTTGAATTTGAGCCATGTTGATCGTGAGTATGACAAGTGTGCAGGTAAAATAGTTTGTAAATATTATTACATGAAATATTTTGAGTAGTTGCTTTGAGTTTATTTTATATATTCTGCTATCTTCTTCTCATTGTGCTTAATTCACTGTTTATTTAGAGACTTCCCTTTGTTATTATCTTTATTGTATCGGGACGATACAACTTTGAGTAGGGGGTCATGATGTCTCCCTATATGTGATGTAATAATCTAGGTTGGAGACATCACTTTAGGTTTTTATGATTAATTAACTATATATTTTATTCATATTTTGATAAATTCTTATTTCTTGTCCTGATTTGATAAAATTATTATTTTTAGAGCATATTTGGTTTAATTAGTGTGTTAATGTGAATCTTTAAAGATATATGGAATATAATTAGATTCAAAATCAATTATAAATAGATAAGTAAAGAAGATATGGAAGGAATCAAGAGATAAAATGAAGTATAGATAAAATAGTAAAGGAAAAGCTTCCAAGTAAATCTAAAATTCAGCAGCTACATCCACTAAAGTGAAGATAACTTCAAATCGGCTGGAAATTTGGATGAGCAATCAAAATAGAAAACGTATATCTTTTCAACGCGGCCGTTTCAATATATAATGTGCAATAATAGGGTTGATAACGAAGGAGACACAACTAAAACAAGAATTCAGTTTTTATCCTCTCTCCTATATTTTAGGAAACGAATTTGAGTTAAACTTGGACTCAAATTACTTTCTTTCTACTCCAAGATTTCAACCTATGGTCTTCCTAACACCTATAAATACACCCTCTAATCATTGTAAACAGGTCCTTGCCTCTCCTTAACTAATCCATAGTATTATTCATCATAGATTTCATTCAAGAGAAGCAAGTTGACAGTATGTATCTTTATTTTAGTTTATTTCTTGTTAGCATGAACTAATTTTACCATAGATTGGGTTTTGCATATGTATAATATTTTAATTCTATTTTCTTCTTTCTAAGTTTGTTTGGGAAAACCTTTTTAAATTGATTCTAGCTTCTTAACCATATATTTGTTTTATGTGCTTTGATTTATCTCTAGTCACGTTAGGACTGTCTTAATAGTAGTTAGATGGTCACCCGGAAGGGATGTCTAATTATTGAAACATCACATAATCGTCTAGTGTGCGGTAGTGATCCGGAAGGGCTTGCCTAACTAGATAGTCATTAGGGTTTGAGATTTAACCACCGATCATTGCGCAGGGTCCCCTTACCCAAGTCCCCTGGTAATTGTTAGGTCGCCACCTAAGTCCACCTGGAAGGGGGTTAGGAGAAATATATAATCTTGGCTGCTTATCTAAGAGCTCTAATCACCCTTATTAACTAGTAGAAGAAATAAAAGGATTAGTTCATACTAGCAAACCTAAGCTATACTCTTTCATCTTATTCTGACATCTTTAATTTATTGTCTTTACTTTTAGTTTAATTAATCATTATTTCCTCAATAAATCATTCATATTTACTTCGACTGTCTTTAATTCATTGAACTGTATATTACTATGCTTTTCTGTTAATCCATTTGTATAACACACTAAGTCCCTAAGAACGAATTTGTACTTATCATTAAAACTTTCGTACAACCTGTGACACTTGCAGTGAGTACTGTGTTTAGTTTAGGGTGTTAGTTGCATCTTATTTTATCGTTATTTTATCATACCTTAGCCAACGCCAAGTTTTTGGCGCCGCTGCCGGGGACTTGTGTCTCGTTAGCGTGTGGGTTTTAGTTTTAGTGTAGTAGTATTTTGTTATTTTTATAGATTTACGGTTTCTTTTTGTTGTTGTGTCTTTCATGTCTTTTAGTGTATGCTCGAGAACCCTGAGAGTGTTTTCAAGCCCTACAACAAATGCTTGAGAGAAGAACGAGAACAAAGAAAATCCATTTTCAACAAGAGGAAGAGCTAATTCCACCTGAAGATAATCTTAATCTTAATCCAAATGATAATCAAGGTCAAGGATTACCTATTCCTCAGGTACCACCACCTAATCCTCGAGTACCGCCACTAGGAGATAACAAGAATAAAATACATCTAGAACAAGATCTCCCAGGCTTGGGAGCACCTTTTCAAGTTCAACCTTTAGGTTATCGTCCTCCAGAGATCCATAACATAAAGTTCAAGCCTGATCCGGGTATGCCCAGTCAACTTACAAGCTTTGGACTCTATAGTGGTGCAGCAATTCAAGATCGGTAAAAGCGATTTAGAAGTTCATACAGATTTGTGATGCCTATATTACTCCTGGCATTACACGTGAGCAACTGTATTGCCATATGTTTTTTGTTTTTTCTAGACCGGAAAAGCTGGTGATTGGCTAGATAGACAACCACCAGGTACACTTAATACTTGGGCAGAACTTCAAGCCGCATTCTTTAACCTTTTTTATCTGAAGAGTATGAGATTAAAAGATCATAACTTTTTTTCACTTACTTTTACCCAGGCAAAGGGTTATAATAATAAAACCGTGAATCGGAATCAATAAATAGAGCACCATTAATAAGATCAAAAACCCAACCCAATAATATTTCCCATAATGGTGGACCCACCACCCCAAACTCAAGCTCTAAAACGACTGTCTATGCATCGCGATTCGAGTGCGGGTCATATGGAAAAGTCCTAAAATTTAAAGGTATGGCTTATAACATGGATAAATAAAAGTCTTTACAAAAGCTAGAAGGGGCTGAGAAGGATATAAATATAATAAACGGACATCAAGCTAAAAAAGATAACAAGTAGCTTATCAAAGAACCGCTTTAATCACTTTCTAAACTATGTAATTTCGGTACTTTCGTACCTTTAGGACGTTCATTAAATGGGTTTATCAACTAGATCGTATCTCACGGCCTACACACCCCTCAAGGTGCCCTAAGATGGAACATACTTCTCCCGGATTGCTGACTAATCTTTTCTTTACTATCAATGTGTGTTTCATGTTCATACTAAAAGCATATAAAAATAATCAGCTCATAAACATATTACTTTCTATCATTAACTTACTAAACTTATGCTTTCAAGCTATTAAACACAATATCTATCTAATCTCATGTATCAAAAAATTTAATTTCTTCCACAAAATAGCAAAATCGCATAAAAATGGAGATGAGAGGGAACAAATCCCCACACGCCTTACCCAAAAATGAGGTCCCCAAGACTCGAAAAAGACTCAATAAAGAAATTAAAAACAAGCAAATATTTCATATACAAAAATGGTAAGGAAGAAATATAACATACTCTCGAGGCTATTTCCTCTCTTTATCAACATCCAAGATAGGATTGGGTGGATCTTTCGCGATTTCGCACTTTAATTTCTCAAGGATTGTCATGATGTGCACTTGATTTGATTTGATTTGTGCCACATCATCGACCAAGAAGGTTTGAGCTGGTTTGCTGCTTTAACTTTATTCAATCACTCTTCTACCCTTTCTCTCCAAATAAAATCCTCTTCTTTTGATTCTTCTTGTGGAGGCTTCTTAATTCTTGCTCCTCTTAATATTGTCTTGATCCACGTGTTGTTGATATTTTATCTCTATTTATACATCATTGTCTCTTCTTCACCCCGAACAACATCACCTTTTGTACTAGGCACGTGATCATAGTTGTATATTTCACATTAAATAACGAAATTGGAGAGACCGAAAATTGCATCACCTCCTAAAAGATTGATTGTGTCACATCTACTTCTTCCCCTCTTAAAACACAATTCATAAAGATGGCGTTTCTCTTAGTTACATCTGAAGTTCGCGTGTTTCCAAAGGCGTTTGATGTGAGGAAACTGTGCCATATTCTCGTATCAGGTTGGAGATATTTGTAAGGCCAAGGTGCCTTCAACTCTCCCTTGTGTGATTGCACTTTTTCTTCCTCTGATACATGCTCAAAAAGTTGATTCCAATCAAAGGTCTTGATATTTTCCATCGCTTCTCTACAGTTACATGACGCAACCAATTTCTTGAACTGGAAGTGGTTTCTAATCTCTTCAACTGTAAAAGTAACTAATTTCCCCCTAATTGAAACATGACTTTCACTATCTCGGCTAAAGAGGCCTAAATAGAACTAGAAAACTAACTCTATACATAAACTTGAACATATCATCGTGAATGTAGTCCAACCTAATCTCTCTCCCATCTCTACAAATCTCTTGTAATTGCCTTCTCCAATTTCTTTTTCAAATATCCTCTCAGTAGAAAAAGGAAATTCTGGTAGATGTGTCTTTGCAAAGCTAACAAGGCCTTTGAAGCTTCCTTCATCTCGATCATAGGAAACTCGATGTGTAGAGGTTGTGGTGTCTTCTCCTTGAAAGTTGTAATCTTATTGCTCTTTGAATTCACCACAGTCGGCTTTACTCTACTTTCTTGACCTGTTTTACCATTTATCTTCGTACTAGAATTTGAACCTTTCTCAATCGTTTTCTTCTCACTAGTACTCAATACCTTACTTTGATTCTTCTTCCCTAACAGTTGATAATGTTTCTGTTCTTTTTTTCATCTCAATTGACCTCTAACTCAAAGCTTTGAACACTCTTGAAATTTTTACCCCTTGATTTTTGGGTTGAACAAGTGTTATTTGGGTTAGGAAAGGTGTAAGGATGGTGATTCTCTATGTGGGTAGGATGAACTCTTACTTGATTGGTATGGGTTTTAGAAATTGTTAGATAAGATTTGTAAATTTTGTCTTTTGATTCTTGGATTCTAGGTGTTTTGATTGGATTTGGGTGGTTTAATCTTCTTTATAATGATGAAGGGAAGGAATTGGATGTGAATTTACGGTGATTTGGGAGCGTCTTGATGTGTAGTGAAGGTTTGTAGAAGCTTTAATGGAGTTGGGAAGCTTTGGGGAAGAAAGAGAGGCTTAAGGTTCAGGAATTCATAGGTATAAACTAACCTCCCTTTTATTCCTTCTTCTGGTGGTATCGTGCTGTGCACCGTGGGTGAGATGTGGTGTACCGCAGGTATCTTATGTTTACCCCTGTGCCATGGTCTTGACGATACGGTATTGGTCAATTGGTCTCGTAATGGACCCTGATTTCATACACCGTTGTCACGGTTTTTGGTCAAGTGAGGTGTACCGCAGTACCCTTGCGATGTATCGCAGGTACGTCCTGTTCTGGACCGTGTCACGGTCTGGCGTGAGTGATGACACGGTCTGGCGTGAGTGATGACACGGTCTGGTTCGTGAGCCTCATCGCTGGACCGAATTTGCTGAACAGTGGTAACGGTTTTCTTTGTGCGGTGCATCGTGGCATCCGTGCGGTATACCGCACGAACGCTCTGGATGACACTTTTGCTTCTCATGTGTACCTAATATTTCTACCGTAGTGACCCTTTTTGTGGTTCGGTGCACTGCAGTGATAGTTGTACCGCATGGTACATCTGATTTTTGCCGAATTTTTCGTTTCTTCTCCCGAACTCGGTTTACTAAGTTCCTGCACATCAAAAACACTAATACCTTCCTCAATACTACAATGTCTACTAAAAATAACTAATCTAAACATAAACTAAATACATAAAAACATTAAAAAAATTATGGGTTGTCTCCGGGACAGCACTTTTGTTTAACGTCTATCAAAGTTAGACGCGTTACCTCTATCAGGATTTCCGTATATAGCCTCCCTAACAACGAGCAGGGGTATTAACGTTTACTAGACCCCGTTAGATGCCCCTCTTAGGTCGTATCTCTATCACTTTTGCTGTAACAACTTCTGTGACGACAAATGGATCCACGAATTTTTGTGATTGTGTGGCCTATTCTCTATTTTGATGGCTTTCCATACAGCTTCATGGCCGACCCCAAACTCATTCATTGGTATAGTATCCACATGATTTGCATTGATTTCTTCAGGGACTCTCTTTCCGGTACCAATGTGGATGACAGGAACTGTGGGATCTAACTTCCTTGGTTTCCTACCCCAGACATAGAATGTCTTAGATACGTTATTAGTATGGAGGGTCACTGTTCCCTCCTAGAAGTTGATGATTCTTTGACTTGTGGCCAAAAACTGCCTTCCACGTATGATTGTAACCTACTTATCTGCATCATAATCAAGAATAACAAAGTCAGTAGGGATGGTGATATTACATGTTTGGACATGAATGTCCTCCACTAATTCCCATGTCTTTTTCATTGAGTTATCCGTAAATTGTAAGTTCACAGGAGCTTTGTCCACCTTCTTCATGCCAAGCCTATCGAATACACACTTGGGCATAAGATTCACACTCGATCCCACATCACACATGGCCTTCACTTTGAGCATACCACTGATTCGGATAAGAAGATTTAAGCTTCCTGGATATTTGAGCTTGAGTGGTAACTCTTTTTCAATTCTTCTCGAGACTATTTCAGTATGAGCCACAGTCTATGTACTGGCTTCTACACTTGCATCTATCTCCGGAATAACTTGCGTGAATTCTTGTTGCGGTGTAAGCCCTTTCTTTGCAATCTCAAGCATCTGGGCGTAGATTTTTTTTCTGGATTGGATGCCTCTACAAATTCTTTGAGTTCAATGTCAACCTTTGGATTTGTCTTAGGAATGGATGGTGACATTATTGGAATAATTGGTGCAGAGCCCACCTTCTCTTCTTCTTTCTCTTCTTGCACAATAGGTGTGATTCTTTTTTCTGCTCTTTTGAGGCTTCTTCTTCTTTCTCTACTACTATACTAGCTTGTAGTTCAATGACCGATCTAATATCTTCTTGCATGTCCTTAGAAGATTTGCGAAGTCAGATTCTTCGGAGGAGTCTGAGTCTTCGGGGCTAGGCGTGGTTGATTCTTCCTTAATTTATGGAACTTCCACGACAATTTCTGCAGCAGGTGGTAATTCTTCTTTCTTTTCCGTTTCAAGGCATATTGCCTTACATGCTTCGAACCCAACATTTTTATCACCTCCCTCAATGGCCTTCAATTCTCTTGCTTCCACCAAGTTATTCATAGTTTACTTTATATGGTCTATCTATGTGCTTAAGATTTGTATTGTGGCCTCTTGCTCTCTAAACTTTTCATGATGTTTTTGAATATTTTTTGTAACTAAATCCATGAAGTCTGGTAATATCCTCTCTGACACTACTCCTTCTTGAGGATGTTGTGGTAAAGCTTTCTGAGTTAGATTATTGGTATAAGCATCCTGGGCTGGTTGTTATGGAGAAGTTGGTCTATTATAAATTTGATTTCCTCGACAAGGACCTTGCCCTCTCTATTGGTAAGTGTTTTTCTGGGGATGTGGTTGATAATTACCTTGATTTACGGCCCATTGAGGATTTGAATACTGCATACCCGGATGATTTCTATTACCAAATCGGTAATTCCCTCGATTTGATATGAAGTATACGTATGCTAGATTTCCTTCACACTCTTCCGATGAATGATTTGGTACTTCACAACGTGGACAACCTCGTGCTTCTTGAACTACATTTGTTGCAGCTAAATTTTGACGTTTTTGTTCCATTTCAAGCTTCATCTGTTTGACTTGATTTTCTAATGTTGCTAATTTTGCTGAATGAGCAGTTTTTGTACCTAATCGAAGCGTGCATTTGGTATTTGTAATAGGAGCTCGTGCAATTGTCCAACTCTTTTTGTTTCTATAATACGTTCCATACCTTATGCAGCTTCTGTAGGATCCATGGACACAAATCCTCCTCTTCCAAGATTATCAATCCTCAATCTACTTTTTGCATTAATACCTTGATAGAACATAGTTACTGTAAAAATGGGGTGTAACCGTGGAGTAGACATCTTGCCAACTTTTGTTGAAACCTTGCCCATGCGTCTCCTACTTCTTCATCATTCTCTTGGCAAAAAGTAGAAATCTCCATTTGATCTTTTAATCTCATACTCTTTGGATAAAATTGGTTAAAGAATGTTGCTTGTAGTTCATCTCAAGTGTTAATTATATTTGGTGGTTGTCTGTCTATCCAATCACTAACATTTCCGGTCAAGAAGAACGAGAGCATATGACAGCACAGTTGCTCGCATATAATGCCTGGAGTAATGAAGGCATCACAAATCTGCATAAACTTCTGAATCTACCGGATCTTGAATCGATGCACCACTATAGTGTCAATAACTTGTAAATTGACTGAGCATACCCCGATCGGGCCTTAATTTTATATTATGGATCTCTGAAGGACGATACCCTAATGGCTGAACTCAAAAAGATGCTCCCAAGCCTGGGAGATCTTATTCGTGACGTTGATTATTTCTAGGGTCTCCTTTTGGTGGTGGTAATACTTGAGGAATAGGTATTCATTCATTGTTGTTATTGTTGAGATTGTCTTCCTCAGGTGGAATTAAATTATGGATTAATGCTTAATAAACCTCTGCAGTCTTATGCACTATGTCGTAAAAGGCACTGTCTTTTTTAAAGAACAATGAGTTATGGGAAGCTTCCCAAAACTTAAAATCTGAGTTCTGGGAAGCTTCCCATAACTCAAAATTTGAGTTCTGGGAAGCTTCCCATAACTCAAATGACTCTTTTTATGGCTAAAAAAAGGGAAAAGCAAAATGTATGGTGCCTTTTATGGGAAAAAAATGATGGTTGGGGTGAGGGGGAATTAATTCTAACTTGAGGTGTTTCTTTGGTATTAATCCTTAAATAAATGTATTATCCTCTACATTAGACATGGCTTCTATTTTCTTTTTCTCTTCTCTTACACGTTTTTTGTAAGCCTTGAATACACTTTCAGGATTCTCGAGCATACACTAGAACTTGAAATAGACAAAAACAAAAAGAAAGCGTAAATCTGAAGAAAAAAATAACTAATAACGACTACATTAAAAACTAAACTCACACGCTAACGAGACACAAGTCCCCAGCAGTGGCGCCAAAAAATTGGTGGCTGGTAGGGTGTAAAAAAATAATGATAATAAAGATGCGAACTATCACCCTAACCAATCACGTTACTCACTGCAAGTATCACATATCGTATGCAAGTTTTAATGATAAGTAAGATTTGTTCCCGGGGACTTAGTATGTTATACGAATAGATTAGAAGAAAGCGTAGTAAGAATTATTTCAAGGAATTAAATACAATAAAAGTATATATGAATAATTGGGGAGAATAATGATTAAAACTAAAGACTAATGCAATAAATAAAATATGTAAGAATATGATGAGAAATATAGCTCAGGTTTGCTTGTATGCACTTATCCTTCTATTTCTTCTACTAGTATAAGGGTGATTAAAGCTCTTAGAGTAAGTAGCCAGGATTCTATATTCCTCCTAAACCCCTCCGGGTGGACTTAGGTGGCGACCTAACAATTACTTGGGGACTTGGGTAAGGGGACCTTGTGCAATGATCGGTAGTTAATATCAAATCCTAATGACTATCTTGTTAGGCAAGCCCATCAGGGTCACTAGCGCACACTAGACGTTTATGTGGTGTTTCAACAATTAGACACCCCTTCTGGGTGACCATCCAACTGCTATTAATGGGGTAGTCTATACTCGTGCACTAGGAAGAACTACATTCAATATATCAAAGCACATATAATAAATATAAAGGTTAAGAAGCTCAATCGATTTAAAAATGTTTTTTCCAAACAAACTTTGATAGAAGAAAACAATAATTTAAAGATTATACATATGCAAAACCCAAGCTATGAGAAAATTATTTCATGCTAACAATAAATAAACTAAAATAAAGATACATACAACCAACTTGCTTCTCCTGATGATGCTACTTGAAACTAAGGATTAATAATTAAGAAAGGAAATGTTTAAGATGATAAGAGGGTGTATTTATAGGTGTTTTGTTAACCCTAGGTCTAAATATTGGAGTGGAAGGCAAGTAATTGGAATCCAAGTCCAATTCGAATCCGTTTCTTGAAATATAGGACATGATAAACATTGTCCACTATTTTGGTCATATCTCTTTCGTTATTGGGCCGATTTTCTCCCACTTTTTATCAAAACGACCGAAGAAGAAAGATTTATCTATCTCCTTAAAGGAACATCCATAATCGTAGCCAATGAAGTTATCTTCACTTTAGTGGACGTAGCTACAAAATTTGCAGATTTATTTGGCAGTTTTTGCTTTCCTAATTTAATTTTGCTTCCTTTTATCTCTTGATTTATCTTGTATCTTCTTTCCCTAACTCCCTAGAATTTATTTTTCATCTAATTATATTCCATAAACCTTAAGAGCTTCACATTAACACACAATTTAAACTGGATATGCTCAAAAAGTAATAAATCAAATCAAGACATTAATTAAGAATTTATCTAATAACAGGAGAAAATCCCTTAAAAGTTAATACGTTACACCTAAAATAATGTCTCAAACCTATATTAATATATCACAAATAGGGAGACATCACATGAACACACATGTGTATCTCTAAAATTTTCAGTAATGGGTGATTTGTCTCCTAGGGCTCTCACATCTTTTCGATCACTTTGCATAATTCTTTTCCTAAATGGGAGACAAGATTATTCTCGACTTGAAGGAAAAAATGATGATGTGCTCGTCAAAACAGGTAGCTTTATATCTCCGTACGATTTCCTTATTCTTGACTACGACGCGGATAAGAATGTGTCAATCATCTTGGGGTGGCCATTCTTAGCCACGGGGAGTACATTAGTTGATGTAGAAAATAGAGAGATAATTATGCAAGTACAAGATGAAGAGGTCAAATTCAAAGTGTTCAAGGCCAGGGAGATCTCTGATTTGAAGGAGGAGTGTTTTCGTATTGACATCCATGATCGGGTCACGCAAGAGGTATTTGATGAAAATAACTATGGTGATATTTTAAATGCAGCCTTGGAACTAGATTTGCTCGAGTTACATGATGAGCTGACTAAAGTTGAGGCTGCTCTAAAGTCAGATGGAAAGGGAAGGAGAATGGCCCTAGATTACGAAAAAAGAGCGAGGTTCAGAGAAGATAGAACCACCAAAGAAACCATTTGTTGTATCTATTCCGACCCTTGAAGAGAAGACATTACCATCCCATTTGAGGTATGTTTATTTGGGTGCAAATGATACATTTCCTATTATTATCTCCGCTAACCTGACAGGTCCTCAAGAGGGAAAGTTGTTAAGTGTTCCCCGAGCTAACAAAGAGGCAATTGGATGGACTATTACTGATGTAAAGGGTATTAGTCCTACCATTTGCCAACATAAAATCATTCTTGATGATAAGAAAGCACGACCAGTTGAGGGCTAAAGGAGATTTACACCGGTAATGAAGTAAGTAGTGTGAAAAGAAGTAATTAAGTTGTTGCATGCGGGGATCATTTTCTCAATATCCAATAGCGAGTGGGTGAGCCCAGTTCAATGTGTGCCGAAGAAGGGAGGGATTACTACCGTTCTTAATGATCATAATGAACTCATACCCTCAAGAACCGTTCTTAGTTGGAGAGTTGTGTATGGATTATCAGAAATTAAACAAGGGCACAAAGAAGGACCACTTACCTTTACCGTTAATAGACCAGATGTTAGACAAGCTTGTAGGAAGAGAATACTATTGCTTCCTCGATGGCTATTCAGGGTATAATCAGATTTGTGTTGATCAAGTTTATCAGCACAAAACGACATTCACATGTCCCTTTGGTACCTCTGCGTTTAGAAGGATGCCATTTTGATTATGTAATGTACTAGCCACATTCCAGAGGTGTATGATGGAAATTTTTTGGGACATGTGGTGTCTCTTAGTGTGTGATAAAACCACACTCCTAAAAAGGAGGGACACATACCGCAAGTGTGCGAGTCGTCCAAGTAATAATCCGGTAAACGGGAACCGATCTCAGGGACGGATGGATATGACGTACGATGTTATGCAATAAGTGAGGATAATTTTTATATGACAAGAAAATAAATGATAAAATATTTGTTGGTTTTTGTTTATGAAACTAAGACGCAATTAATTAAAGTACTAAATAACGCAAGTAAATGGATGCAAGTAAAATAGATATGAGTAGATGCAAGAGTAGGAAGGTGAACTTGAGGCTCGCAAGGGTTCCACTTAATCAATATCATTTACGTTTCTGTTTAAGGGTAGAATCGGTATTTTAATACTAGTCGGGATTCTAATATCTCCTAGCCCCCTATTGGGTGGATTTAGGAACCATCCTTAAGTACTATAAACCCCTGTATGGGCGAATATGCCTCTTCGGATGTGAAGTTCTTACCTCATAGGCTATGTAACTAGTCAAGCATGTCGGTCAATAACGAACATTACACGGATATTTATCTAAGTCCGTAATCAACCCCCCACCCCGGTCTGATGACCACTTTGCCACTAAGTGAATAGATCGATTACTAACACCTATTTCTAGTTGTTCCTAAAAGAAATAGTTAATTAAGCATAAAATAAAATCCAATATAAAATACCCAATTCAATTTAAATTAAGAAAATATCAAATTCAGAACATTAAGAAATTAATTATGGTTTATCCCCATTATTGCGATTCTCAAACACAGAGGTATTCAGCTCATAATGTAATTAAAAACTGAAATTAAATAAAGAGTTTTCATTATCAATTACAGAAACAAAAGGAAGAACCTAATTGAAGGATTGAACTGTTGATGGAGGAAATAGGATTCTCCAGCTCCTGCTCTTGCTTCTGTCTCTTGACGCTATCTCTAAGGATGAATTGATTTGAAGAAAATCTGAGAGGTACTGAATAATGAGGTTTAAATGCCTATTTATAGTGGAGAAATCGGATTGGGATCTTTACTTTAAAGGACATAGGTTAAATGAAATAAAAGCCCAATCGTAATTCGAAATCCCATAACTGGTGTACAGCTATTAGTAAAACGTCTGTAACTTTTGCGTCCGAACTCCAAATTGCTTCATTCCAGTCGCAAAATCTTCCTGACTCAAAGATGCAAATTCCTTATTTCACGACTCTAAGGCTGAATCAGTGGCTCAGTAGCTTAAAAACAATGATTTGTAACAGCCTTCCAGATTTCACTCTCCTCTAAAATATTGTTTGGATCATATTTTCTTGCCTTTGTCTAAGACTTTAATTCCCATTTATCCTCCTTGTCTTGGTGCTCCATATAATCCATGCACCTAAGAACTTTACACTAAAAACAAACAAATTAACACACAAAAGCTCTAAAGTGCAAATAATACAAATCCAAGGGGAGAAAACGCAATATAACCAAATAAGATTAAAAGTCTATCAAATAAGTCAATTAATCACCTAAAATGATGTCTCCTGAGAACATAAAATTAGAACAAAATGGGAGACATCAACATGATCGATCAGTTCATAGAGGTATTCATGGATGACTTTTTTGTGTTTGGCGAAGACTTTGATTATTGTCTTGCCAACTTGGAGAAGGTTTTGATTCGTTGTAAAGAGACTAATCTTGTGTTGAAATGGGGAAAATGTCATTTTATGGTTCGAGAGGGAATCGTGTTGCGGTACAAGGTTTCGAGTAAGGGTATGGAGGTTGACCGCATAGAGACAGAGGTAATCAAAACCCTTCCACCTCCCACTAGTGTTAAAGGTTTGAGACGTTTCTTAGCCATGCGGGATTCTACCACCGCTTTATTCAAGACTTTTCAAAGATTTCCAAGCCACTATGTCATTTACTTGAGAAAGAGGTGAAATTTCATTTCAGTGAAGAGTGTCATGAGGCATTCTTGGCAATTAAGTAGAAACTTATCTCTAAACCAGTAGTGACTCCTCCTGATTGGAGTCATCTATTTGAATTTATGTGTGATGCAAGTGACCATGTTATGGGCGCCGTGTTAGGTCAACGCAAGGATAAGGTATTTCATAATATTTATTATACGAGTAAGACTTTTTCAGGGGCACAATTGAACTACACTTTAACTGAGAAAGTTTTTTTTTGGTCGTGGTATATGCATTCGATAAATTTTTTTCTTATCTTCTTGGGAAGAAAGTGACTGTATATACTGACCATTTGGAGATTAAGTATCTCATGGATAAAAAAGGCGCTAAGCCGCGTCTAATTAGATGGGTACTTTTTTTTTGCAAGAGTTTAATATAGAGATTCGAGACAGAAAGGGGAGAAAGAATCAAGTTGCAGATCTTCTATCTCGCCTCGAGGGCTCTAATTTCAATAATGGGCCAAAAGTGGTCAATGAGTTATATCCTGATGAAAACTTATTTTTACTAAATACACATAATGTTCCATGGTATGCAGATATTGTGAATCTAACTACGAGTGGAGCGTTTCCAATTGGAAGCAAACCACAAGAGAAGAAAATAATGATGCATCGTGCGAAGCAATTCTTTTGAGAAGATCCACACTTGTTCAAAATATGTAATGATCAAATGATTTGAAGGTCTGTACCTGAACATGATATTCGTGACGTGGAGCTAGTTATCATGATTCTCCATATGGAGGACATTTCAAGGGTGATTGTACAACTGCTAAGGTACTTCAGTTCGGTGTCTATTGGCCTATTATCCATAAAGATTGTCATATATTGTCAAGGAATGTAAGTGATGCCAATTCACCGGGACATTTCAAAGTTTGATGAGATGCCACTCAACAATGTATTGGAAGTTGAGATCTTTTACATTTGGGGAATTGATTTCATAGGATCCTTCGTTCCATCCCATGTGAATCAATATATTTTGCTAGAAATGGACTATATATCGAAATGGGTAGAAGTAGTGGCTTTACCCATAAATGACGCTAGTGTGGTGATTAAGTTTTTGAAGTCACACATTTTCACAAGACATGGTACACCAAGAGTCATTATTAGTGATGGAGGTATGCATTTGGTTAAAAAATATTTGAAGGTTGTGCTTGTGAAATATAAAGTGAGACACAGAGTATCCACCGCTTGTCACCCCCAAACAACCTGTCAAGCCGAAGTCTCTAATCGAGAGATAAAGTCTATTCTTGAGAAGACCATTGGGTCAACAAGGAAGGACTGGTCAACAAAGCTAGATGATACTTTATGGGCGTATAGAACAGCTTTCAAGACCTTAGTAGGTGGATCACCGTATCGAATGTTTATGATAAGGCTTGTCACTTACCGCTTGAACTGGAATTGAAAGCTTATTGGGAAATAAAATAATTGAATTTGGACCCATTGTTGGCCGGAGAAACAAAAATGATGAAACTGAATGAACTTTAGGTGTTCCGCTTTAATGATTATGAAAATGCCAAGCTATAGAAAGAAAAACGAAGAAATGGCATGACAAGCGGATTCGTAGAAAGACATTTGAAGTGGAACAGCGAGTCTTGAAATACAACTCTAAGTTCAAGAATTATCCGACAAAATTGAAATCAAAGTGGTCTGGTCCATTCATTATTCATAAAGTTACACCTCATGGAACTATAGAGATTCAACACCCAACCAAACATCGAACCTATATGGTGAATGGTCATCGGTTGAAAATTTATGATGAAGGTGAGGACAACAATCTTGAGGAGGATCCACACCCGGGAGAGCTCATATACCTCATAGAGGCAAATTATGAAGCAACATAGCCCACGAGATAACCCGTCGAGCTTAGCGACGTTAAACAAAAGCATAATAAGGGTGAAAACCCCTTTATAGTTTTGTTTATTGCTTTCATTAGTGTATAATAATAAGTTTAGCGTTTTAGTTATGTGTATTAGTGTATTTTATAGCGAATGGGAGAAGATAGTATAGTATTTTGTTGTGTAGGTAGGTTAAATTTGAGTTTAGGGTGAAAAAGAGCATAAATAAATTGACTACGCCTGGTGCGGTATACCGCAGAGGTGCGGTGCACCGCACCAGTTGAAAAAAACGTGGGCACGAGAATCCACGGGTTAAAGGTTAGATATAAGGGGTTAAAAATATCGCGAAAAACCGTCATGAAAATATTGATACGCTACAGGTGTGGTAACCACAGCACAAGTGTGGTGTACCGCAAGCCCCGCCAAAATCGTGCACATTGCCCGACACGCGTGCCAAGGCAGACATCTAAAGAGGCATCAACTATACACCAGACCGTGAGGTAAGAATCATCATGCGATAACTGTAGTACACCGCACACTACGTGTTCAGACAAAGAAGATAGAAAGTAGGTTTTATTACATTATAACCCTAGCCTATATCTTCCATCTACTTCACCCAGACGAATATTCAGCCTTCAAGCCTCCATTAAAACTTCACTAAACCTTCACCAACTCACACAAAACATAATCAAATCCTTCCTCCACCTTCCAACATCACATAAACAACACTCAATCCAATCCATTACACCAACATACACCAAGAATCTTAAAGCTTTTCAAAGAATATTCATAACTCAAACAAGTCACATTCCTTCTCCATTCTTAATAAAAGAACATTCAAGAACCAAGGAATCTTCCTACATCAGTACAACCCAAAAAACACTACTCTTCAAAGTTCAAGAACTTTATTTCTGACTTGGCTAATCTTTGAGTTGTGGGTGGAGAAAGATGACTAAGAGAACGGATTCCATTCAATTCAAGAATGAAGTGAGAAGCTTGCCGAAGAAGAATGTGAACAAGTCACTTGGGAAAACACATGATAAACCGATCTGAATTCGTGAATCGCCAAACAAGATACTAAAACCCGAAGTGGCTAAGCAAGGAAAAAAGAGGTATAATCTGAGAAACATTCAAAAGGAAGAGAAAGAGACACAACCAGAGACAGACCATCTCTCCTCCTCAAATTCAAAATAAGGTACGAATAGCTTCGAACCTGCGATTCCATATTGGGAAAATTCATTGTTCAACAGAATAGAAAAACTTGAGAAGATTCAACACAACACTGTCATGAACTAATTAAGCATCATGCACAATGTCAAGCGACTCCAAAAGTTAATCAGAATGGAAATTATCGAAACCTCTTTTGATCGAGAATTCGAGAGGATGTTCTACGGCCACGTATCATCTTCTAACCCTTCTCCTTAGATTCTTATTATTTGTTGGTATATATTACTAATATTTATCGCTTTTTGAGTCTTTTTTGAGTTGTGGGGACACGACTCACTTTTGAATGGGGTGGGGTACTCGTATTCCCGTTTTGTCTTTACTCTTTTTCAAAAGTCAATAAAAATTTAAAATAAGGGTTAGGTGTATAGAATGTAGTAAATGACCTTTTAAGCATAAATTTTATCAAGATAAAGATAGAAAATAGGCTTGAATCTAACGGCTTGGATAGTTGGGATGCGAATCCCAATGCGTTGAACTCGAAATTTACTAGGTAAACCTAGCTCTAACCGTTGATTATCCTTCTAAAATCCTGAGAAAGACTAAAACAAAAAGAAAGCGTAAAACTGAAAACAAATAAAATCTTCTACACTAAATAAACACAAAATAGATTTAACTAAAAGATAAATCCCCGACAGCGGCGCCAAAAACTTGGTGGGGGCAAAGGTGTGATAAAATAATAGATAAATAAAGATAATAATAAAGAGTGACACACCCTTGAGAACCACGGAACTCACTGCAAGTATCACAGATCGTATGCAAGTTTTAATGATAAGTCAAGTTCGTTCGCAGGGATTGTATCCGTTAGATCTACTTATATTTAACAAGCGTAGATGAATTTATATGTTTTAGATAAAAATACAAAAAGATGAAATAACAATCTACGCAATTAAATAATTAAAACAAATAAACAAAACAAATAACTAAATATGAATGTAAGTCAAATAGATTAGGATTACTAATATGAGTCTATTACTAAATCGTTATTCTAACCTGTCACAGATTAAGCATTATATATTAACCAGGATTCTAAATTCTACCTAGCCTTCTCTAGGCTTAGGAGCAACCTCTCCACTACTAGGGATTCCTAAGTAATGATTGGTGATTAAATCAAACCTTAATGGCTATCTAGTTAAGCAAGGGATCAAAACTAGACGATTATGTGGTGTTGTCAATAACTAAGAGTAATCCTAAGATTGGCCAAATCTAAGGTGTAACAATAAGTCAAAACACATAATAACAATATACGCCAAGCTCAATAAATTAAAATAACAAATAGTATTTAAAGACAAAATAATAATCCAACAATTAAAAGTAAACTTACAGAATAAAAGTTTAGAAATATGGTTGAGAATAGATCTAAAGCTAATTACTCTAAATATAGAGAAGGTAGAGTAGAAATGGAGTTTGTCACTCTCCAACTTCTTGCTTCTTGTCTTCCTCTATAGGTCAGCATGCTTCTTGAATGAATAGCTTGATTCTAAGGATGAATATTAATGTAAAGGACTAAGCTATTGTTTATAATTTAAGCTAATGTTTAGAACTGAGCAAGGACATGTTTACAATGGTATAAGGGTGTATTTATAGGTGTCTTGGAAGCCCTAATTCGTTTTCTTGAAGGAGAAGTAAGTAATGGACTCCAAGCCCAACTCAAATTCGTAACCCTAAAAACATGAAATCAGGTCCGATTTTCTTTTGGCTCTAACAGCTTCAATATTCATCCGTTTGACGCGTATGAATATACCAAATTGATCGTCTCGGAAAGCTATTATACTTTTCTCTTGACCGTTTCTCCAAATTCCACACCGTTCTTGAGATATAAGCTGATTTGTGGTCGTAGGTGCAGAAATTCAGGATTAAGGCAGCTTTTCCTTTTCCATGTTTTTAGCTTTTATTTCCTTATCTCCAATTACCATGTCTATCTCTTTCCATATCTTGTAGTCTTTGACTTGGACTCTAATTAATCTCCATAATTATCTTTAAAGCTTCACACTAAATAAACAATTAAACCCAATATGCTCTAAAAATATTATTTTACTAAATCAAGACTCAAAATAGGAAAGTGTAGCATTTCTCAAGAAAATCGACTATAATGACTTCTAAATCACTAAAAATGATGTCTCATCCTAATATAAATCGATCACAAATGAGGAGACATCAAAGTCACTTTTGGGAAGTTAGAGCATTCATTGGGAAAGTACATCGCCATCTTGTTTCTATCACCACAAAATACGAGTAATAGCTATAGACCTGATTAGTTCTGATATGGAAAGATATTGAGGTCAGTGTCGCGTGAGAGGTGACGGAAGTGAATCCGGATTTGAAATGAAAAAGTTATGGCAGTTTTACCATCGTGACTCGAACCTGAAAATGTTAGTCAAAAACGGGTTTGGCCAATTTTAAGTCATTTGAGTGAGCCCATTAGGTCCAATTCATTTTTAGACTCAATATATAAGCTTATTTGAAATCCATAAGTCGTAAACTTCACTTTTTATCAAATATTTTTCATCTGGAGAGGGGTCACGCGCCTGGAGAAAAAAGAAGAAGGGTTTTACACCCAATTTTCATCATTCACTCCCATTCCACAAACTATCTATCCCATATCTTAGTTAATTAGTTTTTAATTTGTCTTTTAAACATGATTCTAGTAGTAATTTCATTGTATTTTCATTTATGTAGTATGAACTAAGCTTCTTATTGCTTGAAACTTGCAAGGGTATGAACCTAAGATGTTATCTATTTGTGTTTTGGTTATTTGGGATACATTTTTACGTATTGAAATGAGTTGAACTCCTATTTTCCATTTGATATATGTGTGCCTATTCTTTTCGACTAACACCCGGACGAGGGGTCGGATATTCAAACAATTATATATATATATGCTTAGTGCCCTGTATCAGACAATATTGGCATGCTAGGTAATCATCTAGGCCGTGTGTTTGACCTCTTGAAAGCCATGATACTAGTAGGGTTAAACACTAATTCACTCGTGAGAAAATTAGATAATCTTGCATCCCGATTAATGTGAACCATATTCAACTCGCCCTTATTCCATAAACGAGATAATTTTTAATTAGGTGGATTACCTGTAAGGATCAAGCATTCCATTCTCATACTTGATAAACTTTTTAGTTTTTTCTCTTATTTGCAATTTAGTCTTTAATTCATAAAAACCAAACAAAATTCCTCTTATTTATTTATCATTTCCCTTAGCAGCTTAACATTATATTACAATCAAAGCGCATTATCTACTACGTTAGTAGTCCTTCTGAATCGATAGCCCTTAAGCTTATCATATTTTTGCTTGACAATAACATGTACGCTTGCAGGGGGTCGTTAGTTCCAGTGGTAGCACTTCATCGTATTTTTATAACACCTGGAACCCGTAACAATAACCGCATAGATTGAACTGACTAGACTCGTTACCCTATCTAGAGTTTGTATCAAGGTTTCATATAGGGACAAATAATACATGAATATAAATTCTAGGAGTTTTTATAACTATGTCTTTGATTTGCATGAACATGGGTAGCAATATAGTAAACCTTAACTCTGTACGAAACTAATATATATAAATTTTTGTGTTTAAACATTTTAATAACTTTCCTAAAATACTCCCTTTTGCAAGTGATATAACAGTGAAGCGTGCATACTACTAATACATCGCACCTTTTTTGTAAACATTGAGCTAGGATGTACCTTGATTTTTCTTGTTAAGGCCACCTAAAATTTTTAATTTGATACTCTCGGTTATTTTCTACCATAATTTCTAAGCATTTGATGGGGCTAAAGATTTGATAAATAAATAGATAAATAAGATAATAATGGTAAGGACAAACACCCTTAACTAGCACGAGAAACTCACTGCAAGTATTACAGATTGTGTGCAAGTTTAGTTAATAAGTAAGACTCATTCGCAAGGATTAAGCATGTTAGCGTAGAATCGTGTTTAGAGAAGAAAGTGTAGTAGAGATTAACTGCTAAATTAAAAGAAAAATTATTAAAGAGATAAATGTTTGGGGGATATATTCATTAACTACTAATGCAATAAATAAAAGGAAATAGAATGGAGATGAGAGATATAGCTTAGGTTTGCTAGTATGCGATTATCCTTCTAAATCTATATTTCAGTTATAAGGGTGATTAAAGCTCTTAGAGAGAAGTAGTGAGGATTCTATATTCCACCTAACCCCCTTCCGGGTGGACTTAGGTGGCAACTTAACAATTACCAGGGGACTTGGGTAAGGGGACCCTGCGCAATGATCAGTGGTTAATCTCAAACCCTAGTGACTATCTAGTTAGGCAAGCCACTCAGGAACACTACCGCACAGTAGACGTTTATGTGGTATTTCTACAATTGAACACCCCTTCCGGGTGACCATCCAACTTCTAATGGGGTAATCCTATACTCGTGCACTAGCAAGGACTACAGTCATTGAATCAAAGCACATAAAACAAATATATGAAATAGATAAGAAGCTTAATCTGTTAAAAGGTTGATCCCAAATAACGTAAAATAACGAAATAGAATTCAATGATTATACATGTGCAAAATCCAAGCTATGGGAGAATTAGTTCATACTAGAAAGAGATAAACTAAAAGGTAGATACATACTTGTCAACTTGCTTCTATGGATCTCTAAGTATAATATTAATTAATAACTTAGCAAAGACATATTTACAATGATAACTAGATGTATTTATAGGTGCTAGCTAACTCTATGTCAAAATATTGGAGTAGAAGGCAAGTAATTGGAGTTCTTTTCCAATTCAAATTTGTTTCCTAAAATATAGGATAGGATAAACACTGCTGAATGATTTGGTTATATCTCCTTCGTTACTTATCGGATTTTCGTGCACTTTATATATAGAAACGACCACAATTCAAAGATCTATACGCTCATAAAAGGGCTCCTCCAGACTCGTAATTTATTTTCTGTAGTCTTCAAAACACTAGACGACTTTATAGCATGGTAGATTTATTTAGTAGCTTTTCCTTTCCTAATTCAACTTTGTTTTCTTTTGACTCTAGATTTCACCTTGGATCTTCTTTCTTAACTCCTTGACATTGATTTGGCCTCTAATTAATTCTTTTTACTTAGGAGCTTCACATTTACACAAAAATTATACAATAAAATGCTACAAAAGTAATAAATCTCCAAGTCAAGGCATAAATTAAGAAATTATCTAATAGTGGGAAAAAATTAATTAACAATTACTATGATTCACCTAAATGATGATTCATGAGTGGATTAATTCATCGCAATTATGGATACATCGGCTTTGCATGTGACAGCCATCCTGGTGTTGGTGGATTGCCTTGTGATATTTTTTCACCCCTGGATAGTTGAATCACTCCTTGGATACTCGACGTTATGAGAGCCTTAATTTTTCTTGTCAATAATGTGTTTTGCCTACAGTTCGTAGTTGTTTTTGCTACCCTGGTGGGTCCTGGGTTGTGATAAAATTAAGCAATAAAATAAAGGATCCATAGACCGTAAGTGTACGGGTCGTTCCAAGTAATTAATAAGTAAATACAGTATTTTCGTCTCAACATGGATTTATGTAGTTATTCTATATTCATGTTTAATATTACAATAGATAGTATTAATCGTCTTAATTAAAAAGATAAGCAGTGAAGTATTTTGTTGTCTAATTGACTGAATAGTAAAATGAATAATAAATAATTATGCATATAGGATAAGGAGATCCAAGTATGAATTTATCCTATTGGATTTATGATTCCTAAGAATAAGGGCGAATGGATAATTTCACAATAGTCGGACTCTATAATCTCCTAACCTCCTGTCAGGTGGATTTAGGATCTATCCTACGCTAAGATGAACCCCTCTAAGGTAGTAAATTTACTTACGGATGTGAAGTTCCTTTACCCAATTGGCTACGTGGTTAGTTAAGCCTGTCGATCAATAACGGACACCACGCGTCTATATTCTAGTTCTGTAATTAAACCCCCCTTGTCGGATGATCATTGCCACTAGTGAGTAGCCTAATTACTAAAACCTCCCCTTGATTCACGACGTCAATGATAGTAAACAAGCACAAGAATATAGTCAATGGAAATTAAGAACCAAATCAATTAAATACTAAAATCCCAGATTCAAATTAAAACAGAAAAATAATAATCAATGGTTCATATAATTACAATCCTAAAGAGAAAGTATGCATAATAAAACTCTTGAATAAATAGCTTAGAAATACCTCATAGACAAAATAGATCTAATACTAATTTACCCAAGGAATAGAGATGGAGAACGGCAGAATTGATGTAGTTAAGCTCTAGCTCTTGCTTCTTCCTCCTCTAGATCCTCCTGATTGCTTCTATGATGATTTATGTATGTATATTAAGCTTATGCAGCCAAAGGATAATTTTCTAAGGTTAGGAACTCATATATATATATATATATATAGGTGTTAGGTCGAAATCTTGGAGTAGAAGCAAAGTAATTTGACTCCTTTTCCAAATCAAATTCGTTTCCTTAAATATAGGAAATAGGATAAATGCTGCTGTCTTGTTTTGGTCGTATCTCCTTTGTTATTGGTCCGATTTTTTCCTATTTTATATCGAAACGACCGCGTCGAAAATATATACACTTTCCTTTATATTTATCCTTCAAATTTACATCCGATTTTGAGTTATATTCACCTTAGTGGACATGGCTGCAGAATTTCAAATTTACTTGACAACATTTCTTTTCCTATTTTATCTCTACTTCCTTTTATCTCCAATTTATATCCATATCTTCTTTTCTTTATCTCTTGGAATTGATTTGGAATCTAATTAATTTCCATATGTCTTTAAAGCTTCACATTAACACACAAATTAACCCAAATATGCTCTAAAAATAATAAATCTCCAAATCAAGGTAAGAAACTGGAATATGACAAAATAAGCACAAAAGTCTATCTAATAAGTCCATTTTCTACCTAAAATGATATCTCCTAAGGGCTTATACTTAGGAAAAAAGGGAGACATCATAACCCTTTGGTGAATTTACGACATTGTGATGGGTCTCTAGAAGTTCCATAAGAAGAGGGATTTGATGATTTACTAGCAAGCAATGACAAGATAGCGTAATGCCCAGTTTTAGATCATCTTCATCAATCTCATAAAGAGAGACGCGCTTAATAAATTATGTCGCCACAATATGAAATATTTTGTGGATGAGGAAAAAATTTCATCCCAATTCATCTTGCTAGATCAGATGCTTGCTTAGTGACAGATGTGGACTAATAGTCACTTCTTCACATATGTTAATATTGGATTCGTTCCCCACTAGTTATATACATCCCCAATTTAGAACAACTCTATAAGCGAGGATGATTCCTATCAGGGTTATTAAACACATGCTATGCATTAGAAGATTGAAGTGAAAGGTTCATCTTTCAAATATCCCTGAAAACAAGGGCCCCTTTTTCTTTTGTATCATAATTTTATCCCAAGCCTTCCCTTGGATGCATTTATTAACCCCCCCCCCCCCTCCCAGCCCCACCAGAAGTTCTCCTCCATCTTCGACAAGTCTTTCCAGAAAGCTCTAGGCAGTTGAAGAATTCACATGGTGTAGTTTGGTATTGCCTGCAAAAGTATTTTTATTAAGTACTTCATTTTCACCCTTCGAAAGTAGACGTTCATTCTAGCCAAGGGTTCTTTTAAAAGAAGTGGTCCTAAATCAATTTGAGTGTTTAATATCTAAGCTAGTGTAGTCCATCGAGATCCCCATGTATTTTCCAATAAAGTCTGATTTATGTATACCAAGAGAGTATGTTGTCGAGTTTATAAGCGACACGGGGATTACCTGGACCGAAACAAATCTAGGATTTGTCGAGGTTGGCCCTTTGACCAGATCATCTACAATATTTGACAATGACATTCTTGAAAGTAGAAATCTATATATCATTAAGAGTAACTAGAAAAATGGAGTGATTGGTAAATATTAAGTGGGTCAACACACGACGATTTTTACCAGTTTAAGGCCTTTAATGTTGTCATCTCTTATCTCAAGATTAATGAGTCCCATCAACGGCTCTGTGAGAAAATAGAAAAAGAAATGGGAAAAAAAGTATCCTTGCCGAATACTAGGGCTGCAAACGAACCGAACCGAACCAAGCCGAACTTTAGCTTTCTTGAGTTTGTTTGCTAATATTTTAGTGAGCTTGAGCTTGGTTTGAGTTTGATAAGAACCGAGCCGAACCAAACTCTAGCTTTCTTGAGCTTGGTTTGTTAACTAACGAGCCGAACTCAAACAAACCCTTAGCGAACTCAAACTCGAGCCCTTGGTGAGAGTATCGGTTTATTTGCAGCCCTAGATACTAGAAGTATATTTATTAGATATTAAAAAATATACTTATTATATATAAAATATTTTAGTTACGATTAATTACATATACAAAAGTTTTACGTAGTTTTGACTTGTTGTATATATATATATATATATATAACTTTTAATTGAGTATATCTACCAAGCCTATTAACGAGCTCTTACCGAACCCTTACCAAACTGTTCACGAGCTTAACGAGTCGAGCTTATATAGGTTTGAGTTTGTCTCGTTTAGTAAACGAGCCTGAATTTAAAGCTTGAGTTTGGCTTGTTTAAGTAACGAGCCGAACTCAAACAAACCCTTAGCAAACTCAAACTCGAGCCCTTGGTGAGAGTATCGGTTCATTTGCAGCCCTACCGAATACCATTAGTTGGGCTAATAGTTTCAACAAGTTCACCGTTAAGCAAAATTTTATAAAAAGGTAGAATAAATTTTACCAATTAGAGATTTGGTGTGAATATGAGAAGTAATTTGTACGAGATTGAGAGCATTTGCTTTGGGAGTTACTATTAGGCGCTTGTGTATTTTTGATATAGACGATGTATACGTACAAAGAACATGTATAAAATCATAATAACTTAAGTTAGAACAAGAATACAACTGAGGGTTGAATATCAAAAATTCCTACTCCAATAGTTTCCTTATTATTGGGTTCCCATTTGTATGGTACCCAATTATTTGTGTTTTTTAGCCATATTTAGCTAACCTTAATGTCACTTTACTACATATTTTTTATTTTTCTTTTAATTAAAATATGTTATATATATATATTATAAGTTTTAAAAAAATAATTACTCAATTATTAATATTATGTATGTAAATATTTTTATTATTAGTTAAAAAAGTTAATAAAATATTATAATTATTAAAAAAATTAGTTAAGAGATTAAAGAAGTTAATCAAATTAATTGAAAAAATCATATCTTCATAATTTATTAAATATTATTAATAAATTTTAATCTTATTGGCTATTGAAAAAAAAAAATTGTTTCATTTGAAAAAAAAAATCTCGTTTGATTATTCCTTTAAGAATTATAATGTAAATATTAATATTATATTTTTTTGTTTTGAATATTTTTAATAAATATAAAAGTAAAATAATAAATAAATAATAGTGTGAGAATTTTAAAAATTAATGGATTAATTAATATAAGAAATTTTAAGATAAAATTAAAATTGAGTTTTTTGAAATTGGGAAACTGTTAGAATAGAGTTATTTATAGGGCTAATATTTGATAAAGAATAGGTGTTTGACTCCCAATTCTGACAAACTTAATGGGTAGATGTTGGACATAGCCTAACGGTTTTATCTTCATTACAGGTGTTCAAGGCATAAATCCTAATTACAATAGTTCTTCTTTTGTTACAAGGAGATCAGATTGGATCGTGGAGAGAACTAGACTAGTACATCATCAAACAAGCCTAGACTATACATAACTCTAGGCGTCTTCCATCCTAACCCATCACGAATGATATATTTCCAAATCCCCTTAGGAGGGTCCTGGTAGAAGCAATAATTCTCTATCTGCTTTGAACCAAAATGAGCTAGCCAATCCGCACAATCATTCGACTCGCGGTAAATGCAAGTGAGCGTGAATAACCTGTTCCTTGCCATGATATCCCTTATTTGGTTGATCCAATGTGCGGCAGGTCCTTTATCTTTTCGAATATTACATTTTATTTCAACTTCCTATGAATCCACCTCCACAACCACCTCACTTAACTGCATATTTCAATCAATTTAAGGCCCTCAAATAAAGTTATCAACTCGACAATAACTGGAGACTCATGTTGTATCCTCATTGAGAAAGCACCAACCCAATCTCCTTCTCCATCCCGTATTAAACCTCCACCTCCACCTTGTTTGCGCCACTTATTACAATATCCATCCGTATTTGATTTCAGTCCCCGAGTTGGTTTGCTCCATCCTATAAGCTTTGCGGCACCCCTGTTAACCGAGATACAACCTAGAAGGCTGGAACCTTCCCCCACGATCTAGCGTAGGATTTTGCTAAAGAATAAACCTGTCGTAACATGTTTTGACAGGAAGAAACCCCATCTCCGTTGAATATGGTATTATTTCTTTCCTTCCACACAACTTCTAAGAGTGCACCAAAGAATGTGCTCCACTCGGCACCAGCAAAAATACCCTTACCACCAAGTTAAGTCAGAAATTGGCAAACGCATTATTGTAGGGATGTCCTCTTCAGTTGCACTAAAGCTTGAATCTGCAGTGCCGTTAGTTCCCTCCATGTCTTCACTCGCTAAACCTGGATTCTGCAGCTGCTGTAAAGTCCGACTATTGAGCTGGTCATCCTGTTGCGGTGTGTCAAGAAGTCTTGGTACCTGTTCATCCAAGACCAGCCGCTGCTGTTGAACATCCCGTACCTGCTGTTATGGAGAAGAATCCCTCGGTACCTGTCCACCCAAGAACCAACCATGATGTTGCAAATTAGCAATCGAGCCCCCTGTTGTCTGTACATGAGAGTGCAGACCCAAAACTTCCTCCTCCCATCTCTCCCATGCTGAACAGTACAAGAATTCCTCTGGACCTCTCTCCGAATCAAGTTCCACAAGTTCTTCGTAATATTGCAATCCCGAAACAAGTGAAGAGCACTTTCCTCGACTACGCCACACAACTGACAAGTTGAGGGAACTTCCATACCCCTTCGAACCAAATTACCCGTCGCAGCTAGCCTATCTTGCACCGCTCGCCATACCAATACCCTTGTTCTTTGTGGGCACTTAAGTTTCCACACCTTCTCCCAATTCATATTCGGAATCAGATCTCATCCAAATCCCAACGCGCCGATCTTACCGAAAATTCTCCCCGTATCTCAAGAAGCCAAGATAATGTATCTTTTCTGTTGACTCCCCTCTCCACCCTAACACAAGTAATCTCCAAGAGCTTCGAGGGTGGAAGTAAGTGCTGAAATCTATTCCAATCCCATAACCCTTCATTTGTCACATATTCACTAACTACCAAATGTTTCTCCCCCAAACTCACCTCCTCGAGAGCATGATCTATTAGCGGAGATTCACCAACCCAAATATCCAACAAAAAGGAAATCATCTTCCCATTTCTTAAGAGCCATTGGGATCCCCGTCTAACTACGACAATACCTTCCACAATGGCTTCACACATACACGAATCACTCGGCTTAACTACATAATGAAAAACCGCCGATTTAAAATATTTTTGTCTCATCACAAGAGGCCAAATGGATAAATTATCATGAATCAACTTCCAACCCAACTTATCCAAAAGAGCCTTATTCATCTCCTCCGCCGACCGAAAACCTAACCCTCCAACATTCTTAGGTCTACAAACATCTTTCCACGCTACCCAATAAATGTGTTTCTGACCATATGCATTACCACATATGAATTCTCTGCGAATTTTATCAATCTCAAGACATACGTAGTTAGGCAATTTCTCCACTTGCATGATATACATTGGTGCCGCACTCAAAATAGATTGCGCTAAAGTTGTGCGACCTGCAAGTGAAAGAGAATTCCCCATCCATTTTGCCAATTTGCTCCTAAGTCCGTTAAATAATTCACCATAGAAATCCTTAGGCCTCCTACCCGAAAGTATGGGGACCCCAAGATATTTTCCAGTCCCCTCGCTTCTTCGGAATCCGCTTTGCCTCGTGATCGCCTCAGCCACCACCTCATCAATATTTTTTTAGAAATATATGATTGATTTATCCTTGCTAATCGATGTCCCGTATCCGAACAAAAAGTGTTCAAAGTATGCTGCAAAAGATCAAAATTATGAGTAGATGCTTCAGCAAACAAGATTAAATCATCATCAAAGAAAATATGGGATATAGGCAACCCCCTTGATGACATTTGAATCGGCTTCCAACTCCCTTCTTCCACAAGCTGCTGCTCCATACATATGACGAAAAGGTATGGTGATACTGGATCGCCTTGTTGTATACCTCTACTAGGTCTGATCAGCCTTAGGACTTCACCACGCCATAAGATACTCAAGTATTCTCCTCCATTCCTGACATAATCACATCCACCCACATAGATGGAACCCCAAGAGACTCCAAAGAATCTTTTATGAAGTCCCATCTAATTTTATCATAAGCCTTGGCTAGGTCAATCTTGATAGCCATGAAGCTCTTTTTCCCCTTGCAATGCCTTAAGAAAAATCCACCTCACTGACTAATACTATATTATCAATAGTAGACCGCTTAGGAAGAAAACTGCTCTGAAAGGGACCAATATGGTCTGATAGCAAAGGTCGTAATCGATTGACAAGTACTTTCATACATATCTTATAACTCACGTTAATTAAGTTGATCGGTCTGAACTGAGTGATGTATTCAGGGTTCCCCACCTTAGGTATGAGATGAATTAGGGTACCCAAAACCTCTTTTGGAAATCGACCACTCTCTAGCGCGAGCCAAATCATCTCACAAACTGCGGGACCCACAATCTCCCAACATTTTTGGTAGAAACCTGTTGTCATCCCGTCTGGACCTGGCGACATCTGAAACACCGCTAATCGAATTTCTTCGTCTGAAACACCTCCACTAAGAGAATCGACATCACACGGACTAAACCTTGATAACCGCGGCAAAACGAACACCCTCAGATTGGTCTCTTCCAGTGTAAATAGATCCTCAAAAAAACCCTACCAATCTTTCTCCACCTCGGTATCTACAAACTCTATATGGCTGTTATTTCGGATTCTTAGATCATTGTTGTTCTTTCTCTGCTTGATCTGCGCCGCTCTCTGGTAAAATTTAGTATTTCGTTCTCCCGAATTAATCCACCTGTACGCGCGCTGTCAAACCAATGAAATTCCTTCTGCGCTAGGAATCTTTCGAACTCCTCTCGAAGTCTCTTCTCAAGGTCAACTAACGAAGAATTATAAGACCTTTGTAGTGCTTTCGGGATTCCCCCGATACGAGCGAGGAGCCTAATCCCCAAAAACCTCACGCTTCCACACTTCCAATTCCTTTCGCAAATTAACCATAGTTTTGCTGAAATCTTTGCCTTCTTTTCCCCATTGCTCCCCCACCAAATCCTTGAAATTCTCATGATGACACCATGAAGTCTCAAACCTGAATCTCTTTCTACAAGCACTCGGAGAGTATGGTGTGCTAATCGTAATAAGTAAAGGAACATGATCTGAGTGCACTCTAGGAAGATGTTTGACTTTAGTTGACCCGAATAGATCCCACCATAGCTGATTGTCGTACGCCCTATCCAAGCGCTTTAAAATCTCCATACCCGAGTTCCAGGAATCACTCCACGTATATCTCGAACCCTCAAAACCCAAATCCTCCAAACCGCAAGTGTCTTTCCACCTTTCAAACTTCACCATTGAGCGCTTAGTACCCTCCACACCGCTGATGTCTCCCTTTTTGTTCTAACTATATGCCCTTAGAAGACATCAAATTAGGTGATTATTTGACTTATTTACTAGACTTTTAAGCTTATATTACGATTTCTTCCCTTAGATTTGGATTATTTGTGTTTTAGAGCTTTTATGTGTTAATTCGTTTATTTTTAGTGTAAAGTTCTTAGGTTTATGATTTGATGGAATATCAAGACAAGGATAAGAAACGGGAAATAAATTCTTGGATTAAGCGTTGAAGTCAAAGGCGAGAATAATTGATTCGAAGAAGTAATTAGTGCAGAATGAAATCTGGAATGTTGTCACAAATCACTGTTTTCGAGCATCTTAGCCACTGATTCAGCCTTGGAGCATAGAATGACGTAGCTAGAGCTTGAAGTCAGGAAGATTTTCCAAGTTGAACGAAGTGATTCCGAGTCCGGACGCAAAAGTTACAACTGTTTTAGTAACAACTGGTCACCAGTTACGGGATTTTAGTAAATGGATTGGGCTTTTATTCTAATTAACTTAATCCTTATTTTTAATAGCCCAATCCGTTTTTCCCACTATAAAAAGACCTTTAACCTCAGTTTTTACAGACACAGTTCATATTAGATAAGAGGCAACGCTTAGCAAAAGTCAGAGAAGCAAAATGGAGAGAGAAGAGCTGAAGCTGGAGAATTCCTTCTTCAACAACAACAATACTCAACCCTTTAATTAGGTTTTTCTATTTCTGTAATTCATTATGTGAATCTTTTATCTTTTATTTCAGTAGTTTTTAACATTATGAGCTAAATTCCTTAAGTGTTTGAGATTCGCATTAATGGGTTGAACCCAATTTTAATGAATTCATGTTTTTGGATTTGGGATTATTTTAATTTAAATTGAATTGGGTAATTTCGTATTGACTATTATTTTGTATTTAAATAACTATCTTTGAAGTCATGAATCAAACCTAGGATTTAGTAATTAGGCTATTCCATATAGTGGCGTATGGATCACCTTGACGGGGGATTTAATTACGGAACCAAATAATAGACGCAAGGTAAAAATTATTGACCCTGACGGCTTAGTTAACCTTATAGCCAATTGGGTAGAGACCTTGAATCATTCAAAGGTGGATTATAATCGCCCTGACGGGGTTTGTAACACCTAAGAATAGCTCCTAAGTCCACCCTGACGATGGTTAGGAGACTAAAGAATCCCGACTAGTACTTAATTCCCGATTCATCCCTTAAACAGATACATTGATTTAATAGATTTAGGTGAAACCCTTGCGAAACTCAAGTACTGCGTCTAAGTCTTTGCGTCTACTCATTTATATTTACTTGCGTCTTATTTATTTGCATTAGTTAATTTAGTATTTTAATTTAATTGCGTCTTAGTTCTTAATCAAAAACCTAAACAAATATTTATATCTTTTATTTTTCGCATCACATAACAATTAATCGCACTTATATCATAATATCGAAAGTCATACTTAATCCGTCCCTGGGATCGAAATCCCGTTTACCGGATATTACTTAGACGACCCGTACACTTGCGGTACGTGTCTTGCCTTTTTAGGTGTGTCTATTTTAGAACACACAAGAGACACGAACCGCCTAGCTGACCAACCTCATTACCAATCTAATTAAAATCTCCAACAACTAACCATGGTACCTTGATCTCATTCGAAGCCTCTTCAAGTGCATCCCAGTCATAGGGAATCTCTGAGCCAATCGCTAGAACTCGCATAAACTGTAGAAAGGATCTAAGAAGTACATAAGTCTTTAGAAATACATAAATTAAGGGTGAATTATATATAGGGTCTTAGAAGCACTATTTTTTCTCTATAGAGTAGTGTCTTGAAAGTTGTTATTCTTAGGGACCTCATTTTTTACAATAGTCTTTCCTACCCTTACTATCACTAAAAGACAAAAAAAAGTGATGTCACTATTTCTCTCTCCTCTACCTACCACTACCCACCTACCTCCAACTTCCCACCACCTACCACCGAACTCCGACCACCGACAACCGACCACCTACCACCGAACTCCGACCACCGACAACCGACCACCGACCACCGATCACCGATCTCCGACCACTGACCTCAGGCCACCAGTCATCGGAAAAAACATAGAGTATCGGAAAAAACTGAGAGTACTCTATGAAATAGAGAGAGTACTCTCAGTTTTTTCCGATACTCTATAAAATAGAGAGAGTACTCCGAGAATTAAAATAATACTCCAACAATTTAAACAAATACTCTATAAAAAAAGTCGGAGTACTCTATAAAATATAGAGAGTACTCTATGAAATAGAGAGAGTACTCTTTGAAATTACATAAATACTCTACAAAATCATGTGTATCTATTTAAATATCTTTCTATTCAAAATTTAAAACCAATTACAATAGATAAATAAAAAAAACCTAAACTAATTACAAGTTGACCAGATCTGGTCAAACCAGATCTGAAAAAAAAACCTAAGCTAAAGCGTACTGTACGCGAGTAAAAAAAAAAAAAAAGGAGTCCGGCGAAGCACGAAGCAAGCAGCAGCGACGAACACAACCTCCGGTGGTCACGAGCTCGCGAAAGCTGCTTCTCCAGCAGCTCCAGTCTTCTCCATCATCACCATGGAACAAGCTTCAACAAGCCGATGAAGACAAGCACAGCAACACCACTGCAACAATCGAACAGCAGCTCGCGAATCTGCCAGCAACCTCGCCGGAACAGCAACCTCGCCGGATATGCCATTGTTGCGAGGAGGCAGCAGCCACGAACACAACCTCCGGTGATCACGAGCTCGCGAAAGCTGCTTCTCCAGCAGCTCTAGTCTTCATCGGAACCTATCGGAGCTTCCAGATGCTGCACCACCATGGTAGCAAACAGATGGATCTCGAGCTCTGCGCAGGAGGAGAGTGGTGGTGGTCACGAGCTCGCGGATCTGGAGGAAGGAGGAAGGACCGGAGCTCGCGGATCTGGATCTGTAACGAGGCGGTTTGGGGGCTGGGGGAGGAGGGAGATGGTGGTGGTGGTGGCCATTTCAGCGGTGGCGGTGGTGGTGGCCATTTAGGTGGTGTCGGTGGTGGTTGAGAGGAAAGAGGAGAGAGAAGCAGTGAGGTGAGGTATTGAATTTAGAATGTAAATGAAATTAGATCATCAAATTAGTATATATAGGTATAGAAAAAACAAAAGAAGGGTAGTCTAGTAATTGGGGTTTTGGGGTTCATGTGTTAAAAAGTTGCTGAGGTCTTTAGTAAGAAGAGGCTCTAGGTGGGGGTGCTAACTCGAAGAGGGGTGCGTGGTCAAGACCCTAAGTGTCGTTATCTCATAAATTAATTACCTGCTTAGAGGCCGATAAAAGTTGGACCGATATTTCGGAGAAGTTCCAAAACATCTAAATTCTCAAGTGCATCCTAGTCATAGGGAATCTCTGAGCCAATCGCTAGAACTCGCATAAACTGCAGAAAGGATCCAAAAAATACATAAGTTTTTAGAAATACATAAATTAATTACCTGCTTAGAGACCGACAAAAGTTGGACCGATATTTCGGAAGAGTTCCAAAGTATCCAAATTCCCTGAAGAAACCATCCGCTTCGACACGAATCAATTTCTCCATCCGAAGGGATTTAATTATCTTTGTCGCTTCCACTCCCGAGGCCTTAGTCTAAATACAATACTTATCCTGTTTTACATTACTTCTACCCCTATTTATAAAATCTCCATAGGTAGTCAATACCTACCCTTCCTTTTCAACCTATCTTTAAGACATGGACCACGATTTTGGAGGTGAGGCCTAAGATGGCTAACGGTTGTTATCCCCTTACGTTAAGGAGCTTCAGGAAATTAGTAAGTACACAGAGGCTAATATGGGTAGGAGATTCAACAAGGACCAAAACCAAATACAAAAACAAGTACCAATCATTCTTTCAAAAGTTTCTCTAATCTTCATTATTCATAAATTAGTAAATTATCAAAAATAGAAACAAAATAATTCCATTCCATATTTCCATTCCACATCACAAGGCTGTTTCATCTTCATCTATCCTTTTATAAACACTTTTTAAGTCAACCAAGTGGCGCATTGTTGGTCTACCATGCGGACAATTCCAAGGAGATTTCAACCCCGCCAAATGTTCCAAAATCTGAAAAATATTAAAAAACCTAAATTGAGAAACAGAAATACACAAGGAGGGCATAAATGGAAAAATGAAAAAAATACCTTGCGCATTTCATTTCTAGCTAATGGATCACCAATCATAACTGAGGATCTACACGCACGAGAAGCTAACATAGCACGTACTCTAGGAGGACAAACTGAATCACAAGTATCCATTCTGTAACTTCCTATCATCGAACATTCTCCATGACTATCCGCTAAAATCGAAATTAATTCCTTCACATCTATTCAAACAGAAAATAAATAAATAAAAAATAAATCTATTCAGGTAAGTTTGTGATGTGTAGTCCATATGAAACTTACCTTCCACTCCAAAAGTAAGATTTTTACTGAACGGAACTGCTTTTAGTTTAAATCTTTGTCCAGGTGGAGCATTTGTGTCCTCTTCTAATCCAAAACCATTTCTCCTAAAAGTTAACATACCATTAAAAACACATACACATATATGTATATATATAAATTGGTTAACACCTGATAGTATCCATGTGCATGGAAATCACAATTTCTTCTTCAGGTGATAATTCCATCTTCAGTGGCCTGCATAAAAAAGATGTAATTTTAAAAAAAAAAAAAAAATGTAAATAGATGGAATTTTTAATTAAAGTAATTGCTAAAAAAATTACCTTAGTAAAGGCTGCTGATTTAACACTGTAGATTGTGAGAGATGCTCATAGTTGTATTTCTCATCTGCAGCATGCTGATAATTAAGCCTTGTTAAAAAACACGTAAAAGTAAAAAAAAAATAAAAAAAAAAAAAGATACCTGATCAACAATGAAAAGGTCTTGATCTAACTTCCCGATAATAAAACCTAGATTAAATTGTCCAATCACCTGCATAACAAAAGGATCTTGTATATAAAAAAAGTGTCTATTTTAGGTATGAAATAAAAATATAAAATCAACCTTCATTTTTCCAAAATCTTCCTTTTTAAAGAGTTTTTCAAGTTCACGAGTAGCATCAGCTAATGCTTTTGTTTTCCCTTCTTCAGTTATCGATTGTGAAAGTTCAAGTGTTGCAGCATTATAATACCTGTCACTCATTTACAAACACTCATTCTTTTATTAAAATAAATAGATTATAAATTTAAATAATACCTTCCAATCTTCTTCATTCCATTATTAACACTTTGAAATCTTGATTTCCTCCTTTTCTCCAAGTCTTTAACATTAAATTTCAATGTCGAAACAATCTTTTCACTCGAAGGAAGTATCAAAGTATCTTTACATATACTACTCGATGACTCATTATTAATATTTGAAGCTATTATTACAGAATCATGTGTTTCCTCTTCAACTCTTGAGACCTTTAAAGGTTTATGCTCAGTAACATTCACACTATTTCTAAGAAGAGGCATTTCTGATAAAGTTGTAGTATTAACACTTTCTTCATGCTTTCTCTTACTTACAGTAACAAATTTCGATAGTGAAGATTGAACAATACTTGAACAACTTAATGGACTTTTTATACTAGTGTTATTAGTACATTTCTCTATTAATTTCGTACGTATATTACCACTATCAAATGTATTTTTCGGACTTTTGTAAGTAAAATCATTTTTCTTTGAGTTATGTACACGTAACATAAAGTCTTTTCCTTTATTCTCTTCATTTTCACTATCTAAATTGCATAATCCCTGTTTAGTTTTCAACATTTCGTATTGACAAAAAGGCTTGAAAGTGTGTTCTTCTTTAGGAAGCTCATCAAAGTTAGTTACAGAAAAACTTGCATGATCTGGCGAATATATTTTCTCTATAGCTTGTCTTAACGATTGTAAAAGTGAACTTTCATCGCTAAAAAACACTTTTCTTTTATCCGGAGTTACATTAACATCACAAGCATGAGTTGGAACTATAAAATTCATGATTATAATTGGATATTGTTTAGAATTTGCTCCTCTATATAACTCATTAACAAGTTTACTAACTTTAGGCATATCAATAGGTCGTCCATTTACGAAAAAAAATTGTCGATCACCTAAATTACGTCCACTTCCATGTCCAGATTTGGAAATATAACCATTAACTTTGTAATCATCTGATATATTTAGGTTTATAGGCTCTAAACAGTTATATGTACTCATACCAAAAACTGTTATGATATTATCTTTAAGTGATTCACTTCCTTGTGTTTTAAGTACTACAGATTTTGCGTTTTTTCCAGTTGAGTTTGTACATACTAATCTAACTCCTTTAGCTATAAGAGCATAAGCCTGATAAATGATAATTTACAATACATATCAGTTGTATAAAGAAGATAAAAGTATTAAGAAAGAAACTTACGTTTAATAAAGTAATTAGTTTTCCATATTCTTTGCGTAAATTACGATGAAACTCTTTGCTTCGAACAGGTAAGTTTGAAAAGAGCTTTTTAACAGTGACAGTAGTGCCGATTTGACGAGCAGTCTTCTTTTCGGATATTAGTTGACCGGAACGGTCAAAAGTCAAATGAGTAGCAATTGGTTCATTCTTTGTTTTTGTTTCAACTGTTAAGTCACCTAGAATACATAGTGAACTCAATGCTTCACCTCTGAAGCCAAATGTTGTTAATAAATGAAGATCGGGAAAATCCAGTAATTTTGATGTATGATGTTTCTGTGCAAGAACCTATAGAAAATTCATCATAATTAAACATAAGATAGTATATATACACTCAATGGGTCGATTAAGGGGAAATTGAAATAGATATATAATAATATAATGAATAAAGGGTAGTGTTAAGGATAAATGCCTTGAAATTATGAGGAGAAATGCCGGAGCCATTGTCGATGACCTGAAAAGATTCTTCACCGTAATCTTTTAAGGAAATTTCTATACTGGTGGCGCCGGCATCTAAGCTGTTCTCTACAAGCTCCTTGACGGCGGAGGAGAGGTCTATAATCACCTGTCCGGCACAAATTCGATGAGCTACGCCCTTATTAATCGGCCGTATAGTTGGGGAATCGGTCGACGATTCCATCTGAAATACAAATGAGCAGGTAACAAGGATAATGTTTTGGAACGAAAAAGAAAATTAAAATGGAAGTTCGACAAAAGGGATTGAACTTGAGCCCTACCTGAGTTGCTACAGTTGATTGAAGATTTTGCCGCCAAAATGCAGATAACTCGCTGTATGAATGTGGTTGTAGATTATTAATGCCAATTATTATACATCAAGAATTTCGTGGTTTAGTGGGTTATCACGTCTGTCTAACACACTCAAGTTCTTCGGTTCAAATCTAGTTTTGAAAAGTGTATCGATTTTTAAATTTGTTAAGTTATGATTTTAGACAAAAATAGAATTATATAATTTCAAATTATATAATAATTTGGGTAAGAGTTTCATCCAATATTAGATGATACAATATTCAAATCATATTCATTGATTATTATCAAAACATATGTTATTAGATAAAGTGCTTAAACACTTTTGTAAGTTTAAAACATAGGATATGTATATTAATATAATTGGTGTAAGTTCATCCAATATGGGTAAATTTCACCAACTAATAAATATGCAATTTAATCAAAAAGCAACATAATTTATGTATTTTTGGAGATTTTTTTATATGTGTGCTCTTATTTTATGAACATCAATATATTTATAAAATTCTCATTTGATTATGGTTAAAACTCGTAAAAACGTTTAAAAAACCAAAACTAAATGATGCAGTTATAGTTTTGAAAAGTGTAACCGATGATTAAAAATATTATTTGGTAAATATTGACATAAATATGCGACTACGACATTGAAACGATAAAAACGAAACAAAGAGGTGCCAATTATCATTAAATGACTAATATTTTTGGATTTTTTATACTTTATTAAAATTTTGTAATGTTATAATTTAGGTTTTACTTGTTTTGTGATTAATATATTTTTTTTTAATATGTTGTGTTTGATTAGTAATCGTTGTTTAACTTTTTGTGGTAGGTATTGACATAAAATGCGTGACTACACCATTGGAAACCATAAACACAAAACAGAAAAAAGTACCAATAATCACTCAATGACCAATTTTTTGGAATTTTTTTATTTATTAAAATTTTGTCATGTTATAATGTAGGTTATATTTGTTAGGGTTTAATATATTTTTAATAGGTTTTATTTGATTTGTAATTGTTGTTTCGGTTACAGGGTATATGTGTGATGTCTTTTCACTTGTGATGATTTAATATTAGTTGGAGATATCATTTTTAGTGTTTTAGAAGTCTAAATACTCGATTTTCCTATGTATTAGTACACTTTTCTATTTCTTGTCTTGATTTAATGACTTATTATTTTTAGAGCATATTTGGTTTAATTGTTTGTTAATTGTAAAGTTTTAAAGATATATATGGTGATTAATTATATGCCAAGTCAATTCTAAGAGATAAAGGAAAGAAGATATGCATGGAAATTGGAGATAAGGAAGAAAAAAAATAAGATATGGAAAGATAAAGTTATCAAAGAAATCTGAATTCCAGCACCCACGACCATAGAATTGATCATAAGTCAAGATTGGCTATGAATTTGGAAGAATGGTCTGAAGCAAAGTTATAGAGCTTTCCGAGACGATCTGTTTCGACTATTGAAGTTGGCCAAAACAAAATAGCGGCAGATTATTACCTTTTTTATATTTTAGGGTTACGAATTTGAGTTGGGCTTAGAGTCCAAGTTCTTCGATTCGTTGATGGCTAGTGAGGAGAGAGCCAAAAGCTCACTCCAAATTATCCAAATATACTATCATACCGTCCCTAAGCCGAAATTACAACCTTAAAGACCTTGTGATTCTTTGCTATGTAATTGAGAAGTGATTGAGCCATTAGAAAGTAGTTGAGTGGATCTTTGAATACTAGTGAAGTTTGATGAACAATCTATAGCTTTCTTGAGGAACTGAGTAAAGTCCCAATCCTTCTTACATTGCGAAACTAATCTGATCTTGAATTCAAGCCGTGTTGACTGTGGATATGAGAAGTGTACATGTATGTAGTTTATGAATATTATTGCATGAAATTTTCTAAGTTGTTGCTTTAGGTTTATTCTATATATTCTGCTATGTTCTTCCCATTGTGTTGAGAATTTTATAAGTGTGTATTTATAGACTTCCCTACGTTTTTATCTTTATTGTATCAGGACGATACAACTTTGAGTTGGGGGTCTTGATGTCTCCTCATTTATGATAGATTTATGTTAGGATGAGACATCATTTTTAGTGATTTAGAAGTCATAATAGTCGATTTTCTTGAGAAATAGTGCACTTTCCTATTTTGAGTCTTGATTTAGTGAATTATTATTTTTAGAGCATATTGGGTTTAATTGTTTATTTAGTGTGAAGCTTTAAAGATAATTATGGAGATTAATTAGAGTCCAAGTCAAAGACTACAAGATATGGAAAGAGATTAGCATGGTAATTGGAGATAAGGAAACAAAAGCTAAAAATATGGAAAAGGAAAAGCTGCCTAAATCTGAATTTCTGCAGCAACGCCTAAAGATGTGGTGATAACTCCAACACAGAAGCCGATTTTGGTAAATTCCTTTATAGGGATGTAGATAATTCGCTGAGGATTCTTTTGGTATATTATGGAGCAAAAACCGACCAATAACGAAGAAGATATGCTCAAAACAGTTCGGCAGAATTTATCTCTATTTCCATACGAATTTGAGTTGGGCTTGGAGTCCACCACTTTGCTTCTCCCTCAAGAAAACGAATTAGGTCTTCTAAACACCTATAAATACACCCTTATATCACTTGTAAATCATCCTTGCCTCATAGTAATTAGTTCTTAAGGTTTTATTCTTCCAGTTTATTGTAGAGAGCAAGATGATGTCTTTTGTAATTTCTTTTAGTTTATTTCCATCAGGTATGAACTAAACTTCCCATAGCTTGGGTTTTGCATCATGTATAATCTATGAATTCTAATTCTTCTATCTAAGTTTCTTTAGGAATTACATGTTTTAATCTGATATTAGCTACTTACCTTTATATTTGTTTATGTGTTCTGATTTATTGTCTTTCCTAGAACTGATCACTTTAGGATTGTTTTAATAGTAGTTAGATGGTCACCTTAACTGGGTGTTTAACTATTGAACCACCACATAACGTCTAGTGTCCGATATTAGTCCTGACAAAACTGATTCTAACTAGATAGTCATTAAGGTTTGTTTTAATCACCATATCACCAATTGATTGAATTGTTTGCTTAGGACCTTAGTAGCGTTTGATAATCCTATTTGAAACATCATCTTGGTTGTGTCGTAGCCCCCTTAGTCGCTCTCAAGGTCTAAGGAATGGGAATTTAGAATCCTGATTAAGTATACAAGAGCTAATATTCTCCCTTATAAACTAGATCTAATAGAAAGAATTAGAAGGATTAGTGCATACTAGCAAAACCTAAGCTATACTTCTCATCTCATATTCTTAGTATTTTATTTTATTGTCTTTTATTTTCTTAGTTTAATTAATTTCGAAATTCTCTCTCTTTAATTTATTGTCTTTTAATTAATTATTGCTTACTCGTTATTGTTACCTACTCGTATAACACACTTAAGTCCCTGAGAACGAACTCAACTTACTAACTAAAACTTGCATACGTCCTATAATACTTGCAGTATTGTGCCTGTCTAGGGTGAGAGTGCGTAGTTTTCTTGACTTATATTTATCTTATTTTTATCACACCCTAGACGACACTATAGTTTTTGGCGCCGCTGCCGGGGACTTGTGTCTCGTTAGCGTGTGGGTTATCTATTTCGAGTAGTAGTTTTTAATTAGTTTTTATTTTTCAGTATTTAGTTTTTGTTTTTCTGGATTTACGCTTGTGGTTTGCTTTAGTCTTTTTCAGGATTCACAGTGTTTAATTCTTGGCCTCCGTTACCGGAGCCTGAGAGGAGCTTTAGAGTTTACAACAAACGTGTTCGTGAGGAAAGATCCTTGAAAAGAGTAATGGCAGCCCACCGAGATCCACCACTTGATGACCTCGGAGTAAATCCAAGAGGTCCACCACCACCACCACCACCTAGTGGAGGACAACACGGTGTACAACTACCACAAGGAGGAGGTAATGGGCAAAACAATAATCAACAGAATCGAGTACAGCAAGACCTCCCTGGTCTTCATGTACCGTTTCATGTTCAACCAATGGGTTACCGTCCTCCAGAGATCCAGAATATCAAATTTAGACCCGATCCGGGTATGCTTAGTCAATTTCAAAGTTTTGGACTCTACAGTAGTACAGCAATTCAAGATCCGGTAAGATCGATTCAGAAGTTCATGCAGATTTGTGATGCCTATATTACTCCTGGCATTACACGCGAGCAACTGTATTGTCATATGTTTTCCTTCTTCTTGACCGGTATAGCTAGCGAATGGCTAGAAAGACAACCACCTGGAACAATTAATTCTTGGACAGAACTTCAAGCCGCGTTTTTTAACCGTTTTTATCCGAAGAGCATGAGACTCAAAGATCAAACCGAGCTTGCAAGATTTTGTCAAGAAGATGGAGAAACCGTAGGAGAATCATGGACAAGGTTTCAACATAAATTAGCTAGATGTCCGCTCCATGGTTATACACCCGCTCTACAACTTGCTATATTCTATGAAGGTCTTAATGATAAAGGTAGAGAAAAGGTGGATAACATTGGAAAGGGAAATTTCGTGTCCATGAATCATAATGAAGCTTCCGATGTCTTGGAAAATATTATTGAACAAGAAAGGAGTTGGCCTTCAACGCGAGCTCCTATTGCAAAGACCCGAGGAACGCTTCGTTTAGATGCAGAAACTGCGAACTCAGCTCAAATATCCGCGTTAGAAAATCAAATCAAAGAGCTGAAGATAGAGATGCAAAAGAATTTAGCCGCATCAAATGTTGTACAAGAAGCACAAGGTTGTCAACAATGTGGGGTTAATAATCATACATGGGAAGAGTGCAAATCAAATCCACAATCTGTTTACTTCATATCCAACCGAGGAGGCTATCAATGGGGTAACCAAAATCATCCGGGTATGCAGTACTCAAATCCACAAGGGGCCGCTAATCCTGGTCATTATCAACCACGTCCCCATAACAACTCTTTCCAACTGAGAGGACAGTACCAAAATCAATATCAGAATAGACCTGCTCCCCCTCAACAACCTGTTCAAGATGCCTATACCGATACGTTAGATCAGATAGCTTTTGTTGGCATATTGCCTCCCTCTTTAGATTGTTTTAATGTGACAAATCCTCTTGTGCTTAGTGTGCTTATTTCTATTGTTATTCATATTCTATCTTGCACACTATTTCATCAAAAAGCTCTTTCTTTATCTTGTTTGTTCAACTTGATTGTTTTATCTTAGAATCTTATTCTCATACAAATGCTACTAACCTTATCTTTATGTGTATTGAGAATTAGCCTTAGTATTCAACTTCAAAGATTCTTAGAATAATGTTTACAACAACTTTCGTGAAGAAGAGTTATTGATCCAAGTCATTTTCTTCAAAGAATACTTGGCGCGGTACACCGCTCCGGTATACCGGACAAAGCGCGGACCAGGGCGCGGTATAGTGAACTAGCCCGTCAGTAAGCCAGAAAATCAAACACTGAAGCGCGGTACACCGCTACGGTACACCGCAGAGAAGGGTTTTCTGCACAAAAGACAAGTCATAAGAAATATATCCGTTGGGAGATAAATAGATCCGTTGGACTCAAGTCTTATGACCGTTGGAAGCCATTTTCTACTATAAATTGAAGCTCTTTGAAGGCTACAACTACACCAACTAATTACAAACATAAAGGGGCTTAATTGCTATCATTCTAGAAGGTGTCAAGTGCTATACATAGTCAAATTCAATCTTAGTGAGCTTATAAATCCTTTCAAGGAATTAATCAATTAAGCCACAAGGTTCTATCCACTCAAGAAGGAGTATACGAGCTTATAGTCATATCCACTCTATTAGGAGTTTTAGTTACAAGCTTTAATTAGCAAACCTTTAAACACTTTGTTGCTATCCTCTTAAGTCTAGGTCTTGTAATAGATAGATTAAGAGAGAATTCAAGTATAGGGAGTATACTTGGTATCCTTGTGTTGTGATTACGCAAGTGGTGTGTCCTTCGTGTTATCGAAGAGTTTGTAAAGGTTATTGTGTTCTCGACCCGGTTAAGAGAGACACGGGAGCTTAGTGAAAAGCTTGAAATCCTAAGGAGGCTTCCTTAGGTAGTGGATGTAGGGAAACCGAACCACTATAAATCGTGTGTATCTTTCTATCCCTACTCTATTTACTTTCCGCACTTTATATGTTTGATTATATGCTTGCATGAATTCTATGATATTGTTTATCTAGGATATCTAACATATAGTCTTCTAGAGTAGATTGAGATTATTGGATTAGCTCCTTTCTAGTTTTACTTTTATATCAAACCTTACTCTTCCCATTGCATGATCCTTTAAGAGTTTGATTTAATTAGTTGACCTAGAAGTTTTCTCTTAAACTTATTATTGTCCAAAAGTTTTTTAATTAGGCATTATTCTATTAGTAATCCTATTCACCCCCCCTCTAGGACTATCAATTGGTATCAGAGCCTAACTCTACGTGAATAGCTTAATCGTTAGTAGAGTAAACGATATGGAATTTAATCTTTTGGAAAGTTCGTCTTCTACTCGACCTCCACTTTTTGTAGGAACTTACTATTTCGCTTGGAGAACAAAAATGGAGGAATTTATAAAAGCCGAAGATCCCGATCAATGGAGAATTGTAAAAGAAGGTCCATTTGTCCCTTATAAAGAAGAGTTAAATGAAGAAGGAGTTCTCAAGCTAAATCAAGAAGAAAAAGATTTTGATGAACTCACCATTGAGGAAAAGGCTAAGCTCACTCAAAATGCAAAACCAATGTACACTCTCATTCGTGGAATTTCCGAAGAAATATTCTCACAAATGTTAGATTGTAAAACCGCAAAAGAGCTTTGGGATCGTTTGGAGTTTTTATATGGAATTGTCGAAAATGACGAAGAAGAAGAAGTCTCTATCCATGATGAATCTCACAATGATTTTAAACCTAATCATGAGGTAGCACTTTATCCTAACTCTTTATCTCTTCCTTATAATTATTGTGATATTAGGCAAATTTCATCCCTTCTCAAAATTCTTGATTCTCAAATCCATTTGAATAATCTTATGTTACAAAAGGGTAAAAGTGAGCTAAAGAAGTGTTTTAAATGTTGTATCACTTTGGATGATTTTCTTGGCAATACTAAAAACCCATGTTTTGAAAACATTTTTATTTTAAATAAATGGAAACATCCTTTGAAGAAAAACATAGAAGGTTTTAAAAAATTGGATGAAGCGTTTTCCCTAGCTCTTGATACTTTAAAAAATCATCCTTTCTCAAATGTCACTCCTTTTGATCCAAATGACTTTTTCAAAGAAAAATTATATGTTAGTGATAATTTGGATGTTGGGAAGAATGTGGAAACTTCTTGTTCAAAACCGTTACATGGTTACTCTATTCAAAAAAGAAGTTATTGCAACTATTGTGGTAAACCCGGTCATCATGCTTCTACGTGTCATTACCATGAACAACTTATTAGTGGATCTTTGATACCTTCATGGGAAAAACCAATATGGATCGTGACAAATGCTAATAACATTTCCGGATCCATTCCACCTCGGGTACCATAGTAATTTGCATTGAAGGTGTTGAGCGTCAAGAAAATGGAATTTCATGCAAAAGGACGTTCAAACCTCATAAAAGGAAAATACGGTGATATTCTTTCCTCTCTTGTGTTTTCGTTTATGTTTTTATATTGTGTTTTATGTGTTTTATCAACTTGTGATGCTATCTTGAAGTTCTTGACCTTTTTCATGCTTTAGTTTTAATTTATTCTTGCATAGGGTCTTTTTGCACTTTTAGAAAACTTAGGGTCTTTTGTGCAATTAACTGTTATATGAGTTTTTAGCTTCTCCTTGGCTTTTCTTTTCAAAACAAAGATGCTCAAAATTATTTTATATCATTCCGAGTCATATGGGGAAGTTTCGATTGTGTTTCGGGTGTTTTTAAAAGAATCAAAAATTGCATTTTCATTGTCCAAACCGAACACTCGTGCGGTGCACCGGACGAATCCCGCGGTACACCGCACGTAAGGGTTTTGACAGTTTTAAGACCCGTTTTTCAGCTTGTTCATCTTCATTTCTTCATAACACCTTCTCCACTCCTCCTCCTTGGCGATTTCCGGCCACCAACACTCCGATTCCACCACCATAAACACCCTCTTTCACCACTCAAATCACTTCTCCTTCTTCCTACTTCATTACCCACCTTATCATTCACAATGGTTAGGACAAAATCCATTGCAAACAAGAAAAAATCTTCCACCGGAGCCTCCTCAAGCCGCCACCGTGAACCTTCTCCGGCGAAGTCACCTTCACCACCACCACCACCACTCCGGCCTTTCGATGCTCTACCGGGAAGAACGATTTGCCCTTCGGCCTTTCCCTCGGGTGATGATTCTCTCTTTAAACTTTTCTCAATTCAACAATTTCATAAGATATTTGCTTTTTCAGGTAGTCATTTGGCAATCGGGTTAATCGAAGATTTTTATACGAATTTTGAATTTAATCATGCTACTATTTCGGTTAAATCAATTGTTTCGGGTAACATTTTACGTTTGAAATCGAATACTTTGTGCACTAAATTTGATATACCTTCGGATGGTTTTAGCGGATTTTGGTCTAGTGGTTGGGATAATTCGAACATCGATATTGTTGCTCAAAATGAAGTTAATGAGTTTGTTCATAGTCGTATGGTAACTCCCGATGGAGGTTGGAATATTCGTAATTTTGATCCGGAATTTATCGTGGCCCACAAGTTTCTTATCTCGGCCGTTATTCCGAAAGATAAGCATGACGCAAAACTTATCCCGTATGAAGCTTATCTTTTATTTTTGATCTTCTCCAAACAACCGATAAACATTATTGCGATAATGTTCAAATGGATGAATCACGCTCGTGCCTCTCGGGATAAAGTCCCTTACGGTATTTTTCTATCCAAAGTCTTTGAAGCTAATGATATTTCGTTTGGAGGAACTAATGTGAAACCTATGAATAAGTCTTGGAGTTTCGATTATCTCACGATTCTTCGAATGAAATTTGTTATTTATAACAACTCATATGTTTCGATCTCCACTATTAATCGCATCTCGGATGTTACTATTCGTAATCGCATTCTTGAAGCAAGAAAACGCTCCGATGGTCCGGAACTTGAGACTCTTATTTTAGTAGATAACCCGGATCAACAAAACCCCATTCCTAATGAGCCCACTTCTAGCCAACCCACCTTTGTGAACCCTCCTAATCCATCCGGTTTCGAAGGTGCTATGTCTCGTTTTATGGATTTTATTGGTAGAAAATTTGAGGTTTTGGAAAGAAAATTTGAAGTATTGGAAGAGAAAATAGGCAATATTACTAGTGAGTTATCTTGCATAAAGAGTGATGTTTCGTGTATTCGCGATGATATTGAAAATGGAAGAAGGTCTAGGAGCCGCTCTCCTCGTGATAATCGTTAATTCATCTTGGTTTGGTGTTTGGTGCTTGGTGATTGGTGTTCAAAATCATGTTTTTATCCTTCTTGGTGGTTTATGGGTCTTTAAATGCTTATGTGTTTTTGTTAGAACTTGTTTAATGATGTGTTTTAGTATTTGTGGGTCCGTGTTTTGGACATCTAGGATATTGCTACTTTGGTTTATTTGGTTTTTATGTTAGGATGCTAAAATGTTTTATTTGGATAATTGGTTAACTAGTTGTGCTTTTATCTTGATTGTTAGTTGTTTTTCATCTTTGATTTGATTCTTATGTTACTAACATGTTATTTGATGTTTTAGGTACTTCTTGATATTGCTCATTAGTCCCTATAGTTTGCGTCGTTTAGCTTTGTTCCTAAATAGTTTGAAAGTTGCAATTCGGTCCCAAAATAGATTTTTTAAAATTGCGCTTAGTCCCCAAATTTTTGAAAAATACATCTTGACCCCTTGCATTTCAACAAAATTACAGTTTTAACCCTAAATCTTTTCAAAATGGTCTCTAGTGTTCTTTTTAGGGAAAATTGTCTTTCAAACTAAAACAAACTATATGCTTTTTGTAAGGGGGAGTCTTTGCTTAATCACTGTTTTTAAGACTCATATGCTTAACTAATCATTTATTTCATATCTTTGCAACTAATCGTTTGTGTCTTTAGAAAGCATATGAAATAAACATGTTTCGATGAAGGAGTTGGTAAATATCTCTATCCTTAACTCTTCCTTACATTATCTATCTTTGTGCATCTCCTTCTAAAAATGGTTTTTATCCAAAAATTCATTGTTTTAAAATCTATTCACTCGAGTTATCTTTGCTCTTCTACTCTTAGTTGTTTTTACCCCGTCTTTTTGATGAAGACAAAGGGGGAGAAATATTATGTGCACTAAAACTTTCAAAACTTGCACGTTTTAAACACTCACAATTGCATCTCAAATCCTATGCTTATTGTGAGGGGGAGCTTTATTTCATTGTGCTTAAACTTTCATATCTTTCCCTAGGTGTTTTAGTGAAGGATTTGTCATCATCAAAAAGGGGGAGATTGTTGGCATATTGCCTCCCTCTTTAGATTGTTTTAATGTGACAAATCCTCTTGTGCTTAGTGTGCTTATTTCTATTGTTATTCATATTCTATCTTGCACACTATTTCATCAAAAAGCTCTTTCTTTATCTTGTTTGTTCAACTTGATTGTTTTATCTTAGAATCTTATTCTCATACAAATGCTACTAACCTTATCTTTATGTGTATTGAGAATTAGCCTTAGTATTCAACTTCAAAGATTCTTAGAATAATGTTTACAACAACTTTCGTGAAGAAGAGTTATTGATCCAAGTCATTTTCTTCAAAGAATACTTGGCGCGGTACACCGCTCCGGTATACCGGACAAAGCGCGGACCTGGGCGCGGTATAGTGAACTAGCCCGTCAGTAAGCCAGAAAATCAAACACTGAAGCGCGGTACACCGCTACGGTACACCGCAGAGAAGGGTTTTCTGCACAAAAGACAAGTCATAAGAAATATATCCGTTGGGAGATAAATAGATCCGTTGGACTCAAGTCTTATGACCGTTGGAAGCCATTTTCTACTATAAATTGAAGCTCTTTGAAGGCTACAACTACACCAACTAATTACAAACATAAAGGGGCTTAATTGCTATCATTCTAGAAGGTGTCAAGTGCTATACATAGTCAAATTCAATCTTAGTGAGCTTATAAATCCTTTCAAGGAATTAATCAATTAAGCCACAAGGTTCTATCCACTCAAGAAGGAGTATACGAGCTTATAGTCATATCCACTCTATTAGGAGTTTTAGTTACAAGCTTTAATTAGCAAACCTTTAAACACTTTGTTGCTATCCTCTTAAGTCTAGGTCTTGTAATAGATAGATTAAGAGAGAATTCAAGTATAGGGAGTATACTTGGTATCCTTGTGTTGTGATTACGCAAGTGGTGTGTCCTTCGTGTTATCGAAGAGTTTGTAAAGGTTATTGTGTTCTCGACCCGGTTAAGAGAGACACGGGAGCTTAGTGAAAAGCTTGAAATCCTAAGGAGGCTTCCTTAGGTAGTGGATGTAGGGAAACCGAACCACTATAAATCGTGTGTATCTTTCTATCCCTACTCTATTTACTTTCCGCACTTTATATGTTTGATTATATGCTTGCATGAATTCTATGATATTGTTTATCTAGGATATCTAACATATAGTCTTCTAGAGTAGATTGAGATTATTGGATTAGCTCCTTTCTAGTTTTACTTTTATATCAAACCTTACTCTTCCCATTGCATGATCCTTTAAGAGTTTGATTTAATTAGTTGACCTAGAAGTTTTCTCTTAAACTTATTATTGTCCAAAAGTTTTTTAATTAGGCATTATTCTATTAGTAATCCTATTCACCCCCCCTCTAGGACTATCAGCTTTGCGTCAATATCCTCAAGAGGGATCTATGGATAATCAAAAAATACTAAAAGCTCTGGAACGTTTGACCACGAATATGAGCGCTCAGGAAGAGAAAGTCCGAGGACAAGATGCCGCACTTCAGATTTTAGGTACTCAAGTAGAACAGTTAAACAGAGTTCTAACAAATTTAATGGAACAGAAAGAAGTGAAGGCAATCGAAGGAGGTGATGACAATGTTGGGTTCGAAGCTTGTAAGGCTATTTGCCTTGAAATTGAAGAAGACAAGAAGGAAGTACCGCATGCTGCCGTTCGTGCCGTGGAAGTTCCGAGTACCGAAGAAGAACCAACCAAGTCTAGCCCCGTGGAATCTGACTGTTCTGAGGTTTATGTGGAGGACGATCAAGAGAAAGCCGAATTTATACAGCTTCTGAGGAAAATGCAAGAGGAAATTCGTTCGGTAATGGATTATCAAGCTGAGCTAAATTCGAAAGAGAAAGAAGATGAAGTTGCACCTGCTGTGCAATAAGAGAATGAAGAAGAGAAGGTGAAATCACCACCTATTGTTCAACCAGTGTCATCAACTATTCCTGATACAAATCCTAAGGATGACACTGTACTCAAGACATTTGTAGAGGCGTACCAACCTGAAAATATCAACGCCCAAATGCTTGAGATCGCGAAGAAAGGACTTACACCGCAACAAGTTTTTACGCAAGTTATTCCTGAGAAAGAAGCGAGTGTAGAGATCCCAAGAGAGAACCTGAGGGTTTCAAGAAGAAGTGAACGAGAGCTACCAACAAAGCTTAAAGATCCGGGAAGTTTCAACCTTCCTATTCAAATAAATGGTATGCTCAGGTGAAAGCTATGTACGATGTGGGTTCTGGTGTGAATCTTATGCCTAAGTCCGTGTTCGAGAGACTTGGACTTCAGAATCAGAGAAAACTCCAGTGAAGTTGCAGTTCGCTGACAACTCAGTTAAAAGGACATGGGGAACAGTGGAGGACGTCTTAGTCCGTGCAGGTAGTATCGCCATCCCTACTGACTTTGTTATTCTTGAGTTTGATGCAGATAAGCAGGTTCCAATCATACTTGGACGGCCTTTCATGGCCACAAGTCAAAGTGTCATCAACTTCCAAGAGGGGACCATTACCCTTCATGCAAGGAATGTATCTGAGACCTTCTATGTCTTGGGTAAGAAACCAAGGAAGTTAGATCCCACCGTTCCTGTCATCCACAGCCTTTCACATCACAAAGTCCCTCCTGAGAAGATCCACTTAAAACCTGTGGATACTGAACGAAACATTGAGTTTGGGGTTGGCCATGAAGTTCTATGGAAAGCTCACAAACGCGAGAATAGGCCACGAAGTTTCAAAGACTCGTGGATGGGACCGTTCATTGTCACTAAGGTTGTTTCAGCCAAGGTGATAGAAATCCGACCCAAAACAGGGGTCAAGCGTAGATTAGTTGACGTTCATAGCCTAACTCGTTGTTGGGGAGGCTATATTCGCAAATCTTGATAAAGGTAACACGTCTAACTTTGAAAGACGTTAAATAAAAGTGTTGTACGGGAGACAACCCGCAATTTTTTAAGTTTTTATGTCTTTTACGTTTTTAGTCTATGTTAGTTTAGTTGTTTTTAGTTGATATTGCATATTTGAGAAAGGTATTAGTGTTTTTGATGCTTAGGTATTGGAGAAATCGAGTTAGGGAAGAAACAAAAATTTTCGGAAAGGATACACCATTGGTGCGGTATACCGCACCTCAGCCGTGGTGTACCGCAGAGGGAGAAAACCCGTACCACGGGTAGCAGCCACGTGTATTATGTCGAGAAGAAAAAAAATTAAGCTGATGGGTCCGGTGTACCGGACCCTATACCGCACGCCCAAAACCCGTGCCACGGGGTGCTACCACGGGTATTTTGCCGAAGCAAAAAATTTTCGAGCTACAGAAGCTGCGGTACACCCATGCGGTGGACCCATGTATCGCAGCCATGCACCGCGCCGCGCCGCTGGAGAGAGAAAGTTGCGGATTTAGGTTATAAAAGAGGTATAAAGCTTATACTTCCGAATTTCATAAACCTCAAGCCTCTTTCTCTTCTATGAAGAACGCTCTACTGTTGGATTGTATTTTGAGAGGAGAAGAAGTTGATGTGGCACAGTTGATCTATAAGGAGGTGATACGATTTTCGGTCTCTCCTAAATCAGTTTATAATGTTAAATTTCCTAGTATGATCACGTGTCTTGTGCGAAAAGAGAATGTTATATTGGGTGAAGAAGAGAAACTCGAGTTTAAGATGAGTTATATTGATAATGCTTGGATCAAGGATATCTTTCGAAGAGCGGGTTCTACGCAAGTCTCGAAAGAAGAAAAAGAGAAAAATTGGCAAGAGAAGATGGAGGAGCGTTTAACGAAATTCGAAGCAGCTCAAACTTCCTTAGTCAATGATGTGGCACAAATCAACGCTAATCAAGTGCACATCATGAAACTCCTTGAGCAATTAACGAAAGGTCCAGCAAATCCAACCTTGGATGTCAATGCGAGGCAATAAGCCTCGAGAGTATGTTCTCTTTCTTCCTTACCATTTCTGTAAATATGTTTATCTGCTAATTTTAATTTCTGTTTCGAGTCTTTTTCGAGTCGTGGGGACACGACTCATTTTTGAGTTGGGGGTGTGGGGATTCGTTGTCTCTCATCTCTATTTTTCTGTTTTTCTGTTTTTAGGAAGAAATTAAAATTTTTGATACATGGGAATTAGATGTAGAGTGTGTTTAATAGCTTGAAAGCATAAACTCAGTAAATTAATGATAGTAAGTAATATGTTTATGAGCTATTTTATTTGTATGCTTTGAGTATTTGCAGGAAAATACACGTTGATAGTAAAGAAAAGATTAGTGAGCAATGCGATAGAAAGTATGTTCGATCTCAGGGAACCTTGAGAAGTGTGTAGGCCGTGAGATCCAAGCTAGTTGACAAAACCATTTGATGAAAGTGCTAAAGGATTACATAGTGTAGAAAGTGATTAAGGCGGTTCTTTCATATTTGAAGCCTTTGAAGCCTTTTTATACCTTCTCACCTTGTGATTTTTTATTTTATATGCTATATCCTTCTCAGCCCCTTCTAGCCTTTCTAAAACTTTTTATTGAAACACGTTATAAGCCATATCCCTTTAGATTATAGGACTTTTCCATATGACCCGCACTCGAATCGCTATGCATAGACAGTTGTTTTAGAGCTTGAGTTTGGGGTGGTGGGTCCACCATTATGAGAAATATTATTGGGATGGGATTTTTTTGAGCTTATTAATTGTGCTCTGTTCTTTATATTGATGATGATTCACAGATTTTTATTGTAACCCTTTGTCGGGGTAATAGTGAATGAAAAAGAAGCGACGAGCTAGGATATAATTCCGTCACTAATTGGTCGAGGATAATTTTGCTTATCCGAAGGATAATTAAAAAATACTAATATATAGAAATACAAAATTCTTATAATAAAATAAGTTACCTAGTTTAATTTTTTGTTGAATAAATAAAATTAAACAATGTTTTCAATTAAAATTTATTTTGATTCAATGCTAATAATATATATCTTTCACATTAATATGAATTACAGATTAATTTTGTGTACATTTTACAAATATAGTGATTTAAAAAAAATAGTAAATAAATACACTAAAAATTCAGTAATATTATATTAGTTTAATGTAAATTATAAATAAAATAAATATAGATTTTATTTTAAGTAAAAATAAGGTGTCATGTTTTCTTACAATTTAAAAAAACTATTACGATAAAAGGAATCTAAATATTACTCAAAAAACATCACATTGCGGTTCTTAAAGAGTGCATTGACGAAGACTTAATCTGTTGAGCAAAAATTTTTACCCATGTTTAACATGCTAGAAGCCAACAATTGAATACTAAGAATATTGGAGTCCAAAAAAAAAAAAAAAAAAATACTAAGAATATTTTTGAGTAAAGTGCACATTGGTAAATATGTTATGCAAAATTGCCAAATAGATCCTTGCTTTCAAAAGAACTCTGAATAACACAGCAAAGACCAACAGTGTAACATTTTTGAATAAGATTAGATATATTGATACTTGGTATTTTTGCATAATACAGGGACCAACGGTGCAAATAATCAGTCAAAAAAAGAACAACAGATTGAATTTTTTTTTTTGTCAAAGAACAACAGATTGAATAACATAGCACATATTTCTTTGCATTCAGATCCATAAACCCAATAGAAATAGATCAAACCTTAACTCATACGTTGACTTAGCTAGATACTGAAAAGATAGCCAACTCAAAGTGAATGAGATGAACACCTAATCAATCTTATGTTACATACGGTAACACAACGATAATTAAGTATTCTTCATCTCTTGCATTTTTTTTGAAAAAATGGTCGCTAAACATTGCTTCTAAAGAACAACTTGATCGGTTCATTAGTACCCTCGTTGAAAAATCCTAACTAGATCATAAAAAATTACTATTCACTTTCAAGGATCCAATCCACCATGGACACCTAGATAAAATTATTTGTAATTGTAGGTGATAAGTATCAAGATATAAAATGAATAATACTAAATACGCTTTATTCACACAAAAGTATTTTTAATTTTTTTTGATATGTTGAAAGTTAAAAATAATGAGTGGACGAATGACAAGAAATTGATTAAAGATAACATTCAAAGTTTTTTCAAAAATCTATTCAAAGAAAAAGAGGTTAATGATATTGATGAGGTGGTCAAACTTATACCATCGAAAGTGGACTTCGAAATGAACAGCCAATTAACGAAGATTCCAGATGAAAATGAAATAAAAGATGCGGTATTCGCGATGGATGGATCAAAGGCGCCGGGTCCAGATGGTCTGCCAGGTAAATTTTACCATGAATTTTGGGAAGTCATCAAAAAAGATGTTTGTAGAATCGTTGTTGAATTTTTTACGAATAATACACCCCTGAACTTGATAAACGATACAATCATAACACTGATTCCCAAAGGTGAAAAGCAAGAATCAATTAAAGACTATAGACCGATCTCGTGTATCAATTTCTGTTATAAGATTATCTCAAAAATTTTGGCGCTTAGATTGCAACCCTTCATGGACTCAATTATTTCACCAACCCAATCAGCCTTTATAAAAGGAAGAAGCATCCAAGATAACATTCTTATTGCTCAAGAAGTTTCGTTCTATCTTAACACCAAGAGAAAATCGAAAACACATTACGCAGCAGTAAAAATTGACATGGAAAAGGCATATGATCAAGTGAATTGGAAATTCCTATTTGAAACACTAAAAGCGATTGGATTTGATGAAGTTTGGGTGAACTGGATAAGAAATTGCGTAACAACGGTGTCAATGCAAATCAAGATGAACGGGGAAAGACTGAAAAAGTTTAAACCACAACAAGGGCTTAGACAAGGAGATCCCTTATCTCCGTTGTTATTCTCACTTCTTACGGAAAGTCTTATTAGCTTAATTAACAATCAATGCAGAGAAGGAAATATTGATGGAATTGCAATAACAAGACAGTGTCCTAAACTAACACACCTATTCTTCGCAGACGATGCTCTATTTTTTATAAAAATATCTGATAAAGAAGTTGAAGCTTTCAAAAATATCTTGGCGTTATATTGCAGAGCTTCGGGACAAAGAATTAATTTGAACAAATCGTCAATCCTTTTTAGTAAAGATACACCTGAGAATATTAAAAACGCAATTGCAAATAATCTCGAGATTAAGGTTACATCCTCACTTGGGAAATATCTGGGATTACCATTGACACTCAAGAGGTCCAAGAATGAAAACCTAAACTATATAAAGGATAGGTTATTTTCTAAATCCGCGTCCTGGATGGCCTCACTCTTATCAGAAGGGGGAAAAGAAGTCCTAATCAAAGCAGTTTTACAAGCGATTCCAAATTATGCAATGTCTATTTTTGAGTTCCCAAAAACATTATGTAAAAAATTATCTTCTCTTGTTGCAAATTTTTGGTGGGATAATGGAAACAAGAAAAGAATTCATTGGATTAATTGGAAGAGTATTACAAAAAGCAAAAAGAGTGGAGGGATTGGCTTTAGGGAATTTCAAAAAATGAACTTGGCTCTGTTAGCAAGCCAAGCATGGAGGATTATAAAGAAGAAAGATTCACTTGTATATAAAGTTCTCAAAGGAATATATTCCCCAATGAATGAATTATGGGATACTAAACTCAAGAATAAGAGATCATGGAGTTGGGCGAGTTTGTATAAAGGGATCCAAATGTTAAAGAAATATGCAATGTGGCAGGTTGGGAATGGTAAAACAGTCAAAATATGGGAGCATAGATGGATAAACGGAAACTACAAAATGGAAGATGCATGTCGAACAAATGTGAAGAGGGTTTGTGACATTATGACAGAGGATGGCCTTGGATGGAACATTGATAAGCTTAAAGAAACGTTTGACCCCATAGTGACTAACGAAATATTAAAAATTCCAATCACAAGGGTGATGAAGGAGGATAGGATTATTTGGCCGTTTAATAAAGATGGGGAATATTCGACGAAATCAGGATACTATATTTTATCTAATGAAGAAATCAAGGCGAAACCCCAATCATCAGACAAAGGAGAAAGAGAAAATGATTCTGAATTATGGAACACCATTTGGAACGCAAACGTACCATCTAAAATTAGGAATTTCTGCTGGAGAGCCTGTAAGGATATTCTTCCCTCAAAAAATAATCTTATGAAAAGGAAATGTAAAGATGATAACATTTGTGAATGGTGCGAGGGCGAAAAAGAAAATTCTGATCACATTTTACTCTATTGTCCATTAAGTATGATGGCGTGGGCGGAATCCTCGCTTCAAATAAAGATTAATGAGCATGAGAAAGAAAGTTTTCCGGATTGGTTAAAAAAGACGGTGGTAAGCTATGGGAACAATGGACATGAAAAGAGGAAAGTAATCGCAAATATTCTGGTTACGGCTTGGAATATTTGGAAGGAAAGAATGAAGGGCTTTTTCGAGAAAAAAGAATGGTCTGTACGGAATATTACGCATAATACTAGAGAAATCATCTCAAAGTTGTTTGAGGAAAAAAAGGAAATGAAAGTTGGAAAATCTGGTAGGACGGAAGGAGCAACTAATTCAAATAACAGCCTGAACAGCGGTAATGATAATACTGACATGAGTTGGTTTAGTGATGCATCTTTTGATAAGGAATGGGAACCGGCAGCTATTGCAGCTATTGGAATTAACAAACAAGGGACAATTACGGAAAGAAAAGCGACGAGATGTAGGATACGAAATGTTATTGAGGGAGAAGCATGGGCGATGCTTCTGGCTATGAGGTCAGCGGGAAAGAAAAAAGTACAGAGTAGTTCTTTCTACTCTGACAACCTTGAACTCGTTCAAGGAATTAACGGTAAGGGGTTACTCCATTGGAGTTTGAACCCTATCATTAACGAAATTGAAGGATGGTTAAATGAATTTCCGACATGGAAGATCTTATATGTAAAGCAACAGCAAAACAAAATCGCGGATGCAATCGCAAAATTTATAAGGAAAAGCGTTGATATATCAAACTGGAAGGACTACTCGGTTCAAGCGTCGTTGGATTTCTTTAGCAAAATATGTAATATATAGCTTGTTTTCTTTTATTTGACAAAAAAAAAAAAATATTCACACAAAAGTAAAATCCAGGTATCTTTATCTCTATCTCATTATTTGATCTTGTTTTCGTGTGTTCTCATTTTTGTTTTTATCTCAACACATATTTTTCTTTGCATTATCTTTTGACTCATTATTTGTGTATAGTTAAGAACCTAAGATTTTTTTTATATGGGGTAGAAAACTGTACTTTTAAAATTGTATTTGATGAAAATACTAATTGAGGCCAATTTTTTGGCAACTTTATAATTTCAATTCAAACTAGAAAAACTTATTTTTAAAGGCTTAGTTTGAATTATCTGATTTGGTCTTGGATTTTTATACTCCTGATTTGAAAAGCGATTTTTTTTAGGTTTCCGACGGTATAGACCCACGAACAATTATTAACATTTTCTAAATAAACCCGTGATGGGTCCAGACCCACGAAGAACACTATCACCCATTTCTAGAAAAAACACGTGATGGGTCCTGCCCCACATGTCTTTTTTAACTTGTTTTTATCAACCTACACGTTGTATGGGTTGTACCCAACATTAACAAATCTTTTCACAGCCCATTTTGGAACAAAGAAATCAACAAGAAAGTTTCACTCTCATTAGTGGATCAAACAAACAAAAACAAAAACATTTCGAACAAAAACAACAACACTAAATTCATTCAAACTCATTATCTGATCAAACAACAAACACAGAAAGAATGAGAACAACAAAATCAACAAGAAAGATCTTCCCTACCACTATTGGATCAAACAAGATCAACAATGATGTGCACACTCGTTGTATACGAAAATAAAATAAAAACTTGCAACGCAAATGAAAAAAAACAAAAACCAAATCCGAAGTGACTTCACAGGGCTGGACCCATAGTGTGGAACTGGATTCGCGGGGTTGGGCCCTTGGTGGTGATGTGTTTGGGCTGGACCAATGGTGTGATAGGCTTGGATTCACGGGTTGTACCCATGGTGGAGGAGAGGCGGGCCTTCAACGGTGGGGTTGTACCCATGGCAGCGGGTTCTTCATTGGGGCTGTGATGATAGTCTGTTAATGGCCCTGTGTGGTGGCTATCGAATCGACGACGACTTCGAGGAGATGAATGGCGTTGCTGATGGGCTTGGGCTTGAACCGAGATCAAGCGCTGATGGGCGATGGTGGACGGGCTTTGATAGTGGCGGATCGGAGAAGCGTCGGTGGTGGATCCGGTTCATGACTCCTTCAAATCTGGCCATGAACGTTTGTTAGTGGTGGAGAATGGCCACGAAGGGCTTGGGCTTGGTCTTGGTTCAAATATGGAGGAGAGACAGAGAAGCCAGATGGGCTTGGGTTGTTGGTGGGAAGGTTAGTGATGATGTTAATGGTGATGGAGATGGCGATGACGATGAAAAGGGATTGGGAAGGTGGATCGGTGGGATGGTGATGGTGAGGGAGGGCTAGGTGTGAAGATAGAGTGGGAGGGGAAGGGGAGGTGTGTATCAGGAAGGGAGAGAAGGGAAGCATTGGTGTGTCTCAGAGAAGAGAAAGAGAGAGGAAAGCTTGGCCTATTATGGGTTTGATGTTTTTGATATTGAAGGTGAAGCTTGGGCTGTGGTGTTGGCTATGAGGACTTGTAAAGACCTATCTCACCGGGTAGTTTCCTTCTACTCGGATAACCTTGAATTAGTTCAAGGAATTTTGGGCTCGACCGGACTTCATTGGAGTCTTAAACCAATCCTTTTAGAAATTAGGAAATGGTTAGGTCTTTCTGAGAATTGGAAGATTGCCCATTTTAGCAGGAGATTTAATTCGACTACAGATGCTTTAGCTAAATGTATAAGAAGAAATATTGATATGTCCGGATAGAGAGATTTTTCTTTAACTGCTTCAGATAGGTTCCTAGTTAATCTTTGTAATGATAATGGATAAAATGTATGTTTTTTTCTGAGAGACAAAAAAACCAAATGGTTAGTTTGGGCTTTAAAATAGAAACTGATATGGCCATAGGCCTTAGATTATAATTGCCCGATTGTATTTTTAGTCCTCTTTGAACCTCATTTATGAGTTGTTTCGCGTTATACCCCAAAGACCGAGTGATATACTATGTGTCTATTTTTCTGCTAAAAATCACAGCAAATCTAGTTTTCGTCATTCATTGATATACTGGAATATTCAAGTTTTAAAATTGTATTTTTAGTCCTCTTCCAGTCTCATTTACGAGTTCTTTCGTGGTATACCGCAAGTCTATTTTTTTCTATAAGACGTAGAAGCTCTGGTTTTGGTCATTCATTGTTAGATCCCTAAATTCGATTTTATTCAAAAAGCTCCTCATCCCATCTATCACTATGTATCAAAATCATTAATTCCTACTCCTAAATTCTCTCTATATCATGTCTAAGAGACAAGGGAAAGCCTTAAATCCATCTACCTCTAAGATTATAGGGGCCTCCTCATCTTCCCAAGATCCTCCTCATCCTCTAGTGGAAGCGATCGAGTTTTTGTCGCTAGAAGTGCTTCATGATCGGATTCTTCATCACGCCTCCTTTCCTTCCATACGTAGTTTATTGTACGAACTCCTCAAAATTCAAGGCTTCCATATTTTCTCTCTTCGTAAAATGTTTAAAAAAAAATTAAGATGTGGAGAATTTTATGAGAGTTTTGAATATGATTGTGTGACCTGCTCGTTTGATGTCTCCTCATTTGTGATAGATTTATGTTAGGATGAGACATCATTTTAAGTGATTTAGAAGTCAATAATGTCGATTTTCTTGAGTTTTAGTGCACTTTCCTGTTTTGTGTCTTGATTTGTAGAAATAATGTTTTTAGAGCATATTGGGTTTAATTGTTTATTTAGTGTGTAGCTTTAAAGATAATTATGGAGCTTAATTAGAGTCCAAGTCAAAGACAACAACTTATGGAAAGAGATTTGCATGGTAATTGGAGATAAGGGAAGAAAAGCTAAAAAGATGGAAAAGGAAAACCTGCCTAAAACTGGGATTCTGCATACACGTCCAAAGATAGGCGTTTTTACCTAAGAAATAGGCCGAATCTGATGATTTCCTTCCAAAGGGCCTAGATAATTCTGTTGCGATTCTTTTGGTATCTTGTGGAGCAAAATCCGACCAATAACGAACAAGATACAATCAAAACAACGCAGCAGTGTTTATCTTTATTTCCATACGAATTTGAATTGGGCTAGAAGTCCATTACCTTAACTCTTCCTCAAGAAAACGAATTAGGTCTTCTAAACACCTATAAATACACCCTTATATCACTTGTAAATCATCCTTGCCTCATAGTAATTAGTTCTTAAGGTTTTATTCTTCCAGTTTATTGTAGAGAGCAAGATGATGTCTTTTGTAATTTCTTTTAGTTTATTTCCTTCAGGTATGAACTAAACTCCCCATAGCTTGGGTTTTGCATATGTTTAATCTATGAATTCTAATTCTTCTATCTAAGTTTCTTTGGGAATTATATGTTTTAATCTGATATTAGCTACTTACTTCATATTTGCTTATGTGTTTTGATTTAATGTCTTTCCTAGAATTGATCACTTTAGGATTGTTTTAAGAGTAGTTAGATGGTCTCCTTGACAGGGTGTTTAACTATTGAACCACCACATAATGTCTAGTGTCGATAGCAGTTCTGACAAAACATACTTCTAACTAGATAGTCATTAGGGTTTGTTTTAACCACCGTATCACCAAGATTGCAGTATTTGCTTAGGGCCTTAGTGGCGTTTGATAACCCTATTTGAAATCACTTCTTGGTTGTGACGTAGCCCCCTTAGTCGCTCTCAAGGTCTAAGCTTGGGGAATTTAGAATCCTGACTAAGTATTACCAAGAGCTAATATTCTCCCTTATGAACTAGATTTATAGATAGAATTAGAAGGATTAGTGCATACTAGCAAAACCTAAGCTATACTTCTCATCTCATATTCTTAATCTTTTACTTTATTGTCTTTATTTTCCTAGTTTTAATTAGTTTAATTGTTAATCTCGAATTCCTATTTGCTTTATTTTCTGTCTTCTAGTTATTTACTTTTACTCGTTCTTGTTTCCTACGCGATTAACACACTTAAGTCCCTGAGAACGAACTCTACTTATCATTAAAACTTGCATACGTCCTGTAATACTTGCAGTACTGTGCCTGTCTAGGGTGAGAGTGCATAGTTTTCCATACTTAAATTGATCTTATTTTTATCACACCCTAGGCGACACCAAGTTTTTGGCGCCGCTGCCGGAGACTTGTGTCTCGTTAGCGTGTGGGTTATCTATTTCGAGTTTTAGTTTTTAATTAGTTTTTACTTTTCAGTTTAGTTTAGTTTTTACTTTTCAGTTTTTAGTTTAGTTTTTTCCAGATTTACGCTTGTGGTTTGCTTTAGTCTTTTTCAGGTTTCACAATGTTTAATTCTTGGCCTCCCTTATCGGAGCCTGAGAGGAGCTTCAGACCTTACAACAAACGAGTTCGTGAGGAAAGAGCCTTGAGAAGAGCTATGGCATCCCAACAAGAGCTACCACTTGGTGGAGTTCAACAAGATCCACCAGCAGGAGGACAACAATTACCGGGAGGAGATCCACCACTTGGTGCACCTCTCGGTCAACAAGAGCCACCACTCGGTGGACAAGAGGGACAACAACTACCAGCAGGAGGAGGTAATGTGCAAAACAACCTTAATCAACAGAATCGAGTTGAACAAGACCTTCCTGGCCTTAATGTACCATTCCATGTTCAACCAATTGGTTACCGCCCTCCTGAGATTCCGAATATCAAAGTTAGACCCGATCCGGGCATGCTCAGTCAATTTCAAAGTTTCGGACTCTATACTGGTACATCTATTCAAGATCCGGTAAAAGCGATTCAGAAGTTCATGCAGATTTGTGATGCCTACATTACTCCTGGCATTACACGCGAGCAACTGTATTGTCATATGTTTTCGTTTTTCTTGACCGGAAGAGCTAGCGATTGGCTAGAGATACAACCACATGGAACCATTCACTCTTGGAGAGAACTTCAAGCTGCAGTCTTCAACCGATTTTATCCGAAAAGCGTGAGACTTAAAGATCAAACCGAGCTTGCAAGATTTTCCCAAGAAGATGGAGTAACAGTGGGAGAAGCATGGACAAGGTTCCAACAAAAATTAACAAGATGTCCGCTCCATGGTTATACACCTGCTCTACAACTTGCTATGTTTTATGAAGGTCTTAATGATAAAGGTAGAGAAAAGGTGGATAACATTGGAAAGGGTAATTTCGTGTCCATGAATCATAATGAAGCTTCTGAGGTGTTAGAGAATATTATGGAACAAGAAAGAAGTTGGCCTTCAACGCGAGCTTCTGTAGCAAAGACCCGAGGAACGCTTCGTTTAGATGCAGAAACTGCGAACTCAGCTCAAATATCCTCTTTAGAAAATCAAATCAAGGAGCTGAAAATCGCGATGGAGAAGAATATAGCCGCAACAAAGGTAGTACAAGAAGCACAAGGTTATCAACAATGTGGAGTTAACGATCATGTATGGGAAGAGTGCGAATCAAATCCGCAATCTGTTTACTTCATATCCAACCGATGGGGAAACCGCAACCATCCGGGTATGCAGTATTCAAATCCACAAGGGGCCGCTAATCCTGGTCAATATCAACCGCGACCCCAGAACAACTCTTACCAACAGAGAGGTCAGTACCAAAACCAATATCAGAATAGACCTGCTCCTCCACAACAACCTGCTCAAGACGCCTATACCGATTCATTAGAGCAGAAAGCTTTACCTCAGTATCCGCAAGAAGGATCTATGGATAATACACAGATAGTACAAGCTCTAGACCATTTGAACACGACTATAAACGCTCAAGAAGAGAAGGTCAGAGGACATGATGCCATACTTCAGATGCTAACTACTCAAGTGACACAGTTAAACAAAGTGTTAACAAGTGTTGTAGAACAAAAGGAAGTGAAGGCAATCGAAGGAGGTGAGGACAAGGATGAGTTCGAAGCTTGCAAGGCTATATGCCTTGAAATTGAAAAGGCGAAAGAGGAAGCACCACATGCTGCCATTAGTGCCGTGGAAGTTCCCAGTATTGAAGAAGAACCAACCAAGTCTAGCCCCGAGGAATCTGACTGTTTAGAAGTTTATATGGAGGACGATCAAGAGAAAGACGAGTTCATAGAGTTACTGAGGAAGGTGCAAGAGGAGATTAGATCGGTAGTGGAATATGCAGCTGAGTTGGCTAAAGAGAAAGAGGAAGAAGCCTCAAAGGAGGAATCGAAAGATGAAGTGGCACCTGCTGTGCTAGAAGAGAAAGAAGAAGAGAAGGTGGAATCGCCACCTGTGGTTCAACCAGTGTCATCAACTATTCCTGATACAAATCCTAAAGATGACACTGTTCTCAAGACATTTGTAGAGGCGTACCAACCTGAAAATATCAACGCCCAAATGCTTGAGATTGCGAAAAGAGGACTTACACCGCAACAAGTGTTTACGCAAGTTATTCCTGAGAAAGAAGCGAGTGTAGAGATCCCGAGAGAGAACCTGAGGGTTTCAAGAAGAAGTGAAAAAGAGCTACCATTAAAGCTTAAAGATCCGGGAAGTTTCAACCTTCCTATTCAATTGCATGGTAGGCTCAAGGTGAAAGCTATGTACGATGTGGGTTCTGGTGTGAATCTCATGCCTAAGTCCGTGTTCAAAAGACTTGGACTTCAGAAATCAGAGAAGACTCCAGTGAAGTTGCAGTTTGCTAACAACTCAGTGAAAAGGACATGGGGAACAGTGGAGGACGTCTTAGTCTGTGCAGGTAATATCGCCATCCCTACTGACTTTGTTATTCTTGAGTTTGATGCAGATAAGCAGGTTCCAATCATACTTGGACGGCCCTTCATGGCCACAAGTCAAAGTGTGATCAACTTCCAAGATGGGACCATCACCCTTCATGCAAAGAATGTATCCGAGACCTTCTATGTCTTGGGTAAGAAACCAAGGAAGTTGGATCCCACAGTGCCCATCATCCACGGCCTTTCACATCACAAAGTCCCTCCTGAAGAGATCCACGTAAAACCTGTGGATACTGAGCCAAACATTGAGTTTGGGGTTGGCCATGAAGTCCTATGGAAAGCCCACAAACGCGAGAACAGGCCACGAAGTTTCAAAGACTCGTGGATGGGACCATTCATTGTCACTAAGGTTGTTTCAGCTAAGGTGATAGAATTTCGCCCCAAAACTAGGGTCAAGCGCAGATTAGTTGACGTTCATAGCCTTACTCGTTGTTGGGGAGGCTATATTCGCAAATCTTGACAGAGGTAACACGTCTAACTTTCAAAGACGTTAAACAAAAGTGCTGTTCGGGAGTCAACCCGAAGTTTTTTTTTATGTTTTCATGTCTTTTATGTTTTTAGTTTAAGTTTATTTTAGTTGTTTTTAGTTGATAATGCATATTTGAGAAAGGTATTAGTGTTTTTGGTGTGTAGGAATTGGAGAAATCGAGTTAGGGAACGCGAGGAAATTTTTTGGAGCAAAGGAATGCACCCCGCGGACTACCCCATGGTCCGCAGGGATGGTCCGCGAGGTCAAAACCCGTGCCACGGGTTGCACCGCGGGTTTGATCCAGAAACCAGAAAAAATTATGCCGCGGACTACCCCCTATACCGCACCATGGTCCGCGCCCCAAAAACGCGTGCCACGGGGTAGGTGCCACGGGTATTTTGACGGAGTTAGCTACAGATGTCGCGGGGTACCCTCCGGTACACCGGACCCTAGTCCGCGAGTCAAAAACGCGTGCCACGGGGTCCTACCACGGGTCCAATCCAGTGAGCAAAAAATTTCGAGCATCAGATGTCGCGGACTACCCTGCGGTGCACCCCATGGTCCGCAGGGGTAGTCCGCAGCGCCGCCAGAGAGAGAAAAACCTACGGGATTGAGTTATAAAGGAGGTATTATGCTTTTAGTTCCGAATTTTATAACCCCAAACCCTCTTTCTCTTCTCCACAACTCTCCTAACTCCATTGAAGCTCATCAAAACCTTCACCAATCACCAAAACACTACCCAATCATCAAGAAAAACACATCAAACCTTCTCTCCACATCATTACAAGAGAGAATCAAGCTACCAATCCTCACCAAATCCATTCAAATTGAAGAATCAAAGAGCCAAATTTTACAAATTCATCACACAATTTCTAAAATCCAAGCCTACCCATTACAAATCATCCTCACCCACATAGAGATTCATCACCAATTCACCCATCCTAGGCCAAATCAAGCTTGTTCATCCATTAATTCAAGAGTTTAATTTCAAGGGTTGCTAAAGCTTTGAGTTGGGGGTTAATTGAGGATGACTAATAGAACAACAATTTTAGCTAACAAGAGGGAGGTGAAGAGTAACAAGGGATTGGATTTAAACAAGAAGAAATCAATTGACAAAGGTGCTAGTTCTAAATCAAAGGGTAAAGAGAATGTGAAGAAGAGTGGGAAACCTTCGTATGATCGTAATGGTAAAAAGCTTTATTATTATGCAAAGGAGAAAACTCAACCTCAACAAGATCTTATACCTATAGAGAAAGTGGATACTTCAAGAGCTCTGAAGACTTCTGCGGAGAAACAGTTAAAAGAACTACCTTTTGCTTATGAGAAAGTATTCAAGGAAGAAGTTAGAGATGGAGAATACAAGAGATTCTTAGAGCTTGGTGAGAAATTGCGTTGGTCTACGTTCATGGTAAGACGTTCTGAATTATGTCATGAATTAGTTTTGGAGTTCTATTTAGGCCTCTTTAGCCGAGATAGTGATGGTGTTCCGATTAAAGGAAAGATAGTTCCTTTCACAGTTGAGGAGATTAGAAACCACTTCAAGTTTAAGAAACTAAAAGGCTTTTGCAAATTTGAAGAAGCAGTTGCTAAACGAAAAATCTTTGATGAGGAATTACTTTTTGAGCATGTTTTAGACAAAGAGAAAGTGCAATCACATAAGGGAGAATTGAAGGCACCTTGGCCTTACAAATATCTTCAAGCGGATGCGCGAATTTGGCACAATTTCCTTATTCCTAATGTCTTTGGAAACACACGAACTTTGGATGTGACTATGAAAAACGCACTACTGTTGGATTGTATTTTGAGAGGAGAAGAAGTGGATGTGGCAAAGTTGATCTATGAGGAGGTGATACGAGTCTCGGTCTCTCCTAAATCAGTTTATAATGTTAAATTTCCTACTATGATCACGTGTCTTGTGCGAAAAGCGAATGTAGTATTTGGTGAAGAAGAGAAACTCGAGTTTAAGATGAGTTATATTGATAATGCATGGATCAAAGAAAGTCTTCGAAGAGCGGGTTCTACTCAAATCTCGAAGGAGGAAAAGGAGCAAAATTGGCAAGAGAAGATGGAGGAGCGTTTAACAAAATTTGAAGCAGCTCAAACTTCCTTAGTCAATGATGTGGCACAAATCAACGCTAATCAAGTGCACATCATGAAACTCCTCGAGCAATTAACGAAAGGTCCAGCAATTCCAACCTTGGATATCAATGATGCGAGGCAATAGCCTCGAGAGTATGTTTTCTTTCTTCCTTACCATTTCTGTAAATATGTCTATCTGCTAATTTTAATTTCTGTTTTTCGAGTCTTTTTCGAGTCGTGGGGACACGGCTCATTTTTGAGTTGGGGGTGTGGGGATTCGTTGTCTCTCATCTCCATTTTTCTGTTTTTTGGGTGAAATTAAAATTTTTGATACATGGGAATTAGATGTAGAGTGTGTTTAATAGCTTGAAAGCATGAGCTCAGTAGATTAATGATAGTAAGTGATATGTTTATGAGCTATGTAGTTGTATGCTTTGAGTATTTGCAGGAAAACACACGTTGATAGTAAAGAAAAGATTAGTGAGCAATGCGATAGAAAGTATGTTCGATCTCAGGGAACCTTGAGAAGTGTGTAGGTCGTGAGATCCAAGCTAGTTGAAAAACCATTTGATGAAAGTGCTAAAGGTAAGAAATTTTTGAAATTACATAGTGTAGAAAGTGATTAAGGCGGTTCTTTCATATTTGAAGCCCTTGAAGCCTTTTTATACCTTCTCACCTTGTGATTTTGATTTTATATGCTATATCCTTCTCAGCCCCTTCTAGCCTTTCTAAAGCCTTTTATTGAAACACGTTATAAGCCATATCCTTTAGATTTTAGGACTTTTCCATATGACCCGCACTCGAATCGCGATGCATAGACAGTTGTATTAGAGCTTGAGTTTGGGGTGGTGGGACCACCATTATGGGAATTGTTATTTTGTTGGGATTTTTTGAGCTTATTAATTGTGCTTTGTGCTTATATAGATGGTGATTCACATGTTTTTATTGTAACCCTTTTCCGGGGTAATAGTGAATGAAAAAGAAGTTTCGAGCTAATTTTGCCAATAAGGGCATCTGAAGAAAATATATATATATGAGAAATTAGCGTGATATCTCAACATTAAAAGAGAGTCATAGCTATAAAGGAATTGATTTGAAAAGAAAAGAAAATATATATATATATTCGGACCGACAAAGTGGATTTTTATGTGAACATCTTAAGCTTTAATTTGGGTTATTGGGGATGCTAAATTATGCATCAAAGTTTCATTGGGTTGAGTGAGAAACGTTTTATGAGAGTAACTCAAGCTCTAGGGCGATTCGTTGATGGCTAGTGAGGAGAGAGCCAAAAGCTCACTCCAAATTATCCAAATATACTATCATACCGTCCCTAAGCCTACATTACAACCTTAAAGACCTTTTGATTCTTTGCTATGTAATTGAGAAGTGATTGAGCCATTAGAGATTAGTTAAGTGGCTCCTTGGATACTAGTGAGGTTTGATGAACAATCTATAGCTCTCTTGGGGAACTGAGTAAAGTCCCAATCCTTCTTGAAACTAATCTGATCTTGAATTCAAGCCGTGTTGACTGTAGATATGAGAAGTGTACAGGTATGTAGTTTATGAATATTATTGCATGAAATTTTCTGAGTTATGTGCTTTAGGTTTATTCTATATATTCTGCTATACTTTTTCCCTTGTGTTGAGAATTTTATAAGTGTGTATTTCTAGACTTCCCTATGTTTTTATCTTTATTGTATCGGGACGATACAACTTTGAGTTGGGGGTCTTGATGTCTCCTCATTTGTGATAGATTTATGTTAGGATGAGACATCATTTTAAGTGATTTAGAAGTCAATAATGTCGATTTTCTTGAGTTTTAGTGCACTTTCCTGTTTTGTGTCTTGATTTGTAGAAATAATGTTTTTAGAGCATATTGGGTTTAATTGTTTATTTAGTGTGTAGCTTTAAAGATAATTATGGAGCTTAATTAGAGTCCAAGTCAAAGACAACAACTTATGGAAAGAGATTTGCATGGTAATTGGAGATAAGGGAAGAAAAGCTAAAAAGATGGAAAAGGAAAACCTGCCTAAAACTGGGATTCTGCATACACGTCCAAAGATAGGCGTTTTTACCTAAGAAATAGGCCGAATCTGATGATTTCCTTCCAAAGGGCCTAGATAATTCTGTTGCGATTCTTTTGGTATCTTGTGGAGCAAAATCCGACCAATAACGAACAAGATACAATCAAAACAACGCAGCAGTGTTTATCTTTATTTCCATACGAATTTGAATTGGGCTAGAAGTCCATTACCTTAACTCTTCCTCAAGAAAACGAATTAGGTCTTCTAAACACCTATAAATACACCCTTATATCACTTGTAAATCATCCTTGCCTCATAGTAATTAGTTCTTAAGGTTTTATTCTTCCAGTTTATTGTAGAGAGCAAGATGATGTCTTTTGTAATTTCTTTTAGTTTATTTCCTTCAGGTATGAACTAAACTCCCCATAGCTTGGGTTTTGCATATGTTTAATCTATGAATTCTAATTCTTCTATCTAAGTTTCTTTGGGAATTATATGTTTTAATCTGATATTAGCTACTTACTTCATATTTGCTTATGTGTTTTGATTTAATGTCTTTCCTAGAATTGATCACTTTAGGATTGTTTTAAGAGTAGTTAGATGGTCTCCTTGACAGGGTGTTTAACTATTGAACCACCACATAATGTCTAGTGTCGATAGCAGTTCTGACAAAACATACTTCTAACTAGATAGTCATTAGGGTTTGTTTTAACCACCGTATCACCAAGATTGCAGTATTTGCTTAGGGCCTTAGTGGCGTTTGATAACCCTATTTGAAATCACTTCTTGGTTGTGACGTAGCCCCCTTAGTCGCTCTCAAGGTCTAAGCTTGGGGAATTTAGAATCCTGACTAAGTATTACCAAGAGCTAATATTCTCCCTTATGAACTAGATTTATAGATAGAATTAGAAGGATTAGTGCATACTAGCAAAACCTAAGCTATACTTCTCATCTCATATTCTTAATCTTTTACTTTATTGTCTTTATTTTCCTAGTTTTAATTAGTTTAATTGTTAATCTCGAATTCCTATTTGCTTTATTTTCTGTCTTCTAGTTATTTACTTTTACTCGTTCTTGTTTCCTACGCGATTAACACACTTAAGTCCCTGAGAACGAACTCTACTTATCATTAAAACTTGCATACGTCCTGTAATACTTGCAGTACTGTGCCTGTCTAGGGTGAGAGTGCATAGTTTTCCATACTTAAATTGATCTTATTTTTATCACACCCTAGGCGACACCATCGTTTAAATCGGTAGTTAGTACCAGAAGAACAGTTCTTTACCAGATAAATTTATATAGAAGTGACGATATCAATTCTACGTAGTGATAAGAATGAATGTCTTGCATGGACTAATTTGGCTTAGTTGGGAATGGTCGGTTCACCTTTATGGGTCTTTGGTAATTCAATTCATCTCGAGATATATTTGCTTTCCATATATAATCTCTAATTGAAATTGTTCTTTAATTTCAAATTAGTCCTTTACTTTGTTAATTATTAGAAAATTCATCGAATCAATCATATTTTATATTTTGTAATTATCGCACAACTCTCTTATTTAAACTAGATTAAATACACATTTGTAGTCCACAACCCATATGTAGAACAAATATAACTTAATATTTAATTACTTGGCGACCGCACACTTGCGAGCGTAACCTCCCTTATGTTGATCTTTTATCACACTCCGGGAGTAACTGCCAAGGTTTATGGAAAAATTAATATTATAGTGGCCCTCAGATGTAATCAAAAGTTCTTCTTTCATCGTGTCTTCTCCACCAGAGAAAGTAGTTTTCAGTTTTGACCTTTTCTCTCTTCAAATAAAGATCATATTTGCTTTTTCACATTGTCTTATTCATTGTCTGCCAATATTAAGGCGAGAAGTCCATTTAAGCATGTATAGTTAAAAGACCCCTGGAGTTAGCAAGATGTTGTCCTATGGTAAAATGATCACAATAGGGAGTCAACTGCAACACATATTAATCCATTTTTATGTAAGTCTTTCCTTATGTGACATTAAGACGTGACGCGATGCGCTTTCAGCATTAAAATAACTGTTTTCTACCAAATTGGGTGAATCCCCCTCAATGGCCTCGTTCAGCTTGGGCTCGTGCCAACATGGTGTTCTCAATGGTCTAGGGTGAAAACCTATACGGTTCCCACAAATGACATCAATCTGATAGAATAGTTTTCAACCCAATAGATTAATATAGGGTTGTCGGTCTCAAATCTACGTAGAGGCAAGAACGAATGGCTTGCATGTCCTGATTTGGCTTAGTTTGGAATGGTCGGGCTGATTGGATGCTCGATCACGACTAAGGGACAAGAGAGAGGTGTACTATCGATGACACTTCGAGGCTCAAGTCAATACTATGGACGTTGAAAATAGGGCCCTCAAAAGTGTAGTAATCGAGAGAGGGGCAAGAGATACAAAGAGTATGCATATTGTATAGATATTTAGAGTGTTAAAGTGGCATACATGTTAGTAAACCTACTATCTTTATTTAGAGGCATAGATTTTTACTTGTAGAAGACTCTAGTTAGGTCTTTGGATGCTGGCTAGGGTCAGTGGTCGTCCCTTGACGAGTCTCTGACTGAGAATCTCTAGGTTAAGCCCGATATAAAAGGTCTGATTCAGTGAAAATCTCCCTGGTATCGTATCCATTCTGATTGGCACCACTTGCTTGACTAACTGGTTAGGTGAGATAATATCCTCTCGTCCTATGAGCTCGGCATGGCTGAAGGCAGTAAACTGATCGGATGAAGCAAGCGCTTGGCTGAGTTGTTCTTCTTGGTCGGTGTAGTCATTCTCTATCTTCTTTAAGCTGACTGAGTGATTTCTTCAGAGGTCGAGCATGCTCAGTTTGTAGGCTAAGATATAATCCTGTCACTAATTGGTCGAGGATAATTTGGCTTATCCGAAAAAATATACTGATATATAGAAATACAAAATTCTTATAATAAAATAAGTTACCTAGGTAATTTTTTTCTCGGATGAATAAAATTAAACAATGTTTTCAATTAAAATTTATTTTGATTTAATGCTAATAATATATACGTGGATGATACCACGTCTTTCACATTAAAATTTATTACAGTTTGATTATTTTTTATACATTTTACAAGTGTAGTGATTTTAAAAAAAAAAAAATTAGTAAATAAATACACTAAAATTCTACAAAATTAGTGTATTATAAATTATAAATTTAAAATAAATATAGATTTTATTTAAAATAAAAATAAGGTGTCATGTTTTTTAACAATTTAAAAAACAACTGTTACTATAAAAGGAATTCAAATATTACTGAAAAGAACATTCCATATCCTAATTAAACAAATTCACTTTAACATCTCTTATATACTGTTTTTAATTAAATATAAATGATTTATACTAATATAAGGGACTTATATTGGAACTTTGTCCAAATTTTTTAAATTTTCAAGACCAACTATGGGTACTTGTCTGTTAAAACAACTCGTCCGAATAGCATTGCTAGAATCAAAAACATGTGACTCGGTCGAAGAAGCATAAGCCAAATTTATTGTTATGAGAATTTAAATTGTTTTTTTCTCGTTTTGGATTAGATAAACGGTTATATTAAAAACAAAGATTAAACGGTACATTATGCTATAAAATTTGAATTGTTACCCATGAATTTGAGTATAGATCAAGAACTGATAGAAATACATCCTGATACTTTATCATGGCATTTTCAAACATAACATAGGCGTGAATGGCAAATCTTGATAAATTTCTTCCCTAGGTTTATAAAAATTATTTTACAAAAAAGTAGTTTCCAGTTTTCATCTTCTTCCTCTCTTCAAACCTTGATCTTATTTGTTTTTTCACATTGTCCCATTTATTTCCTGCCTATAACAGGTAAGAAACACATGTATAATTAAAGACCACCTTGGGTAAGCAAGGAATGATCACAAAGGGGGGGGGGGGGGGGGGGGGGGGGGGTTCTCAACTGCATCACATCTTAATCCATTTCTTATGTAAGTTTTCCTTATGTTACAAATAACACCTTGTATACAAACACTGTCATAATAGGTCATACAAAAGAAACAGCTATGGAAGAGTGCGACTGAAATTGAATAAAGAAAAGGTATCAAATAGCCTTCCTATCTTTAACTAAATACCAACACTATTCCTAATAGCAAAAAGCATTTTCTGAGAATCTAATACAATCAACTAACTACTTACGTATACAAAGATAAGAATGAAACATCTCACAATCTTTTTTAAGATACATTACATAGTCTCCCTTCATGCCTCCTTTTTGAAAGATATTGTCCAAAGAAGATCAGAATCAGATTCAACACTAACTACCTCTCCTTTTACCATATTAGATGTACTAATTAGATCACCAAATCTCATCTCCATCTCAGCTGTAAAAACACAAGTAAATTATCACTGCTAGTCTAATTTTTAATTAAATTTTCTTTATTATTTAATTACTCACTCAAATTCCACTGGAGCCCAGTAGTGGTGGTACTTCTAGATGGCGTACCAATGGGTATTAGTCCGCAATGTGGGCCCTCCATAGAGGATTGGATATGGATTTCATGACGATGAGTATGAGGAAGAAGTTTAATAAGACAATCATCAGATAGAAGAATTATTCGCATACTTGAGAAACGACATAAAACGTTTATATTTCCCATCTCATGGTCAAATCTTCCACCAAGTGCTCCTATAGCAAGTATACATAGCTGAAATTTTTACATTTTTTTGTTATAATCATGATTTTTCAAGTTTATAGAATTAGGAAGTTAATAGTAATGTACTCACATTTGAAATACCCTGGTTTGGTAAATCTTGTATATGGGCAACACATTTATGTAAATCTGTAGTGTCCTGATCATGTGATGCATCTTCTATCTTGGTTCCCTGTATTTTGACAGCTCATATGTTAAACATCTCACCTTACTTGTGTAAAGCATATTTTTAGATAAGAAAAAGTCATTTTTGGTTTATTAGCTTACCATATTTGAGTAGAAATGTTGAACTTCAGCTCGGACAGAATCCATGTTCCCTTTTATTACATATGGCTTTTACCTGTAAGTATATTGGAAACAATAAAGTACAGTAACTATTAAAATCAACACAAATAATATTAACAAATAATAATTTTAGCATTTCTCGCTACAAATTCCCTCAAAGGCATTCACATAAAGAGCTCTTCTAAATTTATTACATAGGATCAAAAAGGATATTAATAAACAATATAAGTAAGCTTTGGAGCACGAATCACAAAATATGAAAGTATATCAAGTCTCGAATGTCATTAATAAAATCAAAATTCTGCTTCATCACATTGCGATTCTTAAAGAGTGCATTGACAAGGACTTCATCTGCTAAACAAACATTTTTACCCGTGTTTAATATGGTAGAAGCCAGCAATTGAATACTAAGAATATTTTTGAGTAAAGTGCACATTGGTAAATATGTTATGCAAAATTACCAAATAGATCCCTGCTTTCAAAAGAACTCTGAATAACACAGCACCGACCAATAGTGTAACATTGCATAATACATGGACCAATGGTGCAAATAATCAGTCAAAAAAAGAACAACAGATTGAATAACATAGCACGTATTTCTTAGCATTCAGATCCATAGTCAACCCAATAGAAATAGATCAAACCTTAATTCATACGTTGACTTAGCTAGATACTGAAAAGATAGCCAACTGAAAGTGAATGAGATGAACACCTAATCAATCTTATGTTACATACTGTAAGACAACGATAATTAAGTATTATTCATCTCTTGCATTTGTTTTGAAAAAAATGGTCGCATCCCATTGCTTCTAAAAAACAATTTGAGCTCGGTTCATTAGTACCCTCTATGAAAAAGCATAATTAGATCATAAAAAATTACTATTGACTTTCAAGGATCCAATCCACCATGGATACCTAGATCAAATTATTTGTCATTGTAGGTGATAAGTATCAAGGATATAAAATGAGCAATACTAAATACGCTCTATTGATACAAAAGAAAAATCCAGGTATTTTTATCTATATCTCATTATTTGATCTTGTTTCATGTGTTCTCATTTTTGTTTTTATCACTACACATATTTTTCTTTGCAATATCTTTTGTCTAATTTTTTTTTTTTTTTTTGTCAAAAGAATTATACTAGCATAGATGTATCTTTTGTCTAATTATTTGTTTATAGTTTTTTTTTTTTTTGGACGACGAAGAAAATTCTACTATTATAATGTACAATTAGCCAATGCCTAATCGAGAAAATAGTGTCCTCAAAGACTCGGATGACACGATGTCGTTCTGTGCCCTGTGCCTGACCTTTTTTGCTAGGGCGTCAGCTCGACCATTGAAACGTCTTGGGATGTGTTTGAACACCACTGGCCTAACTTCCGAGGCCAGTCTGTGAATATGTCTAACCCATGGTCGTAGCCGCCAGCCTGCTGCCGACACTTGCTGAATACCCCGAACTAACTCGAGGTTGTCTGAGAAGATCGTAACCCCCTCACTGTCTACATGTTTTTCCTGCTGTAACGCTAATATAATCGCCTGAGCTTCCCCTTCCGTACTTGACTTGCACATAGTAACAGCCGAGTGTTCCATCCTCTGCCCTGTATCTTTACAAATTTGCACCACTCCTAGTCCAGCCGGTGTGTGAGGCTGCTCAAAAGATGTATCACAAGTGTATGCTATCTTTGTCTGAAAAGTAAGGTCAACCGGTTCCGAAATATCCACCTCCCTTGTGAGAGTTGGCCTTGGGTGACTCTGCGCCCATTCTCTTCCGAATCTTTCTCCCATGCTTTTATTCGTCAATCTAATGATATCATCTGTATTAATTTCCTGATTCCCGTGTCTACTTCTCATTTTTGCCTTCCAAATATTCCAAATAGTCAGTAGCACATATGATATGACTATCTCTATTATCCACCCTCCTTTTACAAACGTCTCTATAATTGCCAACACCCATTCGCCCAAGTCCTCAACCTCATGTCCAATGTTTATCTGTAATGCCAAACCCGCCCAAACTATCTTGGCAAGAACCTAAGATTTTTTTTATATGGGGTAGAAAACTGTACTTTTTAATTGTCTAAGGACCTTTTTATCAAAAAAAATCTTTATATCTCCCTTTTGGCGTATATGCAATATCTTATCTGGAAAAAAAAAATCTCGTTCGTTTCTAAACTACTTAACCTTCCTTCAAAATTTCACTAGAAAAATTCAATTTTTTAAAATTGTATTTGAAGAAAATACTAATTGAGGCCAATAGTTTGGCAATTTTATAACTTTAATTCAAACTAGAAAACTTATTTTTAAAGTCCTAGTTTGAATTTTCTGGTTTAGTTTTGGACTTTTATACCTTTGGTTTGAAAAGTGAATTTTTTAAGGTTTCCAACGATACGGACCCACGAACAATCGTTAACATTTCTTAAATAAACCCGTGATGGGTTCAGCCCCACGAAGAACACTATCACCCGTTTCTAGAAAAAACCCGTGATGGATCCAGTCCCACATGTTTTTTTTAACTTGTTTTTATCAACCCACACGTTGTATGGGTTGTACCTAACATGAACAAATCTTTTCACAACCCACTTTGGAACAAACAAATCAACAAGAAAGTTTCACTCTCATTAGTGGATCAAACAAACAAAAACATTTCGAACAAAAACAACAACACTAAGGTGTCGTTTGTTTTTTAAGTAATAAGTGTTGAATGCTGAATGAACAACTGAATAGAACTTATTTTGTTAAGAGGCAGAGTCTGAATGATTCAGACTTAGTTTGAAATCTTAATGAAACAGACCAATTAAGAGGCATTCAGATCTGAATTGGCCAGGGAAAACAAACAGTCTGATTGATCCAGTGTCTTAATGAACCAGATTAAGATCTCATTAAGTGCAAACAAACACCCCCTAAATCATTCAAACTCATTATCTGATCAAACAACAAACACAGAAAGAATGGGAACAACAAAATCAACAAGAAAGATCTTCACTACCACTATTGGATCAAACAAGATCAACAATGACTGTGCACACTCGCTGTATGGGAAAATAAAATAAAAACTTGCAACGTAAATAAAAAAATAAAACAAAAACCAAATCCGAAGTGACTTCACGGGGCTGGACCCATAGTGTGGAACTGGCTTTAGGGGTTGGCCCGGTGATGTGTTTGGTCTAGACCCATGTTGTGATAGGCTTGGATTCACGGGTTGTACCCATGGTGGAGGAGAGGCGTGCCTTCAATGGTGGGGTTGTACCCGTGGCAGAGGGTTCTTCATTGGGGCTGTGATGATAGTCTGTTAATGGCCCTGTGTGGTGGCTATCGAATCGACGCCGATTTCGAGGAGATGAACGACGTTGCTGATGGGCTTGGGCTCGAACCGAGATCAAGCGCTGATGGACGATGGAGGAAGGGCTTTGATTATGGCGGATCTGAGCAGCGTCGGTGGTGGACCCGGTTCATGGCTCCTTCAAATCTGGCCATGGACGTTTGTTGGTGGTGGAGAATGGCCACGAAGGGTTTGGGCTTGGGCTTGGTTCAAAGATGGAGGAGAGACAGAGTAGCCAGAGGGGCTTGGGATGTTGGTGGGAAGGTTAGTGATGATGTTGATGGTGATGGAGATGGTGATGGCGATGGAAAATGGTTGGGAATGTGGATCGGTGGTATGGTGATAGTGAGGGATGGCTGGGTATGAAGAGAGAGTGGGAGGGGAAGGGGCGGTGTGTATCAGGAAAGAGAGATAAGATAAGCGTCAATGTGTATTAGAGAAGAGAAAGAGAGAGGAAAGCTTGGCCTATTATGGGTTTGATGTTTTTGATTTTGTTTCTTCAATGTGGTTAACAGGGGAAGGGAGGGTATTTGTGGGTTTTTAACCTATTATAACCAAATGGTTAGTTTGGGATTTAAAATAGAAACTGATATGGCCATAGGCCTTAGATTATAATTTCCCCATTGTATTTTTAGTCCTCTTCAAACCTCATTTACGAGTTTTTCGCGGTATATCCCAAAGACCGTGTGAATACTATGTGTCTATTTTTCCGCTAAAAATTGCAGCAAATCTAGTTTTGGTCGTTCATTGATATACTGGAAATATTCAAGTTTTAAAATTGTATTTTTAGTCCTCTTCCAGCCTCATTTACGAGTTCTTTCGTGGTACACCGCAAGTCTATTTTTTTCTATAAAGCGTAGAAGCTCTGGTTTTGGTCATTCATTGTTAGAACCCTAAATTCGATTTTATTTAAAAAGCTCCTCATCCCATCTATCAATATGTATCAAAATCATTAATTCCTACTCTTAAATTCTCTCTATATCATGTCTAAGAGAAAATGGAAAGCCTTAAATCCATCTACCTCTAAGATTATAGGGGCCTCCTCATCTTCCCAAGATCCTCCTCATCCTCTAGTGGAACCGGTCGAGTTTTTGTCGCTAGAAGTGCTTCATGGTCGGATTATTCATCACACCTCCTTTCCTTCCATACGTAGTTTATTCTACGAACTCCTCAAAATTCAAGGCTTCCATATTTTTCTCTCTTCGTTAAATGTTTCTAAATTTTTTATTCAAAGATGTAGACAATTTTATGAGAATTTTGAATATGATTGTGTGACCTGCTCGTTTAAATCAGTAGTTGGTACCAGAAGGACATTTCTTTACCAAATAAATTTATATAGAAGTGACAATATCAATTCTACATAGTGGTAAGAGTGAATGTCTTGTATGGACTAATTTGGCCTAGTTGGGAATGGTCGGTTCACCGTTATGGGTCTTTGGTGATTCAATTCATCACGAGATATTTTAGCTTTTCAAATTTAATTTCTAATTGATATTTTGTTCTTTAATTTCAAATTAGTCCTTTACTTTGTTAATTATTAGAAAATTCATCGAATTAATCATATTTTATATTTTGTAATTATCGCACAACTCTCTTATTTAAACTAGATTATATACATATTTTTAGTCCACAACCCATATGGAGAACAAATATAACTTACTATTTTATTGCTTGGCGACCCGCACACTTGCGGGAGTAACCTCCCTTGTGTTGATCTTGTATCACACTCCGGGAGTAACTGCCAAGGTTTATGAAAAAAATAAATATTATAATGGCCCTCAGATGTAATCAAAAGTTCTTCTTTCATCGTATCTTCTCCACCACAGAAAGTAGTAATCAGTTTTGACCTTTTCTTTTTTCAAACCAAGATCATATTTGATTTTTCACATTGTCTTATTCATTGTTTGCCAATATTAAGGCGAGAAGCCCATTTAAGCATGTATAATTAAAATACCCCCTTGAGTCAGCAAGATGTTGTACTATGGTAAAATGATCACAATAAGGAGTCAACTACAACACATATTAATCCATTTTAATGTAAGTCTTTCCTTATGTGACATTAAGACGTGATACAATGCGCTTTCAGCATTCAAATAACTGTTTTCTACCAAATTTGGTGAATCCCCCTCGATGGCCTCGTTTAGCTTAGGCTCGTGCCAACGTGGTGTTCTCAATGGCCTTGGGTGAAAACCTATACGGTTCCCACAAATGACATCAATCTGGTAGAATAGTTTTCAACCCAATAAATTTATATAGGGTTGTCGGTCTCGAATCTACGTAGAGGCAAGAACGAATGGCTTGCATGGCCTGGTCTGGCTTATTTTGGAATGGTCGAGCTGGTTGGATGCTCGATCACGACTAGGGGATAAGAGAGAGGTGTAATATCGATGACACTTCGAGGCTCAAGTCAATACTATGAACGTTGAAAATAGGGTTCTCAATAGTGTAGTAATCGAGAGAGAGGCAGGACATACAAAGAGTATGCATATTATAGAGATATTTAAAGAGTTAAAGTGACATACATGTTAGTAAACCTACTATCTTTATTTAGAGGCATAGATTTTTACTTGTAGAAGACTCTAGTTAGGTCTTTGGATGCTGGCTAGGTTAGTGGTCGTACCCTGACGAGTCTCTGACTAAGAATCTCTAGGTTAAGCGTGATATAAAAGGTCTGATTCAGTGAAAATCTCTAAGGTATCGTATCTATCGTGATCGGCACCACCTGCTCGACTAACTAGTTAGGTTAGATGATATACTCTCGTCCTATGAGCTCGGCGTGGCCGAAGACAGTGAACTGGTCGGATGAAGCAAGCGATTGGGTTGGCTGAGTTGTTCTTCTTGGTCGGTGTAGTCATTCTCTATCTTCTTTAAGTGATCTCTTCTGAGGGTCGAGCATGCTCAGTTTGTAGGCTAAGATATAATTCCGTCACTAATTGGTCGATGATAATTTAGCTTATCCGAAGGATAGTTAAAATATACTAATATATAGAAATACAAAATTCTTATAATAAAATAATTTACCTAGTTAATTTTTCTCTCTCGGATGAATAAAATTAAACAATGATTTCAACTAAAATTTATTTTGATTTAATGTTAATAATATATACGTGGATGATAGCACATCTTTCACATTAACATAAATTACCGTTTGATTATTTTTTATATATTTTACAAGTGTAGTGATTTAAAAAAAATAATAAATAAATACACAAAAGTTCTACAAAATTAGTGTAATGTAAATTTAAAATTTAAAATAATTATAGATTTTATTTAAAGTAAAAATAAGGTGTCATGTTTTTGTAACAATTTAAAAAACAACTATTACTATAAAAGGAATCCAAATATTATTGAAAAGAACATTTTATATCCTAATTAAAACAATTCACTTTAAAATCTCTTATACACTGTTTTTAATTAGATATAAATGATTTATACTAATATAAGGGACTTATATTGGAACTTTGTCCAAAATTTTTAAATTTGCAAGACCAACTATGGATACTTGTATGTTAAAACAACCACGGCCGAATACATGGGCTCGAATACATGGGCTCAAGCATTGCCAGAATCAAACACATGTTACTCGGTAACCGAAATTGATTGCTGTTATGAGAATTTAAATCGTTTTCTTCTCGTTTTGGATTAGATAAATGGTTATATTAAAAATAAAGATTAAAGTGTACATTATGCTAGAAAATTTGAATTGTTAGCAGATTTTTTTCGTAAAGTAGGAATGATTTCAAAGGGGGCCTCTACTGCATCACATCTCAATCCATTTCTTAAGTAAGATTTCCTTATGTTACAACTAACACCTTGTATACAAACACTGTCATAGTAGGTGCATACAAAAGAAACAGACTGAAATTGAATAAAGAAAAGGTATCAAATAGCCTTCCTAACTTTAACCAAATACCAACACTATTCCTAATAGCAAAGTATTTTCTTAGAATTCAATACAATCAACTAACTAACTACGTATACAAAGATAAGAATGAAACATCTTACAATCTTCTTTAAGATACATTACATAGTCTCCCTTCATGCCTCCTTTTTGAAAGATATTGTCCAAAGAAGATCAGAATCAGATTCAACACTAACTACCTCTCCTTTTACCATATTAGATGTACTAATTAGATCACCAAATCTCATCTCCATCTCAGCTGTATAAAAACACAACTCAATTATCACTACAAGTCTGATTTGTAAATAAAATCTCTTTATTATTTAATTACTCACTCAAATTCCACTGGAGCCCAGTAGTGGTGGTACTTCTAGATGGCGTACCAATGGGTATTAGTCCACAATGTGGGCCCTCCATAGAGGATTGGATATGGATCTCATGACGATGTGTATGAGGAAGAAGTTTAATAAGACAATCATCAGATAAAAGAATTATTCGCATGTTTGAGAAACGACATAAAACATTTATATTTCCCATCTCATGGTCAAATCTTCCACCAAGTGCTCCTATAGCAAGAATACATAGCTGCAATTTTTACACTTTTTGTTATAATCATGATTTTTCAAGTTTATAGAATTAGGAAGTTAATAGTAATGTACTCACATTTGAAATACCCTGGTTTGGTAAATCTTGTATATGGGCAACACATTTATGTAAATCTGTAGTGTCCTGATCATGAGACGCATCTTCTATCTTAGTTCCCTGTATTTTGACAGCTCATATGTTAAACATCTCAGCTTATATGTGTAAAGCATATTTTTAGATAAGAAAAAGTCATTTTTGATTGCTTAGCTTACCATATTTGAGTAGAAATGTTGAACATCAGCTCGGACAGAATCCATGTCTCCTTTTATTACATCTGGCTTGTACCTGTAAAAAATGTGTAACTTAAGTATATATGGGAAACAATAAAGTACAGTAACTATTAAAATCAACACAAATATTAATATTAGACCATAATTTTAGCACTTTTAGGCTACAGATTCCCTTAAAGGCATTCACATAAAGAACTCTTCTAAATATAATACATAGGAACAAGAAGGATGTTAGAGAAACAATATAAGTAAGTTTTGGAGCACAAATCACAATATATGAAAGTATATCAAGTCTCAAATGATCAACAAAATCAAAATTCTGCTTCCTCACATTGCAGTTTTTAAAGAGTAAATTGCACATTGGTGAATATGTTATGCAAAATTGCCAAATACGTCCCTGCTTTTGAAAGATCTAGGAATAAGACAGCACAGACCAATAGTGTAACATTTTGGAATAAGATTAGGTAATATTGATACTTGGTAATTTTGCGTAATACAGGGACCAATGGTGCAATTAATCCATTTTTTATTAGTCAAAAAAAGAACAACAGATTGAATAACAAAGCATAGCACGTTTCTTAGCATTCAGATCCATAGTCAACCCAATAGAAATAGATCAAAGCTTAACTCATACGTTGACTTAGCTAGATACTGAAAAGATAGCCAACTCAAAGTGAATGAGATAAACACCTAATCAATCTTATGTTACATACTGTGACACGAACGATAATTAAGTATTCTTCATTTCTTATCACAATTAAGATATGACAAGGTTTGAAACCAGAACCTCAAGGTCACTCGGAAGTGACCCAAGCAGAATTAAGATGAGAGTTTTCAACAATTAAGCAAAGAAAAAGAAGTACCTATCGCGAATAAGAGAGGCATCTTCATGAGGAAATAACAGAGGCATGTCATCGTACAAACGATTAGCTCCACCGTCAGCACATATACGAATTTGTGCTGCTCTACAACAACAACGAAACTGCTTAAAAATTATTACTAAAATAATTATTATGCGATTAAGGCGGCGTATGATATATATGTATAACGAGAGAGAGAGAGAGAGAAAGGAATATAATTACCGTGCTTCCAAAGCAGAGGAGTGAATCGAGGGAGACGTTGATTAAGGATGACCAGAGCGTACGTAATAGATGAACCGGAGACGCCGTTGTCGGTGGGGATCGATGGGAGGAGGAAGGTTGATGAATGAGTCATTACATCCATTTTTTTAATGTGCGCAGAGACCGAGAGATATTTTTTTTTAGTCGAAAGAAACTCGTATTTAAAAAACAAACCGTTATAAATTAGCCAATTCCTAGAAAATTGAAGTCCCTAGCCAAGAGAGATGCTAATTAGGGTGGAGGAAAGAAACTCCAAAGACTAAACAAAGGGCCAAATAGCATTTGTTTAGCAACCCAATCAGCACACAAATTTTTTTACCTCCTTACAAAGGAGATTTTGACAGAGAGATATTGGGTGTTAAGTATGAATGAAGGTAGGGTGTCTATTTAACTACTTATATATGACGCCAGTTGATGGGAAATTTCAAACCCCCAACGACCCCACCGACATTCACGGGAGTGTGCCAATTTTTCTTTCTTTTTGTTTCCGTTTCCATTTCCACTTCCTTTTTTTTACAACCGGACAAATTCAACGTCAACGGTCCACTCAACCAAGCCCAATCTCCGGAACCGTGCAGCAATCTGCAAATATTGGTTTCGCCTAGAATCCCGCTGTCTAACATTCCGCGCAACTCTGTCTACCAATCCATTGAACCGTCTAGGGATATGCACAAAAAACATGTCACCATGTTCTTCCGCGACCTTTTGACGAATGGTTTGACCTTCCACTACGCTGCTGACAGCGATTTAATACCTTGAATCAAATCAAGGTTGTTTAAGCATATAGTCGTTATCTTAGTTGTTGTTGGAATTATGCCATAGCCCCGATCGTCTTGTAATGAATTGAACACAAGTGTTTACTGTACACGATAATAGTTATCCCTACAGTTTTGATTAAAGAAATTGTTTCCTTGAATCTATGGCAAGATTTTATGATTATGGTATTCATCTAAATAATATGAAGGCAGATCCTTGATTAAGTTACGAACTAGATATCATAAGGTGTTATGATATTGAGAATCTAACTCATAGGACTTAATCTAAACTTGTTCTTAATCGTAGGATCATCGAGCTGGGACCTCGGTGATCCGGTTAGATTAGTATGTAGCTAACGAGTATTTATTGGATAAATATTGGTAGTTCTCGTTTACCGAGTTAGGTGCATAGATAATGCACATAGAGATGTGATTATCGAACCGACTAAAATTAGAGATTCCTAATGGTTAATTACCTTGAAATGTCAAGTAGGTTAATCTCTAAAAGGAATTTTATGCTTGTAATCCTTTGACCTGAGATCATCACTATAGTTGTATATCTGCTTCTTGTGTTTAGATACTGGACTACTAGTGTGTCATAATGCTAGTCGGATATTGGACATAACTAAGTATATATCCACATAGGGATGAGTCAAGATGGTATCTATCAACTCTAGGTAAAGAGTTTGAGCTCTACGATGTCATAAGATTATAACGATTGTATTAAATCCTTGACGAAGGTGATAGAATGAATGAAGAAAGGTGTTTCTTAGGTCATTCACCAATCGTTGATAATCGACGTGTAACGTAGTTGATTTTCTAATGGGATTTGACAGTTATACGATATCCCAGGATGATCCGGAGCTGTAAAGATAGAGAGATTACGTGTATAATCCTTTACCGGGTTCTTTGTACAGAGTTACTTCACGTTATCCGGTCGTTGAAGAGTGTTGTTAGACGCAAACCTCGATTAGTAGTTAACTAAGTTAACTATTACCGGTTTAACGATGAACCCATGTAGTCGCACACCAACGAGTGCATTGATCTTGCTTAATGTTATTAACTGATTTTTATTATCGGATAATAGATATTAATTAATTATATACTTGGAATATTAGTATATTAATTTGCTAGCACAAATTAATATTCTAACATGAGATCAAATTGAGAAAAAAGGGAAAAAATGATAGGTTCATGGATCAAACCACAGACCTCTAAGTATTGTGTAATATGTCACTAACTGCTGGGCTAGTCAAGTCCTTTTATATAATGTAAAAGGTCCACGTCCACTTCAGAAGTGGGTAGTGGACCAAATTATTAAGATAATTAATTTTCATTATAAGTTCCTGGCTTTTGGTTTTTCCATTTCTTGTCTTTTCGTTTTTCCTGCTAGAGTTAATATACATATATAATGAGAAATCAATATACGTATGTATTTCTTTTTCAATTTTTCTCTCTTGAAAAAAAAAACACACAGTAGGCAGAAAAGTCTCTCTCCAAATTCAGAATAGTTCTGAAATCAAAAATCAAACTCGGTGTGCAAAGCGTGGAGACTTCTAGTTTTTGAAGCTGGTTAGTCAATTCGATTTTCATATAAATCCAAAAGATATGCAATCGAACCCTTTTTTTTTAATTCTTAAATTGTATCTAGATTGGTTTTAGAATTGCAATAGTTATTATTTTCCGATGCGTATATTTGATATGACAGGTATTGCAATTCCTTAAATTGGTATCAAAGCCAATTGTTGCGATTTAGGGATTTAAACAAGATATTATTGGATAATATATGAATTTGTGTTTTTAGGGTTTATATTAAAATTAAGTTTTTATATTAAATTAAAATTATATGAGATGTTATTTTGTTATTTATATGGTCATCTAATGTACCAACCAGAATGAGGAACTTTGTCTGGAAACTAGTAAATGACGCTCTACCTATTAAGGATAATTTATACAAAAGGCGATGCGCTAATGACAGGCTGTGTGAGTGGTGCGAGGAATCAGAGGAAACTAAAGAACACTTTTTTATCAAATGTCCTTTTAGCGTTGCAGTTTGGGCTGAATCAGCACTTCAAGTCAAAATTGACCAAAGCGAAGAAGTTAATTTCAAAGATTGGTTTATCAGCATTATAAAGAATTACTCAGGAAATGGATGGGATAAGAAAATTCTTGTTAGCAATTTGATCGTTACGCTTTGGAACCTGTGGAAAGCCAAAATGAAAGGCTTCTTCGAAACCAAAGAATGGGATATTTCAGAAATTATAAATAATTCGAATAGAATGGTCGACAGGCTCTATGGTACGAATCAAGGTCAAATAGGAGAACGTAATATCCAAAGAGTAAGACAGCCGGAAATCACATCAAATATAACCACAGCAGAAGAACAAGCAGATATAATTTGGTATAATGACACCTCCTTCTCTGGAGATCAAGAACAAGCAGGAATAGCATCGATCGGAATAGACGAGAACAAACAAATAATTAGTAAGCAGTGCAGGAAGGGTCTATTTAAGAGTGCAAAGGAAGGTGAGGCATGGGCAATTATGCAGGCCATGAAGGCTTCTGAAATCCTAGACAGTAGGAGAGCTATCTTCTACACTGATAACCTTGAAATAGCCCAAGGTATCATCAAAAGGACAGGAATTGACTGGACGATCCGGCCGGTGTATGAACGGATTTGGCAATGGATCGCTAAATTTCCTGAATGGAAGGTTAGACACATAAAAAGGGAGCATAATACGATTGCGGATCATGCGGCGAAATTTGTACGACGGAATGGCGATATGGAAAGTTGGACGACTACGAATATAGATGATAGTATAGTATTCTTAATGGATGCATTAAAACGGTTGTAACTTTATTTTAATTACCTGACAAAAAAAAAAAAAAAAAAATAATAATTGTCTTTTATATTAAATTAGTTAATATATTACGAGGTAATATGTTTTCTGAAAAAGGAGAAGAGTTCTGTATGTTTTCTTTTTCTGTCGCCTGTGTATATATTAAGGAGGACAATGGTTCGTTCTATAAATTATTTTATGAAAAAAAAGGAAAATTTACGCTGCTTCTCATGATGTAGAAAATTTGCACAAGATTGTTTTCTTGTTTTTCTTGGTCGTTAGTGGCAGGTCACCAAATAACGAAATAGGAAATTGTTTTCTTTTTCTTTAATGCATTATTGGATTCACATTATCAAAATAAAGGAAATAATATAGATATACAGATATTAAAGAAATAGAAAGAAAAGTGATAAGTAATTCGAAAGGGAAAACACAAACATATTGTTAAACAAATTTTACTTTAAAAAAAAAAGAGCTCCGCAGAAATAGGAACCCTAGCTTCCAAAAGAAACTCACGCATGACGGAACCAGCTGCTCAGCCTCCGCCGGCCCTGTCGGACGGCCAAAATCAACCGGAAATGCAGACCGCTGCTGCTCCAAACGCTAATCAATACACCATGAACGTGAAAGATATCAACATGGCAGATACACAGACTGAAGAATTTCCTGCCCTCCTTGATACCGTGGGCTTACAGCGCCATGGAAAACGTCAAAGGGAAACCATAACTGAGAAGGAAGGGATACAAGATGGAAGCGCTAACCTGCAGCATCCTGCTGCTGGGCGCGCAACCAACACAAATACTTCTGGGATGGCTTCCAACGCGAAACACATGACAGGAGGCGGTAGTACAGGTACAATTCCAACGCAAAGATTGGGAGGATGGAAAGGACTACTAACTGGGAACAATGTGGTGATTCCCATTATGGTAGATGATGAGGAAGAAAATAGCAGAAAGGTGGGTAATGAGGACGATATCTCGGAGTTGGAGGCCCTAGCTGAAGATGATGTGTTGGAGGTGGAGGACTCGATTCCAACTGTATTGAGGACAAGGGAGGAGATTAAAGAAGGCATAAGACTTTGGAGGAATACCGTAGTGGTGAGGCTCTTGGGTAGGGAGGTAGGATTTAGGTATCTTTCGACTAAACTTCGTCAAATATGGAATCCGGTTGGTAGCATAGAACTGGTGGATGTGGGAAATGGTTATTTCATGGTGAAATTCGCAAATCGAGAAGATTTTGATTTCTCCATATCCGGAGGTCCTTGGATGGTTTTAGACCACTACCTCATTGTTCGTGAATGGTCGCCAAGTTTTAACGCCCTCACTAACTCTATCACAACTACTACAGCGTGGGTAAGAGTGTCTAATGTTGGTATGCATAACTATACACCGAGGATTTTGAGAAAAATTGGAGATAAAATAGGAAAAACGGTGTGATGTCTCCTCATTTGTGATAGTAAAATATACTCATGACACATCATTTTAGGCTTATTTATTAGTTTATAGGTTTATTTTAGCTTAATTTAGTGCACTTTCCTATTTTGAGTCTTGATTTGTAGAATTATTATTTTTAGAGCATATTGGGTTTAATTGTTTATTTAGTGTGAAGCTTTAAAGATAATTATGGAGATTAATTAGAGTCCAAGTCAAAGACAACAACTTATGGAAGGAGACATGCATGGAAATTGGAGATAAGGAAATAAAAGCTAAAAAGATTGAAAAGGAAAAGCTGCCTAAATCTGGGATTCTGCACACACGTCTAAAGATTGGTGTTTTTACCTAAGAAATAGGCCGAATTTGGTAATTTCCTTCTGTAGGATCTAGATAATTCTGTTGCGATTCTTTTGGTATCTTATGGAGCTCAATCCGACCAATAACGAAGAAGATACACTCAAAATAGCGCAGCAGTGTTTATCTTTATTTCCTTACGAATTTGAGTTGGGCTAGGAGTCCATTACTTAAGTTATCTCTAAAGAAACGAATTAGGTCAACCTCTACACTATAAATACAGCCTCTTAACAATCTTAAATCATCCTTGGTGAAACCTTAAGCCAAGAGGAAACTTAGAACACAAGAGAGAAGTCTGGAAGGAGCTGTCATCTACAATGTCTTCTTCTACCTTTAGATTTTTAATTTCTTTCTTTTCTTTCATGAACTAAATTTCTTTAGCTTAAGTTTTAGCATTAATGTATGAACCCTAGTTTTGATTGACATATATCTAATTTGGGAATTTAATGTTTTAAATAGAATTATAGTTTTTATTCTCTGTTTATGTGTTCGGATTTATATTATGTGTTCTTGTGGACGGCCGCCATTAGAATTACCATCTAGTAATTAGGATACCATTGACAACGGTGTTTAATTACATGTTTAGCACATAACGTCTAGTATTAGGTATGATCTGACAACCCAACCTAGCTAGATAATCACTGTGGTTTAGTTCTTGTGACTATTTACCAATTACAGGAAAAGTTTGCATAGGAAGCCTTATTGACACAGGTAAATTCTATTTGAAACTACCGATAGCATATTGGGACCGATTAGGGAAATACTACATAATTCACCCTTACATGTTTAGAACGGCAAAACTAGCGGGGATTACATGCTAATAACTTAAGCTATATTCTCATATCACTTCTCTTTCATATTTATTTTTCTGTCTTTTAATTTCTTAGTTTTAATTTAGTTTATTAGAAAATCAAAAAAAAGTCTATTTGTCTTTACTTTTATTTGCGTTTAGTTGTTCTAGCTTTAATTATTTACACTTGGTATTTGCATAAGATTCTCCTAACCTCTGTAGTCTCTGCGGAACGAATCTTTATCTAAAACTTGCATACGATCTGTATACTTGCAGAACCGTGTAGTTTTAGGGTGTTTTTGCACTTTATTCATATCTTATTTTATCACACCCTAGGCCCCACCAAGTTTTTGGCGCCGCTGCCGGGGACTACATCGTTAGTCCTTGTGCATATATCTTGTGCTTTTATTTTTAGTTAGTTCTATTTTACGCTTTTTGTTTTTAGTTTTTGTTTTTCAGATTTAGTTACAGATGGAGAACCCAAGGAGACTTGAGCTACCCATCGAATTTAGAGTGGAGCCACGAGGAATTCGCGCTCCAGAAATCCAAGCCGCTAAATTTAAACCTGATCCTGGGATGCTAACTCAATTTGTATCTCATGGACTATTCAGCGGAGCTGCACATCAAGATCCGATCCGATATATTCAGAAATTCATGCAGATCTGTGATGCTTATATCATAAGAGGAGTTACTAGGGGAGCAAGTATATTACCTGATGTTCCAGTTCTTCTTGACCGGATGTGTAAGCGATTGGTATGATACCCAATACCCTCATATTATTCCAGATTGGGACAAGCTTCAAGCAAGATTCCTAGACCATTTTTATCCGGTTAGTAGACGTTTGAAATATATGTTGGAGCTTGAACAATTTATACAAGAAGAGGAAGAGAGTTTGGGTGAAGCATGGTTACGA